>CM077014.1:120529396-121767896 GCA_039090855.1 Macrothele yani | reverse complement strand
GGACAGACCATAGATGGACGGCCGAAATTTTAGATTGGATTCCAAGGGACAGGAAAAGACCCAGAAAAAGACCACATGGGAGATGGGTGGATGAAATTCGTAAATATGCGGGAGTGACATGGAGGAGACTGGCACAAGACAGACAGTTGTGGAGGAAACTTGGGGAGACCTTCGTCCAGCAGTGGATTGATAATGGTTGACAATGATGATGATGATATATATATATATATATATATATATATATATATGCCTTCCATGTGTATGTGAAGAATTATTTTTCATGGGGATTTCTTTCCCTCTGATACCTAAGAATCAAGAAATGTTTTGTGTGATTTAACTTTCATTTAAACAAGTAACATTAATGTGGAAGACTGCTTGAATGAAGTGAATTGGTGCCTGCTTAGCTGGGTGAAGTGTGTATACTGCATGCACTTGTGTTATTATTATAGTCATTTCACCTACTTGACATCCTAATTCTTACCATTGAAAGCACAGTTCATTTAAATACTGCATTTTATGTTATATGCTGGGGGGGGGATCTCTGTGTTAAAGATAAGTTATGTAGTTCTTTAAACAAAATATATGGCATTTGACTTCACCAGAAGAACAGTAGTTGTATTATAATAAAATTGGATTGTTTGCTCATCATTTCTTATTATTGCAACCTGTGCACAGAAGATTATGTTGCATAATTGTATGCTTCTTACTTTTATTCAGGTGGAATTATTGGAGTTAGCAAAGGATCATAACACAATTGCTTGCTTGGGAACTGGAACCGGGAAAACATTCATAGCTGTTATGCTGATTAGGGAACTCGCACACAGTGTGAGAATACCTTTTGAAGAAGGAGGAAAGAAAATTATTTTTCTTGTGCCAACAGGTATGGCAGTGTTATAACATGTAAATAATGTAGTGAAAGTGTTTTTATTAGGAAAATTGATGCTGAATTAAGCTGCTGTTGTTAAACCTGTATTTTATATCAATCACTTTCAGGAAATGCTTTAATATTGGTCAGATACTGCTTGCTGCAAGAACATTGTATGCATTTACTAATCAAAAACTTCCATTATGGGAATTCTTACTAGGAATTTTTTTATTTTAATTGCAAATTATCGGAGAAAACTCTTCTTTCTCCTTTTTCAGGCTGTCTTTTGTTGTCTCTTTTTTTCCGTCACTATCATTCAGTTGCTATTAAGAAGAATGTGGCAGTCAGTTTTTAGAAAAAAATAATAAAATAGTATCTACAGCAGATAATAAAGAAGAACTTAAAGTCATACTTGCAGAAAATAACTATCCTAAAGGAGAAATTGAGAAGCTTCTGAATTTTATTGGTAAGAAGAACCCGAAAAAGAAACAAGTAAAATTCACTAAAAAAACAACAAAAAAAACCCAACAATTCTTATCACAAAAAATTTATTTGAGTCCTTAAGGAGAATAAGTAAGAAGTATAATATTAGGCTAGCTTCAAGTTTTGAGAACAAGGTTAAAAAAATTTCCCTATTGTGGACTATTTTACATAGGTGAGACAGGTGGCAGACTAGAAACTCATATAGCAGAGCATAAAGCTGCTATAAAAATTGCTCCAACAAGACTGGTTTAGACAGGCATGCTAGAGAAACTGGTCTCAGCATGGATTGGAATTCCCTTAAAGTCATCAGTTTCCAAAGCAATTTTAAAAAAAGAATGCTAAAAGAAGGAATACAGATCGAGAAAAATCAGAATTCGGTCTTCAATGACTGCAGAGTATTATCCCTGCCTAACATCTGGCAGGATTTGATGAAAAATAACCGTAACTGCAATAGTTACCGGGGGGGGGGTCCACAAGACACCCTGAAGAAGAAGAGTTTTCTCCAAAAATTTGCAATTAAAATAAAAAAAAATCCTAGTAAGAATTCCAATAATAGAAGTTTTTGATTAGTAATTGAATTAAGAAACTAAGAAGCCAATTCTTAACATGAGCTTTATTCTAAGAATTGTATACATGTTTCCTGTCCAAAGTAATACACAATTATGCATTTTATGCATTAGCTTTGCATTAGGAACACCCCCTGTTTCACATATTTGAAGTAATGACGAAGTGCCATGTGATATCAACGCCATGTGCAGCTACAATAATTTGTGCCCACCTATCCTATATATGTTGTCATGTACAGGGTGTACACAAATTAGTTGAGCAATTTTGTAAGTGAATAATGTGCGAAATATTAATTGTAAGTTACCGGTTCAAATGCAGATGAGTCTTAGTGTATCCTAAGTTTGCGGATAGATGGCGCTAGGTGTGTCATGTCCACGCCTCAGTGAGCTGTAGGTCACGGTTGTTCATCATTCGTTTTGTGTTTGCGTAACGATGGAGACACATACCGGGGGTGAAAAAGCGAAATGCTGTCTGTGGTTCCATGAAACGTATTCCGCTGTGCTGCAAGTGCAACGAAATTTCCGTCGAGAATACCACAAAAGTGCGCCGAAAAGACACACCATTGTAGCATGGTACAATCGATTTACCGAAACGGGATGTGTGGCATATAGGATTAGCGGCCAAGACAGACCTAAATGCGAGAACAGACGGTGGATGCAGTGAGAGAATCATTTGTGAGAAGTCCGGTAAAATCTACAGCACGCGCTAGTTTACAACTGGGAATTCCTAAAACAACAGTGCATAAAATCCTGCAAAAGTGGCTGATGTTCAGACCTTACAAATTGCAAATTGTTCAAGCTCTGAAGCCCATGGACCTGACGAATAGAGCAAAATTTTGCACCAATATGTTAGAGCGCATGTGCATGGAAAGGGAAGACAATTTCCTGTCGCAGTTAGTTTTCAGTGACGAGGCAACGTTCCATTTGAGTGGAAAAGTGAATAGACATAATGTCAGGATATGGGGATCCGAAAATCCTAATGCCACCTTTCCACCTTTGAGCATGAAAGGCATAGTCCCAAGGTAAACATGTTTTGTGCCGTAAGTTGTTCTAATGTTTTTGGCCCATTCTTCTTTGCTGAAAAAACTGTTATGGGAATCGTATACCTGGACATGCTTCAGATTTACCTGATGCCGACCCTGAAAGACACAATGCCTGAAGGTTTCATTTTTCAACAAGATGGCGCACTGTGTCACTTCCACAGAGCGGTGACTTCTTGCCTCAGTGCTGAAGTACCAGTTTGGTTTGGTCTTGGAGGTGTTGTTCCATGGCCAGCACGATCACCAGAGCTTTCACCCCTAGATTTCAGTGTATGGGGTTTTGTTAAAGACCAGGTTTACCGTCTGCCGCTTCCGAAATCCATTCCTGAATTGAAATCACGAATCAGCACTGCACTTGGTTTGATCGATGTGAACATGCTCAGTAACGTATGGCAAGAACTGTTGTACCGATGGGATATTTGCAGAGTAACGAAGGGCAGCCACATTGAACATTTGTGAAAAAGGTAAACTGGTGTGTTTCACTATCTTATAATCTTGTTCACTCTCATGTGTGCCTATATAACTACGCATAATAAACCATTCCTTTTTGCCCAACTAATTTGTGTACACCCTGTATATACAGGGTGCATAGGAAAGTCCCTTTAGCCTGAAATAACTTGCGAATGGAGAGAGGTACAGTTATGCAAGTGAGATAACGGTATAGTAAAGTGACTACGCCCAATCGAATGCAACCAATAGCAGCGCCCCTAGTGGCAAAATGCAGAAGTTAGCCATTGCAAATTGAAACCGAAAAGAGATAGAGCAAAATTTCCAATTGCAAAGTTATAGAGCATCAATTAATTAGTACAAAACGACATTTGTTTCACACTGATAAGATAAATTGTCGCCTGAATACCCTGAAATGTCCGAAATCGATGTGCGACGATTCGAATCTGCATATTCACATTTCACAAATGTAGATTGTGACGTTGTACCGTACCTACGATATAAAAACCAGTAGCTGGATGTACCCTGATCAGAAGTTTAGGTCTACGTACGCTGTGTCAGAATGGCGAGCTTCACTCACTCCCAATATTGCGAGATGTTGCTTTTTTACGGCAAATGCCAAAGAAATGCGGCACTAGCTGCACAGGAATATGCCGTTCGTTTTCCAGCTGGGCCACATCCAGGTGCGGTTACCATCGCAAGTGTAGTGAGACGGCTCAGGGGGACAGGAAGCACTAAAAGTCGTTCTCGTTCTGGCAGACCAGTGGGTGCAGGTATGCGTATAATGGCAGAGGATATTTTGGCATATGCACTAGCCCATCCACAAAGCAGTACAAGAGATATCAGCAGGGCGAGTGGCTTAACATGGGGCTGTGTATGGCAAATACTGCATGCTCAAGGTGCACATCCCTATCGTGTCACTCCGCAGCAAGAACTGTTACCACGGGACAATGAGCGTCGATTTAATTGGTGTAACTGGGCGTTAATTAATGTTGAAGGTGACTCAGACTTTTTATCCAACATTCTTTGGTCGGACGAGGCATTGTTCCACCGCACCGGATTACTAAACCGACACAACGCCCACTACTGGGCGATGGAAAATCCCTCTTGGGGACGATCCACCAGACATCAAGTACGTGGTGCTGTATTTGGAAGAACCGCTTAGTGGGACCTGTGTTCTACGAAGGCACATTAAATAAGCAGAGATACCTCCAACAATTACAGGATATCATACCTGACTTTTTAGATGAAATTTCCCTGTCCACATTACGTTCCTTGTGGTTCCAACATGACGATGCCCCTGCACACCAGCCAGCAGCAGTGCGACGCTTTCTCGCAGATTGTTTTGGGCAACGGATCATCGGGTATGGTGGTGCTGTTGAATGGCCTCCACAATCGCCGGAGCTCACTCCATTGGATTTCTTCCTCTGGGGTTACGTAAAAAATCAGGTGTATGCAACAGCGCCCACAAGTCTGCTGGATCTACGTCGTCGTGTTACAGATGCTTGCAATAGTGTGACATCTTCCATGCTGAGGAATGCGCATGCAGAGTTACTTTCACAAATACAAATGTGTATCGTGGGCAATGGCGAACTCTTTGAACATACTCGACATTAACTTTTTATCACTGTGCTCCAGTTTGCCTTTTTTGTTTTTGTTTTGTCTGACGTCATCAAACTGTATTGACATAAGTACGCATTTATGCAATAAATTGTGTGTATTTGCTCATACCTATGCCTGTTCCCTTCAAACATTCACTCAAAAGGTTGTGCATCGATTTCGGACATTTTAGGGTATTCAGGCGACAATTTATCTTATCCGTGTGAAACAAATGTCGTTTTGTACTAATTAATTGATGCTAACTTTGTAATTGGAAATTTTGCTCTATCTCTTTTCGTTTTCGATTTGCAATGGCTAACTTCCCCATTTTGCCAATAGGGGTGCTGCTATCGGTTGCATTCGATCGGGTGTAGTCGCTTTACTATACCGTTATCTCACTTGCATAACTGCACCTCTCTCCGTTCGCAAGTTATTTCAGGCTAACGGGACTTTCCTATGCACTCTGTATGTACAGCATAGGTATATATGTATATATATCTCTATATGTTGTATATGTCCTCTATATGTTGTCATTTACCAGCAATGGGGTAAATGGCGACAAAAGGCAACATGACCGTGGCGAGATAGAGATAGTTAGGGACTGGCCCTAAGTGCTAGTATTTTGGAAACAGCCGCACTTGTTGGCTGCTCCTGTTCTACTGTATCAAGCCAGGACTGGATTAACCATGCACAGACATTCAGCAGAAAGGCTCAAATTGGTCAGCCACGTACAGTTGATCCTAGAGATGAGTGTCAGGTGCCATGACTGGTATCTCAGCAACGATGTGCAACAGTCACCCAGCTCACCCACCAGTACAACAGTAGTGCAGTACAACCTATTTCCATCGGCACCATGCGGCGTACCTTGCTTCACGTGGAGATCCACAGCTGGAGACCAACGAGAATACCCATGATGATGACCACTCGTCGCAAACAACACCTCGCATAAACCAAGGAACATCGGCAGAGGACCCCTCGAGAAATGGAAAAACATCATCTGGAGTGATGAGTCCTCTTTCCTGCTGCACCACAGATGGCTGGGTTTGCACATGTCATGAACAGCATGAAGTTCAACCCCTGGTTGCACAGTTTGGTTTGTGGAGGTAGTGTTTTGGTCTGGGGTGATTTTTCCTGGCAAGCTCTAGGTCCATTGGTTATCATCCCACAACAGTGAATGCTACAGGGACCTGTTTGCTGACTATATCCATCCATATCTGCAGGAGGTTTACCCCATACCACAATGCTATCTTTCAACAGGACAATGCACCATGTCATGAAGCTCGTATAACTACTGAGTGGCTGGAGGAAGGCAACAATGAATTTGCCACATTGCCTTGGCCCCCCAAACTTCCCTGACTGTAACCTAATTGAATATTTTGTGGGATATGCTAGAACAGGTTGTGAGAACTGCTGATCCTCTTCCATGGAATGAGCATGAACTGACAGAGCTGCAGCAACAGACATAAGTCAAGTTATACATGGAGGATGCTTAGCACCTTTCCTGTAGAATCTGTTCCTGGGTGTTTGTGACCCATAATTGCACAGAAAGTTTGACCAACATGTCAACTTCCTCTTGCAAAAGTTTGATTTGAATTTTTTTTTTTTTTTTTTTTTTTTTTTGTCAGATGCTTTGTATTTTTTTCATGGAGCATTTGTCATACACTCTTGGTTTTTTTGTAATGCACAGCTCTCACCCTAGGTGGTATTAATCTGTGTTTTTGTTTCCAACTGTATGTCCCACTTCCAAAAGTTCTCAATTGAAAAAAAAATTCTTATTCTACTGTATGTCATTTGCCGCAGTAAAGGTTGCAAATGTCATCTTTAAATAATGCTGTTTTCCCACAAGAGGGCATATATGTAAAAACTTCTTTTATGCTATTTCTGCTTGTTGAATTACATTTGAAAAATTATTTTTTCATTCTTCTGTTATATTTCTGTTTGAAAGAGTATCGTTAATTCTGAAAATTCCTTGAAAAAGTCCTTTCTTGGTATAATAATATACCCTTCACAGTGAAGAATATTTTGTACTTTTCTTCTTCAAATAATGCACAGCTTTCCTGCTAGGACATAAAATTGTATCATATTTTCCTTCCTCTTTCTTCCTCAAACTATATTTGAAAAAATCCCTTTAGTCTCAGATATTTTCCGTTTTGAGAAACATTTTATATACAAATTGTGGTTTTTCATAACATTTGTGCTACTAGTGGGTGTAAATAGCTATTTCTGCTCAAATAAATGTTTCATCAATTCTTGATTTCTGGTTGAACATTTTTTGTTCATGTGACGTGTTCTATTTGCTGTGATGAACATTGCAAAGATATTGTGCATTTTAAATAATGTGCAGTTTTTCAATTTGAGGGCATAAGTACATTTTTTTCTACTACTTTTTTTTTTATTAAATTCACCTTGAAAAATTCTCATGCTAGAAAGGATTCAAATGACATGCTCATTAGACTCAAGAATTCAGTTTCATCTTGTTGAAAATGGTTTTCACTTAAATTTTTGTAGTGATTGTGTTAGTAAAAGTGACAAATTTTTTTGTCCATATACAATATTGTGAAAACCGTTTGGAAAGAAGATTGGCTATTGGAATTTATACTATCTAAATATGGGATTATGCCCTGAATAAAGTTGTAATGCATATCTTGATTGTACTAGATAGATTGTTGATGTAATATATGCTGAAGTATTTTTAGCAGGGTGTCTATGGGTGTCAAAATAAATGATTGACAGTTTTAATTTTGCTAAATTTTTGTGCTTGTTTTTGCAATTCTGGTAGCAGAGTCCATTCAAGGAGTTCTCATGTGACAGCATGTCTTGCCCAGCCAGCTGGTATTGAAACTGCACTATGTTATCATTGAGATTAATAATTAAATTAAAACAATGCACTTTTAAGTTAAAAAGTGTTTTCTGAAAAAAAATCTATACCCTGCTTCTTTTATTATTAATACCTTTCAATGAGCTACAAAATTTGTGCCTTTCCCTTTTGTAGACCCAGAATAGACTCTATTACCAGCAAGTCATTCAGTTGTGAGTCATAAATGTCCTGATATTTTGAACAGGGGCTAGAACAGCCAGTGCATATGTTAATGTAAGTTATAAATTATGTTGTGTTTGTTATCTTTTGTGAATATACGAGGTATATGGTTATTAAATAATGAGACAGGCATTATATATTGTTAGTGACATAAGAAACTCACATTTGTAACTATTATCATCTATGTACTTCTGCATCAACACACTGCTGAATTCTAATCTTCCACTGGGCAAAGTAATGCTGTTGTTCATCTGGGGCGATTCCTTTAAAGAGCTTAATTATTTCTCTTCATCCCAGTAACTGATTTAAAATGGGTCCCCTTGTATAGATGTTTGGCTTTAGGAAAGAGAAATGTTGCCAAATCTGGCAAGTAGGCAGGATGTTTAAGCACTGTGCTGCATTTCTTGACTAAAAATTGCTTCACTGAGTGGACTGAATGAGCTTGTGTGTTTGTCCTGGTTAACCCCTTATGGATTGTTTAATATTTATGAAAACCATCATAAAAATTGGCTATTTTTTTATTGAAGAAATTTTACAGTTACTGAGTTTCTAAATGAAATATGCATTTTTAATTTTTGGACAAGATTTAAGGTTAGATGGGAGACTTACACCTGTGTAGTACTTCAAATAAACAACTTGTGTACACACACTCTGTTTTAATGACAGTGTAATAAACTTTACAAATGCCAAGCTTTCACTCTCTGTATGGGAGGCTTTCTCAAGGCAAAACTGTATTAATTAAAATGGTGTGTGTGCACACAAGTGGTTTACTTAAAGATTTAAGGTGTTATAGAAAGATACTAAATTTCATGGAAAAGCCAATGTGCAGGGATTTAGTGCCTAAATGTTGGTTTTTCGAAATACAAATTACTGTAAAGAGGAGGCTACTTTCTTAAATTTTTTATCGATTTTGAAATTTCGAGAGATAATATATCAAGAAATATCATCTGTGCATCATCTGATTCCATAATGCGTACAAACGGAAGAAACAGCAAACCTTTTTTATAAATTAACAAACCACATGTGTTTCACAAACAAAATAAAAAAATCTGCTGAACTACCAAATAAGCACAGAGATATTCTCTGTAATAAAACACATACGTGCTAGTGTTGCTATCTAGTTTCCGGACATAGTTCTGTTTGCACTATTCAGTATGCAACTAGGGATCAATACCTCAGTAAGGGGTTAAGTATGAAGTAATTTTTTTACAACTCTGGCCCCTTTCTTTTGACTCACTCTCTCAAAGTCACCGGAACCTGTTTGTAGTAATTCTGGTTCAGTGTTGCTCCATTGGGAACACACTCTGCCAAAATCACATCCTAAATGTTAAACAAAAGAATTGATTTGCTTTGCCATGCTTTCTTCATCCTTGGTGACATTGGTGTTGATTGTCAGCACACAAATTTGCTTGCAATTTTCTGTTTGACCAGGCATGAGAAGCTTTGGAACCATCTTGGTACAAATCTTTTCTCATGTTGAGATTTTCACATAGAATTTGCTGAACAGTCTCTTACATTGATATTTACAATTTCTGCTATCATTCTGATACTCGGTTGTTTATCATTTCAAACAATTACATACATTTTGCCCATGTTCTCCATTACTTTTGAAGTGCCCAACGTTTGTCCTCTTCAATCTCCTCGCAGTCTTCACTGACCCTCTTATGCCATGCAAAAACATGCACACAGGAAATACATTCTTCCCAGTACACTTCACTTAACATATGAAAAGATTTGGTAGCTGAGCTTTCTTCAGTTTTGCCAGAAATTTCATGTTTGTCCATTGCATAATTCTTAAATTCAACATTTTTCCAATGCACAACAAACAGCACATCTGTGTTCATCGACATATGTCCTCGAACTAATGTAGAGAGGGAGGTGAATTTTGCATTTCCAGTTAGGGACAGTTCAAGGTCAATGGCCTCTCACCCACTTTCGACTTGCATTGCAGGTTTCGTTTGCCACAAGCGCAGTCTCGTTATTTCGTAGCCTTACTTTATATATATAACTGCACCCTCCCCTTTTTTGTGAAATCAGCATCAGTTGTCTTATTCATTTCCTTTTTCTCATTTCAGTCCCACTAGTGACACAGCAGGCTAAAGTAATTAAGGATCACACAGATTTGAAGGTACGTGGGTATTATGGAGAAATGGAAGTCGACAGTTGGAGTCACGAGCAATGGCAAAGGGAGTTCAAAGAACATGAAGTACTAGTAATGACGGCAGAAATTTGCAGAATTATGGTTCACCATTCATTTCTGCTTATTCCTCAGATCAAGCTTCTCATCTTTGATGAATGCCACAGAGCTCAAGGGAACCACCCTTACAGGGAAGTCATGAAATGCTTTTCTTTGTGTCCAGATAAAGACATGCCTAGGATTTTTGGACTGAGTGCTTCACTTTTGAACCAGAAATGCAAGCCCAAAGATCTGGAACGCAATATATGTGACTTAGAAAAAACTCTCCGATGTGTAGTTGAGACAGCTAGTGATATAAGCAATTTAAGAAAGTATGGTACTGATCCAAAGGAATACCTTGTATTTTATCATCCATACACGAATCCTGTGCAACATGAAATAACTGCTGTTATAGATGAAGCATTGTGTGTGCTAAAAATTAAGACACCATTCAAGTTCGAGGAAGATTCCATGGCATGTGGTGAAATTGTATATTTTAAACTTCCAGAAAAGTGTTTAAAGCAAGTTCTAAAAATTTTTCAAACTTTAGGAACATGGTGTGCTCATCTTGCAGCATCCGTATTCGTTAAAGAAATAAATTCCCTCTTAAAGCGTTTAAAGTACGTTGAGAACGAAGAAATTCTGAAGTGTGCCAAAAATGCCCTTGAAGAATTCCAGAGGAAGTGTGTCCAGCGTGACGGGCATTCTTTCAGTTTGCGTAAACTTGATGCTCTTCCTCATAAGTTGCAAAGGTTTCTTGAAATTTTTTTTCAAATTGAGAAAAATAGTCACATGCTTGATGAAAATGGTGCAAATTCTCCCCAGAGAAAAAATGGAAATGATCGTTACCACAGTCTTTGTGGAATTGTTTTTGTTGAGCAGCGTATTATTGCTTTTATTTTGTGCCAGTTTATTTGGGAAGTCAAGAAGCATTATCCGAAATTGGAATTTCTCCATCCTGGTTTTGTTGTCGGCCATGGAACATTTAAAGGATCAGGTAACACAGAAACTTCCATGTCTGTGAAGAAACAGAAAGATGTGATTGATTCATTCCGTGAAAAGACTGTAAACCTCTTGATTTCGACATCTGTTATTGAAGAAGGTATGGATGTTCCGAAATGCAATGTCGTCGTCCGTTTTGATTTGCCACCGGATTTCAGGTCATATGTTCAGTCAAAAGGCAGAGGAAGATCTAAGAATGCCTTGTACATTTTATTGGCTAATTTTGATGAGAGTGATGCTGTTTATTCCAATTTGAGCAACTACATCACAATTGAGGCAGTAAGTATAGTTTTGGTTTTTGTTATGAAGTACTTGTATGTTTTTTTACTTAAAATTTTTTTTTTTTTTTACCTAAGTGTCAAATATAGTCACACCAAAATCCAACACTCGAGAGAATATCCAATAGTATTGATAATACAGTCAAATCCCATTTGAGGAAACTTCACAAGAACACCAAAATACACTGGTGTCCAAAATTAATGAGAACAAGATGACCGATTGAAAAGATATTTCAGAGATGTACAAGAGGAATTGGTAAGTCGATGTACCCAAGCAAAATTGTGCTAGCTCCTATAGAAGTATGCAAGTGATGACCATACATCGAGCTGACAGTCACATGACTTTGATAAATTTTCTGAGCGAGATGCAGCAATTGAAGCTTAAGTTGGACTGTTAGTTGAAGAATGGCTCTCCACACCATCTCTTATAACAGTGGTTCCCAAACTTTTTGCATTCGCAGACCGGCGATGCCAAAACAAAATCTGTAGGCTATTTTTGAGCATTTAATCTTGTAATATTCTATATTATAATGATCACTGTGTACAATCCATAATTTATATACCAGATTATTCCATGTCACCTACTTAAGCTAATACAGGGTGTTCGGAAAGTAACTGTGCACCTAGGCTGCCGTTTTGTTTTCGCAGTTATCAAGTGCAGTATGTGCCACCGGAACGTAATAAAGTGGATTCTCCCAGTCGCAGCCGATCGCGGGAACCCACGGGGCTCACTGCGCATGTGCAGCAAGCTGCTTGAAGCGTCGGTTGCCGCATTTCGGCAGTTGAGTTCCAGAGGTCAACAGAGACGAGTCGTTGTTACTGTAAGTATCGAAGTTATCGTGTGTGCTGTTGTTGTTCAGTTTTTCGCACTATGGTTCTTTCAATTGCGGAACGTGTGTTTCTGGTTGAATATGTCTTTCGAGAAGGCAATGAATACACCGATTTAGTGCGGCAGCAATTTGCTGCCAAATTCCCAGCCACGCCTGTACCTCATCGTAATGCAGTTCGTCGACTTGTTGAGAAATTTCGTGCGACAGGCTCAGTGTTCGACGCCGAACGAAGCGGGAGACCAAATAAACTTACCGATGGGAAGTTGATGAACATCTCCGACTCCCTGCTGCGGAGTCCATCAAAATCATTGTGCAAGTTGGCGCAAGAGGAAAATATCGGGCTTGCGACAGTGCATAAAGCGGCGAGAGAATCATTGCACCTCTACCCATACAAAGTAACAGCGGTACAACAATTGCAACCGGTGGATCACGTAAAACGACTCCGGTACTGTGAATGGTTTAACAATTTTATTCAAACGAAAACTGTTGCTGTTCTTGATGTCACCTTCTTTACAGATGAGGCGTGGTTCCACCTCTCTGGGTATGTTAACGCACAAAACGCACGATTGTGGTCCACAGAGACTCCTCATGCTGTGTCGGAACGACCCTTGCATGACCAGAAAATCGGAGTGTGGGTTGCGCTATCCTGACGGCGCATTGTCGGGCCGTTATTCTTTCAGGACACCGTGAATAGTGCACGTTACTGTTCCATACTCCACGACTTTTATCGGCCGCCTTGAAGAAGACGAAATCACCTACAGCTGGTTTCAACAAGATGGCGCTACTGCGCACACAGCTCACATTTCTATGGAACTTCTGAATGAGGTTTTCGGCGAGCGTGTCATCTCAATAAACCTATGGCCCCCTCGCTCCCCGGACCTTACTCCACCAGACTTTTTTCTGTGGGGCGCAGCAAAATCTGCTGTGTATCATGATCACACCCACGCACGCTTGATCAATTACAAACTGTAATAACTACGTTCATCACAAACATCTCACAAGCAGAGCTGCAGCAAGTGTTTGCAAATAAACTGAAACGGGTTCAGCGCTGTATCGACGCTCGTGGAGATCACTTCGAACATTTTTTCTAAGTGCATAGCTTAGATGCACAGTGACTTTCTGAACACCCTGTATAATTTAATCAGTTAATATTCTTTAATGATAATAAGTGCAATCCATAATCAGACGTGCCAACTTTCTGGGTTTAGGTGGGAGACTCCGAATTTTAAGCCCTTCCTCCCGCCCTTTTGATGAATGTCAAATTCTTCTGATTTTCACCAAGAATTAGCCGTTAGGATAGTCGAAATTCCATCAACTACCATGATTTCGAACCGCCTGTGAAATCTTTTTCTTTCTGTGTCGATGCAAGGCAGCATTACATTCAACAGTTTTCAACTTTTCCTCTCCTGTCTGCAAAAAAAAAAAAAAAAAAAAGCCTCCCAGGTGGTGCAGTGGTCAAAGTGCTGGCTTCTGACCAGTCGCCCAAGATGGGTTGGAAAAAATTCGCTTTAAAAATGTTTTCCCAGTCCGATTGTCATATGACGCCTTCAGCAAAGAGCTCACCTGCTCTGGCACTAGAATGCCGGGGAAGGTCAGTAATCAATTGACAGATGGGAGCAACCCTGCCTTCTCCTTGCAGTTCAGTCTTTTAACTTCTTGCCTCAACAGAGCCGCATGCATTCTAAGTGATGATAAACAGTTGTGTTGTGGCAAATTCACTTAATAATGAAAGGGAGTAGTTACAGCTGGCTTCGCCTTGTAATGAAAGCCAATGTTAGTGCGATGCTTTTTGTCATCTTCTCCTTCGCGCACAATCTGAAGAAGAAATGAAAAACAGTTGGCTGCTATTTTATTCATAAAAAAAAAAAAAAAAAAAAGCATGCGGTCCATTTTAGGTTTTCATTATCTTGCGGAATCGACGTACCCAAAAACGAATTTCAGTAAGGGGGGTGTTTATTTTTTGCAGGTTTTTTTCTTTTCTTTTTTCTCCAGAACTTTAAGCGGACCAATAATACTACTTCTGGAAAATTGTTCCTACATCTGGAAAATGTCGATAAAAAATAACATTTGTGTGATTTTATGAGCTGTTAAAATCTTCCCAATTTTCAGATTTCGAAGGTTGGCGTGTCTGCTTTAAGCTATTTTTGAATATTTAATCTCGTAATATTCTATATAATAATGATCACTGCGTACAATCCATAATTTATGTACCAGATTATTCCATGTCACCTTCTTACAGCTAATTATATATTAATTCTATAAGGTTTTTTAGTGTGAGTATTATTTTGAGAGAACGGCTGAACATAAAGATATGGTTGAGGTATCAAAATAAAGGTCTTACCATGTAGATGTGCCAGTCGAAGAGAAAAACGAGATTGGGACAAAGGTTCGAGCATTGTGGGGCAGCAAATTTCCCATGTAAAGTCTATGGGAAAAGCATGCAATTGATATTTGATTGCCTGCGGTTGACTCACGCGCTGTTGAAGGTGGAAGCATGGAGGGACTGAGATAGTCCAAAGTCTGAAGTCTCGTTTCTGAGCCAACAATTGCGCAAAACAACGCTAGCCTGCATTGGTATCAAAGTTCTCATCGGAACAGCGAGCACTCTCGAAGACCTGATTGCGCTATGCTGTTGGACTGTGTGATGTATATAATTGTATTCAATTTAATATTCATTCAATCCAGTTTATTCACGTAGGTAAGACGTTTCCCACTATGTAAAGATGTAAATAAACATTCCGTTGACCATTGTTAGTGAAAATATTACTGGTGACTGCATATAGCCCATTGAGTTAGTTGCTCACGGTGGTCGTTAAACCTTCAGTCAAAAAAAAAAAAAAATCTCGAACCTGGACTGCTGTCTTTACTAAAGTGGTTGAATGAATTTGTCAATCAAATAAAGTTTACATTTGTTGTTTATATGAGTTTATTATTTAAAAAATAAACTTATCGATTCCGACGGTTTTCGTCTACCGGGTTCAAACCCCGGTGAGGCATGGATGCTGTGTTTGTCGTACGGCACTGGCTCTTTCCCTTCCCTAAAATCAGTGACCCTAAATTAGGGATGGGGGACTACTTATAGCTGCCGTACTCTGTTGGCTTATAGTAATTCGTTCGTGAAGGGTCCGGGTTCGAATCCCGGTGAGGCATGGATGTGTTTCTCTTACGTCCTTGGCTCTCTCTCCCTTCCCTGGAACCACTGACCCTAAATTAGGGACGAGCGACTGCTTATAGCCCACGGAGTTGCTCACGGTGGTCGATAAATCTTCAGCCACAAAAAAATCACGAACCTAGGCTTGTCTTTACTGAAGTGGTTGAATGAATTTGTCAATCAAATAAAGTTTACATTTGTTGTTTCATATAAGTTTATAACTGTTGATTTTGACGGGTGAACAGTACTCGCAACACAAATCTCATTCCAACAACATTTACAAACACAGTTGTGACTGAAGATGAGAGTGAAAGAGTGCGCTATCCAGTTGAATTTTTGAACACGATCGAGATGAGTAGACTTCCGCCTCACATTTTACGACTGAAAAAGGGTGCAGTCGTGATGCTCATCACGAACCTGGCCGCCCCGGAGGCGTAGTGGTCTAAGCTCTGGCTTATGATGATTCGTTCGTGAAGGGTTCGGATTCTGGTGAGGCATGGATGTTGTGTTTTGTCTTGCAGCACTGGCTTTCTCCCTTCCCTGGAACCAGTGACTCTAAATTAGGAACGAGCGACTGCTTATAGCCCATGGAGTTGCCCACGGTGGTCGTTAAATCTTCAGCCACAAAAAAAAATCACGAACCTAGACTTGTCTTTACTGAAGTGGTTGAATGAATTTGTCAATCAAATAAAGTTTACATTTGTTGTTTCATATAAGTTTATTCTTAAAAAAACAAAAACTAACCGTCGATTCCGATGGATTTCGTCTAGTATCATGTAATCTGCTAATATTCTTTAATCCATAATCAGTATACCACAATATTCTCCTTACCGTTAATATCATTTTGTCTGGGTTCAATGTGATGTTTGTTGCTGCTTCATGATAATCGTTCATGTCGAGCCGTGGTTCCAGCCTTGTTTCTCGTGGTTGTTCCCAAGGTCCTTAAGAATCCTTAAAAGTCCTTAAAAAGTGTTTATTTTTTTAGGGTGCTTTTTTAAAAGTCCTTCATTTTTGCCAGAAATTCCCCAAAGTGCTTAAAAAGTACTTATTTTTTTCTACCTGTAGTGCGTACAACTTCTACTGCTGGTTGGCTATGTTGATGATGATGCCATGTGATGTTGGCAGAAAGCCGTTCTTATCAGTGACTTATGGCGAAGTTGACTTTGTATTTTTGACTTTGGTTTTACAATTCAAGCCATGAAGTAATTATGTGCAATATCCAAATTTAGATCTTGTAACTTTTGCTACAGTTTTATGATTTATAGTCTTTTTGTTGCATATGTGATTATTCTCTCATATGAAAATTGATTTGACCAAAGAACTGTCTCTTAAATTGCGTAAATTCTAATTTATTTCATCCACAGACTTGAATTATATGCAATAATGATATTGCAAGCTTCATCAACAGACCTTAGTTTGTGTAGTTAAGTCATGTGTAAAAGTATATTTGTATATGTGTTATTTTCGCATGTGCAATTTGTAGGGTCCTTAAGTTTTTTTTTTTTTTTTTATGTAGGGTGCTTAAAAGTCCTTAAAAAGTGCTTATATTTTTTAAAAGGAAATGAGTGGAAACCCTGGTTTCAGCAAGGTACAGTGCAGCATTAATGTCCATTATGTTCCTGTGCTTTGTTTTGATTTCCAAAATGGCTGAAAAGGTTTTCTCTCAATAAGTACATGGTCAGAAAAGTTGCCAATAATTGTAGAGCTTTATCTCTGAGACTTCGATATTCTTTCTCCATAATACTCCAGAACTGAGTCAGAGATTTGGGTCTGAATATCAATGCCAGACCAGCATTAGAAGGAAGTTCAACGAAGCTTTTCTTTTCCTGGTGAGTTAGCCTGCAGGATTAGCGATCCCAGCTTCCTTTTAATCTTCCATGACACGTGTTAAAAAAATTTATATCTAGATTTCCTCTTACTTTGGTTCTGTTTTGATTCAAAAGAAAAATAAATAAAATAACTTGTTTCTCATGGACCGGCGTTTGGGAAACACTGTCTTAGATTAGAAGGCTCTTTATGGTGGAGAGGGATTTGTAGATTGGAAGCAGGGCAATCGCAAGCTGTGGTAGCAAGACGGCTGAATGTTTTGAGGAAAGTAGTCTCTAATCTCTGGTGACAGTGACAGGACCAGAAGGCTGGAACAAGGACATCCACGAGCCATAACAAGTCAAGATGACTGGTATGATTGGTATTCGTCACTAACAGCTTGCCATCATAGGAAGTCAACTGCCAGGCAACTCTCGCAGGAGCTCTTCTATGCTATGGGGTCTGCAACATAGAGGCAAGAAGTTTGTAGAAGACTCCACAACAGAGGTCTGCATGAAGGCCAATGGTCTGTATTCCACTCACTGCATTGTACAGAAGGGTTCATCTGAATTGGCCTGACACCACCACCCCTCGACCCCAGATCATTGGGCATGTGCTCTCCTCAGTGACGAATCGTGATACAGCCTAAACATGGATTTTCAATGTGTGCACATTTGGAGAGAGGTGGGAAGACAAAATCTTCCCTCCAACATCAGGCAAATTGACTACTATGGTGGTGGAGGACTTCTGGTTTGGGCTAGCATCACGTTGAATGGACACATGCCGCTGTATGTTTCTAGGAGTCGCCCTGACAGGTGCACGCTACAGGGATGACATAGTAGAGCCCTATGTATGACTTTTCAGGGTAGGTGTTGGACCCTAGTTTCTTTTTATGGACAATAATGCCCATCCCCATAGGGCTTGGCTAGTCAACAAAAACCTGGAAAATAAGGATATTCACAGGATGGAGTGGTCCACAAGATCTCCGGACCTGAACCCCATAGAGCATGTCTGGGATCTCCCTGGAAGAGCAATTGCAAGCTGGCAGCAGCTTTCCAGAACCCTCCTGAGACTTTAACAATGCCTTAGTGGAGGAGTGGCACTTATTACTTCAAACTCTCATTCACAGCCTTGTAAACTTCATGAGAGCTCGTTTTGCATGCTGTATTGCTGTTAGGGATAATCACACCCACATTATCCCCTTGAAATCCATGCCATTTTCTGCATCACTATTGGACTGTCATGCTTCCTTTTCTGTTGTATATTGCTACATTGTTGATATGTGTATGTCCATACCAACTGTCATTAAACTCTGTCATGTGGATTTTGCGTGATACATGATTTTGTGTTTGTCACATTATTTTGGGATACCAGTGTATTTCATTATAAAGAAATTTCATGAAAACAATTTGAAATTTTATCAAACCAATTGAATGTATATATGCATTTATTTTGAAAATTTAAAATCAAAAATTTTAATCTTAAGAAAGTTTATACTAGAAATAATACATAATAAAAAAATTATCAAATCAAGACTTCACAAGGCCCTTATTTTCATATATTTGTAGAAAATTAGTGATCTTTTAACAAAGCAATTTGTAGCTGTGGATATTAAAAAAATTCTACAAATAATGATAATAAAACATATCCTGAGGAACGTTGATTTGTGATGACACAAAACGTCAAATTTTTTCAAGCACAAAAAAAAAAAAAAAAAAAAAATGCTTCCAAGTCACTAATATTAACAAAGAGTTTAATATTCACCTACTTCGTAACATATATTTAGTTTGTCCTTCCATTTGAGTCGACCACTCCCTCAGTAACCAACACGCATAGCTGCCAATCCTTCCAATTTACCCAAAAAGCTTCTGAATTTGGGGCGTCTTTCCGATATTCCGATCGGAAAATGATTTCTTCCGATTTTTCATTCTCATACCAAATATACCTATTTTTTTCTCCCAATTTCAAGAGCAAAAAAAAAAAATGCATATATATATATTTATTTCACTTCAAAAAATACTTAACACGAGATGATTAAAAAGAAAAATTCTAAATAATAATGAGGAACTGTACACCAATCACACTTAAAATAGTATAACTATATTATTAATCCGAATTTCTTGGTGTAGAATACAAATCAAGGTTTCCGAGCTTTCGCACATCAACCAGATGTGCATACATACCAAATCTTTCTTATCAGCTTAAGAACGTGCTCAAGAAATTGAACCTAGGTGTTGGCATCAGATCTCCGACATCTTTATATGCTATGCTTCAGGGAAACTCTGACAAGTCGCCGCTTTCTAATGAGGTAGGTGTTTATGCCATCCCTTTACAATGTCCGGACGGCTCCAAGCGATACTACATTGGAATTGCCAAGCGTTCATTTGGAACTAGAATCAATGAGCATAAAAGGGACATAAAGAACTGTAAATTAACAACAGCCCTATCCAGAGAGGTCCAGCTCAAGTCCGCTACTCCTATATGTGGGATGACGTAAAGAAATTAGCCTCCTACTCCACCCCAAAATCTACCGCCATTCGCGAAACTTTAGAGATCATCACCAACAGTAAATCTTGCAATGACAACCTCTCGCTGGAGTTGCCACTAGTTTGGAACCAGTTCTTCAAATAATGAATGCATTTCGTTTTCTTCTATGATTCCGCGTGCTAACGAGCATGACGTCTCAAGTCTTTGGATGAATAATTGCTTAGCGTCTGCTCGTTTATGTCAAGTCAAGTCGCCGCGTTCAAATTGTTGAAGCGTTCTATTATTCCGTTTGCGGTTTGCTGTCTACCTTCCTTGAAAAAGCCATCTGGTTGATGTGTGAAAGCTTGGAAACCTTGATTTGTATTCTACACCAATAAATTCAGATTAATAATATAGTTATACTATTTTAAGAAAAAATTCTCCTTATTTTCGCTGTGAAGAGAGTGCGAGTGGCACAGTTTTCTGCTTACACGTAGACTTGGGTGGATCCCAGAACCTTCCCCTGCGCAAGCGCCACAACGCTGGTGACAATTCCCATCAGGCTATGCAGCTAAGTAACGTAAGGTTACAATCACGTTCTCTCTCTCGCTGTCCTCCCGCCTTCTCCTTTTCAGATAACACATTGTTCGTCCCTGGGGTCGCAGCTTCTCAGAGGCCAGCGTGGGTGTGTCTTGCATTCCAGCACTCCCAGTTCGAAATGCTATTTCAGAACGTAGTTATCATAGAAAAAAAAATTCAAACAGATTTTAAATCTGGGCAATTTTTAAGTCCAGGTCGATACCCAACATGACAAAATTAAGCAAAAGCTACCAGTTTTGTGAAATTAAAAATGCATTGGGGTATGGTTTCGTGACTTCTTCTCTGGCAATAAATTTGACCTAACAAAAGCATGCTACTGTAAGAGGAAGTTGAAAAAAAATAAAATAATAAGTCCAATGTTTATTCGAGCCTGTGCTTCTCCAGCAATGATTTATTTTGCTGGTCCATTAGTCTGTAAGTTTTCTACGCTTTTCAACCGTGCTTTTTTGTTTCTCACTCGATAACGTGCATAAAAATGCCTTGGCTTGATTCAATGCATAAATATGTTGGGGTACCATTTTTTTCTCTGCAAATTGTATTTCTTTAAGCTGTTAACTGTTTTACTACAGCAGTTTTACTCACATTTTTTTTTTCAAGTGTCAATAAATTTAGTATTAGTGATTCTCTATGAGCAGCAACATGAAAGGGGGGAAAAAGTACTATCAAACATTCCGTGATGTTTATTCTGCGGTTTATTCTGCGGAATTCCTGTGTATGGCAAAATCTTCAAAAAATATATGCATTTTGCACTGAGTGTCATGTAATTTTCAGCGTTTCGCGTGGTGGAAGGAATGATATTACTAATCATATTTCTAGTGCCCAGCACAAATCTAATGTTGACTGCGTGGAAAAAAAAATATGAAATTAACTTCCTTTGTTAAAAGTTTTAATGAACTGGATGTGATTCGTGCAAAATGTTTGTTCACTTCGTCTTTAGTTGAGCATAATTTACCAATTAGTGTCACTCATTTATTTCATTTTTTTTATTTGACTTGTCTCATCGTTCGTCTCTCCGTAAGATAATCCTAGCATGAAAATGGTTTGTTTTTGAAAACATTTTAGTTTGTTCCGTGACAGCGTGGGATACGATCCTATTAGATTTGGGGGTCAAAGGGTGTGGAACATTCTTCCCTTTAGATGCAAGCTTCCATAAAAATAATTTTTTATCTCTTTATAGGTCATAATGATATAGCATAGTAATGAGAAATTCTGTATGGGTAATCGAAATAAACGTGCCGATAAATTCAAACATCTGTAGTCATATCAATTAAAAGTTGATACTTGAGTTAGGTAACATATCGTTTTCTAATCGATATGTTCAGTACATTTAATCAATATGCGCGACAAGTAATTTCATTGGATATATCGATTAAAAATTTCATCGAATATATCGATTTTTTTTTTTTTACGATTTTCGGTTTCTGAAAGTTGACAGGTATGAACACGATATTTACATATTAAAACGAAGTGAGTAAGAATGCTGTAACCCTTAAACTTTTCACTACAATTAAGAATTTTAAACTAAAACAATAATTTATTTAAAAGAATATGCTATCCAACTAACTCTAAGTTGGATTACTAACTAAGGGAATGTTCAAACCTGGTGCATGGTGCTGCTGTGAGCACTTTCAGAGTCACGAGCCTCTATCCTCTGTGAGACATCAGCACAAGTCAACACCCCAAAGAGAAGTGATCTGATTTTGAGCTTACGGAATGGACCAAAACAGATAGGGCCATGGTCTCCAACCCACTACGTGTATTCCAATTGGTGAAATCATAATCTATGCTGTGCTGCCATCTACAGGACAAAACAGGAAGACAGCTATGAAGAGGGGATCAAATCTGTAAGTCTTTTAGGTATACATTATTTTTTTTATATTATTTTTATTTCTTTAGTTTTACACATTTACTCCTAAATTTTTTTATTTATTTTTTTCTCTATCTATTACAATATTAAACTTACTAGAAGTATGTATTCAGATAATGAGAACATTAAGTGTCAGACTCATTGTTATTATTATAATTAACAAAGAAGTTCGGTGTTTTCAGCATTTCCTTCATTTTCATTGCCCTTTATTTACTGGATGATATCTGTATCCATCATTTTGTGAGAAGTAAACACATCCTCATCTGCAAATAAAAGATCTTCCGGTTACACAGCATTATGGTGGAAGTCAACTTAGCCACTGATTCTGCAGTAATTTCACAATTATTTTCAGATTCCACAATTTTTCCAGCAACACAGATGTCTCCTTGAATTACTAATGCTTTCTTTGGCTGTAGTTGGAAAAAATGCCAGTACCTCATCAGCATTAAACATATTATCTGGACTGTATGGGGTTATAAGAGCAGCCACTTCTTCTCCCTATTCATTCACTCTTTCCGCAGGCACCTGACCACAGATTGCTTTGGCAACGTCATCATACCATTCCTTGAAACAAAAATTTAGCCATCCAACACTAACCTGAAAGGCAAAATGGGCAAGAGCAGTGGCAAGCCGCTGTGCTTTCTAAAAAAATGGTTCACTGTCACAATCCAGGATATAACATATTTCAGCGAGCAGTGCTGAGTTGACATCTTAAAATTGTGCCAGTTGTGTTCTTTTCCTTTCTGGCTAAATAACTGGCTTTTGCAATTGGTGTTGAAGGGAATTCATGAGAGAGAGAGAGAGAGAGAGAGAGAGAGAGAGAGAGAGAGAGAGAGAGAGAGAGAGAGAGACACACAGAGAGAGAGAGAGAGAGAGAGAGAGAGAGAGAGAGACACACACAGAGAGAGAGAGAGAGAGAGAGAGAGAGAGAGAGAGAGAGAGAGAGAGAGACACAGAGAGAGAGAGAGAGAGAGAGAGAGAGAGAGAGAGCGAGCCTTCCCACTTCTTCCTCTTCATTACTTCCTGGTAACTACAGTGTTAACATGGCCTATGGAAACCTGGAAAAGTCCAGGAATTTGATTTCCCTTTTTCTAGGCCTGGAAAGTCCTTGAGTTTTCCTATTTTTGTGAAAAAGTTTTTGGAATAGTCCTGAAATTTTTTCTTAGAATGAATTAAATAAAAAAACTGGTTGAAATGTTTGGATTGATTGCATCACTTTATTCTAGCTCCCTACGGCGTTAGCTTGTGATGACATCTCTTCCTTCCTTGGAGTGTAAAGATGAGATGCTGCAGTGCAAGATGTTTGAGTGTCATATTTCCAGCCAGCTTGGTTTGTGGCATAGCAGTTGGAGTCACAATAGTGTGCGGAAACCTCATGAGTCCAAGATAGCCGTTCCTTCTGGCACATGCTTTCCTCACTGAAGGAGATTGGTATCTGGCCTCCATACTGCCAATGTACATGGGAATAAATGACTTTAGAATAGGGAAATCTCATTGCCCTGGCAAAATAGTTTTCCAGTGTTATGATTATACTAGGTTCCAGATTGCTTCACGTGAGTTTTATACAGAACAGGGAAATTTTGAGTGATGTCAGTTTTATACATGCAGAGAAATTTCGCCACATTACTGGAGACATAACACCACTCAAAAACACTCGAACAGCAGAAACCTATAGAACTTCATAAGAACTCTGTAGAATCCATCTAGCACTTTGTAAGAACTTTAAATGCATAGTAAGTTTCAACTCAATATGCAAAACACAAAACAAAGCTCTGTGATTCTAGGAAAATTTTTTAACTGCTGGTATTTTTTGATAAACCCCTGAAAAAGCCTGGAATTTATTTTCTGTAAATGTATATGAACCCTGTAAATAGGAGTGGTTTTATGATGCTTATGTGGGCAAGAAAAGAGGTTTGTTTGTACAATTTGATTTTTGAGGTGGGGAAGAAGAGTTTTGGCTGTTGACCATGGAGAAAAGAAGATAGCTCCAAGTGCCAGCAACATTGTTCATTAATTTAAATCATTATTTAAATCTAAATAAAAATCATTGACCTAAATCACATAGAAATCTTCAAATCTCCATTATGTAAAGTCCATTAAAAATCAAAATCGCAGTCTGTTCAAATTTTCAATTTTTATTTTGAAAATAGTATCTGTGGTGCTATTTTGTATGTAGTAATCTAATAACAGTGCAAAATTAAGATAATAAATTAAGCAGTGTTATTAGTTAAACAAAAATCAACTTCATGCTGAAACTAAATAAAACAAAATATTATTAACCGTGAAAGTTAAAATACATTTTGTTATAAATGTGTTTTTTCCACAAAGAATTTTTCTTTGTGCTAGTTCTTAATGGTGACCATAAAGGCATAAAATAATTTTAAAACTTCAAAAGTAAGATTTATCCTTTTCCCACGAGATTATCAAGTCCCAGGACCACTAATCTCCATTCATGGAGGTTATAAGTTGGGTTTGAGTGCCAAAGAAATCTGTCCTATTAACATTCACCAGTGTTCTCTTTCTTGTACATGAACTCAGCAGGAGGATTATTTCAGTGGGTGGTAGTAGAGGGTGATAAAGAATAGATGGACAGGAACCAATGACATTTTCAAAAGTACCATTTTCAGTTAGTTTCCTGTTGTAACCATACTGTATGGTTAAGGGTTTCAGTACTTAGTGCATTTTAGGACAAGTGCTGAAGAGTCAGCCTGGCTGGAAGGAAAAGGAATATCATTTGGAACTATTTTGAAGAAATTGAAACGGTGGCAAAGGTTTCATGTGCCAAGTGCAAACTGTGTGAAAAAGAGTTCCAGGGACTTGTTGCACACATGAAAAACCATTTGCTCATTGTGTTCATTAAATACAAATGAAGTTGATGTCCCTCAACTGAGTACTTCAACAAATTTAAGATATGCTGAAGTTTATGATGCTTCATCTACCAAGGAATCACAACATAAAAAAGAACTGCCATTGGTACTCAAAGCAACCACTATATTAGCGACAGCAGAGAAAAGTTTAAAAAAATTAAAAATGGATTCATTTGTGTGACACGAACTACAGCTGAACAGAAAATGTTTGATATCTGCAAACTGCTCAAATGATCTATTCTTCTAACTCTCCATTTCATATGGTTAAAAATATAAAGTTCAAGAACCTTATTGAAATGCTATAGCCACCAACACAACAGGATATAGCAGGTTATTTGTTTGATGATATTTTTGATAATGAAATGGAGAAATGTCAGTCTGTAAAAGATAAGATGGTCTGCATGAGTATAGATGATAGTTCAGTGTTCATAATGAACCAGTTGTTTGTTCTTGTTTAACAAGTTCAGATGGTGATGTCTGTTTAATGGATAATTTTGACACTTCTGGTAGACTCCACAAGTGATTACCTTGAAAACATTAGTATGCAGAGTTTGAAATCAGTAGAAAAAAATCCAGTATGAAATCAGGAGTTTTGTAACAGACAATGCTTCAAATATGACAAAGGAGGGAAAATGTTATTGCATATGGTTGCACAGCTCACATTTTAAACCTTCTAGCAAAAGACCTACAGATTTCAAATATCAAAGAGTAGTCAAAGAGATGTTACAAGCAGATGAATGCCAAGTTAATCGTGCAAGTGGACATACCTCAGAAACTTGAAAATTACATCATCCTGGATGGGAATCGAACCCGCATCTCCTGATTTACGTTTAAATATGTTACTATTATTTACCGATGAAGAAATGCCTTCCCATCAACATATGTAACACAAAAACTTGGTCGGTACAGCTCTTACCATGTACATAGGAGCAATGTGCCTCCTTCCCAACTTTGAAAAATATAAAATGATGGGGCAGCTAAAGAGTGAGAGATTTAATGAGATCACGCTGAAGTTCTAAGAGGAAGACCCACACGTGTTTAGGTAAGCGTTCCTAATGATTTGCTTCTTCACTGTAAATGCCCATTTGTAAGGCAGTGGCAGAAAAAAAAATTGAGTTGCAGTTGTCCTAGTTTTAAGGATTGTGTGAAGCTGTTGTCATGCCTAAAACCACTGAGGCAGGCATTCTAGACAAATTAAAGCTCTCCCCTTCCCAGGTAGGTTATGTTATTTATAAATAAACTGTGAGATTTTGTCTGAATGTAAGCTGAGTTGAAATTATTCTGTATGCACTTATTTGCTTTCTGTTTCTTACGTTTTGTATGCTTGTCAGGAAGTGTTGCACTTTCCTTTTCCTTATTTTGCAATTTGCTTTTGTTGTCAGAAACATTTAATAATGTATTTTTTATAGATGCTAATTAAAAGATGTCATAATCGTAGTATGCCAACTGAAGAGGAAATCCAAGAACATATGGACGATGATTTATTACCACCATATATGCCTGTCAAAGCAATTGATGCGCCCAGAATTACCTTTACTTCAGCTATTGGTGTTGTAAATCGGTGAGTTTTAACATGCTTTATGTATACAGTCTCGTAACACAAGTATATACACTGTAGAAACAAAAAATTATGACCACCCACCCTCATATCAGAATTGCGGTGATGGGTAATGTATGGTGCCAATTTCATTTTAGTCCCACAGACAAAAATGATATCCCTGTACCTTTATTTTGGTCCTGTAGAACAAATCAGTATCCCCCAGAACCCTTTTTTATCCTCTCTTGCAGACTTCCAATCACTGGTGCAAGTTTTCCATCTGGGGATGGAATTCTGTTTTTCAAAACTTTCCGAAAGCGGAAGTTCGATAAAGTACAAATTTCTCACATATATACATTTTTAATTTCACGAAGTTCACTCTCCATGTTATTGTTAAATATTTTATTGCATAAATGCTCATGTTCCAGCTTGAAAACAGAGGCAACAATTTCCAAAAATGGGAGTTAGATGGAGTGCTGTGATATTAAAATGGCAGTGTTGACAGGGATAGAGTAAACCCATGAGTTTTTTTGAGATATCTGTCTTTGAGAAAGAGATTGAGGTTTTGAGAAGATGTGGAGGTGGTTTAACTGCAATTCTGTAGATTTTATTGTTTTTTAGTCAAAAGATTTGAAAATTGTGCAAACTTTATAAGTGAAGGACAGACTGAAAGACAAAAAGTTGGAAGGTTGAAGGAAGTAAACTAGTACTCTATCCCTGTCAGCACTTCCACAGGCATTACCCATTACATTACCCACTACACTGATGCATCAATCGGCAATTGGTGGATCATATTCTCTGATTTAATTAGAGTAATGAGAAACTTACCTTTACTAGAAGGTCTGTTCTCTTTGAAAAAGATACATTTCATTGCACGTTTTTTTCCCAGTTTAATTTCTATGGTTGGTTTAGGCTTCTGATGTGGCAGTTTTATGTTGTCTTCAACTTGTTCATTTATTTGACTGGGTGAGTAATTCATTAATCCATACTTCTGCAATGATACTTGATCCAAGAAACCTCTTTTTTACTTAAAAACCTATAATGTCACTGATGTTAAATAACCCTAACCTGTAGTTCATTTGGCTTATAAAACTAACTATTCATTGAAACTTTTCAAACAAGGAATTACATATTATCTGATGTTAAGAAAAGCAACCCTTCCTCCTCCCTTTCAATTTTAACTGTCAGCAATGCGTCCATTATTCCCAATTGTCAAAATGTAACACACATTGCTCTGTTCAGTAATCAGAAACACCTGAGGTACCGTGAATGATTGAAATCTACCTTTCCCCTAACACTTGCAACACAGATGCACCTTTTCAGATTCATATCATTTTGGTGAGCCATTTTTAAATCTGGCAACAACTGATGTTAATACCACATGTTTCATTCTATGGCCGAGGAAGGTAGAAGTCAACTACCGAAACATTCCACTATTTACTGTTTTCAAAGTAACCAATACGTTATATGTGGATTTTAGTGATTCACTTCGTTTCTATCGTGTTACATGCTTTATTGCCAATCCTTCTCATTATGATAATGATAATGATAATGATTTTTCCTGGAATATTATCATTAATATTGTGCAGCAAGTCATAGAAAACCAATTTGAAAAGAACATCACAAAGTCTAAAATAAATAAAAAAAGAAAAGATTAAAATAATCATGTACATGATCATGGTAAATTATGACAAATAACAATATTAATAAATATTTACTAAAGAATAATGCAAAAGTTGTTACTACAGCTGAAAACAAAGTAGGAAATTTAGGCAGTAAAAATCCTTTCAATAATACACATGTCAAGATGGCAAGAAGAAATATATATCAAATTCCATTGGACAGTAATTATACTGGACAAATGTCTTGAAAATTCGAACTCAAAATTGAAACATATTGAATAGCTACTAATAACAGAGATCAAAATAGTGTTTTGGCAAATATCTGTCAGTTATGCAAATGTGAAACTTGCATGCATACATATCACTAAGCTGTTCTCTGAGATTCAGAGGTTAGCTCCACAAAGAAATACAAACTTCCGGATAATTTTTACTTACTGCTGCTGTATCAAACTTCTCCATTTACAGCGATCTTGGCGTACAACTCGAGCTTCACTGACATCCATCACATGCTGTGCACAAGATTTTCTATACTTCACACTCATTATCTTTTTCTCATGCAGACACTCCTGAATCTGATCCTGCCATGACTTCCTTGACCTTCCTCTGCCTTTCTTTCCTGCCACTTGGGCTAAAAAGATTTTCTTAGTAAGCTTCGGATCACACATTCTTTCAACATGGCCAAACCACCGAAGCATATTAGTCCCCACCTTGCTAACAACATTTTGCATCACATTACACAACTGCAACATACCTTCAGTCCTCGCACAATCAGAACGGGTCTTGCCACAAACCCCATGTAAGTTACACATTTCTCCAGCACACAAACAACTCCTATGTTCCTTCTGTAGTACCCAGGTTTCACTGCCATACATCAGAGTAGGAACAATTACACTGTCAGTCATAGCTATTTGGGACTGCAGGGGTCGGAGTTGTCCTGAAGTTCCTGATTTTTATTTTTTGGTCCTGAAATGTCCTTTTTATTCTATATCCTGAAAATTTGAATGTAATCCTGAAATTTTAAGAATAAATGGTGAACTATGTATAGTTATTCATCATCTAGTCTTTACAAGTACCACATAAATAAAAAATGGAATGAGAGAAAGAGCGTACTCTATCATGACATTGCCAAGAACTCGCACTCTTGTAATTTGTGATGTACACGAACGTGGAGATCTTTTGAGAATCGAAACTGCTTCTTACAGAGGACTCGCAGAGATACCAACCATTACAGAATCTCCGTTATTATTACAGATTTCCCCCGGGATTACGGAAGTACGGATGACTAACGAAAAATTACGGATATTCAGATTTTCACTGTTATTAAGACAGTTTTGCTGGTTTTGTAATTAATCAATGTAAAAGACTCTGAACAAAGTTCATAATACAGCTCTTTGTTCCTTTTTTTTTCTCAGGTGAAGGAATTTGTTTTGCTTGTTTGAAGAAAGAGTGCAAAAGAAAAAAAAAAAAGCAAGGCACCGGGCCGGATTTTCATTGGCCAGGTGTGCTTCTTTCACTGTAGCCTGGGATTATGTCGGCCCGAAGCTTCTGAATAAATTTTGTGATGCAGCCCCTTGTTTCTTTTCTTTTCTTTCTTTTTTTTTTTTTTTTTTTTCTGAGGAGAAAGAATTTGTTGTGCTTCTTGGAAAGCTAAGTGGAAACAAAGTGCGGTGCCAGGCCAGGATTACCTGACCCAGGATTACATTGGCCCAGCACGCTTCTTTCGCCATGGCCCGGGATTACGTCAGCCTGGGCATGTTTCTTTCACTGTGGCTCAAGATTGCATCGGCCTAATGCCTCTGAACCAAGTTCGTGATGCCCCTCTTTGTTTCTTTTCTTTTTATTTTCTTTCTTTGTTTTTTCTTTTCTTTTCTGAAGAGGAGGAATGTGTTTTGCTTGTTTGAAAGCCAAGTGGAAAAAATGCATGGCATTAGGCCCCAGGATTACGTCAGCCGTTATCATTTGGGGCTTTCTTGTGATCGGTGCACAAACTGTTCAGAAATCTTGGAGGGGTGGGGGGTGGGGGGTCCATTTGAGGACAGACTTCCATCTTCCGGAAACGGAAGTTAATTGAAGTGAAGATTTCTCTCGTAATCGTAATATTTGCTTGTGATGTTCCTTCTGCCCAGTATTTTTCTTAAATATCCATTTATTCCATAAATACTTACATTTCAGCTTAAAAATGGAGGAAAGAGTTTCCCAAAACGGAAGACGATCGAAGTGAAGATTTCTCCTGTAATCATAATTGTTTTTCTTCCTACAATGTTCTGACTATCCTGTGTTGCTGTTAAGTGTTACATATCGCTATAGGTTGAAAAAATTCTGACTGAAAAGTGAATTTCTGCTGCATGCAGAAGTTGGTGATATAGGAATTAAAATGGAAGAAGCTTCCTTTTCTTCAGTAATGTACTTGGCAAATATTTTTCCAGCTGCTGTTGTTAGTGACAGTGATCTGGACAAGTTGGAATTGGAGTTTGCTTTATATCAAATTGATGAATTGGGAGGTGTTTCGAGTAATCCTACAGTTGTTACCGCATGGTCAAACATTTTGAAAATGACTGGTGCAGTTCGTGCTAAAAAGTATGAAGTTTTACCACACCTGATATATGCTATTCTTGTTGTGCAACACAGTAATGCAACTGTGGAAAGAATTTTTAGCAATGTTCGTAAGAGTCAAACAGAATTTAGGCTAAACTTAGCCACTGAAACTTTAGGGGCGTTGTTAGCCTTAAATGTGAAAAAAAATCCTGCTAACAACTGGGCAATAATTTAGATAGCTTTTTAGTAAAAGAATAACATTTCTGCATTTGTACCGATATTTGATTTAATTTAAAATCCTGCCAGGTCAGCCAAAATATGTCCTGAAATTTAAGAAAAATTGTGTTCTGAATTTTTTTTTATTGCTCCTACTCCTGGGATTGTCATACATAACCATCTGTAAAAACTTCCCAAAGCAGCCATGACTTTCAATGAAGAATTCATTTGCCTACTAATTTCACCATCCAATTTGTTCTCTCTGTCAAACATGCTTCCTAAATACACAAACTCATTCACTTGGTCAGTCACTGTGCAATTTTGACTTATATACATTCAGTACTACACATTCCTCTCTCAAAAACCATAACTTCGGTTTTTCCCTTAGACGATCTTAGTGGAGGAGTTTGCCTCCTCGGGGCGCTCCTCGGGCAATAATGCGTCTAGTTCTGTGTGACATTGGCGTAAAGACGCCAACTCACTGGGTTTTGTTCTAGAATCCTTAGGTTGAATGACCAACTGGAACTGTCAGCTGTTTGCTAATACCCTACACTGGTGTACTTACCTGATTAAAAAGACACAAAGAAATAAATATCCAGACTTTAGTGTGGGATATGGTGGACCTACCACACTTAAGAAGGATGGTCCACCATGGAATTGACCTGGAAATGTGAAACTTTTTGGCATAAAATTAAAATATTGGATGTCGCCCCGGTAGCGCAGTGGTCTAAGCGATGGCCTCTGATCATTCGTCCGAACGGGATCTGGGTTCGAATCCCGGTAAGGCATGGATGTTGTACTTGTCTTACGGCACTGGTTCTCTCCCTTCCCTGGAACAAGTTGCTTTAAATTAGGGACGGGCGACTGCTTATAGCCCATTGAGTTGCTCACGGTGGTCGTTAAACCTCCAATAAAAAAAAATATATATATATTGGATTATGAACCACATAAAAATGAGCAACTAATTACAGAAAGTTTGTACATCTAAAAAAGAAAGGAAAAAACTGTTTGGTTAATAAGCTTACAAAACTTATAAATAGCATTATCGGCAACTTATTGAAAAAACAGGCTTGCAAAAACATAATGAAAAGGTTTTAATTTAAGAACTTGCCATAATAAATAATAAACCTGGCAACAAATTTTAAATGCTTTCTGTGTAAACAAAACTGTTAATACTGTTTCTAATTATTGGGAATAGGCCTAGTGATAAAAATCTAGAGGCCAGGAACATCCGAAAATACAAGAGAACTCAAAAGATTTAAAGAATTCCATTCCTTTTATACCAGCAATTTTTTAAAAACTGCCAGTTAAAAAACCCCTATGAAGTCATCTTTCATGGATTTTACTTTTGATGATTTTCATTTGGATCATTTCATCTAGAGCCGTAATTTTTGAAAAACTTGCACAACGATAAATTCTCCTTTTGATAAACTCGCTTTTAATGATTTTGCTTTCAACATTTTGGCACTTGATGATTTCATTTTTGATGAATTCACCTGGAGCCAGGAATTTTGCTGTATTACCCACATGTGATAAATGAATTAATTGTTCACCGTAAGCGACTCTTCACAATGAACAGTATGCTTTCACCACCATGAATGATAATTCAGTCTGCCATTATTGCGACACACACTGAATTTGCAACAACATGTTTCACTTATGGTATTCTTAAGTTGTTTTGCCTGCTTGAGTTCGGAAACAAATTCCCATTCAGAAAAGCAATGTCAAGAATTAATAAATCATCATCATCATCATCATTGTCAACCATTATCAATCCACTGCTGGACGAAGGTCTCCCCAAGTTTCCTCCACAACGGTCTGTCTTGTGCCAGTCTCCTCCATGTCACCCCTGCATACTTTCGAATTTCATCCACCCATCTCCCATGTGGTCTTCTTCTGGGTCTTTTCCTGTCCCTTGGAATCCAATCTAAAATTTAAAATTTCGGCTGGCTGTCCATCGATGATCTGTCCTTCTGGCAGTATGTCCAGCCCATTGCCATTTCAGGGATTTAACTCTGATCATGATGTCTTCCACTCTAGTCATTTTTCGGATCCACGAGTTCCTCTTCTTATCTCTCCTGGTTACACCAAGCATGCACCTCTCCATGCTTCTTTGAGTTGTCTGCAGCCTTTGTATGTCTCTTTTAGTTAAGGTCCACGTCTCTGCACCATACGTAAGCACTGGAAGGATGCATTGATCAAACACTTTTCTTTTAAGACATAATGGCATATTGCTCTTGAAAATTATGCTGTTTCTTCCAAAAAGCTCTCCAGGCAAGTTTTGTACGCTGATTAATTTCTTCATCAATGTGACCCTCACTTGATATCTGCTGTCCAAGATAAACGTACGTGTCTGTTATCTCCAGCTTTTCTCCATCAATCGATAAATCTTCATTTCGTGTAAAAGCATTGAACATCACTTTTGTCTTCTGAAAGTTCATTTTTAATCCCACTTCTTTACTCTTGTCAGCAAGTTCCTGGATCATACTCTGCAGCTCTGATGGGGTAGTTGCAAAAATGACTACGTCATCAGCAAAACGAAGGTGGGTTAGATAATCTCCATTAATCTTTATCCCCTTGTTTTCCCAGCTCAGCGACTGAAAAACACCCTCTAATGTGGCATTAAAGAGCTTCGGAGATATGTTGTCACCTTGTCTCACTCCCTTTCCAATTTTTGCGTGTGTTGTATTTTCAAACAGCCTAATCTTTGCACTTGCATTTTCATAGATGTTATTAATAATATTAATGTATGCATCTTCAATACCGCAGGTTTTCAGAGCCATTGTTACTGCTGATGGTTTCACCGAATCAAAGGCTTTTTCATAATCGATAAAAGCCATGCACAATGGAAGTTCATATTCCCTCGCTCTTTCAATTAGTTCTCTCAGCACGTGGATATGATCTATTGTGCTGTAGCCACTCCCTGAATCCAGCTTGTTCTCTCGGTTGAGCCATGTCCAGTGTTACCTTCAAGCGGTGTGAAAGAACTTTAGTGAAGATTTTATAAACTACTGATAGGAGGCTGATAGGTCTGTAGTTTCCGAGATCCTCAATGTCACCTTTCTTATGTAGCAGGATCATTGTAGCGGTGTTCCAATCCTCAGGAATCTTTCCTTCATTAAGGCATCGAGTGAAAATTTGGGCGAGTACTGTTTCGATTTCTCCACTTGCTTCTTGTATGATGTCTACAGTAATTCCATCTTCTCCTGGAGCTTTTCCTCGCTTCATGTTCTTGATTGCATGTGCAACTTCTGCTGGAAGGACTGGAGGAACTCTGGTACTGGTATCTTTCATGATGTCTGGAGTGCATATATCATCCCTTTCATATAATTTGGAGTAGAAATCTTTCACTCTTGTCAAAATTTCGCCTCTATTTCTTGTTACAGAACCATCTTCTTTTCTCAGTGCCATAATCTGTTTTCTTCCCTTACTGAGATGTCCCTTTGCTATCTTTAGGCTTTGGTTGTTTTCAATTGCTTTCCTCACTAGTTCACAGTTGAATTTCCTTACGTCTTCAGTGATACTTTTTCTTACTGTCTTGCATAGTTCTATATATTCCACTTTGGAAGTCACATCTTCTTTAGTTGTCCTCATCTCTCTTCTTTTTTTGCATCAACATTTTGGTTTTTCCTGATAATTTGTTCACATGCAACTTGTTCTTAGACCCAGCTAATTTTGTTGCTGTTTCCATAAGAGCTTTGGTTACTTTTCTGTTAACTTCAGAGATGTCCACTTCTTCCGATGTTAGGCCTTCTAAAGCAGAGAACCTGTTCTTCAGTTCTAACTTGAAGGTATTATGGTGTTTTTTGAGGTTGGTTATGTCAATAGACTTTGTTTGTCTTATGAGCTTGCCACGTTCAAGTTTAGCGTTGAGGTGCATCTTACATCTCACCAATCTATGGTCACTACCTGTGTTGAACTTGTTTAGCACACTGCAGTCTTCTATGACGAATTTTTTGTTACACATAATAAAAATCAATTTCATTTGTCGTCCCATTTGGATGTCTCCATGTCCATTTCCTGTGTGGCTTTTTTTCTTGAAGAAGGAGTTCAAGATGAAAAACCCTTCTGCCTCTGCAAACTCAACGAGAGTATTTCCACGCTGGTTTCTGTTGCCGTGACCGAATTTACCTACTGAAGTTTCATTCTGTTGCCGTTGCCCTATTTTTGCATTGAAATCTCCCATAATTATTTTCAAGTGCTGCTTACCTTTATTATTTAGATGACAAATTTCCTCATAAAATTCTTCAATTTCTTCTTCAGGATGACTTGTGGTGGGTGCATAAGTTTGAATAATCTGAGCCTGGTATCTTTTCGAGAGTTGGATAACAAGTCGTGCAGCTCTGTCAGAGGAACTTTCAACTTCTACAACTTTATCCTTCAGTTTCTTGTTTATTATAAATCCAACACCACTAGTTCTGCCAGTATCTGTCCCACGATAGTAGAAGAGATGTCCACTTTTCAGTTCCATGAGATCTTCTCCTTTTCTCCTTACCTCACTTAGCCCCACGATGTCCCACTTGATCCTTTGTAATTCCTCTTCCAATTCAAGAAGCCTTGAATCAGAAGATAGGGAGCGTCCATTGTACGTTGCCAAGGTCAGCATCAGATGGCAGCCTAGTCCGGTCCTCCGGGGATTCTTAGCACCCTCTGCCTTCATGTCGCACCGGCCGCTGCCTTGGCCAGGTACATTCCAGCTGCCGGAGACTGAGGGCCAAGATTTAAGTTGTGGAATCATTTTGGAGGGGTTTGGCCATAACTCACCACGCTGGCCAAGCGGGTTGGTGAGTGTGGGATAGAATTTCCTCTAATCCCGATGGTATAGTTATACCGCTATGGGCGGTCGTCAGAGCCCCTTTAGTGGGAACAGGATGCACCACGAGAAGGCGGGGTTGACATTTGTCAAGGAGAGGCTGTGATGTTACGCATCACTTGACCTTACATCCCAATTAATAAATATCAACCATTAATAAATATCAACCATTATATTATGTAACTGAGCAATTAGCAGTCATCTAGGTAATAATGGTGACACTTAAGAATGGTAATAATTTGTGAATGTCATTCCTTTGAATGGTGTGCCAGAATTGGTTTGTGGCAAACAATGAATACCCCCCCCCCCCCACACGCACACACTTTTTTTTTTTGAGGTTTGTCAAAAAGTGTTGTGTCCTCAAAAGCACTTTGGTTATGTTTAAACAATTATGTCCCTGCAGTGAATGGTTAAGCATAGTGACAATCTAAATCTTGAATGGTCATTCGTGAGTGACTCTGTTGCACAAATGATGAACTTCCAAGGTAGAATGATTTATACTATTACCCTATTGTCCACACCTCACAACCCCCCAGGGTGTGTAATATATATAGTAGTGCCATTCTCTTTGATACCAAGATCATATTCTTTGGAAGTTATTTCCAAGTTTTTATGGTTTCTGTAATATGTGACTGCATTGCTAGAGAAACAATAGAATTTACTTCTGCTACATGTGAAAATGGCATTCTGGAATTCAAGCACCTTTTTCTGAAATAAATTAACAGCCGTAGTATCATTGGGTAGACATTCAGATATTGTGACTAAGTGTTAAAATGTTTGTTTCTTTGCAGCAGTAAGTTTTGTGAGTTTTTTTATACTGGTGCCAGTTGCTGACATTTTTGTGCCAAGAAATAACTAACAGGAAGTCACAGTTTAGTGCATTTCTGAGTGTTTGTTCATTTTTTAGGTACTGTGCAAAATTACCCCGTGATATGGCTACAACACTGGTGCCTAAATGGCGAATTATAGAAGTTACTCCTGAAGATTCTCTTAGAAGAGAATATAGATGTACATTGAGACTCCCAATAAATTCATGTGTTAAACAGGATATTGTTGTAAGTACTTTTCAAATTCTTTATTGAGTTTTTCATTATATCAGGGATCGCATTTCTCCTAAAATTCCTAATATTCCTAATATTTTGTGACCCTCCTTAAATTCCTAAAATTATAACTAAAATTTGCTATTCTTCCTAAAATTTTCGTAAGCTTATTTATTAAAAATACAACTGTTATTAACGCCAATAAATTTACTATTACGGTAAGGTAAAAAGACCTGTTATTGTAGAAACACAGCCTATATGCTGTGCTGCTGAAGGGAGGGAAAATGACGCCATCGAGATGCACTTGCTTCGGGGCGGGCGCTCCACTTTTGTGCCTTCGGACAGTTTTCGAGAGTAACAAGAGATCTAAGGGAAAAGGGGAGGGGTCATTTTCACCCCTGGTTTGCGCTTTGCAGACGAACTCAGTGGCACGCAGAAGATCGTACTTTATTTTTGGACATGCTTCGTGGAACCTCCTCTTTCTGCTGATGTTTTGTTATTGTAAACCGCAGGTGGGTAGAAGCAAAGAGGAAACATGTGGTCTCCTTCCGTAACCTCCGGTAATGACGATGGGATGGTAGCTGAGTGGTATCGTGGCAGGCAGTAGAGCACGTGATCATTAACCTTCGATCGTGCGTCGGCGACAGCGACCTTCGATGCGCAATATATATCGGCTCCGACTCGCTTTGACTGAACTTGCGTGAGATGCGTATGATAGTTTCTGGTTTTGCATCTTTTATGGTGTTTTCTGTGCTGTGTGCAGGTTCAGTTCTCTAGTGGTGACTTGCTTTTTTTTTTTTTCCATCTTCTGACATCCTCGCAGCCAAACTTCGGGAAGTTGTCTGGTTTTACAATATTGGAACGTGTTTTTGTACTTCCCTTTCATTTTCTGGTTAGTAATACAAGTGTTTAAGATGCCTAAATCCAAAACGAAATTTCAAGATGCGTGGCTCTCCAAAGAATTGGACGGAGTGAAGTTGAAAGAATGGTGTTCTGCAACTGAAACAATATTTTCTGCTAAGTGTATATTGTGTTCAGAAATTTTCAATATTTCTAATAGTGGCTTTTCGCAAGTAAAAGCGCATCATAAAGAAAAAAACATTTGCAGAAATTTCAAAATAAGTCCATCCTGAAAGCCAACTTTGGAGGACTGGATCTTCAGCCCAAAACAAATATTAGTGAAGTACTGAGTCATGATTTACAGTTGGCTAAAGCCGAAGCATTGTGGGCCATGAAAGTTGCTAAGGACAATATGTCTTTTGTTTCATGCACTGAAACAGTTGAACTTTTCAAAGAAATGTTTCCTGATTCTGCTATTGCAGCCAAAATGCAACTTAAAGAAAAAAAGTTGCTTATGTGATATCACATGGATTGTCAAAATATTTTGAAGAGGATTTGAAAAAAGACATTGCATCTAGTAGCCCAGGAAAGGTTACTATAGCATTTGATGAAACTACAAATACACAAGTGAAACGGCAGTTGGATGTGTATCTCAGGTACTGGTCTTCAGAAATAAATTCAGTTTCTTGCCGATACCTAACAAGCGTTTTCCTGGGTCATTCAACAGCAGATATTTTGCTAAAAGAAATTCTTGATGTGTTATCATCCTTCAATATTTCGTTGAACAGAATTATTTGTGTATCCATGGACAGCCCAAATGTAAATAAGTGCTTTTTACGCAAATTCAATGAAGTTGTAAAACAAGAAACAGGCCAGAAATCTTTGGAACTAGGTTTTTGCAACCTGCATGTTGTTAGTAATGCATTTAAAATATTTTTGACAAGCTTAAATATAGATTTTGACGAATTTGCTACTGATATGCATTACTTTTTAAAGAGTAGTGCTGCAAGACGAGAGGATTATAAATCTGTCGAGGATATAACATTGGTCACAGCCAAATTTCTTTTGCGTCATGTCAGCAACAGATGGTTAACCGTTGGTTCTGTAGCCCAGAGGCTCTTGGATCAATGGCTAAATATTACAGAATATTTTTTAAATTTCTTGCCATCTCAAAAAATATTTGAAAAACATTTACGCAATTCAGCAAGGTATTAAAGAATTCACTGTTTCCTGAAAAATGAGCTAACTCCTTGCTATTTAGCATTAATTTCATTTTCACACCAAAATTTTGAAAAGTTTTCATTATGTTATCAGAGTGAAGAACCAAAAATACACCAGTTATATTCTGATTTAAATACTTTAATGAGGAATGTTATGGATCAGTTTATCCAAGATGATGTTATTGCAGGGAAATTTGGAGAAGACCTAAAGAATGTAGATTTTGAAAACAAAAATTCATGGAAAAAACTAGGGGAGTTAAAAGTGGTATGAAGACAACAAATCTCCTCAGGAATGTTCAGGAGACCAGGCAGAAATTATTTCTCTTAGATGTAAGATCATCACTAATTGCAACCACAAAATATTTAAAGTCAATTTTGCCATTCTGCAATCAAAAGCTAAGAGACATAGAAGTTTTAAAGGTAAAAGAGCCAAAGAAAGATTCAACTCAACTGAAGTACTTTTGGAAATAAAGTACTTCAGTTGAGTACTTTTGGAAATAACCAGAATTTCAAGTGTTTTGCATATTTCTGAGGAACAAATTGATAGAGTAAGAGAAGAGTGGAAACTTTAAATTCTGATAGCCAACTCTAGGTGAACTAGTGAAATTTTCAGAGGAAGGGCATATTCCAGTGCGGATTGATCATTACTGGCGTAATATATTTAGTATTAAAGACTCTAGCGGAAAAGAAAAATACTCAAATCTTGCTAAACTCATCAAGTCAATTTTAGTTTTACCTCATGGTAATGCTGATGCAGAAAGGGGATTTTCGGTTAACACTGTTCTGTTAAGGAAGGACAAGGCTAACTTAAAAGACTCAACTATAACATCATTAAGAATAGTTAAAGGGGCCATTAAACACTATGGATGTGTAAGTAAAGTTCCCATAACAAGAAATTTGTTAAATAGTGTTCGTGATTCACATAAATTTTATAAAGAGTATGTTGATAAGCTGAAGGAAGAAGAATCAAAAAAGGTAAAAGAAAGGAAGCAGAAAGAGAGGAAAAATAAGGAAAAGCAGCTAGAGAAAAAAAGAAAAGCTGAGTTTGATGACAAAATAAAAGAAAATGATGCAGAAATAAATAGGCTTAAAAAAGATGCAGAAGCCTCCCTAGCAGTAATTCAAGAGGGAACAGAAAGAATGAGAAAAGCTGTAGAAAAACAAAATACTGTTGAAATAGCAATTGCCTCTAACTTGATCATACAAGGTTCAGCTGAAATAAAGAAAACTGAAAGTAAATTAGTTGTGGTGGAAGCAGAAAAAGATAGGCTTATCAGGAAAAGGTTGAAACAATAATATGAAAAAAGTAATTCAGTGAACAATTGTACATAGTTCTTGGTTTTTAAATACCTTTTTAGGATATTATAATTCAGTGTGAAACCTGAAAACTTTACTGTGAAAATCGTGAATTGCTTCTGGTTCAACAGCATATTAATGTTCAAAGTGAAACTTGAATGTGGTAAATATACTTGAATATGATAATAACACGTGAAAAGATAAGAACTGAACATTAGAAGTAAATCATACTTAAACTTTAGACATTAGACGTTATGCAAAACATTTGGGTGTTAACTTCAACCATATATACTAATGAACTGCGCATTGGCAATAGCTGCATCAAAGCCGCCATGGCTCCAACATTGGGCACGTCATCATCAGACTCCAAATTTCGTGTAAAAATGCTGTTATGATTACTAATTTACGCTGCAGAACTTCAGTGTTTTTGGTGTTTTACGTGAATGTGCCTCATATATAATGAAAACTCTTCAGGTAAGTTTACTTATGAGCTATATACATGCATGATCGGGTTGTTTACATTTCGTGATTTATAATGTGATGAACATTTGCGAAGAATTTGGAAAATGCATTCCATTTTTTTTTCTTAAATTACTATATTTTTATATCAATAGCTGCAAGTTTCTGGTTAAGTAATTGAACTTGATTGACTTAGGTATTTAATTCGTTTCTTACCCATGAAAAATCATAGAACTTCCTTTACTATATCGCTCAGAGCAACCATAAGCACAGCAGGTGTAACCCATCTTTTTGACGTCATATGATTTTATGTTGGAGCCAGAAATTTTGATGTCATGCGCAGTCTATCAGTATATATGGTTGAAGGGTGTGAAGCAAACTCTTTACAATGTATACAAAGTTGTTTTACTAGATGTATACAAATATACATCTAGTTTTTATTGAACTACACTCCTAAAATTTTCCTAAAATTTTTCCAAAAATTCCTAAAATTCCTACCTAAAATTTTCCAGAAGTATGCTATGATCCCTGTAGGGATCGCATTCCTCCTAAAATTCCTAAAATTCCTAATATTTTGTGACCCTCCTTAAATTCCTGAAATTAGACCTAAAATTTGCTATTCATCCTAAAATTTTCGTAAGCTTATTTTTATTAAAAACACAACCGTTATTAACGCCAATAAATTTACCATTACGGTAAGGTAAAAAGACCTGTTATTGTAGAAACACAGCCTATATGCTGTGCTGCTGAAGGGAGGGAAAAATGACGCCATCGAGATGCACTTGCTTCGGGCGGGCGTTCCATTTTTTTGCCTTCGAACAGTTTTCGAGAGTAACAAGAGATCTAAGGGAAAAGGGGAGGGGTCATTTTCACCCCTGGTTTGCGCTTTGCAGACGAACTCCGTGGCATGCAGAAGATCGTACTTTATTTTTGTACATGCCTTGTGGAACCTCCTCTTTCTGCTGATGTTTTGTTATTGTAAACCGCAGGTGGGTGGAAGCAAAGAGGAAACATGTGGTCTCCTTCCGTAACCTCCGGTAATGACGATGGGATGGTAGCTGAGTATTATCTTGGCAGGCAGTAGAGCACGTGATCATTGACCTTCGATCATGCGTCGGCGACAGCGACCTTCGATGCGCAATATATTTCGGCTCCGACTCGCTTTGACTGAACTTGCGTGAGATGCGTATGATAGTTTCTGGTTTTACGTCTTTTATGGTGTTCTCTGTGCTGTGTGCAGGTTCAGTTCTCTAGTGGTGACCTGCTTTTTTTTTTTTTTTCATATCTTCTGACATCCTCGCAGCCAAATTTCGGGAAGTTGTCTGGTTTTGCAATATTGGAACGTGTTTTTGTACTTCCCTTTCATTTTCTGGTTAGTAATACAAGTGTTTAAGATGCCTAAATCCAAAACGAAATTTCAAGATGCGTGGCTCGCCAAAGAATTGGACGGAGTGAAGTTGAAAGAATGGTGTTCTGCAACTGAAACAATATTTTCTGCTAAGTGTATATTGTGTTCAGAAATTTTCAACATTTCTAATAGTGGCTTTTCACAAGTAAAAGTGCATCATAAAGGAAAAAAACATTTGCAGAAATTTCAAAGTAAATTTCAAAATAAGTCCATCCTTGAAAGCCTTTGGAGGACGGGATCTTCAGCCCAAAACAAATATTAGTGAAGTACTGAGTCATGATTTACAGTTGGCTAAAGCCGAAGCATTATGGGCCATGAAAGTTGCTAAGGACAATATGTCTTTTGTTTCATGTTCTGAAACAGTTGAACTTTTCAAAGAAATGTTTCCTGATTCTGCTATTGCAGCCAAAATGCAACTTAAAGAAAAAAGTTGCTTATGTGATATCACATGGATTGTCAAAATATTTTGAAGAGGATTTGAAAAAAGACATTGCATCTAGTAGCCCAGGAAAGGTTACTATAGCATTTGCTGAAACTACAAATACACAAGTGAAACGGCAGTTGGATGTGTATCTCAGGTACTGGTCTTCAGAAATAAATTCAGTTTCTTGCCGATACCTAACACGCGTTTTTCTGGGTCATGCAACAGCAGATATTTTGCTAAAAGAAATTCTTGATGTGTTATCATCCTTCAATATTTCGTTGAACAGAATTATTTGTGTATCCATGGACAGCCCAAATGTAAATAAGTGCTTTTTACGCAAATTCAATGAAGTTGTAAAACAAGAAACAGGCCAGAAATCTTTGGAACTAGGTTTTTGCAACCTGCATGTTGTTAGTAATGCATTTAAAATTTTTTTGACAAGCTTAAATATAGATTTTGACGAATTTGCTACTGATATGCATTACTTTTTAAAGAGTAGTGCTGCAAGACGAGAGGATTATAAATCTGTCGAGGATATAACATTGGTCACTGCCAAATTTCTTTTGCGTCATGTCAGCAACAGATGGTTAACCGTTGGTTCTGTAGCCCAGAGGCTCTTGGATCAATGGCTAAATATTACAGAATATTTTTAAAACTTCTTGCCATCTCAAAAAATTATTGAAAAACAACTGCGCAATTCGGCAAGGTATAAAAGAATTCACTGTTTCCTGAAAAATGAGCTTACTCCTTGCTATTTAGCATTAATTTCATTTTCACACCAAAATTTTGAAAGGTTTTCATTATGTTATCAGAGTGAAGAACCAAAAATACACCAGTTATATTATGATTTAAATACTTTAATGAGGAATGTTATGGCTCAGTTTATCCAAGATGATGTTATAGCAGGGAAATTTGGAGAAGACCTAAAGAATGTAGATTTTGAAAACAAAAATTCATGGAAAAAACTAGGGGAGTTAGAAGTTGGTATGAAGACAAAAAATCTCCTCAGGAATGTTCAGGAGACCAGGCAGAAATTATTTCTCTTAGATGTAAGATCATCACTAATTGCAACCACAAAATATTTAAAGTCAAATTTGCCATTCTGCAATCAAAAGCTAAGAGACATAGAAGTTTTAAAGGTAAAAGAACCAAAGAAAGAGTCAACTCAACTTTCAGTCACTGAAGGACTTTCGGAAATAACCAGAATTTCAAGTGTTTTGCATCTTTCTGAGGAACAAATTGATAGAGTAAGAGAAGAGTGGAAACTTTTAAATTGCGATAAGCCAACTCTAGATGAACTAGTGAAATTTTCAGAGGAAGGGCATATTCCAGTGCGGATTGATCATTACTGGCGTAATATATTTAGTATTAAAGACTCTAGCGGAAAAGAAAAATACTCAAATCTTGCTAAACTCATAAAGTCAATTTTAGTTTTACCTCATGGTAATGCTGATGCAGAAAGGGGATTTTCGGTTAACACTGCTCTGTTAAGGAAGGACAAGGCTAACTTAAAAGACTCAACTATAACATCATTAAGAATAGTTAAAGGGGCCATTAAACACTATGGATGTGTAAGTAAAGTTCCCATAACAAGAAATTTGTTAAATAGTGTTTGTGATTCACATAAATTTTATAAAGAGTATGTTGATAAGCTGAAGGAAGAAGAATGAAAAAAGGTAAAAGAAAGGAAGCAGAAAGAGAGGGAAAATAAGGAAAAGCAGCTAGAGAAAAAAAGAAAAGCTGAGTTTGATGACAAAATAAAAGAAAATGATGCAGAAATAAATAGACTTAAAAACGATAAAGAAGCCTCCCTAGCAATAATTCAAGAGGGAACAGAAAGAATGAGAAAAGCTGTAGAAAAACAAAATACTGTTGAAATAGCAGTTGCCTCTAACTTGATCATACAAGGTTCAGCTGAAATAAAGAAAACTGAAAGTAAATTAGTTGTGGTAGAAGCAGAAAAAGATAGGCTAATCAGGAAAAGGTTAAAACAATAATATGAAAAAAGTAATTCAGTGAACAATTGTACATAGTTCTTGGTTTTCAATTACCTTTTTAGGATATTATAATTCAATGTGAAACCTGAAAACTTTACTGTGAAAATCGTGAATTGCTTCTGGTTCAACAGCATATTAATGTTCAAAGTGAAACTTGAATGTGGTAAATATATTTGAATATGATAATAACACGTGAAAAGATAAGAACTGAACATTATAGAAGTAAATCATACTTAAACTTTAGACATTAGACGTTATGCAAAAAATTTGGGTGTTAACTTCGACCATATATACTAATGGACTGCACATTGGCAATAGCTGCATCAAAGCCGCCATGGCTCAAACATTGGGCACGTCATCAGCAGACTCCAAATTTCGTGTAAAAATGCTGTTATGATTATTAATTTACGCTGCAGAACTTCAGTGTTTTCGGTGTATTATGTGAATGCGCCTCATATATAATGAAAACTCTTCAGGTAAGTTTACTTATGAGCTATATACATGCATGATCAGGTTGTTTACATTTTGTGATTTATAATGTGATGAACATTTGCGAAGAATTTGGAACATGCATTCCATTTTTTTTTTCTTAAGTTACTATATTTTTATATCAATAGCTGCAAGTTTCTGGTTAAGTAATTGAACTTTATTGACTTAGGTATTTCATTCGTTTCTTACCCATGAAAAATCATAGAACTTTCTTTACTATATCGCTCAGAGCAACCATAAGCACAGCAGGTGTAACCCATCTTTTTGACTGTTGTCGTGTGATTTTATGTTGGAGCCAGAAATTTTGATGTCATGCGCAGTCTATCAGTATATATGGTTGAAGGGTGTGAAGCAAACTCTTTACAATGTATACAAAGTTGTTTTACTAGATGTATACAAATATACATCTAGTTTTTATTGAAATACACTCCTAAAATTTTCCTAAAATTTTTCTAAAAATTCCTAAAATTCCTACCTAAAATTTTCCAGAAGTATGCTATGATCCCTGGAGTAAGAATTAAAAAGGCTCAGAGTAAAAAGGGATGGGGGGAGTGGATGGGATATCAGAGTGCAAATCAGCATTGTTTTTGTATATTAGTGTTCATTTTAATCATTATGATCTATATATTTCGCATGTTTAATTGATATGCCAATAGATACATCAACTAAAGATCCAATGCAAATTTTTTTACAAACTTCAATTTGACGATGTGACGATGATGGGCAAAACACGTAACAAGAATAACAAATAACTTACGAACTTTTTTGTTCTAATCTCTTAACGTAACTAACATGACCGATTTACCTTTATTTGAACTTCAATTAAAAGTTGGCAGGTCTTCTGTTTCTGTGGTAGTAATGCAATTTGCTCTGTGTATATTAGATTAGACCACTGTTAAAACATAGTGAGCTACATGATTTACTCAATTTAATTTTTAGTAGTAATCAAAATGCTACAGAACTCAAAAATTGTGTTTAGTATGCTTGGCAGAGAAGGAAAAAAATGGTGATCAATGATTGGTGTGTTACCTCCAAATGATGTATTTTCAAAGATGTGTTTCACATGCAGCAAAAATCTCAGCATTTCTAACATGGGACTTCTACAAGTACTGCCACATGCTTAAGGACAAAGATTAAATAAACCCACTCAATCTATGGGAGTCTGTTTTGTTCCAATAAAATTTTTTATATGGACAAACTTTCTGTGTCAGAAGCTCTTATCAAAGCATCAAAAATAGATTAAAAGGATACCCAAAAGATGTAGAAATGGAGAACTCTAATGCTGTCTGAGTAGCCACCTTTGCTTCGGAAATCACCTCAGTTAAACCCTGTTTGAAGGGTTCCAAGTGAATTGCACCATTTTCTAGTTCATATGCTCTTCGCTACCGTGAAAGCTTAGAAATTTATCTTTCTTCCAATAACTGCAATTTATAATTTCTGTATACCATCTCCATGATCTTGAAGTCCAGACTCTTTCATAGCAAATATAATGTGCATGAATCTAGTGACCCATTTACAGGTACCAAATGACTAATATCTGGCAACAACCTATTCAGTTTCCATCCAAACTCTGGCTGAAGAACTTAAAAACATAGTTCAAAATCTTCCATGTAAAATATAACTTTGAAATAACTTAAGCGTGATTCTCTTATTTTCTTCACATCCTTTTATTTCAGTTATGTGTTGCTGCCCAATTCTGTCAATATTCACATATTATATAAATATTACTGACTGACCAATGAAAATCATATCCATGTGTTTCTGTGCAAAAATACACTGCCAGAAAGTGAAAAAAGAACACCAAGAAGGAATTGGTGGACAATCATAAAATTTACATATGTTAATGGGATCGAGTTTACGTAGGTGTGATGTTAATTTCGGGACCAACTGGTTGGCGCTTACGCCACAGCACGGCATAATATGCAAATTATCGTCGGTGGTATTTAAGGAGTACGGCGAAGTGAATGTAATCGGTCGTCAGCGTACGGTCACGTGCGAAGACCCTGAAGAAGCTGCAATGCCTGGACATGGAAGACGTGTACGATTTAAGCAGTTATCGGACTTTAAGCGAGGTCGTCTAGTCGGACTCCGCGAGGCCGGGTGGTCGTATTGCGGAGCGAATTGGACGGGAAGTATTTATTGGTGGTGGTACGATGGTGCCGTAGATGGTCCGAGGAACATTCCCACACGAGAAGACGTGGAACCGGGAGTCCACAGATGGACTGATGCGGACCGATCAACGCATAAGAAGAGCGGCTTTGTCAAGCAGAACATCCACTGCGACGCAAATCTGAGCTGCCGTTGCACCTGAGGTAACTGTGCGAACAATTCGCAACCGTCTACTGGATGCAGGACTACATGCACGTGTGCCTCTGACTCCAGCCCACAGTCAGGAACGGCTGCAGTGGTGTCGCCAACGTCTGCACTGGAGAACGCAATGGTGATCTGTCGTGTTCAGCGATGAAAGCAGATTCTGCTTGGGAGTCTCCGATGGCCGTATGCATGTTCGCAGACGCACAGGGGAGCGTCTCCACCCTTCTTGCATCCGCCAGCGACACACAGGGCCAACACCTGGTCTCCTGGTGTGGGGAGCAATCAGCTATCACTCCCGTACACAACTGGTGTTTGTACCGGGTACAGTCCATCGTGGTGTTTTCCAGCAAGATAACGCACGCCCACACACGACATGTGCAATGCAACATGCACTTCAGGGTGTGAGACAACTTCCATGGCCTGCACCTTCACCAGATTTGTCCCCCCATTGAGCACGTGTGAGAATTTATGGGACAACGACTTATCCGTTCGCCACGGCCAGCCATGACCATCCCTGATTTACGCGTCCCGGTTGAGAATGCTTGGAACTCAACACCCCAAACTTACATCCAACATCTGTACGACAGACTCCATGCCAGAATTGCACAGTGTGACACAGTTCATGGCGGTTCAACCTCGTACTAACCATGTTACATGGAAATGTTATTTTTCAGTTTACCAGAAAATACAGCTGTATTTTGCCATAATGTTTTGATCACGTTATCCTCTGTATTCCATTATTATGCTGTATAAATTTCATTGGTATCAGATGTCTCCTTCTTGGTGTTCTTTTTCACTTTCCGCCAGTGTATGTACACGTTTTTTTAAACTTTTTTCTTCTGGAAATAATTGTTTATGTAAAACAAGTGCACTGTTTTATCTGCACAGTTTTCATTGTAAATCACTGAATTGATTGTTCTAAGTGCAATGTTTTTTTAAGGATATGAGTGTTATTTTTTTCATATTACAGGGTGTTGCAATGCCACGTGTTCGTGCTGCAAAAATGGCGGCAGCACTGAAAGCCTGTGAGCTGTTAGATAACTGTGGTAAGAGCCCCCCCCTCTTTTTTTTTTTTTTGGTTTTGCATCTAGCATAGCATTTTATTTGTCTTATTACATTATTGGGTTACATTGGGATCATTAAAATTTTTCGCAAACTGTGAATCTGTCGATATGTCTATAACTTAGTTATCAGTTTAGGAGTGAAACATTTTGCTGTGGAAAAATTGTATGATTAATTTAATGCAATTTACTGCTTAGAAAATTCCTTTTTGTGAAGGTAACATCTATACTGCACTAATGTTCATAAAAATCAGAACAACTAAAAGGATTCGAACTACGACTTTGATCTTTACAGGATATGTTCATTAGGCAATACATAACAAATTATTAGCATCTCTGTGTCATATGTATTATACTAGGTGCATCCATGTAACTAATATAATTGGTTTGGCCATCTATGGCTTGTATCATCATCTGTACACACTGAGGCGTTAAATCAAATGTGTGAATAGTATCCTGTGGAATAGCCATCCAGGTTGTATTGACTCGCACCCAAAGTTGCTGGCAGACAGTCGTACCAATCCACCTGTCGTTTGAGCATGTCCCAGAGATTTTCTATGGCTAATAAATCCAGCAATCTGGTCAGTCACGGCAGAAGTGCAATGTTCTTATCCCTGAAGAAAGACTTGTTGTTGCTGTAACGTGCAGTGTGGCATTGTCCTGCTGAAATATGGCCCTGGGGACATCCTGCAGGTACAGAAGGCCGACTAGCCGTAAAATGTCATGGACCTAACAGGCACTCGTTATGGTGGTATGTAGACCCTCATGAGAGGTGTTCTGCTCTCGTACCCGATAGCACCCAGTCCATAATGCCATGCGTTGGTGTGGTATGCCTGACGCAAATGGACTCTTGCTGTCGTTGGCAGACACAATTGCAGACATCATCTTCTCCTAAACAGAAGCATGTTTCTTCGGAGAACACGATATGGTGACACTTGTCACGCCACTCCCTTCGTTCAATTCACCATTGTAGAGATGAGCTCTGGCCCAGGCTTGGACGGGCTCAGAATTCCTTAACTACCGAAAAACCTGGGCCCGGGCTCAGAATTACATGTCTTGAATTTCATTACTGTAATTAATTCAACACGTGTAATTCCGAGCCCGGTGGAATTACACGTGTTGAATTTCATTGTGGATTTGTTACCATGGTGGAAGGATTTTCAATTTCCTAAGCTAGCTGCCATTGCAAGACAAATTTTGCTTAGCAAGACTTGCATTATGCATTGTCCAAAGCTGTGGCCCAAGCAAGGATTAGTTTAAGGAGGTCTGGTATCAAAAAACTGGGAAAAAAATCACATTCCCATTTTTTGTATTTTATTAAAAATCAAGAATCTTATCTTTAAAATGATGTATTAATTTCCAAAATTGTTCCGTTAGAAGTATTGTTATTTATTTTTTAAAATTTCCTCACTGCCACAATTTTTGGGATGATGTTGGTTTTTAGTGCAGCAGGTCGAGTTTTAGAGAAAAGAAGATCAAATTGAAGTGCTGAAGCATTAGATGCAATTCTCTCTCCCCCTCTTTTCATGATGAACTTGATCTGGAAACTGCACACACCTATGATAATATTGGGATTATTATACTATTAAGCTCAAAGCTTTGTTAATGTTACAAAATGCAGAATAATTTGGTCTGGAATGCTTTTACATTCTTTTTTTTTTTAATTTTGGAAATCTCCCTACATGCGTTTTTTTATATTCTACTACATCACTCTAAACTACCTTTACCAATTAGCATATATGTAAATTGTATTGCAAATATTAGAGTCAAAATTTCAAACACTTGCAACTGTCTGTATGGTGTTGTATGTTTTATTATGCAATTTATTCAAAATAAAAGTAAATTTAGAAATCAAAAAGAAATAACGAATTGAATTTTTTTGTTTCTAAACGATTTTCTTTTCTTCAGCTTTTACCAAAATTACTGATTCCCCTGATACGGTCGAAGGGCACGTTGATTATTTATTTATTTTCAAATCCACATTTTAGAACATTTGGCTTTATGCGTAGTTTTTCTAAAAACATATTAATATTGTGAAGTGGATTAACTGAACTAAACTTTTTAAACTAATGATTTTTAAACTAATCCTTGCTTGGGTCATATCTTTGGCCAGTGTATAATGCATGAATGCAAGCCTTGATAAGCAAAATTTTCCAAGAATTGGGCCCCAGGCTCAGCAAACACGTGTAATCAAAGAAAGTGGGCCGGGCCCGGGCCCCTAAAATTGAGCCCAAACTCATCTCTACACCATTGCAGCCTGGCAGTTCATTGCTAAGTTTTCAAAGGTACCCTGAGGAGGGGCTGACCAGCCTGCAGGCTGAACTGTAATAACCGAGGACATACTGAGGAGGGGCTGACCCGCCTGCAGGCTGAACTGTAATAACCGAGGACATAATGAGGAGGGGCTGCCCAGCCTGCAGGCTGAACTGTAATAACCGACGACGTACTGTTAATAGCTGACATGGGAGGATGCATCACAGTTTCTGACTGCTGTGGCAATGCAGTTGATGCAGAACAGTCACTCAAGGACATCCTCGTGCAATGACGGTTGTTCCTAGGCGTCCTCTGTGTACAATATCCCAAACTTCATGTCCCACGCCCTTCTTCGTGCCATTCCTTGTCCACTCTTGTCACAACAGGCACACTGCACTCCACGTGACAGGCAGTCTCCCAGAGGAAGGAAGGCATTGCAGTCACTCATGCCAGTAATGTGATGTCTGTCAAACTCACTGATGTGACTGTACTGTACAACTGTCTTACTTTACCCACTGCTGACCAAGAACTGACATGCCGACACATGTAATGGAAAAATGGCCCCTTTCCAGTCTATGATGTTGCACGATCTGATTTGCGTAGATGCAGTATGCATGCATCAATGAAACTGAAATGCTAATCATTTAACTGTGATATTGCCTGATTAGCATATCCTGTAAAAATCAAAGACATGGCTCAACTCTTTTTAAGTGTTCTGTTTTTTTTTGTTTTTTTTTATGATCATGAGTGTATATGTATTTGTATAATGTGGATGAATTGTCAGACTGTGTTTGGCAGACTTGTTCTTTGTATAATAATAAAGTTATTACACTGGAACCTCGTCTCTGTGTTTTCAAGGGATCAAGTAAAATCAATGCATAATTTAGAAAAACAAAACAGGGAAAGTTTAACACTAAGGATAATTCAGAATTTATGGATTGGTGACGTTTTACATATAAATGAGAATAATGCATAAAAAAGGTTCTACTATAATAGGTTATTGTTTTCTTTTTTCTCTTACTTGTGCTTGGCACACCTTGGAATGTTAGGTATTTTTTCCTGGATGCATGTAAATGATCAAACTCTGCGATACGATTTCGCTGTGGATATGCTAAATCGAGTGGAAAACGACAAAAACTTTCTCAGTACTGTAATTTTTAGTGATGAATCCACATTTCATGTATCAGGTATTGTGAATCGTCACAACTGTAGGATATGGGGCAGTGAACCGCCTCATGCTGCTATTGAACTGGAACGTGTTTCTCCAAAAGTTAATGTGTGGTGCGCCCTATCAAAAAGAGAAGAGACAGCAGGCATCATGCTACAATAATCACCTGGAAATTAAGTAAAAACACAAGTTATGTATAGCAATTAAATTCGTACAAGCAGAACCTTTCAGCCGTGATGTGCAGTCTTCTGTGATTCAGTTGATCGCAGATAATCAAATACCATAACACAGTCAAAAGCTTCCACTTAATGAGAATTTAATTACCATATGTAACTCTGGGTGTTTTTTACTTGCTCACTTTGCAGAGGAAACAACTTTGCAGGGAAGACAAATAGCCATAGAGGGTTGAAGTTCCGGTTTCAAACTTCAGTTGTTTGGTAAACAAAACGAAAATGCTCTTTTTGTTTGTTGATATAGCAAAAACTGAATAAGAAATATGAAACCACACATTTTTAGGGAAAAATTAAACTTGTTTAAATGTTTCGAAAAGTTGTGATGTTGTTGATTCCTGAAAAATAGGTTTCAGACTCGTCATTTGGGAAAGGAAAGACTTGCACAACAGGCATTACATTATAAAGCAGCTAGTCACAGACTAAGGGGAAGACCTAAAACATGATGCTTTGTTGTAGTAAGGTGTGTCACATAAATATAGAGACAGTTGACTTCGCGCCATGAACGCAATACGAATATAGGTAGGAAGCTGAAATGGTACCTAATTAGACATAACCCTACAACAAACGTTTTGATCTGTCGAGATGACCGGATTGTGTGAAAAAAACACCACAAAGTGAAATAGTGTAATTTTAGGTGTCTCATAAATATAAAGACAACTATGTAAAGTAGCCACATGCAAATGAGATGTACAAATTAGCATGTTGTACGCACGCGCATGGGCCTTAATTCGGTCTAACCTACAAAAGATAGCGGACCTGCCGTCAGACATTCATTTGCCGAAATGCCACACAACATTCACCTTTCTGGTGAGGAGGTGCAGAAGATTTGGAGACTGAGAGCAAATGAATTGCCTGTAGCGAAAATTTGTGGAGCCATGGGGTGGAGTAGGGCAGTCATTTATAATATATTTGTTGAAATATGGTGCGTTAATTGCTAGAAAACGGCCTGGAAGTCCTTGAATAACAACCAAACGAGGTGATCGTACCTTCATGCATTTAGTTTCATCCCAAAGGTTATCACTACGCCAAGTTTCTTGGACTGTTGGTGTCACTGTCTCAAAGGACACAGTTCATTGACAAATCAAGAAAAGTCGCAACATTGTGCTCTGTTAAAATCTGCCTTCTGCCACACCTTACACGGCGCCACAAGGAAGCTAGATTGTTATGGGCAAGCAGCCACATGCACTGGACGGACAAGTGGATTACAACTATTTTCTCCGATGAGAAAAAGTTCAACCTGGACTGCCTTGACGGTTGGAACTGCTATTGGCATGATTTACGATGCGAGCCAAGCACCTTCTTCAGCAGACAGAAAGGAGGGGGATCTGTTATGGTCTGGGGAGCTTTTGCATTCAATGGGACAACGGATATTGCTTTTCTACAAGGCAGGCAAAACTCCAAAACGTATCAGGACATACTCAGCAGCCACCTTCTACCGTTTGCCAAAACTCTAGCGGGTGTTGATTATTTGTTCCAGCAAGACAATACCTCTATATATCGGTCTGCATCAACAAAAAGCTGGTTTAACACTCATCATGTGGCCGTAATGGATTGGCCAGTATCAGTCCAGATCTGAACCCTATTATCGAGAACCTCTGGGTTATCCTAGCTCACAATGTGTATGTGAATGAACGGCAGTTCTCAAGTGTGGTGGCACTGAAAGAGCAGATTGAAAGAAACTGGTACGCACTCCGTCCAGAACACTTACATCACTTGGTGGACAACATGCCCAATCGGGCTTTCAGTGTTATTCGGAACAACGGCTCCATTATTCGTATCGGAGGTGCTCATAACTGGTAAGTCTTTATATTTTTGAGACAGCATATTTCTGTATATTTCTTGTACTTGTCGTTGGAATTGTTATGTTTCCGTCAAACTATTGTGCAGCTGCATGTCCTATGCTGTTTTAGCTATAAATATGAGGTGTACATTTCAGCTCGTTGTTTCTTTTTTATTTGAGAATTTGTTCTGTCTCTATATTTATGCGACGCACTATAGTACAAACAAGACAGATGGAGAAAGTTTGTTAGTAATTGCAGCATTAAATTTTTATTGTATCATTATATTTATGTCATTAACCTATGCAATCTGTTATGGATATGTTATGGATATGCAACTGGTGATATGATGAGAATAATGAATGAGTAACATAAAAAAAAATCTTCCTTGCAGGAGAGCTAGATGATCATTTTGTTCCACGTAATCATGTAGTTGATGAGGCACTGGATGAGTTGTTAGGAGATTTAGCTGATGGCATAGAAAAATCAGCTCCTGGAAAGCCTCAGCCTGGTACAAAGGCAAGAAGACAAGCATACGACAAAGGAGTAAGTTTTACCACAAGCAGTATTATGTAGTTTCTGATAATTAATTTAGCATATAATCCTGTAGTTGATGAGGCACTGGATACGTTGTTAGGATATGTAGCTGATGGCATACAGAAATCAGCTCCTGGAAAGCCTCGGCCAGTACAAAGGCAAGGGGACAGATGTACGGAAAATGAGCAAGTTTTTCCACCATCTGTATTATATACATACATACATATCATTAAGCTGTTCTCAGATATTCAGTGGTTAGCTCCTTGAAGAAAAGAGAAATACAAACCATCAGATAAATTTTTAACTGATTATTTACTTACTGTTTAGTTGCCGTATCAAACTTTTCCATTTACAGCGATCTTGACTCACAACACGGGCTTCAGTGACATCCATCACATGATGTCAAGACCTTCTATACTTCATACTCATAATCTTTTCCTCATTCAGAAACTCCTGAATCTGATCCTCCCATTACTTCCTTGGCCTTTTTCTGCCTTTCTTTCTTGCCACTTGGGCCAAAAATGTTTTCTTAGTAAGCATCTCATCACTCATTCTTTCAACATGGCCAAACCACCTAAAAATATTAGTCTCCACCTTGCTAACAACATTTTGCTTCACATTACACAACTGCAACACATCTTCATTCCTCACGTGATCAGAACTCAGAATGTGTCTTCCCACAAACCCCCTGTAAACATAACTCATTTCTCCAGCACATAAATGACTCCTATGTCTCTTCTGTAGTACCCAGGTTTCACTGCCGTCAGAGTAGTAACAATTACACTTTCATACACAGCCATTCGGAACTCTTTTGAGAATCCATCATTCCTGTGAAAACCTCCCAAAGAAGCTATGACTTTCAATGAAGAATTCACTCGCCTACTAATTTTGCCATCTAATCTCTTCTCTCTGTGAAACAAGCTTCCCAAATATACAAACTCATTTACCTGGTCAATCACTGTGCCATTTAGACTTACCCTGCATTTAGTATTAACAGTTCCTCGCTCAGAAACCATAACTTTGGTATTTTCCTTATTTATACTCAGTTTGAATTTCATACAAACTTTGTACAACTGGGACAACATGCTCTGCAACTCACTTTTGCTCTCTGCCAACAGGACTGTCTGTCTCAGCATACAGCAATCTGCATACACAGGTATTACCGAGAAATAAACCAGTATTGTTCATCTTGGCATCACGCATGCATGCATCCATAAATATATTAAACAGCCATGGTGACATTTCACAACCTTGTCTGATTCATGCACCAATGAAAAACCATTTTGATATGACATCATTCACTCATACACAAGCTCTTGCACTATTAAGTAGATTCCCAGTAACACCATATTCATTCAACACCTTCCACAGAAGTATCCTGTTTGCTTGGTCTTATGTTTTCTCTAGATCTATGAAGGCAGAAAAAACTTTTCTTACCAACAGCCAGATACTTTTCAATCACCATGCATAATGCAAAAATTTGGTTAGTGCAGCCTTTACCAGGCATAAAACCACTCTGAACATCCCACACTTTCTCTGATGTAAGACCTCATATCTTTTCAATAATGACCTTACCAAACATTTTCGCTGGCACACTCAGTAAACTAATACCATGGTAGTTCCTGCAGTCAGTCTGATCACCTTTTCCCTTACACAAGAGAATGATGATAGCATCCCTCCAATCTCGAGGTGCCATTCCTAAATCTCCCAGCACAACTGGCAGATTTCAGTTAACTAGTCAATTAAAGAGTCACCACCATATTTCGACATCTTAGAAGTTATGCCATCAACTCCTGGAACCTTGCCATTTTGAAGACGTTTTAGAGCTTTACACACCTCTTCTCTCGAGATCCCTCCTGTGCATCCATCTCTCACTATGACATCATCTGCTTCCGCCTCAGAATCACCTTTGCTTTCTTGACCTAATAACTCACAGAAGTATTCACCACATCTTTCACTTAACTCATTGGGCTCCCATATCATTTCTCCGATACTATTCTTCTCACAACTTGCAACTTTGTTTCTCCTGTGTCTCATATACTTCCAAAAAGTTTTTCTATCTTTCCAAAAAGCCAATTCATGCCTTTCCACCTTTTTCTTCCTATCTTTTGCCTTACTCTGGTGAACCAGCTTTGCTGCCTCATATAGTTCCTGATAATTAATTTAGCAACATAAATTATTTCCCATTAAGATGAAAATACTAGCTAATGACATGTACATACTGTGTTTCATCCTTTTTGTGTTCATCAGAAACCATAAAAGGCAAATCTGAGTGATCGATAACTTTGTTTCAAGTTTTATTTTACCACATTTAGAACTAGAATAAACCTGCAGCTGATAAATGTTTTGTATCTTTATGAAATTAAATTTATTTTTTTATAATTCTGATTAAAATGTACAAAAACTGCATTAACCTGTGCATTTCTTGTAGTCCAGTCTGGTTTGAAAATGGGGGACTTTTGTTCTGTAATGCAACTTGGTAGTTTTGTTAGTAGTTCAGGATATGCAATTTTAAAAGCTGTTAGGAATGAATCTTCAAAAAAAAAAAAAAAAAAGTATGTTTAAAAACTTGCTAATTTATTCCCATTTTTTCAGAAGAAAACAAATCTCGGTCGATGAAACACAATTCCTCTTTTGCCACTGTATTATAGAAAGTAACTCATAATTGAAAACCAAAGTGAATTACAAGAGAATAAAGCACACAACTTAATTCCATAATTTTTTATTTTGATCAAAAGTTAGATCGATCAGTACATTAAAGGTGCAAAGAATGTGCCGCTTACAAAAATGTGGTTTAACATGATAATTTTTGGTCACATTTGGGTTCTACATTATCATGTTGCCAAACATAATAATGTAGTACCCGAATTATAAAATAATGGTATATAAATGCAATTAAAATATATTTAAAATATCTGGTTTCTGATTTTAGATATGGTGAAACAAAATGAACAACTGCTGTTATAAATTCAGGTTAAAACATCTATAGCGGAAGCCACAGTTGTTCTTAAATTTATGTGCATACAAATATAAGTATTACAAGGTTTCTTACCTCTTTTAACATTTCACTACACGTTTCATTCTTTCTGCCGTCGTGCTTGGTTTAGGCTTCCAGTGTGGTGTTCTGTTTTGTGGTCTTCAGGTTCTTTCAAATGCTCTACCAACGCTCAAGTCCTAGAAGTGCCTTGTTGCAACCTGGACAACAAGGTGAAGTGACAATTGACAACAACTTGAAGTGACAATTTTGCAATCTGGTCAACGGCACTTCAAGGACTTGAGCGTTGGCAGAGCATTTGAAAGAACCTGAAGACCAAAAATAGAACGCCGCACCGGAAGCCTAAACCAAGCATGACGGGCAGAAAGAATGAAACGTGTAGTGAATGTTAAAAGAGGTAAGCAACCTTGTAATACTTATAACTGCTGTTATATTGATAATTGACAAAGAAGAAAGCAGTGTTTATACAGTTATTACAAATGAAAAAGATAGTTTCAGCATTTTATAAAACCAAAACTATTTAAGATATTGACAGCATGTTGCACCATTTTGTAGGGAAACTTAAAGTTTGTTGCAGCAACTTACAGATGTTTGATGTGTGAACCTTTAGTCACACATCATAACAACACAGTAGTCAACTTCTTACCAAACTCATGGTAGTGTAGATATAAAACAAACAGTGAAAATCAACCAAAAAATGGCTTTTTCATCTCTAATATTTCTATGGAAACAGGAAAATTAGAGATGAAAAAGCCAATTATTGGTTGATTTTCACTGTTTTTTTATGTCAACTTTATACCGTGTAAATAAGGTGTATAGAGATATTGCAATGCAGCAATATAGTGCACTTAATATTTTTTTAACATGGTAACTTTTATCTTCATCAACTTCAGCAATAGCTGTTGTGATACATTTTTCCAGATAAGCTTAAGTAACAGGAAGGAGGGACAATAACCGGGTCTTTGACAAACCCCATAAAAAAATGTCACCGGGTGTTTAATCCAGACTTTGTGGTGGCCAACGTGTGAGTGACATATTGTCGCTGTTGCGTGGCCAATCCAGCACTGTGGAGGATTTTCATCGAGGTAATTTCCGGCTTCCCGATGATAGTGAGTGGTGCCCCATACTGTTGGAAAATGTCACTGTCTTTGTGCAGTTGAGGCATCAATTAAATAATTAGGATATCGAGATAAGAACTTTTCATTATAGTGTTTTCTTGGGGGGAAGGGGGGCATACGCTTTTCTATGGGATACAGCACAAAACACATTAACCTTTGGGGAATCCCGCACGGGGCCATATGCCAGCATTAAGTTTGTTAAATTAGACCCTCACTAAGGCCATCTTCTTTAAAATGCTCCTGCATTTATGTACAGAAATTGCATTGTGCGGTTTGGTCATTGTCACTTTGCAATAACTGTAGTTTACAAGGAGTCATTTTCAGATGCTCCCTCAAAATTTTCCTAACAGTCAGTTGTGGAATTAGTAACTCCCAAACTGCCACCATCATTGTGGATTTCCTTGGGCTGTTCATAAATGGCATGAACACATTCCACTTGTTCATCAGATACACGTGGTGGTCTCCCTAGACTTTTACACAAGCTTCCTATTGTTTCACATTTCTTGTACCAATCGTAGATGGATTGTTTATTCAGCGGTGATTTTTTGAAATGTGTTCTTAAGTGTTGTTCATTGCACAACAGCAACAGAATTAATTTTGCTTAATTCAAGCTCACAGAATGCCTTCTCCACAGTATTTGCTGTCATCTTGCCTGACTCATCACATGACTGGAAACGTACAATCCTTAAATGATGCTATCTATATAAAAAAAATTGTTACTATTGGTGTTAGGACAGTGCATTGTGAGTGCCAATATCTTGAATAACTTTGGTTTTATAAAATGTTGAAAACTGTCTATCTCATTTAATAACCCTGTATATACCTACCTACCTACATGCATACATACATATCACCAAGCTGTTCTCCGAGATTCAGAGGTTAGCTCCAAAAGGAATACGAACCACCATATGTTTTTACTTACTGTTGTCATATCAGACTTCTCCATCTACAGCGATTTTGACATACAACTCGGGCTTCACTGATATCCATTACACGTCATACACAAAATCTATCATACTTCATACTCATAATCTTTTTTTCATGCAGACACTCCTGAATCTGATCCACCCATGTCTTCCTTGGCCTTCCTCTGCCTTTCCTTCCTGCCACTTGGGCTAAAAAGATTTTCTTAGTAAGCATCTCATCACTCATTCTTTCAACATGGCGAAACCACCGAAGCATATTAGTCCCCACCTTGCTAACAACATTTTGCTTCACATCACACAACTGCAACACATCTTCATTCCTCACACAATCAGACCGTGTCTTGCTACAAACCCCTGTAAGTAACGCATTTCTCCAGCATACAAACGACTTCTGTTTCTTCTGTAGTACCCAGGTTTCACTACCATACATCAGAGTAGGAACAATTACACTTTCATACACAGCCATGCGGGACTCTCTAAAGAACCCATCATTCTTGTGAAAATCTCCCAGAGCAGCCATGACTTTCAATGAAAAATTCACTCGCCTACTAATTTCACCATCCAATTTGTTCTCTCTGTCAAACATGCTTCCTAAATACACAAAACTCACTCACCTGGTCAATCACTGAGCCATTTATACTTACATAACAACATTCAGTGCTTCCAGTTCCTCTCTCAAAGACCATAACTTTGGTTTTTCCCTTATTTATACTCAGTTTGAATTTCATGCAAACTTTGTACATCTGGAGTAGGAACAATTACACTTTCATACATCACATACTCTGCAACTCACTTTTGCTCTCTGCCAACAAGATAGTGTCATCAGCATACAGCAATCTGCACACATGGATATTACCAAGCCATAAACCACTATTATCTATTTTGTCATCACGCATGCATGCATCCATAAATATATTAAACCACCATGGTGACATTATACAGCCCTGTCTGACTCCTGCACCAATAGAAAACCATTTTGAGAAAACACCATTCACTCATACACAAGCTCTACTACCAGCATTAGCATACATGGCTTTTACCCTATTAAGTAGATTCCCAGTTACTACATATTCATTCAATACCTTCCACAAAAGTGTCCTATTTACTGTAAGCTTTCTCTAAATCTATGAAGGCAGCAAAAACTTTCTTACCAACAGCCAGGTACTTTTCAATCATTATGAGTAATGCAAAAATTTGGTTAGTGCAGCCTTTACCATGTGTAAAACCACTTGGAACATCCCACACTTTCTCTGATGTAAGACCCCTTACTTTTTCAATAACAACCTTACCAAACACTTTCTTGGGCACACTTAGTAGGCTAATAGCACGATAGTTCTTGCATTCAGTCTGATCACCTTTTCCCTTATACAGGGGAACAATAATAGCTTTCTTCCAATCCCGAGGGACCACTCCCAAATCCCAGCACAACTGGCAAATTTCAGTTAACCAGTCAATTACAGAGTCACCAACATATTTCATCATCTTGGCAGTTATGCCATCAACTCCCAGAGCCTTACCATTCTGAAGAAATTTTAGAGCTTTAACACTTCTCTTGAGATCCCCCTGTGCTTCCATCCCTCACTGTGACATCATCTGCACCTGTCTCAGAATCATCTTTGTTTTCCTGATGTAATAACTCACAGAAGTATTCACCCCATCTTTCACTTAACTCATTTAGCTCCCATATCAGTTCTCCGATCCTATTCTTCTCACAACTTGCAACTTTGTTTCTCCTATTTTTCCTGAGTCTCATGTACTCCCTCCGATCCTATTCTTCTCACAACTTGCAACTTTGTTTCTCCTATTTTTACTGAGTCTCATGTACTTCCAGAAAGTCTTCCTATCTTTCCAAAAAGCCAATTCATGCCTTTCCACCTTCTCCTTCCTATCTTTTGCCTTACTCTGGCAAACCAGCTTAGCAGCTTCTCGCTTCTTTGAGCGATATTAATCCACAGTACCTTGCAACATCCCCAAACAGGCTTCCTTCTTTCTCTTTACTGCCTCTTGAATTTCACTATTCCACCAAGCATCACCTCTATTGTTACCCACTATTGTGGTGCCACAGACCTCTTAAGCAGCAGTGACAACACAGTTCTTAAAGCATTCCCACTTCTTTTCTACATCCCTCTCACCAGACTTCAGCTCCTTCAGTTGTTCTCTGATTAAGTTAGAGTAATGCTGATGATCTTCAGGGAGCCTTTCAACCTTTATTCTTTCCATCCTGGGCCTCTTCCTATTCCTCCAACCAACATTCAGTTTCACTCGTGACACTACCAAGTAATGATCAGAACCAACATCCGCACCTCTCATCACATGGGTGTCAACAACTAGGTGTTTCAAACGCTGATCGTAATCAACAAAATCTATCGTACTCTTTCGACAAAGAGTACGATTTTCCCAAGTATATGTGTGGATATACTTGTGGTTGAAAAATGTATTAAATACACACAAACCATTCTCAATGTAGAGTTCAATTAATCTTTCAACATTACCATTCACACTAGGATCATTGAACTTACCCAGGACATTGTCAGAAATTGCATTCTGCATGCCTACTCTAGCATTGAAATCCCCTGCTATTATAACTTTTTCTTTAGCATCAAACTGGCTCAAAACAACTTTTAGCTCATTCCAGAAATCTTCCTTCTTATCAGAAGGTTCCGAGTCGCAAGAAGCGTACACTACAACAATTACAATTCTGTGAAGTTTCACTTTCAAATGAATCCAGAGAATTGCCTCGCTTATGCAACTATAGTGAATCAAGTTGTTCTTCATCTTTTCACTTAAAATCACACCTACACCAAACTGTTTTCGCACATTATCCAATACTCCAGACCACACACTAACCATGCCATTCACTTCTTCTATCCCAATTTCCTTCTGTTTGGTTTCATTTACACACAACACATTCAATCTGCACGTATTCATCTTCTCCTCATTCACTTCATTCATCTTACCATTTATACCTCTAGTATTCCATACACCAATCTTACATTCACTCAGCCGAGATTTCTTTCTCATATGCCGTTTAGAACGTCCAGATTGATTCTGTGGTGGACCATCCTTCTTAAGTGTGGTAGGTCTACTATATCCCACACTTGAGTCCGAATATTGATTTCTTTTTTGTCTTTTTAATCAGGTAAGTACATCAGTGTAAGGGATTAGCCCGCAGCTGACGGTTCCAGTTGGTCTTTCAACCTAAGGATTCTGGAACAAAACTAGTAGTTATAAAATAAGTATCCCTATTCTCGGGTGCATAGAAAAATGAGAAATGGAGATGTCATGACAAAACTTGGTTGGTAGCTTATTGAGGGCATAGGGAAACAATATGGTGGGAAAAAAGATTGTTCAGAATTGCACTACTAGGAGAACAATAACGTTACAGATGTGTGTGAATTTGCTGTTTATTGAGATTACTTATGTTTCAGGACAAAATCTGCTCAATATGCTGTCCCTCATTAGAGATGACATGCTGCAAATGAAGAATGGCACATGACACAGCTGATCACAGCACGTCGTGGACGATGTCGGTCGCTTCATGTCTGATACTCGTTTTCAGATCTGAGAGAGTGCGTATGCTATCCTGATGAACTCGTGTCTTTCAGTTATCCCCAAAGCAAGAAATCATAAGGAGGAAGTTCCAGCGAGCAGTTTAGTCAGAACTGTGGAAACCCAAGAGAAACCATGCTGTCATTGCTGAGTGTTCAGCTGAATATTTGCATATGAAACTTTCCATCTGAACAACCAGCACTTTTGTGGATTTAAGCAGTGATGCTTCTGCTGTACATCATGTGTAATCTCTTGTTTGTGGTAGTCAGCATATTGAGCAGATGTCCTGAAATTTCTGAGCTGTCAATGACCAGTAAATTCATGCACATTTCATTTCTTGTGTCTGCAGTGCCATTGTTACCTTAGCACCACAAGTTTGTACTAATTTTTTTTTTTTTGTCCTGATGAACCATTTCCCCATGCCCTGAATAAGCTACTAACCAATTTTCACTTTTTTATAGACCTAAGAATATGGTTATTTATTTTATAACCACCCGATATATATATTTTATTTAGGGTGTCTCAATTTTTTTGAAAAAGACAAATTTTCGAATCTGAAAACGTCTGACCCCTCAAAAATTTCTCCCAGGACCCGGAATATGGGATAAAAAATTTTTCCCCATTTGGACAATATCTAAATATCTCACACTCACTTAGAAATTTCCAATTTTGGACATGAAAGTTGATTTTGTCATTTAAGACAGTTTTTCCAATCTGAAAACGCCTGACCCCTTAAAAAGTTTTCTTTTAGGACCCTGAATATAGAATAATACAAAATTTCCAATTTTGACAAGTTTTTAATATCCCACACTCGATTACAAGTTTCAATTACAAATTTTTTTACGTTTTGCTTTACACGGTAATCAGATTTAGTATTAAAGTTTAGTATCCTTTCTTGATTCAGTTTTGGCCTTGATATGTCCATCTTTTTTTCCCTTGCCGCATACTCTTGCTGAAGCTTTTGTTACCATTTTCACCCCCCCCTTTCCACCGCCTGTGTGTTTCAGGGAAAGTTAGAAATGTGAAATACCAAATCTTCAGATTCTTCACCTTTGGCAAGTCTTTCCAGGAGATCGTCAGACAGCATGTGCACGGTAATGGGTGGCTCTGTTACATCACAGTTACTCCAGTCCACAATATCAATGTAATTCTCAGCTTTGAAATTCAAGGGGGGAGTAAGTGCCGATCTCATTTTGGTTGTGTGTTGCTTTTCTTGCACGAAGGATTCTCTTGAATGGAGGCTAGTGTTTCTGATGTGCTTGCGGTCATCGTATATCATACAGAGCAGCATACTTTCTGTATGACCAAAATATCCGTTAAGCTGGATGACCAGGTCAATTATATTTCTCAGGTCTTCCGGCAGGTACCTCGAAGAGTTCATCAAGAGCCACAAATTTTTGGCTCCCTCGATACATTGTGATCTCGTCTTAATGGTGAACCATACAACGGAGTATACCTTCATTAAGTATTCTTTGAGAGTCCTCAGATTGTCGTACAGTGGGTCATCTCAGTGTGTTGCAATATACAATCTCAATACACGATTGGCAGTGGTCCGCCAACGGGAATGGGCCATTTTCCCCGTGATCTCGTTTAGCCAAATTTGGTGTACATTGTCCTTCGGCTACTGCCTGACAAATATGCAGCAGGTACAGCTGATTGGTATTCAGATCCTTTTCGTCAATTGCGGGAATATTGATCGATTGGGATATTTTCTCAAATTTAACGACTTCCACAGTTTCACATGTGGCCAACTTCTTTCCAAAGGGTCTTGAGAAGGCCTTTGGACCTGCTGTGGTGCAGTCCAGGTTTTAGGTGTCTAAACGGGAGCTCATTTCCATGGAGCTGGCATACGAACCAGCGCAGGGGTCTATTGATAGATTTCTCAAGCCTTCTAATTATGCCTTGGTGTACTCCATTGCTAACAAACGTTCCATCGCAACCAACTGCTACCAGGTCCTCCGTGGTAATTTCTTCTACGGCCAGGTGAGCTGTAATACTGGATGCAACGGAAGCCGAATGCCCTGTAGCAGGAGTCACGTGGCCGATGTATGTTGACCCCGGTTCTGCCAACATTACATAATGTTCTTCTGTTGCAGATTGTGCGGTAGGGGTGAAGTGTGAATAGCACATCCAACAGCATCCTTCCTTGGCCTCAATTTCACACTTTCCTTGGTCTCCCCAATTTCAATCAGTCAATAGGTCTGGCCATGGTAGAGGGTCAGTGCCTTGAAGGCAAGCTCTCGAGACAGCAGCAGTATGCGGACGAGCGTTGTCTTGTTGGAAAATTGCACTGGAGTGTGTGTTCTGAAAAGGTAGGGCCACAGGTTGCAACCTCGTTAATGTAAAGTTGGGCTGTCAAAGTGCCTGTAATGAACACCAAAGGTGATATGGCATCGTAGGCAATTGCACTCCACACCAGGCCTTCTAGACGTGTGACGCTTGACAACAAACCGTTCATCTTGGCGCTGACCACGGTGCCTCCACAAACAGATTCCGTGGTCGTCTCCTCCAAGACAAAAAATGGTACTCGTCACTGAAGATCACTCGCTGCCATTCTGAGTGCCTCCATGACAGTCTGGCATGACACCATTGCAGTCTTTTTGGCAACGATGTAATAATGTTAAGGGCAGTCATCGTAACGGTTTGCGTGTGTGTAGTCCTACGTCATGCAGCCGTCTGCCAATGGTGCTGGCACTACTCAGACGATGCATGGAGGGCACCACTGCTCGCTGAATATCTGCAATTGTGGCTGTTGGGTCACTTTGCACATGTCCGACAACCTGGTTCATCTAGATCTCCCAGACCCTTCCCGCAGCTGCTGCATGCCTTGTATCCACTGCCACCAATAGCGTGTTATGGGGATATCCACATGACCGGTATGGCGTGCAATACGGTGATAAGACCATTCCGGATCCCAACAGTGTGGCCCCTCTTGAACTGCTCGAATTACTTCCGAACTTTTCTCTGAGGCATACTTCACTTGCAAAGGATGCAACCAACACAACAGCATGAGTCAGAATGGCAAGCAGCACAACAGGACAAAGCCAGTCAGGCACAGCGCTATGACCCCTCATTGCTTGCGTAACACGCACAGCTGAGTGTGATACTTGAATCATTTGCATATCTCACGATATCGAACCTACCCACCAAGTTTCATTCCTGTCGGTTGCTTCCTTCTGGGTGCAACTAATTCTTTGACAATGAGTAATGAGTGTATATTATGAATGCTAACGAATAATCTCTACATTTTATTAATGTTAATTAATGACCTTTACATTGTCTGCTACAGACAGCTCTAATACTGTGTAAGTAAAAGTTACCAGCAAAGATCTTTTCCCCATGAAGAAAGAATGTGATGTCATATTCATAAAAAAGGTGCCAACCGCCATTACATCACCCAAAGTTGTTCAGAAGCTTTACTGCTAAATTGTAAGCAAAAAATAATTTCTATGCTGCTATCATCTGGTAGTTGCTTACGAACTTTATCCAGAAAAATGCCACCAAATTCATGGATCTAATAAACACATTTTTTGTCAAAAGTTAGTATGCTTAATGTAATTCAGGGTATTTTTTTAAAGAATTCAATCAGCAGTTCAGTAACAAAAGGTATTTTTTTTAAAGAATGCATCAGTGGTTTAGTAACAAGAAGTGTTTTATTTTTGAAATCTCTTCATGGTAACGAGTACCATGGCATTCTGTTCACCACGTTTAATATCATGCACAAGAAATTGAATATGCTCCATGGTATAACAAAAAATATTTAACAAGGATTTCCCGTACATACCTTAATTTAAAAGATTTTGAAATGTAGCTTAGTAGTCAATATTCCACAGAAAATCTTTGCGAAAAGGAGTCACAGTTCTTCATCAAAGCACATATGTTTCCATTAGGCCTAAAGTCTTCATGCTACTAAGCCCAATTGCTGTTCGAACAAAGACTATTGTACATCGATCTCTGTCGATCTTTTTGACTGAGTTTTCATGATTCTCAAATCAATATCCGTAGCACACGACGTGAAATTATATACTTTCGAGTTGGGATAGCTGTTAAACGATGTAATAAAATTTTTTGATTAAAAATGGCCATGGAATACCTATGATTTATTTTTGTTTTGTTTTTTTTAAAGAATGCAATTAGCAGTTTAGCAATAAAAATATTTATTTGTTTCAGGAAGTGTAATTCATGGGAAATCATGTTCAGTGTCTTGGGAGTCAGATGTGAAAAAAAAAAAAATGAGGATGGGATGTCTCAAAGCACAGATCCGTATTGTGAATGTAAACATCCTGTCATACCTCCTAGAAATGAGATGGAGAGAGACAGAGAGAGAGAGAGAGAGAGAGAGAGAGAGAGAGAGAGAGAGAGAGAAAGAAAGAAAGAGAGAAAGAGATCATCTAGGAAATCACAGAAGTCATGGATAATAACAATCGTGAGTAGAAGGAGCCAAATAAAATAACTTTTCTGGTCTATTGTGCAGAAGCAGAAGTATTGTCAAACAAAAAATTCTAAAGTACATGCTGTGTAGAAGTAACATATTACACCACACACGCACAAAAAGAAAGAATAGGTGGAAAAATGTTCGAATGTTTTTTTTTTTATTGTGCTTTGAGTTATTGGATGTAAAAAGAACTTTTAAAATCAGAGTTTTAGAAGTTGAGATATGTAACTAAGCACACCCTGACATCACTTTTCAGAAGCATACACTTACAAGCTTGTATTCCAGTCCTGGGGTGGGGGTGGGATAAGCTTGTATTCCAAGTCATTTAGGGTCAACTCATTCCAAGTCGCATGGGGTCCTGTTGGTATTCCAAGTTGTACAGACCAGCTGGTATTCCAGTACAGGTTAAAATCATATTCCAAGTTGCACGGTGCCCAGTTGGTATTCCAAGTTGCACTGTGTGCAGTTGGTATTACTAGTAGCATGGTGTCCAGTTAGTATTCCAAATTGTATGGATCAGCTGATATTTCAAATTGTATGGGGCAGCTGGTATTCCAAGTCACATTGGTTTAGCTGGTATTCCAAGTTTTACAGGATCAACTCATATTCCAAGTTGCACTGGGTCCAGTTGGTATTCCAAATCATATGGAAACAGCTGATATTTCAAATCATATAGTGTCAGCTGGTATTCCGAAGTTTACAGGGTAAGCTGGTATTCCAAGTCATATGGTGTTCAGCTTGTGTTCAAGTCCTACAGAATCAGCTACCATTCCAAGTTGTAATGTGTTAGCTCTAATTCCAAGTCATTCAGGGTCAAGCTCTTATTCCAAGCTATATGGGGTCAGCTCTTACACCAGTTGACTGGGAAGGGGGAGTCTTCCCCACTGTTTAAGGTGGCCTCATAACTAATTCACTTGTACCTGACTAGTTGACCTTGTGCATATTATGTTTTGACATTGCGGTTTTAAGCAACTATTGCTCTTGTGCCACAAATTCCAAATAAACAAAAACCACCTAGCCTTCCAAGCAGAGTGGAGGCAATGATAGCAGCAAAGGGCGGAGCAGCTCAATATTAATTTCTTTCCTATGAAGGGAGTTTGTGGATAGGCAAATGTCCAGATAGTGTATGTTTCTATGTAATTGATCAGATAGTGTATGTTTCTATGTAATTGATCACATAGTGTATGTTTTCTATGATAATTAATCACATAGTGTATGTTTCTATGATAATTGATCGCATAGTGTATGTTTCTATGATAATTGACCACATAGTGTATGTTTCTATGTCATGTATTAGTAATTAGTATTACAAGAAAATAAAGTATTGAATTTTCTTAGATAGCAGAAGTCTTCAAGAATAATATACCTGTTCCTGGTGAGCCGTGTTACCTTTATGCTTTTGAAATGGATCTCATTGTTCCACTTTCAAAGGAATTAAATCCTAAAGGTCGTCCAATAGTGAATCCAGCTGACACAACGCTTGGCCTAGGCATGTTGAGCAAATGGGAAATCCCTCCTGTAAGTACATGCTTTTGAGTTAATGTAGTTTGTTTTACTATCTAGATTGGTTGATTTAAAAAAATCAAATGAAATTATGTTACATTTCTAGGCTACTCTCATACGAATCATTTTTGTCATTTGTTGTCATTTTTTGTGAATGCCAGATTTGGTATGAGCTTAACATTCCCCAAAAAATTCCTGCAATTGTTCATGCCTACAAAAATAAGTTGATAAAAGTAAAAAAAAAGGGGGGGGGTCATCTGGTGAAATTATAAGGAATAGTGAGTTGAAGCACTGATGGAATATCAAGCAAATACTAGATTTTAAAGAACAGTTAACAAGTTAAAGGAACATTAAATTTCTGTGAAATAAGATGGAGCTTTTAACATCTTTATTCATTGAATAAAGCTTGAACACTGGCTTCCTAGTTTCTTAAATTAAACACTTAATCAAACTTATAATATGGGTTTTTTTCTTCTAGGAAATATTTTAACTAAAAATGCTGATTTTCAGATAAAACTCTTCTCCTTCTTCAGTCTTTTGTTGTCACTTTTTCTCTGTCACTCGTGGTTATGGTTAACCCCGCTGATTATGTTTTTTTTTTCACCAGATCTTGCCAGATGATAGGCAGTAACAAACCTCTGCAGTCATTGATGGAATTCTTAGTTTTCTCAATTTCTGTTCTTTCTTTTAATTTTTTTTTTTTTCATGTTCAGTAGACATGGAAATGGATTTTCAGTCATGTTATTTTTTGGTATAAAAGCGCCATATTTAATTAACCAGGGCTGCTACAAAGTCATAAAAGTCACAGATTTGCTTCTGAAGGCCACTTAATTTTTTTTCTTCAGAAAAAAAGAAAAAAAGAAGCAGCACAATGTCATCCTTTTTTTCTTGACGCCCAGCACCATGTCATCCTTTCCCCTTCTGAAGATATACTCAGTTGGATGGAATGAGAATTAAAAAGTTATAGAATGACATTGAAAGTGATTCCTTATCTAAAAAATAGATAAAATACATTGAAACGAAGCCCTGCAACTGAGAATTTTGATGTAATCCAGGATTTTCTAAGTGCTAAGCTCCTTTCTGCTAAATTGGCATTCCTGCAATCAGCAGCACTGAAATTAATATGTATAATGCAGTTTTTCAGTCCAACAATTCCCCACTGCATTCATTGTTTACTGAATTGTATTCTGTAGCACACAATATTGTCAGCGTTTTTATTTATTTTTATTTTTCTAAGAAAGAGGTCATACATAGCCTCTGCAAGAAATAGAAACTCACTTTTTGTAGTAGATCTAAAAAGCAAAGACAATTAAGTTTATCTTGCACCTGTTGATACTGGGTCTGGTGCCAAAGCTGCATGCAGAGGCACAAAGGAATTTGATGAGATTAAATTCCAGTGAGAATGCAGTCGTCTTTTTTTTTTTTTTTTTTTCATTATATTTAAAACTAATTGGACTAAAATATCAGCATGAACCTATAGTGAAAGGTGCATCATCTTCATGCACCAGCTGTGATGTTAAGCAGTTTCATGGCACACCTGAACTCTGGATAACAATTGTCCTCTCATCAGGTGATTAGCTGCCCATCTGGAACAACACACAATGCAGCAGTAACATGTTGCATTGCGCAGTGCCGAAGTTTTTGAAATATTAGTAGACGCCATTATGTCTTCACACGTCATTTGTCGATCTTCTTGCAGAATTGCCCAAACAGCTTTGTAACAACACTTTAAGGTCGACCAGGATTAGGAGTGAGTTCTGCCGACAAATGCCCTTTTTGAAATCATGGTGCCATCTAAAGATCATTGACTCGCCCAAACATTTATCTTTGTAAGCTTTTTTCATTAAATCAACTGTTTCTGGAGCTGTTTTACCCAAATAATAGCAAAATTTTAGCGCACAACACATTTCATTTCTTATATCTAAATCACTTACCTCCATAGCTGTATGACAAATTGCAGACGTACCTTAAACAACTGTGCAATAACAAAACCAGAATCGTCTGCCACTGCTATAACTGTTTCCGTAGATACTTCCTTAATTGAGCTAGTCGCCTTTGTGGTTATTTCCCCCTTCGCACTGTTGCCAACTCCAGTGATGGAAAGTTTGTGCCGAACTGCGCCAATTTCATTATCTCGCGCCAAACTGCTACAAATTACGAAAAATTTAATGTTTGCGCCCAACTGCGCAGAAACGGCAATCCACAGCAAAAATTGCCGAGCGAAAAAAATTTTTCACGGCAAAAAATGCCTTTTTAAACGTCGAATCGAATGACGTTTTTTTAAGGTCTACGCATAATTTGGTGAAAACGACGCTTAATCAGCACGTACCGTATCGCCAATCCCAAAATTTCGGAATGTTTTTCACCTACCTTCTAATTCGTTGTTTTTTTTGGCAAAAGTGACGAAAAAACAACGATTTTCGCCATGTAGGAAATTAAATTGTTTTTGCTTATGGAGGAGAAGTTTTGTTGCAATCACGTCGTATGTAAGAGAAACTATGCTGTATGTTATGAAATCCTGATGAAGATTGTTTACTGATAGTTTGGTTTAGCGGTCTTTCGGAGTGCTGTGCAATTGAGATTGTTTATATGTCGTTCCCTGCTCTTTGGGATAGCGCAGTTATTTAATTCCGGGCGAGGTGCACGATTATGTAAATGCAGCGTGAGGTCAGCCATTAGCTATTTTGTCATTGCGGAGGACGACTGAAAATGGCTCTCCCGTGGCAGGATACAATGGTTCTGTTTCTAAAGGATTCATAGGTATTCAGAGATGAAAACTTTAACGGATTTTCACTCCATCTTACGATTTTGCGGAAGTCACCCAAAAAAAAACTACGGAAAAGCCTTCGCAAGATCCCTGCACGCAATTTCTATTTTTTCACCGTCTTTTGGTCGAAAAAACGCACTTTACAGATAGTCCCTTATGTGCCTTCGATGTTCTGACTTCCCCCGCCAACGGAGGCGGAGCTTGTCACTTGATTCCCCATACAGCCATTTGAGAGTACCGTGCGCAAACGTCAAGAGGGAACTCAGCTCAGCGTCTTTTGCCAACTAAATCTTTACATTGATTGCATGTGGCTTTGTGCTTGTGAAAATTTCGGTGCAAACGTTTTAACCCTTTCCACTCGACTGTCGGGTGACACCCGACATTACAAAATCGCCGAATAGCTCACCCGCCAATCCGATGACGCCCCTATAGCTCGCATGTCGGTGGTCGCGAGACATTTCTTTTTCCTCCAATAGGTCGGGTGTCCCTCGCCACGCCAATGACGCCCCTATAGCTCGCATGTCAGGGCTCGCGAAACGTTTCTTTTTCACCGGATAAAGAAAAAGAAACGTCATATGCGTGTCGGGTGTCACCCACCATGCCAATGACGCCTCTATGGCTGCTCGCATGTCGGCGCTCGCGAGGAATTTAGTTTTCACCGAGTAGCTCGCGTGTCGGGTGTTATCCGCGACACCTATGACGCCTCTATAGCTTGGATGTCGGCGCTCCCGAGGAATTTATTTTTCACCAAATAGGCCGGGTGTCATCCACCACGTCTATGACGCATCTATACTCGTATGTTAAGGCTTGCGAAACATTTCTTTTTCGCCGAATATGTCTGGTGTCACCCTCCATACCCATGATGCCTCTATATCTCGTATGTTGGCGCTTGCGAGACATTTCTTTTTCGCCGAATAGCTTGCGTGTCGAGTGTCATCCGCCACGCTCATTACGCCTCTATAGCTCGTGAGTCGGGGCTTGCGAGACATTTCTGTTTCACCGAATATTGCACGTGTCGGGGGCACCCTCCATGCCGATGACGCCTCTATAGCTCGCATGTCGGTGCTCGCGAGGCATTTCTTTTTTTGCCGAATAGGTCGGGTGTCACTCGCCATGCCGATGACGCCCTTATAACTCGCATGTCGGGTCACGCGAGACGTTTCTCTTTCACCAGATAAAGAAAAAGAAACATCGTCGGGTGTCACCTGCCATGCCGATGACGCCTCTATCGCTCACATGTCGGTGCTCGCGAGGAATTTCGTTTTCACCGAATACCTCGCGTGTCGGGTGTTATCCGCGACGCCTATGACGCCTCTATATCTCGGATGTCGGCGCTCGCGTGGAATTTCTTTTTGGCCAAATAGGTCGGGTGTCATCCGCCACGTCTATGACGCCTCTATACTCGTATGTCGAGGCTTGCGAGACATATCTTTTTCGCCGAATATGTCGGGTGTCGCCCTCCATGCCAATGATGCCTCTATACTCGCATGTTGGGGCGCTTGCGGGACATTTCTTTATCGCCGAATATCACACGTGTCGGGTGGCATCCTCCATGCCGATGACGCCTCTATAGCTCGCATGTCGGTGCTTGCGAGATGTTTCTTTTTCATCGAATAGGTCGGGTGTCACTCGCCCGCTGTTGACGCCTCTATAGCTCGCATGTCGGGGCTCGCGAGACGTTTCTTTTCACCGGATAAAGAAAAATAAACGTCATCTGCGTGTCACCCGCCATGCTGATAACGCCTCTGTGGCTCGCATGTCGGCGCTTCTGAGGAATTTTGTTTTCACCGAATAGCTCCAGTGTCACCCGCCATGCCGATGATGACCCTATGTCTCGCATGTTGGCGCTCCCGAGGAATTTCATTTTCACCGAATAGCTCGCGTGTCGGGTGTTATCTGCCACGCCTACGACGTCTCTGTAGCTCGGATGTCGGCTTTCGCGAGGAATTTCTTTTTCGCCGAATAGGTCGGGTGTCATCCGCCACATCTATGACACGCTTCTATAGCTCGTATGTCGGGGCTTGCGAGACTTTTCTTTTTCGCCGAATATCTCGCATGTCGGGTGTCACCCTCCATGGCTAATGATGCCTCTATAGCTCACATGTTGATGCTCGCAAGTAATTTCTTTTTCGCCAAATAGCTTGCGTGTCGGGTGTCATCCTTTGTGCTCATTACGCCTATGTAGCTCGTGGGTCGGAGCTAGCAAGACATTTCTTTTTCGCCGAATAGGTCGGGTGTCAGCCGCCACGTTGATGATGCCTCTATAGCTCGTATGTCGGGGCTGGCGAGCTAAAGCTGAGCTTTCACTGCTAAGTTGCGGCTTCTACTGCAGAAAAAAAATGCGAGTTCTGTGTGAGTATGGGTGAAAAGTTGTTTGAGTGGAAAGGATTAATTTAGATTAAAACGAAACGAAACAAAACGTAGCAGTGAAACAGCTATGACAACAAAAAGAATGAAATCAGATAAAACTTATCATCAAGTGTATCACGGTATGTATAGTAAAGAATGGCCTTTTTATGAAGCATCTAAAGTTTTGCTGAATGAATCACATTTTATAAGCCATGTGGCTGCGATTTTAGCCTGTCACAAGGCGGCCGTGATGATTGCAGGCGTCATGCGCAGAACAAGAAGCACAAAGATCATGTCAAAAGATTAAGTGGAGATGTGAGTAAAATTAATGTAACCAAAAAACTTCTGACAACTTCTGACAGCTTATAAAGAATCCTGAAAAAAAGTATAAAGAGCAGATTAGTGCTGGAAAAATGCATCAAAAAAGCAAAAAAAAGAATTGAATGTTTGCAAGGTGATTTGAAATGGGAAGAAGCTGAACATTTGCAGCAGTTGGATTCCCTCATAAAATGTTAAACAATGCTGAGATGAGCATTGAATGTGGCATAAAAAAAAAAAAAAAACACGTGAGTGCAATAGAAAGTGGACAGATACTATTAAAAGAAGCAAAGCAAAACATTGCTAACTATCTTAAAAAAATGAGAAAAGAATAGAAGTGAGCAATTAAATATTGAGAAAAGCAGCAAAAAAAAATTTTTTTTTGTAAAATAAATGATTAATAATAGAATCCTGTTATGGTTACAAATTTTTTATCTATTTGAAAACTAAAATGTTTGCATATGTGTGTGTGTGTATTTCAATGCCAGATGTTTTAAATTTGAGTAGGGTGCACCTATTTCCAAAACATTTTTTTGCTTAAGAGTTTGTTCTATCTACTAATATTTTATCTGCCCTAAAAATATTTTCTTACACTAAAAATGTATTTTATCTGCTCCAAAAATGTATTTACCTGCTCCAAAAATGTATTTACCTGCTCCAAAAATGTATTTTACCTGCTTTAAAAATATATTTTACCTGCTCCAAAAATGCATTTTGTTGTTCCAAAAACGTATTTTGCTGCTCCAAAAATGTATTTTACCTGCTCCAAAAACGCATTTTGCTGCTCCAAAAATGTATTTTACCTGCTCCAAAAACGCATTTTGCTGCACCAAAAATGTATTTTGCCTGCTCCAAAAATGCATTTTGCTGCTCCAAAAATGATTTTGCAACTTTCCATCACTGCAACTCAGAAAAAAATTACAAAAATTACTCTTAGTTTTTGTGCAAATGGCCTTTGTACAAAAAAAAAAAAAAAAAAAACAGTTGCGAATATGTAAACAGACAGATATTGAGGAAAATTTGAAATCCTTTGATTTTCACAGGGATGGATTAGATGTGTTTTGATGAACATGTCTTCATTCATTCCTTCAAGCTGTCATAACGGTAGTGTGTATCCATGAAAAGTGTGGCCTTTCTTCCATTTGCATACCTGCCAACTTTTACGCATTTTACCTGTTCTTTACTATTTTATGCATAGATCGCTTTTTTTTTTTACACATTTCTGTTTTTCGTATATTTAAAAAAAATTTTAATCATCCTTGAGAAATATTTGTAAATGTTTCAGTTAAATTTTATTCATAACAAAATGTTTTACAAGAAATAAAAATTTAATCTCCACATTCCTGAGCTTACTAACTTGAAATCCGAAAAAACTGCGATGTCCCTTAGGCTGCATAGCACCTGCATTACGGAAGGCTTATGCATCTGAAGCATAGCGCTCACCCACTGTGTTATCAATTGGTCACGCAGAAACCAGTGTCACCTTGTAGGCGTGGCTTTAGATTCTTTTCTGCAGGTGGTATGAGTCATGTTCAGCTCAACTTGCTCGCTCCTCTTGGCTTTGGCGCTGAAAGTTTCGTCATTGTACGCAGTTGGTAGGCAGTTTGTTTTGTGAAAATTTGTTGTTCGTGATGGCGCTTAGTAAAACAAAAACCATGTTTTCAATCTTTCAAAGAGAGTTATTGTACAGATTTTCCTTGCATAAAAGGCATCAAGAAAAGGCGAAAAATTTGCTTTTTGTGAATTATGTCGGTGTGACATTAGCATTTTACATGGTGGAAAGTATGATGTTTCTCACCATGTAAATTCTACAAAACATTTGGACTCGGCAAAATGTGGTAACAGCAACATTAAACTGGATATTTTTTTCAAAAATGACGCACAATCTGATGTTATTCGTGCAGAATTGCTCTTTGCTGCTTTTCTAGTGGAGCATAATGTGCCTCTTACTGCAGCCGATCATGCCGGTCTCCTATTCCAGAAAATGTTTCCCAAGTGAGACATTGCCAATCAATATGGATCTGCAAGAACAAAGACGACAATCTTAATCAATGAAATGGCATCAAACCAAATTGAAGGTTTGATAAAGCAGATGCAACATGACCTGTTTTCTGCAGCCTGTGATGGCAGTAATGATACTGATTATAAATTGTATCCTATTGTTGTAGGTTTTTTAACCCAGTTGAGGGTTTAGTTCAAAACAGTCTCCTGTCAATACCAAATCTGACTGGAGATGCAACTGGGGAAAATATAAGTGCATTAATTTTAAGTGAATTAATTCGAAAGAGTGAAAGTTCCACCTGAAAATTGCATAGCATTTATGGCTAACAATGTTTCAATTATGCAAGGCAAAAAAAATAAAAGGAGTTGCTGCATTTCTGAAGCTTAAACACCAAAATTTAATAACAATGGACTGTTCTTGTCATTTAGTCAATCTTGCACCTGAAAAAGGTGCTGCCGCTTTACCTGTTAAAGTAGATGAAGTTCTTGTGGACATTTATTATTATTTGAACAAAAGTGCAAAAAGAAAAGACATCTTAAAACATTTCCAGGCACTGCATGACAAGGAGGCACAAAAAATACTGACACATGTGTGCACTCGCTGGCTCTCTCTCGGGCGAAGTTTAACTCATCTTGTTCATTCGTGGAATCCACTATTAAATTTTTTTAAAGATATTGTAAAAGCTTAAACATGTAGTGTGTCTGTTGGTTTGTCAATGTATCAGATTCCAAAGACAAGTTCACATGATGATTCTTTAAAAGTAAAGACCTTGAAAAATGCTTCTATCTATGTCTTGTAGTTAATGGAAGATTGATAGCACCAGTGCTAATGTTGAGAATTCATAAAAAAAACAAGAAGCTACAGCAAGACGGTTACCAAAAAATAAAGTCACTCAGCTGCGTTCAAATGCGGTATCAAAAATTCTAAGTAGGGAAGAAAAATATTTATGTTTCTGTCTTCTGCAGAGAGTAATACATACTGCCTGTTCCTGTTAAGTGTCATACCGCTATTTGAAAAAGTTAACACATTAATACAATCTGAATCTCCACATATTCATGAACTAAGAGCGATCTATCTTGAACTACTAAAAGAACTATTTTGTAGGTTCTTAAAACCTTCTGTTGTTAAAAATAATGATCTGCTAAGGATTAATTATCATATAAAAGAAAACCAAAAGGAATTGTCAGATATCTGTGTTGGATTTTTAACTGTTGAAGAAACATCAAAATAAAGTGATGAAGGTAGGAAAACTTTCTTTTGTAATATCCTGAACTTTTACATGACATCTTGTGACTACATAATAAATAAATTTCCAATTGATGATGAAGTTATAAAAAATGCTAAAGTGGCAGATCTTACAAATATTGAAAATTCGAAATTTTTCAGCATAATTTTTTTCAGAAAGTTGTTTCCATGTCTACTGACACTAAAACTGGTCAAGCTAATAATGAAGCAATTGATGAACTTGAAAACCAGTTTTGTTGTCTACAGATTGAAGATATCTCTGCTGTCTTAAACAGTTATAAACGCATTGATGCTAAGTGGGTTGCAATTGGAAAAATCATAGGAGCCAATGGACTTCCAAAGTATAAAGAACTATCAGATGTAATTTTATCTATTTTACTTATTCTTCACAGTAATGCTGACTGTGAGAGAATATTTAGTATTGTTAAAAAATATAGGACTGAATTTAGATCAGGATTAAGCAACAAAACCTGCTTATTCTAGAGACTCAAAACTCTAAACCATGTTTTGAACATGTCTTCAGTGAAGACACATTAAGCAAAGCAAAAAAAAACTACTGCTGCATCCCTGAAATTAACTTTATAACGGGTTACTTTTTAAAGTAAATGATATGTTTATAAATTTAAGTTAAATATGTATTATTTAATGCCAATTGATCAATTAGGAATTAGTTTTTTTTAATTTAGAGAATCTGATATTAGTTACAGATTCAATGATTTTTTCTGATTTTTTTTTTTTTTGCAAAAAATAAATATGAAATGCTTTGAACAAAACAGTGATTGTTCATTCTAGTTTGAAATGAAATGTGATAATTAAAAATGGTCAAATGTAAATTATTTATACCTAAAGGATTATCAAATGCATAAATATTCGCATTTATTTTTACTTGTAGGCCTACATAGTTAAATTCAATATAAATGTTGTTTGCGTGTAGTTAAAAAAATCATTAGAAATGTTGCTTGCACATAGTTAAAAACATCATTAGAAATGTTGTTCGTGCAGAATTTTACACATTTGAATTTTCTCAGGTTGGCAGGTATGCATTTGTAAAGAGTGGTGCCTTTCAATGTGAAATCATCCGTGGCACTCGCTACCTCTCTGTAGCAAAAACCAGAATTGGTTTTCCTGTTTCCCGGCTTGTAATGGATGTCAGTGAAGCCCGAGTTGTATGTCAAGATCGCTGTAAATGGAGAAGTTTGATACAACAACAGGAAGTAAAAATATCTGGTAGTTTGTATTTCTTTTTGGAGCTAACCTCTAAATTTCAGAGAACAGCTTAGTGATGTGTATGTATGTATGTATGTTTAAAGACTGCCTCTGCAATCATTTGTTTCCACTTATGACACACACGAACTCTAGCTAACAATTGTCCTCTTGTCCGAGATTGAATTTTTTTGATAAACAAATTGTTTTCTCGTAATATCGAAGTTCAAGACTAAATTCTGTTAACACATGCAATGTATTGTATAATACATCAATATCCAGAATGAAGTTAGCAAAAGTAACTGTTTTTAGCAACCCTTCTTACTTTGCTGTCTCTTAGATACCATGATGCCACTTGTCCTTTTTGGCTTCAGTAAAGCATTTTACTAAATCCTCATAGTTCTAGTATACTGCTTTAACTAGAAAAGACATTTTATACTGTCTGTCAGTAATTCCAAACAAAGACTTCATGTTTCACATGGTAAGGCTGATTATGTCAATGCAGGCATTAATCAAATTGAGAGTTCATCCCATATTGGCATAATTAAGCTCTTGTATGTCTATTTCAGCTTCAAAATTGTTGAAAGCCCAATTCTTTTAAGTTGCGTTGTAAGGTTTTTTTTTGTTTTTTTTTTTTTGTGATTTGCTTATCATACTTAGAAGCTTTCATTAAATGACTTCCATTTTCTCCTCTTAGCACATGGCAGTGCATTTTGGGCTGCTTTATGCACTAAGGTGTTTTTATGATCATGGATTTTCTTCCAGAATGTCATCCCTTTTATATCATCTCTATAATATGTTATTTGTACATTCATCTCCCTTCTTTCTGTATACACTTTAGAGCCTAATTCCTAATTTCGTTTTCTTCAATTTAATATAAGGCTCTCCAAAGTGATGGTTTGGCACTTGCAGATATTAGTTTAAAGGCATTGTAATATTAAAGAATTAATTGAGGATGGGGAGTTTCCATTTACTAAGAACTGTCAGTATCCTCAAGTTAAAGAGGATTTATACCTGTTGTCCTGGTATGAGTGTGAAATGTAAGCACCACAGACATTTTCTATTTTCTTTCTTACTTTATACTAAGTTGGAATTTACTTGATTTTGCCCAGCATGTTCTTAAAAACAAAAGAAAATTCCCATTTTGAAAAATTGGTGTAGAGTGACTACAACACCCACAGAGTTGCTAAAATATTTCAGTGAATGAATTTAAAGATTTCCATTATGTTCAAAGAAAGAACTGTAGCAGGCTAGCAGCCCAGGGTATCAAAGTGTGAATTCTTTTGTGCGTTAAGTTGAAAGGGAGATGGAAGTGTTCTAAGAGCACACAACTCATAACACATGATGGGGTTTACTCAAGTTTTGACTGCTAATTGAGTGAACATTTAAATGACAAACTAAAGTGAAGGTATTGTAACCAAATTCAAAGGATACCTTTTAAGACAAGCACTGCATTGCACCCACTGGTCAGCAGCAGCGGTGAGTGGTGTTCAGAAAGTAATGCCTCTGCACGGGTATCCCACACAAGAGATGTGACCTTGAAGTTGAGCCTTTTCAACTTTTTCATTGTTCCTTGAGTTTCAATTTGCAGTGAAGTATGTTTTGGGAAGAAGCATAGTTGTTTGCATGCATTGGGTATCCCACACAAGAGATGTGACCTTGAAGTTGAGCCTTTTCAACTTTTTCATTGTTCCTTGAGTTTCAATTTGCAGTGAAGTATGTTTTGGGAAGAAGCATCGTTGTTTGCATTGTATTCAGATCAGATTGGATGACTTGATCTCAATGATGGTGAAGAACATGAAACACCCAGTGGCTGTTAAGTTTTTTTAAACGAAAATGAAACTCCTGTCAAAATTCACCAGTGATTATTGGCTTTTTATCGAGAAGATAATACGAACATAAGAACTGTGCATTGTTGGGTGAGAAAATCCAGGGATAGTGGTAAAAATTTTGACCTAAATGACTAGCAGTGGTATGGAAGGCCTGGTGGCACAGTGGTCTAAGCACTGGTTTCTGACCATTCATTTGAGATGGGTCCGGGTTCGAATCCTGGCGAGGCATGGATGTTTTGTTTGTTTTACAGCATTGGCTTTCTCCCTTCCCTGGAACCAGTGGCCCAAAATTAGGGACAGGCAACTGCTTATTATGGTCCATCGAATTGCTCATGGGGGGTCGTTAAACCCCCAGTAAAAAACAAGAAAGATGACACCGAATTTTCGGGTGTAATAAGCACGTCTTTTGAATTCGTTCTGACGCAAATTAAATTTATCAAAGCTATTCAAAGTCAATGGAAAACAATAGTATCTGACAGAAGAAAGTTTTTCAATCGGGTTTTTAATCCCTCCCCAGGTAGCAATATTATGCTGGACCAACCTTGGGCTTTCAGCGGTCGGCGCAGCGCCGAGGCGACTCGGCAGCCAAAAATTGGATATGTGTTGGTTCAACAGTTGGACCCACGTTGGAAAACTGTTGCAAACAGTTTTCCAATGTGATCATGTGTTGTTGGACAACCATGGTTGGTCATGTGTTGTTGGACAACCATGGTTGGTCATGTGTTGTTGGACAACCATCGGACAACCGTTAAGTGGTCATTTGTTGATAAATGGTTGGTCATGTGTGGTTGGAAAAACCCTTGGCCAATCTTTGATAAACAACGCAACCTTCGCCCAACGCTGCCGACGCAAAAATATCATTGTGCCAACCGTTGGCCAATGTCAGTGTGCTACTTGGGTCAGATATAGCTGTAAAATGAATCGTGAGCTTACGCCCTCTGGTTGCAGACTTGTGTGTTAAGAAAAACATGAATTTATATGAGAAACATTTTGCAACGGAAATGCTCTCCAACATAGAATTTTTTTCAAATCAGACTCTTAGAAACAGAGATATCAGCAAAAATAAGATGTGACTTTACGTCCCCTAGTGGGAAAACCATGCATTATTTTAGGAAGAAAGTATTCTCAAAAGGTTTTTCCATATCAGCACTATCGGTCCAAGAAAAAAAAATTTAGTCGAGTTTTCAGGAGCCCAGATTTTGCTACAAATACATCAGAAGCAGAAATTAACACTTATGTCCCCTGGTGGCCAAACTATTATTTACCAAGCATTAGAAATTATGCAAAAAATATTTTCCATCAGGTCTTGTGTATGCGATACAGGAAGAATTTTTCAAATCAGAGTTTTAGAAGCAGAAATAACACAGAAAACGCAATTTGCCTTTGTGCCCCCCCCCCCCCAGCGAAAAGTCTATGATTTACTTGAAAATTTTTAGGAAAAGCATTTCGCATCGGAAACACTATCCAACAAAGAAGGAATTTTCCAAATCGGACTGCTAGAAATAGAGATATTGACAAAAATAAGGTACACATCTACGCCCCTGGCGTAGAAACCATCCATTATTTCAAGAAGAAAATGTTCCTAAAAGGTTTGTCGACATGAGTAGTATCGGTCAACAAATGACTTTTTTTCAATCGAGATTTTAGAAGTTCACATTTTGCTGCAAATACATCAGAAGCGGAAATTAAGACTTACACCACCTGGTGGCCAAACCATTTTTTACAAAAATTTGAAATTATGTGTAAAGGATTTCCCATCAGGAGCTGTATCCGGTGCAGAAATAATTTTTAAAATTGGAAATTTAGAAGCAGAGATACAGAGGGGAAAGCAATTTACCTTTACACCCCTAGCAGAAAGTCTATGAATTACTTGAAAATTTTCAAATTATATGGAAAACATGTCACACTAGAAACACGATCCATCAAAGAAAGAATTTTTCAAATCGGACTCCTAGAAGTAGAGATATTGACAAAAATAAGATATACATCTACGACCCCTGGCGTAGAAACCATGCATTATTTTAAGAAGAAAATGTTTTTTAAACGGTTTGTCGACAAGAGCACTATTGGTATACAAACGACGTTTTTTTCAATCGAAATTTTGGAAGCTCATATTTTGCTGCAAATACATCAAAAGCGGAAATTAAGATTTACGCCCCCTGGTGGCCAAACCATTTTTTTTTAATTAGAAATTATGTGCAAACGATTTCCGATCAGGAGCTGTATCCGGTGCAGAAAGAATTTTTCAAATCGGAGATTTAGAAGCAGAGATATAGGGGGAAACACAATTTACCTACCTTTACACCCCCTAGCGGAAAGTCTATGAATTACTCGAAAATTTTTAAATTATATGAAAAACATGTCACACTTGAAACACAATCCAACAAAGAAGGAATTTTTCAAATCGAACTCCTAGAATAGAGATATTGCCAAAAATAAGATATACATCTACGCCCCCTGGCGGAGAAACTGTGGAATATTTTAAAAAGAAAATATTCCGAAAAGGTTTACCAATGTGAGTGCCATCAGTCCACGAAAGAATTTTTCAATCGATATTTTAGAAGCTCAGATTTTATGGTAAATACATCAGAAGCAAAAATTAACACTTGCGCCCCCTGGCGGCCAAAGTATTCTTTACCAAAAATTTGAAATTATATGCAAAAGATTTTCCATCAGAAGGTGTATCCGCCAAAGAAAAAAATTTTCAAATCGGAGTTTTAGAAGAAGAGTTATCGGAAAAAATGTTATTTACTTTTACGCCCCTACCGGAAAATCTATGCGTACTTTGAAAAAGTAACTATATCTAAAATACTCTTCGACATAAGTGGAATAGAAAGATAAAAGATTTTTTCAATGGGATGTTTAGAAGCAAATATATGGATTAATACGTATTTTTGAATTCAACATGATCTGCATTTACGCCCTCTAGCGGCGAAATTGTTACATCGTAAAGAAAACGAAATAAAGGATCATGATTCGCATATTTCAAGCTTCCCAATGCAAAAAGAATTTTTCAAAACGGACTAATAGTTGCAGAGATATCTTGGGTACAGACGGACGGACAAACCGATAACATAAGCGCGATCTTTTTTTACAAAAGACGTGCTAAAAAGGACAAATATTTAAGGCCTGTCACCGCAACTCAAGATTTGAATGGGGGGAAGTCAACAAACTTATTCAAGAAAATGGGCGAATTAGTCAGAGAGCTATAGCAGGAAAGTTAAACATTGGCTCAGCTATTACCAATGATTTTATTGCATATCTGGGTTGCAAGAAAGTGTGTGTAAGGGTGGTCTTACTGACAGATTGGTTTGTGTCCTCGTGGTGCTCCATGAGTAACAATGGCACACAGAACAGCAACAAGGGCCTCTGTGAATCTTGGTACCAGCTAGTTCTGTGTGACATTGGCAAAAAGACCTCAACTCATTGGGTTTTGTTCCAGAATCCTTAGGTTGTATGGCCAACTGGAACTGTCAGCTGTGGGCTAATCCTCCACACTAATGTACTTACCTGATTGAAAAGACACAAAGAGATAAATTAAAGAACTCTAATGTGGGTTATGGTGGACCTACCACACTTGAGAACGATGGTCCACCATGGAATCGACTTGGAACTGGGAAAAGGCGAACGAGAAAAGGATCTCGGCTGAGGGAATTTAAGATTGGTGTATGGAATGCTAGAGGTATAAATGGAAAGATGACTGAGGTGATTGAATAAATGAATAAGTAATAGATTGGATGTGCTGTGTGTAAGTGAAACCAAAAAGAAAGAAATTGGGATAGAAGAAGTGAACGGAACTGTGAGTGTTTGGCCTTGAGTATTGCATAATGTGAGACGATAGGCTGATGTAGGTGTGATTTTAAGCGAAAAGATGAACAACTTGATTTACTATGGCTGCATAAGTGAGAGAATTATTTGGATTCGTTTGAAAGTGAAACTTCAGAGAATAGTAATTGTTGTAGTGCATGCTCCTTGTGACTTGGAACCTTCTGATAGCAAGGAGGATTTCTGGAAAGAGCCAAAGGCTGCTTTGAGCCATTTTGGTGCTAAAGAGAAAGATATAATAGCAGGGCATTTCAATGCTAGAGTAGGTGTGCAGAATGTGATTTCTAATAATGTTCTGGGTAAGTTTAATGATCCTTGTGTGAATGGTAACTGTGAAATATTAATCGAACTCTGTATTGAGAATGGTTTGTGTGTATCTGATATGTTTTTCATCCACAAGTATATCCACACATATACTTAGGGAAACCGTACTCTTGGTCAAAAAAGTGTTATAGATTTTGTTGTTTATGATCATCATCTGAAACACCTAGTTGTTGACATTCGTATTATGAGAGATGTAGAATTTGGCTCTGATCATTAGTTGGTAGTGTCACGAGTGAAACTGAATGTTGGTTAACGGTCAAGGAATAGGAAGAGCCTAGGATGAAAAGAATAAAGGTTGAAAGGCTCCCTGAAAATCATCAGCGTTACTCCAACTTACTCAGAAAACGACTGAAGGAGCTGAGGCCATGATGAGAGGGATGTAGAAAAGAAGTGGGAATGTTTTAAGAACTGTATTGTTACTGCTGCTAAAGAGGGCTGTATTACTGCAACGGTAGTTAACAGAGGTGATGCTTGGTGGAACAGTGAGTTTAAAGAAACAGTTAAGGGAAGGAAGGAAGCATATTTGGGGATGTTGGATGCAGGGCGGGAAATTAGTGGCCGCAATGCACGAAATGCTACCATGTTTTCCTGTTTTGCAACTGGAATTTTGAAACTCGGGGGTGATTTGCGACCAGATGTATTCCCCCCTTCCCCATGTTTTTTTAAGTACAAGTTTAATTTTCCAGTAATTTTTTTTTTTAAATTCTAATTTTTAGGCAAGAAGGAAAATGCTTTTGTCAACCGATGAACATCCTAAACCTATGCTCCAATTCACCTTAAAAGTGTACTGTTGGTTAAGGCAGGAGAGCCTTATAACTACTTGTTGTCAAACACAAGAACGGTATCCATCCATGTTAATGGGTTCTTCTACTGTTTCCTTTTTGATCCCCCCACCCATCCACAAATCTCACAAGCAGTGGGAATCATGAACAGGGGTCTGGTGGAGGCCGAACTGCTTCCCCTACCGCCTGTTTAAGTAACCAACCCTTCGAGTTTCCCCGACTATAAATTTATTGTCTCTGTGTTGTGTTAATGTTGAGAGAGAGGTCTTCCACCCTTTCTCCATGTCCAAGTTGTATCCCAAGTGGGCAGAAACAGCCAAAAGTGCGAAGCTCTTGATTCAGCAACTTCTCGTAACAAATTTATTTCCAAAAGCGCACTAACTTCTGGAACTTTTTTTAGATGGCAATTTTGTCTGATAAACTGCTGAGCAAACAAAAATGGATTCTGAGCAATAATTCTACTGGTTTTTGCTAAAAACTCTAAGATTACTTTTTGTAGCGGGGGTAGCTGTTTCCATACCTGCCAGGTTTTGCAATTTACCCATAAAATTTACGGAAATGTGGCTTGTTTTACTGTTTTACGGGCTTTTTTTCTTGTGATTTTGCATTCTCCATTAAAAACTTTTTATTTTTCTTAATCTATTTAAAATTAAGCGCTGATGTAAGTTAGGAATAAACGTTTTAGTTACATGTGTTTATGTGGGAACATTTGTCTGCAGTTTTCCCACATTTTAGGTTTATTGTTTTGCATTGTTTCAAATGCTAAAGCTGGACCACGCGTAAACTGAATCTCCCCAGCTGGGCTTGTTTATCTTTCACAAGTTTTTTCCCCTTTCCCCTTCTCAGTCGTGGTGGTGTCCTGCATTGGAGCACGGAGCATGTGTCTTTATTACTCCCAGTTCGAAATGCTATCTCAGAACGTAGTTATCATAGAAAAAAATTCCAGCAGATTTTAAACCTGTGAAATGTTTAAGCCCAGATCGATACTCAACATGACAAAATTAAACAAAAGCTGCCAGTTTTATGAGATTAAAAATGCATTTGGGGCATGGTTTCATAACTTCTCTGGCAATAAATTTGACCTAACGAAAGAATGCAGTATTATAGGAAGTTAGGGAAAAAAAAAAAAATTCCAATGTTCATTCGACCCAGTGCTTCTCCAAAGTGATTTATTTTCCTGGTCGGTTAGTCAGTAAGTTTTCTACGCTTTCCAATTGTGCTTTGTCCATCTGCACAATGATGCATGTAAATGTCTTAGCTTGATTCGACGAAATTAGTATATTGAGGTCCACACTAATTCGTCGAATCCCTATTGAAATTATTTTAGTTAAAAGTCAGAACATTAGAGCAGGATTCATTTTCCCACCCTTCTGCTTTGATAACTTACGTAAAATCAAAGCACAATTGCGATGTAGTTTCAGTGCGCTGTTCAGCACCCATAGTGGACATATCCTATTGAAAATAGTTATCAACATTCTCTGAATTGAAGGTCAAAGCGTGGAATATCCTTCCTTCCCTTTAGATGCAAACTTTCATAAAAATAAATTTTTATATCTTTATAGATCATAATGATAGCATAGTAATGAGAAATTATCTATAGATTCTATTTTAATTGATATTTTTATCCTGAGATCAACAATGTTAATGGGCATTAATTTGTCTGAAAATGATGACATATTCACATATGGAGTAAAAAAAGATGGATTGCATGTTATGTAATTTGTCATCCTGTATGCATATATTCCCTGAACAAACCAGGGAAGAATTTCTTAAGTGGAAACTATGGGCCAAAAATAAGACTTCACAAAGTATTGAAGTCTTGTGGGACCAGTAATACAATGAATTTTCAGACTCTTTGCTGAAACTTAATATCCCTTTTCCGTTGTATTGCAGTCAGCACAGCAGTGTGTGAACGCGGGTTCAGTGCTATGAACTTGATGAAAACAGATCTGTGAAACAAGTTAAAGATAACCACTTAAAATGATCTGTTGACCATAAAAATTAGGGGCTGAGTTTGATTGACTTTGATCCAAAGCTAGCCATCAAGATTTGGTGGGAAGACGTGTCTGCTGGACGAACTCACCATCCAGAACATGAAATTATTGCAGCATACTAAATAAAAGAAAGCCAAATTTACTTGTAAATATTGTACATGGCTATTTTTTTTTTCTTTGAACTTCCTTCAACTTTTGTAGCATATGCCATATCTACCTACCAACTTTTGTAGTGCACTTAATAAATGTCTTGACCACAACATATACCCAACTATCTGCTGCACACCATGGTTTACTACCTATGTTCATTGACAGTTGCTGCAAGTGGCTACAAAAAGTGTTTACACAGAAGACAGAACACACTTATTAATGTAGATACAGATATGGAAACTTTATTTTTAGGGTAAACATCTTTTATTGCTGTATTTTGAAAATTTTAAAAGTGAAAAATATAGTGAAAAATAGGGAATTTCTAAATAATAAATAATCAGATTAATAAACATACATATGCAACAACATGCATTATGGATTTTCCATCATTATTACGGTTTTGGCTGTCTGATTACGGAATTACAGACAGGTTGTAAGAATTACGGATTGCAGCGTATTTTGTAAAAGTTCTTAATTTTGTGTCCTTTTTTGTCAAAATTATGGTTAAACTGCGATCTCATTTTGCGAATATATTTATAGTTCTTTTCACACAAATGCGAAAACGTTTTTAATTGGTGCTGTTTCTAAGTAAGCGCCATTGAAATTCAGATATTGGATACATCAGCAAAGTCAATATCGGATGGATATCGGGTGAAGAACAGCAAGGCGATATTGCATAATATGTCGGAAAGGCCGATATCGGCACAATGACATCCACATACCTGCCAAGCATTCCGGATTTCCCAGAAGTTTTACAAATTTTTGGGTAGTTTTAAGGTCAGAAGATAGTTTCTTCCGGATTTTCTCCAAAATGGCTCGGGATTTTTTTTTTTTTTATTGATGGAAATTGATATCGTTGTTATTGTCGCTTAGTGTCAACTCCTGCTTTTGTTTTATTTTGATATCATAACAATTGAACCTTATGTTATCTCGTTTCTAGCAGTAAGCGATACTTATTTATAGATCGCACACACCCCTCCTACTAATTATTCCGAACTCCCTCTCTCTCAGCGTTGAAATAGCTACGCTAATTGCGCCAAAGTGCGGATTTTTTAAATTCTGTACCGTTCAGAGTTCACCAAAATGCGTAATTACACGTCTAGTCCGCATCAGAAAGTGTGTTTACACATCAAAATTTTACCAACGCGTAAAATACACATTGGGAAACGTGCAGAATGCTCATCAACACAATAAAATACTCATCGAAGAATTGTACCAGCGTGTAAAAATGCGCATTGGGACGCTATTTTGTCTTTCAAAAACAGAAGTAAACGAAAAGATTTTTTCCGTAATAATCATTTCATTTTCCTTCGATGTTGCTGCTGTCCAGTATTGTTGTTTTACATCACTTATTCCAAAAATATTTGTATTTCAGTTTGAAAGTGGAGGAAAATTTTTTGAAAGTGGAAATTCGACGGCGCAAGAATTCCCCTGTAATATTTAGGCATGAGCGTGCAACGGCTTCGAGAAATTTCCCCTTTTCCATCATAATTTGGGTTATAGTCAAGATAGATGCATAACTGAACAGAAATTTCGGGGCAATTGGTAGTGGGGAAGAATGTTTTTCGCCTTAAACTTTCAAAAAAGAAAGTTTTGTCTTTCAAAACTTTCGAAAAGGCAAGTTAGACGCAGTGAAGATTTCTCCCGTAATCGCGTAATTTTATTTTTCACGTGATGTTTCCTCTGTCTAGTATTGTTGTTAAATAACATTTTATTTCATAAATATTTGAATTTCAACTTGAAAAGGGAGGGATAATGTCCGAAAATGGAAATCAGACGTAGAAAAGATTTCTCCCTTAACTGTATTTTTTTCCCCCAACGATATTCCGAACATGTATTCTTGTATTCTTAAACATTCCCCCATCCCCCCCAAAAAGGTTTGCATTTCAGCTTGCTAAACAGAGGGTGTGGCGTTCAAAAACGAAAGGGATGAAGCTGAAAATTTGTAAGAATTGATGCATGTGTTCTTTCAAAAGTATTCATATTCTCAAAGTTACATTATTCATCCTTTATCTGAAATAGTGTTGTCATGCATTCATGATGGATAAAATTGTCATCCAAGGGCATAAAAAAATAAAGGTCACTGTCTTGTCACTGCTTAAATGAAATCAAGTTATTTCTAAAATTCCATTATCCAATTTTTAAAAAAATCAAATCCTTGAAAATCATCACAATTTCTGAACTCCATCTATGAGTGACTGATACAGAGAAATAATTAAAAAACAAGTATCATCAAACATACTGCTAGCACATCCCATGCATTACCACTCTCCCCTAATAATAGATAATCATGAATTAACAATTCTGGTACTGTCGCAAATCTTCTTGATTTTAAGATAAATCTTCTTCATTTTATGGTAAATCTTCTTGATTTCGGAAAATTTTGGTTTGCACGTATGCATCTGATATTAAGCGACATTCAGCCGCCATAACCAATATTGACTCGATATCTAGTCGATATTCATTCCCACTTGGGCTATTAAAAATATTAACCATTAAAATAGAAAAGTCATGCTATATGGTATTTTATTTCATAAGGTTATTACACATTTTGCATGTTAATTTCTCATGAAATACCCTTCCCACGCTTTGTATGGTGATTACCAATAGGCACCGCTGAAGGTTGGCACTTCTGTATATATATATTTTTTTGCACCTAGAAAATAAGAGATTTGCCCCCAGATTTCCAGCTGCACAGGCATTTTTCCCGTGCCAGATTTTTCTAACTTCTTACCCTGGTTGCAAGATAGAGTTTCTGTGGATGAATGTCGCTGTAAAAAGCATGAAGTAGCTAAGCTGGTTCACCAGAGTAAGGCAAAAGATAAGAAGGAGAAGGTGGAAAGGCATGAATTGGCTTTTTAGAAAAACTTTCTGGAAGTACATGAGAATCAGGAAAAATAGGGGAAACAAAGTTGTAAGTTGTGTGAAGAATAGGATCGGTGAAATGATATGGGAGCCCAATGAGTTAAGTGAAAGATTGGATGAATACTTTTGTGAGTTATTAGATCAAGAAAGCAAAGGTGATTCTGACGCAGAAGCAGACGATGTCACAGTGAGGGATGGAAGCACAGGAGGGATCTCAAGAGAAGGGTGTGTAAAGCTTTAAAATCTCTTCAGAATGGTAAAGCTCTAGGAGTTGATGGCATAACTGCTGAGATGTTGAAATATGTTGGTGACTCTGTAATTTATTGGTTAACTGAAATTTGCCAGTTGTACTGGGAGTCAGGAATTTTCCCTTGGGATTGAAAGGATGCTATCATTGTTCCCTGGTATAAGGAAAAAGGTGATCAGACTGACTGCAAGAACTATCGTGGTATTAGCCTACTGAATCTTCCAGGGAAAGTGTTTGGTAAGACCATTAGTGAAAAAGTACGAGGTCTTACATCAGAGAAGATTTCGGATGTTCAGAGTGGTTTTATGCTTTGCAAAGGTTGCACTAACCAAATTTTTGCATTACACATGATGATTGAAAAATATCTGGCTGTTCGTAAAAAAGTTTTTGCTGCCTTCATAGATTTAGAGAATGCTTACAACTGAGTAAATAGGACACTTTTATGGAAGGTATTGAATAGATATGGTGTTCCTGGGAATCTACTTAATAGTGTAAAAACCATGTATGCAAGCAGTAGAGCTTGTGTAAGAATGAATGGTGTTTTATCAAAATGGTTTTCTATTGATGCAAGTGTCAGAGAAGGTTGTGTAATGTCACCATGGCTGTTTAATATATTTATTGATGCATGCATGCATGATGCCAAGATGGACGATGCGGGTTTATGTCTTGGTAATATCCATGTGTGCAGATTGCTGTATGCTGATGGCACTGTCCTGTTGGCAGAGAGCAAAAGTGAGTTGCAGAGTATGTTGACTCAGATGCACGAAGTTTGCATGAAATTCAAACTGAGTATAAATAAGGGAAAAACCAAAGTTATGGTGTTTGAGAGAGGAATGGGTAGCACTGAATGTTGTTATGTAAGTATAAATGGCACTGTGATTGGCCAGGTGAATGAGTTTGTGCGTTTAGGAAGCATGTTTGACAGAGAGAACAAATTAGATGGTGAAATTAGTAGGCGAGTTAATTCTTCATTGAAAGTCGTAACTGCTTTAGGAGGTTTTCACAGAAATTATGGGTTCTCAAGAGAATCCCGCATGACAGTGTATGAAAGTGTCATTTTTCCTACTCTGATGTATGTCAGTGTAACCTGGGTACTTCAAAAGAAAGATAGGAGTCGTTTGTGTGCTGGAAAAATGAGTTACGTACTAGGGGTTTGTGGCAAGACAGACACGTTCTGATCGTATGAGGAATGAAGTTGTGTTGCAGTTGTGTAATGTGAAGCAAAATGTTGTTAGCAAGGTGGAGACTGATATGTTTAGGTGGTTTGGCCATGTTGAAAGAATGAGTGATGAGATGTTCACTAAGAAACTTTTTTAGCCCAAGTGGCAGGAAAGAAAAGCAGAGGAAGTCTTGGGAGTATCAGATTCAGGAGTGTCTGCATGAGAAAAAGGTTATGAGTATGAAGTATAGAAGGTCATGCGTACATTGTATGATGGATGTCAGTGACGCCCGAGTTGTTTGTGAAGATTGCTGTAAATGGAGAAGTTTGATATGGCAACAGTAAGTAAGTAATCAGTTAAAAATTTATCTGGTAGTTTGTCTTTCTTTGTGGAGCTAACTTCTGAATCTCAGAGAACAGTTTAGTGATATGATCACGAAGTAAGTGTGTGCTCAATGGGTTCATCATCAGGTTATGCCTGAAATAAAGAAAGCGAAGCTGGAAGCATGTCAACAATTACTACAAAAGCAAAGGTTATGTTTTTCTGTACAACATTGTGATAGGTGACGAAAGTTAAGTTCATCACAGCAATCCAGAAATAAAAATCAATCACTTGAATATCATTAACCAGCTTCCCCACGTAGAAAAAAAATTCAAGACTCAACCTTCTACTGCAAAATGCTTTGCTCACTCTTTTCTAGGACTACAGAGACATTACTCACCAAAAACACACTGTCAGAGGTACAAATTTCAACTCGGAAGCTTACATGGGCATACCCTAAAAAGGTTAAATCAAAGAATCAGTCGTACTTGTCAGGAGAAAAGACCCATGCCTCACCAGACTCTCACCAGTGCTGCGGCTTCAGAAGTGAGAGAGAGCATCCGATGTGAAGTTGTTCCAACATCCTCAATAAACCCCAGATTTGGCACTGTGTGTTTTCAGGTAGCACTTAGGAAACTCCTCAAAAATATTCATTTGACATGTGATGAAGTTGAAGCTGCTACAAGCAAATGGATTTGGGAACAGCCTGAAGAGTTCTACAGAGGCCGGTGCTGAAAAACTTGTTCATCCCTGGTGTTGTCATGTCAAATAAGACTGTATGAGAAAATAAAGTACAGTGAGATCTCCATTAACGGACACCTCCAAACACTGGTAACATTCAAGCAGTGGCAAGTTTGGGTTGGTACAAAACAGCTGCCAGAAGAGTAACATTAACAATAACCTCCAAACAACAGAACCTCTTTAACAGCAGACAATGGACAGCCCAGTCAATTATAAGAGATCTAGTGGACACTTCAGCGAGAGGGATAATGTAAGGATAAAGAATATTATTGCTAAGGGAAGTATGTCTCTGGCAGGATGGGTTGGATTATGTAAGGCACAATGGTGTGATAAAGGGAAAGGAACAGAGTTCAAGTTTAGTTCTATGTGATGCGAGCTCCATCTGCCATGTATGTCTCTGTCGCCCTCCAGGACGTGGTTGCTGATGCATGGAAATGTTTCCCTAGTGGTGACAGTATCTCTTGATTTGGTCCCTGTGGGTTCTGTTCCAATTTTCTGGTCCACTGCCAGCTAACTGTGCTGTTACACTTCACTGTCTAACATTTTTCTTTCCTATAGCGTACCCTAACTCTGATATCCTAGTTTACTATTTGTAAGGACAGTTTGGGACCCGAGGTCAGACACAGCTTTCCTAAAATCTTCTATACAACGGTTTATTTATTTAATTATTTTATTAATTTTTATTCGGCGTTCTACATTTGGAGAAAACACTGGAACTGTTTTCTTGGTGCGTAAGCTTCATACTCTCATTCTGCTTAAAAACAAAAGCAACGGACTGTCAGTGTTAGCTTAGGCCTAACCTATGAACAGCAACCACCTCCCAACAATGGCCACTTCTTTCCAGCTCGAACAGTGACTTTTATTCTTAGGTTTCACTAATTACAAATTGCACATTGTGATCTATATTTTGTTTTCCATTTCCTTGCTTGGATGTAAAGGTGGATGAATTTCTTTCCAAACACTCCACTGTTGTGCACTTCTTTCTTTCCCTTCTGCTTATTGTAAACACTGAAGTATGTATCATATTAACTATCTATTGTATTGTTTTCATTAGTATTTCTTCATAAAAATGAAGCACAAAATCTAAGCGTATACTTTGGTTATCAGGGTAACCCGTTATTAGATTGCATTGCCACATGATGATAAATTATCCTATTTTCATGCTGTTAGATGTTCAAGAGCTTTATATTAATTGTTTGTACAATGATACCACCTCTCTATCATAATTAGAATGCAATCCAAGACCTGTGCCTTAAAAGTACATTATGCAGTGATGGAAAGTTTGCACCAAACTGCACCAATTTCATTATCTTGCGCCAAACTGCTACAAATTACGAAAAAATATAATGTGTGTGCCCAACTGCGCAAAACTGCAATCCACAGCAAAAACTGCCGAGCGAAAAAAAATTTCACGGCAAAAAGTGCCGTTTTGAACAGCAAATCGAATGCCACTTTTCTAAGGTCTACGTGTAATTTTGCTAAACGTATAACGCCGCTTAATCAACATGTGCCGCCAATCTTAATACTGGAATAGCTTTTTTACGGGTCTTATAGAGGTTATTTTTCATCCAAGTTTGTTGTCAAATTTTCGAACTAAAGCCTAGTTCATCATCAGGACTATGTCACTGGAGTAGTTGCTGCCACTCAATTGGAAGAGTCCATCCGCAATTATCGTTAATTGTGGTACTTCTTCTTCTTGCTATTTCGATCCCTTCTTCTAGTTTCCTCTTTACTAAGTTTGACTGGTGGGCGATTATTTTCACTGAGTCCCAATTTATGGAGTGTCCACTTGCTTGTATATGTCTGTCTAGCCCTGTTTTGTTCCCAATGTTCCTAATAGCTGCTTGGTGTTCTTTCATTCGGACCTTAATACTTCTCCCTGTTTCTCCTATATAGCTGAGTCCGCAGTTACAGTCGATGCAGTAAATTACTCCTTCCTGCAATTGGATGTCCAATTCTTTCTGCTTTAAAGCTGGCAGGAATTTCTTTATTTTGTTATTAAGATCTGGAGCTAGCCTGATATTATATTTTGCTCCGATCCTTTTCAGGTTCTCGAAAAGTCCCTTGTGGTACGTAATTTTGCTGGTGAATTTGAAGTTGGTTTTCTCCTGCTTCTTTTTTGGCACTTGTTTAAATATTTTCTCAACATATGGGGAGGGGTAATTGTTTTCTGCCAATATTTCCTTTAATTCTTCTTTGTGAAGATCTTTCTGAGTAGCTGAAGAGACCAGGATTTCAATCTTTTCCAAAAATTGTCTCGCCGTATTCGATTTAATATAATCAGGGTGGAATGAGCAGAAGTCTAACATCTTCCCTATGTTGGTGGGTTTTCTAAAAAGCTGAGTGAATATTTTCCCCTCTCTTGAGGTCAAGGTTAAATCTAGGTAATTGATGCTATGGTCTCTTTCCTGTTCTAGGGTGTACTGCAAGGTATTCTCTAGTAAGTTAAATTCTTCCAGAATCTGAGAGGGTAGAGATTGGTCCACAGTATCTACTATAATTAGGACATCATCCATGTACCTCACATGGAGAGCAAACAAGGAGGGTTGTATAAGGATTTTTGCCTCTAGTTTACTTATATAATAATTTGCTAGCAGAGGTGCTAGTGGAGAACCCATTGCAAGTCCTGAAGTTTGCCTGTAATATTTCTTTCCAAACTGGAAGAAATTATTCTTGAAGGAAAATAGGAGCAGTTCATATATGCCAAGTAGTATTTCTTTATTGTGATTATGGAATACTACTTGGCATATATGAACTGCTCCTATTTTCCTTCAAGAATAATTTCTTCCAGTTTGGAAAGAAATATTACAGGCAAACTTCAGGACTTGCAATGGGTTCTCCACTAGCACCTCTGCTAGCAAATTATTATATAAGTAAACTAGAGGCAAAAATCCTTATACAACCCTCCTTGTTTGCTCTCTATGTGAGGTACATGGATGATGTCCTAATTATAGTAGATACTGTGGACCAATCTCTACCCTCTCAGATTCTGGAAGAATTTCCCTTACTAACTAGAGAATACCTTGCAGTACACCCTAGAACAGGAAAGAGACCATAGCATCAATTACCTAGATTTAACCTTGACCTCAAGAGAGGGGAAAATATTCACTCAGCTTTAGAAAACCCACCAACACAGGGAAGATGTTAGACTTCTGCTCATTCCACCCTGATTATATTAAATCGAATACGGCGAGACAATTTTTGGAAAAGATTGAAATCCTGGTCTCTTCAGCTACTCAGAAAGATCTTCACAAAGAAGAATTAAAGGAAATATTGGCAGAAAACAATTACCCCTCCCCATATGTTGAGAAAATATTTAAACAAGTGCCAAAAAAGAAGCAGGAGAAAACCAACTTCAAATTCACCAGCAAAATTACGTACCACAAGGGACTTTTCGAGAACCTGAAAAGGATCGGAGCAAAATATAATATCAGGCTAGCTCCAGATCTTAATAACAAAATAAAGAAATTCCTGCCAGCTTTAAAGCAGAAAGAATTGGACATCCAATTGCAGGAAGGAGTAATTTACTGCATCGACTGTAACTGCGGACTCAGCTATATAGGAGAAACAGGGAGAAGTATTAAGGTCCGAATGAAAGAACACCAAGCAGCTATTAGGAACATTGGGAACAAAACAGGGCTAGACAGACATATACAAGCAAGTGGACACTCCATAAATTGGGACTCAGTGAAAATAATCGCCCACCAGTCAAACTTAGTAAAGAGGAAACTAGAAGAAGGGATCGAAATAGCAAGAAGAAGAAGTACCACAATTAACGATAATTGCGGATGGACTCTTCCAATTGAGTGGCAGCAACTACTCCAGTGACATAGTCCTGATGACGAACTAGGCTTTAGTTCGAAAATTTGACAACAAACTTGGATGAAAAATAACCTCTATTAAGACCCGTAAAAAAGCTATTCCACAATCACTATGAATAGAGGTGCCATAAATGCATTTACAACTAATCTTAATTCGTTGTTTTTTTGGCATAAATGACAAATAGGCTTCGCGATGTAGGTGTAGCCTATGGAGAAAGAGTTTTGTTGTAATCACGTGATTTGTAGGAGAAACGATGCTGTACATTATGAAATCCTGATGAGGATTGTTTACAGATGGTTTGGTGGCTTTTGAAGTGTTGTGCAATTGAGATTGTTTATATGTTGTTCTGGGTGAGGTGCACGATTACATAAATACAGCGTAAGGTCAGTCGTTAGCTATTTCGTTGATGCCAAGGACGACTGAAAATGGCTCTCCCATGGCAGGATAGGATGGTTCTGCTTCTAAAGGATTCATAGGTATTCAGAGATGCTAACTTTTACGGATTTTTCATAGTTTGTACGAATTTTCCCTCCATCTTACGGTTTTACGGAAGTTCCCCTAAAAAAACTACGGAAAAGCCCATTCAAGATCCCTGCACGCAATTTTATGTTTTTTACCATCTTTTGGTGAAAAAAACGCACTTTACAGATAGTCCTTATACACTTTCAATGTTCTGACTTCCCCCGCCAATGGAGGCGAGTTTTGTCATGTGATTCCCTGCACAGCCATTTGAGAGTGCCGTGTGCAAAAGCCGAGAAGGAGCTCAGTTCAGTGCCTTTTGCGAACTCTTTCCATTGATTACATGTGGCTTTCTGCATGTAAAAATTTCAGTACAAACGTTTTAATCCTTTCCACTCAACTGTCAGGTGACACCCGACATGCGAGCTATAGAGACGTCGCGGCACGCCGATGACGCCTCTATAGCTCGCATGTCAGCGCTCGCGAGACATTTTGTTTTCGTTGAGTGTCACTTGCCACGCCAATGACAGCCCGATAGCTTGCATGTCAGGGCTCTTGAGACATTTCTTTTTCACCGAATAGAGAAAAAGAAACGTCATCTGCGTGTCAGGTGTCACTTGCCATGCCGATGACGCCTCTATAGCTCGCATGTCGGCGCTCGCGAGGAATTTCGTTTTTGCCGAATAGCTGGCCTGTCGGGTGTTATCTGCCACGCCTGTGACACCTCTATAGCTCGTGTGTCGGGGCTTGTGAGACATTTCATTTTTGCGGAATATTTTATCACACGTGTTGGGTGTCACCCTCCATGCCGATATGACGCCTCTATAGCTCGCGTCGACGCTCGCGAGACATTTCTTTTTCGCCTAATAGGCCGGATGTCACCCGCCATGCCGATGATGCCTCTGTAGCTGGCATGTCGGGGCTGGCGAGCCAAAGCTGAGCTTTCACTGCTAAGTTGTGGCCTGTACTGCAGATTAAAAAAAAAAAAAAAAAGTGCTGGGTGAGTATGGGTGAAACGTTATTCAAGTGGAAAGGGTTAATTTAGAATAAAACGAAATGAAACGTAGCAGTGAAACAGCTATGACAACAAAAAGAACGAAGTCGGATAAAACTTATCGTCAAGTGTATCGCAATATATATGGAAAAGAATGGCCTTTTTATGAAGCATATAAAGTTTTGCCGAATCACGTTTTGTAAGCCATGTGGCTGTGATTTTAGCCTAGCGCATGGCGGCCACAATTTTAGCGTAGCGCATGGTGGCCGCATTGATTCTAGGCATCTTGCACAGAGCAAGAAGCACAAAGATCATGTCAAGAGACTAAATAGAGATGTGAGTAAAATTAATGTAACAAAAAAACCTCCGGCAGCTTAAAAAGAATCCAGGAAAAATTATCAAGAGGGGATTAGGGCTGGAAATATGCAGCAAAATCAACAAAAAAGGAAAGAAGAAATTGAATTTTCACAAGCTGATTTGAAATGGGAAGAAGCTGAACTTTTGCAGCAGTTGGATTTCTCTCATAAAATGTTAAACCCTGCTGAGATGAATATTGAATGTGGCATAAAAAAAAAAGAGACATGAGTGCAATAAAAAGTGAACAGGTACTATTAAAAGAAGCAAAACAAAACATTACTAACTATCTTAAAAAATTAGAAAAAATAAAAGTGAGCAATTAAATATTGAGAAAATCAGCAAAAAATTAAACAATTTTTGTAAAATAAATGATTAATAATAGAATCCTGCTATGGTTGCAAATTTTTTGATCTATTTGGAAACTTGAAATCTTTGCATATGTGTATGTGTATTTCAATGCAAGATTTTTAAATTTGAGTAGGGTGCATCTAGTTCCAAAACATTTTTTGCTTAAGAGTTTGTTCTACCTACTAATATTTTACCTGCTCCGAAAAAATGTTTTCTTACACCAAAAATGTATTTCACCTGCTCCAAAAACACATTTTGCTGCTCCAAAACTGTATTTGACCTGCTCTCAAAAATGATTTTTCAACTTTCCATCACTGCATTATGTCCACTTGCCTAATTATAGTCAACATATTTGTGTGAATAGTCCATTTGTAACATACGGATCTCTTAGGTACCTAATTTTAATTGTAATAATTCTTTATTTTGCAGCACACGACACTGTAATTTTTTTGTTTATGTATATAGTTTTCAATATACCTTGGGTTTTTTTTAGGTATGCAAGTTTCCAATCTTCACTCGATCAGGAGTAGTTAGCGTACATACAAAACTAGCAGCTTCAGGTCTGACATTTAGTCAGGAACAACTAGGCAAGCTTGCTGAATTTCATGAATTTGTTTTCTCAGATGCTCTTTTGCTAGAAGATAGTAGAATATTCTTTGATCCTCAAAAAGCGGAATTTTCTCTCTACATAGTACCAGTAAACAATGGTGAGTATGTAAGTGTACTGAAGTTTGCAAATGTGTGCAGTACTATGCTGAAATTTAATGCAAAGTAAACTTTTCAGTTTATTCTGAATATCAGTTTAAATTTTGTGACATTTTGTGGATTAGTTATTGCTAACTTAATTCGTACTGATAGTTAAGTTGTGTTGATGGTCATTATGAATGAAATACTAGAGGGATGAATGAGGTGATTAAAGAAATTAATAAGTATAGATTGGGTGTGCTGTGTGTAAATGAAACTAAAAAGATGATTTGGGTAGTAAAGGCAAATGGAATTGTGAGTGCCTGGTGTGGAATGTTGGATTATGTAAGATAACAAACTAATGTAGGTGTGATTTTTAGTAAAACGTTTAAGAACAGCTTAATTCACTATAGTTGCTTATGTTATGATGCATTTGAAAGTGAAACATCAGTAAATTGCAATTGTTGCAGTATGTGGTCCTTGTGATACCGAACCTTCTGATATGTAGGATAATTTCTGGAATGAACTGAAAGCTGTTTTAAGCCAGTGTGGTGCTGAAGCTAAGGCTATTTTAGCAGGGGATTTCAATTCTAGAGTAGATTCTTAGAATGAGTTTTCTAACAATGTGCTCTGGGTAAGTTTAATGATCCCAGTGTGAATGATAATGGTGAAGGATCAGCTGAAGTTTGCATGAAGAATATGGTGTGTGTATCTAATAAATTTTTCAGCCACAAGTTATCCTTGCACATGTGGCAGAATTTTGTTTTGTTTATGATCAGTGACTGAAACCTTTAGTTGTTGACACTCGCGTGACGAGAGGTGCAGATACTAGGTTTAATCATTACCTGTTAGTGTCATGAATGAAGCTGAATGTTGGTTGGAGAAAAGGCATTATGGAGATGCCTGTGATGAAAAGAATTAAGGTTGAAAGGCTTCCTGAAGAACTTCAGTGTTTCTCTGAAATGCTCAGTGAATGGCCGAATCTAGGGTTTGCACATCCCCTAGAATCACAGAAAGTCCTGGACTTTTTTATTTCCTTTTTTTCCAGGCTTCAGAAGGTCTCAATTTTTCAGTTTTTTTTTTTTTTGTAAAAGGCTCTGGATTAGTCCTGGAATTTTTTCATGCAATAAAAAAAAAAAAAAAGGTCAAAATATTTGAATTTTTTGCATCATTTTGTTGTAGCTCTCTGCAGAGTTTGCTTGTGATGGCATCACTTCCTTCTATGGTGTGTGGAGATGTGATATAATCTCTTTCTTCTCATTTGATGCTGCACTGCAAGATGTGTGTGTGTGTCATATTTCCGGAAATCTTGGTTTGTAGTATACTGAAAGGACAAATTACGTACACCCACCTAATAGCATGTGGCACCATGTTTTGCATGCAGGACAGCATCCAGACATCGTACGGATGCAATGAGGTTCCAAAACACAGACTCGTGTATCACTGATCAACAGTCTAAGAGTGCTTGATGTAGAGCAGGCAGAGATGTAGGTGGGGATGGTTGGTCATGAACAGCTTATTCCAATATGCTCATAAATTCTCTATGGGGTTGATGTCCGGTGAGCGAGGGGGCCATGCAAGTGTGCTAAGCTCACTGCTATGATCTTGGAGCCAGTCGGTCACTAGCCGGGACCTATGGGATGGAGCATTGTCCTGTTGAAAGATTGGAACTTGGTTCAGACAGAGGCACGTAATGAAAGTGTGGTGATGGTCGGCCAGGAGCTTCACATAGCTGGAACCAGTGACGAAAGACTCAAGAGGTACCAAGGGACCCAGGCTGGACCATGTGAAAGCTGCCCAAACAGTTACCCTCCCTCCACCAGCCTGTAGTACCCCAACTTGGCATGCAGGGCATATAGCTTCATGTGGTTTACACCACACACGCTGCCTGCAATCGGCGCAATACAGTGTGAAACGGGATTTATCAGACCATATGATGTGTTTCCAATCATCCATGCTCCAGTTTCAATGGGCCTTCACAAACTGCAGCCAAATCATGCTGTGCCGTTAACATCGGGACACGATGTGGTCATCGACTGCCCCAGCCAAGTTGTGCGAGATGGTCATCGACTGCCCCAGCCAAGTTGTGCGAGATGGTCATCGACTGCCCCAGCCAAGTTGTGCGAGATGGTCATCGACTGCCCCAGCCAAGTTGTGCGATATGGTCATCGGCTGCCCCAGCCAAGTTGTGCCACGTGGTCATCGACTGCCCCAGCCAAGTTGTGCCACGTGGTCATCGACTGCCCCAGCCAAGTTGTGCCATATGTGAACGGAGTGTCTTTGAGCATAGGCTTGTGAATGCTTCTTCATTAAATTGTGACGTTATTTGCTGCAAACAAGCCTTCCGATTCGTCTGTACAATGCGGGCCAATCGTCAACTCCCTCGATCATCCAATGCACTTTTACAGCCACATTTCCTCTGACTGTTAGCAGTTTTGCCGGATTTCTCCTGGTACACACTTGCTACAGTTTGTCGCGGAATTTCTAACAGTTTCACTGTTGTGCTGATTGAACATCCAGCCTTTCTGGCTCCCATGACTTGACCTTGATCAAACTCACTTAAGTCTTGTCCTTGACCCATGCTGGCACTTGACGAAATGAATTCCTCTCCGTATCGACCCACTGTATGTATAGCCCCAACCGGTTTGTTGCTTTGCATATTTTCACCAGGGTGTATGTAATAATTCGTCCTTTCAGTGTATAGAAGTTGTGTGCGATTGGAGTCACAACAGCATGTGGAAACCTTACTGCAAGTCCAAGGCAAATGTTTAATCTTCTTTCTAGCATGTGCTTTCTTCACTGAAGGGGCTTCTCTGCCCCAATGTGCATAGGAATAGATGGCTATGGAATAGGGAATCTTCAATGCCATGGCAAAATTACTTTTTGTGTTATCATTGTGCAATGTTCCAGATTGCTTCATACTAGTACGTTCAAAAAGTTCCAGAACTTTTTGAATATTTACCAAATGTCAGTGAATTACTTCACTCCCCGCTCATCAAGCGAAGAGCATCTTGTGACCGACCAGCCAGAACCGGTTTAATCCAGATCCAACATGTACAGTGTGTGTGTAGTTCGTGATCAATGTCGAATTTTGAACAGTGTTCAAGTGTAAAATTTGTGTTCTGCTCGGAAAATCTTTTGCTGAGACTTTTCAAATGATTAAGTTAGCGTACGGTGAAAGTGCAATGAGTCGAACTAGAGTTTATGAGTGGCATCGACGATTCGAAAACGGGCGACAGGGTATCGAGGATGATGAGAGGTCAGGATGACCTTCAACATCCACAACGGATGAACAAATTGCCATTGTTAAAGAAATTGTGAAAAATGACCGTCGAAAAACTGTTGCAGTGATTGCAGAAGTTGCCAGCATCCCAGTTGGAAGTTGCCATGCCATTTTAACAGAGAAACTGGGCATGCATCACGTGTGCCAACAAATTGATTCCTAAAACCTGACACCAGAAAAAATGGATGAGTGCATGCAAGTTTGCGGGGATAACATCGATGCAGTGGATTCAGATTCCGATCTCTTGAATCGATTGATCACTGGCGATGAGACTTGGTGCTTTCTGTATGACCTCCAATCCAACCGACAGTCAAAAGTGTAGAAATCACTGTCGTCGTCCCCCCCCCCCCCGAGACTTGGTGCTTTCTGTATGACCTCCAATCCAACCGATAGTCAAAAGTGTGGAAATCACTGTCGTCACCACGACCAAAAAATTCAAGGCTGACCGCTCTAAAGGAAAGGTCTTGTTAACAGTTTTCTTCGATTGCAAGGGGTCATACACAAGGAATTCCTTCAACATGGTCGTACAGTCACTAAAGAAGAGTACTTCAACGTTCTGAAACGTCTCTGGGAATCAGTGAGACGCAAGTGACCCGATCTTTGGAAGACCAACTCGTGGGTGCTCCATCACGATAATGCGCCAGCTCACAGATCCCTTATGGTGTCTGATTACCTGTCCAAACATCACATTCCCGTTCTTCCACAACCAGCTTATTCCCCTGATCTCGTCCCGTGTTACTTTTCCCTTTTTTCCCCCAGATGAAGAATTTGCTTAAGGAGCGACGCTTCTCAAGTTCTGAAAAAGTGCAACGAGCTGCAATGGAGGCACTGGAGAATGTGGAAACAAAAGGCTTGCAATCTGCATTTAAAACTGTGTATGAGCTCTGGCAAAAATGCATAGTTGCACAGGGTAACTACTTCGAAGGAAACACCACATAAACAGGTATTATCTGTACTCATTCTTTTTTAATATAAAAAGTTCTGGAACTTTTTAGACGTACTGGTATAAAGTTTATGCAGGGCAATTTTTATATGGAAAATTTTTGCCACTTCATTGGAGATGTAACACACATTGAAGAACACTCTGTAACAGCGGAGTTCATATGACTTATAAGAATTCTAAGTGCATAGTAAATTTCACCCCAATTTTCAAAATATAAAACAAAGCAGTAAGATTCTGGCAAACAGTTTTACCTCCTGGAATTTTTTGGTGAACTCTTGGAAAAGTCCTGGAATTTATTTTCTGTAAATGTTTACAATCCCTATGAATCAGTTGAATGCTTGTGAGAGAATTGTGGAAAAGATCAAACATTTTTGGAACTCTTTTGTCACTGCTGCCAGAAAGGTTACAGCTCTGCAACAGTGGATGTCTTTAAATGTGATGTTTGGTGGAACAACGAGATTTAAAAAAAAAAGTGGTAAAATATTAAAAAGGAAGCATATCTAGGTAGGCAGCAAGATGGGGATACTCAAAATAGTATAACTATACTAATAATCCGAATTTATTGGCATAGGGTAGAGATCAAAGTTTCCAAGCTTTCACATCAGCCGGTTGGGTTTTTCAAGGAAGGTAAACTGCAAACTGAATAATAAAACACTTCAAAAATTTGAACCTTATCTGGACGTCCTAGAGTGCAAATTATCTAACAACTGCCTTCGCACATATCTATAGTGCATTATACAAGGGGACCAATCTGCCTTTGAAACTGTTCTTGACAAGGAACTCGCATTAAACATTCATGAGATTCTTCCCAGATTTGTAGAATTCCACTTTTTTTTTTTTTTTTTTTTTTTTCATCATTTGGCTTATTCTTGAGATTGATGCAAAACTGAAGAGAAATTTTGGGGAAGATTAATTACAGAAGGGGTCACTTTCTGTGTGGGGGATGGTATTTCATCTTTCAAAACTTTCAAAAAGGGAAGTTAAATGGAGTGAAGGTTCTTCCTGTAATCATAATTTCTTTTTCTTTCAACGTTCTTTCTGCCCAGTATTGTTGTTAAATATAATTTTATACATATCACTAAGATTTTCTCTGAGATTCAGAGGTTAGCTCCACAATGAAATAAAAACTACCAGATAAATTTTTAATTATTTACTTTATTTCAGTGAGATAAAGCCTTAGTAGCATGGTAATATTTTTATTATTAATGCCCATACTTAGAAAATTAACATTTTATTAAGCACCTACTGTTTGTTGTCTTATCAAACTTCTCCATTTACAGCGATCTTGACACACAACTTGAACCTCACGGACATCTATCACACGACGTACACAAGACCTTCTATACTTCATACTCGTAATCTTTTTTCCATGCAGGCACTCCTGAATCTGATCCTCCCATGACTTCCTCAGCCTTTTCTTCCTGCCACTTGAGTTAAAAATAAATTCTTAGTAAGCATCTCATCACTCATTCTTTCAGCATGGCCAAACCACATAAGCATATTAGTCTTCATCTTGCTAACAACATTTTGCTTCACATTACAGCACTGCAACACATCTTCATTCCTCACACTATCAGTACGCGTCTTGCCACAAACCCCCCATAAGTAATGCATTTCACCAGCGCACAAACGACTCCTATGTTTATTCTGTAGTACCCAGCAGTGCTGAGATGGGCCAAGCCTGAAAGCCCGAACCAGGCTCGGGCAGCATATACTTACTGGAGTTTGGGCTTGGGCTCTGAGAGAGGGAGATAATTTTTTATATTTTTTTCTAAATGTGATTTTGTATGATTTAACACACAATACTTTTTTCAAACTTTCTAGTTGTTAAATAGAATTCTTCGGCAACTGGGTCTAGATAGGGAGTGGGAACTCAGAAGGGCTATTCATTCAGGGCTTGGGTAACAAATACCATAGGCCATAATAACTGGATTTCTGTGAAGGAAAAGTTTCTCTAAGAACCATAGATAGTAGATAGCAAGCTGATGAAATTTTGCTCCGTACCTCAACGGGGCAGCTCCCTGCAATTCTATTGGACAACGTATGACATAGATTGTGCCTCCTTATTTTTCCTGCTACCTGCCCCCCCCCAACGTTTCAGGAAGAAATGAATAGTCAAATACACTATGGAAATAGATAGACATCCCTTCACCACTCCGCAGTTGAGAAAGACATCGTTAATTGCAAAGGGTGGAAATAGTGGAAGTCTGAGAGAGGAGATTTTTTTAATGCCAAAACAGGTTAGTCATAGTGTTCAGGCCCGGGCTCTCCCTGGCAATATAAAATTCGGGTTGACATGCTTCGGGCTCGAACGGGCTCGGGCTCTTAATATTGAGCCCGAAACTCAGCTCTGGTACCCAGGTTTCACTGCCATACTGTTTTCAGAGTAGGAACGATTACACTTTCATACACAGCCGTGCGGGAGGGACTCTCTTGAGAATCCATCATTCCTGTGAAAACCTCCCAAAGCAGCTGACATTTAGACTTATATTACTTTCAGAATTATAAAAATTGTAAATATAATTTTATTCCATAAGTATTTGTATTTCAGCTTGAAAATGAAGGAAAGTGTTCCAAAAAAGGAATTTACATGGTGTGAGAATTTCCCTGTAATTTTCAGGCATGGGATTCTTCCATTTGTGTGGTTTCTAATCGATACATAACTCAACAGAGTTTTTGGAAGAATTGGTAGTGGTGATGGGTGGGTGTGTGGATTATTTTTTGTCTGAGAACGGAATTCCGACTTTCAAAACTTTCGAAAATGGAAGTAGATGGAATAAAGATTTCTCCCATAATTGTATTTTTTTCCTTGCAATGTTCCTTTTACCCAATGTTGTTAAATATAGTTTTATTCCTAAGTTATTTGTATTTCAGCTTGAAAATGGAGGATTTTTTTTAAACAAAAGTCGAATGGAGCAAAAATTTTACCCTTAATTGTAATTTTCAAATTGTAATTTTCTTTTTCTTGTGATGTTCCCTCTATCTTGTGTTGTTGTTAAATGTCAGTAATTTTATATTCTGAATACAGTGATCTGCTCTGGTTTAATATTTACATAAATAAATTTTAATGAACAATTCTGTCTCACTCATGCTGCATTATATTCACACGTTTTACAGTGCATTCTGATTTTCCACCTTTTGTGCATTCTGTTCAGCTTTGTGTGTGTGTGTTGTGTGTGTGTGTGTGTGTGTGTGTGTGTGTGTGTGTGTGTGTGTGTGTGTGTGTGTGTGTCAGTCTCGTATATGAAAAAAGGCAAGCCTCTCAGCTGCAGGGACACATAATTTTTATTTATTTTTTGTCAGTCTCGTATATTAAAAAGACAAGCCTCTCAGCTGCAGGGATGCAGAAAATTTTCAGAGCCCAATATTTCCCCTGAACACAATTTTTTTCGTTCGAAATTTCCCCCAAAACTTTAGGGGAATTCCATACAAGTTTAATCAGTTATTAGAGTATATGTTGATGATTAAGAACTATCCTTAAAGCCTATTATTTAAAAATTTGATAAAAAACCCCAACTGAACTGCAGTTAAACAACATTACTTATAACACATGTAGCATGTGAACAGTAGCTGAAGAAACACTTTTGTCCCGTGTGAAATGGTCACCAATAGAACTCACACTGCATATGTGCTTGAAGTTGAAGCTTGGCGTTGCCCGTCTAAGCTTATAAATATAAATACAGTAGAGCGTCCAAAATTCGAACTAATTGGGACCACTTGTAGTTCGGATTGGAGGACGATTTGTTTTTACTTTCCATCTCATAATTCCATACTTCTGGCTTTTAGAACAAAAGACGGAGAGTTGCGTCTTGTGTTTACAAGAAAGGTCTCTGAGGCAACCTTTTAACGACGCAGTAGGGGGCCGCATTTCTGCAATCCCCTTCCTTCTAACCACTCTGCTCTAAGCGATTTATCACTTCTGCCCTCCTTCCAGCCTACAAACTGTGACACTGTGTGACACTGTTCCAGTCTGTTCGGGATTTTAATCTGCCTTTTGCATTCTTCTCCTTCCTCTCGGACAAGGCAGGCAAAGAAGGCTGGGTGATTCCCCCTTCCTGTCATTCCCAATGGCGTAACTAGCACAATGTGCCCCCCCTCCACCCTGCACGTAAGATTTACTTCAGCACCTCTAAGCACAGCAATTTTCCCAGTACTTTGAACACAATGGAGGGTGCATTTTTCGCGTTGTGTGTGTGTGTGTGTGTTGGGGGGGGGGGTGGGGGGTGTAAGAAATCAGGGAGAGTGTCTGCAAAAGTAATGGTGATACCTAGAGCCCTGTAGTTTTAACTTTTTAAGTAATAGATTTAGCAATATGTGTAATTGCTTTGTCCAAAACTAAAATAAATCACTTGAAGATATCACACTCTTACACATGGCAGATCAGCAGCTGCTGTGAATAAACGCTGACGCCTGCCGTGCACGTAATCCTAGGTAACTGACTGTTTTCCCACATCCTCCAAGGGGATTCTCACTTGGCCTCGCGCTTTTCCTCAGCAGCGCAGAGAGAGAGGGCGATTGGAGAGCAGTCGTAGTATTTACAACCCATTGCAGAGCAATCATATTATAACCTGAAATCAAAGAGCCAAACCCTTTCAATCTACTGGACATTCAGTGTTTTAAAAGTGAAACTAGGCATTTCTTTAGGCAAAGCTAAATATATCTTAAAGCAAATATTAATCTTTAAGTTAATTATTGTTCATGTTCGAATTTTTTCATAAAACTATAACTGGCAGCTGCAGTACGCCCCTTCATTACCTGCACACCCCCCCCAGCTGCGGGGAAGTGGTAGTTACGCCACTGGTCATTCCAAACGAAAGTGATGCAGTCCTGGGAATAGAAAAACGGAAACTTAGATTCAAAATGTCTGAAAGATTTTTGGGTCTAGGTGAAAACAGTGGCGAGGCTGAGAAATAAACAGCTAAAAGAAAAATTCTGTGATTAATTATAATTTATTTCCTTCTAGCATTTCATGCATCTAATTGTGTCAGATGATTTTACTGAATGAAATTTAAATTAGACTTTTAAATCCTTTGAAAAGTGCAATGGGTCATTCAGTTTAAAATGTACGGAATAACCAATAATTTTTCAAATCGGCGCATATGACACATTCGCTGCCATTAGTTTTGGAAACGTTTATTAGTGTGACTAGTGGTTGCATTGTATTTGTTACTCACGCCACGCTGTCTCTGCCTTGGCATTAGTAAAGTCGTTTGGGCTCGGTGAATCGTTTGCCAGAAGCAGCCGGCAGTACGTCACTACGCTCTTATCTCTTGTATTCATAATAACACGACAGTTTTCAAAATGATTACCTGGTTACTGTGCAGTAAATTACTTTTATCTTTCATGATATATTCGTTGTTAATAAGTAAATTTTTCATTTTATTATTATTATACCCTCGGGCAAAAATTTCCCCAGAGCTGCCTTAATTTCCCCGAACCTCGTTCACTCGTTCGGACATATTCTGCACCTCTGCTCAGCCGTGCATTTGTTTTCAAGACTAGTATTGGTTTGCAGTACCTCATAAAGCAGTATCTATTACATATTCATGTGGAACATGCTAAATGTCAGTCGTGCATGTTATTTTGACACTAGTTTTTATGTTTTCCAATGCTTTTCCAGACTGATAAAATCTCTATGCTAGTTCAAGTGGATGACCCAGAGTTTTGAATGTTAGGAGTGATCACACACTGGGGTGTGCCGCAGTTTAAACAATTACTTATGTGAATTGGATGGTAAAGTTAGCAAAGTCTGGCGCATTCATTGTAAATTGCTTTATATTGCATGCATGTATCCAGAAGGAAAAGACTTGAATGTCAAGTGCAAAACATTTTTAAAAAGTGGTATAGGAAAAGACTTGGCTGCCAAGTTAAAACAGTTTTGAAAACTGGCATAAAAAAGGACTTCACTGGAAGTGCAGAACATTAAAAACAGTGGCATAGGAAAACGATTTGGCTGTTAAGTGCAAACCATTTAGAAAAAGTGGCATAAGAGAAGACTTGGCTGTTAAATGCAAAACATATTAATAAAAGTGTCTTAGGCAGTTTAATTATTTTAAAGCAACTTGCAGGATGCATACATGTGCTTGAAAACCTGGGAAGTCCTTGAAAATCATGATTACATTTTCAAGGCCTGGAATATCCTGGAAAAACTGCGTTTTTTTTTTTTTTTTTTAAAGCTGTCTTCAAAAGCCTTGAAATTTGAAATTAGGGCTTAAAAATGTCCTTTTAAGAAGTTCACTTACAGGCTTGATTAAGCCCATCTTAAATTTGAAGTAAAAAGGAAAGCAGTGTTACCCCTTCTTTTTTTAATTTTCTCTCCTTTATTCTCAAAGAAACTGCCGGGCACAGCCACGATGTTTCAGAATCTAATTTGGCAAATTAGATTCCAAAACACTTTTATTTTGTTTTGCGAATTCTGATTTGGCTAAATAAAAAAAGAACTACTTCCAGTGCCTGTTAGGAAGGGGGGCTTGAAAGTCAGACAGGTTATCATCTGGTCCTTGTTTATCGTGTGCATGTGGGACACTTGCTTCCACCCCTCCCCTCCCAGGCTTTGTTTTGTATCAAGAGACTTTGGCTACTTGTGATAAAAAATAAGAAAACTATCTTCACGATTTTTTCACGAAACTTTCTGAAATTTTTTCATTCACTATAATTGGATTGCAGAATCTAACTCCCAAAATTCTAAGTGAATCCAATAAAAACTTAAAAAGTGAGCATTGAAAATTTTTATTATGGACATGTATGCATGTCTGCTTTCCTTTATGGGCAAACAGAGAGTGTGCCACAGGAAGGGTGTTGCCGTAGCAATTGATTGACAGCCGAGAGCAGTGATAGGAAGAACCTTGGTTGGGAAGAAAGCAAACCACCTGTCTGTGACTTCCATTGCTTTGGGACTAGGAGAAAAATTAGAGACACAACCTCTGGAATGTCCTGATGGAACAGCTTCTTTTTATTTGGCACATTGCCATAAATCATCACCTGCAGCTCAGTGAAGGGCCAAGTTGCACCCTTCTTCCTTCACCCTAACTATAGGAGAAAATTAAAAAAATAATAATACTTCCAAATTTTTGACAAAATGACCAAATTATGTCATAATGTTGTACTAAAATACGTTCATCTGCGGAATTTCACCTAAATCCATTGAAAACTTTTTAAATTATGAATGTTTTTTTTTAATTAAAACAGTAATTCAAGTAGTTTCCATATTATGAAGGCAAATTTTTAAGGGTCACTCTGTTTAAATAAATCATGGCATCTAAAATATTCTTTCACTTGCTTTTCCCGTAATTTAAAATTGTTGTTTTTCTTTTTTTAAATCCAATTATGCAACTGATGTGTTGATGTTTTTCCATTAGTGGTGTTGAGAATTAGGGCCCAGTTCTCGGTTCCACTATGCGAAAAAAATCACACATCCACGCATTCTTGTCTCCAAGAATGATTATTTAAATATTTCCTCTCATTAATCTTTTTCTGAATTTCATTCTTTGAGGCAAACTGAGCAACATGAAAAACCTTTTTTTTTCTCACTTTCTTAAACATTCGTTCATGGTTTTTAGTGGAAATTGTGTAGTAATAGTTTTGTACGTGTACTGTATGTGTATGTGTCTTTTGAATGAGAGCTAGAAAGAATTAAAACATATGTAAATGGCTTAAAATTACTTTTAATCTATGAGTGAAACTAAAATGTGTGAACTAAATTGTTCACTTCATTTTAAAATTAAAACTTAAATTTATATATATGTAGTACATTATGAACATTGGAATCATAAAGTGAATCAAGCATAATTATTAAATTAAATTAAGCTTACATTATGACTGAGATAAAATAGTGTGTGGTGAGAAGCATTTATTGGTACAAAAGTTCAGGTGTGTTAGCAAGACCCAACAAAATTTAGTACGGAATCGTGTACTGTCAGTAGAATGATTTTTTCTTAGGAAATTAATTTTTTTCTCCGAATTCTGAAATTTCTTATTTAGCAATTTGTAAATGAAAAAAATGTTTTTATTGTGTTTTGAGAAATATTGAGTGTTCATGATGTAAAATTTCTTGTGAATATGAGGGGATTCTCGGAATTTGCACCATTTCGTTTTTTTTTTTTCACTAGACAGGGAGTCACCAAAATCAGAGATAAGAATTTCCCTTCCTGTAAGCAATGAAATTCCTTTGGAAGAGGGTCACCTTGTAGACTTGAAATACAATAGAACACCCAGTACATAGCAGATGGAATTCCAAGAATTTTTGCTAAGCCGTGGTCAAGAGCCTGAGAGAGCTAGCAGGTTCTCCCCCCCCCCCCCAACACGCTCCTTCATGAACACTTTTACCCTTTGCCTTAGGTTACAGAAAAGCATGACAGATTGACTTTCAGCATATAGCGTAGCTGAAAGCCATAGCGTCCCTTTTGGCGCCTGCGCGATGGGGCTTTGCAAAAGTTGGAAGCAAAGGAAAATTTTCTCTCTTCACGCTTCACCCAGACACTTGTTCAAAAAGTCTTCAGAGGGTAACACCTCATTTGCTTAGGTTGGATGGAGGTCAGTAAACGATGACCGGCAGAAAAAATTGCAGCAAATTTCATGGCCAAGCGCTGTAGCTTCTCAAAAATGCCTTGACCAGAGAGTGGACTAGTGCACGCGGCTACCCGCCATTCTTGTTCCCCGTCCAGAAGGCGAACACCCCACGATTGAAGTTGACTGTGGAAACCATTGTTGCAGACATTTTTGGAATAGAAAAGAGAACGGGACAGCCCTCCTCTAAGACGATGGAGTACTCGTGGGTCTTTCCCAGCCAGCTCTATGGCCTGCTATAAATTACCTCTATTCCTTCTGAAGTCACGCCGACGACTTATGATCCTTCTGGGAAATACAACAACGTCGCATTGGTCACCAACTCGACGATGCTGAAGAAACCCCTCAGGGTAGAGAAAGGTAATTTTGTAATTCATTTTGTCGTCATGTCCAACCGACTCAACCGCTTTTGAAATTCCAGAAAAATGTTGCTGCTTCGATTAGCTAAAAGAAAAAAATACAAAACAAAACCGGATACAACTTTTGAAATTATTATTGTGTGAAAATATCTTATTGTGTTGGGAAATGACAGGGTCCCTAAAAGGTGTATGGTAGTGAAAAATGAAATTTATCGGATATTATAAAAATGAGGGAGAGTTTTTTTATAATACAAATTATATAAAAAGTGAAGAAATTCAGAATCAGTCGTAATGCATTGCACACTGAGAAAACCACATGGTATTAATTTTTTTTTTTTTTTTTTTTTTTTGGCCGAAGTGTATGCATGATGTTTTGAAAAGGTACCTAAAAGAGTAATATCAAGTGTTGATCACATTTTTTTCCTTCAATTAAACGATAATCACACTGAAATTTTGAATCATATGAAGAATTATAAAATTTGAAATGAAAAAATTTGCAATATTAGACTAAGAAAATTGTATAACTAATTTCCACCCAACAAAATTGAAATTGGACTCTAAAACTCCTTTTGGCATTCATGGGTGTTTTGTGAAAAAAATAAAACAAAAGAAACAAAAGTCTGTAAAAGGAAAAAAAATTTCTCAACAAAATTCTGATCAGGTGAGAGAGAGGCCTGATCATCATTAAATATAACTGCAAGTCAGTTTTTTTACAACTAAAAAAATTTTTGAGTCACTTTTATTACTTGTTTATGTGTATTCAGTGAATCCAATGTGATAGAAAAATCTTGTGAATTGTATTTTGGTCAAGCTCATAAATCACCTCTGCACTTGGCAGAGTTCATGGATCTGAACCTGGTAAGTTAATCCACATATACTTGACAACGCAAATTTTACTGTTTTCACATACAATTTTCTTTTGTTCTTCCACTAGTTTTTTTTTTATTACATCACGTGCCATATTGTTCACAGTATTTTGATACAAGAGTATATTTACACTAGAACACATGGTCATAGTGACCGAAATTTATAATTATGAAAAATCCTATATATATATATCACAACTGAAGATTTTTTTGCATCTGCTAAAGTTTCCAACGGAATTTGGCAAAACTTAAACTAGAAGTTTATTGCAATGTATCTAAACACTGAAAAAAATATACTATGTTATTTTAAAAATTTGGGAAAATGAATTTCTGAAATTTTTTTCCTAGTCCAAAAGCAATGGAAGTGACAGACAGGTGGTTTGCTTTCTTCCCAACCAAGGTTCCTTCTATCACTGCTCTCAGCTGTCAATCAATTGCTACGGCAACACCTTTCCTGTTGCACGCTCTCTGTTTGCCCAAAAAGGAAAGCAGACATGCATACATGTCCATAATAAAAATTTTCAATGCTCACTTTTTAAGTTTTTAATGGATTCACTTAGAATTTTGGGAGTTAGCTTCTGCAATCCAATTATAGTGAATGTAAAAATTTCAGAAAGTTTCATGAAGATAGTTTTCTTATTGAGGCATGGATGTTGTGGGATGTTGTGTTTGTCATACAGCCATGGTTCTTTTTCTTTCCTGGAACTAGTGGCCCTAAATTAGGGATGAGCGACTGCTTATAGCCCATCAAGTTGCTCATAGTGGTCATTAAACCTTCAATTTAAAAAAAAAAAATGTGTGGACGTGTGCTCTCCTGCTGTTTGATCTCCTTATGCTCATCATTTTTTCATTTACGTAAAATACTTCAGAATCTGCTAATTTATACCAATAAAAAATGATTTTTTTATATTTAAGGCTTTTATAAATACATAGTTTAGCTAGTTCCACATTTTGGGGTAGCAATTTATAAATTTAACTTAGTAGCAGTGGTTTTGATTTTTAAGAAAAAAATAAATTGAGGCAATCTTGTTTGATTTGAAAAATAATTTTTGGAAAGTAATATGAGGCATTTTTTTTTTTTTTTTTTTACAGAATTTTAGTTTTCATTACTTTTTTCTCCTTCCACAATGCACTGGTAGACATAGAGGTGGTTAGATTATTTTAGGTTGGGTGGTAGACTAGGACTTTCTGACTTCTATGATGAAACTTATCTGAAACTTGTGGCCACATTCTTGAAGTTACACTTTCTGTTTTAAAAAAAAAATTAATTGATTCACCCTTCAATGATTGTCCACTCCCGAATCATTTTTTGAGGTGCATAGTGATTCCCTGACTTATGCTTTCTGATTTATGATTTAACATAACTGTACTACAAATTAAGGGAAATTTTCCTCATGCCTGGCACATATTCTGTCTAGTAATTAAGATTTTCATTGCCTTCAACAGTCACATCCCAATATGTAGCCACCAGTGACAGTAATTGGGAATGTTAAAAAACAGATTCATCCTCACGTATGGAAACAATTTTTATCAGGGGTGGAATCAGCTGTGAGAGCACAACAGGTACATGCCCCATTCCAAAAAAAAAAAGTGATTAAGTAAGTACATAAGTGTTTTGCTTTGCCTCTCGTTTCTTGTTTCAGACATCCCACTTTTTCACTTATGTATTTGTAACTACGTTTTGTTTTTCATTGGCCCAAACTTTTCAGTGATCTCCACAGCAGTACTTAAGAACAGCTGTTTGTGATACACTAATAGGCAAGCAACCCATCCTGCTGGGTGCTTGGGGAGCAGGGGGCAGTGCACCGTCTCCCCCATGCTTTACCACCCTGTGTTTTTGGAGGATATATAAATCTCAGGGTTTTTTTTTTTTTACCAGTCCTCTGTTAGATGTGTGCCCTCCCCATTCTTAAATTCTGGATCTACCCTTGCTTTATTTTATAATAATTTCAATTGTTATCAATAATAGACTGATTACATGGAGGAAGATAGTGCAGAATAGTGATGCAATTAAAATGACTAATTGAATTAATCATTTTCAGATTGAAGGAAAGGATTTTCTGATGGGCCTTGTGGTAATTGCTCCATGATTCAATTTATCATTATTGGGTAATTCTCCAATTAAAAACATTAAAAAGAAATGTAATGAGTAAAAAAGCACACTCGTCCAATTACATCTTTCATCATTTTTATTACTTAAAACTGAAATTGCTTTTTAAAAATAATTTGACCTTGATTCTGTAAAGTGTAATAATCATCCTGGATTTTTTTTTTTTTTTGTATATGTCCTGGAAAAGGCCTGGAAAGCCTTTGAATTTTTTCCCCCAAAAGTGTAGGAACCCTAAACTTGACATTCCAAGTTAACTGGAATCACTAAGCAACTATGATGTATTCACAAAGATTTTTAGAATGATAAGTATGATATCTGTAGAAATACTGTTGTATGTAGAAGTACGTGTTTGCTGAAAAGTCATTACCTTGTGTGTCATTTTTTGTTATGTTCATTGTTTCTGATTATTTCAATTTCTATTTTCAGATGATCCTTCGCAATATTTTATTGATTGGAAATTCATGGCTTTCACCAAACTTCATGAGTACAATGTCGATAAGTGGAGATCACCAAAAGATCTCAAGCATGTGGAATATAATGAACTGCTGTTTTGGGATAGCGTGGTAACCCGGGCTTATAAAATTGACTGGGACACTGAAAAGCCAGCTTTTCATTATGTGAACAGAATTACCAATCTCACTCCCCGTAGTGTGCTTGATGATTCAGCAAAAAATCAAGACATGACATTTGAAGATTACTATGAGACAAAATATAATTTGAAAATTCACTATAAAGATCAGCCACTAATCGATACCGAACGTGTTAAATCAATAACCCTATGGAAACCATCTCATAAGCAGAAGAAATGGGATCTTAATGCTCCAGTGCTGAGTAAAACCAAACAGAGGAGTCTTAATTACAGGGAATATCTTGTACCTGAGTTTTGTACAATTCACCCATTTCGTGCTTTCTTCTTAAAAAAGGTGTTATGTATTCCAACAATTTTGTTTCGCTTGAATTCCCTTCTACTAGGTGAACAGTTGAGGAAACTTGTAGCTAAATCAACAAATTTTGGAATTGTAAAGTTGCCTGGAAATTTTGAGTGGCCTTATTTCGATTTGGTAGCATATGACAAAATTCTTCACAAGAGTGAGGGATTTGAACGATGCGTAAGTCAAGCTTTTCAAAATCCTAAGGATATAATTAAATCGACCAGTGGTGCTTTTGGTTCAGACAGTGAAATAATCAGCTTTCATGTTCAGCCTGATTTAGATTCTCTTCCAGGGCCTGATCCAGCTTTCATTTTGCAAGCCCTGACTCCAAAAAATGCTGGTGATGTTTTCAACCTTGAGCGCTTGGAGACCATAGGCGATTCATTTCTGAAGTATGCCATGTCCATCAAGATATACAACAGTTATCCCGACTTTGATGAGGGTAAGCTGACAAAATTAAGAATTGGCTATGTGAGGAACCTGTATCTCTACTCAGCAGCAGCAAAAGTCACTGCAGCAATACCTGATTTGTGAACCATTTATAGCTAAAACATCGTGGCTTCCTCCAGGCTACTGTGTTAATGACCAGAAAGTAGAAAGTGTTTCAGAAAATGGTGACAAAGCTAATTCTGCAGATGTGGTCTTGCTCCAGAAGCAAGTGATTTGTGATAAAGCCATTGCTGACAGTGTTGAAGCATTAATTGGTGTTTACCTGTTGTCTTGTGGCCAGTTAGGTGCTTTGCATTTCATGCATTGGTTAGGTTTGAATGCTTTTGCTCCTGATGAAAGAAACTTCTCTCGGTGGCCACCTGTACCAAGGCCACCATTATTAGTTGATAGACCGGAGTTATTACCACGCTTAACAAGTGGTATGGATCGCTTTGAGGCAAGAATTGGGTATACATTCAGAGACAAAGCTTATCTGCTACAGGCTTTCACCCACCCATCAGACTTTGACAATGAAATCACCGACTGTTACCAGCGGCTGGAATTTTTGGGTGATTCAGTTTTGGATTATCTTGTTACTCGAAAATTGTACGAGGACCCAAAACAACACTCTCCAGGAGAACTGACTGATTTACGATCAGCGCTAGTGAACAATGCATACTTTGCGTCTCTGGCTATTAAGTTTAATTATCATAAGCATCTCCGGATGAGATCCCCTGTGCTTTTCCGGTTAATTGAAGAGTATGTCAAGCTGTTAGAAAGAACTGAAGCTTTTAAAATGTTTAAGGTAAGTAATGCAACTTTATTAAATGTATACCCTCACCACCAGCATGACCACCACAATCCACCTTTCAAAACAGATTTTGAAGTTATGAAAGTTTTAAATCACTTACTCAATAACCTTTATCCAGGTATATTCATTTGGTTGTAGATCCAGTTGAAGAAATTTTCATATAATCTTCCTTGCCTCTTGAGTCCTTTTGAATTTTAACTTAGGGGAAAAAAATTAAATGAAAGTTTCTTCAACTGGAACTAGAAGCAATATGAAAGTTTTGCATTTTTCTGCCACAAATTGAGATTTCTGCGGCCTGATATTCGAAATACAGTCAACTCCCCTTATAGTGAACCTCTAAGGACTCGTATATTTTGTTCACTATGTCCGAGGTTCACTAAAACCGAAGTGTCTTCCCTTAACCTGAATTGTGTGGAATGGTGAGCAAGAAAATAAGATATGTACATATGTATCTAAAAAATAATATTTTTATGTACGTAGTATATATTCATTAAATTAAGTAAGCAAAATTAATTTTACATTACCTTAATTAACATGAAAACAGTGCGTTGTGTGCCGCTGCTTGCTGCAAACATTTTTAATAAATATTTTCTGTATGTCCTTTTCTAGTGTTTCTGTGCTTTTGCTACACTCGATTCTACATTTTCCATACATTCTAGGAACTTTGGCACAGCTTGACACCCTCCAACTCCTCTTTCACTGTTGGAACACGTTCTTCATTATTGTCCTCGTTATTTTCCATCCTGGAGTTGCCTTTCACAGCCTTGACAATAGCTTCATCTGACGCGATTTCATTTGTTATAACTTCACAGTCAGCATCGATAAAATCTTCAGCTTCAGTGGAATTTGCACCGATATGCTGAAGCAGGTTCTTGAGAGGCACATCATCCTCTTCTTCGAATGCCACACGTCCAGTAGGCAAACCAAACCTCCGGAAAAAATTCTGTGTAGTTAGTTGACACTCTCCTCCACACTTTGTTTCCAAAATGTACAGCATTCAGAACATTTATTGGTGTGTTCTGCTTTGTTTCCAAGGCTGGGATTAAATGAAGTGTTACTTCCCTTATGTAATAGGTTTTAAAGCTGCGAATCACACCTTGATCCATGGGTTGGAGGATTGACATGGTGTTGGCAGGCTGGAACGCCAGCTTGATGTTGCTGAGTTTTTTAATCCTAGCTTTATCCTTCAATGCACTTAAGGAGTAGTAGGCCTACGATATTGTTCTCAACACATTCTTTCAAGTTTTTACAATAAGGTTTGTTTTGAAATAAGTTACAATTTCATGTTACAAGTACATTCTTTTCTTAAGTTTTATTTTTTAGGTTCACTATAACCAAAGTTGAGGGTTTACTATTAACGAAAATTTTAATGTACATTTCTGATGTTTGCGGGTCGGGACCAATGATTTAGGTTCACTATAGCCGAATGTTCACTATAACAGAGTTCACTATATCCATAGTTAACTGTACAGTAGAACTTTGATTATCCGACCTAACTGGACTAACCCTAGGTCAAATAATCAGGAAAGTCAGATAATAGAGGTTATATTTTATTCTAAAAAAAAAAAAAAAAAAACTTAGAAATTATTTTAAATATGTCTTTAAACTGTATTTTTTCCAAATGCTTAACCAAATAAAACATAACAATTCTTTGGTACATTAGGTACAGTATAGAAACATCAAATATGTACATACAGATACATTTGTAGTATGTACATATGTAAGGTACCTGAGCTGAATAAAGTTCTCTAAAAAACGTATGAATTCTCCATGGTTTAAAGAAAGAAGATATTTCAGTCTGTCACAGTTATGTTGATGACCTATTTTTCACTGCAATGCCTTGCCATATTTTCGTCACAAACACATCCGCTGTTGTAACACTTCTTGTTGCTCCATGATGTCAGTACATTTTCAAGAACGGACACAGCATTCAAATAAGAAATTCTGTGCTCAACTACCTCTTCATCAGATTCTAAGGCTGACGCTTCTTGAGACTTCTGTTTGACGAGCATCACTATCTCTGCATCAGTATAATCTAATTTTCTGTCATCACCTGTTATCCATTCTTCAATATTTGTTTCTGAAACTTCTTTTAAACCAGGGAGGGAGGCCCCTTGCCATTTCAAACTATGGAATCGGTTCGTTAGGTGACCCCTCTTCGTGCTCAGAAAAGTCTTTGGAAGGTTCTTCTTCGTCAAATGTTTCTCAACCTTGGGCACAAATTCTTCATGGAAACACAATTTGAGGAGTGTAAAATACATCCTTTTTTTTTTTTTTTTTTTTTTTTTTTTGATTCCTGTAGTAAACCAGTATGATTGAAGCTGATAGATTTCTGAATGCCTGAGGCTTTGTCCAAAACTATGATGACTGTTGTTTGGTCTCCAGGTGGTAACCGTAGACCCAAGTCTCGTCCCCAGTGATGACCCACGACAGGAACATTAGTTCATTCACAACCTGCTGATGAAAATCTTGACAGAGTTCGATACGGAGCATCTTCTGTTCGGGGTTCAGAATCTTTGGCACAAACTTTGCAGCAATGCAGTGCATGTTCATAACCGACGTCAGAATTTCTTGCACTGTTCCGTATGACACATTGATGGTGGTAGCAATGTCTTGAATTGTTCTCCGATGATCCTCATGCACTAGTTCCATAATTTTGTCCACATTTTCAGGGGTTTTGCTTGTGGGCGGTCGCCCTGACTTCTTGTCATGTTTCAGTGCCGTTCTGCTGCTCTTGAAGCACGAGTGCCACTCAAAACACCTCGCACGACTCATTGCTTCATTGCCATAAGCCTGCTTCAATATTTCATGCGTCTACATTTTCCGAGTTTGATGCAGAATTTGATGTTCGCTTGCTGCTCTAGTTTGCAGTCCATACTGAAATCGCAGCTGTGTTCCGCAAGTGGTCACCAAATATCGTGTAGCACAGCTCCCGATGTTCACAGAATGACACGACTTGGCACAATGACTGATGAAGGTCACTGCCATTTGTCGACGCTCTACGTACCTAGTCTCGGAACTTTTTTATTACACTACGTAATTGAACAATTTATTATTTAAACATTTGTTTTCAAATTTTAAAATTATAATACAGTGAAACCTCAGTTATATGTTTTTCTTGGAGATCTTTATAAATTGTATAAATGTAAAAAACATATAAACAAAATTTTAAAATGTTAAATACTATTATTAAATTTGCGCTTTGAAGGAGTATTAGATTTCCTTAATGATTTATTTAAAGTCAAATCGATGGCAAAATAAAATAAAAAGCATTACAAATTATAATGTATTTTGTCGCACTTCAAAAAGCAAACTTCTCTTTTCATGATTCTATCTGTCTATGAAATTCTTGATTCTAGATTAAGTGAAATCCTCACAACTAGGAACCTCAGACCAGTGCTTCAGTATGTAACTTATGAATTAATAGATTTATTTTTTTCTGTGGATACTAAGTGCATCCATTTGAAACTAGAATGTTGAACATTCATGATACATTTAGGATTCTAGACTATGCCAAGAAACAGTGGAGGCACAAAGTTGCGCCTCAGAGATCTATCAGTTTTTAAATAGCGCATATGTGTGTGTGTGTGTCATGAAATGTGAAACCAATTTTTCATACAACTCGAAGTAAGCAACGTACCCTTCTCCGATGGGATCAAGGTTCAACTTTGACTGCACCAAGAAGGAACGTAGCAACGCTGTCTCAGTTCTCTCAAAGTTGTAAAATACTGGGTTATGTATAAAAGACTCAAAGAACCGTGTGTTTTTGATAAACTGAATTTCAGATTTTGATGTACAGTATGTTGATGTATGTTGCATAAACTAAAGAAGTTTACAAAAGAACTACGAATAAAATAACCGAGTTAAAAAAGTTATAGAACCTACAGTAAAATATGAACCAATGCAGAATTATGTATAAAAGTGCAAAATGTATAACTAAGAAACACATATCCAAAGTTCTACTGTATTTGTTTTATGAAACTGTGTAACCAGGTGATAGAGTTTATAATCTGGCTTAATTCCTTGTGTAAGACAGGAATTTTCATCTGATTGTAAAAATTCAAGATGTAATTTTCGTCATAGAAATACCGTATTTATCGTCGTATAACACGCACTTTTTTTTTTCCTAAAATTTAGAGCTGAAATTTTACATGCATATACTACTTTTTTTTATATTATTTAAACTTAAATAAAATTAATACTGCTGCAGAGTGCGACTCATTCTGATGTTGCCAAATGTTAACAGTTTGGTATCACTTTACTCTAACTGCAGATGTTTTTCTAATTAATACAGAATTAGAAAAACATCAGATGTTTTTCTAATGCATATATATCTCTTCTGTTTTCTGATGGATTTTTGTAAAAAGTGGTATTAAGAAAATCTTCAGTTTTTTGAAAGAAGATTTGCACAAAAAAAATTGAAATAGACTCCTGATTTACCAATAATTATTAACAAGTGAAGACAATTGGGTGGGTTCAAATACGCTACTCTCAAGTAAATACAAGTAAAACTCAAAGATCCGTTACTGGGCATAAAAACTTTATCTTAACAAAATGCAAGCTTTCGCTTCCAACGGGAAGTCAGGCAGTGGAAAATATAATATATATTTATGTTTTCCGCTGCCTAATGAAGCTTCCCGTTGCAGGGTGCGCACGCATGCTTGAAAACCTGGAAAGTCCTGGAAAATCATGATTACGTTTTCAAGGCCTGGAATATCCTGGAAAAACGGTGTTTTTTTAATGCTGTCTTAAAAAGCCTTGAAATTTGAAATTAGTGCTTAAAAAAATGCCCTTTTAGGAAATCGTGTTACTGTTACCCCTTCATTTTTTAAAGTTCCTCTCCTCTGTTCTCAAAGAAACCGCCGGCAACGGTCCAGTGCAATAAAATTGGATGATTACTTTGGCTTGATGTCCGTCGGACAACTCTGAGAACGGAAGGGGAAAGAAGAGGCATTTAGCTTTTGCAGGGGGGTCGCGTATGTACCAAGTCAGCTGGCATCCACCAGTGAGGAGTATGCCTGAACAACACATTCATCTTCTTGTTTATGTGCATACCCTCCCTCCCCTCAAGAGACTTCCGCTACTTATGATAAAAAATAAGAAAACTATCTTTGGGAATTTTTCACGAAAGTGGCTGAAATTTTTACATTCACTATAATTGGATTACAGAAGCTCACTTCCAAAATTCCAATTGAATCGGTTTAAAACTTAAAAAAGTTAGCATTGGTAATTTTTATTATGGACAAGTATGTGTGCCTCTTTGGATAGAGTGAGCCTCCAGCAGAAAGGGTGTTACCATAGCAACGGTTGGTTGACAGCTGGGAGCGCTGATATGAAGCCCTTGGTTGGGAAGAAAGCAAACACCTGTTAATCACTTCCACAGCTCAAAAGGACTTGGAGAAAATTTTCAGAAATCCATTTTTCTGAATTTTGGAAATAACACAGTAAAATTTTTACAGTGGTTAAGATACATCGCAATAAAGTTCTAGTGCAAATTTTGCCAAATTCCGTTAGGAACTTTAGCAGATGCAAAAAAAGAAAAAAATCTTCTGTTGCATAATCGGATTGAAAAAAAGAAACGGTAATTATAAATTACGGGAAAAGCAAGTGAATTATTTTTTTAGATGCCATGGTTTATTTAAACAGAGTGATCCTTAAATTTTTTTTCTGTGATGATATGGACTCTATTTGAATTACAAACATACATTTTTATTCAGATGTCTGAGTTACTGTTTTAGTAAAAAAATCATCTATAATTAAAAAGTTTTCAATGGATTTAAGCGATATTCAGCAGATAAATGGTATTTTAGTAAATTGCAACAGCATGACGTAAATTTGGTAATTTTGTCGAAAATTGGGAGCATTTTTTTTTTTTTTTTTTACATTTTCTATTATAGTTAGGGTGAAGGAGAAAGGGTGCAACTTGACAGTTCAGTGAGCTGCAGGTGGTGATTTATGGCGATGTGCCAAATGAAAAGAAGCCGTTTCATCAGGACATTCCAAAGGTTGTGTGTGTGCGCGTGGAGGCGTCCTCCTGCTGTTTGATCTTAATCGGAATGTTTTTGTGCATGGGGGGGGGGGGTGAGAGAAATATCCGTTTCAGCTTTACAGCTTTCACAGTTCACTGCTCTTTTTTTTTTTTCTTGGTAATAAATAAAAATCATAGTTGCTGCATTCACCATTGATCCATATTTGCTTTTCTTGAATATAAACAGCAGACAATCAGAAACATGGTGTTGGGCGGGTCTTGATGTTCTTCATTTTGCATATGCTGAATTCAGTTCTGTGGGAATAAGGAATGAATTATACTGTGAATATATACAAAACTACATATTTTTGAGCTGAAAAAATAGGTCTACTTGTACACAGTAGCTAACGTGTGAACTCAGATGAAGACAATCAGACATACGGACGTCTGATTCCATAAAAAAAAATCAACAGTTTTTTTATTATACACTACAGGTAAAAAAGCAAAAACATGTTTTTAAACTTTATAAAAGGAAAACGGATTTTTGAAACGCATGACTTGATGATCTTAATTTCTGAAAGTTTCTTTTTTCCACATCCTTTTTTTTTTTTTCAATTACAATACATTGTAACAGGATACTGTATGTTGTATCACTTAGTGATATGACAGATTTTCTGTTGCCGATATCCGCGATCGCAAGCTGTAGTTGCATTGCGATTGTTGATGATGACAAGATAAATACTGGAGTGATGTAAAATGTTGCATAAACTAAAAAAAATAAAAATCCCCCCCCCCACCCGAACTTTTATGCGGTCATCATAGCTGATCAACCATTTCATTCCATGAACATCAGCACATTTGAACATTGGGGGTATCTGAAGGAACTCAGCCGTGCTTAAGCGCCTAGCGCAACGAAAACATGCTAATTTTGGACAGTTCTATTCCCTTCCCCTGTACCATCCCTAATAATTGAGAGTGCATACTGTAGTTTCAAATATTCTATTTATGAGCTAGTTTTCGCGTTGTATGTTGTTTTTATTTTCGAAATTACTAACCCTTTCGAACTATGGTTGCAGAAACGTTTAGGCTTTGGGTTTGTCTGTACGATAATTCACATGAAAGCGGTTGGATTTCGGCGAAATTTTAGTATGCTGTTGGGTACAACTTGGAAACCTACCCTGTTGAAAAAGGTCTAAATTAAATTTAAAGGCCAAACATAAGAGCAGTATTCATTCTCCAAGCTTAGGAATGTTAACTCACATAAAATCTGTTTGATTGCAACAAAGTTTTGGTATGTTATCAGGGAGGAGAAACCTACCCTTGTAAAAAATGGTCCAACTTGAATTCAAAGGTCAGGGCATAAGAACAGAATTCGTTCTTTACGATCTTGTGCTTGATAAACTTGATCCATTTGCATAAAGCACATTCATCCATTTGCATCTTTCATCATTTTTATTACTTAAAACTGAAATTACTTTTAAAAAATAATTTGAACATGATACTTTAAAGTGTAATAATCATCCTGGAATTTTTTGTATATGTCCTGGAAAAGGCCTGGAAAGTCCTTGAAATTTTTTCCCCCAAAAGTGTACGAACCCTGCCGTTGGAAGCGAAAGCTTGCGTTTTGTTAAGATAAGTTGTTACGCCCAGTAACGGATCTTTGAGTTTTACTTGTATTTCCTGATTTGCCTGTTTTATGCACCCGAAAGTAACCTCACTCACTTCAGAAGCGAATACGAGCTGCCATGTTAAGCCTAAGCATCTGCTCTCGTTAAGTTGCTTTCATGGTACAACCTGCTTAAGCAGCAACTGCTCGGGGAAAATATGATAAAACTTCTGGTGACATCCAAACTCCATGGCTGATGGTTGGTGATAAAAATCGTTAGTGTACACATGGTCTTGTCATGCTGGTTCAAGGGTATTATTTCTCGTGACGATGGCCATGCATTATCGGTAAACGGCATCAGTTTAAGAAACCTAGACTTCTGGCTGTTTTTTATTTTTTAGTCTGTCTCATCACTTTCCAAGATAGCAGCGATTCTGATTAAAAATTTTGTAACAGATCTAACATCCAAGTTTTTTCGTTCAAACAGATGCTTTTTAATTCGTATTATTTACCTTATAAGTGGTATAAATATTAATAAACATGTGGGTTGAGTTATCTAAAAAAACGTTCAGAGCTCTCAAGTCATTCATTTTAATTTTTTAATAAAGTTTTTTTTACTCAAACTTCTTTCTTAAAATTAGGGTGCATGTTATATGCCGATAAATATGGTAGTTTCCTGGAGAGATGGGCCACATTGAAAACAGTGAAAAATATAGCTCACTGTGTGTTAATGACATATGTGCCTACTGTGTAATTGTGAAGAATTATTTCTTCAGGAGGATTTTTCCCCATTAATTTGTGACCTATATTCTTACGTGAATGAGAAATAGGCCATTGATGCTATCTATGAAGGAACAATGAAATGCTTGGGCTAGCACAAAGTTGAAAGGTTATTCAGATTCCTGAGCTACATCTGCTTAGCTTCAGTTCCTTGCAACTTCATTGTCATACACAGTGCAGCAAATAAGTAATGGGACTGAATTCTTTTTTTTTTTTTTTTTTTTAAGTGGAAAAGCAGGAAAACTTACATGAATATACACTGACGGAAAAAAAAAAATCCCAACACCACGAAAAAATAGTTGTAGAGGAATGAAATGGCGGCAATACATTTGTATAGGTAACATATTTAATCGATTAAGGTTTCAAGATCACAGCTTATTGTAAGTGCGAGAAGAGCCATTTTAAATGTGAAATGCTGGCACATTAATAACCGGTTCCAAATCTGGATATCCGGAGTTCGAACTTTTTGAATGCTAAAAATCCGGTTTTCGGATACTTGAACAGGCCTGCCAACTGTTTTGATTTTATTGTATTTAGTACAATAAATCATGCTGCAGTACGCTAATATGATTTTTCGTAAATAGTCATGTTTTCCTCATTTTTTCCTTTTTGAGACAGAAGTCTTGTAGCAGAAGCGCAGCGCCGTACGTCGCAGATTTCTTTTGGTCCTGCAAACAAAAACAACATCCCCAGGACCCTATTAAACCATCTTGCAGACTCCCTATCATTGATGTAAGTTTTCTGTCTTTCAAAATTTCCGAAAACGGAAGTTAGGCATAGTGAGGATTTCTTCCGTAATCGTAATTTTTTCTCTCGTGCGGAGGACGATGTACGTCGCAATATTATTTTTTACTCATCCCCTTAGCAGAATCGCGTCGACGGCCAACATACATCGCAGATTTATTTTGTACTCGTCCCCATAGAAGAATTACAGCGACATACATCGCATGTTTATTTTGTACTCGTCCCCGTAGAAGAATCACAGCAACATACATCGCATGTTTATTTTGTACTCATCCCCATAGAAGAAGCGCTGACAAGCGTTGTACATTGTAGGTTTATTTTGTACTCATCCCCGTAGAAGAATCATGGCGACGTACATCGCAGGTTTATTTTGTACTTATCCGTGTAGCAGAATCGCGGCAATAGCCGACGTACATCGCAGATTTATTTTCTACTAATCCTCGTAGCAGAATCGCGGTGATGGCCGATGCACATCACAGATTTATTTTGGTCTTGCAGACAAAAACGATATCCCCAGAACCCGATTAAACCATCTTGCAGACCTCCTAAGATGCAAGTTTTCTTCTGTCAAAATTTCTGAAGACGAAAGTTAGGCAGAGTGAGGATTTCTCCCATAATCGTAATTTTTTTCCTAATAATTAACAACATAAAAGTGTTTGCTGATTAGATTTAATGCCGCCCCGGTGGCGCAGTGGTCTAAAGCGCTGGCCTCTGATCATTCGTCCGTAAGGAGTCCGGGTTCGAATCCCGGTCAGGCATGGGTGTTGTGTTTGTCTTACGGCACTGGCTCTCTCCCTTCCCTGGAACCAGTGACCCTAAATTAGGGACGAGCGACTGCTTATAGCCCATTGAGTTGCTCACGGTGGTCGTTAAACATCCAATAAAAAAAAAAAATTAGATTTAATTAGTTTCTCAATAAAATTTTGATGTTGGGAAAAAATCCGTACATTCTCATCAAGAATTTATATAGCTGAAATAGGCTTAAAAAATGATCAGCATGCGTCTTGTTACGATTTTTCTATCGGAGTGTAATGTTTTTTGGTTCTGAGAGGTTGGCAGGTCTACTAAAATATCCAGATATCCAAAAATCCGAAATCCGTGAACAGCACTAGTATGGAGTGAAGAGCTGATGTCACAGTTCTTTGTATAGCTTCATATTTATTCCACATTTATTCGAAGTACATTCCCTCTGTGTTAACGCAAAAAGTGGCACGATCAGCCAACAAGAGGAAGGACTTGCAGAGGTCATCTTTTGGTATGGAGTAAAGATCTGATGTCACATTTTTTTTTTTTTTTTTTTTTTTTTTTTTGTATGTCTTCAATGTCTTGAAAAACTTCTCCTTTTAAAGGCACCTTTAATTTAGGGAATATAAAGTAGTTACGCTGTGACAAACCTGGAGAATAAGGGGTATGGTTGAGTACTTGCACTTGTTTTCATGCCAGAAATTGTTGTACACTGAGAGCTCTGTGTGCAGGTGGGGGTGCCTTATCGTAAAGAAGGAACCATTGCCTGTTTTTGTATCCAGGCTTGACAGGAACTATCATCCATAATCATTCCAAAATGTATGTGTAAGCATTGCCAATGATAGTTGTACTTTCAGGGATGAACTCATGATGCAGAATTCTTTTGCTGGCGTAAAAGCACACAAGCATTGTCTTGATTTAGGACTTTTGTAACCTGATCTTCTTTCCTTTGGGTGACTGTGGTGACTTCCACTGAGCACTGTAACCCTTCATTTCAAAATCATAACAAAAGCACCATGTCTCGTCACCTGCCACAGTGCTTTGATGAAAACTTTGCATTGTTTCTGCAGTCACCAGGATGTCTTTTGTGTACTCCACTTGTGCATGTTTCTGGACTTCTGACAAAGCATGTGAAACAAAACGATCACAAACTACAAACAAACACACACACACACACACACACAACTCTTGCACTAAAATTTTATGAATCGCCTGTTTATTAACACCAAGCTCACATTCTGGCATCCTCAAGGTCACACAACGATCGCTTTTTATCCTTTCATGAACTTTCTCAATGAATTCAGACATGCATATTGAAACCAGGCATCTGAGCCTCTCATACATACATATCACTAAGCTATTCTCTGAGATTCAGAGGTTAGTTCCACAAAGAAATACAAACTACCAGATAAATTTTTAACTGATTATTTACTTACCATTCCCACATCAAACTTCTCCATTTACAGCTGTCTTGATACGCACTTCGAGCTACACTGACGTCAATCACGCGACGTACACAAGACCTTCTATACTTCATATGCATCATCTCTCTCTCATGCGAACACTCCTGAATCTGATCCTCCCATGACTTCCTTGGCCTTCCTCTGCCTTTCTTTCATGTCACTTGGGCTAAAAAATATTTCTTCGTAAGCATCTCATCACTCATCCTTTCAACATGGCCATAACACTAAAGAGTATTGGTCTCTACCTTGCTAACAACATTTTGCTTCACATTACACAACTGCAACATATATTCATTCCTGACACAGTCAAAACGTGTTTTGCCTCGCGCACCCCCTCCCTCCATAAGTAATTCATTTCTTCAGCACACGAACGACTCCTATATTTCTTTAGCACACTCAGGTTTCACTGCATTGGGTACTACAGTGAAACCTGAGTGTGCAAGAGATGTTGAAAGTGCCCACCCTGTGCATAGAGACAGTCTTGAATACGAGACTCCATATTTCAGAAAGTTTGCTTCGCCAGTTGTTCCAGCATAATCGCTGCCACTGCCTTGCAGATGTTGTTCTTCAATGCCTCAAGGGTTGTTGGTTTGTTTTGAGATACCCCCAGAGAAAGAAATCAGGGAGTGTTAAGTCAGGAGATCGAGGTGGCCACATTCCTTTAGAAATCACCTGAGTACTGCAGACTCCGTGAAACCTGAGTCTGCAGTACTCAGGTTTCACTGCCATTGCATCTGAGTAGGAACAATTACACTTTCATACACAGCCATGCGGAACTCTCTTGAGAACCCATAATTCCTGTGAAAACCTCCCAAAGCAGCTTTGACTTTCAATGAAGAATTCACTCGCCTACTAATTTCACCATCCAATTTGTTCTCTCTGTCAAACATGTTTCCTAAATACACAAACTCATTCACTTGGTCAATCACTGTGCCATTTAGACTTATATTACATTCAGTGCTACCAGTTACTCTTTCAAAAACCATAACTTTGGTTTTTCCCTTATTTATACTCAGTTTGAATTTCATTCAAACTTCGTACATCTGGGACAACATACATCTGCAACTAACTTTTTCTCTCTACCAACAGGACTGTTTCATCAGCATACAGCAACCTGCACACATGGATATTACCAAAACATAAACCAGTATTGTCCATCTTGGCATCATGCATGCACGCATCCATAAATATATTAAACAGCCATGGCTACATTACACAACCTTGTCTGACTCCTGCATCAATAGAAAACCATTTTGATAAAACACCATTCACTTGTGCACAAGCTCTACTTCCAGCATACATGGCTTTTACACTATGAAGTAAATTCCCAGTAACACCATATTTATTCAATACCTTCCACAAAAGTATCCTATTTACTCAGTTGTAACCTTTCTCTAAATCTATGAAGGCAACAAAAACTTGCTTACCAACAGCCAGACACTTTTCAATCATCTTGTGTAATGCGAAAATTTGATTAGTGCAGCCTTTACCAGGCATAAAACCACTCTGAACATCCCACACTTTCTCTGATGTAAGACCTCATGCTTTTTAATAGTGACCTTATCAAACACTTCCCCTGGCACACTCAGTAGGCAAATGCCATGTTAGTTCGCTCATTCAGTCTGATCACCTTTTCCCTTATACAAGGGAACAATGATGGCATCCTTCCAATCCCGAGGGACCCTTCTTAACTTCCAGTACAACTAGCAAATTTCAGTTAACCAGTCAATTACAGAGTCACCACCATATTTCAACATCTCAGCAGTTGTGCCATCAACTCCCAGAGTCTCATTACCATTGTGAAGAGATGTTAGAGCTTTACACACTTCTTCTGTTGAGATCCTTCCTGTGCTTCCATCTTTCACTGTTACACCATCTGCTTCTGCTTCAGAATCACCTTTGCTTTCTTGATCTAATAACTCACAAAATTATTCACTCCAACTTTCACAAACAAAATAAAAGTCCCCCCCCATCTTTCACTTAACTCATTGTGCTCCCATATGATTTCCTCAATTTTATTCTTCACACAACTTACAACTTTGTTTCCCCTATTTTTCCTGAGTCACGTGTACTTCCAGAAAGTTTTTCGATTTTTCCAAAAAGCCAATTGATGCCTTTCCACCTTTCCTTCCTATCTTTTGACTTACTCTGTCAAACCAGCTTAGGTGCTAGAGTCTCACATCATTTTTCAAATCCTTCCGCCCATCCTTGATGTGCATACCATCAGAATATTTGTGCGCAAGATAGGTAATCGGCCCCAAACACATTATGCAACAATTCAGCTGTCTCAGATGCAGTTCTATTGCTTTTCAAACAGAACCAGATATTTGCTCTCTTCTCTGTGCAGAGCTGTGACAGTTTTCTTCCACCAAATGATGTCATGTTCAGCATAAATAATCGTCTGCGCAATTCTCACAAAATCTGTTGCCACCACATAGCTTATAAATGAATTATAAAAAAACTGTGCCTTCCTGGCTTGTGTGTTTTACCAGGATTTAAAAAAAATCAGTTTCAGTATATAATTGCTTCACTATGTAGGTGTTGTAACAGTAACATACTTGAATGGAAATCAGGATTGCAGGTTCATTTCTCTCACCTTCTGATTTAAATAGTTGTAATCCTCAGTGATGCAATTTTTAAGTTTTCTGAGGAGACAGCTACATGTGTGGGAAACAATGAAAAATACAGCACATACACTAGCCGATAACAACATTTGTAATATTCACCATTATCAGCATGACTAGCTTTTCATAAAGCCAAGATTTTAACTTTGACTTGAGTGCAGGGAATACTTGCAATGGCAACTAATTGCATATTTTTGCTTCCAGAGCTGTGATGGTTTTCAATTGAAAAGGTGAATACAAAAGTTACTTTCAGAAAAGTGTCTTTTGAATTCATGTGAGGTAAATTACCTCTTTAAATTATGTTTTATATAATTACAGTAGATGAAGATGTATGAGTTTAGCATTGCATACTGCATTACCACTGTTGCAGATTATCAGCAGTAGAAAAAATGTCCATAAAATTTAGATATGAGTTTAAAAAATAGATCTCTTGCAGTGCAATTTCTGTGGTGCACAGTGACTATGTAAACATGGACAATTAATCAAATAATCATTATCAGCAGGCGCAAATTTTGTTCTACTCATGCTGATGTAGCAAATTATTAGGAACACCCAATAGCAATCAAATAGGTACCATCCTGACTTATGTATGTAACTATGATGTTGAGAAGGCTTTATAAATAGCTCATTGCAAAGGATTCAGACATATGCTAAGTGTATGTAACTGCAATATGGGAAAGACTCTGGATTGAAGTGACTTTGGAAGAGAAATGGTAGTGGGAGCTAAATGGGAAAGACTTGTGATTTAAGCGACTTTGAAAAAGGAGTGGTAGTAGTGGGCATGTGTAAGAATCTCAGAAATGACAAACCTTTTTGGCTATGCAAGAACCAGGGTGTGCAATGTGTAATGTACAAAAACAAAACAAGCAGTTAGTGTTTTTTGTATGGGCAGAAATGACTGGTCAATGTTCGAGGATAGTGGCGGCTGGAGAGGATTGTAGGAGGTAACAGATAGGGTTCTGTTACATGTGTTGAAGGAAGTAACTATGCAGTACAACTATGGTATCCAGAAAAGAATTTCAGCTTACACAGTACACATTAGCACAAATGGGCTATAACAGTGGACATCTCCTTCATTTACCATTCATCTCTGCTGAGGACCAACAAACTCGCCTTCACATAATCCAACTAGCTTAGCAACCATCCAACCATCTTTAGCTTGACATAATCCAACTTGTCAGAGGTAGCACTATAATGGCATTATACAGTAGTGTTACCTCTGACAACCTTTCTTGAGTTCCATTGTGTGACTTAACATAATCCAACTTGTCAATTGTCAGAAGTAGCACTATAGTGGTGTTATAGTGCTGCATCTGACAAGTTGGATTATGTCAAGCTACACAATGGAACTCAAGAAAGGTATGGTATAGTCTTTGACTTCTTCCATTATTGTTTCAGCATACTATGCAATAGTTACTTTGTAGTTACCCCTCAAATGTGAACTTAAAGGTCAAACCTAAAGCACAATGTGATGAACAGTAAATAAGCTACTTGATAGTTTTATATGTATTGACTATTATTCACTTAGGCAACTATTAGATATTGAATTGAAACTCGCCTTCAGTGGCAATAGGAGCAGTGGTGTAACTACCACTCCTGCAGCTGTCAGTTGCAGTTTTGGAAAAATTCAAGCATGCACGAAAACAAACAATCAGAGTAGCAGAATATAGACATACACTGTGCGCGCATAGTTTCCAAATTATTAGCAGGTTTTGCAGATAGTTTTTGCTTGAAGATTAGAAAAAATGGAAAATGTTAGACTCTTACTCAAGGCTTTACTCAGATTAATCAAAAAAATGTAACCATACTGTTACAATAATTGAAATTTTTTCTATGTTATCTTATAGGAGCATGGATATTACTTGGAGGAAATGGAATGTTTTGACATTGAAGAAGTTGAGGTCCCCAAAGCCTTAGGAGATGTTTTTGAATCAGTTGCTGGTGCTATTTACCTTGATAGTGGGATGTCTTTAGATGCTGTTTGGAAGGTCTACTATCGAATGATGAAGCCTGCTATGGGTATGTACAGAAATACATTTTAATATATGATACATGTGTGTATGTGACAAATTTCCATCTAAATAAATATTTTTATACAGCATCAGATCTGCTGGAAAGTTGTATAAATATGTTCAGTACTAAACCAAGCTTTTTAAAAGCTGTGCTTGTTCAAATGACTTCCATATAAACTTATCCAAGTAAATAATCTAAAGCACTTAGCAGTGAATTAAAACTGTAATTTGCATCACATGTCACTGAGCAATTTTAAAATACCTAGAATTGAAAAAATACCTTCAATTCAGTTATATTATTGATTATTTTATAATTCCATATGACTTTTTTAAATTTAGTAATTTTGTTTGGGAATTATACTGTATTGATAATATACTGAAAGAGAACTTAACTCAAACCTTGTAATTCAACACAACATAATTCTGGGTCCTGTTTGTTCTCTTTTACAAAGTATTGCAGCATTTTTTTTGGTAAAAGGGAACTTGTTTTTAATATTTGCATATATTGTGCATTATTTTATTACTATAACTTTCACAAGTTTAAAAGTACTTGTGAAATGTATAACGACATTGCCTTCCTGAATATCAATTCCAGGGTACGCACAGATGCTTGAAAACTTGGAAAGTCCTAGAAAATCATTACCTTTTCAAGGCCTGGAATATCCTAGAAAAATATTGTTTTTTGTTTTTTTAAGCTTTCTTGAAAAGCCTGGAAATTTAAAATTGGGGCTTCAAAAATATATTTATGAATTCCTTTTTGGAAATCAGTATAACTCCCTCCCCCTTTTTTTTTTATTTTCTCTCCTTTGTTCTCGAAGAAACCGCCAGCCACAGCGTTTCGGATGTGCTTCGAATTCTAATTTGGCAAAAAGAAATTCACTACTTCCAGTGCAATACCACATAGGAAAAATAGGGAAAATGGGATTATTGCTGGTAGATCTGTTAGGAAGGGGAGCTTGAAGGTCGAAGAACTGAGAAGGGGGGGGGGGAGAAAAGGCATTTAGCATTTGCAAGGGGCAGCGAGGTTGTCTTATGTACCAAATTTCAATCAATTCAACTACTGTGGTTGGAGGTAGAGATTTATTTAAGCTGGCATGTGCCAGCAAGGAGTGTGTCTGTGCAACTCTTTTATGTGCATGAAGAACACTTGCATCCCCCCTGCTTTGTTCTGCATCAAGAGACTTTGGCTACTTCCCTCCATTCAAGAAAAAAAAGTTATTGAATAAGTACGTAAGTGCTTTGCTTTGCCTCTTTCTTGGTTCTTGTTTTCAGACATCACACTTTCTCTTATGGATTTGTAACTCCATTCTTTGTTTTACGTTGTCCCGGACTTTTCAGTGATCCCCTCAGCAAACTGCGGTTTGTAATACACTGACAGGCAAGCACCCCATCCTGCTGGGGGAGCACTGCCCCATGTTTTCTATGGAATATAAATCTCAGGGATTATTTACCAGTCCTCTGTTAGATGTGTGCTCTCCCCATTCTTAAATTCTGGATCTGTCCTTGTTCTATTTTATAGTAATTACAATTGTTATCAATAATTATCTGATTACATGGGAAGATAATTCAGAATAGTGATGCAGCTAAATTGACCGATTGAATTAATCACTTTCAGATTGAGGTAAAGGATTTTCTGATAAGCCTTGTTTATAATTGCACCACCATATTTCAATTAAGCATTATTGGGTAATTCTCCAATTAAAAACATTAAAAAGAAATGTAATGAGTAAAAATAGCACACTCATCCATTTACATTTTTCATCATCTTTATTACTTAAATTTAAAACCGAAATTACTTTAAAAAAAAAATTGACCATGATATTGTAAAGCATAGTAATCATTCTGGAATTTTTTAGTATATTTCCTGGAAAGTCCTTGAACTCCCCCACCCCCAATGCATGAATCCTGTAATTCAAATGCATATTGACTACAATAAAACATTTAAAATTTAACTTTCAGAATTAAAAAATTAATGAAAATACTTAAAAAATGGGAGCCTGTTGCATGTTTTCATCAATGAAAAGTCTGTTAATACATTGCTTCTCATAAGATGATGAACAGTTTTTGGTATCATTTATACCCTCCGCAGATGTGCCATTTTTAGTTGTATTCCACAGGGTCTTATCATTTCAGATGTTCAAGCATGGAGTTTCTCTCTTCCTCTGGTCACTGACGATTTTCTGAATGTGTGTACAGATTTCTCAGACTAACAGAAACATACTGTTAATGTGCTGTCATTTGTTTGGGAAATTCATATATGTAAACTTGGAATTTTCCAAGTTGTAATAAAATAATGCATAATACAGAGTGTCCCACCTGCTACTTTACCCAAGTTTTTATTAATAACATTGTGAATAATTATAGTAATTGTATGATATTTGGCAAGAATACACCTTTATCCATGGAAAACAGAGCCATATCATTAAAGATGTTGAAAGTGCCCACCCTGTGCATAGAGACAGTCTTGAATATGAGACTCCATATTTCAGAAAGTTTGCTGCGCCAGTTGTTCCAGCATAATCTCTGCCACTGCCTAGCAGATGTTGTTCTTCAATGCCTCAAGGGTTGTTGGTTTGTTTTGAGATATCCCCAGAGAAAGAAATCAGGAAGTGTTAAGTCAGGAGATCGAGGTGGCCATATTCCTTTAGAAATCATGCAATCTCCAAAGAATGACTTAATTTCAGTCATACTCACATGCAATATATGGCAAGTTGCCCCATCTTCTTGAAAATATCCAGTGGTCAGCTCTTTAGGGTGCAATTGGTTAACAAATGCCTGAGGATGGGGCGACTTGCCATACATCACAAATTAACTGGGAGGACATCATTAATGCATACGATCAGCCTTGCGACAAACAAACAACTGAACTAACCCCCGGGGAATCATGAACCTGAAATGTACGAGGTCCAAGATCACAACGAGCACACCAATAGGCATTGAAGAACATCTGCCAGGCAATGGTAGTGGTTATGCCAGAGCAACGGGTGCAAACTTTCTGAAAAATGGAGTCTCTCATGTTCAAGCCTGTCTCAATGCACAGGGCAGACACTTTCAACATCTTTTGTGATATGGTTCTGTTTTCTCTTATCATAGTGAGAATTATTGGCAGTGAAACACGTAACACACAAAATATTAGAATAATTCTTGATATCCTCATATCACACATAAGTTACGTTAAAAATTATAATTGGTGGGACGTTTCTGTAGTGACTTATACCTTCATCAACCATGGAATGAAACACGTAGTATAAGCATCAGTTGTTGCTAGATTTCAAAATAGCTTTCCAAATAATAGGTATGTGAAAAGGTGCATCTGTATTGCAGGTGTTAGGAGTAAGGTAGATTTGAATGCTTTTGTGATACCTGAGGGCTTTCCGTTTGCTGAACGGAGCAATACATTTAACATTTTGCCAATCAAGAATCATGGACATATCGCTGGTGGTTAAAATTGAATGGGAGGTAGAAGGGTTCTTTCCTTAACATCAGCAATATGTTCCACCATTCTCTGGTTGATGCTTCAGTAAGTACTACCAATATAGTGGGTAACACCTGTGGAAGTGTTGGCAAGGATAGAGTAGACACCTTGTAACTCTAGGGGTTTATTAGGATCTCTGTCTTTAAGGATAAGGTTGAAAAGTACATACACAGAGCCAACCTGATTTGCAACAGCCCTTCTGCTCTTCAAAAAGAATGTCAGAACATCATCAACGTTGTCAAATTACATGGCTTTTCACCCCTCTTAGTACATAGACTGATTAAGAAATTTGAATCACAGAATAGATCTTAGGTTACTGCCTGAACCTTCCACCACTCATCAGTTTGTTGGCACTTTGACCTTTAGCTTGGCCTTGATTCATAAAGTTTGCTTCATTTTCAAGTCTTTTGGCTACAGGATTGCTGTTAAACCACCTCTACATCTTCTTAACTTTATCCTTAAAGAAAGAGATCCCAATAAACCCCTAAAGTTGCAAGTTGTCTACTCTATCCCTGTCAACACTTCCACAGGCATTACCCACTATATTGGTAGTACTTACCGAAGCATCAACCGGGGAATGGTGGAACATATCACTGATGTTAAGAAAGACAACCCTTCCACCTCCCTTCCAATTTTAACCATCAGTGATATGTCCGCGATTCTCGATTGGCAAAATGTTATAAGTATCGCTCCGTTCAGCAATCGGAAAGCCCTCGGGTACCGCGAAAGCATTGAAATCTACCTTACCCCCTAACACCTGCAATACAGACGCACCTTTTCACATACCTATCATTTGGAAAGCTATATTTTGAAATCTGGCAACAACTGATGCTTATACCACATGGTTCTTTCCATGCGTTTCATTCCATGGCTGATGAAGGTAGAAGTCACTACCAAAACGTCCCACCACTTATAATTTTTAATGTAACTTATAGATATCAAGAATTATTCTAATGCTCTTATCAACTGTCATTCAATTACTGCAATTATTCACAATGTTATTAATAAAAATTCGGATACCAAGGAGCGAGCAGGACACCCTGTATAAGTAAATATTAAAAATGAGTTGCCTTTTGAGAGGAAAATGTTACAGCACTTTGTACAAGAGAACAAGGAGGAGCCAAAAATATACAATGTCTAAAATGTGTGTGTTAAGTTATATTTTGAGGAAAGTTCATTTTTTGGTGTATTATTAGTAGAGTAGAATTCCCCCCAAAAAAACTTATTAAATTAAAAAAAATGTGCAGTTTATTGTTCAATGGGTAGAGAAAAAGTTTATTGATAGTTCCCTTTTTTTTAAATAAATCTTAAAAATGGCCACATGTTGAGTAGTGAACCACATATTGATCTGTTGATGACTGCATTCTTAACACAGGAGAATAGGGTGGCAATTATATTTTCCAGGTGCTTTTCACAATCTTTTGTAATTGCTGGGCATGGTGCCATTTGTTTGTGAGGCTTGCCAGTGTATGTAAAATCTTAAAAAAACTTTTTAATTTCTGTTTTAATCACTATCTAGCCAAGTTCTATAGAGATTTCTCATATATTACAAAATATTGAGCCCTTTCTTTTTAATAAGTTGCATATAGAGTATGGCTGTTTATTGAACTGGAATACTCTAATTACTTCAGTATTATCCAAGAGTTATGTGACCGGGGGATGATCAAAGAGTCAGTGGAGGAATATAGTCATCCCATTGTTTGCATTACTAAACGTACAGGTGAAGTGAAGTTGTGCATTGACTTTCGAATGTCCAATGCCAACACCGTCGCCGATGCCTTATCTATGTCACACATCCTGGATCTTACGGCCAAGGTGGGGGCAGCAAAGTATATAACAACCTTGGATATGCTGAAGGGGTAATTATCAAATACCGATGGACCCCAGAAGAAAGAAGTACACTGCCTTTGCTACCCACCAGGGATTATTCCAATGGAAGGTAATGCCTTTTGGTTTATCGGGGGCCACTGAAACATTTCAGAGCATAATGAATAATCCTCTATAATATCCGTTAAATATTTATAAGAACTGGAATGTATAACAAAATCAGAGCTTCACCTAGTGAAAACATAACGGTTGAGTAGAACAGGTACAAAATATGAATTATTGGAGCCGCAAAGAAAACGTGACATAGTAAATACACATTCGGAAGTGAGGACCCTTGGTGGATTACAGAAGTTTATAAAGCTTTAAAAAAAGTATTTTCATGAATTTGTAAAGTGGTATATCAGAAGCTAACAAGGAGGATCACAAAGTGGCTTGTTGAACGAGAAAATGATGCATTGTAAATGCAAAAGGGAAGGAATCTGTAGATTTAGGGAACTGTTTCATAAAGTTCTTCCAAATTGCTTGAAACATGGGAGAAAAGCCAGTTTCTCCCTGTCCATCTGAATACAATGCTAGTATTTTCAGATCCCATTTCATGACAGCTGTTCTTTTAGTGAAAGCAAGGAGAATAAAAATTAAAAGCATTTTGATAATGAGGAACAGGCTGCTGACTGCTTGCTTCACTCAAGACCAAATGGAGACCATTACTGTAAACATTAAAAATTTTAGATTTGATGTGATCCCAACAAACATGAAGCCTTGTTTTTAAAGTTCTTTTGTTTGATACCTAAAATCCCAAGTTGCACACCATAGTGTGCAAATGCTTTTAAAATTTTACATTTCATCTTGATACCCCACAATACAATTTCTCATTAATAAACGGTATGGTTAAGTTGTGTAAAGCACATTCTCAGAGTGCAAAAATAATAAATCATTTCATTTCAGTCTTGTTTTTGTGACCAAAACTCACATTTTAACGAAAGTTACCCTTCTCTCCTGTCATTTGACACATTCAAATAACATCTTTTCAGGTATTATTTGCCAAATGTTTTTTAAGATCACTTAATAGCAGTGAGTGAATTGCAGCCAATTTTAGTTATATGAGTTAATAATTTCACAATGAAATTGAATGTCATACCACATAAATATTTATTAACATCTGATTTTTTTATTTGTTCTACAAAATAAAAAAAAAAAAAATATTATGGTTTGAACATGTTATTTTCACAGTGGATAAGATGTCAGTTGATAGTAGAGAAAAAATATTATTTTACACCAACAAAGCCGTTCTCTAGGAGAAATTTCTCATTAAACAGGGATGCTGAAATGTGCCGTACAAGCAGCTAGCTGTAAAGAGATTTCGGGAAACTGGCACTGTTGACGACAGAAAGCATAGTGGCAAATGAGATATAACTTAGGGTCTCATCTTTAAGAAATGGGTGATTAACTTTTCAGGCATTAAGATACATCCATCAACTATGCAAAGAGCACTCACGAGAAATGGACTGCATGGACAAGTTGCAGTAAAGAAGCCATATTGAAGGAAAGGTAAGAAGACTAAGAGATTAAAGTATGTTGGCAACCACAAGAATTGGGGCTGCCTGCAATGGGAAAAGGTACTGCAATGCAAAATGAAATTTTTTTGGACAAAACAAAGTCAGCACAGTAAATACAATAAAGAAAAAGCTGACACTTGAAAGAATGATGCCTACAATGAACTACAAAACATGGAGGAGGCTGTGTTCAAGTGTGAGGCTGCATTTCTACTGCAAGAGTAGGAAACTTGATTAAAATTGATGGAAAGCTAACTGCAGAAAAGTACAAACATTCACCATGTCAAACACACATATCATTAAGCTGTTCTCTGAGATTTGGAAGTTAGCTCCAGAAAAAAGCTCATCTACCAGATTGAAGTTACTGGAGTGATAGATTTTACTTACTGTTGGTGTATCAAATGTTTCCATTTACAGTGATCTTGGCACACAACTTGAGCTTAACGGACATCCATCACAAGTCTCACACAAAGGCTTTTGTACTTCTGACTTATTATCTTTTTCTCCTGCTTACATTCCAAAATCTGGTCCTCCCATGATTTCCTTGGCCTTCCATTGCCCACCTTTCCTGCCACATGAGCTGAATAAATTCACTTAGCATATTGCCACTCATTCTTCCAACATGGCCAAACCACCTCAGAATATTTGTTTCCACCACTCTCATAACAGTTTGTTTCTCATTATTCATCTGCAACACATCATAGTTCCTCACATGATCAGAATGTTTCTTGCCACCCCCCCCCCCCCATAAGTAATGCTTCTTCCCGTACACAAACGACTGACTGCTCTGTCTCTTCGCAGTACTCAGGTTTCACTGCTGTGCGTCAGAGTAGGAACAATTACACTTTCATACACAGCCATTCAGGACTTTTTTGAAAACCCATCAGTCCTGTGAAATCCTCCTTAGACAGCTTTGAATTTCAAAGATGAATTCACTCACCTACTAATTTCACCATTTAATCTGTTTCCGCACACCATTTCTGTTCATTCCACAGTTAACTTAGTTGTAGCAACTATCAAAACATTTCATGTATTATTTTCTGCTTTAAGCATAACTAATCAGCAATAAGTTTTTGTGTTAGGAAACCTAAATGAACCTCTCCTTTAGAATGTAACATCTTTGTTTTGAACTTTCACCTTCCATGCAATGAAACATGCTGAAATAATTTAAGGAGTACTATTTAAATTGGAGTTAGATTTACAGGGACTTTGAGATTTTCTTTCCCTCCTACCTCAGTTTAAATAATAATTATTATCACCATTAAAATTGTGATATCCATGACTCTAACTCCAATTAAATTGTGATTATCACTGGGGTTTCTTTGGCTTCCATTAACTAAGAATGTCTTCATTAACTAACTTCATCTTCCACAAGAGAAATACCCAGCTTAGATCTCATATTTGTATTATTAGTCATGATGCCACTGTATCTGTCAATTTTCCTCACACATTCCTCTTACCACTTTTATATTGGTTGTGTTATAGTTTCTTAATAGAACCCTTACACAGCACCCAACTCTCACTACCATGTCCCAGACATGTCCAATCAGGGACATATCCGGCGAACGTGCAGACCAGAAAAGAAGCAGTATATGCTGTGCATAGGACAGGTCTTGGACATTCCCAGCCACATATGGGCCAAGCATTTTCCTGCTGGATATATATACACTTTATTGACAAAAGTTACTGGACACCTAGAAGAGCAACAGAACATAGCATTTATTGACATACATTAGTACAGTGTCAGTCCACCTTTGGCCTTAATGCATGTACTGACCCTTCGAGACATGCTTTCAACAAGGTTTTGGAACACAGCAAAAGGTATGTGCTTCCATTCAGTACATAAACTGCCGCTAAGTGTTGCTTAGTAGTAGGCCTTGGCTCCAAACTTCTTATGTGGCACTCTAATTCATACCATAGGTGCTCTGTGCGATTAAGATCAGAGCTCTGTGCTGGCTTGTCCACACACGATACGGAATTATCGTCAAACCACGTCGTAATAGTCCTTGCTTTTATGGCTTGGTGCATTGTCCTGCTGGTACCAACAAGTCTCGGTTCCATAGTATTGCCACAGAGTTGGTAGGGCGTAATTGTCCAGAATATCGAGGTGGACGTGCTGGTTAACAGGTTTGTCCATGATAACCAATGGGCCGGGACCATACCACGAAAAATACCCCCACACGAGTACACTGCCATCTCTTAACTTGACCGTAGGAACAGTACACTGTAGTAAATAGTGTTCCCAGGCTGCTGTCATACCCACACACGGCCATCAGACTGATGGATCGTGTATCTGGATTCATCAGTCCATAGGACGCATTTCCATTGATCTACGGTTCACAATAAATGTTCTTTACACCATGCTAAATGATGAGTAGCTTTCCAAGTGGAGATAAAAAGCTTATGAGCAGCCGCACGACCCTGGTAATCCATGGAATGAAGTTCTCTGTGAATGGTATGTGTACATACCGAGGTTCCAGCACTTTTACTCACCTGTACACTGAGGTCTTGTGCAGTACTCCGCCAATTAGCTGTAACGACTCTTGTGAGGCTTCGACGTCCTCTATCACTGATTTTCTTTAGTCTGCCAGTACTTTTTGCTGCTTCAGGCACACCATGTGTCTTCCACTTATTCAGTACATCCAAAATAGTTGACTTGGGTATGTTTAAACACCTCTCGGTTTCTCTTATGGACAACCCACTAATATAACACCCAACAATCTTTCCTTTCTCTAAGTCAGTTCTCTCCCAGCACGACATTTTCACTCAACCTCATAGTGCGATATGATCGTGGTCAGCTGCAGGCTTGTTTTTATACCGTTTGCAGCTGTACCGCGGATCGGTTTATTTCCTTTAGAAGGGGTGTCTGGGGACTTTTGTCAATATAGTGTATATATATAATACCAAGGCAACTGTGAAAGAAGGGTATCACCTCTGCCTCTAAAACTTCCCTGATGTGTCGCTTGCTGTTGAGGGTTCCCTCAATTCATATCAGGCGAGATTACAAATTAAACCGAATGGCGCCCTAAACCATGACGTTTCGCATTGAGCCGGTGTAGCGCTACATGGTGTCATTTACCACGATGTCTTTGAACATGTATCCAACCATCATGGTGCATCAGGTTAAATCATGACTCATACAAAAACTCTACCTGTTGCCATTCAGTGTACAAATGTTTTGTGTTCCAAGACCCGATTGCAGCCTAAGGTGTCTGTGGTTGAGGATCAAAGAAATGTGCAGCAGTGGGCTGCTAGCAACCTGCCCTCTGCTAAGCAGACTTCAAATTGTGCTGGAGGACAAAGCCTGACATTTGACAGTACTCCACAGCTGTGCTAACACTGTGGATATTGCTGTGTGATCAGTCACTTACACTCAGTAGAGGTGTCTGTCATTCCATGCAGTTGTGCAATTTTGCAGTCCATTTCATGGATTTCTGTGCATCCGTACTTCATCTGTCCACTGGCGCCACATTCGCAAAACTGTACGGGCATTTCATCCTATACAAGAGGGGTCATTCCACGTGAAATCAGCAAATTTCAGAATAAATGGTTGCTTGACCAATTTATACTTTTTTTATATATTCCCACCGTAGTTAGTACCATTAGTGAGTAGATCAAAACAATTTTTAGTTTTTTTTTTATCTGTAGCCATTTTGGATCTACACCTAGTTTTACCTGCCGAGAAGGGCAAAAATTAGGGTTTTCAAGGGTTCTCGGAAATGGCTGTTACTCGATAACTACTTGAGATAACTAAATAAACCTTTTACCCCCTGAAAGTGGACATTTTGAGGTTTCATAAAAGGTACTTACTTCAAATGTAGCTTTTAATCTAACCAGATGAAAATGGACTTATATTCAGCACATGCAATTCGCAAAATCGCCATTTTTAGCAAGCTGTAACTTAGGAAGGGCTTAAAACCACAAACTAAAACTTTTTCCTTACCAACTATGGATAGGTAGGTTTTAGCTTATGAAGAAAAAAAAATCATGTTTTAAACCCCTTGCTAATTTTTTTTAACCCTAAAGTTGCCAAATTTGCAAAGAATGCAGATTTCAAGGTCAAATATCTTAAAAGGGCAATCTGCAAAAAATCTGAAATTTTTTGTGTGAACTCACCTATCTGTACCCTATCAATGATATGAATATCATTTTATGGTTCAGCTGGGTTTCTGAATTATGAGGACTCAAAATGTTGTAAAACAAACCTCTCTCACAAAAACAATAACATACATTTATGTCGTGTTTCTGAGCAAATATTATATACGTATCATTAAAAATACACTTAAACACAGTTATTAGATTTATTATTTTAAAATGTTTGCTAAAATTTTGAGCTTACATTATATAATTAAAAAGACGATTAAGCACAATCATTAGATTTATTATTTTAAAATTTTTGCTAAAATTTTGTGCTTACCTTAAGCAGTCTGGTGCACCCAGGAAGTTTACAAGTCCCTTTTTCTTTTTTCTTGAAATAGAAGTTCGTTTCCCCTCCAAGTTACTGGTTACCACATGACACATCAAAAGGGTAAAGTTTTGCAATTTTGATCTTAAATGTTTTTTTTTTTTTTTTTTTTTTTTTTTGTCAACACGACCTTTTTGAGTAAGACAACTTAAAAGAGAGTTCAGTGTTCTTTTCTTGGGTAATGTGCGTCCACACTGTTGATGTTGTAAAATTCAAGAGGTGATAACTTGGCCAGTACATTTTGCATCAGAATCCAAACCTTTTCCACATTTTCTTTCATACTGAAAGTTGTAGAAATTCCACTTGGATTGTAAAACTAAGCCCGAGATGTTATAATTTTTTTCAACAGTTCTTCAACCCGAGCTACAAAACATTTTTCCCTGTAAGCACATACAATGTTATCTCTCTCTCCTTGATGTTTTTTATATCAACTTCATCTTCATTAAGTATCTTGAACATGAAGTTATGCTTGTCTGGGAAAGGTGAGGTTCTGCTGATAACCAAAGTAGTGCTATCCTTTGGAACAAAACTATAGTTTCCTCGTGTATTAGGCACTGGTCGAGCTTCAGAAAACCGCTTTGTGAGCTTTCCATCTTCTTTTCTAATCACTTCTTGGTCAATTAAAAAAATTAATTCCAGTTATTTTCTTTTCACAAAAGTCATACATGTCTTTAACTGTTAAAATGTGATCTTTTGTTGTTCTTGAAGGCTTGCTTTTGCTACAAGTCTTTTTACAGTCCCACCGATATGATCACAGGGGCCTTTACCGTGACTTGTGGCAAAGAAGTGCCACTTTTTGTATTGGGCTGCGGATCCATCTGAAAAATAAATAACTTTTTTCATGCTTCCATTTAGAGATTGTACAAGAGGTATCAGCTGCTTTTGAAAAGTATAAACAGCAGCCGTATTGTGAATTAGACAATCACTTAGGAAGCACACACTTCTACGAAACAGTTCCCCATTTTCATCTCTGTAGTAGATGCAAAAAGGATGAACTGTTGCTTGGGAATTAAGCCAGTGGAAACTCTTGAATTTCATCTTGTACGATGAAAGTGTAATTTTCAGAAAAATCTCCAATGACTATGCATTCATACCTTTTCAAGTTTTCCTTTCTCATTTTAAAAAAATTCGACTGGCCTTTTTGCAATAAAATGGTGGCTTTTCAAATCTTGAAGTTTGGTAAGGAAAGTTTCTTTAAAATCGTCATACGGTTCAACAAGTGTTACAAGTTTGCAGTGGTCAGTTGTGACCCATTGCATGTATGTTATCAGCTCGTCTTCATACTCAGGGTTGAACTCTTCCCTGAGAACTTCAACTCCTGGACACTTTGTGCATAATCCAAATATGCAGTCTTCATTTGCAATATCACAAACTGCTTTAGAAATAAGGTCTCTAAAATCACGTAACTCTTTAGCACTCACCATCAACTTGACATTTTGGTGAGTGGAGCAGACGCAAACTGAATGTGTGCCATTAAGTCCAGCAAGAACACACCATTTTGGGCGTAGCATGCAGAATTTAGAAAATCCTATCGTAACGGTTGGATGTTCAAATTTGAATTTCTGATATGCTTCTTTTAAATTACACAGTATCAGCCGTTTCTGTTTTACCTGCTTGGTTCCATCATCTAAACAAACTGATTTAGTGCCTTTCATTCCAGGGCACATCCTGCTGATTTCATCACTTTGATAAAAATTTACAACTAAGTCCACAGTTTGTTTCAATAGTTGTTTACCATGCTTGTGAATATTTACCACTGGAATGATACCATGTGTTTCAATTAGGCCCCATGCTTTTCTTACTAAATACGTACTTACACCTAACTCTTGTATAGTTTTCTTTATGGACCAGCTTTGAGGAACAACACTGATAACTTTAATTTTTCCAGAATTTCTGTTACAACTTTTAAGCCTGTGTTTAATGCTTTGGACTAAATACTCAAAGTCTGTGAGTGCAGTTTCATTATCTTTACTGACTTTTTCCACTTCATCAATGAACCCTCTTGCATCTGAAACGATGGACTGACATTTCATCAATGGACCCTCTTGCATCTGAAACGAATGTTACAGTTTTTTCTGGACAGCTGTTGAAAATTTTTTCAATGTTTTAACCTCTAAATGTTTCTTTTTGTCACTCAATTTCCGAATTTTAACTGGTAATAAACCCAGAGCAGTTCCAGCTTCATTAATTTCTTCTAAAACAACTTCTGGTGTAGTGAAAGGCACTGCATCTTCAATGTGAATTTCATCTTCAATCGTTTCACTTGAAAGTTTTGTATAGCAAGTACAGCATACAGATTTCCCTGAAATAAGAGACAATGAAGGCCACTTTTCACTAAGTTCCACAGTTATTTCTCTCAATTGCTTCTTGACAATTTTCTTGTGATATGACAAAGGATCACAGCATACTCTCCCAAATAAGTGTCTGTACCTGCAAACATACTTTTGGAAGTGATATGTACAAAGAGTGGAAATGTCATCACAATGAACCCTTGGTTTTAAAAGGTTGACATCACAGTCTTGGAATTCATTAATTGGTTGAATTTTTGAAATTCCATAACATTGATTTTCACAATTTTCATCCAAAAATATACCCAGAGAACACTGCATTTTTGCAGTCTTAAAAGTTTACCTGCATATGCAATCCTAGGAAAGTGGCTCTATTAATATAACTCACTGAAACACTAATATCCAGAATCACCATGTATAACTAATTTTAAGTCACTGACAAAAGAGCACTTACTGGCTAAATGAAGAGATACACATTTATAATAAGGATTCCCAATTGTGGTTTCAGTTTAAGTTTGCTTGGTTTTCAGGTCTGCTTAGTTTTAGTTTGGGTTTGGGTCTGCTTTGTTTTAGTTTTAGTTTAGGTTAGTGCTTCATTTTCGTTTCAGTTTTGCTTCATTTAGGTGCTTAGAGACTGAAGTACATTGGACTTATTGCCGACTAGTAATGTAAGGTTAAATTATAAAATTAAAAAACATACAATTTAAGGTAAATAAATTTGAGGGGGGGATGTACAACATATAGAAATGTCATACTGATGCAATTCGATCGTGTCCTGGGAATCATCACACAGGAAGGCAGCAGAAAAAAAATATTTAAAAATACCCCCCCCCCCTTCTTTTTTGCAGTTCAAAATCTTCTTAGTGCAGCCTGACTAAACACTAGTTTCAGCTCAAAATATCATATTCCAAAGTATAATAAATCAATATGTATATAATATTTGCTCAGAAACACGACATAGATGTATGTTTTTGTTTTTGTGAGAGAGGTTTGTTTTACAACATTTTGAGTCCTTATAATTCAGAAACCCAGCTGAACCACAAAATGAAATGCATATCATTGATAGGGTACCAATAGGTGAGTTCACACAAAAAATTTCAGATTTTTTGCAGATTGCCCTTTTAAGGTATTTGACCTTGAAATCTGCATTTTTTGCAAATTTGGCAACTTAAGGGTTAAAAAATTTAGCAAGGGGTTTAAAACATGATTTTTTTTTCTTCATAAGCTAAAACCTACCTATCCATAGTTGGTAAGGAAAAAGTTTTAGTTTGTGGTTTTAAGCCCTTCCTAAGTTACAGCTTGCTAAAAATGGCGATTTTGCGAATCGCATGTGCTGAATATAAGTCCATTTTCATCTGGTTAGATTAAAAGCTACCTTTGAAGTAAGTACCTTTTATGAAACCTCAAAATGTCTACTTTCAGGGGGTAAAAGGTTTATTTAGTTATCTCAAATAGTTATCAAGTAACAGCCATTTTCGTGAACCCTTGAAACCCCTAATTTTTGCCCTTCTCGGCAGGTAAAAATAGGTGTAGATCCAAAATGGCGGCAGATAAAAAAAACAACAAAAAATTGTTTTGGTCTACTCACTAATGGTACTAACTACAATGGGAATATAAAAAATATATAAATTGGTCAAGCAACCCACTCTTGCTGATTTCACATGGAATGATGACCCAGAGGCAATTTTTTGGTAAGAAAATCTAGCTTCTTTCATCCCAACAATTCTTTCTCACTCAAAGTCCATTAGGTGTTCATAATGCAACCTTCTTCGACGATGGTCGACGTGGCATAGTGAGACACAAGAAACACCCTTTCGACTCAATGTCGGCTCTTCACTGATTGCAACATCTCGTTTGAGCCAACTCTTTATACCCAAGGCATTTTAATGACATTTTAATCATTTGTATGTCCCAATCTGTTATACATATCCTGTAAGTTTTCATGCTAATACCAGAAGTCCTTCAGTGTATTTTGGGAAAGGTTTTGTATTGAAATGCTGTCATGAATTTAATTTTTATGGCCAACTCCCTAGGAAAAGAAATTTTAAAGTTGCATTGTCCCAAGCCAGAATTTCTAAGCTATTAGTGGATTTTGGGCACTTGGATGAGAGTTGTTATCATTTCTATGCCACACAACCACACAAATAAAGATTACTTGTTCTTATCATATGCTTTGGTGTGTTAGTGTGGTATCAATTTGGGCAAAATGTTATTTCAGTTATTATGTCTATAATAATACAAAAAAAAATTCTTATGGTAATGATTGTAATACCATGTAAAAAAAATGTGCCCTAATGTGTGCACCGTATACAACAAAGGACACTGTAAAGAATTTTTTTAAACTTTTTTTTTAATTAACCATGAAAAATTCAACTTTCTAATTGCAAAATGATTGTACATTTTGGATTGTTCTCCATTATTGGGTTATAAAATTAAATTTGGAAACCAAATTACTTACAAATGAATAATGCTGTAAACAATTTTTTTCTTCTCTTACAGATCATATGGCTGAGCATGTTCCCAAGTCTCCAGTTAGAGAACTTTATGAAGCACTTCCTTCTGATGTTCGTTTTGGGCAAGTAGTTACTTTACTTCTTGAGGTTTACCTGAGGTTTGGTGTGTTTTCAGATATGGTATTGTGTGTGGTATCTCAGTTTTTCATTCAAACAATTAATGCTAGCTGATCTCAGTTTTTCATTCAAACAATTGTATATTTATATTCCCTATATTCTCTGTTCATTTTTTTCAGCATTTAATATTTAAAAACAGCAGCCTCAGGAATTATTGTTGTGCAAACTCAATACTACCAAGTCAGGGTAATAGATATAGCAAATTAAAAACTATAATTTAGGTACCTTATGTGCGACTTCATTCACATTATTTCGAAGGTGTGACGGTACGAGCAGAACCCCGTATCCATCTGAATACTTCAGTGCAGGGCTGTTGTTGTCAGCAGCAACACTGGGAATCTAAATCTCTGATGATGCATGAAAGCTTGTGAAAAGCTTAAGATGTTATGAGTTAGTGTTTCAAGGGAGCATTCAGCTGTTAGTTTATATATAATGAAATTATTCTTAAGTTTTTAATCTGTATTTTAATTAATTGGCTTGATATTTTAATGGAATGTGTGTGCGTGGGTACGTATTTTAAATTTCAATTAATCGAATCGCAGGTTTAAAGTTATGTAAAAATATACACTGTATTGACAAAAGTCACAGGACACCTAGAAGAGAAACACAACATAACCTTTATTGACATGCATTAGTACGGTTTCGTGCCATCTTTGGCCTTAATGCATGCACTGACCCTTCGAGACATGCTTTTGACAAGGTTTTGGAACACAGCGATAGGTATGCGCTTCCATTCAGTACATAATGCTGCCACTAACTGTTGCTTAGTAGTATGCCTTGGTTCCAAACTTCTTATGCTGCGCTCTGATTCATCTCATAGGTGCTCTATGGGATTAAGATGAGGGCTCTGTGCTAGCCAGTCCACACACGATATGAAATTACCGTCAAACCATGCCGTAACAGTTTTTGCTTTATGGTTCGGTGCATTATCCTACTGGTACCAACAAGGCTTGGTTCCATAGTATTGCCACAGAGTTTGTAGGGCATAATACACTGGCAGAAAGTGAAAAAAGAACACCAAGAAAGAGACGTCTGATACCAACGAAATTTATACAGCATAATAACAGAATACAGAGGATAATGTTATCAAAACATTATGGCAAAATACAGCTGTATTTGCTGGTAAACTGAAAAATAACATTTCCATGTAACATGGTTAGTACGAGATTGAACCGCCATGAACTGCATCACACTGTGCAATTCTGGCATGGAGTCTGTCGTACAGATGTTGGATGGAAGTTTGGGGTATTGAGTTCCAAGCATCCTCAACCTGGACGCGTAAATCGGGGATGGTTGTGGCTGGCCGTGGAGACCGGATAAGTCGTCCCATTAAATCCCACACGTTCTCAATGGGGGACAAATCCGGTGAACGTGCAGGCCATGGAAGTTATCTCACACCCTGAAGTGCATGTTGCGTTGCACGTGCTGTTGTGGGCGTGCGTTATCTTGCTGGAAAACACGATGGACCGACCTTACAAATGGCACAACAACGGGCTGAATGATGTTGTTGATGTAGGAGGTGCTGTTTAACGTACCCAGTACAAACACTAGTTGTGTACGGGAGTGATAGCTGATCGCTCCCCACACCGGGAGATCAGGAGTAGGCCCTGTGTATCGCTGGCGGATGTAAGAAGGGTGGAGACGCTCCCCTGTGTGTCTGCAGACACGCATACGGCCATCGGAGGCTCCCAAGCAGAATCTGCTTTCATCGCTGAACACGACAGATTGCCATTGCGTTCTCCAGTGTAGGCGTTGGCGACACCACTGCAGCCATTCCTGACGGTGGGCTGGAGTCAGAGGCACATGTGCACGTAGTCCTGCATCCAGTAGGCGGTTGCGGATTGTTCGCACAGTCACCTCAGGTGCAACGGCAGCTCGGATTTGCATCACAGTGGATGTTCTGCTTGGCAACGCTGCTCTTCTTATGCGTCGATCGGACCGATCATCAGTCCGTCTGTGGCTCCCTGTTCCACGTCTTCTCGTGTGGGAATGTTCCTCGGACCATCTACGCCACCATCGTACCACCACCGATACTTCCCATCCAATTCACTCCACAATACGACGATACGACCACCCGGCCTCGCGGAGTCCGACTAGACGACCTCGCTCAAAGTCCGATAACTGCTGAAATCGTACACGTCTACCATGTCCAGGCATTGTAGCTTCTTCAGGGTCTTCGCACGTGTCCGTACGCCAACGACTGATTACATTCACTTCGCCGTACTCCTTAAATACCACCGACGATAATTTGCATATCATACCGTGTTGTGGCGTAAGCACTCACTGGTTGGTCCCAAAATTAACATCACACCTACATAAACTCGCCCCCATTAGCATATGTAAATTTTATGATCGTCCGCCAATTCCTTCTTGGTGTTCTTTTTTCACTTTCCGCCAGTGTAATTGTCCAGAATATCGAGGTAGACGTGCTGGTTAATAAGTTTGTCTACGATAACCAATGGGCCGTGACCATATCATGAAAAACACCCCCGTACGAGTACACTGCCAGCTCCAAACTTGACCGTAGGAACAGTACACTGTGGTAAATAGTGTTCCCCCATCTGCCGCGGCCATCAGACTGATGGATCATGATTCTGGATTCATCAGTCCATAGTACCCTTTTCCATTTATCTATGGTCTACGATAAATGTTCTTCACATCATGCTAAACGACGAGTAGCATTCTGAGTGGAGATGAAAGGCTTATGAGCAGCCGCACAACAACGATAACCCATAGAATGAAGTTCTCTGCGAATGGTACATGTACATACCGAAGTTCCAGTATTTTTACTCACCTGTACATTGAGGTCTTGGGCAGTACTCCATCGATTAGCTGTAATGACTCTCCTGGGGCTTTGACGTCCTCTATCACTGATTTTCTTTGGTCTGCCGGTACGTTTTGCTGCTTCAGGCATGCCATGTGTCTTCCACTTACTCAGAACATCCAAAACAGTTGACTTTGGTATGTTTAAACGCCTCTCGGTTTCTTTTGTGGACAACCCACTAATATAACACCCAACAATCTTTCCTTTCTCGAAGTCAGTTCTCTCCCGCCGCAACATTTTCACTCACTCTCACAGTGTGATATGATTGCGGTCAGCTGCAGGCTTGTTTTTATACTGTTTGCAGCTGTACTGCACATCTTAATGACGCAGCGGATCCGTTCATTTGCTTTTGAAGGGGTGCTCGGTGACTTTTGTCAATATAATGTATCTTGAACTTACGGTTAAAATTGTCATTTATGGTAAAATTAGTTTAACATAATAGCTGAGCTACAAGTTCCTTGAATGCCCCTTTGGTGTTGGTCACTCCTCCTAAATAATGTCAGTGAACCCCGTATCCATCTCTATGCTTCAGTGACGGGGGAGGGGGTGGGTTGCTGTCCACGGCGACACAATGAATCTAAATCTCTGATGATGTACCTAAGCATGTGGAAAGCTTTTTATGAATTAGCGCTTCAAGGGACATTCAGCTGTTAGTTGGTTTATAATGTAAGTATTGCAGTTTTTAATCTGTAAGTATTTTAATTAATTGGTTTGATATTTTAATGGAATGTAAGTGTGTTCATGGTTCATATTTTAAATTTCAATTAATGGAATTGCATGTTTACATTAGGTGGAAATATTCATGTTTTACGTAGGGTTGAATAATTGTAATTTATGGTAAAATTTGTCTGATATAATAGCTGAGCTACAAGTTGCTTGAAAATGCCCCTTTGGTGTTGGTCACTCCTCTGAAGTAATTAATGTCAGTGAATTTAATAGTGCATATAAAGTACATAAATTATGATTTGTTATATATATTGCCCTGACTTAGTAGTATTGAATTAAATAATATAGGTTGTTTTTATGATATACTGGGTTTTAATGACTTAGTGTACAAAATTATTGCTGTGCAAATATAATGTTAATCATTATTTTAAATGTTTAGCTTATGTAAGCTCTCACGCACGCATTGGATTTAAATGGTTATCAAATTAATGAGATTTATCAGAAATACTAAACATGTGTAATGTTAAAAATTTCCAAAGCATTTTGAAGACATTCTTATTCATGTCTCCTTGTAGAAATGTTTCCTCTGTGAAGTGGTTGTATTTTTTTCTCTTTCTGCAAAATTGTCTATACCTAGAATCTATGTGACCTGTGTCAACTTCAATCCCATCATACATTCAGATTTTTTTCGACATAATCATCCTAACTACAAACCTGCAAAAAAAAAAAAAAAAAAAGGCTTATGAGCATTGAGTGGTTGAGCTGGGAAACACTGGTTGGCATTTTCTGTGTGTCTGGGTGCAATTGATTTATAAGTGCCTCTTGGAATCACAGCTAACTGTGTGTCATTACCGTACTAGCTGTTTATTTTTTTGATTTTTTTTTTTTTTTTTGCTTTTATTACATGTGACCTGAATTTGTGGCACATTAAAAGGAATAACAATTTTTTGAAGTGATCTGAACTCTTAGACCATGCTTTCTCTGTAGCTGCATTGTTGTACCATTTTCATCCATCTGTCGTGTGTGAGAACATCCCTGGGTTCTGTCAAATGTTTTCATCCCTGGGTATTGTTTACTTTTTGAATTTTAATAATGGAAGCAATTTTGTGCTATTGTTGCAACATGCTGAGCACAACACTGTAGTATGTTTTCTTGTGGCCAGATGATTAATAGTACTTTATTTTATTTTTTATTTATTTTTTGATTGAAGGTTTATTGACCAGGTGAATGAGTTTGTGTATTTAGGAAGAATGTTTGACAGAGAGAACAAATTGGATGGTGAAATTAGTAGGCGAGTGAATTCTTCATTGAAAGTCGCAACTGCCTTGGGAGGTTTTTACAGGAATGATGGGTTCTTAAGAGAATCCTGCATGGCTGCGTATGAAAGTGTGATTGTTCCTACTCTGATGTATGGCAGTGAAACCTGGGTACTACAGAAGAAACATAGGAGTTGTTTGTGTGCTGGAGAAATGCGTTACTTACAGGAGGTTTGTGGAAAGACACGTTCTGATCATGTGAGGAATGAAGATGTGTTGCAGTTGTGTGATGTGAAGCAAAATGTTGTGAGCAAGGTGGAGATTAATATGCTTCGGTGGTTTGGCCATGTTGAAAGAATGAGTGAGATGATTGCAAGAAATTTTTTTAGCCCAAGTGGCAGGAAGGAAAGGCAGAGGAAGGGTCAGATTCAGGAGTGTCTGCATGAGAAAAAGACCATGAGTATGAAGTATAGAAGTTCTTGTGTGCGTTGTGTGATGAATGTCAGTGAAGCCCAAGTTGTATGTCAAGATCGCTATAAATGGAAAAGTTTGATACTTCAACAGTAAGTAAATAATCAGTTAAAAATTATCTGGTAGTTTGTTTTTTTCTTTGTGGAGCTAACCTCTGAATCCCAGAGAACAGCTTAGTGATATGCATGTATGTTGAAGGTTTAATGACCACTGTGAGCAACTCAGCAGTCTCCCGTCCCTAATTTAGGGTCACAGGTTCCAGGGAACGGAGAAAGCCAGAGCCGTAAGACAAACACAACACCCATGCCTCACTGGGATTCGAACCCGCACCCTTCTTGGACAAAGGGTCGTAAGCCAGCTCTTAGACCACCAGGGTACTTGGTTTCACACCATATGCAAAATGTGATCAAAAAATATCCAGGCTGGATTTATTAAAAGAAAAGGTACAAGACTTACAGAATAGAAACTTAATCGCCTTTGAATTAGTCCCCTTCTGTAGCCACACTTTGCCCAGCACTGTTCCTACTGCTCAAAGCATTGTTTTTAAGTCATCTGAAATAGCGAACAGCCGCTTCTCCTTATTTTGTTTTATTGCCTTAATGTTGTGAAATCTTTTTCTTTTTAAGTGTTATCTGATTTGGGGGAAGAGAAGGAAGTTATAGGGAGCAAGGTCTGGTGAATAGGGTGGCTGTCAGTCCTGTGCAATACGGTAATTAGCAAGAAACTGCTGCACAAGTTGTGATTCATGGGCAGGTGCGTTGTCATGGTGAATTGCCACTTTCGTGCAATACCAGCCTTTTTCAATGAACTGCATCCCTCAAACACAGAAAAAATTGACAGTAGTACTCCTTGTTAATTGTTTGGCCTGATAGGGCGTATTCATGATACACAATTCCCTCATGATTGGAAAAAACAGTCAGCATCGTCTTGACACTGCAGCCTCTCTGTCGTGCTTTTTGGTCTGGGATCTTCCACTATGAAGACTGGGCCTTAGTTTCAGGGTCATACCCATAAACCCACAATTCATCACCGGTTGTGATAGTTTTTAAATATTAATCATTTTCGATGCACTCAAGCAAGTCAACTAGCATCTGAAAAATGGGCCTTTGTTCAGCTGAGAGCAAATTTGGCTGAAACGAGGCTCACACTTAAATCATCTGTAAGAATAGATTGAACTGAAAATAATGTTGAAGTCTTCAGATAATCCACGAATAGTGATTCGGCAATTTTCTCCCACATCTGTGCACACAAGTTCGACATTGTTTTCACTTTTGCTTGTTAAAGACCGTTCATCACTCTCAACACTTTCACGACCATCTTTAAAACATTTGTATCACTTGTAAACTTTTGCATGACTCGTACAATCTTCCCCGTATTCTCTCTGTAACTTTAAGTATATGTCTTTGCAAGTTTCGCCAAGTTTTTGACAAAATCTGCTGCAAATTTGTTGATCAATTTTTTCCGACATGACAAATGCGATGAACAGCTTCACATAGATAAGGACAAAGCACTACTGTTAATAAAACGGACAAGCAGGGGAAATGGGACTCAATGCACATACGTAGTAGATTCCAAGGTCAACCTGTACCAAACTGCTTCCTGCTGTGTTTTGCCATTTCAAACTTATAGAACCAGTCTGGATACTTTTTTATCACACCACATATATCTAGTTTTAATACGCACATATTTCTTGATGTATCGAGATTTAAAAAAGCACGTTTTCCATACGTTATTTTTTCAGGTAGAACCATTTAATGGTGGTTTTAACTGCTGTAACTTTTACATGTTATGTTTACTTTGAGTGGAAAGCAATTTCTCGGTTGGAAGTTATTAATACTCGCTGCGAATATATATCGCGGTAATTGAATGTGCTTCAAGGAAAAATCTTTCATGTACCTCTCGATTGTAGGTGGTCGATGTTCAAATCATTGCACTGTTGTTCTCATCAGGTTCTTGGGTGTAGGCTTTTTTGACTAACTTCTTTTGACTAACAGCCAAAAAAAAAAAAAAAAAATTGGATATACCACCTCAAATGTCAAAAAAGTAATTTACATGTATAAACATCCTAAAAATAAAGCCAAGCAAAATATAAAATATTGTGGTAAATTTCAATACATAAAACAGGTTGCAAATGTAGTAAAAAGGAATGCAAAAAAAACAACATCTAGATATTGGAATTTCAGTAAAAGACTACAAGAACATAATAATCAATAACAGAGAAAAAAACCCAAACTATTGGACAGTGCAGGAGTATATAGCATTCCAATTAAGCCAACCAACAACAATAATCAAGTGAAATACATAGGAAGCACAAGAAACAAATTAAAAACAAGATTGGCACGACACATGAAGAACTGGGGAAAAAAAGGAGGAAAAAACAGCACTTGTACAATATTGCATAAAAAATAACACAATACCAGAATTTGAAAATATAGAAATTATATGCAAACAACCAACCGAAAAGACCATCTGTTTTGCCGAAGCAATCATAATTGAAAAAACCCAAAAAAACAACTGCAACATTAGTAGTGGAGTAGAAATGCCAGTTCCATGGAAGATACTGATAGATGAAGAGAAAAAAATTGGAAGGCAAACAGAACAGAAACAATGCAAACATGCAGACATTAAAAAAAAAAAAAAACCCTGAGTCTTCAAATCACTGGAGTGGCAACGCAACACATCCGATGACGTCACAAAAATTCCCAAACTGAGCATGTCGCATATTCAACGTAAACTGCAGAGAGAACGGACGACCAGAGGTCCAGAAGATGGCAGACAGATCTGCTGAAATGCATCGGACAATACATCAAGAAGTCTGACGAAGTTTTTTCTGGTGATTGCAATTCCTCATGCGAATATTTTTACGACTGATTCATTTTTCCGTTTTTCAAGTGTTCCAACGTAATTTTCACATCTCCTCTGTCTCCATGTGCCTCCCGTAATTCAACTAAAATAGTATATCCTACTCAAGAAACGTGCGGTTTGCTGTTATGTCCTTAAAAAGCCTACACCCAAGAACCTGATGAGAACAACAGTGCAAGGATTTCAACATCGACCACCTACAACTGAGAGGTATGTGAAAGATTTTTCCTTAATCACATTCGATTACTGCAATATATATTCGCAGCGAGTATTAATAACTTCCAACCGAGAAATTGCTTTCCACTCAAAAGAAACATAGCATGTAAAAAGTTACAGCAGTTAAAAAACCACCATTAAATGGTTCTACCTGAAAAAATAACATATCTAGTTTTGTGAAGGCATTTGGGAAGGGAGGGCATAACTCACCACACTAGCCAAGCGTTATTGGTGAGTGTGGGATAGCATGCCCTGTAGTCCTTGTTATATAGTTATACCACTGTTGATCAGTTGTCAGATTCCCTTCAGTTCGAATAGGATACACCATGAGAAGGCGAGAGCCACATCAAAGAAGAAATTAATAGGTGTGTAAAACTTGGAGTGCATTTGGAAGGAACAGTACAACAGTCAAACGCAGTTTGCTGTTATGTCCTTAAAAGAAATTGGTGCATCCTTCCAGTTCATGGACAACTCAAAAAAAAGCACGGAGAGGTGTATGTTTGGTGTAACCAGGAAAGATAGGAAGAAAAACATATGGTTCAGGAAAATGCCAAGAGTGGAAGACATCATGATCAAAGTAAAATCACTGAAATGGCAATGAGGTGGACACAACAATTTTTCGGTTGCTGTGCGTTGCTAAACGTGGAAAAAGCGAGGTCTTTGTTTATTCACTGATGTCACGTATTTGGAGGATTTTTTTCAATGTGGTGGACATATTGCTAGAAGAACAGACCACACTGTTGGAAAACTAAAATACTACACTGGGCACCAAGGGACAGGAAAAGATTCAGAAAACCACATGTAAGAGGGATGGATGAAGTTAGAAAACATGTGCCAGAGTAACATGGAGGAGACTGACTCAAGGCTGAAAGTTGTGAAAGGAATTGGAGGAGACTGGCTTAAGGCAGAAAGTTGTGGAATGGATTGGAGGAGACTGACTTAAGGCAGAAAGTTGTGGAAGAGATGGGAGGAAACCTTCATCCAGCAGTGTATTGATAATAATGGTTGATGAAGATGATATTAAGTCTTGTTTTGTGAAACATTTAAACATGGGGAAACTTCCTCCGTGTTGCCAGTGTGACAAAGCTGAAAACAAAATTTCTCAATAAGTGAAATCAATAGAATTCTAGTAGTAGTAGTGACAACTGACAATAGAATGTATTAAATGATAGAAATTACTCGGGGATCACAAACAAAGATCACATTAACACTTGGGCAGGCATATTTCATGCATCAAAAATAAAAATTACTTCCTAAGAAAAGTTAGGGACACATTTTAACTGCTCCAAATATTATCCGTCCTGATTTAAAAACCGACCTCTATGGGGTTTTTTTTAATAATTATTATCATTACTATTATTTTTTATCTTAACTGTTCAACATAGCAGTTGCGCCATCAATAACATAATTCCTCCCTCGTTTCCCACCCCTGCTCTGCCTCTGTTTCACATATCTCGGACTGCATGAAAATACAGAGGCCTAAGGCATGTATGGAAAAATGCATTATCTATGGTCATAACTTTGGGAGGAGAAACTCCAGTGACCTCAAGCTGTGCTGCCTTGCCCGGCAAGTGACAGCTATAAAAGGGCTGTAGGGTGCGTGTGTGTGCAAGCCCAAACAAAATGGGGGAAGGCAACATTTTTTTTTTTTTTTAGTTCCGAAGGCTATTATTCTAATTCTTCATGTATTTTTAATAGAATTAAAAAAAAAAAAAAAAAAAAAAAAATTTTTTTAGAAGTGAGAATTTTTATGGCAGTCATTGGCAAACTTGGGGGAAGGGGGTTTTCTACTTCTAGAAATCACAAAATACTTCTTGAAAATCATGTGAGAAGTATTTTTACACCGTGTCTTAGAAACTTACCGTGACCACAGATCACAAACCACAACAACTTGTCTAATTTTTGGGTTGTATTTCCACTCGTCTTTGGGTACCCGCAGAAATTTAATAACATAATTTTCTTTGTAGGAGCTATTCTTAATTTATAGAATTGTAAAATCTTCTTGCTATTTCAGTGTGTGAATGAATGTTTAGTCTATGCCACTTTACAAATCTGTAACAGTAAAATCAGTGGCCACTGACCATACACCTTGCTAGACACAGAAATTCTGCTAGATCAAAAATAGCAACGTTTCTCACAATAAAATGTTTATTATACATCGACTGTAGTTTCACAGAGCGTTTGGCTCGGCATCATCAGGACGAATGTGAAACTATAGTCGATATATAATAAACATTTTATTGTGAGAAATGTTGCTATTTTTTATCTATCTTAACATCACAAGTTTAGTAGTCATAAATTATACAGAAATTCTGTGTTGTTGAGTTCTTCAATTACACTTCTAGGTTAGACCATTTTGTAATATATGCACATGAAGAGTATTCTTTCTTCTCCAACTTCTATGTTTCTTACTCTTTTTCCATTAACTTTTATTTTCTCCAGTGGAGGTGGATCAAAATGCTTTTTAGTTGTCTCATTGTCACACAGTTCTGCATACTTTATTACATTTAGTTTAAAGCATGCACTGTGTGAAATCTTCCATTTGATGTTCATTACCTTAGGAGGGAGATAGCAAGAGAGATTTTTCATTCTTTCAGATAACATTAACATCTCGTAGCAGCAAAAGTAAATCAAATTTTTACTGGTGCAAATACACACAAGGTTCATACTCCTCTGGAGTTAAAGGAGAACTCCTTATTTTTTCCTCAGACTTCTGGAAAAGTCCTTAAATTTTATTATGACCCCTGAAAATTATTGTACTTGGAGCTTTTTCAATGCCTTTCATCGCTTATTTAGCAGGAAAGAGAGGTGAACTTTTCCAACTTATTTTTCTCTCAAAGTTATGATTTCCCTTTGTCTGCTGGAAACTGTTTTGAGTTCACCATTCCCAGCTGACATGCACTCAACATTGCTTTAAGGAAGACTCGGACAATCCAGTGCTACGGGTTCTCCGCAGTAACTGCGGAAATCGTTGGTCCACCATGGAGTGCTGGAAACCAAATATGTTACAGAAATCGAAAATAGTAAAAAATTGTTATTTGACATCTGTATGAAGTTTATTTCCACGTTTTCAAAATTCTAACTTTTTTTTTATGATTGTTTATTGGATTATTTTAGTATATATATATTTGTTTTACTTATTTTATTTTTTTTTTGGGGGGGGGGCATCTTCATGCTATTTGCTGGTCAAAAATCTTTGGAACTGCCACAAATTATTGTTCAAAAAATATTGGTTAAGAATGATCTGTGATTTTCAGAATTTGGAATTTTTCTAACCCAGTGGCATTTTTTTTCATGTCTCTTTTGGATTATATTAGGAATTTTTTATAATGAAATGTGAGTGCATGTTTTCCCTTCTAACAGTCTCTTCTTCAAAAGTAATTGGTAGAGCAAAGCAGTTTTGCCGTCTTCTTTTTTAAAGCAAAAGTTTAAAATCAGTACTGAATCTGTCCATGATGAAATCTGAGCCATTTCTGTGACCTGTAAAATTCTTTTTTACAATTGGGTGAACAATACAGTACTGATTTTTGGTATTTAATTTTGCTTGAAGGGTGGGTTTCCCATCTCTTTTAATCACTTCTTGCTATATCAGTGTCAGAGCAAACCTTTTTTTTTTTTTTTTCGTTTAGAATGTAATATTAAAAAATGGTACTGTGTGCTCATTATTTAGAGAAAACGACTTAATTGGGAATTAAAGACAGCAATGGAGAGTTAAAGTTCTGATTTTGTACTTCATTTTTTTTGTAAACAAAAGGGAAACTGCTCGTTCCTTTTATCTGTTGATATAGCAAGAAATGACCAAGAAACGCAAAACCATGCGTTTTCAAAGAAATTAAACTTTAAAAAGTTCTAATGTCATTGACTTCTGGAAAATAGGTTTCAGACTCCCTGCCATAGTCATTCATGGTTCCTAAACAGTCATACAATGGTACAACGTAGCATGTATCGAGAATTACAGCCTCCTGGATTTTGGAACTTAAGTGCTGTAGAACTAAAGCAATAAGCTGAGTTGTAAGTCTGATGAATTGCACAAGTTTGTAGAGGTAATTCATTAATGTACACTTACTTTTAGTAGACAAAACATTAGAGATAGTGGTGATGGGCAGTTAACACGGGCATCCCCTCGGAGAGTGGAACAGACATAAACGGAATGCAGGCAATAAATAGGCGGACAGCAGGGCTTCCTGACAATGTACTTGGACACATTGTAGGCTCAAGACGATTCATTCTATCGCCCTAGTGGTAAGAACTGTAGGTTTCCTGGAGGGGAGGGGTTGCACCCAGTGGCGTATCTTGGGTTCGAGACCTGGGCTATCTCACCCTACACCCCCCCCCCCCTCCACGCACACACACACACACAATACTGTTTTTTAAAAATTGTGAAGTTTAATTTTTAATTGTTAAGTAATAGAAGTAACATTTTTCTAAATTTTAGGCAGTGGCGTGCGGTTGTTGTATGCAACACATGCATTGCATGCCCTAATAATTATACGAAAAAAACATTGTGTGCGAAAATGTGAACTATACGCCAATGGTTTTGAAAGAGTTTAATTCAAAAACAAAGTGTAAATTTTTTTTTTCATTCGGAAGTTCGGAACAGTACCGTCAAATGCAAAATCGGAGTTGCATCTGCCTGTGACATCTGCCTGTGACCTCACACCGTGAATGACAGCCAGCTCTTTCGTTAAGGAAACCGGCTTTCAAGGTGGTTTTGCGTTGTTCACCTTGCAAATTCCCACTTCAGTAGAGGCTTCGGCATGATGTCAACTGTTGTGGGGAACCGGTCATACGACTGGTCAAAATGCGAATGCCGCTGTTGCATCCACCAATGAGAAGCATTATTTCTTTTGCCTGTAACTCGCTGTTCACTGTGTGTATCGCTTCGAGAGGTGTTTCGTGTAGTAACGTTTGTAACATTCTCAGACTATTTTTTTCCATATTCGTTGGTTTAAGTGAACAAAGGGAAAGCAATGGCAAATGAAGTGGAGGATAATGTTTCAAAATGAATGAATAAGTCTTTCGATTCCCTGAGTTTTGGGGAAAAATCGGAGTGTGTTAGCAATGAAAGGCCAACACCAAAATTGAGTCACTTAACATCGTTGTTTAAGAAAGGAGATAAAACATACAAACGGCATTTCAACGCTTCCATTTACGAAACAGAATGGATTTGTGGTAGTTCAAAACACCAAAATTATTTTGCCATGAGAAAATCGTTTGGAACAAAACTGGTTATGCGGACTTAAATAATTTGCATAATGCCATGAAACGCCACGAAGGTTCTGAGCAGCACTTGCAGGCTTGCATAAAATTGAGGACATTTGGCTCCGTGAGAATCGATTGCTTATTGGATCAACAGAAGAATATGTCTGTCACAAAACATAATGAAAAGGTGCAACAAAATCGCAATGTTTTGCAAATGCTTATTCATGTCGTGTGTCATTTAGCTATTCAAGAACTGGCTTTTCGTGGACATGACGAATCGGAAACATCATTAAATCGAGGCAATTATGTAGAAACTTTGAATCTGATTAGTGAATTTGATCCCTTACTGAAGCAGCACCTGGATTCCTTTACGGTATATTCAGGCCAATCCAACAGAATTCAAAACGACTTAATCGATGCTGTTCAGCAAAGAATGCTAACCCACATCTACAAAGAAATTGATCATTCTTACTTTACAGCTATCATGATGGATGAAACCTTTGACATTTCTAAGAAATCTCAGTTATCTACAGTACTGAGATATACAACCGAAGATGCCGAAGTGGTCAAACGATTTCTCGGCTTTTCCGATGTAAGCAGTGAAAAAACTGCGGAAGAACTGTTCTTTCACGTGAAATCCTTTGTCGAGACTCACAAATATGGTGCTAAATTAATAGCTCAAACTTACGACGGGGCAGCTGTTATGGCAGGGGAATTAACAGGATTGCAAACCAGAGTACGGCAGCTGTTTCCAGATGCAATGTTCGTTCACTGCTATGCGCATAATATGAACCTCGTGTTATCATTCTCCACTCAAAATATAAAAGAATGTAGCATTTTTTTTTCCTGACACAGATGGTCTATCATCCTTTTTTTCCAGATCTTCATCTCGAAGCAAACTTTTGCGAAATATTGTTAATCGCAGATTACCCACAGGATCTACAGTAAGGTGGAACTTCAAGTCAAGAATCGTGTTCACAGTAAGGCAGCAATATCATTCTCTTGTGAAATATTTTGAAACAATTCTTGAAAGCCCTGAAAAATTTGATGGGGAAACGTATTTATCTGCTGAAGGGTACTTGCACAAGCTAAAAGATCCAAAGTTCATCTTCATCCTTTGTGTATTTTATGATGTTTTCAGCTTAACGGAAATGTTTGAAATGAAGTCAAGAAATCTTGATTTTGGATTCTGTGTGCAGCATATCAAGAGCACAGTGGAATATATCTAAAAAAACGGGCTTCCTATAAAAAAAAAAAAAGAAGAATGTGAATCCCTGTGCCCCACTTTCTCTCATCCTCCGTTGAAAAAGATTAGATTAATTTCTTTCAAAAAGACATCTGCAGATTCCTGGAAACGTTTATTCACAGAAATAATTGAGAATCCCTGTGCCCCACTTTCTCTCATCCTCCGTTGAAAAAGATTAGATTAATTTCTTTCAAAAAGACATCTGCAGATCCCTGGAAACGTTTATTCACAGAAATAATTGACACTATTAGCGAACAGATGAAAACCAGATTTTCATCATTCGATAAAATAAAGTTCGTGGAGCTCATTAATCCAGAAAAGTCTAAGATGTTTCCCAAAGAGAGCTTGAATTCACTCAAAGAAACGTATCCCACATGCTTTGATTTCACAAGGTTAAAAAGTGAATTAAGTGTTCTTTACTCTTCCCCAGAATTAAACAGTAAAACGGTCTGCAAATTGTTCAAATCTTTGTTCAGGGAAGCTCAAAATTTATCAAAACAGTTCGAATCCAACAAATCCTCGAATTTTAGGTATAATATCACTGATTTTAATTCATTGACACTTCACACAAACTGAAACAAGTCTCGCGAAACATGCGCTGGAAGCATGAAGGGACTGAGGAAGTCCGAAGTCTTCATTTGTTTCAGCGAACCCTTTTGGCCAAGCAATGGTTCACTCACCTCTGCAGCATATTCATGTCATGTAAACACTAGCAGGCGATAGTATGGAAGCTCTTCGCATCAGAACAACGAAGGCGCTTGAAGACCTACTGCGTTATGCCGTTGATCATCGCTCGCCAGACTGATTCTCATAATCAAAAGAAGCGTGTATCCACTCGTGTTTTTTTTCGCACCGAAAGCATTGACATATCTTGACACTGTTGATAAGTGACTTTTATTTGTGCATTCTCTGGGCTTTGCAGCTAGCCTCGAATATACGCCACTGGGGCAACCATATCAAGGATGCACTGCAAGTATACCATCGATGGACATACCAGCTCCCAGAGAACATGCTATGGCTGGACACACACCATTGATGATCAGGATCAACGTAGAATATCCAGGCTTGTACAGACCGACCACTCGGCAACAGTGATGCAAATCATATCCAGATTAAATATGAGGCCCAAGCAGCGTCGGCAAATGAATGGTATGGTGCACGCTGCATACCCTGGGCTACCGGAGCCGATTCCCTACTCATGTGCCGCTGTTGACTGATCATCATTGGAAAGTGTGCCTTGTGTAGTCGAAAGAACACCACAACTCGACCTCTGCAGAGTGGCGCTGCATCGTGTGATCAGATGAATCCCATTTTCAGCTGTACTGAGCTGACGGGACTGTGCGAGTTTGACATCTACTATGGCCCCGTGATGCCAGGTTAGCTGTGTTCAAGGCGGTAGTGGCTTTGTTGATGGTTTGAGGAGCCTTCTCTTGAGATACATTACGTCTGTTAGTGTCTGGAGAAGTCCTTAACTGCTGCGTGCTGCCAGCGTGTGCTGACTGATCACCTACACACTTGCGTGGCCTTCGCACATCTTGCTGTCAGTGGTCTGTTCCAGCAGGACAGTGCGCCACCCCACCAGGCCACAACCACCCTGGCATAGTGCAAGAAACACTGTTGTGAGTTTGGAACCATCCAGTGGCCTTCGAGGTCCCCAGATTAAAACCCCATGTAAGCTCTGGGATGCCATGGAGTGGAACATCAGGTCCATGGATCCTGGATCGACTTCTCGGGCAGAGTTGTAGACAATGTTGCATCAAGCATGGCTGGCATTACCTCTGCAAACCCTCCGGCATCTCGTGGAGTCCATGCTTCAGCATGTACAGGCTGTTATTCACGCTAGAGGAGGTACAACACGCTACTGGAAGACCCTGGGTTCGCTTCCCAGTGGTGGCCAATAAGAATTTTTCCGTGACTCACTTATAAATGTGGAAAGAGCGATGACTTCTATTTGATTTATTTATCATTAGTTAGGGTTCTCTAATGTTTCATCCATTGAGCATGTATGAACTGTTTTCAGCTTCCATATTTACACAATTGAATCACGTTATTGTGACCACCTCTTACTTTTGACGTCAACAACGCATAGCCAATGAAAGAAGGCCCATGTCGTGAGCTTGCTTGGAGGGTATACACTGAGTGGCCACTTTATTATGACCACCCTCTCAGTACTTCGTTGGGCCACCTTTTGCCTTTAATACTGCATCGATTCTTCGTGGCATGGACTCCACGCGATGTTGATATGCGGTTTGTGGAATCTGAGACCATGCTTGATGAATAGCACTTTCGAGGAGTGTGAGATTGCAGGGTTGTGGATCCAGTTGTCTGATGGCTTGTTCAACTTCATCCCACAAATTCTCAATGGGGTTGAGATCTGGAGATTGTGGGGGCCACCTAAGCAAAGTAAACTCACCGGCATGTTCGTGAAACCAATCCTGTACAATACGAGCACTATGGCAGGGCGCATTATCTTATTAAAAGTAGCCATCGCCATTGGAATAAACCATCCACATGACAGGATGCACTTGGTCCGCAACGATGTTTAGATATGATGTCCCGGTCAGACGTTGATCAACACGAATTAAAGGGTCCAAAGCATGCCAAGAAAACATGCCCCAAACCATAACGTTGCCTCCACCAGCTTGAAGGGTTGTAGCAATGCATTTGGGGTCCATGCTTTCGTGCTGTTTCCGCCAAATTCTCGGCCATTGGCATAGTGCAACTGAAAACGTGATTCATCGGATCACATAATTTGTTTCCAATTATCGACTGTCCAATCCTTGGGCTCCTGTGCGAACTGGAGATGTTTTCTCTTGTTAACTGCAAACAGCAAGGTGTTCGAACAGGCCTTTGGCTGCCATATCCCATCAGATGCAGTGTACGGCGAACAGTGCGTGCAGAGATCATTTGAGGGGATCCTTGATTAAGATGGTCTGTAATTTGCTGCACTGTTGCCCTTCTGTTATCTGTTACCAGAATAGACACTCTCCGTTCTGCCCGAGCAGTCACTAGTCGATAACGACCACTCGTTGCACGTAGGGACCCAGTCCAGTCTTTAAACAATTAAACAACAGCTGCTCTGGAACATTTCACGAATGCGGTGGTTTCGGTGATACTCGCTCCACGGCTCCGAGCTCTTACAATCATCCCACGTTGAAAGTCCGTCAAATCGCATTTTTTACCCATCTCATCATCCAAAAATCACTTCTACTGTCGCAAGCACTAAGCTTTCCCTTTTTATACTAGCCTCGGCAACAGCGTGCAGCCATAGCTCATTTGCTTACAACTGTCAGGTGGTCATAATAAAGTGGCCACCATGGGTGCAAGTTTTCCGTCCAGACGACGAAATTCCGTCTTTTGAAAATATCCGAAGACGGAAGCGGGACGGAAGAAAATATCAGTAAAAATAAAATTTCCAAATATGTATTTTTCTCCCCCCCCCCCTTCTATCCATACGCTCTACTCCGGAAAGTAAGTACGCCATCGGCAACCACGCTCGTACCGTAGTACCTTGTTTATCGTAAACTCGGAGTAGCAGCGACCTGATGCATTCTGGGTAAGAGGGGCATTCTGGTTGAAGAGGAATCGAGGAGCAGTCCCTTGGATGTTCTACGCCGATCCTCGCCTACGTCATAACCCCCAACCCAACCTCGCCAGGGCTGACCTCGCCCGTCCCTGGCTTTCTGTTCGCTACGGGTACGTCACGCACCATAACCGGTTCATCCATCGAGCTTGTATTAGGTGGAGACACCACTGGCTCTTCCGCCATAGGTCACAGCTAATCTTTGGAGTGAGTCGTACCAGTCGATCTTGCCGTATTTTACGCGTGTATGCGTACGCATATCTATATTAATTTACGTATGCGAAATTAACCAAGTATTGGTAAATTTGTGATTCCTTTTTCAACATGCAGTCAGCTATCGAATTCATAGATTCGAAAAATATGTTGGCGTTGAACGATAGCAGTGTTAAAAATAAGTGGCGATGGGAATGGTTAGATGAGACTGATTCCCATGACCAGAGATCGCGATAACGCCTTAAAAACGCCGAATACGCTTTAAAATTTAGAAATGCGTATTTTTACGCATTGTTTTTCCATATGAAATTTCCTTTTATAATCTGTGATTACACCGCAATTTTGTCATTAAAATGACTTTTTTTATCAAGAAATTATATCTGCCGCAGTTTATGAAAAAATCATGATTTGGTTCCCATTGCCGAGCTGTTCAGCTAGGAATCGGCTTTCGGCAATCATCGGGAAGAACCTTCAGGCAGTGTGGGAAAGAGCAGCTCAACCGATGGGCATGCGCATTTCAGCCGCGTCGGAATTGAGACTAGTGTCAAAGAAAATAAACACTTCGCGCTAGTGTATCGGTGCAACGTGGTGCCGTTAAACCTTGGCGTGGAGGAAGTGAAAAGCGACGTGTTTTGAAGTTCGTTTAATTGGCATTTCAGGGCGGGATTCTCCTGCCTTACGAAATTTTAAGAAAATATATATATAAATATAAACTCTTGTGTCCGAAAATATATATAAATATATAAACTTTCGAAAAACGGAAGTTAGACGAACTGCAGATTTATTCTGTAATAGCAATATTAGACCGGTATGAGCAGTTCATTTGGCATATCGCAGACTGTTACGAATCAGGCATGAGATCGTTCTTCGGATTCGCGGAATTCCACATTTCGGTTATACCCGAGCGATGAAAAAAAATGTTTTATTTTCGGAGGATTAGTGTGGGGGGGACTCGTTTTCCGCCTGGGGAACGGTATTCCGTTTTTCAGAACTAACGAAAGCTAAACGGAGTGAATTTTTTTCCCGCGAACGTAATTTCTTTTTCTCCCGAAGTTTCCTCTGTCCAGCATTGTTATTAAATATCAATTTATTGCATAAATGTTTGCATTTCAGTTTGAAAGTGTAGACAATAGTTTCCGATAACGGAAGTTCGACGGAGCAAAAATTTCCTTGTAAACTTTAGGCAAGAGTTTCTTTCGCGGATTCAAAGAGTAACTCTTTGTTGCCATCAAAACTGAAGATATTTGGGGGGGGTGGAGGGGGGTCCGGCTTGGGACGGAATTTCGTCTTTCAAAACTTTTGAAAAACGGAAGTTAGACGAACTGCAGATTTATTCTGTAATCGCAATATTAACTCTGCTCATTTTTTTTTTTTGTAAAATATAACTTTGTTTGATAACCGATTGTGTTTCAGCTTGAAAACGGAGGGAAATTTTCCGAAAACGGAAGTCGGGCAAAGCGAAGATTTTTTCGTAATTTTTTTTTTTTGCGATGTTTCCACTGTCCTGAATTATTGTTAAATGTTATTTTCCCTCTATAAATAGTTGCAAATGGAGAAACTGGACATTCCTCATATCAGAAGAATGGTTGAATCAACCAACTCTCAATTATGTCAACAGTAAACATCTCATACATAGTATTCAATAAGATATATTTTTCTTTCAGAGCTGAAGGAAAACATGTTCAAAAATAATAAATTAGTTGACCTTTGCAATACTAAACTTGCACATCACAATGTCCAATGAAGGTTTATTTTATCTTTTGTGATTGAGATAAGACTGTAGATTTCCTTCCTCCACAATAGAACTCTTTTTGAAGTTTGAGTGTGTAGAATCTGAATCTGTGAAGCACACACACAAGTTTTGGTACAGTCTTTCGAAAGCAAAACAAAATTTTTTGCAGCCTCATGGATAAAACAAGACAAGTAGGTAAGATTTTGATAAATTATGACTTATTTTATATAAAAGAAAATCAATTACATGGTAATTCATGTTTACATATTTATATAGATATATAATTAGTTGTTTTAATATAAAATATTATTTAGCTAAAAATTTAATGCGATAATTGTTCGTTCTCTAAAATTACTCCTTTGAAAAGAAAAAAATACTCCTTCAAAAATTGTGAAGGAGTATTTTTACTCTTTTGAAAAAATCCTAGCATGATCTCTGCCCATGACATCAAATTTGGTTCTTGGTACCGGAAAATTAAGGAACCAGGGTTTAGCTTTTGTGTTTTCTGCAGCAGAAAGTTAAACTATGGAAGCAATGGTAAAAAAGTGCTGTTCAGACACAGTAAGGATGCTGATCATCAAAAGTGTGTATGATCACAGGAGCGTACACAAACATTGCCCGGAGTAGTTCCTGTTCAAAGAAATAATTCACCTATGAAAATTTGTGATGGTTACTATAAAACTGTGATCATGGTGAAGTGAATTAATGAAACAAGCTCTCTGTGTACGCAACTACAGTTAGACATGCATAATCTTGATTATAATTTTTTTTATCCTTATGTAATTTTACAATTTAAATGACTCTTTTAAAAGTGTGCAACACTTATTTGATTCAACAGAATTTACTAAAGATTATTAAACATCTCCCATGGTATGTTATGTATTAATTATTACAATTTCAATAATTTGGTTAACATATTTCTATTATGGGCTTAAAATGCTATATAAGCAGCAAATGTTTAGATTGGACTTGAATATTATGCAAGATTTTTTTTTTTTCCTTTTCTTTTTGCAAGATAAGGAATTTTGGAGATTTGTTAAATTTCAACTGGTAGTTCCTACCTAATAATCAAATTTAACTTTCCGATTACAATTTGCATGGACATCAAATTTTGTTTACATGTATATACGTTAATGTTCGGTCATTTTATGCTCTTTTGATTTAATAATGAATTTTAGCCACATATAATATTTAATGTATATTGTGTTTATGTCTGAGTGTGCATGGGGAGGGGGTGGGGGGATATTCAAAATATTTTCAGTCTTGGCCACATCTCAGAACTTGCACCCATGGTGGCCACTCAGTGTATAAGGTGTGCTGTTGTAGGCATTCTGAAAACATGTCGCTTATGCTGTCATGGATCAAAGAAACAGCGCAGTTTGCGAACTGTTTGCGTGCTGCTGTGGTTAAAGTGTATCGTGATTGGAGAAATGAGAGTAAGTGATGTGGAAACTGCAGAGCACCATGTGCCACTGATGTGAGAGGTGAACGTCGGCTTCCAAGGTGCACGAGGGCCAATCTACTTGCTACAGTGGAGCAACTCACTGGCTGAATGAACCAGGTGGCTACTGGAAGTTGTCTAAAATGACAGTTCAGCGAACCCTGCTGCGTAGGGAGCACCTATGCAGACGGATGGTCACTGCACCTATGCTAACAAAGGTGCTTCGGCGGAAAAGGCTTACATATTTGCACGGTAGTATCGGAATTGGACCTCCACTAATTGGCAAAGGATTGCCTTCTCCAATTAGTCACGTTTTCTGCTTCATCGAATGGATTGATGTTGGCATATAAGGCGAGAAACATCAGGAACAAACACTCTTCAACCACTGCTGGAAGAACACAAGCTGGTGAGGGCAGCGTTATGGTCTGGGAAATGTTTTCGTGGCATTCTCTGGGTCCACTCACACTTGTGGACCACGTACACCCATACATGCTGATTTGTCTTTCCTGGGGCAAATGGGATCGTCCAGCATGACAATGTGACGTGTCACACAGCTAGAAGTGTCCGAGAGTGGTTGGAAGAGAACAAGGAAGAAGGCTTCAAAGTACTTCCCTAGCCCCTAATTCTCCAGACTTAAACCCAGTTGAGCATCTGTGGGACCACCTCGATCGTGTTGTTCACTCTATGGATCCTCCACCACGCACCCTCCATCAGCTGTCAGATGCACTGTAATTAGTATGGCTCCACATACTTGTAAACACCTTCCATCACCTTATTGTGTCACTCCCAGCCCGTCTAGCTACTGTCCATGCTGCACACAGCGGTTTGGATAATAATTCGCTGATGCTCACAATAATGTGACTTGACCGTGTATTTAATCTTTGCAGCCAGTTCCACATAGCCATTGATTTTTGTCACGCAGGTAGTCTGAATATTGCAGGCTGATATTACTGATATGTCAATAATGACTTATTATTATTAATTCATCATAATAGAGGATCACATTATATGTGTAGGAGTATGCGAGAGCTCATAAAATACTAACATACATCAGTCGCAGGCGAGTCTGTTTACTTGCACCCATGCTGTCACCACTTATTGAGTTAAAATTGTTAATGGTAATTTTGTTGTCACTGTTAGAAGGATTAAATTTAACTCTGAAAGAATTGTAAATGGTGTAGGAGAATGCAAGATTTTTGTCTAAAACCACCTATATCAGAAGTAACATTGGTTATTTTAACTAAGTGATTCAATATCTTACAACAGAAATCAGTGAAGTGAACCCTGCTTGCAGCTGCAGCAATAAATGTCTTGTTTCTAAAAGTTAAAGTTATTTGCATTTTTACAAAACATATATATACATTAAAATCAGTTCTCACTTGCCTGTTGCAAACATTAAGAATGAAATTAAATTTATCAAATCTTTATTGAACTTTCAGTTTTTAGCTGATGTGGTTATGTAGAACATCTGAACATAAACTCGTATATGTTATGCATGTGGCTTTGAGTGAAGTGTCAGATGCTGAGTTGTATTCTTTTGACATTCTGAAGCAAATTTATTTTCCATTCTGTTCTGCACTTTTTTTTTTTTTTACTGTTAAGAGTTTTTAGAAAGAAGTATGTATATATGTATTGTTTTATAGTGTGTCAAGTAATTTGTTCTGATGATAATGTGTTTCTTACTTTCAGCCCTCCAGTTGTCGAGGAAAGTGAAAAAATCAGAATAGACATCAGGTTGCCAGGTGGTGCAGTTGTAACTGGTATTGGACCAAATAAGCATGTAGCAAAGCGTTCATGCGCAAAACGAGCGCTGTCGATTCTTAGACAGAATAAGCAGGGATGAAATGTGAAAATCGACTGTGTCATCAGAAGTAACATAGCTTTAACTCAAATCCTTCATGTTCCGGAAGGGGAATATTATATCTTAAACAAAATGCACGTCATAACATTTCCAAAAACTGTCTGGTAGAGCCACCAGAAATGACATTATTTTAGTGTTACGTCTGAATGCTACAGTTTTGATTTTAAATATTTAGAAGTGAACAAATGGATATGTCAAATCTTAAATGAAATATAATTTTATAGTATTTCCAAAAAATAATTGAAAGTGCATTTAATAATAATGTTGTTTTAATGTTAAGGGTTTTAATTTCAGGATATCAGTTTTTCAGTTAAGCTTTAGTTGTCAGCCAACTCATTCCACACACCTGCGAGTTTGCGCTTCCCTTGAGTTCTGATAGGTGGTGCCACTGATGTTTAATTTTTTCCTTGTCTTTCAGTGGGCAAACTGTTTTATTGTAGAGTATGCAATATTGCATTCTCCTTGCACAATGGAACACATGTCTCATCTGCAAACAAAAGTATAAAGCTTCACGTGATTAAACTGGAAGTTTGCTGAAGTAAGGCAGAAGTCAAAGTAACTGTTCAAATACAATTTTGCAAGTTAACAAGTCAACTGCATCTGTGACAATAAACAAGGTACCCCATTGGTGGATAAAAGAATGTCATTTCTCTGTGTCTCCTTGAAGAAACAGCAATAACACACCTTGCTAGTTTCTCAAAAGCACAGGACAGTTTTCCCCATAAGAAAAATTGTCACATCACAAAAAAAGAGAGCATAACTGAACTATTTAGTACTTCCCCCACCCACCTACCCACCCCTCTTTTTTTTTCAACAAAGCTAAGGATATAACTGAAAGAAATAAAACTTATAATCAGAGAGTGGTTCATGCAATTAGTTAAAATCTGCAGTTTCTAAAAATCTCTGGAATGTTTTTATTGTAGAAAACGGAAGTTAATAATGAAATAAAATAATTGTCAAACCCATGTTAGCTTTGTTGTAAACAAATATACCAAGAGTGAACATTGTTGGCACCATCTATTGGTGCTGAACGTACATGCAAACTTGCAGCCCATCAGGGTAAGCGAGCTGACAGCTAAAGCTAAGCTGTTTTTCCTTATTTACTTATGAAATTCTGCATGATGAAATCCTTTGGTAGTGAATGGGGGTACACAGTCTTGCAATTGTTTCTTCTATTATGTATAATCACTTATGAAACATGGGTAAAATAAGGTTACCCTCTCCCCCCCCCCTCTCTCTCTCTCTCTCTGAAGTCTGTGAAGTAATAGATCCATTGCCACCAAACTTTGGTACCACCCTGAAACAACGTCCCAAATAATGGAAATTGTTTTGCTTAGTCTGATGCACATGTGACAAGAACTTGTACTACAACTGCAGCACAGCTGTTTTTCTCGTAACTTAGCAGGGTTCACTACCTGTCAAAAAAAGTGCTAAATATATATATATATTTTTTTTAAGGGCCCTTAAAAGTACTAAATATTTCACCAAGTCCTTAAAAAGTCCTTAATTTTGCTTTCAGAACTCGGAACGTCTGATTCACGATTTGCATGGCCAAGTAAACTTCCTCCAACTTATAAACGCAATGCTTCTTCATTGTTTTTCATGCGTATGTCGTTTCAGGAGCTTATCATGTGGGATGATGGGAAATTTCTCATGATCTGGGATGTTGATATTACAACTTAACAAATCACGCTTCTGTGGTGATGTTGTCATTGTTCTTAGTGGAGGCTCCGGTGATGATGGGTGGTTTTCGTTTCATTTGATCATTGGCCGTTTCATTAGTTACGGATTATCATAACTACTTTTAAATTTCTTTGTATGTGTTGTGTGCATTTTGGTATTATGGGTGTGTTTTAATAAGATATGGCTAGAAAAGGAGCCATACAGGGCATGATTAATGGACAATGGATACAGATAGGCATAAAGCAAAGTGTCTACTATGCAGTGCAGTATTTGACATCAGTAGTTTGGGTGAAACTGGACTTAAAGTTCACATGAGAGGTAACTGTTTGACATTTATTTATAAGTTCGTGCAATATAGTCAAACTATGTGAAGTTCAAAATAAAAGTTTTGATTGATCCGAAGTAAATAAAGGCCTTTCTAAGATTTCGGGTTGTGAATTGAAACCATTTGCCAACTTTTATGGGGGTTTTTTCTGAAAAATGTATGGAAACTGTGGTTTTATGGATTGTTCGTATTTTTTATGAATTTTCTGGTAAAATTTGCATTAATGCTAAAAACACTCGTACCTCCCAGGTTTTACGGATTTGGTGATTCTTCGTGATTTTTTTTTTTATGATGATTTTGCACCCAGCATTAAAACTTTTTATTTAACTTAATCCATTTAAAATGAAGTGTCGATTCAAGTTATGAATAAACTTTTCAGTTACACGTGTTTGTGGGAACATTCTTTTTTTTTTTTTTTTTTTTTACACTTGCTCTGCTCGTAAACAACTGCAGCTGGGCTTGCTTATCTCTCTCTGTGTTGACTGACCCCTTCCCACTTATCAGATAATGCATTGTTCTTCCTCCAAGTAAGTAGCAACTTCTCATTCTCAGGCAGGTGGGGCCTCCGTATTGGAGCTTTATTACTCCCAGTTCAAAATGCTATCTCAGAACCTAGTTATCGTAGAAAAAAAAATCAAGCGGATTTTATATCTGGAATTTTTAAGCCCAAATCGATACCAAACATGATGAAATTAAACTAAAGATGCCAGTTTTGTGAAATTAATTATGCATTTGGGCATGGTTTTCTAACTTCTCTTCTCTGGCAATAAGTCTGACCTAATGAAAGAATGCAGCAAAATTCATGGGCGAAGAATTTTAATAAATTGTTACGTACATCTGTTAAAACATTAAAAATAATATAATATGAACAAAAAGTTAGACTAATATAACCATTTAAAAAAAATTACATAGAATTTGCGTATCTGCTCTACAGGTGGTGGTAATACAGTGTGGGGCGATGATGGCGCAATGATTGCCGGCAGATCTTAGCTCTTACGCGAATGCGGCATACCAGCAAAATTCGTTACTTCGATTTTCCATAAAACTTTTTTTTAATTGACTGTATTAGTGTGTTTGTTTTTTGTCTATTTTATATCATTTTTGTTTTTTTAAAAGATGTATGTCAATTTTTTTATTTTAAAATTTTTGCCGTTATCTTGCAAATACATAAATTTTGAAATTTTCTATAAAACTTTTTTGAAAATGACTGCATTAGTGCAAGTTTTTCTTTATTTCGTTATCATTTTTGATTTTTTAAAAGATGTACGCCGCAGTTTTTCTCAATTAGTTGTCCATGAGTTTTGCACCATTAAGTACAATGGAGCAAACATCCTCATCCAAGCCTGGTGTTGGCCGCCCCGGTGGCGCAGTGGTCTAAGGCGTTGGCCTCTGATCATTCGTCCGTAATGGGCCCCCGGTTCGAATCCCGGTCAGGCATGGATGTTGTGTTTGTCTTACGGCACTGGCTCTCTCCCTTCCCTGGAGCCAGTGACCCTAAATTAGGGACGGGCGACTGCTTATAGCCCATTGAGTTGCTCACGGTGGTCGTTAAACCTCCAATCAAAAAAAAAAAAAAAAAAAAAAAAAAGCCTGGTGTTGTGACAAGAGCTTAAGACTTTTTTGCTGGCGAAAAACCGATTCTGCTTCCTTTTCATTAAATGTAGTGACATTTATAAGTACCATAATTTTCGGGTTAAGAGCCGCATCTCATATGGCTTTATTTCTAGTTCTGCGGCGCTTAAAAGGACGCGCTGACTCTGATTTAGCTGTATATATTTGTTCCCAAAGATGATTTGCGATGTTGCCCCTCCCCCTGCAGGTTTTGTCTTGCTGGGTTTCAGAAAGATTTCTGTAAGCAAAAGATGTTAAGGTTGCTTGACTACTTTTAATAGGTGAACTTAGCCCAGGAAATCATGGTTTGATATTGGGAATAAGTGAGGTAAAGCTGAATTTTGGTCAGTTGTTAGACCACTATAAGAAGTACATTTCCCTTCCCTCTCCCTGTGCCCCCCCCCCCCTCCACTCCCAAACTTCACATTTGCAGACTTTAAGAAACTGATTTGTATCTCCATAGCTAATGGTCGTAATGATGTAATTTTTTTAGTTTTAATCCCCAAATTACACACTAAAAAATTGCTTCCCTTTAACTTTGCACTAATACCAACAATTTTATCTTAATTTTAATAAATACGTGAAAAAATGATACTTTTATTTTTATATTCAAAGTTTTAACTTTGTAGCTTGTTTGCAAATTACAATATGGGGATATGTTTAGTGTTTGAGTTGTAGGCTGATTCGAAAGCTTTAAAATGTGCACCCATGTCTCTTCGGAAAATATTGCTCCATGTGGATGGTACTACTACTGGGGTTGTGCCTTGTAGGGGTCAGTACCATTTCCTTTTGTTCAAGCATAATCAATATCTGCAGTTTCAATTTACAATTCATTCATAGTTACTAATCAAAAAAGAATATCACTTTCTTCACTAAAAGCAGATGAGTTGTAGCATGATAGGCCATTGCAGTGCAATTTAATCCAAATTTTCAACATCCGTAAAAAAGAAGTAACAGAAAAAAAAAATGCACTCACTTTAAAGTATGAGTATCAGTCATATTTTTTTTTTTTTTCTAAAAATGTTGGAAGACTATGTGATCAAATGCCCCATGAATTATTCTTTAGTTTGCAATGTTGCATGTATTGATCCCAGACAAATGGCCTGTAATGGAGGCAAGTGTTACAATCAAATGAAAAGAGCAGTGTTATTTATATTTGACCAAAGAAAAGCAAATTACAGTTAAAGATGGGATGAGATGTTAGTATGGTTCAAGGCTTTCTGGAAAATGTTGTAACAATCATCTTTGGAGTTTGTGAATTTTGAACCAAAAGAACTGTCTCTTGCTTTCTTAAGTTTGCATTTCATTAGAAACAGCAAGTATATCAAGTTATGGCACATAATCAAGTTGATCAGATGATCTTTTCTCATGGTCTAGCCTCAGTGGAAAGAGGATTTTCCATCAATAAATTGATAGAAGTTGAAAACCTAAAAGAAGCGTCATATATTTCACAGCACCTTATTTATGCCCATGTTAAGTCTTATGGAGGCATTTCTGGTGTTAAGATAACTAAGGAAATGAGAACTGTGGCATCTTCTGCTAGAATGAAGTATATGCAGCATTTAGAAGATCAATGAGCCAAGCTGAAAGATGAAAGTATCCAAAAAAAAAAAAAAAATGAAAGAAAGAAAGAAAATTGAGGAAAAAGTTGATTTTAACAAAAAAAGGTGTGTTTGCAATTAGACATCGCTGAGTCTTAGTTATCTGCTGATATTCTCGCATAGAAAGCAGAGTCTGCTAGAGCCATTTCTTTGTTTATAAGGGCAAACAGTCTTAGGAAAACTGCTAAAGAAAAAATTCATCAGTTAAGTGATATTGAAGCAAAAATTTCTGAGAAACACATGAACCTGAAAAATGTATAAAATTTTTCGAAGTTAAAGGTCTGACATTTAACTTGATAAAATAACAAAATAATTATTAGAATATTATTTCTACATCTAAGAGTATTTTTCTACGTTATTGTTTACATAATTAATACTATAATTGCATACACAAGTTTTCCTGGTATGATTCCAGACATTAGCTGTATTGTCTAAAGTGAGTTGATTTTCCTTTGGGGGCATCAGTTTTGTGTCCAATTCTTTTGTTGACATTTTGATAAGAGCTGTTTATAAGTAAATCATGTTCCCATTTACAGACAATATTGGAATGGTACATAAACTTCTGGAGAAGCAAGAGGATATCTGTCTTTATGAAGCCATCAGTAGGTGCCTGAAAGATTGGAATATATAAGCTGCTGTACCAATAAAAATGGATTTTTATAATAAAAATATATAAGTAGTTATATACCAGTGCATCCTTCTAGTGCTTACGTATGGTGCAGAGACGTGGACCTTAACTAAACGAGACATACAAAGGCTGCAGAGAACTCAAAAAGCATGGAGAGGTGCATGCTTGGTGTAACCAGGAGAGATACGAAGAGGAACTCGTGCAAGACATCATGATCAGAGTTAAATCCCTGAAATGGCAATGGGCTGGACATACTACCAGAAGGACAGACCATCGATGGACAACCGAAATTTTAGATTGGATTCCAAGGAACAGGAAAAGACCCAGAAGACCACATGGCAGATGGATGGATGAAATTCGAAAGTATGCGGGAGTGAAATGAAGGAGACTGGCACAAGACAGACTGTTGTGGAGGAAACTTGGGGCTTGGGGAGACCTTTGTCCAGCAGTGGATTGATAATGGTTGACAATGATGATGATTATACCAATCAAAAATGGAATTTCATAATAGCTTCTATCATATTTGGAGTGAGCAAGGAGGTTAGAAAAGACTGAGTAAAGTCCCATCTCATGGAATCAAAATGAAGCTAGAACTGCATCACCCCCTTAGGCCATTTTTATCCCCCCTCCCCTTCCAGTATCTATGTTCTGTCTGTAGTTTCTTCTGTAGGAAACTGACAGACAGCCACAATAATTTTATGAATTTAGATAAAACTGAGTTCGTAAGAAATTATGCCTGACACACACACATATAAGTCTTTATACCTTTTTAGACAGCAGTATTAGCTCTTTGATGGCATCCCTGGCTGAGGATCATCACATTTTATGAAGTAACATGCAGTGTTTTCCTCTTTCTTCCTTTTGCAATCTGATGTAAGGTCACGTGAATTCCATGAGGCCATCTGCATTGCACTCCCAGTCATGTTCAAACTCGCAGAGTTCATACGTGTAAGTGTCCATGGCTGAGCAGTGAAGGTTTTCTCTTATAGCAAGTTTCTCCTCATGTTGGCTTAGTTGTGTGGCCAAATATTCATTGGAGAGAGGCAGTTCATGGCTTTCAAACAGGTCATTTACCTCTTCTATTCCAATAATGTCCAAGCCTACCTTTTGTGTCAGCCTTTTAATACCATCTGGAATACTGTAAGATCATGCATAAATTCTGGCACACTTGTGCCACACTCCATTCAAGCAGTTTACTGAAGCTATCCCCCTCCAAACTGTATTGACATTATTAATTCCTTTCAAACTATCAAAGGAGTGTTCATAATCTTTTTTTATGCATGTACTCTTGTTTGAACTGTCCAAAACTATTGGCATTTCTTTGAAGGTTTGGCAGATGCTTTAAATGCTACTAAATATTGGATTTCCTATCCTTGGTCAGTAACAGTCAGTTTACAAGAGGACAAACTGTTACCTACCAAGGACAAAAAAGCCAGATTTTTTAGAATAAATTATGTTGCTGCACTTACTCATTTTTAAGGTTTTAAAATTTTAAATTAATTTTTAAGCGTTATTTTGGCCATCTGTTTTCAAAAAAATGTTATTGTGAATTGATGCAATTGTTATTGTCACAAATTAAGGGTTACCTGTACAGATACGTGTATGTTGGAAGAGACACTGGAAACTTTTTTGTGTGCTATGAAATAGTGTTGAAAAATGCTTTGTGTGTTATGTTTAATTTTCTACTCTGTTATTTGCGCTTAATATATTTTTCAATTAATCATACTGATTCAGTGTTTGTGTCCTTCTCTTGCATAGTGTGAATGCATCGTGTTGTGTTTACATTTTTTAAGGAGAAAAATACAACCATTTGTAATACCACTACAGTACAGATGGATATATGCCACATGTATGCAGTAAAATGTACACAATTTACAAACACAAATTGGTTTGGTGTTTTAAGCATAAAAAAAGCGATGTTTGTTACACTGGTTTCAAAAATAAAATTCTGTTGAATTTATGAAGTGTTGTACAAGCTGAACTGAAGTTCAAAAAAAAAATGTAGTTAATAAACATATATGTGCATGAATTTCCTTTTGTTCTACTGATTTAGGCAATCTATATTCTTCAGTAAGCATAGCTTTTGCACTAGGATGAACAATTGAATCTGTGGATTGGTAAAATTTGTATATGTTTAAAATTCAGAAATTGGCCTATTTGCCATGCCATGTTTTTTTCTTTCCTTTTTTTTTCTTTTTTTTTTTTTCTTTAATATTGTAACTAAAAAAATCCTCTGAAGTATTCTGAATTGCACCAACATCCTATTTTTGAAATTAGCATAAATTTTAATTCAGTGATGAAAGTGTTTCTGGTAGCCCGTGCTGTGCACAAGGCAAATAATCTGTGCAGTGTAGAGCATGAGGATCTTAACATGTTGTGAACAAATACTGAATGTGCTTAAAATTTGAGAAATGTATCAAATTTTGCCGAGAGTACAGTTGCAAATTGTGCAATATACCAAAATTTTATGTAAGTTGTGTAATTTTCATCAACACACTTAGGTGCCTTGCATTTAAAAAGTGTCTTGTGCTTAATTTTATAGATCTTTGTCTCACTTACCAGTATAATTAACAATGTTATCTTTTGTTTAATGCATTTAAAATATGCTGAAATATTTTTTCAGTCACAGTTTCACTTTCCTTATTAACTTTATGCATTAAGATGGCTTTGACATAGAATAAAGTATTTTTAAGAAGTTGTAGGAAGTTATTTTATCACACTCACTGTCACTATTGTCATATTCCTTTAGTATGCACTTAGTTTAATAATTTCATTTAGTTTCCCCATTTCATCTTGCTTTACGTGTTATCAGTTTCAAAACCTGTAGTGTTCTGTATGCTTAGTGTTCACTCGTATAGCGAAGAAGGTTGGTTCCACAACTACAGAGTGTTCCTTTTGGATAGGGATAATTAAAAAATATAGTAGTATGGCTTGTAACAGATATAATAAGTCAATATTTGTTAGAAATTACCTTTATGGATGAAAGTTTGTCTAGGTCTCTACATGACTGACTCCCTTTGCGGACTTGGCAGAGTTCATACCGGGCTGAATTTGACCTCCATACTGCAGTGTTCATACAAATCACTCCACAGATGTTAAAAAACACATGGCAAGAATTGTGCACCCACAATTGTGAGTCGCAAAAGGGGTTATGTGACTCAAGAATTGTGCACCCACAATTCTTGAGTCGCAAAGGGGTTATGTAGAGGTCTAGACAAACTCCCATCCATAAAGGTAATTTCTGCCAAATATTGACTTTTATTTGTTACCAGCCATACCACAGCATTTTTAAATTATCCCTACCCAAATGGATCACCTTGTATATTAGAATGTGCAGTTCAAATAGATGATTTTTTTTTAATTTAAATCAAATCTGAAAGTGGGGGGGTGCCTTTTTACTTTCAAATAAATGCCCATAATTTTTTTTTTTTTTTTTTTTTTTTTTATAGATTTTATCAGTCTTGAGCCCTCTACTGGCCTTTGTATTTTTGTGTTTTCAGCCTATAACCTAGCCTTTCCAAGAAAAAGTTAGCCGCCCTGGTGGCGCAGTGGTCTAAGGCGTTGGCCTCTGATCATTCGTCCGTAAGGGGTCCGGGTTCGAATCCCGGTCAGGCATGGATGTTGTGTTTGTCTTTCGGCACTGGCTCTCTCCCTTCCCTAGAACCAGTGACCCTAAATTAGGGACGGGCGACTGCTTATAGCCCATTTGAGTTGCTCGCGGTGGTCGTTAAACCTCCAATCAAAAAAAAAAAAAAAAAAAAGGTAAATGTCTAAAAATTTAACAAACTATTTCAATAATTATTAAAAATTATATTCAAAGAACTTAACTGATATAAGAAAATGGAATTTCAGAGTACAATATTTTTTTTAACACAGGAAGAAAAATTTGAAGTATTGTGAAATTTTGCATTTTCTTTTAATTCAAAAATGAATGACATTTGATGAAACATTGAAAAATAAATATCAATTGAATTGCATTAAAAAAAAAATACTTTAACAACTAAACAAAGAGGTTAATGATAATTATTCAGCCAATTTATACTGATTTTTATGTTAAAAATTTGGCATAATTTGTCGGAATTGGATTTTAGCACGAATTAAGCCACCACGTGCTGCTGGTCCAATTTACAGACATTGATGCCTCACACCAATTTTACACACCTTCCCACAGCCTGTGTGTGACAAAGGTATAAAAAAACTTTAAAAAAGGGGTAATTGGAGAATTTAAAGAACGGGGTAGTTGGAGAATTTATAATAGATTTAAGGTCTTCATTTGCAGTGTTTGTCAAAATAGGGGGAGACACAAAATGACACTATTTCCGGTTAATCAGATTGATGTAGTCAAATAGCTTCAAAGTCAATGTTGGAATTTTGAATGCTCTTTCTGTGACAGCCATTCTCTGTCTAGTCCTCAGAATCCTCCTTAGTCCCAGCCAGGGGCGGATTGGGACGGCCAAACCAGGCCAGGAATTTGACTTGCGGACCATTACAAAATCACATACCTACAGGGGGCTGCCCCGGTGGCGCAGTGGTCTAAGGCGTTGGCCTCTGATCATTCGTCCGTAAGGGGTCCGGGTTCGAATCCCGTCAGGCACGGATGTTTTGTTTGTCTTACGGCACTGGCTCTCTCCCTTCCCTGGAACCAGTGACCCTAAATTAGGGACGGGCGACTGCTTATATAGCCCATTGAGTTGCTCACGGTGGTCGTTAAACCTCCAATCAAAAAAAAAAAAAGAAAGAGAACTGTGCAAAATGTATTTAAAAAAGAATTCAATAGTGAACAAATTTTAAGCAACAATTTAACAGTAAAAGAATTTTTTTTAATTTGCTTATGATGAATGTTGCTTCAAACTATTGTCAAAATGGGGTGTTGTACTGGATAACTTTTTTTCTTTGAAAAATTTGTTTTTAACAAAATCAGGAGTCTCAAAAGCCCCAGTTTCAACTTAATCATCGTGAAGGTTATTCTAAGAGTTGAAATGTGTGCACATACCACATTACAATTTTTCTACGCAGGTAAAATTTATTTGGTCACTGATCACAGAGTCTTTTGGTAAATCACGAGAAATAGCCATAATGTTTTCAAGTGGAAGCTTTTCGCATTTATCTAATGATTTCCCGATTGTTCCCTAATATTCTTTTGGACCTATTGTAACTCCATCTAAATATTTAAACAAGTATCTCGGAAGCTATTCGTTGCCAAATGAACCATTTCATTTCAAGCCAAACTGTAGCTCCGTTTTTGCTTCCAGTGTTGAAAGCCGTGCCATCCCACACAGCACAATCACATCTACTAGAGTCAATTTTACTTTCACCACGTTATGTGTGGAACTTTCATGGACATCCATGAAAGTCCAGATTACGTCTAGTAAACGTAATCTAGAGAACCAATGTCTTACACGTAATCTGGATGTTACGTATAGACGCTAAATGGACGTGAGTCTAGATACGTAAAAGAAAGAAAAAAGGGGCGTGCATTCACAGGAAAGTCCACCGTACCAGTCTGATACAACGAAACCTTCCTCACTCGCTCCAGCGGGATTCGAACCAAGGACCCTGCGATTGTGAAGCGGGTGTCCTACCACGGAGCCACTAATTCCTGTTAACACCACTCGTGTGCAAGTTATAATACTAATTTCACGATGTTTAGTTAGTTATTATTAGTGTGGGTGAGTAGTCATTTTATTTCCTGTTGGGCCTTATTATTTTTCTGAATACGTTTGTAATAATTTTATTTTTTTCTGTAGGAGGATTTATTACAAAACTCGAGATCTTTTTACACTGACAATGACTTCTATTATGCAGCTTTAAAATATTTCATAAAACTCCTAAGTATGAAATTTACTCTTGATAGCTATAATAACTTTTGTCTTAAAGGGACCTCAGACATACATAAACATTTTTTACATCATGTGGATACGGAAAAAAGTGATAATAGAATTTTCCGTTAATATATGAAAAAGTTTCTGAAATTTCAGAATTGTCCGTAAACACATCTTAGTAACGACACTTTACCGTAAATATAAAAAAGGAATTGCACCAAGTTTTCTTCTGAAAATTCAGAAGAATTTTCTTGGCGTGAAATTCAGCCGCCCCTCCCCTCTCATTTCACGGAAAAGGTTACATCAGAAATATGCATCGTTAATTTAAGAAAGGAATCGCAAAAAATGGTTCGTGAATTTCAGAAATTTTTTTACAATATACGTACATGAGTATTAAACAATCTTGATATTTATAGATTACACCACCAACCCACACAGCACAATCACATCTACTAGACGTCCATTTTACGTTCACCACGTTACGTGTGGAATTTTCATCGCCATCCGTGAAAGTCCAGATTACATCTATTAAATGTATTCGGGAGAACCAATGGCTGTCCAATGTCTTACCAGATTACGTTTAAACTACGTAATCTGGATGTTACGTGTAGACGCTAAGTGGACGTAATCTAGATACGTTCATCACACGTCATGGGCATCCATGAAAGTGCAGATTACATCTATTAAACGTAATCGGGAGAACCAATGGCTGTCCAGTGTCTTACCAGATTACATTTAAACTACGTAATCTGGATGTTACGTATAGACGCTAAATGGATCACTTTATAATGTATGAAATTCTTATAAGATTTGAATTCGTCAGAAGTCTATGATCAGAGCACTGGGCAAATTGTAGAGAACTGCTTCCTGCCAACTTTAAACGCGACCACAAATAGACTTAGAAAAACAAAAAATAAACAACAACAAAAAAGATAACACCTGGCTTAGTGCTAATAAGTGAACAACTTCAAACTTCTATTCCGCTTGGCTCAATGGTCTCGTACTTTATTGATATTTAAGGTGCGCATGAGCGAATAGCTCCACAATTCATCCACAAAGGATGTCCATTAGATGTCCAAATGTGGTAGCTCTAGAATTCGTCCATTATAAAGACATCTACACGTGATGTCTAATGGATGTTTATACATAGACGTCCACTGGACTTCTATATTTTATCCATGACGTCTACTGCACCACGTGGATGTAATATAGACGTGCATTAGGCGTCGTGGGATCACAACAGTGGCGTAGCCAGAATTTTTTTTTTTTTTTTTGGGGGGGGGGGGGGTCATGGGTTTGGTTCATTAGTGAAAGCCTCCTATATACGTATATATCGCTTTAAATTCGTGCTCAGTCTCCCCTCAAGGTAAGTGTTCAAACCCTGCGCCCCCCTCCCTCTGGCACGCTACTGCATCACAACCTATTGCCACCAGGTGGCCTAGACTTAACTTTCTTTCGCTGAAAAAAATTCAGGATACTTTTTGCTGTACCTGAAGGTGGGGTAATGTGTCCTATATAAGATTAACCTGGCTTTTCTGTAAGGGAGATAGCCTAGTGGTCGATCGTGACTGCCACGGAGAAATCCCAGCAGGTACGAACGCTCGCACCACTAAATATCCGCCGTGCGTCGAATGGGCACGCTAAGCCGTCTGACCCCGGGTACTGGTCCCCGGTAATAAATAAGGACGTCTTTCTACCTCGTTTCAGTTCTCTTTTCTATCGGGCACTCTAGCCCAAATTTCCTAGCTTCGCATTTCTAAGGGTCGTTTAAGATCTGGGGTCAGACACTCTCTAAAATCCTTTACATATGATCTGATTTATAAGGGAAATATGGCGCTCGCATCTTTCAGGGTCAAGTTATTGCTGAACTCCGGGCACACTTAACGTGATAATGGGTAGAATGCCTAGACCAGTATGATTCCGCCATTGCGGTGTAGTTCGCACTTTCTCCTATTAACAGAATTGATAAAAGATACATTTCAGACATAATACATTAAAATAATGGTTGAACTGGCAAAACGTAGGTATATGTGTGCTATTAATATGTATAATAAAATTAATATGTATGATAAAAATGCGAAAATGGTAATATGACTATTTTATTTTTAGTAATATTCGTCATTACTTAACGCTTGGTAGAGGGCTCAAGACCTTGAATAAAATATATTTAAAAAATATAGGCATACATTTGAAGGTGAGAGGCAACTTTTCTACCCTCTTCCAAATTCAATTTCGAATTTTTTTTCGGCCCACCCTATTGTATATATACACTGGAAGGTATAAATTAATGAAGTTCCAACTTTTATTGATTTTTAAAAAGTGAAACAGAATTTCGAATCAAGTTGGAATTCCGTAAAAATCTTAGGTCCTACATGCTTATAAGCCCATTATGGCTTTTGTGTGGGGGAAAAAAAGAAGTGCTGGAAAATTAGGGTTAGGAGTAGGCTATTTCTTGTTGAGTGAAAAAGTTATAAGCTGCCCACTACACACATACCTGTGCTGCTACCAAGCATAATTTCTCCACAATCTAGCTTTTGGTTGGACAAAAGAAAAACCGATCCTGGCAAAAGCAGTACCTGAAATAAGACAAAAATATCTATAAAGCACGTGCTAAAACACCAAAAATAAACCCAGAGAGTTGAATGGCACAAAAGTCCTGAAAAACTCCAATTAAATTTTTATTGGTGGCTTTTCCAGAAAAACCAAGAGAGCTATTTCTCTTTATGGCAAGGGGAACACTTTTGGAGCATAGAACTGGGAAGGAGGGGGAGCTGCGGGTTACTCGAATTTTTCGAATGGTAAGAGGGTCGTGTGACATGTTGGAAATATCTCCCAAAATGTAGTGAGTTGGTTTTAAATTTTTGTTTTATTATCAGGTACAAAGTTATTGCCCACAATATCGACACTGAAGTGTCCTATGAGTGGTAAAAAATTGCATTAGGTGACACGGTGGGAATAAAACAAAATGTGCATATGTTTGCGCAGAGCCGGCGCTAGCCAAAGTACCGCGCTGTGCGACTTTCGCTTTGCCGCCCCTTCCGCACTCTAATTGCCGAAACATTGTCACGAATTCGTTTTTCTTATTCTTCCTTATAGCAAATATTTCTTAGCTCATAATCAACCATCAGTTTCACTCTTTTTCCTTCCCTCTCTACTTCACGTTTCAAAACAAAATGTCTTAAATATTTTTCCTTTATAAATAAGGTTTACATTTTCCAAAAAATGTATTATTACACCAAGCACACGAAGTTCAAATATTGGAGAAAAGCATTGTCACATCACGAAACGATATTGTATATAAAGTTACTCTCGGATTAATAAAAAAGCCAATAAAACTTTTTTATTTACATATTTATTGCTACAGCTGCAAAAAGCCTGCTTGCTGTCGAGTACTAAGTATTCTAAATGAGACAAAACAAAAGTTGGGATAAAATGGAAATTTATCAGCCTACTGGTTAATGAACGGATTTATTGAACTTTTAATACATTACAGATTAAACGTACCAAAAAAATTATGCGATATAATGAAAAAACAACAACTACATTTTCATTACATCACAGAATTTCGTAATCAAGAAATTACGCCAAAATAATTTATAATTTTGTTTAAACAAAAAAAGAAAGAAAATAATGTAAAGATACTTCAAATACAAGGAACTTTTCTGGATTTCGATCTTGCAAATTCTTTGACTGTTACTGCATAGTCTAATTTTTTAGCCAATTGAAATCATTGCCAGTCCACTCAAACGACTCTGAAAATAGTTGACCGCAAGTATACACTGAAGAATAATTGAATTAGAGATACCTGTCTAGTAACGTGTAGCATCACCTTTCGTCTTGATGACTGCGGCGATTCGTCTTGGCATGAACTAGACAAGACACCGGAAACGTTGGGAAGACATACGGATCCACAACCCCTGAACAAGCTCCCACAGTTCACGAAATTTTGATGCAGGGGGCCAGAGCCTCGAACATCTCTCTCGATGGCATCACAGATGTGCTCGATGGGATTGAGGTCAGGTGACCTAGCTGGCCAAGGAAGCAAGTTCACGTCGGTGGAGTGTTCATCCAACCATTCGGATACAATTCGGGAGCGATGGCACGGTGCATTGTCTTGTTGCAGGATGAGGTCTCCAGTGGGATGTTGAAGACGCACAAACGGGAGCAAATGGTCTTCCAGGATATCCCTGTAACGTTGACCTGTGAGGGACGATGTCACACGTACCAGGGGGTCCCATTTCAGTCCACGTAAACAGTCCCCAGACGAGAATGCCACCCCCACCAGCTTGAAGAGTACCCTGCTGGCAAAAAGGATCCATCATCATGTGGTTTGCGCCGTACTCGTATCCTGCCATCCGCATGTACCAACGTGAATCTCGAATCATCAGTCCAGGCAACATTTTTCCACATGTCTAGGATCCAGTGGCGATGTTCCCGCTCCCATGCTAATCTTTGCACCCTGTGATGTGCGGTCAGCAGCCGTACCCTCGTGGGACGATGGCTTCCTTACTCCATTGCGAGGAGTTGGTTCTGGATGGTGTGGCTGCTTGCAAGTTTTTGTACACCAGCGTTAAATTGCCGAGCGATTTCTTGCAGTGTGGCCCGTCTATCCGCTGTTGCAATGCGAGCTAGCCGACGATGACCCCGCTCATCCACACGCTGTTGTCCACGGCAGTTGGCCCTTGCAGGGATAGTTTTACTGGATTCGATGTACTCACGGTGCACCCGTGACACAGTGCATAGCTCGTGAAAATCCCAGTGCCTGAACGACTTCCGAGATGGAGTGACCCATTCGTTGGGCCCCGACAATTTGCCCACGATCAAATGCGCTTAAATCCTTCGTCTTACCCATACTGCGTCCGACTCTTACTGATTCCCGTCGCACCACTCCTTATATTGTCTGATCGCTGCATACGTCATGTCGTTTCCGCTTACAAGGCCACCCACAGCGCCACATTTGCATAACGCCAGCTGTCTCTAATCAATTGCTCTTCAGTGTATGTCGCGTGGTGAAATTATAGAACGATTTAGAAGGAAGAAAGATCGTCAAGTTAATTTACTGTAAAAGTAATATCCGTTAGAATTAAAACAATGTGTTGCACCGATTTTGGTTGCAACGAACAAAAACTCTGTTTTTTAAAGCAATATTTAAAAGACATTCTGTGGATCTGCATAAAATACCATATTTTCGGGCTTTATGAAACAGAAATGCGTCGAAGAAACATTGAGTGAAACAATAACGGGATATCATCATTGTCAACCACTCTCAATCCACTGCTGGACGAAAGTCTCTCCAAGCCTCTTCCACAACTGTCTGTCGTGTGCCAGTCTCCTCCATGTTACTCCCGCATACTTTCGAATTTAATCCATCCATCTCTCATGTGGTCTTCTTCTGGGTCTTTTCCTGTCCCTTGGGATCCAATCTAAAATTTCAGCTGTTCATCGATGATATGTCCTTCTGTCAGTATGTCCAGCCCATTGCCATTTCATGGATTTAACTCTGATCATGATGTCTTCCACTCTTGTCATTTTTCGGATCCACGAGTTCCTCTTCTTATCTCTCCTGGTTACACCAAGCATGCACCTCTCCATGCTACTTTGAGTTGTCTGCAGCCTTTGTTTGTCTCTTTTAGTTAAGGTCCACGTCTCTGCACCATACCTAAGCACTGGAAGGATGCATTGATCAAACACTTTTCTTTTAAGACATAATGGCATATTGCTCTTGAAAATTATGCTGTTTCTTCCAAAAGCTCTCCAGGCAAGTTTTGTACGCCGATTAATGTCTTCATCAGTGTGACCCTCACTTGATATTTACTGTCCAAGATAAACATACGTATCTGTTATCTCCAGCTTTTCTCCATCAATCGATAAATCTTCATTTCTTGTAAAAGCATTGTACATCACTTTTGTCTTCAGAAAGTTCATTTTTAATCCCACTACTTTACTCTTGACAGCAAGTTGTTGGGTCATACTCTGCAGCTCTGATGGGGTAGTTGCAAAAATGACTACGTCATCAACAAAACGAAGGTGAGTTAGATAATCTCCATTAATCTTTATCCCTTTGTTTTCCCAGTTCAGTGATTGAAAGACATTTTCCAATGTGGCATTAAAAGAGCTTGGGATATATTGTGTAGCCTTGTCTCACTCCCTTTCCAATTTGTATGGGTCCTGTATTCTCAAATAGCCGAATCTTTGCACTTGCATTTTCATAGATGTTATTAATAATATTAATGTATGCATCTTCAATACCGCAGGATTTCAGAGCCATTGTAACTGCTGATGGTTTCACTGAATCAAAGGCTTTTTCATAATCGATAAAAGCCATGCACAATGGAAGCTGCCGCCCCGGTGGCGCAGTGGTCTAAGGCGTTGGCCTCTGATCATTCGTCCGTAAGGGGTCCGGGTTCGAATCCCGGTCAGGCATGGATGTTGTGTTTGTCTTACGGCACTGGCTCTCTCCCTTCCCTGGAGCCAGTGACCCTAAATTAGGGACGGGCGACTGCTTATAGCCCATTTGAGTTGCTCACGGTGGTCGTTAAACCTCCAATCAAAAAAAAAAAAAAAAATGGAAGCTCATATTCCCTCGCTCTTTCAATTAGTTCTCTCAGTACATGGATATGATCTATAGTGCTGTAGTCACTCCTGAATCCAGCTTGTTCTCTCAGTTGAGCCATGTCCAGTGTCACCTTCAAGCGGTGTGAAAGAACTTTAGTAAAGATTTTATAAACCACTGATAGGAGTCTGATGGGTCTGTAGTTCCTGAGATCCTCAATGTCACCTTTTTTTTGTAGCAGGATCATTGTAGCATTGTTCCAATCCTCAGGAATCTTCCCTTCATTAAGGCATCAAGTGAAAATTTGGGCGAGTACTGTTTCAATTTCTCCACTTGCTTCTTGCATGATGTCTACGGTAATTCCATCTTCTCCTGGAGCTTTTCCCCGTTTCATGCTCTTGATTGCATGTGCAACTTCTGCTGAGAGGACTCGAAGAACTCTGGTACCTTTCATAATGTCTGGAGTAGATGTATCATCTCTTTCATATAGTTTTGAGTAGAAATCTTTCACTCTTGCCAAAATTTCGCCTCTATTTCTTGTTACAGAACCACCTTTTGTCAGAGCCATAATCTGTTTTCTTCCCTTACTCAGATGTCCCTTTGCTCTCTTCAGGCTTTGGTTGTTTTCAACTGCTTTCTTCTCTAGTTCACAGTTGAATTTCCTTACATCTTCAGTGATACTTTTTCGTACCGTCTTGCATAGCTCTATATATTCCACTTTGGAAGTCACATCTCCTATTAGTTGTCCTCATCTCTCTTCTTTTTTGCATCAGAATTTTGGTTTTTTCTGATAATTTGTTCTTATGCAACTTGTTCTTAGTGCCAGCTATTTTTGTTGCTGTTTCCATAAGAGTCTTGGTTAGTTTTCTGTTAACTTCAGAAATGCCCATTTCTTCCGACGTTAGACCTTCTAGAGCAGGGAATCTGTTCCTCATTTTCAATTTGAAGGTATTATGATGTTAGTTAAGGTTGGTCATGGCAATACGCTTTGTTTGTTTGTTTGTTTTATGAGTTTGCCAAGCTCGAGTTTAGCATTGAGGTGCATCTTACATCTTACCATTCTATGGTCACTACCTGTGTTGAACTTGTTCAACACACTTCAATCTTCCATGACAAATTTCTTGTTACATATAATAAAATCAATTTCACTTGTCAATCCATTGAGATGCCACCATGTCCATTTCCTTTCCGGTTTTCTTGAGAAAGGAGTTCATGATGAAAAACCCTTCTGCCTCTGCAAACTCTACGAGAGTATTTCCACGCTGGTTTCTGTTGCCGTGACCGAATTTACCTACTGAAGTTTCTTTCTGTTGCTGTTGCCCTATTTTTGCATTGAAATCTCCCATAATTATCTTCAAGTACTGCTTGCCTTTATTATTTAGATGACAAATTTCCTCATAAAATTCATCAATTTCTTCTTCAGGATGATTTGTAGTGGGTGCATAAGTTTGAATAATCTGAGCCTGGTATCTTCTCGAGAGTTAGATAGCGAGTCGTGCAGCTATGTCAGAGAAACTTTCAACTTCTTCAACTTTATCCTTCAGTTTTTTGTTTATTATAAATCCAACACCACTAGTACTGCCAGTATTTGTACCACGATAGTAGAAGAGATGTCGTCTTTTCAGTTCAATTAGATTTTCTTCTTTTCTCCTTACCTCACTTAGCTCGACGATGTACCACTTGTTCCTTTGTAGTTCTTCTTCCAGTTCAAGGAGCCTTGATTCGGAAGATAGGGAGCGTCCATTATACGTAGCCATGGTCAGCATCAGATGGCAGCCTAGTCCGGTCTTTTGGTGATTCTTAGCACTCTCTGCCTTCATGTCGCACTGGCTGCTGATTTGGCCAGGTACATTCCAGCTGCCGGAGACTGAGGGCCAAGATTTAAATTGTGGATTCATTTTGGAGGGGTTTGGCCATAACTCACCACGCTGGCCAAGCGGGTTGGTGAGTGTGGGATAGCATTTCCTCTAATCCCAATGGTATAGTTATACCGCTATTGGCGGTTGTCAGAGCCCATTTAGTCGGAACGGGATGCAGCACGAGAAGGCGCGGTTGACATTTGTCAAGGAGAGGCTGTATTATGTTGTGCATCACCTGACCGTATATCCTAGTTTATTTATCCGTAAATAAATTTAGCAGAGTAATCCCATTCTGTAAACAGATCTAGACACCAAAAAAAAAATTTGTTTGAACAATAATTTCAGCCATGATTTGAATTTTTTCGCAAAAGTGTGCTTCAGCTCCAGATAAAACTCCAGGTGTACTAAAAGTAAATTCAACGGTGATTTGGAGAGGAAATATTATATAGAACAAACTAGCAAAGAAAAAAGCTTCGAACACCGACAGCCAAATAACCTTAAAAGTGAAAATATTAAGTGAAAAGCTGAAAACTCGCAAAACAAGTGACAGGTTGACGGTGTACTATAGCTCTCGTAAAAATCCAGAACAGCCAGAGATTTGATTCTGACTAAAAGTCAGCTTGGCTAACAAATTAACTTTTAGCTTTATAAAAAGTTTCAACACCTCTTTGATCAGCCAGGAACTCTCTGAACAGAAATCCCTGCAGGTGAAAAACCCACGTTCACAAAAGTGCAGATTGGATACGGAAGCGTTTATTTAGGAAATTTTTTGACTAAGAGACAAACTCTGAAAAGTGTTCTATGAGAAAATAATCAGTAGCAATAAAACGTATGCAAAAAAAAGCCAACACCTTTTAAATTCAACTTGAAAACTTGGAATCAACGAGTGAAACGACAAGCCCAATAAGTACAAGCACTGCACGCCAAGAACATTTGAACAAGTAAAAGATAGGTTCCCAGTCTTACCAGAAATCGCTGGCTTATGGATAAAACTAACCTTTAAAAGAATTTTTGCCTTTGAAGAGTCTGACTCTTCAATATTTATGTTAACATTGATCCCTAATGATCGCACTTTACAACTAACTGCAGGACAGCCAGCTGTGTTTGTTCTGCAGGAACTTGTAAGGACTGTTGCCACTTAACTGAAACTTCTCGATGACGTCATGTACTACATCCTCATTCATGAAATACGATGACTGTTTCTCTAACTTTTAAAGGACATTTCTTTAATGTGTTATAATTCACTAGGAAATTGATGTACCTATTTAAAACATGTTTCTTTTTGTTACGCATAGGTTTCATTTTTAAACTACACAGCTATAGTAAAACTTTTAAAAATTCGTGCAGCATAGTGCATAGTATTACTAACATTTACCTCCTTTTTTTTATTTTGCAAAAGAGAACGACGGTTGAGCTTAAGGCCGTTTGAACACAAAATTCAGTGTTGAGATTATAGCAAATATTGAATGTCTATCAATGGTAGAATACAAAAATGAAGTCAAAAAGTAAAATTTCAAAATAGTTTTTTCTATAAACAACGCGAAAGTTGCCAAATTGGAAAGGTTTATGGGTAATAATAGTCGTTCGACGTATTGAATGTAATGATCCAGAAAAATTTATACGCATAATTAATGTCAGGCTCATAAACCTAATTACAATTTTTTAAACAAAATTTCTTTTGTCTTTCATCTTAAAAATGTTCAAAGTTAAGAAGATTAAGCAATGCTGTTGCTGATTTTGAAGATTTTTCAGGAAAAATCTATGATACTCTGGATAACCAAAATTCTTCATTTCGAAACTTGAAACCTTTTGCACATGCTAATTAAATTACATAGCGATACGATGTTTTGTTCGTAAAAAATGTATCCAATTAACAGACCTTCAAATTTCTTGATAACAACAGCCCCTGTACTGTAGGTTTTACGGTCAGAGAAAGTGGGGGGCAGTCGAAGTTATTGGTCGGCACTCTTTGTGGTCAGTGGGTAATAAATCACCTCTCATGCAGCTCATACCAAGGCAGGCCTGGAAAAAGAGAAGGCAGAGAAGGGCCTTTGTTGTATAGGACGAGTATTTAAGCTCCTGCGAGGGGACGGTTGGTGTGAGTGGGCCGCGGGTGTCCTAGTGGGCAACGTTCGTGACTGCCACAGAAAGCGCCTCAGGTTCGATCCCAGCAGGTACGAATGCTCGATTCACTAAATATCCGCCGTGCGTCGGATGGGCACGTTAAACCGTCGGACCCCGGGTACTGGCCCCCAGGTAATGAATAATGACGTCTTCCTCCCCCTTTGTTCCTTGCTTCCGTGTCACTTTCCTATCGTGCGTTCTAGCTCAAATCTCATAGCTTCCTATTCCTAAGGGTTGTTTAAGACCTGGGGTCAGACACTCCCTTCCCAAAATCCTCTAAATATGATCATTTGGTTCGTGTGGGCTGTGACGTCACTGTGAGGACAGTCGCTTTCCGTGGCTTCTCTCCACAAGCATCTGTGCCCAGTGTTTCTTTCAAGCATACATTCGGGGAGCCCTCCCGGAAACGACCATTTGCCCCCCTGGAGACATTTTAGGTTACCGAGCCAAATGTGAATAAATTCAGGCTATGATGAAAAAGAAAGTTTCGTTTCATTTTTATGCTACAAATATTTCTCCAATTACATTGTTTTTACTATTTGTTCAAGTATTATAGTTTATTTTGCTAAAAAGTATATTACGACGAATGCTATTCTTAAAAATATAATAAGTAGACTAATCATACCTAATTGTCTGGAAATCAGGATTCAGGATCAAGAACATTTAATACGCTGCTGGCCGCCCAAAATGCAACACCAAGAGGGACACGAGATAGAAAAGCCAGATCTACTGGACACATAACAACAGATACAAAAATGAAACGATTGAGCATACAGGCCCGTGCGACTTGCGGAACACGCAGACATCAATAGTTCGTGTGGCCCCCACGGCTGGCAATAACGGCCGCTACACGCCGCGGCATCGAACGAAAGAGGCTTTGGATGTAGGCTTGGAGTATGTCGGTCCAGGCTGCTTCCGCACGTTGCCACAGTTCATCAGGCATAGCCGCGGGTGGTGTTTGCCGGGTCACTCGGTTGCTGATCAGCGACCAGACGAGTTCGATGGGGAACATATCGGGAGAACAGGCGGGCCACGGCAGCAGTGATACCTGCTGGGCCGTGAAGAATTGTTGCACTATGCGTGCCACGTGCGGGCGCGCATTGTCCTTTTGAAACGTGGCCGCTGGCAGATCCTGCAGGTAAGGGAGGACTACAGGTTCCAAAACGTCGGAGATGTAGCGGTGGCTGTTGAGTGTACCGGCGATGCGTACCAGAGAGGCGCAGATGTCATATCCAATTGCGCCCCAAACCATAACGCCAGGCTATAACGAAGTGAATTTCTCCGTCATTTTTATCCGCGCCGGGGTTCGAACCCGGGTCCACTCATTCCGGAATAATTTGCTCTACCAATTAAGCTACACGGACATGTGTTCTGATTGCTATCTGCCTTTATGTCGTGTGCGTCCTTCTGGCAGGTACGTCACATCTCCTGGTACGTTACATCATCTCCCCCTTATTTTTTTTTTTTTTTTTTTTTTTCGAAGTGCTGGAGAAAGGATTCTCTTATTTTTCCTATCTCGCGGTGTGGAAATAACATCACACCAATGCGAGATTTTAAACGGTCGGATCATCCAGATAGTTCGGGCGCCATTATAACGAAGTGAATTTCTCCGTCATTTTTATCCGCGCCGGGGTTCGAACCCGGGTCCACTCATTCCGGAATAATTTGCTCTACCAATTAAGCTACACGGACATGTGTTCTGATTGCTATCTGCCTTTATGTCGTGTGCGTCCTTCTGGCAGGTACGTCACATCTCCTGGTACGTTACAAGGCGACTGACCGGTATGGAGATGCATAATGCAGGCGTCATACAGTCTCTCGCTGCGGTGCCGCCACACACGGATCCGACCATCGTGGTGTTGCAGGCAGAAGCGGGATTCGTCGGAGAAGACAATATCATGCCATTCCGTAGTCCAGTGTGGCGTTCAACGGCCCACTGCCGCCGCACTCGCCGCTGGTGTAATGTCAATGGTAATCGGAGCAATGGGCGCCGTGCGACAACTACCCGCTCCTGCAGACGACGTCGAACGGTACGTGCTAACACAGTTTGTTGCGCAACACACCCTAGTTCCTGCGCTAACGTTCGTGATGTGGCGGTGCGAGCCGTCAATGCCCGCCGCACAACATGCCGGTCCTCTCGTTCGGTGGTGTGCCGTGGTTGCGGCAATCGCTCACATCGGTCAGTCCGTCCCTCCTGCATGCACCGAATCCATACTCGCCTCACTGTGGCTGGATGTCGTCCCACACGGGCGCTGAAGTCTCGGTACGATAAACCGCTGCCGCGATAATCCACTATTCGCCTTCTTTCGAATTCCGAAACGTGCTGGAATGGCTGCCGTATATTCTGCGACGAGGCATCAGGAAGCTTCCCACGCACAGGTCCGGCAGCACAACACACTTCCACTACTTACACCCCGCCTTCTGTGCACCCTTCTTATAGTGCTTCTCGGTGGCGTGCCGGCCGCACATGATTTGCATATGCCTTGCAATGCTAATCGTTTGCATCTCCTCTCGCGGGCGACGCATGCTGCGAATTTCAGGCCAATCGGATGCTTCCTTCTTGGTGTTGCATTCTGCTTAATTTTTTTATTAAGGATGGTTATAACAGGGAATTTTTTTCCAAAAACCACTTCCTCGCAATTGCCAATTTATCGCATGCTCAATTTGTCGAAGGCAAATTCATCGCGAGCAAATTCGTCGACTATTTAATTTGTCGTGGACAAATTCATCGTATTTCGATCCCCCTCAGTGAAATACTTTGGAGTTTATAAGAGGTTTTTGATCTCTCCAACGTGAAAAAGTCATTCGGGAGATGGTTGGGGGTGGGCTGCCGTTACGGTTTTAAATGTTGTATAACTTGTGGATCTTTCATGTTCCATGTGACATGTCTCCTCCTTCCTGGAGCTCCGGTGAAGTCTTTTTGAAGGATATAGTGTTTCAGGAGGATGGAGGCAACTGTCCCTCGGTTACTCTTGCAGTATTAAATTTAACTCTTGTACATTGCACTGATTTATTCTTAGTGTACTTTACATTGTTCTGCAGGTCCATGAGACCTCGGTGTCTTCGGGCCCCTTGGGGATCGCAGGACGGAGATTTATACACTGAGTGGCCACTATATTATGACCGCCTGACAGTTTTAAGCAAAGGAGCTATGGCTGCACGCTGTTGCCGCAAGAGGGCAATTCTAGTATAAAATGAGAAAGCTTAGTGCTTGCGACAGTAGTAGAAGTGATTTTTGGGTGACGAGATGGGTAAAAAATGCGATTTGATGGACTTTCAACGTGGGATGATTGTAGGACCTCGAAGCCATGGAGCGAGTATCACCGAAACCGCTGCATTCGTGAAATGTTCCAGAGCAGCTGTTGTTAAAGTGTTTAAAGACTGGATGGTCAGCCGAAAAACTGGGTCTCTACGTGGAACGTGTGGTCGTCATCGACTAGTGACTGTACGGGCGGAACGGAGAGTGTCAAGACTGGTAACAGACAACAGAAGGGCAACAGTGCAGCAAATTACAGACCATCTTAATCGAGGATCCCCTCAAATGATCTCTGCACGCCCTGTTTACTGCATTGGATGGGATATGGCAACCGAAGTCCTTTTTGAACACCTTTGCTGTCTGTAGTTAACAAGAGAAAGCGTCTCCAGTTCGCATAGGATTGGACAGTCGATAATTGGAAACAAATTATGTGGTCCCATGAATCACGTTTTCAGTTGCACCATGCCGATGGCCGAGTGAGAATTTGACGGAAACAGCACGAAAGCATGGACCCCAAATGCATTGCTACAACCCTTCAAGCTGGTGGAGGCAACGTTATGGTTTGGGGAATGTTTTCCTGGGATGCTTTGGGCCCTTTAATTCGTGTTGATCAACGTCTGACTAGCACATCATATCTAAACATTGTTGCGGACCAAGTGCTTCTTGCCATGTGGATGGTTTATCCCAATGGCGATGGCTACTTTCAACAAGATAATGCGTCCTGCCATAGTGCTCGTATTGTACAGGATTGATTTCAGGAACATGCCGGTGAGTTTACTTTGCTTAGGTGGCCCCCACCATATCCAGATCTCAAACCGATTGAGAATTTGTGGGATGAAGTTGAACGAGCCATCAGACAGCTGGATCCACAATCCTGCAATCTCACACTCCTGGAAAGTGCTATTCATCAAGCATGGTCTCAGATTCCACAAACCACCTATCAACATCTCGTGGAGTCCATGCCACAAAGAATCGACGCAGTATTAAAGGCAAAAAGTGACCCAACGAAGTACTGAGGGGGTGGTCATAATAAAGTGGCCACTCAGTGTATAAGCCTAACGAAAGTGATTTGTCCGCATTTTTCGTGTTTACTGTTGTATCGTGTAGCAGACTCGACGAAAGACTCTTCCCTCAGAAATCTGAAGTGTTTAAGGTGGATACGAGGTGCTTTGGTGGTGGTGGGGAGAGGGAAGGGTGTCCCCGACTTCCGTATTTTTTTTTTTATTGTGGACTGCTAGAGTCGGTCAGTGTATCCGGGGTATTCCCCATGAAGCGTGCCCAAGGTTCGCGAGCTTTGGGAGGGGGGGCTCTCCCCAAAATTTTCAAATAGACGCAGAGCTGTAAACATTGGCACCATGCTTCATATGATGATTCTGTACACAATCACGAATTTTCAGGACGATGGGTGGAATTCACCCCCTTCCCCAGGTTTTTAAGAGCGGAGAAAAGGTGCTGAAGGTAAGTTATGTTCGCAAACACTTCATGACACGCTCATCCTTGTTCCTTTGGCTCAGGTCATGTGGCACCCATTTTCCTTCTTTCTGAATCTTTCTCATTGTGCGTAAACGATTGGAAATGGTTTGGGTTACCCCCAGTTGTTCAGCTAGATCTTTTTGCGCTTGAGACGAATCTTCATCCAGCAATGTTTGCAGTTTCTCATGTGAAACCCTCTGCAGAGCGCCGCTACGTCCTCGATCGCTGAAATCAAAATCGGTAAAGTCCCCTCCCTCCCAGGAAAACGCCCTCACATTCGGAATAGTCCTCCACGTTGGAAAAGTCTCCCATAGGAAAACTACCCCACATTCGAAAAGTTTCCTATAGGAAAACTCCCTCACAGGAAAAGTCCCCCACCTTTTTCAGTCAGGGACCATGCACAAATTGCATTTCACACAAAATATCGAACGTGGGAGAATTTCCGGGGTCATCATTTTCATTTCCACGCTGTTTAAAAAATGGTGCAGCAGAACATCGTGCGCAAATATGTGGTGGAAAATTACGGGGTCGGCATTTTAAGCATTTATCGCTGTTTATAATAAAAAACTGTCTTCCAAGTAGCTGGATGTGGTGGGGGAAATTTCTGGGTTAGTATTTCGGCTGTTATCGCGGTTCTTAGTGAAAAACGGTATTGCAGTCAACAAGCTGACACGGTGGGGGAAATTCCAGGGCTGGCATTTCAAATTTTTATCGATGTTTATAGTAAAAAACCGTCTTGCAAGTAGCTGGATGAAGTGGGAGAAATTTCCGGTTTAGTATTTTCACTCTTACCGCGGTTTTTAATGGAAAACGATCTTACAATAAGCAGGCTGACAGGGTGGGGAGAATTTCCGGGTTAGTATTTTGACTATTACCGCAGTTTTTAGTGGAAGATTTTCCGACGCACTTCGGTAGATTCAATAGAACGCTCTGGACAGAAATTTTCCGACTGTATTTCATAAATACGAAAAATTCACAAACTTTTAATCTGAGTTTCCGAAAATCTTAGAGGGCTGCCCTCGACATCTGTTCTAACTGCGTAGAGATTTTCTTTTGGCAAGGGGTGGTGATGAAGTGGGGAGCGGGTGGGGACTCAAAAAAAGTTGAGTGTGCTGAAACCCACCGTAGAGCACCCGTAGCATCGCGCACGTGCAACACATTGACCACGAAATTCTTGCAAAATACCGAGGCTTGAGGCCATTTTAGTAAAATGTTTGTTAGTTATAATGTTTGATATGTAAACGTCATGAATATGAAGGCAATAGATCAAAAACTGTTGAAATGGCCTAAGTGCATATAATGTTATAAAAGGCCTAGTTTACATAATGTTTGATATGTAAACGTTATGAACATGAAGGGCATGGATCGAAAACTGTTAAAAAGGCCACGTATTTATGCTACTTGTAGGGTTGCATCTTGTTTTGAAGTGCATGAAAATAGAAATGGTGACACCGGAAATTTCCCCACCCCATGCAGCTACTTGCAAGACAGTGTTTTTTCAATGAGTTGGTTTTTTCTATAAACTGCGATAAAAGTTTGAAATGCCGACCCCGGAAATTTCCCTTACATATTTGTTCTACTTGTACGGCTGCATCTTGTTTTAAAGTGGATGAAAAAAGAAATGATGACACCGGAAATTTCCCCCACCCCATCCTAAAAGTCGAAATGCAGACTCCGGACACCCCCTCATGTTGTCAGCCTGCTTATTGTAAGCCCGTTTTCCATTAAAAACCACGGTAAGAGTGGAAATAGTAACCCGGAAATTTCCCCCATCCAACCCCCTACTAATTGTAAACCAATTTTTACCCTAACCAACGGTAGAAGTTTGAAATGCCGACCTCGGAATTTCCCCCTGACCTGTCAGCTTGCTTATTCTAAGACAGTTTTTCACTAAAAAGCACGGTAACAGTCAAAATACTAACCCGAAATTTTCCTCCACCTCATCCAGCAACTTGCAGTACTATAAACTACGATAAAGGTTTGAAATGCTGACACCGTAAATTTCCCTCACATATTTGTGCTACTTGTACGACTGAATGTTGTTTTAAAATGGATGAAAATAGAAATGATGACACCGGAAATTTCCCCGATCCCATCCTAAAAGTCGAAATGCCGAACCCGGAATTTCTCCCTACCCTGTCAGACTGCTATGATTGCAAGACCATTTTTCATTAAGAAGCGCGGTAACAGTCGAAATGCTAACCCGGAAATCTCTCCCATCTCATCCAGCTACTTGGAAGACATTTTTTTACTATAAACAGCGATAAATGCTTGAAATGCCGGCTCCGGAATTTTCCCCCACATATTTGTGCACGTTGTTCAGCTGCATCTTTTCTTAAACAGCGTGGAAATGGAAATGATGACCCCGGAAATCTCTCCCACATTCGATATTTTGTGTGAAACGCAATTTGTGCATGGTCCCTGACTGAAAAAAGTGGAGGACTTTTCCTATGGAGGAATTTTCCTATGGGGCACTTTTCCTGTGGAGGAATTTTCCTATGAGGCACTTTTCCGATGTGGGGGACCTTTCCGAATGTGGGGAAGTTTTCCTGTGGGGGCTCTTCCGTCCATCATCAAAATCACCTGCTTTAAACCGTGTAAACCAAAACTCACACGTGCTTTTCGATACAATATTCTCCTTCAGACCAAAACAGATCGATGCACGTGCTTTTGCACACTTTTTCCTTGATGAAATTTGTAACAAATGCAGTGTCGAATAAATGCAGTATCGCTTGCCATCTTTCACCTACCGATGTGCAAGTGCGTTTGTTTGACTGTGGGGCAAAATTCTGTGTCACATTTATACTCTGGACTAGTTACAGTCACATGACAACAATTTGGGGGAATGTCGGATACGTAAGTTAGCGGTATACGGCACAAAAAAAAACCTATTTAAAACTTATTTATACATAAGTTATATAAGTTTTATATAACTTATTTGTTTAATTGTATACCCATATGAAAGATGTTTTGGTTAGAATAGTTAAAGAGAAGCCCTTCATGTTCAATGCTATATATATACATATCCTAATTGCCCCCCCCCATCCATGGGGGAAGCTGTAATGTGTTTATCATCGAACATGACGAAACTTTTTAACCGGTAAAACGGTCTCTTGCGTAAATTGACGGAGAGGAAGCTGACTGCTTGGATTATTCGCAGTGTCATCTGAACTAGAGTTATACAGATTTTTTTCCTTCACTTTTATATGAAACAATTGTGGTTTATGAAAACTCCTAATTTACCGGAAACGGAAAATGATGTTGCCAAAGGTATTTATTTCATGTAAAAACGAATAAAAATTGAAAAATATTCTCGTACAAGTAGAGGCAAATGTGGCCTTGCACCCGGGCGGCAAGTACCATTGGCGCGCTCCAATCTAGTTTGAGGAAGCTAGAAAACTCTTCTCGCAATGACAGCCCAGCAACACTCGAGATGTCCAAGCAGCACAGTGACGTCACAACTGGCCCCCAGCCACGGTGGCCAAGGGCGCCCATGGGGGCCCCCCGGCCTTAATAATAATAGCAGTTACAGTTAAGAAGTTTAAGAAAAATATCAATTCCTTCTATAACAAATAAATGAGTGAATAGCTTATCATCACCTTATCAGAAAATGAAAATATTCTATTGCGTACATTTTGCCGGTCGTTAAAATCCCGAAGAGATGAAAGAAAGTTCAGTTATAAAACATTCTTTGCGTGTTGACTAGGAACGACTAGTCACAAGGTGTGCTTCCTTTAATGATGCTGTGATTTAAAGCTTTTATCGCTGTGACGAATTTTATCAATCATTTGGTCATTCCTTGGATTAAAAAAAAAATCTGTCAAAAAATTTGTAGCAGACGACTTTTTCCGTAGGTTCTGACTGGCTGCCTTGCCTCACTTTTCCAGAGGAGTTATTTTTAGTCTTTTACTGTTGTCAATACAACAAGATGATTACACATAATCTTGAAATAATGAATATTATATTACTGAAAATGTAGTGATAATTACGAATTGAATATTCGTATTTCTATCGGTTGTGAGCACGGTTCTGTGATGCATTTAACAGCAGGAACAAAAATTGCTGGAGGAATTTGATTTCATCCGTATGATACGATCATATTGAAAGTTGTTGAGCTGTACTGTGAACAATGGGGATCATGTTTGTCCCGTGCTACCGGCACTTTCAGTAATTATTTATAATTCGCGTACTATAGAATCGATAATAGTGCAGTTAGCAGTATAACAGCCGTCATTCTCGTACGCTAGTGTCATTGAGAAAGGCAGGACCGGCTTCTCATGTGTTTTTGTGTGTGACCAAACGCTTGTGTTTACATTCAGCGGTGTCTTCTTGGCATGCTTGTCTAGGAGAGCGTGCTGATGGATTTTTTCGTGTTGTTTATGGTTGTTTAATGTTGAAGACTGTTATTCGATACTATTATTACAGTTTATTTGTTGAAGTGCTAGGTTGGCGGTCGACGGCATTGTAATTTTCACTTTGTGTTATTTGGCGTGTTTATACGTAAATATTTATTGACTTCGTGCCAACAGCGTTGTGGGAAAACTTTGAGGACCAAGGTTTCGTATTTCGTGAATGGCCTAATCTTTAGAAGGTACTTGCAATGGTGAAAGTGATGTTTAGCAACGTTATATAGTAAGGGTCGATAAAAAGTGTTTGTGATGCTGGCAAATTAGTTTATTTTTGACACCCCTTAGAATTCTCCCCCCTGTCAACATGTGTTCTTCATTCAATCCTCTCGGCGTATGGCTGGGGCATTTGATTTGTTATTTACTGCAAGATTCATTTCTTTTCCCACGATTTTAACTATTTTTGATAAACAGAGTGTTCAGTGCTACCATCAAAATATTAATCAACAGATGTTGTGCAGATGTACTTTAACAGCTTGAAAGGTAATCTCATTGGCTGCCACAAGCCAGCAGTTGCAATAACTTGCTGTCTGTAAGAGTGCTAAAACCCTTCTTATAGCTAATTATTTAAAAAACGCTTGTTGTAAATAAGTTTTTCATTAATTTGGAAAGTTTTATGGGCAACATACTCTAATTTCATATCATTACACAGGTATCTTGAATAGTGTTACTAACATTTTCTGAAATATTTTTAAGAAATAATTGTTTACCATCTTGGTTGTATCAGTAATAATAATAATTTAAAATAGCAAAACTATACTAGCAATTCAAATTTATTGCCATAAAAATAGAAATCAACATTTCCAAGCTTTTGCACTTCAACCAGGTGGCTTTTTCAAGGAAGGTCAACAGCAAACTAACAGTCTACCTTCCTTGAAAAAGCCATCTGGTTGATGTGTGAAAGCTTGGAAATGTTGATTTCTATTTTTATGCCAGTAAATTTGGATTGGTGTGCAGTTCCTCATTATTAATTAATAGGGCTAGGATTTTGATGAGCTAAAAATTGTTAGAAAAAGCTCAATAAAAATGCATTTGTGACCCCTAAAAATTAATAAATGCATTTTTTTCTTTCCTTGTAAAACCAGTTAATCAAAAAAGGTGCATGAAACAAAACAAAGATAATCTAAAAGATATAATTTAATCTGTTGCTGTGCCAACTAAAATTCTTTATGCTACTACCAACATGACATACAGAACAAAACAAAGAATAAACAAGAAATACAACTTATTTGTTTTATAATCTGTGTGCCAAACTAAAAAAAATTGCCCCAAAACATGTCGTATAAGACAAAAAAGCAAAGAAAAGAAACCTCTTGAAATACAATTTAACTTTTTACAGTTTCTGTGCCAAACTGAGCCTTTTGTTTTTGTTAAGAAAAAATATGCCCTGAGGAAAAACAAAACAAAAATGTACAGGAAAAAGACAAAAATGTACTCTCCCCCACACCACACCTCGCCTTCTGATGTAATGACAGCGGCCATATTCCAAATGGGAAAACAGCTTCTCACCAGCTTGAAGGAAGAGACTAGAGGGGTGGAAGTACTTTTACTACAGATGTTCTAAATACAAGCACCCCCTCCCCCATTTGCTGTCTTGCTTCTGATTTTCAAGAAAAAATGGAGTTTCAAGGAAATTCGACCAAAAATGCCCTCTTTATTGAAAATACCAAAATATGCAAAATAGTGACTCAAAAATAACAAAAACATGCCTTAAAATGACAGAAAATCCTTAAAAAAATGCCATATCGTGTAAAAATCGCAGGAAAATGCCTTAATAAAGGTACTTAAATTAGTTTTGTATGAAATACATTTGTATACACTTGAACAATGTTTTAGTATTGCCAGAAAAAATATGCAAAATCCTAGCACTATTAATTAATAATATTGGTAAATGTGTAGATTAGCATCCTAAATTATTTCATCGGAAAAGTATTAGTACCTGGAAAAAGTGTGACATACAGATTTTAGAGTATCGAAATTAATGGCAAATGGTGCAGAAACTTCATATTTTAAATGTGTTTTAAAGATTTTTATTGTAATATTAACCTGCAAGTCCGACACTGTGAAGAGAAGCTGTGGTAGGCCTAACACATCACTCTGGTGAAGATGTGAAGCTTTGGTCCGTTAAAAGGAAGGTTCATTGCTGTGCCGAAATGACGGGCAGAAGAGTACAAGAGAAAGAGGTTATGTTGTTGGCAGGAGAGCGATAAATGATGTAGTGATACGCTACAGAAAATAGGACCACATCATCCACCCTTTATTTTTTTTGTGTCCTGTACGTTGGCAGGAAAAACCAAATAATACCTCTCAGATTTGCAAAAGATACATATGCGTAGAATAGAAACGCCTGCGAACAAGCTATTAGCAGAAGAACCAAAAGTATAGTGACACAGCAAATCAACTACACAGATGGAAGCTGTTCAAACCACAACCGAAAGTTATTGTTCCCCAGTTTTCTGTACAATATAGAAAAGCATGTTAGTACTTTCTGTTTTGAATCAGGGAATCATATCTGAAAGAACAAAAAACATTCTCAACATCTGCTTTAAAAATAATGACAAAACATGAATGAACTATATTCTGTAGTGTATGAGTACACGATGCTTCGCTCCCCTGGCAAGAACATATACGGCTGAACTTGTAGTCATCCGCGGTGAATTACACGGCTCATCGAATCTTCCTTTCAACGGAGCAACGCTTGCCATCATTACGGTAGCGATGCATTAGGCCTACTGCATCTTCTCTTCACAGCACCGCACTTACAGGTAAATATTACGATAAAAATCTTTAAAACACATTTAAAATATGAAATTTCTGCCCATTCATTTCCATACTCTAAATTCTGTACTTCACACTTTTCCCAGGTACTAGCATTTTTCCTATGAAATAATTTAGGACGCTAATCTACACACTTAGCATAATATTAATACCTGTGGAACTAGATAAGATTACATTGGAAGTACTTATAAAATATTACGGGTATCCCTCCACTACATTTTTGACAAATTTGTTTACATTTGAGATCCTGTGTTGCGGGTACCGTTATGCTAGATGAACACTACTGCAATAATTCTTCCACTGCAGTTGCTGGTGCATTTGTTTATGATTTAAACCACGGGTTGTACATTTTAAAATTAGATATCCTCGGCTATGTCCACCCCACCTGCAAAAGGGTGACAGCTAAGGATATAATTAGAGAGCAATTTAAATGAAAAGTAAAACATTTACTTTAAAAAGTAAAGAAATATATTTCAATCAAACAAATTAAATGCCAATGAATGGACATTAACAAATATCTAAAATAGACGTTACCTTCTTATTTCTTCCATTCAGTTGATTTAATTGTATTTATCAATGCATTAAACTGTGTAGCAAAGACTTTCCAAGCCAATGAGCCTATTGGTTAGCACCAAAGGTCATAGCTTGTGGGTCGCCAGGGGAGGCACAAAGCTTTTGAGCTCCCCTATGAATTACTCAAGGAATGTAATAATTAACACATGCCATATGCAGAAAAAAAGTTACTGAAAAAAAAAATCAATATTACGCTTATAGCTCTATACATCGATCTGACTGAGAGGTAAAACCTGTAAATCAGCTGATTCAAGATCGTGTCATTCGAGCCATCAGTGTGAAAATTCAAAGTTTTAAAATGCTGAGGTGTTTTTACAGAAGCTTGTTTAAGACACAGCAATAGATTTCGGAGATCAACTTGTCGCTCTGACTTCCATCATGACAAAATCTGTATGCTCTTTTCATTCAGTGGTGTAGCCAGAAATTTCTTAGGGAAGGGGTCCATCGGTTTGTTTCATTGGTGAAAGCCCCCATATATACATATATATCGCTTTAAATTCATATTACCATATCTACCAACAAGTAATTGGACACCCCTGCAATCGACGATATCTGTGGTTCTGATAAACGTCACGGCCGCCGCCGTTAAATATCGTGTGGGAAAGAACAATGCAACCAGTCGCGTGCAAGATGCCACGCAGTTCGGAGCTCTCTGATTTTGAGAAAGGTGTAATCGTCGGGTATCACAGAAATGGCCGATCCATACATGACATATCCAGCGAGTTGAAGTACCCAAAATTGACAGTGGCCTACGTGATTGGCAAGTGGAAGATGAGAGGTGACTGTCGGAATGTGACCCAACCCGGCAGACCCACAAAACTGGGAGTTAGAGACTGACGGGTGCTGGCCAGAGAAATTCGAAAGAACCGCACCAAATCGGTGGGCCACATCCGCGAGGAGTTTCAACAGGCATCCGGGAGTGTTCTTTTGATGAATACCATCCGTAAGGTAGCCCATCTGCTCGGTTATCGTGGACGTGCAGCCGCCCACAAGCCTTTGATCACCAAGTGCAATAGCGCTGCTCGGCTAACATGGTGCAAAGAACGTCTACAATGGACCGTTGAACAGTGGAAACAGGTTCTCTGGAGCGACGAATCAAGGTTCACCCTCTACCGTTCTGATGGCAGGGTCTGGGTTTGGCGTCTGCCTGGAGAACGCCTCCTGCCGGAATGTATTGTGCCAACTGTGAAGTTCGGCGGCGGTGGAATTATGCTATGAGGATGTTTCTCCTGATATGGCATGGGACCCTTGGTCGCAATTCCTGGTAGACTCAACGCCGAGACCTACTGCATCATTTTGGATGACCATGCTCTTCCTACGTTGTGGCAGTTTTAAGGGGTGGACCCATGTTACTTTCAGGATGACAATGCCACCTGCCATGTTGAGAGGTCCACCATGGCTTGGTATGGTGACAGTGGAGTTAATCGAATGGATTGACCTGCGCAGAGCCCGGACCTTAACCCTATCGAGCACCTCTGGCATGAGTTGGAGCGTCAACTTAAGGGATGCCCCTACCGTCCAAAATCGGTGAAGGAACTGACCTGTCTTCTCCAAGCCGAGTGGAAGAAAATACCGCTAGCCGTCGTTCAACACCTGGTTGAGAGTATGCCCCGGAGGGTCGCAGCTGTAATCGACACTCGTGGAGGCTCCACCGACTATTGAAGGTGAATAAACTTCATTTTCCTTTGCTATCACAGGTGTCCAATTACTTGTTGGTAGATAGTGTAAATCTCCCCTCAAGGGGGGGTTCCGGACCCGAGGACCACCCCCTTGGCTACGCCTATGCTTCCATTTCCTTGTACTCCTTACGATTGCACATTTTTGAAATGCTTTGCCTTGAGTGAGGTCCATCGCAAGTGTTGAGGCATACACATGCACTAAAACATATCAGTGCTAAAATGTAAAAATGCTAAGCAAAAGGACACAGAAATTTAAAAGCAACTGAAATATTTCTGACTGTGTCATATTATTCAGTGGGGAACCAATACATGCAATAAATGCAATTACACGTAATTATGGCATGAAAGGAGAAGTATCTACACTCAATAAAAGTTTAGACACAACTGAAACTTAATGCAAAATATATATTTTTAGACATGTATGGTATTTGCAGATACCTGTATCGGATTAAAAATAAATTTCTCTGTGGAATAGATTAAATTCTGCAGTATTTGGTTAATACAAATTTCTTAAATTAGTAGTTAATTTATTATTTATTTTATAAATCTTCTTTGGAGTTATCCTAAATATTTTGTCGAAATTTTTTCCAGAATTGCCTAGCCTAGAGGATATAAACGGTAGTAACATATTAAATAAAACAGGGCTTGAAGAATATCCGAGAAGTCACATGCCCAACTGGGCGTGTGCAAAAATTATTTACCTACCCAGGTAGTAAAATCTGAATGCCCAGGAATATTTATCTTTTAAGTTAACAAATTAAATAGAAGCCACATTTCTTTTAAGTTTAAAAAATATGATTAACTTTTTATTAATCTTTTGCATTCCCGTTTTAAGAGTGTATTCCAAATGTTCAATGCGCAAAAGCGTGTATCTTGCCTCACTTGCTCAAATTATACTAGATACCCAACCTCACCAGGGGCTGTGTGATATTCCCTTGTCGTTAGCCCTCTCCCCCCATCCTATCACTAAATGTTAACACTTGGAGCAAAACTCTACATGGCCCCAATTTCTGGACCTAGAGCATAATATAATTAAGGAAACGATATTCTCCTGTCCTTAGCACTCCATAACAATACAACTTCCGGTGATTTGCAGTGAAATGAAATCAAGATATACAACGGCCACCTTTTTTTGTAAAATTTAGTTGCCTGTTCATGTAATGAGATATATATATTTTTTTACTTGCCTATGCCAATAATTTACATGCCTCGGGCATGGTATTTTTCAAGCCCTGCTGATAAAGGATACATTGCTCTAATTTTAATCAAATATGGACTATGAACATTTTTAAAACAAAGCTTGGAAATTTTGGATATATATATCTATATTGGATATATATATATATAAGTGTCAGACAGACCTTCATAACTCAGAAACCAAGCATTTCCGGACCTGTGTTGATATAAACATTTTTTCTTATCTACCTATGAGGAACTTATTCCTGCTGTTTTGCTGTGCATTTTTGAGACACCCTGTTTAAAATCATATTATGAAATGCACTTGAAATTCGACCAAATTCCGCGCAATGCTGCAGGAACCAGGGATGGTATAAATACCACTACATTCTTCCAAAACAAACACACACCAATTCCATATATAATACAAATATAGAGCAAATCTCTTTCAAAATTTGAATTTCTGAGTAAATTACTGCCAAACAGACCTAATTTCAAACCAAGGAGTGTGATAAAAAAAACCCCCAAAAAAACAAGTAAGATGGCATCCGATTTTCGGGTGTAATAAGCACGTCTTTTGAATCTGTTCTGATACAAATTAAATTTATCAAAGTTATTCAAAGTCAGTGGGACCGGGATGGAAAACAATAGTATCTGACGGAAAAAAGAAGTTTTTCAATCAGGTTTTTAATCCCTCGGATATTTCTGTAAACGGAATCGTGAGCTTATGCCCTCTGGTTGCAGACTTTACATTAAGTAAAATATGAATTGATGTGAGAAACATTTTGCACAGGAAACGCTCTCCAACACAGAAAGAATTTTTCAAATCGGACTCTTGGAAACACAGATATCGACAAAAATAAAATGTGGCTTTACGTCCCCTGGTGGGAAAACCATGCATTATTTTAGGAAGAAAGTATTCTTAAAAGGTTTTTCAATATGAGCGGTATCAGTCCAAGAAAAAAAAAAAAAATTCAGTCTGCTTCTGATGTATTTGCTACAAATACATCAGAAGCAGAAATGAACACTTATGCCCTCTGGTGGCCAAACCATTCTTTACCAAACAGAAATTATATGAAAAATATTTTCCATCAGGTGCTGTATGCGATACAGGAAGAATTTTTCAAATCTGAGTCTTAGAAGCAGAAATAATGCAGGAAACGCAATTTAACTTTGTGCCCCCTAGCGGAAAGTCTATGATTTACTTGAAAATTTTGAATTTATAGGAAAAACATTTCGCATCAGAAACACTATCCAACAAAGAAGGAATTTTTCAAATCTGACTCTTAGAAGTAGAGATATTGACCAAAATAAGATATACATCTACACCCCCTGGCATAGAAACCATGCATTATTTTAAGAAAAAAATGTTCCTAAAAGGTTTGTCGACATGAGTAGTATCAGCTACAAGCAACTTTTTTTTTCAATCAAGATTTTAGAAGCTCATATTTTGCTGCAAATACATCAGAAGCAGAAATTAAAACTTGCGCCACCTGGTGGCCAAACCATTTTTTACAACAAATAAAAATTATGTGCAAAGGATTTCCCATTAGGAGCTGTATCCGGTGCAGAAGTAATTTTTCAAATCTGAGATTTAGAAGCAGAGACAATGGTGTAAAAGCAATTTACCTTTATGCCCCCTAGCCAAAAGTCTATGAATTACTTGACAATTTTGAAATTTTATGAAAAACATGTCGCACGGAAAACACTATCCAACAAAGAAGGAATTTTTCAAATCAGACTCCTAGAAGTAGAGATATTGACAAGAATAAGATGTACATCTACGCCCCCTGGCGGAGAAACTGTGCAATATTTTAAGAAGAAAATATTTCAAAAAGGTTTATCGATGTGAGTGCACTTCATTTTTGTATAAAACATAGTAAAAGAACCTGTACTGAAGTATGTTGAAGTACGACAGACCCAATAATGCAAACAGGGAAAAAATGGAGAGGGTTGACTTCGACGTCATTATCAAGGATCGTTTTCCTGCAGTGTAAGACTATCCTTGATAATGACTGCAGTTCCAACAGCTGAAACCGGTCAGAAACGAACGAGAAAGTCATCGAGGTCAACCCCTCCATTTTTTCCCCGTTTGCATTATTGGGTCTGTCGTACTTCAGCATACTTCAGTACAGATTTTTTTACTATGCTTTGAACTATTCTAGAAGATATATCAAGATTCAACCTATGTAAATAGAAGTTTTGAGTGTATTTTAACCCTACTTCAGAAGATTTTATTGATTTTAACTTACTTCGATAAACTTTGTTGTCAAGCTGATCCCGCTTCATTTTTAGTGTGTTTTTTAAAAAAATCTTTGTTCATTCGACGTTGAACTTCTTATTATTTCATTGTCAACTTCAAAAATAACTTGCTGACTAAAATAATAGTTAGAGGATTAATATGGTATAGATAATCTTATTTTTTTATCCCATTCCTCAATTTCCTCACATATAACTTCATAGTTGCCTTGTTAATTTCACATATATTCAACTACAGAATTCGAAGTGACTTTGCATTGTGACAAACTATGAAATGTCAGCTAAACAGGATTATACACTCATCAAGCCATCCTTCAGCAATATGCACCTGATATATAACGTGAGTTATGACTTTTAATTTTGTTTTTTTCACTAGACAGACTTATGTTGACAACTTATGGATTTTTATCATGAATGTTTGTAAATTTAGACAGGATACAATAGAGGGTTGACCCGATGATGTATAATTAATATAATGTGAGAAACAGTGTATACAAGTACAATGTACTTATAACCCATTCTTAGCAGTGATTCTGATTAAAATTTTTGTAACAGGTCTAATATCAAGTTTTTTCATTCAAACAGATGCTTTTTCTTTCATATTATTTGCCTTATAAATGGTATAAATATTAATAAACATGTGTGTTGAGTTATCAGAAAAAGTTCAGAGCTCCCAAATAATTTATTTTAAATTTAAGCTTTTTTTACTCAAACTTCCTTCTTAAAATTAGGGTGCGTGTTATACGCCAAAAAATATGGTATATATATTTCACATATTAATTTATTTGCAAATGCTAATTTAAAATTTAAAATGGGATTTCACAACAAACCACTATATAATCATCACAAAGAATAAGGGTAAAAAAGGTGTAGTTTATGCCCTAAATTGTTTGGCAAAAAATGTTGAAAAATGATGTACAAATTTTAATGTATGTAATTTGATAGGAAATGGTGAAAAAAATTTCAGCTTTACAACACATTTTAAAGATATTTGCCATAGAACATATTTGCAAGCATGAAGATGTGAACAACTGCTGCGGCAAGTCTCCCCGAACCCAGTTGCAATGTCATCCATGGTTTTGCTGAAACAATGGTAATTTAGTCATGCTGCAGTAGTAATTTTACTAGGACAAAACTGTGAGACAGAGTGAACCTTTGCATCTTGCAGCAATCTACTCTGGGATAGAGTTCTAAACTTATCATTATTTCTTTATTGTCTCTAGAAAAGGCATTAAAACTCAGTTTCATTCTAACTAGATTACCAAAGCAAAAAAAAAAAAAAAAAAATTAGAACCATCCTCTTTTTGGCAGGAACTAGGATATAGATTGTTAGAAATGCACCTCTAGCAAAAACAGCTGAAAAAGACAGTGCTCTATGATATTTCTGCTTTTGCTAAATAAAAAGCAATTTTGACAATACAAGTCTAAGAAAAACATTCCTCTAATTTTTTTTTTAAATTTTAATTGATATTTGAAAATGTCCAAATAATTTAGTACCACAGATTTTAGCAACCCTGACATCACATGGTGGAAATTTTATGTTTGTCCTGGAACATTGGAGGTTTTTGGAGTGGTTTTGGATAATGGGATGCTAGATAAAAGATCCCATTCTGTAGTATGTCTAAGTTTTGTGAGAATTTAGCGAGGGTGCGATTATTGAGTGCATTATGGTGTCAAAATGTGTAATTTGTGTTATGATTTCCTTGCATTCTTATGAAATACGCTATAAAATCTGTTTGTGTTTCAGGTTATGTTCGAGAACAATTGGTTGGTATACTGGAACCTTGTGAAATTCTGTTCATTATAATGTAGTTGGGAATGCTTGATTGTTCTGAAACATCTTTGCACAACCTCTCAAATGAGGAAATGGAGGTACACGATTTTTCTTTTATTAGAATTAAGATACTCTTTTTTTTTTTTTTTTTTTTTTTTTTTTTTGTCAGATAAAAAGTGAAGCATTTCTGTTGTAAGCTTTATTTTTAAACATAACATTAAATTAAAAACAAAACAACAAGAAAGATGACACCGAATATTCGGGTGTAATAAGCACGTCTTTTGAATCCGTTCTGACGCAAATTAAATTTATTAAAGCTATTCAAAGTCAATGGAACCGGTATGCAAAACAATAGATCTGACGAAAGAAAAAAGATTTTCAATCAGGTTTTTAATCCGTCAGATATTGCTGTAAACGGAATCGTGAGCTTACGAACACTTAGAAACAGAGATATCGACAAAAATAAGATGTGACTTTACGTTCCCTGGTGGGAAAACCATGCATTATTTTAGGAAGAAAGTATTCTCAAAAGGTTTATCCATATAAGCGGTATCGATCCAAGAAAAAAAATTAGTCTAGTTTTCAGGAGCCCAAATTTTGCAACAAATACTTCAGAAGCAGAAATTAACACTTATGACCCCTGGTGGCTAAACCATTCTTTACCAAATATTAGAAATTATGTGAAAAATATTTTTCATCAGGTCTTGTATGCGATACAGGAATAATTTTTCAAATCAGAGTTTCAGGAGCAGAAATATTACGCAGAAAACGCAATTTACCTTTGTGCCCCCTAGCGGAAAGTCTATGATTTACTTGAAAATTTTGAATTTATAGGAAAAACATTTCGCATCGGAAACACTATCCAACAAAGGAAGAATTTTTCAAATCGTACTCTTAGAAGTAGAGATATTGACAAAAATAAGACACACATCTACACCCCTGGCGTAGAAACCATCCATTATTTCTAGAAGAAAATGTTCCTAAAAGGTTTGTCAAAATGAGTAGTATCGGTCAGCAAATGACTTTTTTTCAATCAAGATTTTAGAAGCTCACATTTTGCTGCAAATACATCAGAAGCGGAAATTAAGATTTACCGCCTGGTGGCCAAACCATTTTTTCACAAAAATTAAAAATTATGTGCAAACGATTTCCCATCAGGAGCTGTATCTGGTGCAGAAAGAATTTTTCAAATCGGAGATTTAGAAGCAGAGATATAGGGGGAAATGCAATTTACCTTTATGCCCCTAGCGAAAATTCTATGAATTACTTGAAAATTTTAAATTTATAGTAAAACCATGTCACACTAGAAACACTATCCAACAAAAAAGGATTTTTTTAAATCGGACTCCTAGAAGTCGAGATATTGACAAAAATAAGAAATACATCTACGCCCCTGGTGTAGAAACCATGCACTATTTTAAGAAGAAAACATTTCTAAAAGGTTTGTCGACATGACTAGTATCGGTCAACAAACGACGTTTTTTTTCAATCGAGATTTAGAAGCTCATATTTTGCTGCAAATACAACAGAAGCGGAAATTAAGATTTACGCCCCATGGTGGCCAAACTATTTTTTTACAAAAATTAGAAATTATGTGCAAACGATTTTCCACCAGGAGCTGTATCCGGTGCAGAAAGAATTTTTCAAATCAGAGATTTAGAAACAGAGATATAGGGGGAAATGCAATTTACCGCTACGCCCCCTAGCAAAAAGTCTATCAATTACTTGAAAATTTTGAAATTTTATGAAAAACATGTCACACGGAAAACACTATCCAACAAAGAAGGAATTTTTCAAATCGGACTCCTAGAAGTAGAGATATTGACAAGAATAAGATGTACATCTACGCCCCTGGCGGAGAAACTGCAATATTTTAAGAAGAAAATATTCCAAAAAGGTTTATCAATGTGAGTGGCATCAGTCAACGAAAGAATTTTTCAATCGATATTTTAGAAACTCCGATTTTATGGCAAATACATCCGAAGCAAAAATTAACACTTACGCCCCTGGTGGCCAAAGTATTATTTACCAAAAATTTCAATTTATATGCAAAAGATTTTCCATCAAGAGATGTATCTGCTGAAGAAAAAAAAATTCAAATCAGAGTTTTAGAAGAAAAGTTATTTATCGGGGAAAATGTAATTTACTTTTACGCCCCTAGCGGAAAATCTGTGCGTAATTTGAAAAAGTAACTACATCTAAAATACTCTTCGACATAAATGGAATCGAAAGATAAAAAAAAAATTCAATCGGGTGTTTAGAAGCAAATATGTGGAATAAAACGTATTTATGAATTCGACATCATCTGCATTTATGCCCTCTACCGGCAAAATTGTACATTGTAAAAAAAAACGAAATAAAGGATCATCATTTGCCTATTTCAAGCTTCCGAATGCAAAAAGAATTTTTAAAATCGAACTAATAGTTGCAGAGATATCATGAGTACGGACGGATAAACCGATAACAGAAGCACGATCTTTTTTTACAAAAGACATGCGAAAAACCCATCTGTTCTTCTTTTCTGAAATACTTGATTCTACTGTTCCAGAAAAATAAATATGGAGAGTTACAAATGTAACAATAGATTTGTTACTACTGTTAAGTTTTCAGAACAGTAATTTGTTTAACTAATTGTAAAAGTGTTAAAAGTTATAACTGAGAAATGATGAAGTTATTGCAAAGTTTTAAAGAAAAATTGTGCCGCCCTAGTGGCGCAGTGGTCTAAGCGATGGCGTTTGATCATTCGTCCCAGATGGGTCCGGGTTCAAATCCCGGTGTGGCATGGATGTTGTGTTTGTCTTACGGCCCTGGCTCTCTCCCTTCCCTGGAACCATTGTCCCTAAATTAGGGATGAGTGACTGCTTACAGCCCACTGATTGCACACAGTGGTCATTGAACATCCAATAAAAAAAAAAATTGTATAGAAAATTTTAATTCTATTTGTAAGTTTTCATCATTTGTTTGCACGGGACTTGCTTTTCCACTATTTGAATCTTTCTCGTGTCATGCAACTGTTGAACTGTGCTTGACTGATTCACTAGTGTTCTCCCTAGATTTTTTTACAGCTGGGTGGCAACAAATTTTAGCTGGGTGGTACTTTTAACAACCTCCCTTCCAATCAAAGAAAAAAAAAAAAAGGATGTTGTTTTGCTTAATACAAGGTCCGATCAAAAAGTTCCGAGACTAGGCTGATATACAACAAAGTACTTAATTTACTCAAGTCTGACTATGATCTCCCTCAACATAGTCTCCTTGGGCAACGATACACCGCTGCCAGCATTTTTGCCACTGTTGAAGTGCTCCCTGGAAGTCCCGTTCGTGAATCGTGTCAAGCACCTTCTGCGATTCATGCTGGATCTTGTCCAAGGTTTCAAAACGGCGACCCTTAAGCTTCATCTTCGGGAACAGAAAGAAGTTGCAGAGGGCCAAATCTGGTGAGTAAGGAGGGTGAGAAAGGGTAGTCGTGCTGTTGCTGCTGCAAAACTGACGTGTTGCTAATGCTCTGTGAGCTGCTGCATTGTCGTGATAGAGCAGGAAATCGCCCCTGCACCACATTTCAGGTCGTTTGCAGTGAATGTCTTCCCTAAGATGCCGCAGAACATCATAGTAAAAAGGGAGATGATGGTCTGGCCCTGGAGGACAAATTCATGGTGCACAATCCCATGAATGTTGAACACAATGAGCATGCTTTTGGTTGTGCTCTGGACCTGTTGGCCTTCTTCTGTCGTGGAGATGTCAGGCTGTTCCACTGTGACGACTGTTGTTTGGTCTCAGAGTCGTACATAACCGTAGACCCAAGTCTCTTCGCCAGTGATGACACGCGACAGGAACGTTGGTTCATTCACTGCCTGCTGACTAAGATCTTGACAGAGTTCGACACGGAGCACCTTTTGTTCGGGGTTCAGAATCTTTGGCACAAACTTTGAAATAATGCAGTGCATGTTCAAAACCGACGTCAGAATTTCTTGCACTGTTCCATATGACACATTGACGATGGTAGCAATGTCTTGAGTGGTTCTCCGATGATCCTCATGCACCAGTTCCCTAATTTTGTCCACATTTTGGGGGGTTTTGCTTGTGGACGGTCGCTCTGCCGCTCTTGAAACACGAGTGCCACTCAAAACACCTCGCACGACTCATTGCTTCATTGCCATAAGCCTGCCGCAACATTTCATGCGTCTCCATTCTCGATTTGCCGAGTTTGACGCAGAATTTGATGTTCGCTTGCTGCTGTAGTTTGCAGTCCATACCAAAATCGCAGCTGTGTTCTGCACGTGGTCACCAAATATCGTGTAGCACAGCTCCCGATGTTCACAGAATGACACGACTTGGCACAATGACTGATGAAGGTCACTGCCATTTGTCGACGCTCTACGTACCTAGTCTCGGAACTTTTTGATCGCACTACGTATTATTATACTTATTAAACATCTTTAGTGGTGTAGTAGGTGTTAATGTAATGTAATATGATAAAAAACATTAGAAAATTGTACATAAATGATAAAAAAAATAAGTACTTACTAATGAATCATATTTGACACAGATTTCAGCCTGTTCTCATCAATATTTTTGGTGTATGTGGGAATAAGTTCTCCACTTGTACTACTTTGCGCATTGTGAAAACGTTCATTCAAAGAAATTTAGGTGGGTGGCAGAGAGAATTAGCTGGGCATGCTGCACAGTGAAAAGACTCTAGAGAGAATGCTACACTTTTAACTGTATTCCCATTTCTGTGGTTGACTGGGCTGTGTCGTTGTCCAGAAGAGCTTTCAGATCTGCGCTCTGCATCTCCTTTGGCTGTCTACTATGCTGCTTTTCCTCCATGCTGCAATCACCACCTCTGAACTTCAAACTGCTCACGACATGTGTTTGCACCTACCACTTTCTCACTGTATGGCGAACAAATCCACTCTCAAGGGTTTTGCAGCAGTTTTCCCAAGATTAAAGAGCAGCTGCAGACAGTGATGAATATACTCTTTGTTGGTCGTCATGTCTTAGCTCAAGAAACCATTGATGTGGGCTGTCTGCCAACATGTGTTATTTGGTGCATTGTTGTCACCTCATCCCCACAGCATGAAAATTTAACAAAAATTCAACCATGGCATGCTTTTACAGCCAACTACATGGAGCACCAGAAACTTATGCAGGGACCTAATAGTTTCACATATCTGAACTTCTGTTGCATATTCTTGTGTGTGTAATTCAAATAAATCCAAAACTGTTGGATTGCTGTACACAAATCCCATTTAATTCAAATCTTCCATCAGAATTCAAGTTCATCTGCATAAATTTCTGGTAAGAGAATCTTATGCTATATGGAGAGGACATTTACAAGTACATTTTTGATCACAGTTACACAAAGTGACTAAAAATATGCACAATTGCAGGATTTAAAAATTTTTAATTCCTTGAAAATAGAATTTCAATTTTGAAGTCTTGTTTAAGATTTTTAGTCTGTGTATTAATCAAGCCATACATTAATACAGTAAACCTTTATTTTGGTGGCATCCTAAGTTGCTTTGCAGGATTACTACATATTCAAATATATAAATTCATATAATGTGCTGTAGAAATTCTCTCCTTTGAGGCTTTTTCTCATATTTTTGATCACGTGTGAAGTGTGCAGCAAGGATAATTTCTACCTAGTGAGACGAGTGGCAGCATCCAGCAGGCTTCCGTGTAACCTTCATGAAAATGTTCAGTTTTCATAGTGGCTGGTACCGTCTAAATTCTACCAGCCAAATGAGAAAAACAAGAAATATGACACCAAATTCTCGGATGTAATTAGCACATCCTTTAAATTCTTTCTGACATGAAAAGAATATTTCAGAGCAGATTTTTAGATAAAAAAATTCGTCAAAAACAAGAATGGACTTACCTACCCTCCCTAGGGAAGAACTGCACATAATTTAAAATACATAATGTGAATAGTGTTCTTCATAGTGAATGGAACTGGTTGCAAATAATATCAACTGCATGTTTACAATCTGAAAAACATCCACAAATAGAAATTGCTACTTATGCTTGCTAGTGGCTGAAATGTGCAGTACAAAAAATCGCAGTTTGCCCAAAATGTTTCTCGTAGCAGAATATATGAGAAGCAAAAGGCAGTGGCGTAACCATGTTTCAAAATCTGAGGGATCTGATCACACATACACACATTATATATATACATATATGTGGATCCCTGGCTGAAAATCTGGAGGGCCTGACCCCCACCCCCCAGTGGTTACGCCTATGCAAAAGGGATTTTCTGAACCCCTTTTCAGATATGGAGGGAAACGTAATATAACTTTACGCTTCCTAGTAAAAATGCTGTGCATCATTTAAAGAAATAATTGGGTGCAAAAGGCTCTTCATAATGAAAAGTAGTCTACCAAGAAAGGATTTTTCCAAGGAATTTTTGGAATCAGAGGAACTCTTTCACAAATAGAAATGGACTGAACGCATTTGAAAATCTTTGTATGGCAATAATAAAAAATCATGTTTTTCTGATCTGAAACATGTTAAAACATTTTTTAAAACAAATTCTCTAACTCAGCTTTTTACAAAAAAATATATTCATTTGTATTCAGTACGTTTAGGTATTGATTAAACTGTTTGCATGAAAATGAAGTAGATTATATATATATTCATATTAATGTTAACTACAGTGATGAGTTTTACTTTTACCTTTTTGTGCAATTGATGCTAATAAAATAAATTAAAAATGAATTTTCTGATCAGAAAATGTAAAAAAAAAAAAAAAATATCAGGACTTCGGAAAATTTTAAAATAATTCATTCCATAAAACTGTTGAATTAATTCTTTACCCCTATCTTTACTAATAACTCATTAATTTGACAGGGGAATATTTCTTGCCAATTGCTATTTTTGTGTGTTCTGAGTACTATTGCATAATTTTATATTTCTTGTGTTAAAAGAGTATTTGTCTTTATTGTTTTGCAGTAGCAGTTTTGTTTACATTTTCCTCCCTCCTATATTTTTTTCCAGCATTTCAGTGAGGATGTATTGGAAGAAATAACTGATGAAGTTATTCTTGGTCTATGTTTTGAAGTTCATAGAGCAGTCAAGCTCAACATTCTGTTTCTTGACGAGCCCAAGGAGGAGTAAGTACAAAATAATTGTCACATTAGCTAGCCTCTTACAATTCTATAATTAAAGTTGAATCAAATGTTGGCCGAGATGTGTGTAAATGTGTACTTATCTTTTAGTTCTATTGTTCACGTGAGACCGACCATGTAACAAAAAAGTTTAACTTTTTAACTGGGTGAAAAATCAGAATGCGTGGCAAGAAAGCTTGAATATAACAAAGCACGAGCAAGATGGAATTGTTGACTGTAATTTATTTATGTAAATATTAAACAGGTAGACATCACTGTATTCACAAGATAAAATTACTGAATTCAAAACAAAACAAAATAAAATTGTTTTAAAAGACATTGCTTGAAACACAGCTTTTTTTTTTTTTTTTTTTTTTGCACTTGCCAGAACATCAACTCAATTTTCCTCTTGTGTTGCTTTCTTCTCTGCAAATTCCATGGTCATATTTGTCTTTTGCTGACTCTGAAGCTGCACAACAATCTTTGCTTAGTTTATCTTTCTGTTGATATTATTCCCTTCCCATTTCTTCATTGTCACTTTTCTTCTCCTTTTTTCCCCTTTTATTCCCCCAGATGACAATTTATCCGTCATGTTGGAAGCACTTTCAGCCTGAGGACCATGAATGCATGATATCAAAGCTTTCACCACTTTTGATAAATAGTGTAACTTTCAGAATATGAATACTTTTGAAACACCATACACCAATTCTAACAAATTTTTAAACTTTGTCACTTCCATTTTTTGAAAAATTTCTCTGTCACTTTCATTTTTGGAAAATTTCCCCTCCCTTATCAAGCTTCAATGCAGACATTTATGAGCAGAAGTAACATTTAACAACAACACAGGATAAGCGAGAACATCGTAGGAAGAAAAAAATACAATTACGACAGAAATCTTTGCTTTGACCGACTTCTGTTTTCGTCAACTTTTCCCTCCATTTTCAAGCTGAAATGCAGTATTTGTGGAATAAATGGACATTTAAGAGAAATACTGGGCAGAAGAAACATCGCAAGTGAAAAAAAAAATATGAGAGAAATCTCCGCTGCGTCTAACTTCTGTTTTTGAAAGTTTTGAAAGACAGAAGTCTATCCTCAAACGGAAAACGAACACGCCTTCCTTACCACCCCCCACCCCTAATTTCTGCTCAGTTGTGCATTGATCTCGAAAATGCCCCAAATGATAACGGGAATGGCGGAATTCTTCAAATCCATGAAAGAATCTCATGCCTGAAGGCTACAGGGAAATCTTTGCGCCTTCTTAACTATTGTTTTCGGAAATTGTTGCCTATAGTTTCATGTTAAAATACAAACATTTATGCAATAAAGTGATGTTCGACAACAATACTGGACTTCGTGAGAAAAAAGAAATTACGATTACAAAAGAAAAATCTTAATTCCTTTTAACTTCCGTTTTCTAAAGTTATGAAAGACAAAATACCATTCCCCGACAGAAAACGATCCCTCTCTACCCTCCCCCTTCCCAATTTCTCTTAAATTCTGCATCGATCTCGAGTATGACCCAAATAATGACAAAAACCGGAATTCGCGGAAGAATCACATGTATGTATGTAGCAGTTAGTCAAAGTGTGTGTGCATGTGCGTGTAATGAAAATCATAATTTTTTTTATCATTTTACAGAATTCCAACAATCCTTATAAATCCTTAAAAGTCCTTAAAAAGGGCTTTTTTTTTGTTTGGGTGCTTAGATGTCCTTATTTTTTTGCCCAAAAATGTCAAAAAGTACATAATTTAGCTATCTGATTGCACAAAGTTCAGAAGTTACAGTGTTGTGCATAAAGCTCCTGCTGCTGGTTGGCTGTATTCACGACAGCGTCATGTGATGTCAGCTGAAAACCCATAGGAGAGCATGGGTCATCGTGAGATAATTTGCTGAACAAAGCCAAGACCTATGTGCTAAATTAAGCACATCTAGCAGATTCTCTCAAACAAGCTCATCACCATCACTTGGTACTATATTTCACTTTTGTATTCCTTTTTTTTGTGTACGTAAATATCAATTATTCAGTTATATCACTAGAGCATTAAGTGCAAAACTAAAATCTTGAACATGCAATTTTGACTTTGGTTTTCCAATTTAAACCATGAAATGATTGCAAAATTCAAATCTTAAACTCATAGCTTTAACTGCAGTTTTACCATTTTCATGCTTTATTGCATATGTGATTGTCCTCTAGGAAAACTGATTTGATCAACAGAAGTCTTTTAAATTAGCATAAATTCTAGTACATCCACAAACTGGTATAGAAAAATATTGCAAACTTCATCAGTATACTTCAATTAGCATAGTAAAGTTGTGTGTAAAAGTATATTTGAGCACATGTCATTGTTGTGTATGCAATTGATTAAATCCTTAAAACATTTTTCTGGGGTGCTTAAAAGTCCTTAAAAAGGGTTTATTTTTTGTGGGAAAAAAGAATTAAGACATTAAAGTAAAGTACTTATAATTGTTTGGAATCCAGAAATTACCCAGTTGATGATTTTTTTTTATGGACAATATTGTTAAGATGCTAAGATAGTGTTATTTTTTGTACATGCCATGAGGAGTAAAATGAAAGTTTTATCTATTTTGTTTTCTTTATAATGATAAAGAAAAAAAACCCCTCAGTTTTAGGCCCCTTTGTCTTCACAAAGGATTTCAGAAATAAGAATCATACTACTCTATGAAGAAACTTATCAGAAAGTAAAGGGCTTTTTAGGAAGTCAGCAACTGCAAGCATGAGAAAATAAGAACAATCAAGTTAAAATAAGTAGAATTATTAGCAGAACAAAATTAGTAAGGCAGAAATTAGAACTGAACTGGGGGTAGCTTTCCTATAGAAGAAAACATTAATGAGAACATACTGAAGTGTTCTGCATTTAGGTATCGAGTAAGAGACTAAGAATTGCTTTGACCAATATTAAATTCTGTGGTACTATAATTTGCCTTTTCACTCCTGACCCATGAGCTGTTTTTGTCCACACAGAATTACCAATTACTGGAACATTTTTTCATTTTGCACCATTCATAGTAAACTCTTGCTAAGGTGGCCATTTAGGAGGTGCTTGAACAGGCATACCTGTGCCCAGCTGTCATGCCATGTTCAAAGTCACTCAGATCACTCATTTTACCCAGTCTGACCTTCAACTGAACACTAACGGATGTTGGAGGAGTTGATCTACATGATTTATGCTTCACACCATACTCAAGTGACATCTTAAGTATTGGAGGGGGCTAATTTATGTGGCAAGGGAAAGTGTACTTCCCTAATAAACTGGCATCTCAATGTGTGAGAACCAAAATTTTTAATTAACCTTCCATGAGACATTTCACAGATTTTTAGCATTCATTTTAATGATCTGACCGACAAGCTTCTTTCATTTCATAAATACATTGTATCAATAATTGTAACAATTGTCACAAAAATGTGTACTTTTTTTATGCAGTGTATTGATCCATAGAAGTAGGGAAAAAACGGGGTTATTTTACCCTTGTTACTTCTGTTACTAGTGTTTGAATTTGCAAAACACTCATAGTTCTCAAGTGCGAGTAACAGAGGCAACATTGGTGAAATGACCCACCTTTTTTCACTACTACTGTGGCTCTTTTGTTTTATTTGTGTGCTGAGTTGTAGAGTGAGAAGCTTTTCTTTCACAATGTGAGTGAAAGAAAGTGTATCTGGTTTACTTTTAATAATAATAAAAAAATAGTTTGATCTGTTTACTCTTCATGGATTTTAATTTTGGAATTTTTTTTTCCTTTCATTTTCTTCTGTGTTATGGGAAACCAGTGAGAAGAAATATGGTAAGTTGTTTTTTTTCTTTTTCCTTGAGAGAGAGGAATTAATTTTCTCTTAGAACAGAATTTTATTTAAATGGTTAACATGCGACACCAGTTTATGACAAAACTTAGTGTTACTTAACTTGTAACATAAAAATATGCTTCTTGAGTTGAAGTCAAATGTTATATTTTTAATCTAATTCTAATTCATTAATTCAAGACCTGTTGAGTGCCAAAGTCTTGCCTTAATTTAGAACTGCTGTAGAATGTATGTTAAGGAACAGGAAAGATGAACTACAGTTGTTCAAAACATTTATTGCTATATCTGTGGCAATGGATCATTCAAAATCATAAAATTACATTTCTATGAAGAAAACATTAATCTACAGCTCCTGAATTTGATATCAGTAAATCACCCTTTTTTTGTAGCACAAGAATTTTTAAAAGTTGAGGAAATAGATTTTTTATTTGGCATTATATAATTTTCTGAATGTAGATTATATTGGGTATATAAATAAGATTTGAGGTGAACAAAACACGTTGTCGGCGAACAGAAACAATATTTTAATATTAATCGAAGTATGCTCCCTCTGAAGCTACAACTTTACCCTATCTTTCGGGCAGTGGACGTATGCCCCGAAGGAAGAATTCCGGTTCCTTGGAAGAGATCCAGTTGTCCAGCCAATTTTTGATGTCTTCATAAGAACTAAACCGTTCTCCAGAAAGTGCTGACTGCATCGACCGGAACAAATGGTTATCTGATGGTGCAATATCTGGCGAATAGGGTGTGTGGGGTAGAACTTCCCAGTCGGATCCTTCTAAGTACTTTTTCACAGGTCGAGAAACATGTGGTCTTGCGTTGTCATGCTGTAAGATGACTTTGTTGTATCTATTCTCCCATTCTGGCCGTTTTTGCCTGAGAGCTCGTTTTAAACGCATTAATTGGGGTTGATACCGATTGCCAGTAATAGTTTCTGATGGTTTCAGCAGTTCATAGTGGATCACACTCTTCTGGTCCCACCAGATACACAGCATTACTTTTGAACCATGGATATTGCGTTTTTACGTTGAAGGACCTGGTTCACCTGGCTTCACCCATGCTTTCTGCCATTTAGGGTTATCGTACCATATCCATTTCTCGTCGGCAGTAATAATACGATGCAAAAAACCCTTTCTTTTTGCCTTGGAAGGCAATTCACAAATGGTTTTTCGACGTTCAAGGTCTCTTTCCCGCAAAGCATGTGGAACCCAATACCCTTCTTTTTGCACCATTCCCATGGCAGCTAAATGTTGTGAAATGCATGGTTGACTAATATTTAATGCTGCTGCTAGTTCTTTTGGGTCTGGCATGGATCCTCGTTGAGTAAAGCTTCCGATTTGGCATCAGCAGTTTTTTTGGGTGGTCCAGAACGTTCTTTATCACTGACATCGAAATCGTTCCTTTTGAATCGTCTAAACCAATACTCACATGTTTTTATGGATGGGGGAATGTTCACCATAGATTTCTGACATTAAGCGATAGCTGTCAGCAATACTTTTCTTGACAATAAAGTAATGCACTAACACTTCCCGCAAATGCTGTTTTGTCGGGACGAAAGTTGCCATTTTCCATCGAGTAAAACAAATACGTCTTTGCACCTCAATTGAATGTCATATACTGACTCTGACAGCTGGCGTCTTGTACTGCGATATCACAGTGTTGCCACCTTAAAATACATGTGAGCAGTAATAAGTACGACACCGAACGGAAATCCCTCAAAACTTATTTATATACCCAATATAAATAATAGATGACTTTTTGTGTACTTGATTATTTTTGGGAGGTGGCAACATTGCACCTGCTTTATAGCAGTTACAACATCCTATCCAGCAGAAAGGGAATAGTGAAGTACATTTAATTTTGTGGCACTAGAAAGTGACATAAAGTAACTTTCACTCAGCACAATATGCTGATAAATGTCATATCTACAGCATCGATATTATGTTCAAAATTCCTTCCCTAAATAAAATGTAACACAAATACTTGCTCCCATGATTATGTGTTTAAGAAATAACAATCCCTTTGGTCCTTTGAAAAAGTTCCAAATATTTCACCTTTCTTTACCCTTAAATTTCCAATGTGAGCATTATTTCAAAATAATTAAATATCAATAGTATTTTATGTATTGATTGTGTGGTTATATGAAAGCATTTCAAGAGAAATGCCACATACCTATGTATTTTTGAGTTGTACGTTTTTTTTTTTTTTTTTATTCTGTAATTTGCTTCAATAACTGAACTAAAGCCAAAGTAGAAAAATTAAGTTTTCTCAAAATCAGTGTAGTATACGTATGTAAAAGTTCAGTAGATATTAAACCTGGTCACATTTTCAGTGACAGTTTTGGTATTTCAGTATTTATCTGTGATTCTAAGTTTCTAATTGCTGCAGAAGACATCATTTTTAACATTCTGCATTAAGTTTGCCCAAGCGTGTAGGAAGTTGTTTGTTGTAGGTTACAAATTGAACAGACGTATGGTTTCACTATATCTTAAGAGCATTTGGATCGTATGTCCTGGAAAAATCCTGGAATTTTGTGATTGAAAAAATGTATGAACCATGCGAATTGTTATTGATATGTCTTGTTCAGTTTATTGCTTTCTGCTTTATTGCAAGTATGATGGAGGAAAGTCAATGTCAAGTATAGACTAGACCCATATGTGATTAAAGGAACGACCTACTCAAATCAAGATATTCTGCTGAGAAAGTGTCCCATTTTTCTGGTTGGAATATGGCAGAGCCAGGAACGAGCACATATCTTGCCTTCACCATATTAAAGACTGTTGTTTTCTGTGCTTACTGAAGTTTATTTGCAGTTAAATGTATCAATTTCAAGTCATAAATTTTGTACCTAGAATTTCATGAATGATATGTTCATTGAAATAAATTTGCGTGATTGTTTTTGCAGCTTTATTTTCTGAATGACATGGAAAATGCATGTTTCTGCCAACAGACATTTAAACTCACTTTACATTATCTACAAACTGCTTAATATAAATTAGGAATTGTTCATAATGAAAAAATTAATTGCTAATCGAAAAACACTTGGTGAGACATTTTTGCGTATCTGTTAAAAATAACGTAGGTCGTTCCTCTAATCACGTGGGTCTAAGTATAGATGTACTTGCATGCATAATAATTTATTCCAAACAGCGAAATTAGGATTGATAATTTTTGGAGACATATTGTATCAAAAGACATTTGGAGACTGGAAATATACATCTTTGGCTAAAGTTGTGAAAGCATGCCTTGCTTAATCATATGGCAACTTCGATGTAGAAAGAGGCTCTTCTGTATCGCAAAGAGTTTTTTCAGATGAGAAGGCATATATGTCTGAGAAGATGTTGAATGAGAAACTAACAATTCAAGATGCATTAAAAATGTATAACAACCAAGTTGCAAAGGTGCTAATAACCAAAGAACTAATAAAATTAGCACTTAATGCACATAGGTCATATAGCAACCATTTGGAAAAGGAGCAGAGATTAAAGGAACAGCAATTGAAAACAGAGAAAGAAAATGCTGAGAGATCGAAACAAGAATGCTAAATAAAGGATTTGAAGAGCAGAAAGCAAACTATAGAAAACATGGAAAACAAGGTAAAAATTCTTGTTCAAGAAGGAAGAGAAGTAAAAGAATCATCAGACTCTGTGCTTAAAGAAGCTAATGAGAGACTAAAGCAAGCATTAAAAAAATATCATACCTGCAATACGAGTTGCACATGGCATTCTAGAAAGAGCAGAGAAACTCCGACAAAAGGAAAGACTGCATGAACTTGAAGCATTAAAAATGAATAGGGTAGTTCATAAAAGAAAGTCCTCCCTAACTGATGCATTTATGCAGAAAACCTCAAAAAAGGAATAAATCTAAGGTTAATGAGAAAGCTTTTTGTTAAGCCTACCCTTATATGCACTGATGGCAGTGGTATAAACTCACACTTAATTTTTTAAAATAATTTACTGCATATAACTCCTCCAAATTGCTACCATGGTATAAGAATAATGTAAACTTCAAAGAGGACTCCACCCCTCCCCCAAAAATAAAATTGCTAAATGATAAAAAACAGTTTGTTTATACATATTGGGGGGGGGCATTATATAAAAGTTTTTGATGTCCCATGACCGTAATTTTCAGAAGAGTTATAAAACAATCATTTAAAAAAATTGAGCTTTGGTTTTATTATTGTCATCAGTGGGTGTAAGGATAATCTTAGTTTTACTGTTGTTAGAGCTTTGAAAATTGATCATGGTTAACATCTAGGGATTTTAACTGTCTGCTGTTATAAAAGTAACCCAAATTAGAAGAAAGTCAAGTTTTTTGTTTTCTTATTTTTGTAATTATGAGTTGGAATAATTTTACAGGATAAAGTAATTTCTTTATATTTGTCTCAAAAGCATCAAGGACACTGAAGAATGATTGTAACATTATCAAGGCAGGTGTATATCAGTGTAATGCTCCATATCGATTATACCTGATCTACACAGACTTGAGCTTGAATCGCAAGACACTTGTCCATGCCCTAATGAAATGAAGAAGTTTCAGACAGGTTTTTCACATTTACCTTTCAAATATGGGAATCAAAATGAAATGTACTATTTTATACATAATTCAAAATCATGTTAAGCACCATTATTATTATTACTTATGAGTTAAAGAATTTCCATTATTGAAGAGGGAGATTACACTATATACCCATTCCTGATGAAAATAAACTGCAAGTTTTCATTTTTTTGTTCTAGGCTTTTTGTTTTTGTTCCATACTAAACACATTCACAGTGTTGGCTATTTATTGTCGTAGCTGTACAAAAGACAAGTTTGAAATATTTCCAAATGTTCATGTATTCGAATGCGATTCTTGATGTACCTCATATCAGATAACTACGATTATTATGTGTACAGAACAAAACAAGTGATCATCATAACACAGAATGACCACAACTATGGCCTTTGATAGAAGAAATACACAACAATTTTTTTAACACAGTGTATGAAGCCCACTTGGAAAATCTTATATTTTTTTACCAACCACAACGCAGAAGAAAGCTGTCCGTACTGGCTTGATACCTGTAGATGAGAATATTTGACCTCCAGAACAATGACAAAGAAGGAAGTGTTTTGTAATTCCAAAGTTTGTATCAGGTTAATTTATGTAAGTAGTTTTTGATATATAATTGAAGAATTGGGAATTGAAGAATTGGGGGGGGTATAATTTCCATAACTTTTATAGTTCTAAGTGTTTTGAGTAGCATTATATTGAAACTTAAGATGCCCTTTTTGTAGTGTATGTATGTGTGTGTATATATATATTTGTAATTTTTCCCCCCACCAAAATGTGAATATGTGCTAATTTTGTCACTGTGGTTTGAAATAAAAAAAAAAATTAAAAGAATTTTTTTTTTTTTTGGTGTGGTGCACTTACATTCTAAAACTCATAGACTTTTTGGTCAACTATTTTAATCATTAACATAAGTTAAGGCTACTATTTAGGCTACTATTTTTACCATTAGTGGCTACTAAAGCAACTATTTTCTTGGGTGTGATAGGCTGGCAGCCCTGCATTTGTATGTATAACTTTCTGTTTTGAGCTAGTCTCCTCCATGACACTCCAGCACCTTGGACAACAGATGTTAAGGAAGAGCCATGTAGAAAAAGAAATAAACAGGCATATAAAACTTGGTTGGAGAGCTTTAGACAACTGAAATACAAGATTGAATACCAAGGGGTAGGGAAACCCAAATGTGGGAGATGGGTGGATGAAATTTGAAAACATGCTGAAGTGGCATGGAAGAGAATGTCTCAAGACAGGGTTGTGAAAAAGAGTTGCGGAGACCTGAGATTGCATCTCTGGGTATTTTAAGTATAATGATAAAAATTAGGACATATTTACTGATCTTATATATTTAGATATGTCTGTTTTTACGTCATCTTTATTTTGTTTCCTCTGGGGAATATTTTTTTGTAAATAAGTTCAAACACCTTTGTGGATGTCAAACCAAAACCACTAAATCAGTTGAATAACATTCACATGTTTCTTATCATACAATTTGAAAAATATTTGTATTTGGATGTCAGAGTCAGCTTATTATAATTTTTTTTTTTTTTTTTGTAATTTAATGGAGTCGAAATCTTCATACAAAGATAGGAATTCGTATTTTCTGTCTAGTTTTGATTTTACGCATTTCTTTCGTGCAGAAATAGTAGATGAGACGGGCTTAGATGTGTTTGGTCAAGTGCCCATGAAAAAACAGTTTGAATGTGTTTGCCCCAATTGCCAGCGTAACTTAGCAGCCTCACGATTTGCTCCCCATCTTGAAAAATGTATGGGTATGGGAAGGAACAGTTCAAGGTTAGCCAGTAAGAGGTAAGCAAAATTGTTTTTTTTTTTTATGAGGATCTGTTCTAATGCTGTACCCCTTCAGACATTTTGTTTTAATTTGCAGTATCTTTCTTGTGTGTTTAGAATGTGAAGAATATTGTTGACTCTGCATTACAATAAGAATAGATTAAATCTGCTGATTGCTTCATTTAAGACATAGTGAATTTTTTGTAAGCGTTTTTTATGTTTCTTTTTCAACATTGTTGTCAACTTGTGTTCCATTTGCTTTTAGGGTAATATCCATTCATAGCTAACTTGATAGGTCAAGCTTCCGAACATACTGAATGGCTTTTCTTGGTCAATCCAAGCAAGGAAAAACTGTCCCCTTCCAGTTAATAGGTACTTCATCCCAGCAGTGGTGTAACTACCACCCCGCAGCTGCTCAGGGAGAGGGTAACCAAGGGGCGTACCACAGCTCCCAGTTATAGTTTTTTGAAAAACTTCAAACATGCACAAACAAACAAATAATCAACCTAAAGGTTCATATTTTCTTTTAAGGTACATTTAGCTTTGCTTAAACAAATGCCAAGTTTCACTTTTAAAGCACCTGATGTCCTACAGATTGAAGCTATTCAGCCCTTTGGCTCTGAGTTGTAATACGATCTCTCTCCAATCGCCCTCACTCTCTGCGCCACTGAGAAAAAGCGCGAGGCCCCATGGGGATTCCCAATGGAGGATGTCGGGAAACAGTCAGTCAGTCAGTCACCTAGGATTACGTACATGAAAGGCGCCAGCGTTTATTCACAGCAACCGCGGATCTGCCATGCACAAGGGGTGATTTCTTCAAGTGATTTATTTTAGTTTTCTACAAAGCAATTACATGTATTGTTAAATCTATTACTTAAAAAGTTTAAAACTACAGAGCTCTAGATACCAGCATTACTTTTCCAGACACTCTCCCTGACTTCCCCCCCCCCAAAACACACACACTGTGAAAAATAAATCCTTCAATTATTACACTTAGGGGCGCTAAAGTAAATCTTGCGCGGGGGAAGGGGGGCACATTGTACTAGTTACATCTCTGCATCCAAGCTGTGGTAATCATAGATACAAAGGACCATCAATTTCTTGTGACATCAGTGAAATGCTGTAGCACTCGTAAAAGCAGTAAACATTAAAAAAATTGAAACAGTCTTCAAAGGAACACACGTTGATGGACAATTTCAATAAAATTTGATGAGAAATGGCAGTGAATCTGCTACTCAAAGTACTGTGTGAAATGACTGAGTGTGTGACATGACGTGGCATTGACCTTTTCATGATACACAGCACATGTTGAGTGAGAAATACAGCTCCTCCAAATGGCTAGTGCATCAGGGACGAATATTTAGGGTGTGCGGTACACACCCACACAGTCATAATTTAACCTATATTATTGATATTATTTTTTTTGGATTTATTTCTAATAAAACTCGCCAGATGTCATCCTAAGGCTTCAAGTGGTGGTTAAAATTAATTTCCCCACATAATGTTTTCATTAAGAAGAAAAGGTTCGTTCAGTAAGTATATCGCTTTTGCGCTAGAATCCTGGGGTGTGCTGTTTCATGTACGCACATCCATCAACCTTAAAGCAGCTGTGGTACAAGCGCTTCCTAAATGGCCCTCCTGCTCAATGTTCTTATTTCCCTGTGGTTTCAAACATAACAGCAGAACTCTCAGGGCGTGCTACCCAAAATGAGCACCACTTGAATTCCATGGAGCAGTGCAATTCAACGATGTGTACGAGTTGCTGTTATATTGTTCTTTTTTTTTTTTTTATGTATTTCCAACAAGACTTGCTGAAGTTTGTCTGCTAAACTTAATTTCCGTGTGCAATATTTTCGTGAAGAGGAGGAGGTTCATTGCTTTGTGCAGTAAACAAAATGTAGCAAGTAATATTTGCAGCTGCAGGAGTGCTATTTTACCAGTGGACATCCCCAAGTCATCAACTGTAATTCAAAGCTCTCCAGATGGCACTACAGGTCATGTTTTTATTTCCTCGTGGTTTCAACTCAGAGATTTAAATTCCCAGGATGTGCACACTTAAAAAAGCACCAGTGGTCATACTTGTTTGCATTTGGAATAGCGTGGAGTCATAAACACATTTCAGCGTTCTGCTACGAGTTACTGTTTTTCTGTCTTTTTGTCACTGTGTGAATCGGTGGATTTATGAGCACAAATTTAAATATACAATTTGAATTTTGACATCCATTTAGGTTGCATTCCCTTTTTCTGGGTGTAGTTAACACTGCATTCATAGTCCTCTCAGACATTGATGTATTATCTGTTGTCAGTACACATCTTGATATAGAAAACATACGTTCTATGTTAGTTGGCAGCTACGCATGTGGTTTTTTAGGTCTCAATTCAAGCCTGAACAGGAGTTTTTAAACTGGAACTAAATTATGCAGTGGGAGTACACACTCCATAGCTTTAACTGCATAGTCAGGTTACCTTTGCCCTGAGTATTGGTTTTTGCTTTAATTTTGAGCACCATTCTATGTATGTAGTATGTATGTACAGTATGTTTGCTGTTCAGAAAATTAAAATGCATTTGCAAGGACCTCCAGACATCAAGATAGAATAGCTTTGTTTTTGTTTTTCATATATTAAGTGCAGATCTTGTTGAGAAATTCAGATAAATACATTGAAACCTTAATTATACATTTTCCTAGGGGATGGTCTTAAAAAATGTATAAACAAAATTAAAAAAATGTTAAATACTATTATAAAAGTTATGCTTTAAATGAGTATAAAAAGTTTCCTTAAGAATGATTTATTTAAAAGTCAAATTGGTGATGAAAGCAAAAAAAAAAAAAAAAAAAGCATTACAAATTCTAATATATTTTATCACATTGCAAAAAAAAATCATAAAACTTATGAAAATCAAACTTCTCTTTTGATGACTCCATTTCTCTATAAAATCCTGATTCTAGATTAATTAAAATCATGACAACTAAGAATCTGAGACCAGTGTTTCAGTATGGAACTCGTGAATTAAATCCTGTCCCCCCCCCCTGCAGATCCTAAGTGCATACATATAAAGCCAGCAATACACATTTAGGTTTCTATTCTATTACACCATGAACTAGTGGAGCCACAAAGTTACATCTTAGAGATTTACTTATCTTTAAATAGCGTGTGTGTGTGTGAGAGTTATGAAATACAAAACTAATTTTTTCCCCCATCTAAACCGAAAGTAAACAACATACCCTTCTCCGATGGGATCAAGGTTCAACTTTGGCTGCACCAAGAAGGAACACAACAATGCTGTCTCAATTATCTCAAAGTAAACAACATACCCTTCTCTGATGGGATCAAGTTTCAACTTTGGCTGCATCAAGAAGGAACACAACCTGTCATAATTCTCTTAAAGTAAACAGCATACACTTCTCTGATGGGATCAAGGTTCAACTTTGGCTGCATCAAGAAGGAACAGAACAACACTGTCATAATTCTCTCAAAGTAAACAACATACCCTTTTCTGATGGGATCAAGGTTCAACTTTGGCTGCATCATGAAGGAACACAACAACGCTGTCATAATTCTCTGAAAGTAAACAACATACCCTTCTCTGATGGGATCAAGGTTTGACTTTGTCTGCACCAAGAACAAACACCACAAGACTGTCTCAATTCTCTCAAAGTTGTATGTGAGTCATGAAATGCAAAACCAATTTTTCATCCAAACTGAAAGTAAACAACATACTTTTTTTGATGGGATCAAGGTTCAACTTTGGCTGCACCAAGAAGGAACACAATAATGCTGCTTCAATTCTCTCAAAGTAAACAACATATCCATCTCTGATGGAATCAAGGTTCAACTTTGGCTGCACCAAGAAGGAACACAACTACGCTGTCTCAATTCCCTCTAAGTAAACAACATGCTCATCTCTGATGGGATCAAGGTTCAACTTTGGATGCACCAAGAAAGAACGAAATCATGTTGTCTCGATTCTCTCAAAGTTGTAATATACCAGGTTGCATATAAAAGAATGAAAGAACCGTGTATTTTTGATAGTCTGAAATTCAAATTTTAACGTATGATCACAAAAGTGTATAAATCAATTATGTATAACTGAGTTAAAAAAGCAATAGGGACTCCAGTAAAGTATCAGGACAAATGCAGAATTACTTATAAAAGTGAAAAACATATAACTGAGAAATGTATAACTGAGGTTCTACTGTATATGGTGCTATTTCCCTGCAACCAGCCTAAATTCTGATTTAGGTATATAAATTTCAGAAACATTCAGCTGTTTTAAAGTTAATACATTGATTGCTTTCTTTTGAAAAAAAAAGAGTCTGTATTAATCTTTCCTGTTTTCTCTCCTATTTTCTACTCCTTTTTGTATGTCAACAACGAAGTGCTAAAGTTTTATAACATATTTGCTCTTACCAGGACTGCATTTTTAAAACATAATTTTTATTTTATTTCAACTAGGAAAAGTAAAAGCCACATATAAATTGATTTATTTTATTAGGATTGCAAACAGCGGAAAAGTTGAAAGTGATGTAGATGATTATGATAATGATAGTGACTGGAATTACAGCTCAGAACGCAAATGTAAGTATCTAATGGCTCATGCTTTATTAAAGCTTTCATTATTCTATATGCTACAACATATTTTTATGATTTTATATTGCGGGTACTAATGCTCATTGTCTTTTTCATATAATTTTTGACATAGTAATTTTGTCATAGGTTGTCATCCATGTGACAGATTTCTCATAAAACTTGAAAATGGAATCTTGTTTGTTGATTATTTAACATTTCAGCTGACTCACATATAGATGTTTTATGAGTTGAGTAAAAACAAAACAAAATGGTGAATATAGCATTTTAGTGAAGATGAAATATAGTATTTTAGTGAATATATCAAAGCAAAAGAGGTTGTGTGTGTGTGTGTGTGTGTGTGTTAAAAATCGAAATGTAATTCCTTTTTTGATTTTATATGTGAAACATTTGGTTGCGGAGAATTTTTTTTTGTACTGCTTAAAAATGATTGAGTGCTATGGAAGATGGAAGACCAGTAGCATATCTAGAAGTTCAAGGGGTGGGGGAAGGGGGTGCTCCAGTCTAAATAAAAGAGAGAGACATTGTGGAGGACACTCACATGCATGCACACACACTATAACTGTACACCGATGAGCCATTGCATGTTACAAGTAAAGATAACTTGATCATAGTTACGTTTCAAGAAAAAAACTTTTACAAGAAAGTTCATAAGCTGGGAGCTTTTGACCTTATCTTAGGTCTTCATCGCGCCAATGGAGGACTAAGATTGTTTCCAGATTCTACATTTGAATTTTTTCTATTTTTGTTGCCAGATCTTAAAATTGATCTCCAGATCATCGGAATGTAAAGAGGAAATTCGGAATTGCAAGTCATTTGGTTGAAAATAATTTCTAGGCTTTCACAGTAACTGAGGGCAAAATGATTGTCAAAATTGTCAAAAGAGGCAATTCGTTTTGCTTCGTTCCAGTGCGGAATTGCAGATGTGTTTTCTATTGTCAAAATAGATGAGGCTGTATTAGGGTTGGCTTTCAAAACATCTTTTTTTATGTTCTAAAATTCTGTGGTTAATGCTCCTCTGTATGTGCTTCCAATGTATATGTTATCACCTGTTGAAGAAGAGATAGGAATGCAGTAAACTCCTGGGAGGTCCAAATTTTCAACTTTGTCCTTATCACTTTGTAGAAGTTTCAAGATGGGGGGAGGGGTTAATGGCAAGATGGTAATCAAAACTTCTAAAAAGAATCTGTAACTTATAAGCATAGGAAGGATGGTAAGAAACAGAACCAGATAATTTCAGGTTTTCTTTCTTTTGAGGATTGAGGCATTCAATTTTCGATTTGTTTTCATATTTCTATAAGAGGGAGTTGACTCTTAAGAGTAAGGAAACCATGAGAGAGGGCTACTGTAGAAATTTTGGAATATTCTTCTTGAAGAGAAAGTTGGGTGTTGCAAATGATACGAGCCCTGTGGATGTAAGACTTCAATGCTGCGAGCTTGTAGAGATGCAGAATGATAGATTCATAGGAAATGATGTTAGTGGCAGCAGAAGGTTTACGATAGATGGAACGAGTAATGGAAAGATCAGAGTTTCTGCAGATGGAGACATCCAGGAAATCAATTTTGTTGTTTACTTCCTTAGATTTAGTGAGTTTAATGGAAGGAAATTTTTCCATAATGGAGTTGATCAGGATCTGTAATTCAGACTTGGTATGCGGCCACCTAATGAAAATGTCATCTACATATCTTAGCCACAGAGAAGGTTGCAAAGCGTGGTGAGGAATGATGAAAACTTCAATATGTTGCATGTAGATCTCTGCAAGAAGAGGGGAAAGAGGTGAGCCCATGGGGAGACCAGATTGTTGCTTGTACACAATTTTGTTGAAAACAAAACAACTGTGTTGATGAATAGTGTGGAAACAATCATAAAGATCTTTGATAAAAATACTGGGTGGTTCAAAATGAAGAATCAATTTCTTCATGAGGAGCATGCAGGACTCAAAATATGGTACAGAGGGGAACAAAAATTCCACATCAAGAGTATATAGATTTGCCCCTGGAGAAAAGAAATTAGGAAGTTTGTGGATGAAGTCTGAAGTAGAGACAACAGTATGAGGATGGTTGGCTGCCAGAGATTTGCATTTGAGGACCAATTTCTTTTCAAGGTTTACTGCTGGAGAAAAAGAATATTCAACTAAAGGTCTGATGGGGTTACCAGCTTTATGCAGTTTAACTTGTAGGAAAAGCCTAGGAGTTCTAAAGTAGGGAGAGGCTGAGATATCTCCAAGGAAGGATTGAAGAGTTTCTTTCTTTGATAATCTGTCAATTGAGTTTTTGAGTGAGTTGGTGGTGTCTGACTGCAAAGGGATGCAGTTAGCAGAAATAAGAAATGAATGCACTATTTGGTTTAGTATTTCTTTACCAATGATGACTGGGCAACCAACTTTATCTGCTTTGCATATGGCAAGGTCATTTTCTTGAATAAATGACCTGAATTCTTTCAGACAAGAAGAAGAGTACTTGATTGGCACAGAATTTTGCTTGGATAGGATAACAGCAGCATTGGCACGGAGGATAGGTTGGTGAACAGTCTCAGTTCTATGGATGGCTGATTCTATAAGAGAAACAGTTTGTGGAAGATTGATAGGAAGAGCTGGTGAAAATTTTTGGCCTAATGATAAGAATTAATCCAAGCTAGAAGGAATAGTAACAGAAGAAACATTTACATACTTTGGCTTGGCAGTAGAGGCTGAAGATGGAGTAGATGTAGCTTGAAAATTTTCACCAGCCCTTCCTATTAAGTAGCATTTTCTATACATCTTTTTGTAATGTGATGATGAATTCCAAAAACCTTTGTATGTCACAGACAAGTGTGTGAATAGTTCATGTTGTTGAAACTGAAATTCCCTTTTTTTATTTCAGCTACAAAGCGAAAGAGGGACAAGAACTCTCCTCGTAGGACAACAAAAATCAGAGGAAAAAATGGTATTGACTTAATTTTCTTACATGTTAAGATACGTGCAATTCTTTTTACATGAAACATGATTATTCAGAACTTTACTGTTCATGTCTTGGTGAGTGATTTTAAAAATTTGTTCAGCTTCATGATACATTTTTTGTTTAAGTGGTGGTATGGGAAAATTTGCATAAAATAGATTGTTTGTATTGATGTACATACATACATACATATCACTAAGCTGTTCTCTGAGATTCAGAGGTTAGCTCCAAAAAGAAATACAAACTACCAGATATTTTTACTTACTGTTGTCATATCAAACTTCTCCATTTACAGTACGATCTTGACATACAACTCGGGCTTCACTGATATCCATTACACACAGTACACAAGATTTTTTATACTTCATACTCATAATCTTTTTCTCATGCAGACACTCCTAAATCTGATCCACCCATGGCCTTCCTCTGCCTTTCCTTCCTGCTACTTGGGCTAAAAAGATTTTCTTAGTAAGCATCTCATCACTCATTCTTTTAAGATATCCAAACCACCAAAGCATATTGGTCTCCACCTTGGTAACAACATTTTGCTTCACATCACACAACTGCAACACATCTTCATTCCTCACACAATCAGACCGTGTCTTATCACAAACCCCACGTAAGTGCTGGAGAAATGCGTAAGCAACGCATTTCTCCAGCCAGCACCCAAATGACTCCTGTGTTTCTTCTGCAGTACCCAGGTTTCACTGCCATACATCAGCGTAGGAACAATTACACTTTCATGCACAGCCATGCGGAACTCTCTAGAGAACCCATCATTCCCGTGAAAACCTCCCAGAGCAGCTATGACTTTCAATGAAGAATTCACTCGCCTACTAATTTCACCATCCAATTTGTTCTCTCTGTCAAACATGCTTCCTAAATACACAAACTCACTCACCTGGTCAATCACAGGGCCATTTAGACTTACATTCAGTGATACCAGTTCCTCTCTCAAAAATCATAACTTTGGTTTTTCCCTTATTTATACTAAGTTTGAATTTCATGCAAACTTCGTACATCCGAGACAACATATTCTGCTAATCACTTTTGCTCTCTGCCAACAGGACAGTGTCATCAGCATACAGCAATCTGCACACACGGATATCACCAAGACATAAACCCCCGCACGGGGATAACTGGTTTTCCAGTTATTTGGGGAGCGGCGCCCCCACGGCCCGAGCTGACCTTGTGACTGGTCAACATCTGATGTCCTGCCACCGCTTGTTTTTTGTTTCGGTGCTGTTGGTGTTTGCAGGGACGGCTGTTCATCCAGCTGTTGGGGTGTTGCGGCCCCACGATCCCTAGCTGGTCTTGTGTCTCGCTTTTTTGTTTTTATTTATTTTCTCCACTGGCTAGTTGCTCGTGTTGTATACTCTACCTAATCGCTACCACGTTATGTACTAACACCCCGGTCTTGTGGTTTTGTTACCCTCCACCACTAACTGTATTATATTAACCGCTCAGTTCGTAGGTTGCTGAGATTCCGTTTAGGTCCCCTTTCAGGATTTGTCTTCTTTGGATTTCTTTTTTCCTTTTAGCTGGTTTGGGTGCTAGACCTACCTGCATGTTTGCCGCGTGCGGAGACCCGTGAGGCGGAAATGGGATGTCTGGCGGCTGAGGTCGCAGGAGACCGGAGCAGTGCCTCCTGTGCACCAACACTCCTCTTCGACCCCGGCTTCGCTGTAAACGAGAGGCTAGAGACTAACCCACCTATAGTCAGAAGTCATGTACCAAGTTGTGTACAGGGCTTTAGCGGCTTTTGTCGTATAGCACGGCAGGGTAAGCCCGGGGGCTGTGGGATCATGCCAAAGGCGTTGGCATGGCGGTACCAGGAGGCCGAAGTGTCCGCCGAGTGCGTGTGATCACAGCCAACGGACTATATCTGCAACGTATAAGCTCCAGAACTGTGTCCAGCGTCATTTTCTTGGCTTGCGGACCTCCAGTTCTCCCTTGTAGGGCTCGGTGCTGGGTGGAGTAGTCTGCAGACGAATCTTCCTTCTTTTTTTCGATGGGTAAAACCAAAAACAAAAACTCCAAATTTAAGTCACCTGAGAAAATGATAGTTGCCAACGACTCTCCTTCGTCTTCTCAACCTGCCAAGTCTCATAACCTTAAACGATCTTTAGACCATGACCTGGACCAAGAATGTGGAACCTCTTCTTCGGCAGCTGTTCCAGTCGCTCCGAAGCGTCGTCTCCCCTCAATTGTTGTGAATACGTATGCTACACACTTAGTTGTGGAATCCATCGATCCGAATGAGAGACTGTCCACCAGATCTCCATTTTTCATTTCTAAAGCTTTGGACGCTGCAGTTGGCCCCTTGAAGTCTGTGAGGAAGCTTTGCTCTGGGGACCTGCTTGTCCAAACTTGCAGTGTTTCTCAGAGTAACACTTTTCTGCACCTCACTAGTCTTCAAGGCATTCCTGTCAAAGTGACACCTCACCCGTTTCTTAATACCTCTCGGGGTGTTATTTCGGAGTTTGATCTCTTGCCATGCAGCGAAGACGAATTGGTGACTGAACTTGCAGATCAAGGTGTTATTGCTGCATGTCGTATGATGTTCCAGCGCGATGGTTCTTTGATTAAGTCTAAAAATGTGATCTTGACTTTTAACTCCCGAAAGTTCCGACCGAAATCAAGGCTGGCTACTTGGTCTGTGGAGTTCGCCCGTACATTCCCAGTCCTCTGCGCTGTTTCAGGTGCCAGAGGTACGGGCATTCACAACGTTTCTGTAAGAGTTCCGTTCGTTGCGCAAATTGTGGCTCCAGTGAACATGATGGGGAAGGTTGCACTTCTGCGGCCTGCTGTGTTAACTGTGGTGAGTCCCATGCAGCTTACTCCCGCAACTGTATGAAATGGAGGGACAAGATGGCGATCCAGCGCCTCAAGACCCTGGAGGGCCTCTCGTACCCTGCTGCCAAGGCCAAGTTGGGTATACCCACCAACCGACAGCGTACTTTTGCCGCAGTAGTTCAGTCTCTGCCACAACCCGTGCAGCCCTGTAGCTCTCGCCGCACTTGCCAAGCGATCTACAGCTGAACAAGCGACACAGGTGTATTTCCCCGAGCTCCAGATTTTTCGAATAGCTGAGTCTGCGCCTTCTCTTTTGAAGCCGACCGTCTCTTCCAGTTTCCAGCAGAAAGCCTGCACGTGCGGAAGACCCGGCCCTCAATCCGCAAAGGTGTGCAGTGTCCATCCAACTGTCGCGGTCCGCCTGACCAACATTGCACCTGTCTCGGACTCAGCGAGGTCCCCACCCTCAACCAACATTATAGAGGACCATAGGGGGGAGGAGAGTGACAGTTCGTCCCCAGCCTCAACCAACATTGCAGAGGAACATGGGGGGGAGGAGAGTGACAGTTTGTCCCCGCCCTCGGCCAGCATTGCAGAGGAGTGGGGGGGGGGAGGAGAGTGACGGTTCGTCCCCCTCCTGGTGACTCATCCTTTGTGTCGTTGTGTTAAAAAAAAAAATAATTATAATTGTGAATTCATGAATTTTTTTATAAACCTGGTTGACTAACTTGTCTTCACAGCTTTCATCGTTCTCTTTTCCGGCTTTTGCCAAGCCTGTCTGCTCTTGGTCATTTTCCACGCTTTTAAAAATCTGTAGCTGATAGTTCTTTGTCTGGCGCTCTTTGGCCAAACCTGGCCCTTGCGCCACTAAAATCAACTAACCAACCAACCAACCAACCAACCAAGATATAAACCACTATAATCTATTTTGGCATCACGCATGCACGCGTCCATAAATATGTTAAACAGCCATGGTGACATTACACAACCTTGTCTAACTCCTGCACCAATAGAAAACCATTTTGATAAAACACCATTCACTCATACACAAGCTCTACTACCAGCATACATGGCTTTTACACTATTAAGTAGATTCCCAGAAACACCATATTCATTCAATACCTTCCACAAAAGTGTCCTCTATTTACTTGGTCATAAGCTTTCTGTAAATCTATGAAGGCAGCAAAACACTTTCTTACCAACAGCCAGATACTTTTCAATCATCGTGCGTAATGCAAAAATCTGGTTAGTACAGCCTTTACCAGGCATAAAACCACTCTGAACATCCCACACTTTCTCTGATGTATGACCCCATACTTTTTCAATAACAACCTTACCAAACACTTTCCCTGGCACACTTAGTAGGCCAATACCACGATAGTTCTTGCATTCAGTCTGATCACCTTTTCCCTTATACAAGGGAACAATAATAGCATCCTTCCAATTCCGAGGGACCATTCCTAACTCCCAGCACAACTGGCAAATTTCAGTTAACCAGTCAATTACAGAGTCACCACCATATTTCAACATCTCTGCAGTTATGCCATCAACTCCCAGAGCCTTACCATTCTAAAGAGATTTTAGAGCTTTACACACTTCTTCTCTTGAGATCCCTCCTGTGCTTCCATCGCTCACTGTGACATCCTCTGCATCTGTCTCAGACTCATCTTTGCTTTCCTGATCTAATAACTCACAGAAATATTCACCCCATCTTTCACTTAACTCATTGGGCTCCCATATCATTTCCCTGATCTCATTCTTCACACAACTTACAACTTTGTTTCCCCTATTTTTCCTGAGTCTCATGTACTTCCAGAAAGACTTCCTATCTTTCCAAAAAGCCAGTTCATGCCTTTCCACCTTCTCCTTCCTATCTTTTGCCTTACTCTGGCGAACCAGCTTAGCAGCTTCACGCTTCTTTGAGCGATATTTATCCACAGAGACTCTACCTTGCAACATCCCCAAATAGGCTTCCTTCTTTCTCTGTACTGCCTCTTCAATCTCACTATTCCACCAAGCATCACCTCTATTGTTACCCACTATTGTGGTGCCACAGACCTCATTAGCAGCAGTGACAACACAGTTCTTTAAAACATTCCCACTTCTTTTCTACATCCCTCTCACAAGACTTCAGCTCCTTCAGTCATTCTCTGAGTAAGTCAGAATAACGCTGATGGTCTTCAAGGAGCCTATCAACCTTTATTCTTTCTATCCTGGGTCTCTTCCTACTCCTTTTCCTCCAACCAGCATTAAGTTTCATTCGTGACACTACCAAGTAATGATCAGAACCAACATCTGCACCTCTCATCACACGGGTGTCAACAACTAAGTGTTTCAGACGCTGATCGTAGACAACAAAATCTATCACACTCTTTTGAACAAGAGTACGATTTTCCCAAGTATATGTGTGGATATACTTGTGGTTTGAAAACATATTAGATAAACACAAATCATTCTCAATGCAGAGTTCAATTAATCTTTCACCATTACCATTCACACAAGGATCATTAAACTTACCCAGAACATTGTCAAAAATTGCATTCTGCACAACTACTCTAGCATTGAAATCCCCTGCTATTATAACCTTTTCTTTAGCACCAAACTGGCTCAAAACAGCTTTTAGCTCACTCCAGAAATCTTCCTTCTTATCAGAAGGTTCCGAGTCACAAGGAGCAACACTACAATAATTATGATTCTCTGAAATTTCACTTTCAAACGAATCCAGAGAATTATCTCACTTACACAACTATAGTGAATCAAGTTGTTCTTCATCTTTTCACTTAAAATCACATCTACACCAGCCTGTCCTCTCACATTATCCAATACTCCAGACCACACACTCTCTGTGCCATTCACGTCTACTCCAATTTCCTTCTTTTTGGTTTCACTTACACACAGAACATCCAGTCTATACTTATTCATCTCCTCAATCACCTCATTCATCTTGTCATTTATACCTCTAGTATTTCATACACCAATATTACATTCACTCAGCCGAGATCTCTTTCTCATACGCCGTTTAGAAAGTCCAGGTTGATTCCGTGGTGGTCCGTCCTTCTCAAGTATGGTAGGTCCACCATATCCCACACTTGAGTCCGGATATTGATTTCTTTTTAATCAGGTAAGTACATCGGTTTGGGGGATTAGCCAACAGCTGAGGGTTCCAGTTGGTCATTCAACCTAAGGATTCTGGAACAAAACCCAGCGAGTTGGGGTCTTTTCGCCAACATCAAGTAGAACTAGCTGGCACCTCTCCAAGATTCACAGAGGCCCTAGTTGCTGTTGTGTGTGCCATTATTACCACGGAGCGCCCCGAGGAGGCAAACCCATCGCTCACTATGCATGAAGTTATTCCCATGCCACCCTTCTTCTTGTCTTCAAAATATTTAAGATGTAAAAGTTGTAAGAAAAATGTAAGACTTTTTTGTTGTTCATTAGAAACATATTGTCTGGTCCATCATAACAGTCACCCAGAAACTGTAAATGGGGAAGTAGTGTTGTTAACATGAGACAGCAGGGAATATAAAAGGTATACAGGAAAATGAATGAACATGTTAGGGTTATATTGCAATGCATCATGCTCCATATTAATCACACTTATTTCATAGTATAGGATTCAGTCAAATAAAAGCAAATTGATTTTAAAAAAAAATAACTGACTCATGCAGAGATTCCTCACTTTATGTTTTTCATACTTGTTGAGGTCAGTGGTGCACCAACGGGGAGGGCTCATGCCCCCCTCCGTCGGGCAGACAGAGCACAAAATTATTACATCGAAGTTTGAAAAAAAAAGTCGCGATACATGATCTACATATACCAGGGCTTGAAAAATATCTGAAAAGTTACATGCCCTGCTGGGCGTGTGCAGAAATTATTTCCCTGCCCAGGTAGTAAAATCTGGATGACCAGGAAAATTTATCTTTTAAGTTAACAAATTAAATAGAAGCCACATTTCTTTTAAGTTAAAAAATGTGATAAACTTTTTATGAATCTTTTGCATTGCCATTTTAAGAGTGTATTCCAAATGTTCAGTGCACAAAAGCGTGCATTTTTGCCTCACTTGCTCAAATTATAGCAGATACCCAACCTCACCAGGGGCTGTGTAATATTCCATTGTTGTTAGCCCTCTCCCCCCATCCTATCGCTAAATGTTAACACTTGGAGCAAAACTATATATGTCCCCAATTTCTGGACCTAGATCATAATACAATTAAAGAAATGATATGTTCCTGTCCTTTGCGCTCCGTAATAATACAACTTCCGGTGATTTGCCGTTAAATGAAAGATGACATGTGATGACCATCTGTTTTCCTATAGGAGGAAATTCTTTATTTCAAACTTTTTTTCCTAAAATTTAGTTGCCTGACTGTACTACTAAATTTGTTTAATTACTTGCCAAAGCCAATAATTTACATGCCCTGGGCATCTCCGGCATGGCATTTTTCAAGCCCTGTATACTTTTTGATCATGTACCATATATGTAATAATAGCATACAATAATTATAAGGGAGTAGTTCTGTTAAATAAATTTAGAAAAATGAAACCAGAAAAATAATTTAATCTACTACTACTTCTAATCATTTAACTTTCTTGTACTGTATTATTGCTAGTAACTGGATAAGAATAAATGTACAAAAGTCAACCTCCTTCTTAATTGTTATGGCACCTGACTATTTCCCCCAGTAAATTTAGGGGGGTCACCCCCCACCATAGGGAAATTCTGTGCACCCTGCCTCTCGTTGGGAAATTTCTGGTTGCTCTACTCAGGCATGTGATTCTTCCGCTAATTCACTTTTCAGAAAAAACGGAAATCCGCTAAATTTGTCATTTGCGATCTCAGACTTTTGACAAAAGTTTGTGTAATTGTTGATATGTTGGGAACAAAATCGGGGCAAAAGAGAGAAATATTCGTTGGGTAGGTGGCGATATTTCAGTCGTAAGGCCTAATCTTTCTGCTGCTGCGTGGCTGACCGGCAGCTCCGGGCTGACGCTTTGCTGCTGCTCAGCCAAGGAGATAGCCACAGGTGAGGTCACTTAAACGTCTCGGTTTGCTCGAAACTGTTTTTTTTTTAGGGGAACACTCCACTGTTACAGTTCACCTCTGTCCTTTCCATTGCTATTTGTTTTATTTATTTGCTGGGGGGCAAAATGAGTTGAGAGATTGGGCGGAGCCTTGAACCATTGAGGCAAAGAAAAGTTCTGTTCACAGGTGATTGGACATTTATGTTACGAAGCTTCTCTCTCACTGGCGAGCGAGGCAACAGTGTCATAGGCGTCCAGAGATGCCAACCATTGTGGACCCCCCCGGATTATGGAATTATGGATAACTAACAAAACATTACGGAAATTCAGATTTTTGCTGTTATTAAGAATGTTTTACTGGTTTTGTAATTAATCAATGTAAAAGCCTCTGAACAAAGCTCGTGACACAGCTGCTTATTTCTTTTATTCCAAGGAGGAGGAATTTGTTTTGCTTGTTTGAAAACTAAGTGGGAAAAAAGCACAGCGCCGGGCCGTTATTACGTTCGCCCGGCGTGTTTCTTTCGCCGTGGCGTAATTACATCAGCTCGAAGCCTCTGAACAAAGTTTGTGACGCAGCACTTTGTTTGTTTGTTTCTTTTTCTTTTCTTTTTCTTTTTGAGGAGAAGATTGTTTTGCTTGTTTGAAAGCTAAGTGGAAAGAATGCACCAAGGATAACCTTGGAATGCACGGCGCCGGGCTCGGATTACGTCGGATGGAAGCCTCTAAACACAGTTCGTGATGCAGCTTTTTATTTCTTCTCTTTTTTTTTTTTTCAGAGGAGGAGGAATTTGTTTTGCTGGTTTGAAAGCTTAGTGGAAAGAAAGCTAGGCAGAATCTCGGCCGGCATGCTTCTTTCGCTGTGGCCCGGGATTACATCAACCCGAAGTCTCTGAAAAAAATTTGGGATGCAGCTCTTTGCTTCTTTTCTTTCTCCCACCCCCTCCTTCCTCCCCCAAGGAGGAGACATTGATTGATACACCCTTGATACAGTTGCCCTCAGAAACCCTGGGGTTCTTACTACTTGGGTGATAGAATGACCCATCCGTGTTGTTCCGACAATACGTCCTTGATCCAAGTTGCTCAGATCACCATGTTTACCCATGTTTGTCGATTGACACACCCTTGATACAGTTGCCCAAGGGAGTCCTGGGGTTCTTACCACTTGGGGGATAGAATGACCCATCCATGTTGTTCCGAAAATACGTCCTTGATCCAAGTTGCTCAGATCACCATGTTTACCCATGTTTGTCGATTGACACACCCTTGATACAGTTGCCCTAGGGAGTCCTGGGGTTCTTACCACTTGGGGGATAGAATGACCCATCTGTGTTGTACCGACAATTCGTCCATGATCCAAGTTGCTCATATCACCATGTTTACCCATGTTCGTTGATTGGGACACACTGCTGGGAAGCCTTGCTCTCTGCCTATTTATTGCCTGCATTCAGTTTGGGTTTGTCCCACTCTGTGTGGGGGATGCCCATGTCAACTGCCCATCACATCTACTCTAATGTTTTGTCCACTGAGTGTATTTGTTGATAAACTGCTTCAATAAATTTGTCAGTTACATAAAAAGAAAAGAAAAAGGGTGTATGAAAAGGTGCAGCTATTTAAATCCAGTTTGTAGTTTCATTCTGTATTAATGAATTCTGAATTTTTTTTTTTTTTAATTTCAGATGTATGTTTTTTTTTTTTTTTTAATTTTACATCCAGTTCTCTTTCCAGGTGAATCAGCAGCTGGTACATCTTCCGATGGAAGCAATGCATTGCCAAGTTATGAAGTTATGACTTTTGGTAAGCCCACAAGTGTGGAACTATAGTTAGAAAAGCATAAACACATATTAGAGAACTGCATTTGTGAGCTGTGGAAGTTATGACATGCAGTGTGTGTCTTATAAGCAAGATGTAGGATTTAGTGCTGTCTATTAAAGTTTTTCAGCACTGCCCATTTGGCTAAGTCACATGAAGTTGTGCTCCATTAATGAACTCAATAAAAGGCAGATATCAACCAAGTAAATAAGCTGCCCGAGGAAGAAGGATGCACATTTTGATTGCATCTTAATGGAAAAAGAATAAATAGAATTCATTCTTGATTGGATAAAATGTGAATGGATACGTATATAAAATGATCTGAAATCAATGTGTTTTATTTAACTGTTACTAATTTAATAGTTATTAATCAAGCTACTATTTCAGACTATATTATGACTTACAATTGACATCCTGGAATGGCACTTAGTAATGAATCAAGCTACTATTTCACAGTACTATGACTTACAATTGATACCCTGGAATAACACTGAGTAAAAAATCAAACTATCAGCAACTGTTGTGATCAATTTTCTTCTCCTAAAACTGAAACCAGACTTTCTCAATCTCTTTTTGTCGCACCTATGTAGGAATTTCAATTTTCATGAATAATAAAGTGCCATGGTGAAATCACACTGGTGTCCAAAATGAACGTAGAAACACAAAATCATGAATAACGTAAAATCCACATAACAGATAATAGTGTGGAAGAAATATTCTTCTCATAATACGTGGAAAATACTTAGGATAATTATCACAGCAATCAGACTTTGCCATTATTCCATTTCCCGTGACATTACCTTCAAAATTACAAAAATTCTCAAAACCTTTAATTTTAAGGTGATTTTTAAACCCATAAACAAAATGAGATTTTTAGGATCAAAGGACTGTGTTGAAGACAAAAACTCGTGGGGAATTTATCAAATTACATGTGAATGTGGCGCTTCGTATATAGGACAGACCCGTAGAGCCTTGCATTTTCGATTGAAATAGCACAAGACCTACATTCGGAATTGTGACCTAAAGAAGTCATCGATGGCTAAGCACTGTTACGAAAAAGACCACAGATTTCTCTTTGAGGAAGCAAAACTTATTGACAAGCCAGATTCAACTTCCAAACTTGATAGTTTGGAAGCTTTCCATATATATCAGAAGTCTTCGCAACTTGTTAATGACATGGCATCCACGCCATTTCTATCAAACGCGTGGAAGCATCTAACCAAAACACGTGACTGTAAACACCATTTATGATGCCATATACAATTTGAATATTTACGTGCCATTTGTCCTGATGATGCTAGGTCAATACCCAGCAAAACCATGGTCGGCTTGAGGAATAAAAAAAAATAAACATTTGTGACAACTACGTTGTATTATCTTAATCTATATATAACTCTGAATTGACTGTATTTACTGTTTCTCAAGTAACAGTAAATACATTGCTGATAATAATTATCAGATTGCTGCGATAATTATGATGACATATTTCCCACGTATCCCCATAGCAGAAAGTTCCTGGTCAGTCTGCGACAGACATCATTGTGCCAGAAAATAATCTGCGGGTGGTCACTGTGCAAGATAACTACTAAATGTGAAAAACAATAAAAATTGCGCAGACATATTTTTCTGCCTAAAAAAATGTCTAACCTAGGTACTACAGCAATTGAAATGTTAATTAGAATCAATAACATTCTGGTTCTCTGTATCAGGAATTTTACCAATATTTTCAAGCTGAAACACAAAGATTTAGGGAATAAAATAATATTTAACAACAATAAAGCTCAGAGGCATCACTAGGAAAAGATTGTCATAAGAAGAGAATTACGAAAAATGCAATTCATGAGACAACCTTATAGGTTGTCTTATGTTATAAACGTGCTTTTAATTAAACTATACATAATATCTAAGGTATTTTACCTGATATTGTCAAAGTATTTCTCACGTTGTTTGCTCTGTGAGGCACGTGCTCCTGGCCCTGAGAAGTCTCTTACGTTACGGACCTTTGGTTAGTTATAAAAAAAATTTTGAGAAATAAAACAGTTAGGTTATATATTTTCAGTTCCACATTCACTTGTACAATCAAACGTTTAAAATTTACTATTAATTAAACGATTTTAGTAGAAAGAGTTATACTCATCGGGTCAGGAGACGTCTCACACGGGGTTCGTTGTTACGGTGAGCGCTTTCTGCGGTGTACCTTTACCGCCATCTTCGGGCCTTTATTTCTACACGAGGGTTCTTCGCGTGTGTGAAGAACCCTCGTATAGATTTCTTCGGGCCTTTTATTTGTGCACGAGGGTTCACACACGCGAAGAACCCTCGTGTAGAAATAAAGGCCCGAAGATGGCGGTAAAGGTACCGCAGAAAGCGCTCGCCGTAACAACGAACCCCGTGTGAGACGTCTCCTGACCCGATGAGTATAACTCTTTCTACTAAAATCTTTTAATTAATAGTAAATTTTAAATGTTTGGTTGTACAAGTGAATGAATGTGGAACTGAAAATATATAACCTAACTGTTTTATTTCTCAAAATTTTTTTTTATAACTAACCAAAGGTCCGTAACGTAAGAAACCTCTTGGGGCCGGGAGCACGTGCCCCTCACAGAGCAAACAACGGGAGAAATACTTTGACAATATCAGGTAAAATACCTTAGATATTATGTATAGTATAAGAAGAGAAATCTTCGCTCCATTCTACTTCCGTTTTCGGAACATTTTTCTCCATTTCCCATCTTAAGTGCAAACATTTATGTAATTAAATGATGATTGAACAATAATACAGAAGCACAGCGGGTGGAGTGTTATTAGAGAGAGAAATTTTTGCTCCGTACAACTTTGGTTTTTAGAAATTTTTTCTCCATTTTCAATCTTAAATACAGACATTTATCTAATAAAATGATATTTAATGACCAGGGCTGAGGGAATATCACAACAGAAAGAATTCAAGATTACTGGGTTCCGTCAAACTTTCATTTTCGGAACTTGTTGGCCTCCATTTTCAAACCAAACCACAAATATTTATGCAATAAAATGATATTTAACAACAATATCAGATAATTCCCTCTTCAAGCATCGAGGGAATGTCGGGATAAAAAAATTACGATTACGGGAGAAATCCTCACTCCGCCTAACTTCCGTTTTCGGAAATTTTGAAAGGCGGAAAACTTGCATCTGTGATAGTCTGCAAGATGGTTTTATAGGGTTCTGGGGATATCGTTTCTGTTTGCAGGGCCAAAATAAATCACCGATGTGTGTTGGCCATCGTCGCGATTCTGCTACAAGGATGAGTAGAAAATGAATCTACGATGAACGTCGGCCGTCGCGATTCTGCTACGGGAACGAGTACAAAATAAACCTGCAATGTATGTCGCCCGTCGCCGTAATTCTTCTACGGCGATGAGTACAAAATAAATCTACGATATCCGTTGCCTGCTATTCGCGATTCTTCTACGGAGACGAGCACAAAATAAATCTGCGATATACATCGGTCCGTCGCCGTGGTTCTGCTACGGGGATGAGTACAAAATAAATCTGCGATGTACGTAGGCCGTCGCCGCAATTCTGCGACCTATGTCGTCCTTTGTGAGAGAGAGAGAGAGAGAAAAAAAATTACTATTACGGGAGAAATCCTCACGACGTCAACTTCCGTTTCCGAAAATTTTGGAAGGCGAAAAACTTGCATCTGTGATAGGGAGTCTGCAAGATGGTTTTAATAGGGTTCTGGGGATATCATTTTTGTCTGCAGGACCAAAATAAATCTGCGACGTACGTCGGCCGTCGCCGTGATTCTTCTATGGGGCCACGCATTATGAGAGGAATGTGTCTTCCACACTATATACCTGAACAACTGGTGATTTGCTTAGCAAAGCTAGATGGAAGCACAATTCACTTTGATTAAAAATGCAGTTGGAGAATAGTCTGAAGCTTTTAACACTCAGATACTTGGGACTTTGGTGTCCTGTGATGTGTAATGGATAGCATGCTCAAACAGTAATCGGGAGATGCTGGTTCGATTACCACTCCAGGGCGATGAAATTTTCAAGTTTTCTGATGTGATTGTTATTATGTGAGAAACAGTAAATACAGTCAATTCAGAGTTGTCTGGTTGCTGTGATAATTATCATCTCCATATGACAGAGTTTAATTACAGTTGGTGCAGTCATACGTATACCAATAATGCAGCAAAACACAACAGAAAAGGAATGCCATCACCGCATGAGAAGGAAGCATTCCGAAAAGTGATGCAGCAAGTGGCATGGATTTTACAGGATAATGGAAAGTGTGATTACTCTGAACAATGATACAGCTCGCACAACGAGCCCTCATGCTGTTTACAAGGCTGTGAATGAAAATGCCCCTCCTCGGAATTCCTGGAGGGTTTGGGGAAGGAGCTACCTGCTTGCAGTTGATCTTTCCAGGGCATCTCAGACATGTCCTATCAGGTTCAGGTGTGGAGATCTTGTGGGTCACTCCATCGTGTGAATATCCTCACTCTCCGGGTATTTGTCAACTAGCTGAGACATATTGGAACTGGCATTATCATCCATAAAAGGTAACTGGTTGCAAACAGCTCCCCTGAAAAGCCATACATAGGTCTTTAACATATCATCCCTGTAGCACGCAGCAGTCAGGGTGCCTCCTGGAAACGTGCAGTGGCGTGCATCCATCCAACAGGATGCCAGCCCAAACTAGGGGTCCTCCACCACTGTAGTGGTCAGTTTTACTAATGTTGGAGGGAAGATTTCGGCTTCCTACTTCTCTCCAAATATATGCACGTCAAGAACCCATGTTTAGGCTGTAACGTGGCTTGTCGGTGAAGAGACACAAGCCATTCAGGGGTCCAGGAATGGTGATGTCGTTCCCAATTCAGACCAACCCTTCTGTGAGGTGTAACGAGTGTGATACAGACTATTGGCCTTCTTGCACACAGGCCTCTCTCGTGGTCATCTGTAACTGTTTGCCTCGATATTGTGGTTCTCGTTGCAGAGGAGAACTCCTTCAAGAGTTGCGTGGCTGTCAAATCCCTACGGCAGAGAACTGTTAGTGATGAGTACTGGTCATCTTGACTTGTTGTGGTTCATGCGCATCCTTGTCCCAGCCTTCTGGTTATTGTTCTGGTTTCCTAGAACTGTCTCCAGAGATTGGAGACCATTCATCTTGACACATTTAGCCTTCTTGCTTTCTCAGGTCGCGATTTCCCTGCTTTCAATAAATCGATGGCTCTCCACCGTTAAGAGTCTTCTAAGCGTCCAACTCAAGCTTCAATTGCTGCACCCCGGTCAGAACAGCGTTTATCAAGGTTGCTTGCGTGCCAGCTGGATGACTCAGTCATTGTTTGGTTATTTCCGTAAAAGCCAGCACAGTGTTGCTTGGGTATTTTGTCTAAGTGTTTCCCCTTGCACATTTTTCTGAAAAATCTTTTCAATTGGTCTTCTCATTTTGGACATATTCTTGAATTTGTATTTGTCACATTAATTTTGGACACCAGTGTATTTGCTTATTTTTGCATTCTGTGTTGCATCATCCCTTAAGATTATGCTGCTAAGAAAATTAAGAATTGAGTCATTTGAGTAGTGCAGTGACTCGGCTATCCAACCTAATGTGGCGGTTGGCCGGGTCGGATAGCAAAAAAGTCTGATACGCCGGAGCCATAGGCATATCAGCCCTTGCACGGTTAATGACCGCAACCCTATCGCGTTGAACGTAATGTACAGTATGTACGTATGTCATCATCATCATCATCATCATTGTCAACCATTATCAATCCACTGCTGGACGAAGGTCTCCCCAAGTTTCCTCCACAACGGTCTGTCTTGTGCCAGTCTCCTCCATGTCACTCCTGCATACTTTTGAATTTCATCCACCCATCTCCCATGTGGTCTTCTGATGGGTCTTTTCCTGTCCCTTGGAATCCAATCTAAAATTTCGGCTGTCCATCGATGGTTTGTCCTTCTGGCAGTATGTCCAGCCCATTGCCATTTCAGGGATTTAACTCTGATCATGATGTCTTCCACTCTTGTCATTTTTCGGATCCACGAGTTCCTCTTCTTATCTCTCCTGGTTATACCAAGCATGCACCTCTCCATGCTGCTTTGAGTTGTCTGTAGCCTTTGTATGTCTCTTTTAGTTAAGGTCCACGTCTCTGCACCATACGTAAGCACTGGAAGGATGCATTGATCAAACACTTTTCTTTTAAGACATAATGGCATATTGCTCTTGAAAATTATGCTGTTTCTTCCAAAAGCTCTCCAGGCAAGTTTTGTACGCCGATTAATTTCTTCATCAATGTGACCCTCACTTGATATCTGCTGTCCAAGATAAATGTACGTGTCTGTTATCTCCAGCTTTTCTCCATCAATAGATAAATCTTCATTTCTTGAAAAAGCATTGAACATCACTTTTGTCTTCTGAAAGTTCATTTTTAATCCCACTTCTTTACTCTTGTCAGCAAGTTCCTGGATCATACTCTGCAGCTCTGATGGGGTAGTTGCAAAAATGACTACGTCATCAGCAAAACGAAGGTGAGTTAGATAATCTCCATTAATCTTTATCCCCTTGTTTTCCCAGCTCAGCGACTGAAAGACACCCTCCAATGTAGCATTAAAGAGCTTTGGAGATATGGTGTCACCTTGTCTCACTCCCTTTCCAACTTTTATGTGTGCTGTATTCTCAAACAGCCGAATCTTTGCACTTGCATTTTCATAGATGTTATTAATAATATTAATGTATGCATCTTCAATACCGCAGGATTTCAGAGCCATTGTAACTGCTGATGGTTTCACCGAATCAAAGGCTTTTTCATAATCGATAAGCCATGCACAATGGAAGTTCATATTCCCTCGCTCTTTCAATTAGTTCTCTCAGTACGTGGATATGATCTATTGTGCTGTAGCCACTCCTGAATCCAGCTTGTTCTCTCGGTTGAGCCACGTCCAGTGTTACCTTCAAGCGGTGTGAAAGAACTTTAGTGAAGATTTTATAAACCACTGATAGGAGGCTGATAGGTCTGTAGTTCCTGAGATCCTCAATGTCACCTTTTTTATGTAGCAAGATCATTGTAGCGTTGTTCCAATCCTCAGGAATCTTCCCTTCATTAAGGCATCGAGTGAAAATTTGGGCGAATACTGTTTCGATTTCTCCACTTGCTTCTTGTATGATGTCTACAGTAATTCCATCTTCTCCTGGAGCTTTTCCCCGCTTCATGTTCTTGATTGCATGTGCAACTTCTGCTGGAAGGACTGGAGGAACTCTGGTACTGGTATCTTTAATGATGTCTGGAGTACATGTATCATCCCTTTCATATAATTTGAAGTAGAAATCTTTCACTCTTGTCAAAATTTCGCCTTTATTTCTTGTTACAGAACCATCTTCTTTTCTCAGTGCCATAATCTGTTTTCTTCCCTTACGTCTTCAGTGATACTTTTTCGTACTGTCTTGCATAGCTCTATATATTCCACTTTGGAAGTTGCATCTTCTTTAGTTGTCCTCATCTCTCTTCTTTTTTGCATCAACATTTTGGTTTACGTATGTACTTGTTGCTATTTGGAGACTTACGTCATATTAATTTGTCCTTATTAACGACGTACAGTAATTACTGAATTAGAATGAAACTAAATAGAAATGCGTACGTACCTTTCATGCAACATTTATTTGAAGAACAAAACGAGATGTGTAATGAACAATAAGTTGAATAAATTTTACCATGAGTTTTCATTTAAAAGAAAGTTTTCAGTCAAATCAGCTGTTAATATAAACCAAAATATTATAACCTAAAACTACATTGCCTAAGGCTTGAAAAAGTTTGTAATCCACATCTGCTTCTTTCCTCGCATTAATTTCCTTGCCGATATATGTCCTTCCACTTACATAAACATATATCTGCTGGTGTTGCCTCTTGTTGTTGGCCAATATACTCCAGCGCTGTGTCATTCGCCTTCAGGCCTTCGGAGTTTGTTATATGATCGGAGGGTTCATCATCTTCTTGTTCGTCTTCAATCGGCTGTTCATTTAACACCATCGCTACAATATCTTCGTTTCATGCTCGCGTAAGCACCTTCAAATACTTTAAGCAATAGTACACGGCTGCGTGGTGGGAAATTGCTCGGCATGACTTTTTTTTTTTTTTGGCAGGTCGGATAAGCCGGAGGTCGAGTAGTCGGGAGTCGGATAACTGAGAGTCTACTGTACTTTGTATTCTTCACAGAATCTGTCCTGCATTCTTTACATTATGTTTCATGTTAATAAGTGCAGTTATAAAAAAAAAAATTGCTGTTTTTGAGAAATGTAGTTTTATTTTATGTGAATCTAATCTAAGGAACAGCGATGTCCATAATGCACAAAAGTAATTGCAGCAATTCAAAAAACCTATTTGTTTATGTAATTTTCTTTTATAATAATGGTGGCTTTGTAACACTTTTTTCTCTCTCTCTCTTGCAGAGGAAAGGAAGGCTGTGTTAATGCAGGTATGTTATATAGTTTAAAAGTGTGTATACATACATATACAGTAGATACCAGTTAATTGGGACAGCTGTTTTTTTTGGGGGATAAATCTTGAAGAAAATCCCAAACTAGCTCTTTAGGGTAAAGCTTCACATAACTAGGGCAGCTGCTTAATTGGGCCAAAGTGTTCTATCCCCGATGTTTGCCAATTAACTGGAATCTACTGTACAGATTTCTTTTAATTTGGGCACATAGAGATTAGAGCACTTTGTCCCCAAAAAGCAGCTGCCCAAATTATACGAAGCTGTATCCCAAAGAACTAATTTGGGATGTGTTTCAAGAACTGTCCCCCCCAAAAAACAGCGGCCTTTTTCAACTGGTGACGTGATTAACTGGAATCTACTACATATATTGTTTTAAGATTTCATAAAAGCATTGTTTAACAGTTATAATTCCCTTTGTCATGCAGTTCTTGTAACTGTATGCCTTAGGTAAGGGACACCTGAACTGGTCTGGTAAACATACTAAGGTGGAAAATCTTAAAATCACTGATTATGCGCTATGTTTTGTAAAGAACTATTTCTTTGTGGGATTCGTTTCTCATTAATTTCTGTGATATCTGAAGCACACAGGCGATTTCTGGCGTACATGGAAGAGCCAAAACTTTGTGACCACCTGCTTAAAATGATGTCTGTTCTCTACATACTGCCAAAACAGCTCCTACCTGGTGAGGCATGTATGCTACAAGATTTCTAATGGTGCCTTGTGGTATCTGGTACCAATGTGTTACCAACAGATCCTTTAACTCTAGTAAGTTACATGGTTGAGCCACCGCAGATTGAATTTGCTGTTTCAACACAAACCACAGATACTCAGTTGGATTGATGTCTGGGGAATTTGGAGGCCAGGGCAATACCTGGAAGTCCTCATGTTTCGCAAACCATTCTCGAACAGTCTGGGTAGTGTGGCATAGCACATTATCTTACTGAAAGAATGCAGTGCTTGAGAGAAATGCAAACCATTCTCGGACAGTCTGGGTAGTGTGGCATAGCGCATTATCCTACTGAAAGAATGCAGTGCTTGGGAGAAATGCAAACCATTCTCGAACAGTCTGGGTAGTGTGGCATAGCGCATTATCCTACTGAAAGAATGCACTACTTGAGAGAAATGCAAACCATTCTCGAATATTCTGAGTAGCGTGGCATAGTGTATTATCCTACTGAAAAAATGCACTGCTTGAGAGAAACGCAAACCATTCTCGAACAGTCTGGGTAGTGTGGCATAGCGCATTATCCTACTGAAAGAATGCACTGCTTGAGAGAAATGCAAACCATTCTCGAACAGTCTGGGTAGTGTGGCATAGCGCATTATCCTACTGCAAGAATGCAGTGCTTGGGAGAAATGCAAACCATTCTGGAACAGTCTGGGTAGTGTGGCATAGCACATTATCCTACTGAAAGAATGCACTACTTGAGAGAAATGCAAACCATTCTCGAATATTCTGGGTAGCGTGGCATAGTGTATTATCCGACTGAAAAAATGCACTGCTTGAGAGAAACGCAAACCATTCTCGAACAGTCTGGGTAGTGTGGCACAGCGCATTATCCTACTGAAAGAATGCACTGCTTGAGAGAAATGCAAACCATTCTCGAACAGTCTGGGTAGTGTGGCATAGCGCATTATCCTACTGAAAGAATGCACTGCTTGAGAGAAATGCAAACCATTCTCAGTCTGGGTAGTGTGGCATAGCGCATTATCCTACTGAAAGAATGCAGTGCTTGGGAGAAATGCAAACCATTCTGGAACAGTCTGGGTAGTGTGGCATAGCTCATTATCCTACTGAAAGAATGCAGTGCTTGGGAGAAATGCAAACCATTCTCGGACAGTCTGGGTAGTGTGGCATAGCGCATTATCCTACTGAAAGAATGCACTGCTTGAGAGAAATGCAAACCATTCTCGAACAGTCTGGGTAGTGTGGCATAGCGCATTATCCTACTGAAAGAATGCACTACTTGAGAGAAATGCAAACCATTCTGGAACAGTCTCGGTAGTGTGGCATAGCGCATTATCCTACTAAAAGAATGCACTGCTTGGGAGAAATGCAAACCTTTCTGGAACAGTCTGGGTAGTGTGGCATAGCACATTATCCTACTGAAAGAATGAACTACTTGAGAGAAATGCAAACCATTCTGGAACAGTCTGGGTAGTGTGGCATAGCGCATTATCCTACTGAAAGAATGCACTACTTGAGAGAATTTCAAACCATTCTGGAACAGTCTGGGTAGTGTGGCATAGCGCATTATCCTACTGAAAGAATGCACTGTTTGAGAGAAATGCAAACCATTCTCAAATAGTCTGGGTAGTGTGGCATAGCGCATGATCCTACTGAAAGAATGCACTACTTGAGAGAAATGCAAACCATTCTGGAACAGTCTGGGTAGTGTGGCATAGCGCATTATCCTACTGAAAGAATGCACTGCTTGAGAGAAATACTGTGAAAGAATGTACCTGGTCTGCAGTGGGAGACGTCATAGTTTTCTGCACATGAATCACTAGACCCAGGGTTTCCCAGAAGAACATTGCCCAAAACATTACACTTCCTCCACTGGCTTCTTTTGTCCCATGGTACATCCTGGTGTCAACACTTCCCCAGATAAATGATGAAAACATACCCTGCCATCCACATGGTGCAACTGAAAATGAGATTCATCATACCAGGAGACCTTTGAATCATTCAAGGTCCAGTTTTGATGCTCATATGCCCATTGTAGATTCTTTCGACCGAGCAGCATCTACAATGGGCATATGCAGCCCCATTTTTGGCAGGATTTGATGTACTGTGTGTTGTGACACACATTTTCTCCCATCACCAGCACTCAAATTACTGGTGAGTTCCACCACAGTATCTCTTCTCAGTCATGCCATTTCATCACACTCAAATATATCATCATCATGAATCTACTGCTGGATGTAGACTTCCCCAAGATACTTCCATAGCTGTTTATCTTGAGCCAGTCTCTTTGATGTCACTCCAGCATACTTTCGAATTTCATCCACCTGTCTCCCACATAGTCTTCTGCTGGAGCTTTTCCTGTCCCACGGAATCCAGTCCAGTATTTCAGTTGTCCAATGGTGGTCTTTGAAATATGTCCATCCATTGTCATTTCAGGGATTTACCTTAATCATGATGTCATCAACTCCCATGATTTTCCTCATCTGGGAGTTACTCTTCTTCCTGGTTATGCTAAGCGTGCACCTCTTTCAGAAATTTGCAGCCTTTGCAAGTTCTTTTTAGTTAAGGTCCATGTGTCTGATCCATAAGTATGAACTGGAAGAATGCACTGACAATACTTTTGAGACATAATGGTATATTGCACTTGAAAATTATACTGTTTCTTTCAAAAGCTCTCCAGCCAAGTTTTGTATGGAGATTAATTTCTTCTTTGATGCAGCCCTTGCTTTGATATCTGTTGTCCAAGTAAATATAGGCATTGGTTGCTTCTAGAATGGCTGTACACTATGAAGACAAAAATATTTGGGCAGCTAGGTTGTCAAACAGAAACAGGAGCATTTATTAGCTGAAGTCAGTGTATAGTCGACCCACCTTTGGCCATTATGACTGCAGGTGACCCTTCTAGGTGTGCTTTTGCAAGATGCCAATGGGTCTGCACTAGAATTTTCCTCGATTTCTCCTGCAAAGCTTTTGCCAGTGCTTTCATAGAGCAAAGTCTTTCCAGCTGAAGTCAGATTCGCCATTCCAGCTTAACCCACAGAATGTTCTGTTGAATTTAGATTGGGACTTTGGACCAGCAAATCCAACATGGACTTCCTGCTCTTTAAACCAGGCCAGGAAATACCTTGCAGTGTGGCAAGGTGCCTGAGCTTGCTGAATCAGCCAGGGATATATGCCAAAGTACTGCCACAGTGTAAGAAGTGCAAAATCATTCAGAAAAAATTCCTACCTGGCTGCTGTCAGGCTGGAGGGCACCATTACTAAAGGACTCTTACCCAGCAGAAACAGCCCTACACCATCGCAGATCCCCCTCCAAACTTGACTGTTGGGATAGTGCATCTTGCCTGACGGTGTTCTACGAACAAATGCCACACCCAAATTTGTCCATCCAAACAAAAAGAGGGAGTAATATGATATATTACTCCAAATAACCTTCTTCCACTCTTCTGTTGTTCGTGAATTAGGAGTGAGGCACCATTGCATTCATCATCTGGCATTACCTGGAGTGATGTAGTGATTATGCATAACAGGCCTAGCATGGCAATCCTTATGTCTGTTAAGGTGCAAATAGCTTGTCCAGTGGCTTGTGCAATGTTGCTGGCAAGGTCTGTGGTGGAAGACGTGTGTCTTCTTCACATTCCTCAGTAAGCTTCATTTGGCACGATCATTCAGTTTGTGCAGCTTCGCTGTAGTGGCACCATCTGCTTCCCATCAAAGATGAACTTCAGCAACAGTAGATTTTGGGAATTCCAGAAGAGTGGCAATGCTATTCACTTATTGCTTACACTGAACTGGCATCGAACCACCATGTCCTTTTCAAACTCTCTCAGTTCATCCCCACACATAATAGTCTCTTTAGTGTGGTCTGCCAATGTGCTAATGATCCTCTGTATGTATATGTATAGCACTCAGTACAACACTTCATGCATGCATGCGCATCTGGTTCTGCAAATGCACATTTCTTTGCATATATGGTGTCCAAATACTTTTGTCTACATAGTGTGTGCATATCATCATGGTCATTCATCATTGCTAACTGTTATAAATCCGCTGCTAGATGAAGGTCTCCCCAAGCTGTCTGTCTTAATTCAGTCTCCCCCGTGTCACTCTGGCATACTTTCAAATTTCATCCACCCATGTGGTCTTCTGGGACTTTTTCTGTCCCTTGGTATCCAGTCTAATATTTCAGTTATTTGTCGATGGTCCGTTGTTTTAGCAGTATGCCCTGCCCATTGCCATTCCTGGGATTTTACTTTAATCATGATGTCTTCCACTCCTGTCATTTTCCTGATCCACGAGTTACTCTTCCTATCCTTCTTGGTTATACCAAACATGCATTTCTCCAGGCTTATTTCAGTTGTTTGCAGTGTTTGTATGTCTTTTTTAGTTACGATCCACATCTCTGCTTCGTACGTAAGCACTGGAAGGATGCAGTGATTAAACACTTTTCTTTTAAGACAAAATGGTATGTTGCTCATGAAAATTGTACTGTTTCTTCCAAATGCTTTCCAACCAACTTTTATATGGCAATTAACTTTTTCTCAATGTGGCCCTTGCTTGATATGTGTTGCCCAAGGTTAGCATGCACACGCGCGTGCACACACACACACACACACACACACACACACACACACACACACACACACAGAGTTTAATGCTGTTTATCCGGTGCTCAGTTATTCATGGGGTCCATGGCCCTCTGTAGTATATACAAATTTCATGTTTTCAAAATTCTCTATGCAAGGTGGATTCTTAAAATAACAGAAGTCATTACTGTGTATGTTAAATAACATTGCATCATAATTGAACAGTATTGCATCATCTTTCTAGAAGAACTTATTTTTCATCACTGTTGTGGTTTCCTGTTCTGTCGCCAGAGTGCTCAGTCAAGTGTGTTACAAATTTAATCTGGTCTGTTAGACATTACGAGCATTTCTTTCATTGAGAATGATGAGGTACTACAATTAGTGTACGAAGTAAGTTGTAATGAAGGCCTAATAGCTGCAGAAACAGGATGTAAAATGGTGGAAAGTTAATGTTGATTACACTGCAGTTTTAAACATTCGTGGACATATAAGACAAATAAAAGAAAAAATAATGCTACAAAAAAAAAAAAAAAAAAAAAAAAAACTAACAAAAATCATGGACTTTCTAAGTAATTTTAAAAATGTTCAGTTTTGTATTTACTTACTACAAAAATCTTTTTCAATTTGTACTTAACCCAATAAAATGTAATTTGGATTAACCGTGTTTTTCAATTATCCAGACTCTAGTGTCCCTCAATTCCACGGATAATTGATGTTTTACTATATATATATATATATTTAAAAGCTACTCTTTGGAACTCCATGTTAATTAAAATGAGTTTCATTCAGTTTAGTAGTCTTATGTCTTTTTGTAAAAATATTTGCTGTACTAGGTCTAGGTTTGAATTGCAGTGCAGTACATGGATGTTGTGCCTGTCCTTCTGATGCTGGTTCTCTCTTTTTCCTGGAACCACTGACTCTAAATTGGGATGGGTGGTTCATTTTTGTTATATATGCTCATGGGGATTGTCAACCCCCACACAAGCAAAAAAGACTTGTATATTTTATTTTATATGATGCTGATGTTAAATATCCCCTTGCCATAAAAAAATACAGTGTTTTTGACCTCATTTTTTAACTTTTTCAGATGTGTGGTGTTGTATCAGAACATACAAAGAAAATGTGTACCAGGTCTCATAGGTGCCCTCAACACACTGATGAGCAACGTCGTTATGTGCGTCACTCGCTACTAGGAAGGTAATATAGACTTTCTTCTGACATTTTATACTTTTCTCTGGGAAATGTATATTGCTTGTTAAAAGCAGAAAACAAAAATCTTTTTTACCAAACATGACTAAATTACCACAATTTTCAAGCTAAGAGCTGCAGCTTATATGGTAAAAAAATGTGTTGGTCTGCCCTGCAGCTTTTATGCCAGTATGGTGCTTCCTTGAATTTTTTTCTAAACCATTGCTCAGCAAGCAGCAATTTTAAGTTTGTATGTATATGATATCATTTTTATAGTAAATAGACACAAATTTCTCCTTTTTGAACCACAGATTTATCTCTGCAAGGGTATTGGAAAAAGAGAGGAATATTCATCACTATTATTTTGCCCAGTGACTTGTGTTTTCTGTTTATCTTACAAAACTGCACTGAGGAAAAGTTCTAGAAGACAGTGAAATGTATCTAAAATACAGAAATTCAGCATTAGGACACTAAATTTAACATTAGTGAGAAAGGAGCAGATTATCAGACCTTGAAAGCAGCAACACTTTTTAATTAATGCAACTAATGATGTACCTTGATTAGTGCTTAAAGTGGAAGAATTTTGCTTAATAATGAAAAAGTTGAAAATATGCTAAAAGCTATTTTAAGGAAAAAGAACTTTTATGTTCCCCAGAAGCAGTGATAATGAGAAAAAAAGTCTTGACCTTTATGTCTCTAGTGGGAAGCTGTGCATTATTTAAAGAGGATAATGTTTCCCGTCTTTATTGTAGCAAATGGCATACAATGCAGCAATGAGTTTAAGAACACTGATGGAAGAAATATGGGAACAAACCAGAGCTTGTACCCATAACAATCGAGCTCCTCAAACAAGCAAGATGTGTTGGTCATATTTATAAGGCATACTGGGAAAAGAAAAAGTCAGGAAAAGAAAAAAGAAAAAAAAAACTAGAAGAGGAAGAGAAACTGGCCAAAGAACACACAAAGAAGAAACTTGAAGAAGAGAAAACTGGAATTCAGGAAAAGGAAAAGAATCTTCAAAAGAAAAAGAGAGAGTGAGAGGGAGAGAGGAGGTTGTGTAAAGGAAAGCAAGAAGACCTTTTGTCAGAAGCAGCTAAACATATTAAAACTGCGATTAGACACAATGATATGTCCAAAGTTCATTTAGTGCAAGGGATGCTTGAAGGAATGAGAAAGTTGCAGAAAGACTTGAAAGAAGAGAAGAAAGAGAAAGCTTCAAACCAAATTTGACAAAAAGAAAACTAGTCCCATCACCCAGTTCCTTGTGAAAAAAGGATGAGTAAAAGAAAAAAACTTGATCAGTTCGAAAAAATTAAAATTTAAGTCGAACATTTTTTTTCTTTTTGTCAAAAGCCTTTGTACGAATAATTTTTGTATTAGTAATCTTTTGTGTCAGCTGTTAACATCCTAAAAAAAGTGGGGGAGGCAAACCCCACCCAGATCAAAACTTAAACATAGAAGTGAAATAGATCTTTCAAGTGTCTTTAACCAAATACCTAAGCTATGACACCATTTGTTAGCCCAAAAGGGTATATATGGTTTAAGTGGCTGTCTGATTCTAGTTCCAGTTGAAATTTTTTTATTTAATCTTCCTTCCTCTGAGTTCTTTTGGTTTTTTACAGACGTTTCTCGTCTCTTGATTTTAGTCAAGGTCTGTTCTCAATGTACAGGGTGTTCGGAAAGTAACTGTGCACCTAGGCTACCGTTTTGTTTTCGCAGTTATCAAGTGCAGTATGTGCCACCGGAACGTAATAAAGTGGATTCTCCCAGTCGCAGCGGATCGCGGGAACCCATGGGGCTCACTGCGCATGCGCAGCAAGCTGCTCGAAGCGTCGGTTGCCGCATTGCGGCAGTTGGAGTTCCAGAGGTCAACAGAGACGAGTCGTTGTTACTGTAAGTATTGAAGTTATCATGTGTGCTGCTGTTGTTCAGTTTTTCGCACTATGGTTCTTTCAATTGCGGAACGTGTGTTTCTGGTTGAATACGTCTTTCGAGAAGGCAATGAATACACCGATTTAGTGCGGCAGCAATTTGCTGCCAAATTCCCAGCCACGCCTGTACCTCATCGTAATGCAGTTCGTCGACTTTGAGAAATTTCGTGCGACAGGCTCAGTGTTTGACGCTGAACAAAGCGGGAGACCAACTAAACTTACTGGTGGGAAGTTGATGAACATCTCTGACTCCCTGCTGCGGAGTCCATCAAAATCATTGCGCAAGTTGGGGCAAGAGGAAAATATCGGGCTTGTGACAGCGCATAAAGCGGTGAGAGAATAATTGCACCTCTACCCATACAAAGTAACAGCGGTACAACAATTGCAACCGGCGGATCACGTAAAATGACTCCGTTACTGTGAATGGTTTAACAATTTTATTCAAACGAAAACTGTTGTTGTTCTTGATGTCACCTTCTTTACAGATGAGGCGTGGTTCCACCTCTCTGGGTATGTTAACACACAAAACGCACGATTGTGGTCCACAGAGACTCCTCGTGCTGTGTCGGAACGACCCTTGCATGACCAGAAAATCGGAGTGTGGGTTGCGCTATCCTGACGGCGCATTGTCGGGCTGTTATTCTTTCAGGACACTGAATAGTGCACGTTACTGTTCCATACTCCACGACTTCATCAGCCGCCTTGAAGAAGACAAAATCACCTACAGCTGGTTTCAACAAGATGGCACTACTGCGCACACAGCTCACACCTCTATGAAACTTCTGAATGAGGTTTTCGGCGAACGTGTCATCTCAAAAAACCTATGGCCCCCTCGCTCCCCGGACCTTACTCCACCAGACTTTTTTCTGTGGGGCGCAGCAAAATCTGCTGTGTATCGTGATCGCACACGCGCGTTTGATCAATTACAAACTGCAATAACTACGTTCATCAGAAACATCTCACAAGCAGAGCTGCAGCAAGTGTTTGCAAATAAACTGAAATGGGTTCAGCGCTGTATCGACGCTCATGGAAATCACTTCGAACATTTCTTCTAAGTGCATAGCTTAGGTGCACAGTGACTTTCCGAACACCCTGTATAAAGGAGGATTATCAAAAGTTTTGTTTACTCTTGAAAAATTTAAATATTGTTGCCAGAAACATCTGTAAAAAAACCAAAGCAACTCTGAGGAAAGGAAGATTAAATAAAAATTCTTCAACTGGAACTAGAATCAAATAAATATATCTGGGTAAAACCTTGAGTAAGTGATTTAATACCTGTTAAGTGGTTGTCCATGATCTATTACTTTAAGTGTTTACAGTAGATGATAAAAGGATTAAATTGCTATTTTCCCTTCGTATGAATTTGATTTTGACAGTTAGTTATAGTCGGTTAAAGTTCGTGCTTCAGCTTTGATTCAAGTCGCCATGAAAAAAAAATTATGCATTGTTGCAAATAATATCTTTACTAAGAAAAAAATATATAGATTACTCATAAATTACACACTTTTTAAACAACCTTTTACTTGTGTGTGTACAACGGCCGTTCCATAAAAACTGATCGAGTAAAATCACACAAAATGAAGGAATATAGGCCCAGCAAAATATATGTTATTCTTTCTCAAAGTATCTTCCCTCGGATGATATGCAACGGTCCCATCATTCAGTCCACTTTTCAAAGCATGTGGTGATTTTGTGGAAACTGGAAACTTACACAAATTAGTATACAAACCAAAATGTGAAAAGATTTTACACCAACTAACAGAAAACCAAAATGCACAAAGACTTTTTACACAACCTAATATTGTACATTGCCAATCAGGGTTAAGAGTTTCCAGTTTTCCTTAGCATAAGATTTTTTCTGCAGGTGGCAATAATATATACATATTATGATTTTAAATGCACAGTACTGTCTGTGGACATAATCTTTAGATGGACCTCAGAATTTTCTAACATTTCTAACAATTCTCTATAATATTGTTAAATATTTGAAATTTGAACCCTATATGTCAAAAAGCATACCTGTGGCACCTAGACATCTGTGTCATACATCTTTTTAAAATATATTTTTTAAAGTCACACCTTCAGAAACTTTTAAAAGAGCCACCTAACTTGATTAAAAACTCAATGCAGCTAAAAGAAAAACTAGAACTTCTTCCTAAATTAGATTCTCCTATTATGGGTAGTTTAGATATAGTGATTCTATGTATACTCAACATTAATATAGATCAACTTATAGACTTTATAGCGGAAGACTTGGCAGACCTAATAGTTTTTCACAACAAGGAAAAAAAACATATTAGTAGGAATTTTTGAAATGCTTACTTTCTCTAAAAACAAGAGAGCCTGAAGAAAGAGGAACTCGTGGATGCCGAAAAATGACAAAGTGGAAGACATCATGATCAGAGTTAAATCCCTGAAATGGCAATGGGCTGGACATACTGCCAGAAGGACAGATCATCGATGGACAGCCGAAATTACAGATTAGTTCAAGGGACAGGAAAAGACCCAGAAGAAGACCACATAGGAGATGGGTGGATGAAATTCGAAAGTATGCAGGAGTGTGCTGGAGGAGACTGGCACCAGACAGACCGTTGTGGAGAGAAACTTGGGGAGACCTTGTCCAGCAGTGGATTGATGGTTGACAATGATGATGATGATGATGTCAAAAAGCATACCTGTGGCACCTAGACATCTGTGTCATACATCTTTTTAAAATATATTTTTCTGTTGTAAAATAAAATTTTTCCTTATGTTTCTTCTTTAAGGAGTGGGCTACCTGACGCCTCAGATGAAGTTCAAGTTGATGTCGACACAGTTGAGGATGACGGGCAAACTCAAAGAATCTGGGATTCTGGAAATTCTGGCAATCCATCCCCTGCAGATTCATCATCAACCTCCAATGGTAAGGCAATTGGCATTATTTATGTAAAAACAATAATGTTTAAAGAAAAGAAAGTTATTATTAATCATGCTGGATAACATTAAATCCCAAATTTTGAAGAAATTTTATTAAACTGCTCCTATAATGACAGAGAACAAAATTACAAAATCAAACAGTCGAATAAAACCGTCACACAAGAAAGCAATATCAAATGTTATAAAAGGATTTCACAGTTTGTACGTGGTATGCATAATTTTAGTTTATTGGAAAAAGATGGCAAAATTTCTGATGGGAGACTGTTCTATCCTTGCATACACATTCAACTCATTCTCCAATCTGTTCTGTGATGAAACAAATGTATTAATAAAAGCTAATTATTTAAGTCACTACAGCACCACTTCTGTGCATGAAGTTTTGCCACAATCATGTTATGTTGATTACATCATGTTGTGTCACTCTTAGGGGTTTTTGCAGTTAATGCAAATGCATTTTGAAATAACATTAACATTTTTTGTTTTCAAAATGATGAGGTTTTAATGTAATATATCCAAATTGATATGCTTTATCTCATTTGTAAGGTGTATATTCTCAACTTGTTTTATTGTGCTGAATGACACAGCAGATATTAGCTGAAATCAGTTCCATTTAGGTGGACATAATTTGGTATGACTTATAAAACTGGCTTTGTTTTTAATTTTTGTGTTTCATTTTTGCAGTGAAATCTCATTATTTGCAATGCTTCTCCAATTGCACTTACAAAACTGCCTGTGTTTTATATTTTATGTTTCCCTTTTGCATTGTAGTCTCATTATTTACAGTGCTTCTTGCATTGTACTTATGAAACTGGCTTCGTTTTTAATTTTTGTGTTTTCTTTTTTGCAGTCAAATCTCATTGTTTGCAGTGCTTCTTACATTGTACTTATAAAACTGGCTTTGTTTTGTATTTTTGTGTTTCCTTTTTGCAGTTCAGTCTCAGTATTCACAATGCTTCTGTCATTATACTGGGTTCCACCGAGAAAGTGGCACCATGGTATCTGGGGAAAGAAACTGGTGTGGTGAAGATTTACTTCACCTTGTATAGAAGTTTTCAGTTTCTGTTCAGGAGTGAGATTTGATTTTCAAAACTGAAAATAATGGCCCTCACGGTTCTATGTACAAGTTTCCAGTGTTGTCTGGTTGAACAGAAGTCGTATCTAAACAAGCAGGTCACAACTTATCATCAATAAAGTGTGTGCCCCTAACCTTGCACCATCTTTCCTGCAGCTGGTGAATGCTATCATGAAAAAACACCACCAGTTTTAATGAGATGAAATTGTTGATGTGTTTTTGGAGGTCTTCAAGATTTATGAACTGCTGGCTGGCCGAGAAGTGTTGCATCGAGTGAAACTTGTGGAAGTCTGAGTGAGCTGCATGAAAAAGAATCTCCCACTCTGCCTGTATTCGCGTGTTGTTTCAAGCAATGATGGATTATCATGCAACAGAAATGACCTTCGAATGCTTCTATCCTGAAAATGGTAATTTCCACTGCAGTTCCTCATTCAAGAGCAGCAGTTGACCACTGTAGTGTTCTGCAGTCACTGTTAGATCTGGTGGCATGAGCTCATGATGCGTGATATCTTGCATGTTCCACTAGTATGAAGCACTTTCTTACAGTGGATGTTGGGCTTTGGGGTTGATGTCATTGGCTGGTCAATTCCCACCCATGACCTTTTGCATTGCAGGTTGTCATAGTGAACCCTTTTTTCATCACATGTAATAATTTTCTCCAGGAAGTACTTTTTCTGGCATTTGCCAAGCAATGAAATGCACATGTTCAGTCTCTGACCAATGCTGTGCTTAGTGAGCTTGTGTTGGACCCTCTTTCTCTCTTCTTGAACTTTTCCCATGGCATACAACTGTCAAACCATGGTGGCTGATTCATACCTAACTGCATTGTCAGTTTTGTGGTGAACCAGGTGGTATCTTTGTCCAGAAGAACTCTCAAATTTGCAACCTGCTGCCCCGGTGGCACAGTGGTCTAAGCGATGGCCTCATGATCATTCGTCTGAGATGGGTCCGGGTTCAAATCCCAGTGAGGCATGGATATTGTGTTTTTCTTATGGCACTGGCTCTCTCCCTTCCCTGAAGTCAGTGGCCCTAAATATAGGGATGGGCAACTGCTTATAGCCCTTTGTGTTGCTCACAGTAATCGTTAAACCTCTAATAAAAAAATAATAATAATTTGCACTCTACATCTCCTTCATCCATTGGCTACGCTGCTTATCCTCCACATTGCAGTCACCACTTCTGAACTTCACAAACCACTCACAACACGTACTTGCATCTACAGCTTTCTTCCCGTATGCCAAATAAATCCACTCGCATGCTTTTGCAGTGGTTTTCCAGAGATTTAACATGAACAACTGACAGTGACGAATATTCCAGTTGTTCTGTCTTAACTCAGCTAATTTCACTTCTGGGATTGTGCCAACATATCATTTAATGCAGTGTTGCCACCTTGCCCCTCACAGTGTGAAATTATGACAAAATTTTAATCGTTTCACTTTTAAAGCCTGTTACTTAAAATGTCTGAAACTTATGCGCTAACCTTACAGTATTGAATGTTTGTTAATGTTTACAGAATGGGGGTTGTAAGTTTTGGGAAAAACTGTCTTTTAAATTAAACATTGTGTTGTCTTGTATGCTGGTAAAGGGAAACATATGGAGACCAGTGTCATGTTGTTTTGCATGAATGGTGTTACTACAGAGATTCAAAATGCGTGTGCGTATATGGAATCAGTTCGTGTAGAACAGACTTCATTATTGATACAAAAATGATACGGAATCAGGGTTGTTTATACAGCTTACATAGCATTACCTGGATGATACTGCTTTAGTGTATGTGTAGCTGTGAATAATTTTATTGAAAGCTAAACAGTTACATATGTTCATAGCTGCCAATTCTTCCGATTTACCCGGAAAGCTTCCGATTTTGGGGCATCTTTCCGATATTCCGATCAGAAAGCGATTTCTTCCGATTTTTCATTCTCATACCAAAAATCCTTATTTTTTTCTCCCCATTTCAAGAGCAAAAAAAAAAAAAAATCTTTATTTCACTTCAAAAAATCCTTAACACGACATGATTAAAAAGAAAAAAATCTCCTTATTTCCGCTGTGAAGAAAAAGTGCGAGAGGCACGGTTTCTGCTTACACGTGGACTTTTGGATGGATGCGAATACCTCCCTTCCCCTGCGCAAGTGGCCAGCTGTGTAATGTAAGGTTACAATCACGTTCTCTCTCTCGCTGTCCCCCCTCCTCCCCCGCTCTCCTTTTCACATAACGCATTCTTCGTCCCCAGGCTTGCAGCTTCTCAGAGGCCAGCGTGGGTGTGTCTTGCATTCCAGCACTCCCAGTTCGAAATGCTATTTCAGAACGAAGTTATCGTAGAAAAAAAATTCAAATGGATTTTAAATCTGTGGAATTTTTAAGCCCAGATCGATACCCAACCTGACGAAATTAAGATAAATTTGACCTAACAAAAGAATGCTACTGTAAGAGGAAGTTGAAAAAAAAAAAGAAGTCCAATGTTCATTCGAGACTGTGCTTCTCCAGCAATGATTTATTTTGCTGGTCCATTAGTCAGCAAGTTTTCTACGCTTTTCAACCGTGCTTTTTTTGTTCGTTGCTCGATAACGTGCATAAAAATGTCTCGGCTTGATTCAACGAAATTAATATGTTGGGGTACTATTTTTTTCCTCTGCAAATTGCATCTCTTTATGCGTTACTGTTTTACTACATCAGTTTTACTCGCATTTTTTTTTCAAGTGTCAATAAATTTAGTATTAGTGATTCGCTATGAGCAGCAACATGAAAGGGGGAAAAAAGTACTATCAAACATTCCGTGATGCGTATTCTGCGGAATTCCCGTGTATTGCAAAATCTTCAAAAAATGAAAAATATGCATTTTGCACTGCGTGTCATGTAATTTCAGTGTTTCGCGTGGTGGAAGGAATGATATTACTAATCATATTTTTAGTGCCCAGCACAAATCTAATGTTGACTGCATGGAAAAAAAAAATACGAAATTAACTTCCTTTGTTAAAAAAGTTTTAATGAACTGGATGCAATTCGTGCAAAATGTTTGTTCACTTTGTCTTTAGTTGAGCATAAGTTACCAATTAGTGTCACTCATTTATTTCATTTTTTTTTATTTAACTGTCTCATCGTCCGTCTCTCCGTAAGATAATCCTAGTAGGAAAATGGTTTGTTTTTGAAAACATTTTAGTTTGTTCTATGATAGCGTGGGATACGATCCTATTGGATTTGGGGGTCAAAGGGTGTGGAACATTCTTCCCTTTAGATGCAAGTTTCCATAAAAATAAATTTTTATCTCTTTATAGATCATAATGATATATAGCATAGTAATGAGAAATTCTGTATGGATAATAATCGAAATAAACGTGCCGATAAATTCAAACATCTGTAGTCATATCAATTTAAAAGTTGATACTTGAATTAGGTAACATATCGTTTTTTAATCGATATGTTCAGTACATTTAATCAATATGCGCGACAAGTAATTTCATTGGATATATTGATTAAAAATTTCATCGAATATATCGATTATTTGTTTTCACGATTTTCAGTTTCTGATAGTTGGCAGGTATGTATGTTAATGGAAGTTGTTACACATTTTGGATAAGTGGTTAGCGCATTAACTTCCTGGGCTGGCAATCTGGGTTCAGGTTATTGACGCTGAGGTAACATTTATGGTTGTGTTCAATTTCCAGAACAAGGAACTTTTAGAAATATGAGCAAATCCTCCTAGCTTTAGATTGTCCAAATAAATAAAATAAAAAGTCTACTGATGATCAAATTCAACTGATCTTTGATTACAGTGGTCTAAGTGTTGCTTCATGACCATTTGTCTGAGATGGGTCCAGGTTCAAATCATGGTGAGGCAAGGATATTGCATTTGCCATACAGTGCCTGGCTCTTTCCCTTCCCTGAAAGTAGTGGCCCTAAATTTGGGATGGGCAACTGGTTATGGCCCATCCAGTTGCTCATGGTTGTCGTTAAACCCCCGAACAAGCAAACAAAATCTTTGATTGTCCACCAAGGGTGGTAAGGAAATATATATATATATATATATATATATTTCTGTGTTGGTCCATCTCTGTGACTTTCTAGCATATTTTTTGAGAAAAAAGTGCATACTTATAGTATCATTATGATCATCTTTGCATCTGTCCCTCAATATGTGGACACCATATCTCTGGAACTATTAGTCTGATTTGAAAAAATTGATTTTGCAGTTGAAAGTCTAAACTGTGAGAATAATGATCCACATATGTTTTGGTCTTTTTCCAATGCATAACCTCACCACTAGGGGATGTAAATGTACATGCTATGAAATTCAAAATGTATTTTACTGTATACAGTTGCTTCAAAAAACTGATTAAAAAAATTATTTTTACTTTATTACACCTTTTATTGCAAAGGCCATGTTAATAAGGCATGGTGTCACCTCTAGGGTTATAAATGTGTATTGTATTTCCCCCCAAATTCTCTGCTTTGGAAAATCATATTTTAAAAATTATTTTCGCATTAGATAAGAGGTCAGAACACTGAATATTCGGGATGCATTTTACAATATTTTGTGACAAACTGCTTTGCCACTAGGTGGTGTAAGCGTATATTTCTGTTTTTTAACATGTGTGCAGTCATATAGTATAAATAAGGGAAAACCCAAAGTTATGGTTTTTGAGAGAGGAACTGGTAGTACTGAATATAATATAAGCTTAAATTGCACAGTGATTGACCAGGTGAATGAGTTTGTGTATTTAGGAAGCATGTTTGACGGAGAAAACAAATTGGATGGTGAAATCAGTAGGCGAGTGAATTCTTCATTGGAAGTCATGGCTGCTTTGGGAGGTTTTCACAGGAATAATGGGTTCTCAAGAGATCAAGAGTGTCTCGCATGTCTGTGTATGAAAGTGTAATTGTTCCTACTCTGATGTATGGCAGTGAAACCTGGGTGCTACCGAAGAAACATAGGAGTCGTTTGTGTGCTGGAGAAATGCATTACTTGGGGGGGGGGGGGGTTGTGGCAAAACACGTTCTGATTGTGTGAGGAATGATATGTTGCTGCAGTTGTGTAATGTGAAGCAAAATGTTGTTAGCAAGGTGGAGATTAATGTGCTTCGGTGGTTTGGCCATGTTAAAAGAATGAGTGATGAGATGCTTACAAAGAAAATCTTTTTAGCCTAAGTGGCATGAAGGAAAGGCAGAGGAAGGCCAAGAAAGTCGTGGGAGGATCAGATTCAGGAATGTCTGCAAGAGAAAAAGATTACGAGTATGAAGTCTAGAAGATCTTGTGTACGGAGTGTGATAGATGTCAGTGAAGCCCGAGTTGTATGTCAAGATCGCTGTAAATGGAGAAGTTTGATATGGCAACAGTAAGTAAAAATTATCTGATAGTTTGTATTTCTTTGTGGACTAACCTCTGAATCTCAGAGAACAGCTTAGTGATATGATGACATGCAGTCATATATGAGGGTTACTTTATAAGTCATGCTAACCTATTTTTTTCGGGCAAATGTGGCTCACTGAAGAAATTTCAAATTATATGTTTTAAAGGAAACAGTATACTCGACCAATTATGATTAAATTATTAATCAAAACTACTAATATGGGAATTTTCTTAGTAAAAATTCCCATAATATTAGTTTTGATTAGTAATTGAATTAAGAAACTAGGAATCCAATTTTTAACTTGAGTTTTATTCAGACAATTATGATTAGTCAGATTACTTATTTGGGAAGAGTTTTAGGCAAGGGAAGTGAGCAATAATGCACAATTTGAACTTATTGTTGCCTATTTCTTTATTCCTCCACGTTGCACATAGTAACATTGAACACAGACTTCTACATTCACATTAAATCTGTAAATGTCTTCAAAGTATTCTTTGAGATTGTCAATCACTCATTGCCAACAATGAGAAAGGCAGTGAATTTTAAAGTAAGAATGCTATTCCAGCCAAGTAACGTTCATTCTTGATGAAGGCTGAAAACACACTTGTCTTTGCGCTTGCCTCCCATCAAGGTCCATGAACATCTGTACCATCATCTCGTGCCATCATTAGATATCAGAGATGTCGGTTTCTGAATGAGATGTTTTAAAATTCCAGTCTGAGCTTGGGATTAAGCAGAAGGAAAATGTTGCCATGACTTATGAAGTAACTCTCCGATTTCCTTCTAAAAATCTTATGTGTCTTCTGTTCTTTTTGCGTCATACCCGTGTTTTTTGTTTTGTGTAGCCCTTTGTTTGCTTGTCAGCCATGTACACTGTTTCTTCTGTTTGTCAGGGTGCTCATTGAGCTATGAAAACTTCAAAAAGCCTTGAATTCAAAAATTTTATTTCAAGGTCTTGAATATTTGGAAATGTTTTACTATTTTCTGATAAAGTCAGGAAAATCCTTGAAAATTGGAATCCATAGATTTCCAATTGCGTTATCCTATAAAAATAAAAAGATAAAGCAAAATGTGAATCTGAAAATAGAATCCAGTCCAACAGCCACTGCAAACTATATGCTTATTCTTCTCTTATTGTAGTAATGCCAGCTGGCTGGATGTGACTGCTCGATATATGTAATGATTTTATTTTTCACCAGTAAACTTGTTCAGAATCATCCCTTGTAATATGAGGTCAAATTCAGGAGTAGTAACTCACAGCCTCAATAATAACTTATTAGGCAAGTTAACTGCCCTAGGGGCACAGAACTTCTCTATGAACTTTTTAAAAGTCTGAATTTTAACATGCTGCCTACCTTGTGTAACAAGCAGTGAAAAAAGAAACAAAACATACCAGGCTAAACCAGTAATGTAGAAAATTTCATGCATGTTTTATTACGTATTAAACTTCAGATTGAGTGCTTGCTTGTTGTGTGAACAAGGCTGATGCTGCAGCTGAAAGATCGTACAAATCTGAAGTTTAATACGTAATAAAACATGCGTGAAATTTTCTACATTATTGGTTTTGTCATATTACGTGAAATGGCCTTCTTACTGATACCAGGCTAAAATTATTATGTGGGCTTTACCCAGCAATAGTCCTGATTTTTTTTGCACTTTCATGTTCTCAAAAATCCTTGAAAAGTGTTGAATCCCCCCCCCGCCCCCTCAGATGTGTATGAATCAAGGTTTCTGTTTTGCTAAAAAAAAAATTTGTTATGCTTAAATTATAATATTAAGAAAAACAGTGTTAGTTTGCAATTTCTGTATTTTTTCATGTCAACCAAGGTTGTTTCACTGTGCTCTGCCTCAACTTTGTCTGGACAAATGACATAAATACAATGATGGAAAGTTTGCGCCAAACTGTGCCAATTTCATTATCTTGTGCCAAACTGCTACAAATTATGAAAAAAATGTTATATTTGCACCCAACTGCATCAAAACGGCAATCCACAGCAAAAACTGCCGAGTGAAAAAAATGTTTTCATGGCAAAAAATGCTGTTTTAAACTGCAAATCGATTGACGCTTTTTTAAGGTTGACGTGTAATTTGGTTAAACATATAACTGCGCTTAAACAACACGTACTGCAAATCCCAACATTTCGGAATGTTTTTCACCTACCTTCTGATCCATTGTTTTTTTTTGGCACGAGTGACGAATAGGTATCGCAATGTAGGTGGAGCTTATGGAGGACAAGTTTTGTTGTAATCACGTGGTAGGTAGGAGAAACGATGCTGTGCATTATGAAATCATGATGAAGATTGTTTACAGATGGTTTGGTGGTCTTTCGGAGTGTTGTGCAACTGAGATAGTTTATATGTCGTTCCCTGGTCTTTGAGATGGCACAGTTATTTTGTTCTGGGCGAGGTGCGCGATTATGTAAATACAGTGTAAGGTCAGTCATTAGCTATTTCATTGACGCGGAGGATGCCTGAAAATGGCTCTCCCTTGGCAGGATACGATGGTTCTGTTTCAGGATTCATAGGTATTCAGAGGCCAACTTTTACGAATTTTCTGTAGTTTGTACAGATTTTCACTGTGTCTTACGGTTTTACGGAAGTCACCCAAAAAACTATGGAAAAGTTCCCTGCACATAATTTTTTTACCGTCTTTTGGTCGAAAAAAATGCACTTCACAGATAGTCCCTACACACCTTTGATGTTCTGACTTCCCCCGCCAACTGAGGCGGAGTTTTGTCATTTTGTCACGTGACTCCCCATACAGCCATTTGAGAGTGCCGCGCGCAAAAGCTGAGAGGGAGCTCAGCCCCTTTTGCAAACTCTTTACATTGATTACATGTTGTTTTGTGCTTGTGAAAATTTTGGTGCAAACGTTTTAACCCTTTTCACTCGACTGTCAGGTGACACCCAACATTACGAAATCGCTGAATAGCTCGTATGTCTGCGCTCGCGAGACATTTCTTTTTCGTCAAATAGGTCGGGTGTCACTCGCCACACCGATGACGCCCCTATAGCTTGCATGTCGGCACTCGTGAGGAATTTCGTTTTTGCTGAATAGTTTGCTTGTCAGGTGTTATCTGCCACGCCTATGACACCACTATAGCTCGCATGTCGGCGCTCGTAAGACATTTCTTTTTCGCCGAATAGGTCGGGTGTCATCTGCCACACCCACAACACCTCTATAACTCGTGTATCGGGGCTTGCGAGACATTTCTTTTTCGTCAAATAGGTCGGGTGTCACTCGCCACACCGATGACGCCCCTATAGCTTGCATGTCGGCACTCGTGAGGAATTTCGTTTTTGCTGAATAGTTTGCTTGTCAGGTGTTATCTGCCACGCCTATGACACCACTATAGCTCGCATGTCGGCGCTCGTAAGACATTTCTTTTTCGCCGAATAGGTCGGGTGTCATCTGCCACACCCACAACACCTCTATAACTCGTGTATCGGGGCTTGCGAGACATTTCTTTTTCGTCAAATAGGTCGGGTGTCACTCGCCACACCGATGACGCCCCTATAGCTTGCATGTCGGCACTCGTGAGGAATTTCGTTTTTGCTGAATAGTTTGCTTGTCAGGTGTTATCTGCCACGCCTATGACACCACTATAGCTCGCATGTCGGCGCTCGTAAGACATTTCTTTTTCGCCGAATAGGTCGGGTGTCATCTGCCACACCCACAACACCTCTATAACTCGTGTATCGGGGCTTGCGAGACATTTCTTTTTCGTCAAATAGGTCGGGTGTCACTCGCCACACCGATGACGCCCCTATAGCTTGCATGTCGGCACTCGTGAGGAATTTCGTTTTTGCTGAATAGTTTGCTTGTCAGGTGTTATCTGCCACGCCTATGACACCACTATAGCTCGCATGTCGGCGCTCGTAAGACATTTCTTTTCGCCGAATAGGTCGGGTGTCATCTGCCACACCCACAACACCTCTATAACTCGTGTATCGGGGCTTGCGAGACATTTCTTTTTCGTCAAATAGGTCGGGTGTCACTCGCCACACCGATGACGCCCCTATAGCTTGCATGTCGGCACTCGTGAGGAATTTCGTTTTTGCTGAATAGTTTGCTTGTCAGGTGTTATCTGCCACGCCTATGACACCACTATAGCTCGCATGTCGGCGCTCGTAAGACATTTCTTTTTCGCCGAATAGGTCGGGTGTCATCTGCCACACCCACAACACCTCTATAACTCGTGTATCGGGGCTTGCGAGACATTTCTTTTTCGTCAAATAGGTCGGGTGTCACTCGCCACACCGATGACGCCCCTATAGCTTGCATGTCGGCACTCGTGAGGAATTTCGTTTTTGCTGAATAGTTTGCTTGTCAGGTGTTATCTGCCACGCCTATGACACCACTATAGCTCGCATGTCGGCGCTCGTAAGACATTTCTTTTTCGCCGAATAGGTCGGGTGTCATCTGCCACACCCACAACACCTCTATAACTCGTGTATCGGGGCTTGCGAGACATTTCTTTTTCGTTGAATGTCGTGCGTGTCCAGCGTCACTCTCCATGCTGATGATGCCTCTATAGCTCGCATGTTGATGCTCGTGAGACATTTCTTTTTTGCCGAATAGGTCGGGTATCACCCGTCACGCCGATGATGTCTCTATAGCTCGTATGTCGGGGCTGGCAAGCCAAAGCTAAGCTTTCACTGCTAAGTTGTGGCCTCTACTGCAGACAAAAAAAAAAAAAAAAAAAAACTAGTGCTGGGTGAGTGTGGGTGAAAAGTTATTCGAGTGGAAAGGGCTAATTTAGATTAAAACGAAATGAAGGACAACAAAAAGAACGAAGTCAGGTAAAACTTATCGTTAAGTATATTGTGATAAATATAGTAAAGAATGGCCTTTTTATGAAGCATCTAAAGTTTTGCCGAATCATGTTTTGTAAGCCATATGGCTGTGATTATGCGCTAGGGCGCATGGCAGCCGTGATGATTGTAGGCATCATGCGAAAAGCGAGAAGCACAACGATCATGTCAAGAGACTAAATGGAGATGAGTGTAAAATTAATGTAACCAAAAACTTCTGACAGCTTATGAAGAATCCTGGAAAAAATATCAAGAGTGGATTAGTGCTGGAAAAGTGCAGCAAAATAAGCTAAAAATAGAAGAAATTGAATGTTCATAAGGTGATTTGAAACAGGAAGAAGCTGAACTTTTGCAGCAGTTGGATTCCTCTCATAAAATGTTAAACAATGTTGAGACAAATAAAGGTAACTTGATCACGCTAGTTACGTTAAATGAAAACTTTTACAGAAAAGTTCGTAAGTTGGAAGCTTTCGACCTTATCTTAGGTCTTCATCACGCCAATGGAGGACTAAGTTTGTTGCCAGATTCTACATTTGAATTTTTCCTATTTTTGTTGCCAAAACTTAGAATTGATCTCCAGATCATCGGAATGTAGAGAGGAGATTCGGAATTGCAAGTCATTGAGTTGAAAATAATTTCCAGGCTTTCATGGTAACGGAGGGCAAAACGATTGTCAAAAGAAGCAATTCGTTTTGCCTCGTTCCAGTGGGGAACTGCAGATGTGTCTTCCATTGTCAAAATAGACAAGGCAGTATTAGGATTGGCTTTCGAAACATCTTTTTTATGTTCTAAAATTCTATGGTTAATGCTCCTGTATGTGCTTCCAATGTATAAGTTATCCCCAGTAGAAGATGAGATAGGAATGCAGTAAACTCCTGGGAGGTTCAGGCTTTCAACTTTGTCCCTATCCCTTTGTAGAAGTTTCAAGATGTTTGTTGAGATGAACAATGAATTTGGCATTAAAAAAAACAAAAAAAACATGAGTGCCATAGAAAGTGGACAAGGTACTATTAAAAGAAGCAAAACAAAACATTGCTAACTATCTTAAAAATTAGAAAAAAATAGAAGTGAGCAATTAAATATTGAGAAAAGCAGCAAAAAATAAAAACAATAAACATTTTTTGTAAAATAAATGATTAATAATAGAATCCTGCTATGATTACAAATTTTTTGATCTATTTGAAAACTAAAATCTTTGCGTGCGCGTGCGCACACGCATTTGTGTGTGTGTGTGTGTGTATTTCAATGCAAGATGTTTTAAATTTGAGTAGGGTGCATCTAGTTCCAAAACATTTTTTGATTTGGAGTTTGTTCTATCTACTAATATTTTGCCTGCTCCGAAAAAATGTTTTCTTACACCAAAAATGTATTTTATCTGCTCCAAAAATACCTTTTGTTGCTCCGAAAATGTATTTCACCTCAGTGTTTAAGCTACGGTCGTTATTTTCGTGAAATGCAATGAGTTAATTTAAAATGCGAATAAAAAAAAATTAGCGTCTGCTGCAAAATTGCGCCCGCAGTTTAAATATTAACCCATCAGCAGATTCTACTTTGGTTATTCTGTTTTTGTGGAAACTAGTTTCCAAAATTCTGGCAGCGATTTGCACTCCACTGTTATTTTCTTAATCCTTTTTAAGGTATGTTTCTACCGTGTTCATTCAGCACCTGTTGAATTGCTCCCCACCCCCTACATAAAGGGTGGGGTAGGCTGGCAGGGCAAGATAGAGGCTAGAGGGATTAGACCCCTTACCCCATTCAAGTCAACTGCGATGTCTTCAAGTCAACTGCGATGTCTACAGCTTCATTCCCACCCCCAAGGCCATAAACAATCCCTGCATTCGTGACCAGAGTGACCTTTCAAACTTCTATAAAGAAGGAACACATATTAGGAAAGATAAGTGCAAGCTAGGGGCTGCTCTTGCCACCCTAGGTGCCGTCCATCATACAACATGCCACATCACAATGGATAAATTCATTATTAAGAAACGCAAAGATTGCGAAGACAGTGCCGATAAAACAACTGAAAAGGAATGTGAATTTAAAAAAAAAAGTAAAACTGCTACTAAATCTAATATACCTTCCGAGCAATTTGTGCGAAAATGGTTACAAATGGGTGCAAGTTAATCGGAGGGATAAAATACCATATTTGAACTGCGAACTGTGCATTGCAACAAGAAAAAGCAATGTCCTGGCAAGTAATAAAGGTAAGCGAAAATTCCCAACTTCCAATTATTTTCATATATTTGTTTTTGCGCATGGCTGCTAACTAATAAAAAAATTTTCCTACCCAGAAAAGAGTTCAATTGAAGCATCAAACATTTAGGGTGATTGAAACATCAAACAATTTAGGTTGATTGAAACATCAAAACAATAATACGTATCAACTTTCCATCGTGCATGACAAAGACAACGCATATGCGTAACTACCGAAGAAAAAAATAATTTGAATTTTAGTTGTTGCCGAAACCACGGCTTTCCAGCTGGAGAAAAAACCTCGGGAAATAGTTGCGTAAACAACTGCTAAGGGCGCACTCTTCACCTTAAGATACTGGAAGCGGAAACAACACACGAGACCAAAATAAAGAAAGAATCCTGGCGGTCTCGATCCCCGGGAAATGTAAACACAGAAGCAACAGTCTGTCAGGTAAGTAAGGTTTCACCACGTGGTTTGTCATCATGTATTTTACAACCTAGAAGGGGATGGATTACGAGGGGGCGAGGAGCAAACCGAAAACGGTTGTCGAGTATAATTAACAATCGCAAGGGGTAGGAGGAGGTCTTGTTTTTTTGTTTGTTTTTTCCGTTCTCTTTTCCCGCAGTACTGAAAAAGTTAAAAATAAATATTTTAAAAAAATAGCGTTATCTATTGTAATTAATCTTGAGTGTTAGCTATTACAAAATTCCCTATTCGGAAAATATTTAACACTGCTATGTTAAGGATTCAAAACAGACAGTTCTGTCTTCTGCAAAAATAGCATGAATTCCATGAAAGCTGAAGGACCGATTGCGCAAGTTCTTGCCCGCGATCGGCAAAAATGATATGGAAGAGGTAGGAGTGGGGGGAGGGAGGTCCCAGAGCAAAACGACAAGGAAGCACATTCAAATTCAAAATCATGCGTCCTGTGAAGCAGCCATTACCCTCCGTACTTTGCCCACCCCCTCTTCTATAAGTAAGGAAGTTCGAACGCAGAGGAATGTTTTCACCACAAGCTTTTTTTTTTTCCAACATTTGCAAGTACCTGTAAATTAATGTGTGAAATACACATGCACTCACACTACAATCATTGTAGGACTAACACTATTTTTTTCATGGCACATTTTTTTGTTTTGCCGATTCGCGATACGGACCATGTGTACTTCGTCTTTGTTTGATATTAAAAAATAAATATTTAGAAGGCTCAAATGGTAATATTTTATTGTATTGTAATTAAAATAATATTTGGTTTGAGGAATATACTGTTACTATTAATAAAACTTTAAGTTTAACTTACCTTAAAACCACGTGGTTTTAGGATACTTATTTGGATTGAGTAGGGTTATTGATGCTCAAAGACTTTTTTTTATGTACATTTACATTCCTTTTTTTTTATATATATATATTAGTCATTTTTTAATACATTTTAACCTAAAATATGGGTAGATGGGTTACACAGTAAGTTCAGTCACAAAAGCAGCTTATAATGTCGTAACCCAGGTTTTCGGTGTGTCTCTTGACACTAATTAAATTTTTATTAATAGTAACAGTATTGACATTTTCAATTAATTTTTTATTAATAGTAACAGTATTTCCATTTTACTTATTCAATTTCTACTGGTCACTAATCAAATCATTCATGCGAAAACAATGTTATAACTCACAAAATCAAATTTCAGATTTGGATTTTATGCTTTATTTAATCATGATCTTAGAAAAAAAAAAAATCCTTATCCTGTTAGGAGCTGTATATCAACTTACACTGCCCAATACAGTTTTCTTTTAAATATGTTAGTATCTCCCAAGCTAATTAGTTTTCCACTGCTGTCCAATTCATTGTTGGAGTGAACATTTTCATTTGATATAACAATTTTCCAAGAGACAAAAGCAGCTAACTTTCTTTAGCATTTTGCTACATCTTTTTTCCCCATTTTAGCATTTTTTGAGCCAGCTTAAACCCTGTTTCACCTGCTCCAAAAATGTATTTTACCTGCTCCAAAACTGCATTTTGCTGCTCAAAAAATGCATTTTGCTGCTCCAAAAACGTATTTTGCTGCTCCAAAAAGGATTTTGCAACTTTCCATCACTGTAAATATGAAAATCTCATGTGACATCATCAATAGTGTTTATGGTCACAGGTTCTTGTTAGTTGCTTTCACGCACTTAAGAAGATGTGATATGGATGACATGCCATTGACAAGTTCAAAAAATTTTGATATACACTATATTGACAAAAGTCATTGGACACCCCTTCAAAAGCAAATGAACTGATCTGCTGTGTTGTTAAGACGCACGGTACAGCTGCAAATGGTATAAAAACAAGCCTGCAGCTGACCGCGATCATATTGCACTGTGAGATTAAGTGAAAATGTCGCGGCCGGACAGAACTGACTTTGAGAAAGGAAAGATTGTTGGGTGTTATATTAGTGGGTTGTCCATAAGAGAAACTGAGAGGTGTTTAAACATACCCAAGTCAACTGGTTTGGATGTTCTGAATAAGTGGAAGACACGTGGCATGCCTGAAGCAGCAAAACGTACCGGCAGACCAAAGAAAATCAGTGATAGAGGACGTCAAAGCCTCAGGAGAGTCATTACAGCTAATCGATGGAGTACTGCACAAGACCTCAGTGTACAGGTGAGTAAAAATACTGGAAACTCGGTATGTACACGTACCATTCGCAGAGAACTTCATTCCATGGGTTATCGTTGTTGTGCGGCTGCTCATAAGCCTTTCATCTCCACTCGGAATGCTACTCGTCGTTTAGCATGGTGTAAAGAGCATTTATCGTGGACCGTAGATCAATGGAAATGGGTCCTATGGACTTATGAATCCAGATACATGATGCATCAGTCTGATGGCCATGTATGGGTATGGCTGCAGACCGGAAAACGCTATTTGCCACAGTACTGTTCCTACTGTCCAGTTTGGAGCTGGCAGTGTACTTGTGTGGGGGTGTTTTTCGTGGTATGGTCCTGGCCTATTGATTATTGTGAACAAACCTGTTAACCAGCACATCTACTTCGATATTTTGGACAATTAGACCTACCAACTCTGTGGCAATACTATGGAACTGAGCCTTGTTGGTACCAGCAGGATAATGCACCAAGCCATAAAACGCAAGGACTGTTCCGGCATGGTTTGACGATCATTCCGTATCTTGTGGGGACTGTCCAGCACAGAGCCCTGTTCTTAATCCCATAGAGCACCTATGGGATGAATGAGTGCCGCATAAGAAGTTTGTAACTAAGGTCTACTACAAAGCAACAGGTAGCGGCAGCATTATGTACTGAATGGAAACCCATACCTATCACTGTGTTCCAAAACCTTGTCGAAAGCATGTCTCAAAGGGTCAGTGCATGCATTAAGGCCAAAAGGTGAATCGACACCGTACTAATGTACGTCAATAAATACTATGTTGTGTTTCTCTCTAGGTGTCCGGTGACTTTTGTCAATATAGTGTATATGAAAAACTTCCAAAATATCAAGTTTGGGGGGTTGAATCCGGTCTGTCATTTAGTTTCACGTCTTTAAAGAGAAATATATGGCTATTTTCTTAACAGTGTTTTGTCATCGACGACTTCTTTAGGTCACAATTCTGAATGTAGATCTTGTGCTCCTTCAATAGGCAATGCAAGGCCCAACAGGTCTGTCCTATATATGAAATGTTACGCTCACATAGGATTTGATGAGTCGCGGATAGCTTAGTGGCTAGCAAGTCAGACCCTCAATGCAAGGTCCTCAGGTTCGATCCTGGGCTGATCTTTCAGAGATGGTGTGGTTTACTAACAATCTGAATATCCGCCGTGCATCAGACGAGTACGTTAAATGACGGCCCCCGGGTTGGATCCACCGGTTAAATGGGTATCCTTTCCTACGCCCCCCCCTGAAATTCTCTCACCCCTCTATGTGCAACATTGTACTTATACGGTGGTGCCATCTACTATACTGTAATCTCACTACAAACTGTTCTGTCAAAGTCGCTCGACTTGCTCTCATTCCTTCCGTTTCTGTGTCCTGCCCAAAAGGCAAACTCGCTGTAGGTGGCTGGGACCTAAAACTCTACTCACTGTGGACGGAAGTCCTACAAGAAAATGACAAATGACAACAAGCCATAGGATTTGATAAATTCCGCACGAGTTTTTATCTTTAGCATGGTACTTTGATTTAAAAAGTTAGTTTTGTTTATGGGTTTAAAAATGACTTAAAATTAAAACTTTTAAAGATTTTTGAAATTTGAATGAAAAGCCATGGGAAAATGGAACAATTGCAAAATTCTCTCAGAATGGATGCACAGTTGGAGTGAACATGGAGATAGGCTTTGGTTTCTAGAATTATCTTCGAACCTTTCTATGATGGTAGGGTTGTATCCTCTCTGTGCTGCAACATGTTTTACGAAAATCAAGTTCTTTTTTTCAAACAGCCTTCATCTGAACATATGAGTTTTTTTATGACAAGGGTGATTGGACTTGGCACGTGGAGGTGAGGAAACAATGAAAAGCTTACAATGAATTGTAGTTACAAGAGATTTCTTGATATTATTTATATATGTTTGTTTCTTAATGAGTAAATATCAAGCTGAAAACACATGGAATAATTAATACGGACGTAAATCAAGCTGTTCTTCCATGTAACGTAACTGCAGGTATTAAACAATTTCTTTCTGGAACGCGAATTGAACCCGCATATCCTGACATGCTCTCGAGTATTCTAAGTATTACACCACCTAGGACAACGAAATCCAAACATCGACTTATCTTAGACGCCGGTCTTTCACTTCACTAGTTGAAACAAACTTGTCCCATTGTAGCCCTAGGTAATGTCACCAGCAAATGAGTAAATATCAAGCTGAAAACACATGGAATAATTAATATGGACATAAATCAAGCTGTTCTTCCATGTAATGTGTTCTCCCAGCTATTCTTCCATGTAATGCTGCAGAAATTTTCAAATTTCTGCAGCATGAGTTAGCATACCCAAGTGAACATTAGAAGATGCGGGTTTGATTCCCATTCCAGGACAATGAAATTTTCAAATTTCTGCAGTTTTGTTACGTGGAAGAACAGCTTGATTTTATGTCCGTATTGTTTCTTATCCAATCTAATCCAATCTAAAATTTCGGCTGTCCATCTATGGTCTGTCCTTCTGGCAGTATGTCCAGCCCATTGCCATTTCAGGGATTTAACTCTGATCATGATGTCTTCCACTCTCGTCATTTTTCGGATCCACGAGTTCCTCTTCTTATCTCTCCTGGTTATACCAAGCATGCACCTCTCCATGCTTCTTTGAGTTGTCTGCAGCCTTTGTATGTCTCTTTTAGTTAAGGTCCACGTCTCTGCACCATACGTAAGCACTGGAAGGATGCATTGATCAAACACTTTTCTTTTAAGACATAATGGCATATTGCTCTTGAAAATTATGCTGTTTCTTCCAAAAGCTCTCCAGGCAAGTTTTGTACGCCGATTAATTTCTTCATCAATGTGACCCTCACTTGATATCTGCTGTCCAAGATAAACATATGTATCTGTTATCTCCAGTTTTTCTCCATCAATCGATAAATCTTCATTTCTTGTAAAAGCATTGAACATCACTTTTGTCTTCTGAAAGTTCATTTTTAATCCCACTTCTTTACTCTTGTCAGCAAGTTCCTGGATCATACTCTGCAGCTCTGATGGGGTAGTTGCAAAAATGACTACGTCATCAGCAAAACGAAGGTGGGTTAGATAATCTCCATTAATCTTTATCCCTTTGTTTTCCCAGTTCAGTGATTGAAAGACATTTTCCAATGTGGCATTAAAGAGCTTCGGAGATATGGTGTCACCTTGTCTCACTCCTTTCCAATTTTTATGTGTGTTGTATTTTCAAACAGCCGAATCTTTGCACTTGCATTTTCATAGATGTTATTAATAATATTAATGTATGCATCTTCAATACCGCAGGATTTCAGAGCCGTGGTAACTGCTGATGGTTTCACCGAATCAAAGGCTTTTTCATAATCGATAAAAGCCATGCACAATGGAAGTTCATATTCCCTCGCTCTTTCAATTAGTTCTCTCAGTACGTGGATATGATCTATTGTGCTGTAGCCACTCCTGAATCCAGCTTGTTCTCTCGGTTGAGCCATGTCCAGTGTTACCTTCAAGCGGTGTGAAAGAACTTTAGTGAAGATTTTATAAACCACTGATAGGAGGCTGATAGGTCTGTAGTTCCTGAGATCCTCAATTTAATTGGATTCCAAGGGACAGGAAAAGACCCAGAAAAAGACCACATGGGAGATGGGTGGATGAAATTCGTAAATATGCGGGAGTGACATGGAGGAGACTGGCACAAGACAGACCGTTGTGGAGGAAACTTGGGGAGACCTTCGTCCAGCAGTGGATTGATAATGGTTGACAATGATGATGATGATGATTGTTTCTTAATATGTATTGTAATCATCACAGTGCTTGTAGAAGTTTTGATGGTGATGTCGTTACTGTTGTAAACCGTTAACTTAGCGCTTTTTGACCCATTGAGGCTTTTGCGCCAAAAACTGCAAATTAACAAACCAGATGAAAGTTAACATGTCAGCTGATGTTGATGCCTGGCACATTAAAACTTCCGTGACTCGAATCTTCAAGGGAACTACGATTAACTTTGAGTTGTAGAAAATTCGAGTCATAGAATTAATCCATATTTTTCAGCAATATCTTTTTCTTTATTCCCCTAGTATCCACTTGTATTAGCTTTATTTTTTCCTGCAATGATAACACTTTAAGCTTCCTTTTAGACATCACAAAAATTTCCACTACAATGATAGATTTGGATTTTTCTAAAACTGGGTGCACAGCACTCACTTCCTGAAACGGTCCCAAAAGAATGCAGACTTAAGAAAGAACTTGCAAAAGAATTCTACTCCCATGTTACTGCACAGGCCTTCTAGCTAAGGGCTAAATCCACGAAAATGGCCCACCTCGAAGGGATTAAAACATTTCCTTCAAAGGGTGGATGGGAGAGGGGTTTCCCTTTGTCCAGCTGACCTTATTTGACCTAACCTTGGTTTGACCCCCAACACCTACAAGACTGGCAACAGGTGGATCTTTTTTTTTTTTTTATTTGAGTCTTAGAATATGATTTTCATGTTTTTTTTCACAAAACACGAAATAACGTTTCTAGTTATAGAAAAATTCGAGTTTATGAAATTCAACTTATAGAAGAAAAAAGCATAAAAAAAGAGAAATTTTTATGCAAAATGGCGAAATTCTTCGAATTACGAAAAAATTTGCCTCATAGAAGTTTGAGTTTTAGAAGTTTTACTGTACTTTTCCTCGGATAATCAGTTTTAATTCTCTCAGTTTACATAGTTTGATTGTGTATGTGTTGGTTTATGTGTATTTTTCAATTTTGATTTTGATTTATGTGTTTTTTATTTTTATGTGCATACCAATGTATCTTGCAGGTGCTTCCTCTGCCTCCTTGAAGAAAAAAGAAAAGAAGGTTCCTTTAGCAGCTGTTCCTAAAAATTCTCATAGTAGTTTTCCAAAGAAGAGTAAGTCCAAACCAATACAAAATACCAGTGGAACTAGTTCCAGCCAGATGATTTCTGGACCAAGCAGTCTGGAAGATTTAATCTAGTTCTCTAGTGATGTTATCGTTCTTTGTCATATGTATGGGTCACAAATCTTAATTTGTGAAAGAAAAGAAGAGAATGGTTCCACCCTGATTGCATTTTTTAGATAAATTTTTGCCTTCTCTGGTTTTCTTGTGACAAAAGCACAAGCTCCATTGTATTCCTGTTTTTTGTTGTTGTGATATGAGGTCTTTTTTCATTGTAATTATAACCATCAGGTGCTGCATGTATATGGATTGTAAAATAACTTTAATGTATATTATGCAATTTAAAATTTATTTATTTCCTTCTAGTACTAAGTTTTTGAATCATTGTTATTAACAACAGTATTATTTTAAATCATATTTCTAAAAGGAAATGCTGTTGTATAAAAGTTATGTCAAGAGCATCTTTGACTAATAGGCCATTTTGATTTATTTTACTCTTAGTCTTTGTGAGCGAATTCTTTTTTTTTTTTTTTTTTTTATTCTGCTGAACTGATGATGCTCATAATCAGTAACTTAAAACAGATGCTAATCAGTAACTTCTAAGTTTATTAACAACCGTGTTCTCTGTGGCACGTTTCTTGTATGTTATAAATGTCTATTATACCATTACTCAGTGACTGAAATAAGTTATTTTTTTATGATTTAGTACGGCTGAGAAATTTATTTTTGATGTATCTTATTTTACTCATTGTTTAAAATAATGAAATTTGTCTGCTAGACCTTTTGTGTGGTGTTTTATGTTTTACACATTTGTTATGCCAGTACTTATTGTTTGGCAGAAATGTATATATTTCATAAGTTATTACTGTTTAGTAACTAAAAATTTTTGCACTAGGTTGTTACTGATTAGTAACTTGAAATTTTTTATTAGTCATATCATATGTGAAGTGTTCTTATGCATTTTACATGGTTGTAGATTGTTTTGTTTTTCTGTAGTGTTTATTCCCTCTAAAAATTCCTCAAAATTGATTTCTTTGAAATGAGATACCGCAAGAACTTCATTCTTTTGCTGTGTGATAAAATGTTTTGTTCAAATTTTATAGTATAAGTGCTAATGATTTTTTTTTTGTTGATAATTTATCTTAATGGACGCCATAAAAAAAGGAGATGGTGAACAGAAGCTTCTTTATTCTATATTTTTAACTTTTAAATTTAGTTCTATTGTTAAAAAACCCATATATTTTTGTTCAATTTGAACCATGTTTTTGTGTTGGAATTGCATAGTTGAGTGAAAATTAAAGTGCTGTTATGGTTTGTGCTACAGTAATAGCTATAGTGTTAACATATCACAATGTATTTACCAGGATCAAACTTTGAGTCTGAGGCTGTGAGCTCTGTCAAGCGTAATGGGGTCTCTAAAACTAAAAAAACAAGCAAAACAGGAACACTACATGGATGAAGTTAAAATAAATATAAAACCAACAGTGTTCATACATGTTCATATACCTCCTGGAATTTAATTTTTATGGTCCTGGAAAAAAAATGCAATTTTTAATTACTTGTGGAAAACTGAAATTATTCAATTGCTTTAATGCTAAATTAGAATGGTCAGAAGATTTGGCTGCTAAATACAAAAAGAAAAGAAACTAATTTATAACTCACTCTCTGGTATGGGGTTCTATCATGCATGTATTTTGTTTTGCTTGTTGAATGCAAGCAAGCACATAGGGTTTTATCCACTGCTGGATGAAGGTCTCCCTAAATTTTCTCCGCAACTCTGTCTTGCGCCAGTCTTCTCTATGTCACTCCGACATGCTTCCAAATTTCATGCATCCATCTCCCGCATGGTCTTTTTCTGGATCTTTCCTGTCCTTTGTAATTCAGTCCAGTATTTCATTTGCCTGACAGTGGTCAGTTCTAGCAATATGTCCAGCCACATTGTCCTTTCAGGAATTTTGCCTTGGTCATGATGTCATCAACCCTCATTATTTTCATGATCTGTCAGTTCCTTTCCTTTCCTTTATGGTTATTCCAAGCATGCTCTTTTCCCTGCTTTTTTTAGTAGTTTGTAGCCTCTGGATGTCCTTTTTAGTTAAGATCCATGTCTCTGCTCCATAAGTAAGAACTGAAAAAAGGATGCATTAAACTCTTTTCTTTTAAAATATAATGGTAAATTGCTCTTGAAAATTTTACTTTTTATCCCAAAATGCTATCTAACCAAATTTTACACATCTATTAATTTCTTCTTCAATGCAACCCTTGCTTGATATTTGTTGTCTGAGCTAAATGTAGGCATTTGTTGCTGCCAATATTGCACCACCAACTGCAGAATCTTCAGTTCTTCAAAAAGCATTGTACATCAGTTTTGTTTTCTGTTAGTTCATTTTTAAGCTCATTTCTTTATGAACCTTTGGTGTAAAATCAAAGTACTGGACCTAATAAAAATAAGAGACTGATTAAAGAAAGTTCTCCTTCAAAAAAAAAAAAAAGAAAAAGTTATATTAATGAATAATAATGCAAGGAACTGTACACCAACTATACATAATATACAGCAGTTTGCTGTCTACCTTCCTTGCTTCCTTGAAAAACTCATCTGGTTGATGTGTGAAAGCTTGGAAACTTTTATTTTTATCTACACCAATAAATTCGGATAACTAATATAGTTATACTATCTTATGTTAATGAACCTACATAACTTATAAGTAGCATTTTCAACATTTTCAGAACTAATAGACTTATAAAATGCATAATGAGAAGATTTTAATTTAATAATTGGCTATAATATGAGGAACCTGGCAATAAAACTTAAATTCCTTCTGAGTAAATAAAGTATTTGATACAGTTTCTAATAATTGAGAACAGGTCTTGATAAAGATTTTAGAGGCCAGAAATGTCTGAAAATACAAAAAAAAAAAATAATAAAAAAAAAAAAAAAAATGTGAAGAATAACAGAAAGCTCTTTATGTGAAAATAGAATTTAATAAGTTTGTCCTTTTGTCTGAGTTGACCCTTTACTTAAAGACGGTTTTAAAGGCTGCATTGGTTTCTTGAATAGTTTAAACTAGTGCTTTGTTATTTTTCTTTTAGTACCTGTTACACATTTTCTGTGATGCTCCTAAACTGTTTAATGTGTTAGTCGATATGTGTCATTCTTTATTAATTATCTTGTGCAAATTGTCTGAGAAAAGTTTTTTTTTTCTTCTTCACTTCTCACTATTCAGTGAAAGAAAGGTATTTGATGTTTTGAAGTTAGATAAGAAGATCTGACTTTCAGCTGTTCTTGATTTGTGCTGTTTTTCAGAAACATTTGTGTTTAATAAAACAACTCAGATTGTGGGAATGAAGATCATGTTTCCATAATCCTCATGTAGAATAAACATCATAATGTGTATTTCAGTATTTAGTTTGACATTTCTTGCATAACTTTTTAAGGTCCAAGTAATTTGAGTCTACGTGATATTTTTTACCACACCAATACCAATTTTTTCTGCATGCAAAGGTTCCACGTGTATTGCACATGGATTTTCTTGTGCCCATCCACATGTATTCTGTAAGTTTATACAGCTGTTTAAATGACACCATTCTTCATTTGTAATTCAGGGAGGTCCAAAATGCCAGGATTTTCCATCGCAAATGGTTGGAAACCACACACAAATCCCGACACATCTTTCATAATCAGTAGGAAATAATTCTTGAACCACTGGCACACAATGAAGGCAGAGCAATTTTTTTGTTTTGCTTTCTAGCAGCTTGTTGACATGTAGAATAAGATATGTTAATCTCTTGGAAAAGTTTGCATTATGAACTGAATGGTGAAGCCTGCAGCTGCACCTTCAAATACTAGATTTTCTGTCCAGAGAGCCTGCATTCTCGTGCAAGTCGATTGATGAGGTTTCCCCTTTGCTTCCTACTTTGTTGCTGATTTTTGGATACAGATTGTTAATGGTATGCTTCTTCTGACAAATGCTTCAAAGCTCTTATTTTGCAGACTGGAAACATGCACTTATATATGGTGTACACTGCCATACTATTAATATCTAAACACCTGCATGTTCACAAATAATTTTCATTGATGTTATGTATTGAAATGTTTGATCCTTATGATGGCCTCGAGTTGTCATGGAGTACCCTCCACCAGTTCTTTGTAAATGTCCTCCAGTATGTTCTGTCATTTGGTCTTCAAAGCAGTGACCAGTTCAGCTTTTTTGTTGGGCAATCTCTTCTACCAGTCACACAATGACACAATGCGTCCCAGAGATTCTCTATAGGGTTGAACCTTGGGCTGGCCAGGCCAGCTTTTTGCCACCCATGTCCTCAAACCAATCTGTAACACCCTGAGCAGAATGACTTGGTGCATTGTCCTACTGATATAGGTATAGTCCTTACCTACAGTACTACCACAATGTTGGTAGTGCATAATTTTCCAGCATATTTAGGAACAGCTGAGCATCCATGGTTTTGACCAAAACACCTAATGAGCCCTAGCTAAAACATGCAAAACAGCTCCATACCATGACGCCACCTCCACCAAACTTCATTCCTGGAGCAATACACTCCGGAAGGTAACTTTCTCCCAGCATCTACCATACTCTGGAATTACCTTGAAGTTGGTATATTGGGCTGTGACTTGCCAGTCCAAATCACAGTTTCCCATTGGTCTGCAATCCTAGATTGAAGTTCCGTACAACATCCTAATTAGAGTGTGGTATTAGTAAAAGTAGTTAGCTGCTTGTCGTTGGCTGTTCAATTGTGGTAAGCCATGTTGTGCAGCTTCCTGTGTACTGTACTGGTGCTAACATAATTCCCAATAGCATCATGTAGGGTTTGTATGATTTGAGACAATGTTGATTTCCATTCTGAGCACAGAGTTCTTTGCAGAGCTCTCCTGTTATGTTCTGTTATCTTTGGTGGTTTACTGGGTCATTTCATGGGAGATTAATTCCTCAATCTGCTTCAATTTGCATGCCACATCACCATCTGCTGACCTAGATATCTTCAATGCTGCTGAAATGTCACATACAGGGTGGTTGCTTGTGTGGCACCCTATTATGAATCCACACCGGAAATCAGTAAACTCGATTAAGGCATCATTTATTCAGTCACACTATTGCCTCATGGTAATCCTACAAGCATCTTTATATGCTTGCATAGGACCAAATTCAGTATAAATATAAGGGTGTCCACATATTGGTGGTAGGGCAGTGTACATCTGTGTGGTGTGGCAACCAAGCTAAAACTTCCTTGTGCATGTGTGCATATAACAGGATCATTTCAAGGTCATTTGGTAGAGTCAACACAGTTAACAGTGTGAGGAGTAGTTTCACAAGCACTGAAGTGTGTAGGTACAAAATCTCAAGGCACTTAGGACATAGTGATTTATATATTTACTCAAAAAGTTGAATTGAAAACATGCTACTTCAAAATATAATAAATGGTCAAATGCTATTTTGAATAGCTTCCATAAAATAACTTTTTTTTATGGAAGCTATTCAAAATAGCATTATCAAAGCATCTTGCCCTCCCTCACTTAATAAGTATATGTTACGAACAAATTATGAGCTTAAAATAATCAAGCCAAACATAGAACCATAATATTGTGACATACCTAACAGCTGAATCTTCCCAAAACATGGTCTAGTTGATAATCCATTCTGGTTATTTTTATCCATGACTTGTGCTATACAATTAGAATTTTTTCAAAAACCTGGGGCACTCAGTGGGAGAATAGTATATGAAACTCAGGTTTGGACTGTAAAAGGAAATGTGTGTGTGTGTGTGTATGCAAACAAATTTTTCATGGTGTTATGGTTATTTAATAATGCAGGATATGCCAAATTATATTTGATGCTCTAGTTTGTGATTTGCCTGCATTGCTTCAGTTAGGTAATATTTTTATGTTCAGTCTCATGCTGTATTTTCCTTATTTGTGTTTTGTAAATATATGCAAGAGCTTTTACTTGTAATTTGCACATGTGTTACTTGTGCACTTGTATCTCCATGTACCACTATTTTTTTCTGTAAACATTTTTGTTATATGTAATTGTATGATGATGACCTTTTCTGATCAAATATGTGTATGGATTTTCTATTTTGTTATCAGATGTTGTAAACTCGTATAAGAGATTTATGATTTTTAAGATGCCAACATTTTGAGAAAAATATGGTTTTTGTTATAATGTTTTTGCTTGCCAAATTATTTCTTTGACCTCCTTCAGGATCACATTATTTTATAATTTAAGCTGATTAAGAGGCTAATACAAATAACTGGATACTACATATACACACAGAACCATATTTTTTGACAGTTTTAAATCAAGGCTGTAGGATTTGAGAACTGGTATTTTGAAGTCTTTGGATGTTGATTCGACTTTGCTAACTCTGCTGCTGTTAATACCAAATTTCAGGAATTGTATGTATTACAGAGAATGATCACAATGTGTAATTTGGCATTCACAAAGAATGTGCTTTGTGGTTTTTGATAGATGTATGAATAAAATTATGAATGCAGGAAAGTATGAAAAATGTAGCATGCAATTTTACTTACAAGGGTAAATCAATCTAGCAAGAGTTTCTTTTTTCATCACATCCTTTATTATGAACTTTCCTGAGCATACAAATGAAAAATGAATCTTGAATTCATTTTAATAATTTTCCTAGCCATTGACAACATTACACATGCTATTATGATACTCCAATTTCTTGACGTTTATTATGTCAGAGGTGTTACAAAGTGTCTCACAGTTTTTGTTGTCGTAGAATGTTTCCTCGTGACATCTTTTTACCAGTTCACCCCCTGTGTTGTGAAAGAAAAATGTATCTCACAAAACAGAAACTAGGGGCTCAAACAGTTGAGAAGTTGAACTAATGTCAAGAATGTAGAATGCAGTTTTCTTTGGTGTTGATTTGGTTAGGAGAGTTGATGTTTTATAATGCTTTTAGCAAAGCACAAGTGCCGCACCGGTGGCGCAGTGGTCTAAGCGAAGGCCTCTGATCATTCGTCCCAAAGGGGTCCGGGTTCGAATCCCGGTGAGGCATGGATGTTGTGTTTGTCTTTCGGCACTGGCTCTCTCCCTTCCCCGGAACCAGTGGCCCTAAATTAGGGAATGGGCGACTGCTTATAGCCCATTGAGTTGCTCACGGTGGTCGTTAAACCTCCAATCACACACACACACACACAAAGCACAAGTACTGCCGTGGAACAGAAAAACTGGTCAGGTTAACCTTTCATTAATAGAGTGAAGAGTTCCATGATGATGGGATTTGTGTTACAGAAAATTGTTGGCTATTTTGTGTGTGTCATATGCTAATGTAAGTTTTCTAGTTTGAAGGGTAAATTAATAGAATATTTATGTTAGTAACAACATTATTTCTTTGTTCTCAAAGAATTTTTTTTTTTTTTTTTTTTTTTGTGATAAGGCGTCTCAAATCTAAGTGTGCTTTTTTAATAGCAGAGAAAAACCCAGGGTAGTTTCTTGAGTCAAAAATGAATTATCTCAACATTAGTAGGTACCCTCTGTCTACCTAACATTTTGTGTGTAAAAACCGTAACAATCTTTTAATTGTGCACTCTTTATTTAGGATGCAGTGAAGTTATTTCCTACCCCCCCCTCCCTCCCGCAATGGTGTTATCACTGATGAGGATGTTTGTGGCTGTCTGTCAGTTGCTGGTACCAGCCGTAGAGAACCTTCTTGAACATGCTGTAGTCTGATTCTCAGTCTTACTTTTCTTGCTTACATTAATAAACTTCATTACATGTTCATGCACTGCTTTTTTTTTGTGTGGTGAAAATACAGTTAAATTTCACTGATATTATTGTTACAGTGGATGACATATGACGAAGCAATAGGGGATTAACCTAATTTGGAAAAAAAAATCATTAAAATTTCTTTCTCTTGGAATATTCAAATCAAACAGAATATAAATTCTGAATTTACTTGTACCACTTACATGTCATCCATGAGGAATATTTCTTCCTTCATTGAGATCTTTCTCTTGTGTGGTGGCTTTTAAAGGATTTAAAAAATGCCATTGTCTGCACAAATGTGCCAATTAAAAAAAATACATCAAGGGGCAACCTGTTTCATTTTCTTGACTTTTAATATACAGAGTGCACATAAAAGAATGTCACAAAAGAAAAAAATAATAACTTGTAAAGTAATTTACATATTTGATGTGAGTGCTTTTTTGTTGGTGTATGACACATAAGCAATATTTCAGTTAATTCTAAGTGTGTTCAAGAATATCAAGCATAATTAATAACAAGGAATTATACACCAACTATACTTAAAATAGTATAACTATACTAGCAATCAAAATTTATTGGTGTAAAATAGAAATTCCATGCTTTCACACATCAACCAGATGGCTTTTTCAAGGAAGGTAGTTTGCTGTCTACCTTCCTTGAAAATGCAATCTTGTTTATGTGTGAAAGCTTGCAAAACTTTGATTAGTTATACTATTTTAAATATCGAGCATGCTGATTTGGAGTTCCACAGAGGATCCTTCACTGCAGTGGAGTATATGGTGTCTTTCACTTATCCACACAACAAAAATTCTAGGGTTAAATCTCAAGAATGAGGCATGCAAGATATCGTCCCACCTCAGACAATCTACTTGCCTGGAAACACCTTATCAAGAAGTTCTCGTACATGTAGAGAGTCCAGTGTGAAGGAGCCCCATCATGTTGGTGTCAGGTTGCAATCCTGAAGCTGTAGTAAAACAAAATTTCCAATACAAGAAGATAAACAGTCCCATTCACTGTTTGTTTTGTTTTTTTATGAAAAGGGGAGGCCTGGTCATGCATGATACAACCCCAGACATTAATTTTTTTTCGTTGCTTCTCTCATGCCCACACACAGTGGGATTCAGAACCCCATATTTGAATGTTTTGGCAGTTAACGTGGCCTGACACACGGAATGTTGCTTCATACGAAAACGTTACGAGAAACATGTTATTAATTTTATTCAAAAGCAAATTCTTTCCGTGTCTTGTGTATGGGAAGCTTGCAAAATTTGCACTTTGTAACAAACGATTTTAGTCTTTCATGGAGTGTTTTCTGGACAGCTGAGTGTGGTATTTGAAGTTCCCGAGATGCCCATGTTGTCGATTTGCCTGAGCTGTGTTGAAATGATTGCCTAATAGATTCCACTTTCACATCAACGATATGTGGCCTTCCTTAGGAGGAACTCTTTGAAGCACTACCCATTGCTGTAAAGTGATCATACCAGTTGCTCATGTCACATTGTGATGTGAAATGAGCAACTGTGATATGCGCTGCATACGTTTGGATAAAATTCCTCTGCTGTTGTTGATTTGGTGTCAGGGAACCATTTCACTCACAGCCTTCTGCTGCACAGATAATGCCATTTATAATGAAATGTTTGTCAGCTTCTTCACTTTGTCACTTATTTCATACATGCAGTGTCATCTTTAGCCCTAACAGAGAACTCCCATTCTGGCTTTTTTTACTAGCAAGAAACCACATGATTATAGCCACAACATCTTTTTTTTTTTTTTACAAGTTTTTCCTTTTGTGACATTCTTTTGCATACACCCAGTATATTTGCTTCATTGTCTCCAACTTACCTTTTCAGTGAAGTTTCAATGGTGAATAACATTTGAAGTTTTTATTCAACCCCCCCCTTTGTTGTTATATTTTATTTTCTATATTGCTCCTTTTTTATTTCTTTTAACTCCTGATGATGTGTTATTTATGTTTTGTTTTCCAGTGTAATTACAAATTCTGATTTCGAGCAAATTGCTCTTTGAATTTCTACTTTTTTTTTTTTTTTTTTGTGGCACAACAATAAGTTAGATCCTTTTCCTCCAAGATTACAATGAAAAATAAAGATGAAATTTTTATTTATGATTTGTTATGACTATAAATGTAAAATAGTCTGATTTGGAATAGCACTTGTAAGCAAGATGGTTTCTAGGAGTAGATTTTTGAAATTTTATGATTGAATTAATAAACAGAATTGTTTTTTCTTCAGAGGATATAAAGATGTTGCTGATGAAATGTGTTATTAAGAAGAAGGGGAAATGAAAGTTGAGTCTAATATTGCAAAACATATAACATGTTTATTCAGCAACTAAGGCTGTGAAGAAGAAATTTCTGTAAATAATTTTGTTTTTCATTTGCGTTAGGGATTGTACCTGATATTATTGGACAAATGCATGCATTTCTTCTGTGTTTGTGTGTATAAACATGCATGCATGATAGTTTTTCTTGCAAGTGTGCTGAATTGAGAAAATCTCATTCAGCTTGAAATGTCTGTGTGGGGTAATGTTTTATCATAAATGTTGAGAGTATTTAATGTAAGACATGACTATATGGTGATAGCATGTGATGTTTCATGAAATTTGTATGTAGTCATCATGCAGAGTCTGGTTTATGAAAAGGAATAACAGCCACTCTCTTGTATTTAATAATGTTCATTTGTGTATTTAATCCTTGTTTCTATGTTTTTATTCTATTTCTTTTTTATTTGATGCATGCAATTGGTACATACTACCCGGTACCTGTACAACTGCAAAACCTTCATGTTATAACCTTTTTCAAAGTGTATGGTCCAAACTTTTTGTGAAATTTTGGTTTTACAAAATGGTTCTCTTATAAAACTGAGATTTTGCTTCACTAACCAAGGGCAAATGCTTAGGCAGTAAAGTGAAATATATTGCATCTCTTTCGTGTTTGCTTGTTAAAGTCTTAATCTATTATGTTAAATATGGCTAAAACTTCTTGGAAATTTTGAGTAAAATTCAACATGATCAAAATGCAGTGTGTATTATTGAGGCATGATTTCAGATTCAGGAATTTAAAAAATGCGACCAAAAGTCTTTAAGAAGTGATAAAATAATTTTTGTTGTTGTTATTGTTTTTTTGTTTAAGTTTGATACTCTTTGCCCATTCAAGAGTTTTGTGAAACAACATCACAGATTAATTGGTAGCATCAACCTGATGGCTGAGTGTGAGAGCTTTTGGCAAATTGTCAGAGTTAGACCCTTGTTCTAATCCTTCATGATGCATTTCTGATATGTTTGTCTTATGATTCCAAATCTCCTTACCTAAATCCATTGGGCATAAGTTAGGCTCAGGTTCTAGACATCTGTAAGGCATTTCTGGTATGTCTGTCCTGCAATCCTGAATCTGTTCCTTTCCTGAGTCCATTGGACACAAGTTAGGCCCAGGTTCTAGTCCTGTGTAAGGCATTTCTGATATGTCTGTCCTGCAGTGCTGAATCTGTTCTTTCCCTGAGTCCATTGGGCACAAGTTAGGCCCAGGTTCTAGCCCTGTGTAAGGCATTTCTGGTATGTCTGTCCTGCAATGCTGAATCTGTTCCTTCCCCTAGTCCATTGGGCACAAGTTAGGCTCAGGTTCTCGCCCTGGGTAAGGCATTTCTGGTATTTCTGTCCTGCAGTGCAGTCTGTTCCTTTCCTGAATCCATTGGGCACAAGTTAGGCCCAGGTTCTAACCCTGCATAAGACATTTGTGGTATATCTGCCTTACAGTGCTGAATATATTTCTTCTTTGAATCCAATGGGTACAAGTTAGGCCAAAGTTCTAGCCTTGCATGAGGCATTTCTATTATGTTTGTCTTATGATGCTGAATCTATTGCTTCCCTGAACTCAGTGGGCAGAAGTTAGTGATAGGTGACTGTTTGTTACTCTAGATGCTCAGAATAATCTTTAAAATTGGGGGGGGGGTTAGATAGCAGCCAGGTATCAAAGGAAAAGTGAGGTAGGCCATCCAAACAAAAGAGAGGCTTTGTAAGGAACACTGCATTTTGCTGAAATGTTTTGTTGTAATTTTGTGTAAAAAACGTACTTTGGTGGTGGTGGTGGGGGGGGGGGGGTCAATGCTAAAGCTATGTAAGGTCTTGTTTTTATAAAAAAGTTGCTTCGCTATGAAATTCATTTATGATACAACTTGTTTTGTATCATTGTGAATATGTAAACATGAACTGTCCTATTGTTTTGTAAATATAAAAATGTCTTACTATGAATCTAAAGCAAAAAGTTTCCATGACTTTTAGTCACTACTGGAAATAAAATTTAAAGAAAAAAAGAGATGTATCACTAGGATAACAAAATAGTCCTTGAAAATCTACCATATTCAGTAAAAAATTTTAATACTTGTTAAAAATGTGGGAATTATTAAGTTCATCTGTCACAACAAATTTGAGTGTGTAAACTGATGAGTTCAGTATGATTAATACACATTTTGCTTTTTGAAAGCTAAATGAAATAATAGAAGAAAGTTGAAATGCAGTGAAAATTTTAAAGAGGCATCAAAATATTTAGTGTGTGAAATTATTATAATTATTTTGTTGTTGTTCTGTTAAACTAAGGTAATTTCAAAACTAAATAAAAAAAAGCTAAAGCTGTGAACATACTTTTTTTAGTATTATATATATAGAGATTTTTTTTTTGTAAACAGATCTTGTGACAAGTGAATCAAATAAATGTAGCCCAATTTAGTGATCAACTTGTTTTAGAGACTGTGGAACATATATTCAATATGCACTTTAGTTACCACATGTTTTCCAGTAGTAGTGTTGGTTGTAAAAGTTTTGTGTAATTGAGGTTATTTTTTTTTTAAATTCCACCCCCCTACACACCCTATTTTTTGATATGTTTCACTGTCTTTAAGTAGAATGAAATTCTTTGCTGCAGAAATAATAATTCTTATTTCATATTTTTTATTGAAGTGAAAAGTTAAAGTACAATGGCAAATATTTTTTCATTTTTAATACAAGAAATTAAAGGACTGGAATTGTGCAAAATTAATATTTTTTAGTCATGGAATATTTGTTTATCTAGAACATTATTTCTCTCTTACTTAGCTGGAATTTATTAGAAAAGTGGGACTCTAGGTAATGTCATGTTACATTTCCTTGATGAGGATTTAAAAACTTCAATGACAGCCTAATTGAAAATCCTCCAAATACGTGGCGTCAGTAAATAAACAAATAAATGGCTCTTTCCACGTTCCAGGAACACATAGCAACTGAAAAATTGTTATTCGGTCACCGCCGGGAAATTGAACCCACGGATCTCTCGATATGTTGCCGATGTAAGGCTAACGCGCTTGGCTAGATATCGAGAGATCCGTGGGTTCTCAATTCCCCGGCGGTGACCGAATAACAATTTTTCAGTTGCTATGTGTTTCTGGAACGTGGAAAGAGCGATGTATTTGTTTATTTATTGACAGCCTAATTAAGGATCGACATGTTACCCATATTTAAACTGAACACTTTACAGTTAATAATGATTAAATCACAGTCACTTCAAGGAAAGATTGATATGGAATTAGACAAACAGATTTTGCAAAGCTATGATAAAAATATTTTTATGAAGAATGACAGAGCTAATCCTGTGTATGTGTATACAGTGCAGTATTGAAATGTACCTTCTTTGATGGTGGTGATAGTTAGGTACAAAGTAAGGCAGCATAGAACAGAAGCTGCTAACATGAAAGTGAAAAGAGAAGTATATGGATAAAACAGATAGATTCGTGTGCAAAATAGTAATGCATACATTAGAAACTTTGAAATTGTGGTTGTTAGATGTCAGTCAGATGGGAAATGATTATTACCTGGGCAGATGTTACATTGTGTTGTCAGACTGCATAACAAAAAAACTGGCATAGAAAGTAAGATTGCATTAGCTAGCTAGCATTAGCAGGGACAGCAATATGTCAGGGAATAAAGATGATACAATAAGCAGGAAGAGATGGGGAAAATTTGTTACTAAGTTGCTTTATGTTTCTTTCTTATCCTTTGTTTTTCAAAATATCAGTTCTAAATCTGAAGCCAGGAGAAAAACAAAGATCATTATACAGTAAAACCTGTTTGAAACGGAACTTTTTTTTTTTTTTTCTTTTTGATTCCTAAATGAAAGGCACAAAATTACGCACTCCATTGAACCAGTCTAAAATGGAACCTGCTTAACGCAAAAATGGTAATGGTAAGGGTAAATGAACTTTGTAACAATGAAAAGTTCCCAAGTGTTCTCGCGCCGTCAAGCATTTTAATTGAATACAAAACATTACACAATAAAATGTAATGTTGAATTCACACAAAACAAATGTGCTTGAGGTTGAAGATAACATAATGAAACAGAGAGATTGCTTTTGGGTTGTTTGCAAAAACACAAAGTACAGCACATGCACTGTTTGGCTTCTCCATAAGCATGTAGCACAACTCAGGTTTAGCTCATGAGACAAACATTTCTCCCTTTGCTGGATGTAAAATCCAAAGTCTTTGCAGTGGCTGTTTTGTACAAATTTCAATGAAACATGCCGATTTAATTCTCTAACATTTATTTATTGAGATGATCATTCACAACCTTTGCACTTGTTATGAGTTGCGGTTTTTCTTTTGCCTCTTGCTGGGGCACCAAAGAAGGAGTTAAAGTTATTGAAAATGCACGAAAGAGAAAGTGTGAGTATCATGTGGAATCTGTTATTAACATGCAAAAAGTTCAAATGTTTAGATTTCAATGGCTCTCATAGATGAACCTGTATAAAATAAATAATAAATTTCCAGTCCCTTGGATTCTGTCTTAGACAGGTTTTACTGTATGCTGTTTTATTTCAACAGATGCTTCATTCCTCTTTTTTTTTTATTTTTTCAAAATGTTTCAGGTATTTCTCAAATTCAATTTGAAAAGTCATATTTGGAACAAAAATTTTGCATATATTTTCATCTAAGCTAAACGAAGGTAATTTCCCCCTATCCTTCTCTTTTTCTTCTACTTCTAGTGGTCTGTTCCAACAACAAGCCTGAAGAGTCATTGTTGATATAGAGACACTATTTTGAAAATCAAAGTTGGCACATAATTACTAATGATCAAACTAAACAATATTTGAACAGCAGTAGCCTAAACATGATTGTATCCTCATCTGATATTTGTAAATTATAAATTTAAGTTATCTTTAATGTGCAGTTCTCTAAAATAAGTAACTAACTTAGTGTTTCCATGTCTTGACTTCATAAACGTTGCACATTCATGAAAGTAAACAGTACACATTTCAATACTACTACTACTAAATCATAAATACTACTGTGAACTGCCATTCTAGAATCTCATATCTACATCTTGTAACTGAGGATGAATTCTGTTGCTACAGGAATTACAAAGATTTTTAGGTGGTCAATAATGTAGTAGTATTAATTAGTAGCCCTTTTCATTGTTTTACAAGGGGACCAAATTTTTGTTTTTAAGTTTATTACTGATCACATGTCTGGTGTTACTGCCGTCGAGAGTTATTTTGCATGCTTGTAATTTAGTTTTAAGCTGGCACATTGAAGGCCCGTAAAAAAATGTGTATTAAAGTAAAATTGATAGAATTTTAACTATGTTTATTGTACAATTATGATTATTGTAAATGAATATACGTTGTCCTATTATATCTAAAATATGTTAAAATTTTGTTTTTGGTTATCAGCAAACTCATGTACTCTCAGGGGATGCGGGTTTCTATTTATACAAAATGCTTTGTTTAAATGTATAATTTATGGAAACAAACTGTCATCAGGTATCTTTGTCTAAGTTCGTTTTTTTTTTTTTTTTTTGTCGGTTTTGAGCTTATTTCAAGTAACGAAAAATCTGATCAGAGGAAGTCTTGTTCAATGTTATCCTTGTGAAATCTGCAAGGACCTATGTATGTGTTGTCATTTGTAGGGTGGTCTTAATTTGTGTGTGTATTTATTTGCTGTGCAAATGCTAATTATGTAAATAACAAATGGAACTCAGAAGTTGCTTATTCAGTATGCGAGAATAAATTAAAAAAAAAATTGAGAAAAATGTTTGACATTCTTGTGTTGGAAGTATGTGATTTCATATGAACATATTTTTTTACGTTATTTGTGATTACAGTGGAACAGTATGCGATTTCACATGAACATATTTTTTACGTCATTTGTGACATACAGTGGAACAGTATGCAATTTCACATGAACATATTTTTTACGTCATTTGTGACATACAGTGGAACAGTATGTGATTTCACATGAACATATTTTTTACATCATTTGTGACATACAGTGGAACAGTATGCGATTTCACATGAACATATTTTTTACGTCATTTGTGACATACAGTGGAACAGTATGTGATTTCACATGAACATATTTTTTACGTCATTTGTGACATACAGTGGAACAGTATGCGATTTCACATGAACATATTTTTTACGTCATTTGTGACATACAGTGGAACAGTATGTGATATCACATGAACATATTTTTTACGTCATTTGTGACATACAGTGGAACAGTATGCGATTTCACATGAACATATTTTTTACGTCATTTGTGACATACAGTGGAACAGTATGTGATTTCACATGAACATATTTTTTACGTCATTTGTGACATACAGTGGAACAGTATGCGATTTCACATGAACATATTTTTTACATCATTTGTGACATACAGCGAAACCTCTTTTGTACGTTCCTCAGTTATTTTGGGTGTGCAACTTAATTCTTGGCCCCTAACCGCAAGCGATCATAGAACGTCAGCAAATGCAAATAGCTGTGTGCGATAATGGCTGATTGCAGTGCCATCCAACAGCTCTCCAGGCAACCATAACCTTGCTCACAGCTGTAGTGACAGAAGGGACGAAAGTTGACGGTGAAGGCAATGTCGTTCGAGAAGCAACATTTGAGGCACTGCCTCCTGTTTGCATTTCGGCTGTGCAAATATGAAGAACCGAAGATTCGTCATTTGATTTTATTTGTGTGAATAATTTTCGTAAAATCTACAGTTTTCAATTTAGAACCACTAAATTTGGTATAATTAATTGAATTAATGAATATTAATTTAATTAATATAATTCAATTAGAATATATATTAAACAATTTTAATTTAAATAGCTAAATTTCATGAAATATTAGTTATTATTACATGCTATAGTTAATAGTTTACATAAGCTTATCAAATATTATTACCCCCCCTGACTGCAACTCTAGAACCGCTCTTGGCTCACGGTGGTCATTAAACCTTCAATCAATAAAAAAAAAAGAAAAAATTGAAACAGCAAAGATTTGTGAATATTTGACTCGGCACTAATGATAAATCAACTAGTGGACAAACTGTTTCAAAAAGAGCAGTACTCGTAACTAAATGATGTGTAATAGGGGTACTGAATATAAAACAAAACATATAGTTTTTATTTTTTCAAATTTACTACCTAGTATTTCATAGGTATGTTTTTATTTTTCCATATATTAAAAACATGAAATTGCACATTTCTTAAGCTAAATTCTTATTATGAAATTGGAATAAAAAAAATTATACAAATGTAAAAATAGACATAGGCTTAAGAAAGCGAACAAAGTACAATATTGTATGTGCATATTGTACTGTATGTCTTACATTATAAATTAGCGTAATCTAAAGTTCTACATTTCTCCCATCTCATTTTGCTGTTATTCTAAATTTTACAATAATATTTAACATTTTGAGGTGTTTTTTTTCCATTTATACATTTTTTGAGGCAATCCCCTTGAAAAATGTATAACTGAGGTTCCACTGTATGTCAGGATTATTGGTTGAAGAGATAAATTTTTCTTAAATTTTCTGATTTCAATTTGCCAAAATTCAAGTTTGAAATCTGTGTCAGCTATCATATGCACTATGTAGGCAAAAATAATCTGACACCTGAATCAAATGGAAACGAGCATTTATAAGCGGGAATTAGTTCATAGTCTTCCCATCTTTAGCTGTTATGACTTGTCTCGTTCATTTCATCGACACTATATATGCAAACCGTCAATTCCTAAAAAAACGAAAAAAGTTCAGAACCACCAAATTTGGTATACTATCTCACGGTACTCTCTTAGACCGTACACGGTTTTTGGAAAGAGTCGGGGTCGAAGGGGCCCCATACAAATTCGTAAAATCTACAGTTTTCAATTTAGAACCACTAAATTTGGTATACTATCTCATTGTACTCTAACTTAGACCGCAGATAGGGTATTGGAGTGCAGAATTGTGTTGCAGTTAAGTAAAAAATTGAAATTTTTGAGAAAATTTTGTATGGTACTCCCTTTACCCTAGCCCCGACGCCTTCCAAAAACCGTGTATGGTCTAAGTTAGAGTACCAGGAGATAGTATACCAAATTTGGTGGTTCTATTGAAAACTGTAGATTTTACGAAAATTTTGTATGGGGCCCCCTTGACCGTGGGCCCCGACCCCTTCCGTCTATGATCTAAGTTGGTGTAAGAGTACAATGAGATAGTATACCAAATTTGGTGGTTCTAAATTGAAAACTGTAGATTTTACGAAAATGTTGTATGGGGGCCCCTTGACCCCTTCCGAAAACTGTGTACGGTCTAAGAGAGTAGCATGAGATTAGTATACCAAATTTGGTGGTTCTGAACTTTTTTCGTTTTTTTAGGAATCCACTGTTTGCGTCGAAGTGAACCAGACCCGTTGTGACTACTCGATACTTCTACAGTTGTAGTCTTGCTTTCCACGATATGTAGTGTCTGTACTGAAAGTTTTCTCTATTCCTCCTGCGAAGCTTCTACTAGAGGAAGGCCTTACCGACCGAAATCAGATTCGATTTTACAGCTGGTCTCGCAGATATTCTATTTGATTTAGATCGGGACTTTAGGTCGGTCAATATAACACATGGCTGTCTCGTTCTGCTCCCAAAACCAGGCCGGACAGACCTTGAAGTGTGGCGAGGCTCTCGATCTTGCTAAATTAGGCAAGTATTTGTGCTAAAATATTGCTACAGCATAAGTATTCTGGAATTCTTTAGAAAAATTTACGTACCTGGCGGCCGTTAGACATCAAAACCAAATGACCCAGTCCCCGAAAGAAACAGCTTCACACCAACACAGATCGCCCTCCAAACTGACTACAGGGACAATACAGTCCACCTTACCGCGTTCCTCGTAAAAACCTGGCGTCCATCCGAACGAAAGAGCAAGTGGTGTGATTATTCACTCCACACGACGTACTTCTGTTGTCTACGAACTGGGAGCTAGACACCCCTGCAATTGTCTGCCATTGCGTGGATGTAGCACCTGACCTAGAATGCTAACCGTTGTAATGCAGTTCTTGACGGACTGTGCTAGAGCAAACAGGTGTTTCAGTGGTTTGCGCGATGCCTCCGGCCAGGTGTATGGCGGAGGACGTGGGTGCCATCACATTCCACAGTAAGCTTCGTTTAGCACTGAGTGATCATGGCATTTATAGTGGCACTAACTACTTTCTATCGATGAAGAACATCATCGACAGTGGATTTGGGGAATCCCAGAAGAGCGGCAATACTGTGCACTGATTGCTTATTTCTGAGTTAGGTGACATCCAACTACCATTTCCCTTTCAAAGTCTGAGTTCAGCTCCTTGCGCTTTCATTTGTGCCCCAAATTAGTATTGTCTTGTATGTGATATTAAAGGATTTCATTTTTTGGAAACTACTGTGCAATCGAGGTACGTTTTGTTTCTTTTTCCTTTTGCATGCTGTGATGTCATTGTGATAGATTCACGCTTTACCCATAGCCTTCACTGTTGATATCGTTATCGTCCAGCACACGTGACAATTTCTCACTGGCTTAGCCTTAACCCCTGATCCAAATCCAGTTGAACGTCTTTGAGACGAGACAGAAGGCCAGTTCGGGAGGCCACTTTGATGATGGTCGCTTTGAAGAGAAAATGGAAAATAAAAAAACCGAGCATTTCAGCTACCTCTTTTCTTTTATCATTGTAAATCAGAATTGTGTTTTGTAAACAAAGTGTGTATCTCGGTGTGGCGACTTAAGGCTGTCTTTGAATGAGTGTTAGATCAGATCATATGTAGAGGATTTTAGGAAGGGAGTGTCTGACCCCAGGTCTTAAACAATCCTTAGAAATACGAAGCTAGGAGATTTGGGCTAGAGTGCCTGATTGGAAAGTGACACGGAAGTGAGGTAAAAAGGGGGAGGAAGACACCCTTATTTATCACCGGTGGGCCAGCACCCGGGGTCTGACGGCTTAACGTGCCCATCCGATGCACGGCGGATATTTAGTGGTGCGAGCGTTCGTACCTGCCTGATAATGAGTGTTAGAGTTCATCTTCTGCGATAGATGCCGCAAAACTCACTACTTGGGCGCGGCCTTTACGTCTTGAGTGACTCTTTCAGAAGTTGGCGTCAGCGAATCACTGGAGACCTCACCATATTTAGAATGGAAGCGGTCTCTCGCTGGCTCCACAATGAAAACACAAAATACGAGCTGTTACGTTTTAACCAATGACGTTATTTGGAGTGGAGCTTAGTAAAAAGGCTGAGTTTCTATAGCTCAAATTCAGGGGTTTTCTGCTAATGTACACATTTTCTCTTCAGAAAATGAACGTACAGTAGGATTTAAGATGATCTATAGAAGACAAGATTCCAATATCACTTTTGCCCCTATTAATTTATTTCTATTTGACTCAGATAATTAGAAAAATCGGGCAGAAATAAGAGATTTTGTTGCTTCCAGACAGAAATACTGCTGTGCTAATATCGCGCCATCTAGCGCCAAATTCGAATGCTTTCGAGTCAGACAAATTGAATTAAAAAAAATAAATAACAAATGTTTTGGAATAATAACTGTGGCATTTACATATTAGCCATGGGTCGTTTTTATTTGTGTTAAAAATTTCAAACACTGCAAAGTAATATTTGAGAAAATGTGTACAAAAGAATTTTCATTGCAGATATAGGGTAGAAGATGTACTCTAACACATAACATTCATTCATAGGTAGCCTTAAACTCGGTGATCAGCAGGCGTTAAAGATTTCTAAGGGATATTGCTAACGAACACAGAATTTTTATTTTTTGGCTGAAACGTTAAATGTTTTATTGGCAATTTACGGTGTTTAATCTGTTTGTTCATTTGGAAAATCTGGCTACAGGCCATATTTGAACAGAGGGCACTCAAACAAAGCATATATAGGCCCTACAATATATGCTTTGTACAATATAGCATATATAGGCCCTAGTGGCGGCTCATGGTAGGAAAAATAGGTGAAGAGCTACAAGAGCAATATGAAAAGATATCTACTGTCTTCAATGAAAATCAGTTAGTGAGAACTTACCTATTTTTGTATATACACTGCTGGACAATTGCTAAGGACGGATCATAAACAGCTATATAGCGCATAAAAAAGTAAGTGTGGTTGGATGCCAAGTGAAATAAAATAATGTCAGAATGCCAGGACATTACAAGAAAGACAATTTATTGTACTCTGAAATCCAGAAGGCTTTGGAACGTGTTCAAGGGACAAAAAGGCCATCTTGTGCAGAATACGTAAACGTGAAAAAAATGCAATTACTGTCCGCAGGCGTTCCGGCGTAAGATGTCAATACGGGATACGGCCACCATGCAGGGCGATACAAGATTCCACACGTCGTGTCATGCTTTGCACAACATTATCAAGCAGCTGTTGGGGTAATTTATCCCATTCCTCTGTCAGTGCACGGATGAGGGTGTCCTTGTTTATTGGAGGGCATTGGAGACCAGCAAGACTCCTCCCCAAAGCATCCCACACATTTTCAATGGGATTCAGATCTGGAGAACGTGCTGGCCATACGAGGCGTTGAATATCCTAGCTCTCAAGACACTCCTGGGCAGCGACTGTTCGATGACATGTTGCGTTGTCGTCCATGAAAATGAATCTATCACCGACAGCACCACGGAACATGCGAACATGAGGTAGCAGAACATCATTAATGTATCGTTGGCCAGTCATAGTCTCAGTTGGAAGCACATAGAGGGACGTACGGCCATTGATCATGATGCCAGCCCATACCATGACACTACATGTCGGATATCGGTCCCATTCCTGTATGTTTGCTGGACAATATGCCGTACCACTATCACGCCAGATCAGTTGTCGTCGACAATCAGACGATAGACTGTATCTACTCTCATCTGAGAAGAGGACAGCAGACCAGTCGTTATCAGTCCAATTGCGATGTTGATGGCACCATTGCAAACGGGCGGTACGGTGACGTCTGGACAATGGGATGCACACAACAGGACGACGGGCGTATAATCCTCCTTCATGCAAACGTCTGGCGACAGTTTTTCGGGAGATCCGCTTGCCAGTAGCAGCCATAAACTGATTTGCTACCTCACCAGCTGCGCTGCGCCGGTGTCTTTTTGTTGATAGCACTATGTACCGATCTTCTGCAGGTGTCGTACTGCGAACACGACCTCCCCCGTGACGTTTGCTACACTCTCCATTTGTTTGAAATGATTTCCAAAGCTTTGAAACAACACTGTGGCTGACGTCGAACTCCCTAGCAACATCCGTTATTTTTCGCCCTTCTTCAATCTTGCCAATAATACGGCCACGCGTAAAATCATCTAGGTGATGTCGGGAAGACATACTGAAAATTGCAAGTTCGTCAATTGATTCTTTCCCTTTCAACTTTGCGTTTGAACAACAACGGTCAATACGCGTCGAATCCTTTATATCTCTTATTAGCGCTATGACGTCACGAACAAGTTCGGCAATCCAAAATTTGCATACGCACAACACGTCTTACTGTATCCCGCACTTATGCTAATTTCCACATTTTCCTGCCTTCCATTTTATGGTTGCTATCGTTGCTATTGTCATCCGTCCTTAGCAATTGTCCGGCAGTGTATTAGATCAATTCTTCTTCCCTTTAAAGCTGGAAATTTGTCGATTATGTCGTCAGAAAATGGCTGTTTCTTCGTGACATCAAGAAAATGTCTTTCTGAATAGAAACATTTGCCAAAGAAGCAAGTTTATCTGGAGAAATAGTTTCTAGAGTAAGTTTGTATTCTTTTAGGGCAAGAAAAACTTTTTCCACTGAAACACTTGCAGATGCAATTGTTAAAATCAGGGAAACCAATTTATAAGCTTCTGTAAAAATGCCTTTATCTCCATGAAGCACTCGAAGAAGTTCATGAGTCGATATATTCCTTAATTTTTCATCAGCGTATACAAGACTCAATTCATCTTTAAGGCGCTGGTGTTTAGTAAAAATTTTTCCGTAAAAATGTTGTAGATTTTCAAAAGCGTGAGAGGGAAAGCATGAATTAAATTGCTCGAATTTGGTTGTGTGAGCAAGCCAGGCAAATTAAAGTTTAAGTTTCTCACAGTCTTGAAATCTTAAATCCATTACCATAAGAATGTGGTACAAAATTTCAAAATACAATTGTTTATAATTTTGAAAAATTGTTTCTGGTGTAAGAGCAGCATATTCCCGTTTAGATCTGCTTATTTCTGTGATTTTGCTAGCTTTTCCAAACAGTGTTCCAAATACCTCATCATTCCTTTTATGGCTCAAAATTTCATAAGTTGTTTTTAATTTGAGTAACACAGTAGTTTATGTCTATTGATTTTTTCTGCAAAATTTCGAATAATAGATCGGTGAAGTCAAATATTTCATTAAATACTATTCCCAAAAATGTGAATTCAAAAGTGTTCATATCATTTAAAAACCCTTGGGCAAGTTGAATTGACTTTGTCTAGCATTTTGTATAAAGCTCCTGACGTTCTATCTTCACTCACACCATGAAAACCAAAAAATCGTTCAACCAATACACCTTCCGAATCAACAGATCTTATTATTAAAGAGCACTCGGAAGTCTGGTTATGTCTTCCCATCTACTTGAATATAAAAGCAGTGAACTTCACGTATTTCATTTTTGACGTGATCGTTTATATATTCAGAAATACATTCAATTAATTCGTTTTGAATAGTTTTTGAGTCACCTGTGAAGACACTTTTTATCGTTTCGTATTGATTTTGAATTTTTAAAGGAGTTCTTGATATCAACAGTGAAAGCAATTCCTTGAATTTCTACGATTTATCGAGTCAATGCCTTCGTCATGGTCATGGAATGCTATATAGTTCTTGTTTACTCAATCAATCATTGTCTGCAGGAAAAGTCTATTTAAACGAACGCTTTCGCTGAAATGCATTTTCAAAAGCCTAGCATTCTCCCTCGGGGCATTGGCAATGGTATTCTGATTCTTTTCAAAATTATTTAGCATTAATTCGCATTTCAGGTGTTCGCTAGAATCCCCACGTTTGTGAAGTGACCGTTTTATGTTTGAGAAATCTGAAAATTGTCTTTATTCCACGCCGAATTTTATTACTAAAAAATAAGCAGGGCCAACAAAATAGTTTTTGTAACACAGAAGGGCTACAAAGCCATTTATATTCAGTAAACCAACAATTTTTAAAATTAATATTGTAAGATTTGCCGCTCTTCTTGATTTCTTTCTTGGCGACAATTGTCAGTGAATCCGTCGGTCGTCGTTGAAGTAAAATGTCTCTTTCATTTTCATCTTTCCACCGATTGAACGGAGTTTGCAATAAATTACAGACAATGTCGTTCACAGGATACATACTGAAAACTAAAACTATCACTGTCAGTTAAACTGTACACAAAACTAAAGTAACTAATGAAGTTTTTAACAAACAAGCACAAAACACGAAAAAGCAAATCTCTTTCGGAAAGTATGTACCGAAACACCGCAAAGCTCTAGTGGATTGCCAAGGATTCCCGTTCCACTGCGATCTCTTCGGAAGGTCACGACTTCAGGTGCAGAGGCTTGGCGTCTCAAGCTAAAACACTTCACTTGCCCGGCAGATAGGGAGGGTGACGTCACAGTTACCATGGCAACTCGGACGATAACTGCAGACTTTCAAGCATTCTCATTTCAGCTCTTCAGTTGAACTGTTTTGCGTATAAGGACTTGTTTTCCGTATTGGACGCGCATTGTGAATTGATATCTAATCAAAATTTTGGGTATTTTAGCACGCAATAAAGGCATAAAAAGAATATATTATACGAAATTATTAAATGAAACCTTATAATCAAATAAAATAGGTGAAGAGGCACTTCACCTACTTCACTGAAAAGCCGCCACTGATAGGCCCTACACTATATGCTTTGTACAATATAGCAGATATAGGCCATTCATGGCTTCAAATTCAGGAGACCAGGAATGTGAAGTTGTATAGGGTATAAAGGCTGACTTACTACTCAGGCGAATAGCTTTATTAGTAAATTACACCATTCCATTGCCCGAGTGGTCTGAGGCGTTGGCTTCTGGCTATCAGGTGAGGTATAAGTGGTTTGTTTGTCTGATGGCACTAGCTCTGGCCCCTTTCTGGAATCAGTGGCCCTAAATTAGGGATGGGGGACTCAGGGATGTTGCCAAGGGGATGCGAATTTGTCTTCCCCATCCTGTTCAAAATGGGCCATTTTTACGCTTTCCAACCGTAGGTTGAAGAAGCGTATATGCTCCAGCTTTGTCTTTGTGTCCGTCCGTACGATAACTTGCGTAAATATGGTTCGATTTCAATCAAATTTTAATATGTGGTAGGGGACCATCTGAGGACGAACCCTATTGAAAATGGGTGAAGTGGGGTCAAAGGTCAGGATATAGGAGCAGGATGCATTCCATAGCCCTTATGCGCCATAACTTGCGTAAAAATGCGTCGATTTCGATGAAATTTTAGTATGTGGTAGGGGACCACCTGGGGACGCACCCTGTGGAAAATGGGCGAAAAGATGTCAAAGGTCAGGACATAGGAGCGGGATCCATTCCATTGCCCTTATGCGTTATAACTTTCGTAAAAATGCTCCGATTGAGACAAAACTTTATCATGTTGTTCCGGAAGTATACTTTACTGGTTCTGTTGAATATCATGAAAATGGGGTCAAAGGTCAGGTCATAGGAGTGAGATTTATTCCACAGCCATTATCCTTATAACTTGAGTAATGATTTCTGTTATGTTGAAAAGCGTATCATAATCAATGCATTGCATGATTTTACTAACTTGTTCAGTATATTTTACTTTAAAATATAATCTAGACGTCTTTTATTTCATGTTGTCCTACGTATTTTCCACAAGGAAGTAAGTTGTTTACTTCTACGTAGGAAATTTATCAAAACAGCATCCGTAGGGCAATGAAATTTCAATTGTCCTCCATTCTTCCAATTCCTTAGTTTAAGCCACTTTTTCATGTTTGTATGGCCAGCGGGCGAATGAAGAGGGTGGATAGGAATTAATTGGTGGGGGTCTCTTCTAATTTTTCTGCTGTTTGTTTTATTTACAAAATAGGGGATGTTGTATAAGGGGATCAGAACAGCGTCGATTGTTCTGCTGTTTGTTTTCTTTGCGAAAGTGGAGTCTAAAGATACAGTAGCGCTTTTAGGAATGTCCTGGGATAGTGAAAGTGCAGGAAGCTGCTGAGGACTGCTTTGTAGGAGAAGAGTGTAAGGCAAAGTCTCTGGCTTGGAAGGAAGGGAGTGTTAAGGAGGGGAGGTATTGTGTCTGCGTGGCACGACTTAAAATTTGATTTAGATAAACGAAAACTACGTTTTTCCTTTAAATTGTTCAAGTACAGTACTATTTTCGTAAGTAAGAATGCAAAATTTTGAAAAGCAAAATAAGTGTTTTACAGAAAGAGTGTCGCTTAGACCTCTCGGGGTTTTTTCGTTTTCACTGACGGAGGAGTCAGGGTTTTTCGGCGATAAGAGATCGACTGGGGTTTTAGACGGAACGACTCAAGTCCACGTGGCGGAGGGTCTTCTGGAATATCGTGAGATAGTGAAGTGTTCGCTATCTGGAAACCTGTTGGCACATGGAGATAGCCAATCGAACGGAACTTATTCTTTCATCTATTAAATTTTGTTTCGTCTAACCAAGGACTTGTTGTTGGAGTTATTCATTTTCGTGAGCTGAAGTAATTACTGACTACACGTTCCAGTATTTCAACGATCGAGTTCAACTCGACGGCTCTCAAAAGAACCTACGTCAGGCCCGTTTGAAAGATTCGGATTCCGTAAGGCCTAGTAACTCAGCGGGACGTGACAGTGCCTAAGTAAAAGCGCAATGCTATTAACTTCAGTTGATACGTAAACGTTATGAATATGAAGTCGACGGATTAATAACTGTCAAAAAGGCCTTACCTATAGAGCCTATGAAATAACATTTCGTGCCTAAGTAAAAGCGCAATATTATTAACTTTATTTGATGTGTAAACGTTGTGAATATGACAATGGTAGAATAAAAACTGTTAAAAAGGCATAGGCCTAGGCCTATGACTTTAATATTTAGTGCCTAAGTAAAAGCGCAATGCTATTGACTTGATCTGATACGTAAACGTTATGAATATGAAGTCGGCGGATTAAAAGCTGTTAAAAAGGCGAAGGTTTAGGACCTATGAATTAATTAAGTAAGAGAAAAATTTTACAAACTTGACATGTTATTTAAATATTTAGTGCCTAAGTAAAAGTGCAGAGTTATTAAAAATCCCACTTTATCGTCTTTTTCTGAACACAGCATGAGTCATGCTGTAATTCTCGCTTGGCTTACATAGAACGTTTTCTCGAAATTTGTTTGGAGTTCCCAATTCAGTTTCAATATAGACCAAGAAACAGTAATCTTTATAGCACCCCCTCCCGTTGAACTTATGTGCCCAGTTGCCCTAAGTATGAACCGGCATGAAAATCCCGTCGTTAGGCACCTTTGAAGACTGCCACGCATAATTCAAAAACTTGGAAAACTGCCACACATTCAAAGTGTTCCTCGGAAGAACAGCAATTTGTGCCCATCTCCTTAATGAAAAATATGTGGCAGTTTTCCGGTGTGGTAGTTTTCCAATGTGTGGCAGTTTTCCAATGTGTGGCAGTTTTCCAAGTTGCTAAAAATGTGTGGCAGTTTACAGTGAACTGTGGACAGACAGACAGATAGATAGATAGATAGATAGATAGATAGATAGATAGATAGATAGATAGATGGATGACCACCTATTGGGAATCTTTTTGCGATCAATTCCCCAGGTCCTTTTTTAGGACCTGGGGAATTGATCGCAAAAAGATTGCGATCAATTCTTTTTGCGATCAATTCCCCAGGTCCTTTTTTAGGGCGTCACAAACGTACAACATTTGCGCGCGCGCCAGTTAGGGGTAACCCAGGTGGTTACCGTAACCACCTGTGGTTTCAAGAAGGTCCCCCTACCCAGGAAGGGACTGATCACAGACAGGAGACACTGCAACTTCGTTCTTAAAAGCCTTCCTCAAAGGAACCGACTCGTTTCGACGACAGAATACGGACACCAAACCCCCTTTTCCCTCATCCCCTGACACCACGTGACCACGCAGACCGCAAATGTTAAGGTACAGCTAGGTCCACCCCAAGGTCCACCCAACATTTCTAACATTTTGGTCCTCGCAAACTTCTGGCAATTCCCGATGACTTGTTGCCCCTGGGCAACTGACTACGCAGGCAAATTACGATAGGACGGGGAAGTCAGAACCCCTGGTAATATTATGCCTTTTTGTTACACACCTTCAGAGGAGTCCGGAAAGGAACGGGAAGCACGAAGTGGGGGCTGAGACAAACAATAAATGAACCTCTGTCCTGGCGAGCGGGGTCGAGATAATAAAACCCCCTGAAGTTGGCTGACTTTTAAGTAGTATTTATTACCGCTTTCCCTTAAAAAAATATTAAAGCATTTTAAAAAAGGTCTAATACTTCTTAGATAAAAGTGCCTCCAAAAATAGTGACCTAGCGGCGCTAGGTCACTATTTTTGACTACACATAAGCCTCGACTACACCACTGGTTCATAATATCCAGTCAACAATTGCAGTTAAATACAATCGTTGAAATCTTTACCCTCTCTACCACTCTTTGCTCTTAACGTTGTTCTATTTGCTCACTGTCAGTGTTGCCAAAGTGTATTTGATTCTGGGAAGGGGTGAGCCATTCAGCACGAAAATCAAACTAAGAAGTGACAGTATTTAAATACGATTAGAAACTCAAAAGGAAGGTTAAATTAGCGATATACGTCACAAGTTGCTCCCAGTAGTCGTTTTACCCGGAAATCAATCAAACAAATAAGAACATACTGTTATTAAAGTTACGCTGAGCTTCGTAAGATGGATAGTGTACAGAACTTTATTTTCCACTTAAATGTACACAACATAAGTTTCTTATTGATATCTGATGCTCAGGCTTCTTGATATAAACTTTACTTTGATTTAAGGATTTGTTTGTTGTTTGAATGACGAAATAGAAATAAACATGAAAAATGCGTTCCTCAAACACCGTAAAATACCCAGTAGATTAAAGAAAATATGAAATACGCCATTGGAAATGAGATGCGTGAAAATCTGTCAACATCAGCATGACTCATGTGAACGTCTTCTTCTCCAGGAAACATTCTAGAAACGCATTCTTTTAATTTTTCGGGAGACAGCTTCTGCGTTTCTTCCTGCAGAGAAAATGAAATAAATGAAAACTCGTCAAAGTAGTCCTTGAAAAACTGGAAATACAATAAAGAGATTAGTAGTAAAGTCAAGGGCGGATTACCCAATAGGCACACTAGGCGCGTGCCTCGGGCCCCAGAGCTTGAGGGGCCCGAAAACGTATAATTGGATTGTTAGTATTGTTTTGGTTTTCACGGACCGAATCAAATCAATCCTTAAAAAGACCATTTTTTTACGCTTTCCAACCGTAGGTTGAAGAAGCGTATATGCTCCAGCTTTGTCCGTCTGTCCGCCCGCACGATAACTCGCGTAAAAATTGTTCGATTTCGATGAAATTTTAGTACGTGGTAGGGGACCATCTGTGGACGAATCCTATTGAAAATAGGCGAAATAGTCAGGACATAGGAGCGGGATCCATTCCATTGCCTTTATGTGTCATAACTTAACTTACGTAAAAGTGCTTCGATTGCAACAAAACGTTATCATGTTGTTCCAGAGGTATACTGAACCGATTCTGTTGAATATCATCGAAATGGGGTCAAAGGTCAGGACGCAGGAGCGAGGTTTATTCCACAGCCATTATCCTTATAACTTGAGTAATGATTTATGGTACGGTGGAAAGCGTATCATAATCAATGCATTGCATGATTTTACTAACTTGTTTTGTATTGTCAACTGATATTTTACTTTCTCATATTAGCAACATAATTTTTTCTTCCTCTTGCTGATACTCCACATTTTCGAGTTCCTATCTATGCACTTCTTTTGAAAGGAACGGTTAAAATAATTTAGCCTCCCTGTAGGGTAGGTGAAAGAAGGATTCACGCTTCCCACACTTTTCACTGTTTAAAGCGAACACTCAACTGGCCTGGTGTGCTATAAATTACTTTCATGCTACTTCAAGCCAAGGGAAAACGTCTGTATTGGAACCTTTCTCCCTGAGTTGCAATGAGGAATGCTTGTGAAAACTGCCCTGATGATGGGAGATTTTGCTGTTTATTGCCTTTCTCCTTTAGGGTAGGATGATTAAGATCTTCCTCAGCTCTAACACCCTTTAACCACGAAATTTATGAACTAGTAGTGAAATTTAAAATGGGCAAAATTTAATGAATTTTTTTGCCCTATCATTTACAAATTTTTTTTAAAAATCTATGAAAACCAAATCTTTTGACTGAACTTCAGCGCCTCTAGCAGGAAACTAATGAACTAATTGGAAAATTTAAGTACAATATTTGAGAAAGAACAGTTGAGCTTAGTCTAAGAGGCACAAAAATATTTTTTTTTTCTCTAAGTTGAATAGTTTATTCACAACAGAACTTAAATTTTTTGAATTTTCCACTTCGATAGCCCTTAGCAGCGAATTCATGAAGTACGAGTATATGGGATATTTAAAGTGTCAAACTTAATATCTTTTGATTTCCTATTATCCGCAAAAAATAATTTTTGAAATATCTCTAAAAACAAAAAGTTCCATGTGCACGCACAGACTAGGTGATTACATTAGCACTGTTTCTTTCAAAATGTTCTAAAAATAGGAAGGAGAATGGCATTTTAAAAAGTGAAAAAAAAACTGTTTTCTTGGCTTTACTTTTTTTTTTAATCTGATGGATGGAAATATTTGAGGTAATAAGGAGGAAAGAGAGGGGGTGGGGTGGGGAAGGGACTGAATATTTTAGCGCCTAGGGCCCCAAAAGATCTAAAGACGCCTCTGAGTAAAGTAGTAGTAAAGTTCATATTATGTGATCATAGGGTCGTTTTCGTTTCTTTTTGTTTGTTTGTTTGTTTGTTTAACGATTTCCACGAGCAACTAACTCTTAGGTGGCGCAGTGGTGTAAGCGTTGACTTCATTCGTTCGTCCGAGATGGGTCCGGATTCAAAAACCTCGTACTTTTGAGGCATGGGTGTTGTGTTTGTTTTATGGCACTGGCTCTGTCCCATCCCTCGAACCAGTGGCCCTAAATTAGGAACGGGCAAAACTACTTATGGGGCCGCCTCGGTGGCGTATTGGTCTAAGCGCTGGCTTTTGATTATTTGTCCGAGATGGGTCCGGATTCGAATCCCGGTGAGGCTTAAGTGTTGTGTTTGCCTTAGGGCACTGATTCTCTCCTTTCCCTGTAACCAGTAACTTTCAATTAGCTATGGGTGACTGCTTATAGCACAAAAGTTGCTCACAGTGTTTCATTGAACTTCCAAACAAAACAAAGCAAAACAAAACAAAACAAAACAAAATTATAGGGAAGCCCAAGCTCCTGGGCTTCTCTACAATTTTTGCTTTTTTGGAAGCCTAGGACCCGCGATTTTGTGGTATTTATTTGTAAGCACATCCCTACAGATGGTATATCTAGTTACAGGAATTGCTATAGTGATATTTACATTGCCAAGTGATATTTACAGTCTTGCAAAACATGCTATACCAAAAAAAAAAAAAAAAAAAATATGACTCACTTAAAAATATCCGGACATTCTTCAAATGTGTTGTTAAGTCTATATACATTTTGCATAACGGAGAATTTTTTTTTCCAGCACCAGTCCTTCAAAATGGCACTGCAAATAGTTCACATGTTGTCCTCGGTAAACGTATGACACGGAAACTTAATTGGTTTACAATTTGAGTACCGTTCTTCTGTGTAGATCACTACACAGAAGAACGACCGCTGGATGGCGTGAGCATCGGACGTCGGCGCATCACTAAAACATGATTCCAGAGACAAGAAGTAGAGCTGCGGAGAGTTCTGAAGCGTAAACACCGAGACAGTGCTGTGTGCCGAAATGTGTTCGATGTGTTCGCCATGTTTGTATTTCTTAGCGGAAAGCGTAGGTTCAGTTGTTAGTGTATTCTATATCAAATGTAAGTGTACATCAGATTAAATGTGTGTGTGTTCAGAGTTCGTCCAGCCCGTCCATTATTTAAGCGTTGTGATTCGATGGAACAGTAGTGGGGAAGTCTCCCAATACCCCACATACATACTGTATTCCCCAGAAGTAAAAAACACGTACGTTTTGAGCATATCTCGTAGAACTGTCTTATTTATTCTAATAAATAAGAATTTTTTGTGTATACTTTTAAGCAGCAAAACGCTCTTACAAATTAATTGTTCGACTTCTTTAGGGGTTTTAACGATCCCTCCGAGTAACTCAATGGGCTAATATGCAGTCTCGCTCGTCACAAATTTGGGGACACTAATTCCAGGGAAGGGATGGAGCCAGCTCCGCAACATAAGCGCACCAGGGCGCAACCAGGATTTTGACAACGTGTCAGAAAATTTTGTCTTTCATTTCAGTGTATATACACTCAACGACAATGAAATTTCCGTACCTAGAAGAAAACATGTTACATCCGCGAAACTTTGCAAAAAAAAAAGGCTACAGTGCGTGCTGGTATGCAAATGATTCAAGTTTGGTGCATGACCGCACACCCTGTGGTAGCGCTGCAAGCACGAACCGGCAACCTTATAAACCGGCGTGTAATCAAAGCCCGATGAAAGGGAAAAAACACCGGTTGACGCAAGCAAGAGTACAGAGTGACAAGAATGCCGGGTAGACGTCAGAGACGTAGATTTACGCAGCTCGCGGACCTTGAGAGAGGTTTGATCATCGGGCTGATAAACGCAGGGTGGTCGGCGCGCCGTATAGCCCGCCACGTGGGTCGTTCTGACCATACCGTCCGACTGAGTTGGGAGCAGTGGACACGTGACGGCACTGCCACACGGCGGAGCGGTTCCGGATGGCCCCGGAGGACCACCCGTAGAGAGGATCGAAGGATCGAGCGCCAGGCACGAACGGATCCCACGGGGACCCGGTCCGCTATACAAGCAGATGTAGCTGCTCCTGTGTGCCCACGAACCATTTCCCGAAGCCTCGCGGAAGCGAATCTGCGATCCCAGCGCCCCTTACCTGTGCTGCCATTAACACCGGAACATCGGCATTGTCGGCTCTGTGTGCAGTAGTGCCAGGCCAGAGCGACGCGGAACGCCACAGACTGGTGACGTGTGGTGTTTAGCGGTGAGTGCTGCTTCGTTTTGGGGACAGATGATCATCGTGTCCAAGTGTGAAGGTCCCCGGGTCGACGGCACAATCCCAACCTCGCTATCGAGCGCCACACCTCCCCCACTGCAGCCTTTATGGTCTGGGGAGCCAAAGCCTACGGTAGCCGATCAGTTCTAGTAGTGGTACGTGGATCATTGACGGGCCAGCGGTATGTGGATGAGATCCTACGGCCCCATATGCTCCCATTCCTGGCCGGGATTCCAGGTGCGCTATACCAGTAGGATAATGCCCGCTCGCTCACGGTTCGTGTTGCCCAGGACTGCGTACGTCATGTCCCGACACTTCCATGGCCTCCCCTCACCCCGGACATGTCTTCTATCGAGCATATGTGGGACCAGATGAAACGCCTGCTGCCGCCGTGCCGCACTATCCGGGATTTAGAGCACACCGTCCAACACGTGTGGGACAGTCTGCCGCAGGACAACATCAGGCGTCTGTTCGCCTCCAAGCCGAACTGAATTGCAGCATGTATCGCAACACGAGGCGGTGCGACGCGTTCATAAAGATGACCGGACTGCGTGCCACAGATTCTTCTGTATTTATCGTGCAGCTCTGTTTTTGCCATCATGTGTATCCATCATCTGTATCATTACGTCCATAAAATTTCAGTTCAAACCGATGTTTCCTTCTTGGTGCGCAAGTTTGTGATTATATACACAGTCGAGTCACATTATTGTGACCACCTCCTACTTTTGACGTCAACAGCGCGTAGTCAATCAAAGTAGGCGTGTGTCGTGAGTTGGCTGGAGGGTATATAGGTATCTGTGCTCTAGGTAATCTGAAAACATATCACTCGTTGCTCTCATGGATAAAATGAGCGATTTATCAGATTTGCAAAATGGAATGATTATTGGCTTTCGGACCAAAGGCGATAGCATTTCTCAAACAGCGCAGTTTGTGAACTGTTCGCACGCTGCTGTGGTTAAAGTCTATCGTGATTGGAAAAATGGCACCACTGCGAATAAGCAACGTGGAAACTGCCGAGCACCACGTGCCATTGATGTGAAATGTGAACGTCGGCTTCGAGGGTGCGGGAGGGCCGATCGACACACTACTTTGGAGCAACTCATTGGCTGAATGAACCAGGGGGCTACCGGAAGTGTGTCTAAAACGTCAGTTCAGCGACCCTTGCTGCGTAAAGGGCTCCGATGCAGACGGATGGTCACTGCACCTATGCTAACGAAGGTGCATTGGCAGAAAAGGCTTATATTTGCACGGCAGTATTGGAATTGGACCTCCGCTGATTGGCAAAGGATTGCCTTCCCCAATGAGTCACGTTTTCTGCTTCATCGAACGGATGGACGTTGGCGTATAAGGCAAAAAACATGGGAGAACAAATACTCTTCAACCATTGCTGGAAGAATACAAGCTGGTGGGGGCAGCGTTATGGTCTCTGGGTTCACTCATACCTGTGGAGGGCACTATGGACCGAATTTGTTATGAATCCATCCCTGCAGACCACGTACACCCATACAGGCTGATTGTCTTCCATGGGGCGGATGGGATCTTCCAGTACGACAATTCAACGTTTCACGCAGCTAGAAATGTCCGAGAGTGGTTGGAAGAGCACGATGAAGACTTTAAAGTACTTCATTGGCCCATAAATTCCCCGGACTTACACCAAATTGAGCATCTGTGGGACCACCTCGTCGTGTTGTTCGCTTTATGGATCCTCCACCACGCACAATCCAGCAGCTGTCAGATGCACTGCAGTCAGTGTGGCTCCACATACCTGTGAACACCTTCCAGCACCTTGTTGAGCCACTCCTAGCCCATCTAGCTGCTGTCCGCGCTGTACACGGCGGTTACTCAGAATATTAGCTGGTGGTCACAATAATGTGACTCGACCGTGTATATACACCAATGAGTCATTACGTTATGACCACCTACCTAATAAGCTGTAGGACCCCCTTTAGCCAGCAAAACAGCGGTCAGTCGGCGAGACAGCGATTCGATGAGGTGGCGATAGGTATCCTGTGGTATCTGGTACCATAATGTCAACAGCAGGTCCTCCAGTTCCCGTACATTTCGGGGTGGTGGTGATTTAGCACGAACCCGCTTTTCGAAGTCGAACCACAAATGTTCGATTGGGTTCATGTCAGGTGAATTCGGAGGCCAGGGCATTAACAGAAAGTCACCCACATGTTTCTCGAACCACTCCTTGACGATTCTGGCAGTCTGGCATGGCGCATTATCCCGTTGGTAATAGCCATCACCAGCAGGGAACATAGTTGCCATGAATGGGTTAACTTGGTCCGCAACGATGTTCAGATACCTGACAGCTGCCAGGGATTGTGCTATTGGGATAATGGGGTGTAAAGTATCCCAAGAAAGCATCGCCCACAGCGTGACATTTCCGTCGCCGGCCTTTTTTTTGCCAAACAGTGCCTCCAGGTGCCATAGCCTCCGTTGGTAATCGGCGCATCCACGCTCAACCGTCTACGTGATGCCCCGCAGGAGTCTTGATTCGTCAGATCAGGCCATTCCTTCCAATCATCCACGGTCCAATCTTGATGATCTTGGGCTCATTTCATGCTTTAATGGTGATGATGTACAGGGAGCATGGGGACTCGGCTGGGTCTTCCTCTACGCATGCCAATGCGCAGAAGGCTGCGATGAACTGTGTGCTGTGACACATTGCCCTGATCACCCCTGTTGTAGCTGCGGGTGATTTGCCGTCGCACTGTGGCCCTGCGGTCGCTGTGAACAATGCGTCATAGTCTGCGCTCCCCTCTGGCATCAGTGAGCTGCTGATGGTTGGACGACGGTTAGTCGTTTGGCCATCTGTGAACAACTTTTGATACGTACTCACTACATCGGCACGTGAACAACGCACAAGCCGCGCCGTTTCCGTGATCGTAGTTCCGAGGCAACGTGCCATCACGATTTGTCTTTTATCAAACTCCAATAAATGGGCAGTTTTTCCCATTCTTACTCTGAACACTCTACTAACCGAAAGCCAGTCCTCGGATTGCATATATACTACTCTATGAACACCTGCGCTACTGTTTCGGTCTCCATGCTCGCTCATTTCTCTAGGCTGTGGTGGGCTCATTGGTGTATATACTCCCACATGAACACATAGATTCAGTGCCGTCGTGTTAGTTAGATACTAACTGACAACACTATATGGATTGGACACTTACTTAATTCTTCGTCAGATTTTCTCGGTCGAAGGATTACGTTGAGACTTCGACGGGGGCAGCATTTGAAACCATTCAAGATGGAGATTTCCAGAATGACACTTAAGGACAGTAAGAACTTTTACACCAAACCCCACGTTAGCACTTTGTTGTCAGTTTGTCATTATGTCTATCTGTTTCAGATTAATAACTCAGCCTTAGAGAACCGTCTGTGATAGATTTGAAAATTTTTGGATGGCTTTTAAGAGCTGGGAGTACCTATCACACCAGCATGTTTGCCTTTTATGTTTCTGTCCATTCGACCGTATGTTCGTCTGTCCTGTGTTTTTGATGAATGTTTGGGTAGCAGTATGAGATAAAGACTTGAGAAATTATGGGGCACCTTTAAGGACGTAACGTAGCTCTCGTCCCAGGTAAACATTTTGCCCCTTCGTCCGACTGTTTGTCCACGTGCTTCGACTAACACTTTGGGAACTATTTCAGGTGAAGGTTGTTATGTTCATAAAGAAATATAATAATCTAATGAGCGTTTTTTACAATACAAAATAAAACCTCTTCGGCTTTTTTTTTCATTTTGGTCGACACTTCATAACACACGACTTCAATCATGTTGTTATTTTAAGGGGGATCTAGACCCGTTGGGCCACCCCCGTCGGTGCACCACCGAAGCTCACAGCGCATTCCTCATCAGGGACTGGAACCCGGTACCAGCTCAGACAACTAGCCGGAAGCCATCGCCTCTTATCACTGCTGTGTTATTTTCATACATACAACTTGCATACACATGTTCAGAAACATACTATAGCCACCCCGGTGGCCAAGAGGTCAGAGCGCTGGCTTCTGGCTAGTTGTCCGAGCTGAACCCAGGTTCGAGTTCAGGATAAGGCATCGGCGGAGTGTTTGTTTTATGGAACTGGTTCTCTCGCTCTCCTGGAACCAGGGAAAGGAGAGAATTTGGTCGTTAAGGCTGTCTTTGAATGAGTGTTAGGATTCATTTCTACCCTATATCTGCAATGTAAATTCTTTTGTAATGTAAATATCTGCAATGCAAATTCATTTCGATGCTATATCTGCAATGTAAATTCTTTTGTACACATTTTGTCGAAGAGTGTTACTGTAAATTTTGAAGATGACAATCCGATTTTTGGCGTAAATGTGATAAGGATGGTAAGTCAGATAATATCCGAAAACTTGAAAATTTTCATCGTCCTGGAGCGGGACTCGAACCCTCGTCTCCCAGAAAACTCCCGGAGCGGGACTCGAACCCTCGTCTCCCAGAAAACTCCCGGGTATGCTAACCACTACACCACCCAGAACGACCAAGTTTCAAGTTTCCGATCGATTTGAATATAACCATCACAGACTAGCGAATTCTGTGATGGTTATATTCAAATCGATCGGAAACTTGAAACTTGGTCGTTCTGGGTGGTGTAGTGGTTAGCATACCCGGGCGTTTTCTTGGAGACGCGGGTTCGAGTCCCGCTCCAGGACGATGAAAATTTTCAAGTTTTCGGACATTATCTGACTTACCATCCTATAACGAAGTGAATTTCTCCGTCATTTTTGGTCTACGCCGGGATTCGAACCCGAGTACGCTTATTCCGGAACAAGTCGCTCTACCAACTGAGCTACGCAGACATGTATTCTGATTCATATCTGCCTTTATGTCATGTGCGTACTGCTGGCAGGTACGTCACATCTCCCCCCCCGAAAGAGGGCCGGGGGCATGGCCCACGGATCAGCCGTGACCATGAATCGTTGCAGGCAGACAACCACTGTAGAACGTGCACTTGAGAACTCCCAGTCAATCTGGTGTGTGGAATGCAACGTCACACACATTTATTTTTCGAAGCACTGGAGAAGGGATTCTCTGATTTTTCCTGTCTCGCGGTGTGGAAATAACATCAGACCAATGCGAGATTTTGAACGGTCGGGTCATCCGGGTAGTTCGGGCGCCATTATAACGAAGTAAATTTCTCCGTCATTTTTGGTCTACGCCGGGATTCGAACCCGAGTACGCTTATTATGTCATGTGCGTCCTGCTGGCAGGTACGTCACAATCCTTATCACATTTACGCCAAAAACCGGATTGTCATCTTCAAAATTTGTATTATATGGCGTAATCCCGTATTTCTTTCAGTGTTACTTTACTTTGTAGTGTTTGAAAATTTGAGCACAGATTAGAACGTCCCATAGGTAATATTATGCCACAGTTACTTTTCCAAAAAATTGTTAGAATTTTTTTTTAAATTCAATTTATCTGACTCGAAAGCATTCCAATTTGGCGCTAGATGGCGCGATAAGTTAGCACAGCAATGTTTCTGTCTGGAAGTAACGAAATTATTTATTTCTGCCTGATATTCTTAAGTATCTGAGCCAAATACTAGAAATCAACTAATAGGAGCAAAAGTGAGATTGGAATATTGTCTTCCATAGATCCTCTTAAATCCTACTGTACGTATATTTTTTGAAGAGAAAATGTGCACATTAGCTGAGAAACCCGGAATTTGAGCTATAGAAACTCCATCTACTTACTGAGATCCACCCCCAAATAACGTCATTGGTTAATACGTAACAGCGCGTATTTTGCCTTTTCATTGTGTAGCCAACGAGAGACCGCTTCCATTCTGAATATAGTGTAGTCTCCAGTGATTCGCTGACGCACACTTTTGGGACTCGAGACGTAAAAGCCACGCCCAAGAAGTGATTTTTTGAGCCATCTATCGCAGAAAATGAACCACAACACTCATTCAAAGGCAGCCTTAAACATACGAGAGAGAGAGAGAGAGAGAGAGAGAGAGAGAGAGAGAGAGAGAGAGAGAGAGAGAGAGAGAGAGAGAGAGAGAGTATTATGTGCGAAAGTAGGCGACTGCCTGCAATAAAAACAATTCCAGAAAAAAAAATACAAAATGAAAAAGCTGTTGAATTACCCTCAGGGCTTCTAACTCGGCGTCGTGCTTCTTTTTCCAGTCCATGACAGCTATTACAAGAGCATACTCTAGTAGGCTGAAGAAGACGAAGGCTATGCTGGAAGACATCCATATATTAATGGCCATCACGTAGGATACGTTGGGCATACCACTCTGACGTAACTGAGTGACCAGAGACAGTAGTGACGTCACAGGCAGCGCCACTCGAGCAGGATAGGCCTCAGCGGGAAGCCAGAACGTCACGAAGGACATCATAACAACCAAGGAGCTTGGAATGTACATGTTCATGACGTAATATCCCAGGCGGCGAGTAAGACGAATTTTACTACATATGCACGAAAAAGTTCCTGCAAAGTAAAATACACATTAAGTACTTCATAGCTAAAAGTGCTATTGGACTTTTTCTAAAAGAATTCAGCTTCTTCTTTTTTTTTTTTTTATTCGAACTAGGGGCTGCGCCTCTAGGCTCGCTATGCTCGTTTCCAGAGCAGCGCTCGGGCCCTGCAGCCCGATATTCAAGTATATCACATGAAATAAAAACTGGAAAATTCATATAAATTTAAATTTTTATCGCATGTCTAAGCAAATAAGTATGAAAAAACTGATAGAAACATGACCACTTTATTTAATTGGTGAACTCTCTGTTGGATTTTTGCAGAACTTTTTTCAATTTCCTTCTATTTTTATTGAAGGACTTTGCTCCGCCGCCATTCCGAAGTTTCCGAGTTTTTTTACTGTCGTTATTTTTTGGAAGGGCGGACTTTTGTCGTTTGAATTTATAGCACTTACTAAATTTACCACAAAGGAAAACAAAATCGGTCCAAAAAGCATTTCGGACTTTAAGACCTACCAGCATGCCAATTTTTAGATCTCTAGGTTATTTAGGAGTGGTCTAACAATTCGCGAAAAGTTCAAGCAGATAATGTTCTAAAGCCACCATTTTTTTTTTTTTTTTTTTTTTTTTTGGTTTCGTACTTTTCTAAGTATACGGACCTTAAGACCTATCAGCATGCCAATTTTCAGATCTCTAGGTCGTTTAGCCATTCAGGTCGAACAATTAGCGAAAAATTCAAGCAGACAATGTTCCAAAGCCACCATTTTGATATCTTGGTTTTCCGACACCCGGACCTTAAAGATCTATCAGCATGCCAGTTTTCAGATAGCTAGGTCATTTAGAAGTGTCGAACAATTCGCGAAAAAATTCAAGCAAGCAGTGTTTCAAAGCCGTTATTTTTATTTTTCTGCTTTTTGGGCCTTTCTAGGTATACGTACCTTAAGACCCATCAGCATGCCAATTTTCAGATATGTAAGTCATTTAGAAGTGGTCGAACAATTCGCGAAAAAATTCAAGCAAGCAGTGTTCCAAATTCGTCATTCGGTACAGAACGTTCTTCTGTGGTTATCGCGAAAACAGACAAGCCGTTCGTTTCTTTACTTTGCGGCTTTAAAAAATGCTTAAAAATCAGAAAATGACTTTTTCTTAATTTTGTTTTTTGTAAAAAAGGGATGATAGTTGTAAATTTACGCTGTAAATATTGCAATGCGTTATGATTTATAGTTTGCCATATATCCGTTTTTTTAAATGGATCCCATCGCGAAATAGAGATTCTTGAGAAATTAAAAAATTTAATTTCTCGTAAACAAATCGAAATTCAAAAAAAGGGCGACGAGGTGCAAAAATTGGGTCATGGCACTACATGCCTACAAAGTTTCGTGTTTCTGTTGCTGTTAGTGTGTCCGGAACGCGACCTGATAGCACTTTTTTGCTTACCTTAACTTTGAAATACAATAGCTGTTGAAGTATCGCCAGAATCGAAAAACGGTCTATTTCAGCGTGTTCTCCAAACAATTTTCGACAAACGATGTAAATTTCGTATTTTTGTGTTATATACGTTTTGCGCTGCGAGCTAGGAAAGCAAGAGTGTCGCGAAATTTCTAGAACAGCGGCTGCAAATACTTTTTTAGCGCGTCTTTTGTAAAAAAAAAGATGGTGCTTATGCTACCGGTTTATCCGTCCGTCCGTCCGTCTATACCCACGATATCTCTGCAACTATTAGTCAGATTTGAAAAATTCTTTTTGCATTGTGAAGCTTGAAATATGCGAATGATGATCTTTCATTTCGGTTTTTTTTTTACGATGTACAATTTTGCCGCTAGAGGGCGTAAACGCAGATGATGTCGAATTCAAAAATACGTTTTATTCTCCATATTTTTGCTTCTAAACATCCGATTGAAAAAATTCTTTCATCTTTCGATTCCATTTATGTCGAAGAATATTTTAAATATAGTTACTTTTTCAAATTACGCATAGATTTTCCGCTAGGGGTCGTAAAAGTAAATTACATTTTTCCGGATAACTCTTCTTCTAAAACTCCGATTTGAAAAAAACTTTCTTCAGCGGAACACCTCTTGATGGAAAATCTTTTGCATATAATTTCAAATTTTTGGTAAAGAATACTTTGGCCACCAGGGGGCGTAAGTGTTGATTTTTGCTTTTGATGTATTTGCCATAAAAACTGAGCTTCTAAAATATTGATTGAAAAAATTCTTTCGTGGACTGATGCTACTTACATCGATATACCTTTTCGGAATATTTTCTTTTTAAAACATTTCTTGGTTTCTCCGCCAGGGGGCGTAGATGTATATCTTATTTTTGTCAATATCTCTACTTCTAGGAGTCCGATTTGAAAAATTCCTCAGTGTGACACGTTTTTCATATAATTTCAAAATTTTCAAGTAGTTCATAGACTTTCCGCTAGGGGGCGTAGAGGTAAATTGCGTTTCCCCCTATATCTCTGCTTCTAAACCTCCGATTTGAAAATTTCTTTCTGCACCGGATACAGCTCCTGTTGGGAAATTTTTTGCACACAATTTCTAATTTTTGTAAAAAATGGTTTGGCCGCCAGGTGGCTTACGTCTTAATTTCCGTTTCTGATGTATTTGCAGCAAAATATGAGCTTCTAAATTCTCGATTGAAAAAAAACGTCGTTTGTTGACCGATACTACTCATGTCGGCAAACCTTTTAGGAACATTTTCTTCCTGAAATAATGCATAGTTTCTACGCCAGGGGACGTAGATGTATATCTTATTTTTGCCAATATCTCTACTTCTAGTAGTCCGATTTGAAAAATTCTTTCTTTGTTGGATAGTGTTTACGATGCGAAATGTTTTTCTTATAAATTAAAAATTTTCAAGTTAATCATAGACTTTCCGCTAGGGGGCACAAAGGTAAATTGCGTTTTCTGCGTTATTTCTGCTCCTAAAACCCCGATTTGAAAAATTCTTCTTGTATCGCATACAGCACCTGATGGAAAATATTTTTCGCATAATTTCTAATGTTTGGTAAAGAATGGTTCGGCCACCAGTGGGAATAAGGGTTAGTTTCTACTTCTGATGTATTTGTAGCAAAATCTGGGCTCATGAAAAATCGACTAAATTTTTTTTTTCTTGGACCGATACCGCTCATATGGAAAAACCTTTTGAGAATACTTTCTTCCTAAAATAATGCATGGTTTTCCCACCAGGGGACGTAAAGTCACATCTTATTTTTGTCGATTTCTCTGTTTCTAAGGATCCGATTTGAAAAATTCTCTCTGTGTTGGAGAGTGTTTCCGGTGCGAAATCTTTCTCATATAAATTCATGTTTTTCTTAACGCACAAGTCTGCAACCAGAGGGCGTAAGCTCACCACGATTCCGTTCACAGCAATATCTGCGGGATTAAAAACCAGATTGAAAAACTTCTTTCTTCCGTCAGATATTATTGTTTTCCATACCGGTTCCATTGACTTTGAATAGCTTTGATAAATGTAATTTGCGTCAGAACGGATTCAAAAGACGTGCTTATTACACCCGAAAATTCGGTGTCCTTTTTCTTGTTTTAGAATAGAGAGATTACAGCTAGCAATATTTCTGGAACATTTATTTTAAACACGACATATTTTTTTTTATCTCTTCAGTGGAAAGATTTTCTCTTTCTCGATGACATTTGTTTGCCTATTCTAAAGCGTTAAGTTTCAGATAACTGTTGCAAAATTAAAAGGTGATAAAGTTATTTGTCTATAAAATGATGTTATTTCTGTGGCATTTACTTTGATTTAAATCAGAAAAATTACCCAGACTTTGATGTGCTAAATGTAATAAATTCAGGGGCATATTTAGAGAGGGCCAAGAGAAGACCCCCTCCCCCCCCCGCGAAAGCGTTTCATTTCTTTGTTAAAATGCGATTTCATCATCATCATCAGGAATTTCCACTACTAAGCGGATTTCTTCGATCATGTAGTTCAGCCAGAGTCTTCCTCCACTTCTCTCTTTCCAAGGCCATCACTTCATTCAGTCTATTATTTTTTAAACTTTATTTAATTTCCTTCAAACACTTGGTCTTCTCTTTCCTCTTTCCTGAAGCCTTCTACTCCATTAGAATTTTAGGAAGTCCCTCTGACGGCATTCTCTTTACATGGCCAAACCATTGCAATCTCCGCATCTCAATAGTTTGAATAATGTCTACTTTAACATCTTGAATTTTTGTATTACGCACATTTTCACATCTGGATTTTTCTTGCAGAACGCCTCCAAACGTCCATCTTTCAATAATCTTTGTTGATGTCTTTTATTCAGTATCCACGTATCTGCACCATATAAAATGATAAATGATACTCTGTACAATCGCAGAAAAAATGTGTCTTTTTAACTCTTGGAAAGACATTGCTGCTCCAAAGAACAGGATTCAAAACAGAAATAGTTTTCCTGCCCTCCGCAATTCTCCGATCATTGTCATGATGACATATACCATTCTGTGGATCCGAGGTATTTAAATTCCTCAACTGTTCTCAATGTAATATTATCGGTTATTTCAATGAAAATGCGACTTACATTAGAAAAAATGTTTTAATTTAATAAAAATGCATGAACTTACAATAGGAAATAATGCTTTTATTTTTTCTTCAAATTTTCATAAACTTTTATTTTGTCCTGATGGATTTCAAAAACTTCCATTTTCAATGCCCCCACTCGAAAGTTTTTTTTTTATACGCCCCTGAATCAATTAAAAATTTGAGTCCGTAGTCATTCGCTTTTGAGAACGACTTGTGATTACAACCAGATAAATCACTTTTTCTTCTGTTGCGCCATGAAATTTAGACTTTGGAGATAGGAGCATGAAACATTTTGTAAGAATCTAAAAAGGAAGAATTTGAACAGCGAAAGTATAAGTGCAGAGCGTAGTGCCCGCAAACGGGCCTCTTGTTCTAGCCAAGAACGCAAAAATTGGTCTGGTGAAAGCAGGCTAAATAGAAACAAGACATTATGATATCTGCGTGAGGGAAAAGAATTCTGTTAGTCAGATGTAAACAGCCTCGTAAACTAAGTTGAGTGTTCTATTGTAACAGGAGCAACAGGATGGTCTCGTTGGAGAGACAAAGAAAGTTATTTACTTGCAGAGTCTGAAAGGATTACAACACACCAAGAAGGGGCTAGTCCCTTAAGAGAAATGCAACTCGGGAAACTGGGTCTTGGGAACAGCAAGATGCCCGAAAAGTTAATGGTTATAATTTCTCTCCTGTACACAGTGATGTACATAGTTCTAGTTAAAAAAGTGCCTTATCTGGGTCTTGGGAGCCTTTTAACTGGGTTTTGGGAACAGCAAGATGCCCAAAAGTTAATGGTTACAATTTCTCTCCTGTACACAGTGATGTACATAGTTCTAGTTAAAAAAGTGCCTTATCTGGGTCTTGGGAGCCTTTTAACTGGGCTTAGGGAACAGCAAGATGCCCAAAAGTTAATGGTTACAATTTCTCTCCTGTACACAGTGATGTACATAGTTCTAGTTTAAAAAGTGCCTTATCTGGGTCTTGGGAGTCTTTTAACTGGGTTTTGGGAACAGCAAGATGCCCAAAAGTTAATGGTTACAATTTCTCTCCTGTACACAGTGATGTACATAGTTCTAGTTAAAAAAGTGCCTTATCTGGGTCTTGGGAGCCTTTTAACTGGGTTTTGGGAACAGCAAGATGCTCAAAAGTTAATGGTTACAATTTCTCTCCTGTACACAGTGATGTACATAGTTCTAGTTAAAAAAAGTGCCTTATCCGGGTCTTGGGAGCCTTTTAACTGGGTTTTGGGAACAGCAAGATGCCCAAAAGTTAATGGTTACAATTTCTCTCCTGTACACAGTGATGTACATAGTTCAAGTTAAAAAAGTGCCTTATCTGGGTCTTGGGAGCCCTTTAACTGGGTTTTGGGAACAGCAAGATGCCCAAAAGTTAATGGTTACAATTTCTCTCCTGTACACAGTGATGTGCATAGTTCTAGTTAAAAAAGTGCCTTATCTGGGTCTTGGGAGCCTTTTAACTGGGTTTTGGGAACAGCAAGATGCCCAAAAGTTAATGGTTACAATTTCTCTCCTGTACACAGTGATGTACATAGTTCTAGTTAAAAAAAGTGCCTTATCTGGGTCATGGGAGCCTTTTAACTGGGTTTTGGGAACAGCAAGATGCCCAAAAGTTAATGGTTACAATTTCTCTCCTGTACACAGTGATGCACATAGTTCTAGTTTAAAAAGTGCCGTATCTGGGTCTTGGGAGCCTTTTAACTGGGTTTTGGGAACAGCACGATGCCCAAAAGTTAATGGTTACAATTTCTCTCCTGTACACAGTGATGTACATAGTTCTAGTTTAAAAAGTGCCTTATCAGGGTCTTGGGAGCCTTTTAACTGGGTTTTGGGAACAGCAAGGTGCCCAAAAGTTAATGGTTACAATTTCTCTCCTGTACACAGTGATGTACATAGTTCTAGTTTAAAAAGTACCTTATCTGGGTCTTGGGAGCCTTTTAACTGGGTTTTGGGAACAGCAAGATGCCCAAAAGTTAATGGTTACAATTTCTCTCCTGTACACAGTGATGTACATAGTTCTAGTTAAAAAAGTGCCTTATCTGGGTCTTGGGAGCCTTTTAACTGGGTTTTGGGAACAGCAAGATGCCCAAAAGTTAATGGTTACAATTTCTCTCCTGTACACAGTGATGCACATAGTTCTAGTTAAAAAAGTGCTTTATCTGGGTCTTGGGAGCCTTTTAACTGGGTTTTGGGAACAGCAAGATGCCCAAAAGTTAATGGTTACAATTTCTCTCCTGTACACAGTGATGTACATAGTTCTAGTTAAAAAAAGTGCCTTATCTGGGTCTTGGGAGCCTTTTAACTGGGTTTTGGGAACAGCAAGATGCCCAAAAGTTAATGGTTACAATTTCTCTCCTGTACACAGTGATGTACATAGTTCTAGTTTAAAAAGTGCCTTATCTGGGTCTTGGGAGCCTTTTAACTGGGTTTTGGGAACAGCAAGATGCTCAAAAGTTAATGGTTACAATTTCTCTCCTGTACACAGTGATGTACATAGTTCCAGTTTAAAAAGTGCCTTATCTGGGTCTTGGGAGCTTTTTAACTGGGTTTTGGGAACAGCAAGATGCCCAAAAATTAATGGTTACAATTTCTCTCCTGTACACAGTGATGTACATAGTTCTAGTTAAAAAAGTGCCTTATCTGGGTCTTGGGAGCCTTTTAACTGGGTTTTGGGAACAGCAAGATGCCCAAAAGTTAATGGTTACAATTTCTCTCCTGTACACAGTGATGCACATAGTTCTAGTTTAAAAAGTGCCGTATCTGGGTCTTGGGAGCCTTTTAACTGGGTTTTGGGAACAGCACGATGCCCAAAAGTTAATGGTTACAATTTCTCTCCTGTACACAGTGATGTACATAGTTCTAGTTTAAAAGTGCCTTATCAGGGTCTTGGGAGCCTTTTAACTGGGTTTTGGGAACAGCAAGATGCCCGAAAAGTTAATGGTTACAATTTCTCTCCTGTACACAGTGATGTACATAGTTCTAGTTAAAAAAGTGCCTTATCTGGGTCTTGGGAGCCTTTTAACTGGGTTTTGGGAACAGCAAGATGCCCAAAAGTTAATGGTTACAATTTCTCTCCTGTACACAGTGATGTACATAGTTCTAGTTAAAAAAGTGTCTTATCTGGGTCTTGGGAGTCTTTTAACTGGGTTTTGGGAACAGCAAGATGCCCAAAAGTTAATGGTTACAATTTCTCTCCTGTACACAGTGATGTACATAGTTCTAGTTAAAAAAGTGCCTTATCTGGGTCTTGGGAGCCTTTTAACTGGGTTTTGGGAACAGCAAGATGCCCCAAAGTTAATGGTTACAATTTCTCTCCTGTACACAGTGATGTACATAGTTCTAGTTAAAAAAAGTGCCTTATCTGGGTCATGGGAGCCTTTTAACTGGGTTTTGGGAACAGCAAGATGCCCAAAAGTTAATGGTTACAATTTCTCTCCTGTACACAGTGATGTACATAGTTCTAGTTAAAAAAGTGCCGTATCTGGGTCTTGGGAGCCTTTTAACTGGGTTTTGGGAACAGCAAGATGCCCAAAAGTTAATGGTTACAATTTCTCTCCTGTACACAGTGATGTACATAGTTCTAGTTTAAAAAGTGCCTTATCTGGGTCTTGGGAGCCTTTTAACTGGGTTTTGGGAACAGCAAGATGCCCAAAAGTTAATGGTTACAATTTCTCTCCTGTACACAGTGATGTACATAGTTCTAGTTAAAAAAAGTGCCTTATCTGGGTCTTGGGAGCCTTTTAACTGTGTTTTGGGAACAGCAAGATGCCCAAAAGTTAATGGTTACAATTTCTCTCCTGTACACAGTGGTGTACATAGTTCTAGTCAAAAAAGTGCCTTAGCTAGGTCTTGGGAGCCTTTTAGCTGGGTCTGGGGAACAGCAAGATGCCTGAAAAGTTAATGGTTACAATTTCTCTCCTGTACACAGTGGTGTACATAGTTCTAGTCAAAAAAGTGCCTTAGCTAGGTCTTGGGAGCATTTTAGCTGGGTCTTGGGAACAGCAAGATGCCTGAAAAGTTAATAGTTACAATTTCTCTCCTGCACACAGTGATGTACACAGTTCTAGTTAAAATAGTGCCTTAGCGGTTTACTGATTAGGTAGAAACACTTTGAAAAAGGGACTCAAAGTTTTAAAAGCATTGTGAATTCTGATTTGCTGTTTTTATTGTTCAGTACACGTAACAAAAAATCTATTACAAATTTTGAAGATGACAATCCGATTTTTGGCGTAAATGTGACAAGGATGGTAAGTCAGATAATATCCGAAAACTTGAAAATTTTTATTGTCCCGGAGCGGGACTCGAACCCGCGTCTCCCAGAAAACGCCTAGGTATGCTAACCACTACACCACCCAGAACGACCAAGTTTCAAGTTTCCGATCAATTTGAATTTAACCATCACAGGATTCGCTAGTCGAAGCAACCGGCATTCATGTTTAGCGAATCTGGAGGTTAATAATCCTATCCCGTGATTGCCCGGAGAAGCTGATAAATCATGAAGGAAATACGGGATTACGCCATATAATACAAATTTTGAGGATGACAATCCGTTTTTTGGCGTAAATGTGACAAGGATGGTAAGTCAGATAATATCCGAAAACTTGAAACTTGTTCTGGGTGGTGTAGTGATTAGCATACCTAGGCGTTTTCTGGAAGACGCGGATTCGAGTCCCATTCCAGGACGATAAAATTTCAAGTTTTCGGATATTATCTGACTTACCATCCTTGTCACATTTACGCCAAAAATCGGATTGTCATCTTCAAAATTTGTATTATATGGCGTAATCCTGTATTTCCTTCATGAAAATTTTTATTACTAATTATTCTTATTTAAATCGCAATTTTTAATAAAGGAAAAAAAGTTTGTTAAGTCACATCCTAAAAACATGGAGTTTTTTTAAAAGTAACGCTCTGTTATTTCACATGATTACAAATGTTCAGTGTGATTATCACTTGATTCATACTGAATAGATGTAACGGATATGTTACATTGAATAAATGTAAGCAATATAGTCAAATCTATTCTACAGTGTGACAAATATGCTTTTTTCGTAAGATTCTAGGAGATATCTTTTGTATAATTCTTAAATAATAAGAGAAAGAGTAGCTTATAGTACAAATATTCTTCGCACGCATAAAACGCCTGTCACTTAGCCTTAATGGCTGCATAATTTCTCTCTGCAGTTTTTCTCCGAGCAATAAAATAATTTTGAGGACTACCGTCTATACAATGGATTTTATGTTGTCTTTACGCCACCCAGGTAGCCGAGTGGTCAGAGGTGTTGGTTTCTGGTAAGTGGTCTGAGCTCCACATGAAACATGGGTGGTGCGCCTCCCCAGCTCTAAAACAGGGAAGGCCAGCGGCATATAGCCCTTATAGCAGCTCACGGTGAAAGTTGAACCCACAAACAAACAAATATTCCCTTTACCCTTATCATCCATGAGATGTCCTATTGTGTGATCCGACGGTTTAATCTCATCTTTGCGAAACGAATATTTCAGTTATGGCCGCCCCGGTGGCGCAGTGGTCTAATCGATGGCTTCTGACCATTCGTTCGAGATGAGTCCGGGTTCGAATACCGGTGAGGCATGGATGTTGTGTTTGTCTTACGGCACTGGCTCCTTCCCTTCCCTGGAAACAGTGGCCCCAAATTATGTAAGGGCGATTGCTTATAGCCCATTGAGTTGCTCACCGTGGTCGTTAAAACTTCAATAAAAAAATCGGTTATGATTGCATATAAAACCCAGTGTTCGCTATTTTCAAATATACGATTATCTAAAAAAATTCTTTACCCATCTTCTGCAACTGCCTACCTACAAAAACTACGTTAGCGCCACTAAGTCGCGCTAAGGCCCTTCTGTACCCCTGCCTGTACACTGTGAAAAGGAAAAAAATTACGTGGTAGCGTCTACTGAGCAGAATCCTGTGAGAAACGCTCAGAAATCTAGAGAAATAACTGCGGTGTTGATGGAGTTTAATTTCATTCTGCGAACCTATTCCGGCCGCCCCAGTGGCGCAGTGGTCTAAGCGATGGCCTTTGATCATTCGTTTGAACGGGGTCCGGGTTCGAATCCCTGTCAGGCATGGATGTTGTGTTTGTCTTACGGCACTGGCTCTCTCCCTTCCCTGGAACCAGTGACCCTAAATTAGGGACGGGCGACTGCTTGTAGCCCATTGAGTTGCTCACGGTGGTCGTTAAACCTCCAATCAAAAAAAAAAAAAAAAAAAAAAAAAAAAAAGAAAAAAAGAACCTATTCCGTAAATGACATATCTGCATTGAGAAGCCTGCCGTAAATGCGAGGCCAAGTCCAAGCAGGGAGCTGAAACATAAACTAGAGGTGGAACATTGAGTGCCGACTACCTTCGGGCCGAATTGCGAGTCGAACATCTAGGCTGCAAAGAATAACTCCCGGGGATTAAAAATAGAACTGGATTGTCCTTTTCTCCCCCACCCCCATCCCAAGAGTGCTGTGAAGGCGAACCATGTTATCGGAACTTCGAAGGGGGTGCTCATTTGACTATACGCTGACCAGCCTCCTTGCCCCCACTTTTCCGGCAGCGCAGTGGTCTAAGCGCTGGCTTATGACCATTCGTCCGTGAAGGGTCCGGGTTCGAATCCCGGTGGGGCATGAATGTTGTGTTTGTCTTACAGCACTGGCTCTCTCCCTTCCCTGGAACCAGAGACCCTAAGTTAGGGATCGGCGACTGCTTATAGCCCATTGAGTTGCACACGGTTGCTCACGGTGGTCATTGAGTTGCTCACGGTGGGCATTGAGTTGCTCACGGTGGGCATTGAGTTGCTCACGGTGGTCATTGAGTTGCTCACGGTGGTCGTTAAACCCCAATAATAATAATAAAAAAAAACCCAACCTAGTCGGAAAGTGAACGGTAACGGTGGAAAATTCCTTTCACCTGACGGAGCTGTTGGTGAGGAACAAGCAGTATATTACAGTACTCCGAGGATTAACCCAAAGAATTAATCTGGATAAGCAGAAGAAGTACGGATATTTTTTTTTCTACTGACTAAAAGGATAGAATTAGTAAGTACTTTTGTTTTGTGCTTATTTTTATGTAGCAGCTGCTAAGAACTAATCGTTAGGACTCTGATAATATTAGAACTATACTGAAAGGATTGAATTTACAAAGGCCGTTCCATAAAAAACTGAGAGTATTTTTTTTGAGTTGGCAACAGTGCGAAGGGGGAAAATAATCACGCAGACGACTCACTGAATTAAGGAAGTATCTATGGCAACAGTTATTAGCCGTAGCAGACGATTCTGGTTTTGTTATTGCGCAGTTGTTTAAGGCACGTTTGCATTTCGCCATACAATTATGGAGGTGAGTGATTCAAAGTTAAGAAGTGAAATGCGTTGTGCGATAAAATTTTGCTATCGTTTCGGTAAAACGGCTCCAGAAACAGTTGATTTAATGAAAAAAGCTTACAAAGATAAATGCTTGGGTGAGTCAACGATTTTTAGAAGGCACCATGGTTTCAAAAACGGGAGTTTGTCATCAGAACTCGCTCCCAGGCCTGGTCGATCTGAAAGTGTTGGTGCGGAGCGTATTGTTACCACCGTTTGGGCAATTCTGCAAGAAGATCGATGAATGACGTGTGAAGACATAGCGGCGTCAACTAATATCTCAAAAAATGTCGGCATTCCGCATTCTTCGCGACAAATTACTGCAGCATCGTGTGTGTTCCAGATGGGTACCTCATCACCTAACGAGAGAACAATTGTTAGCCAGAGTTCAGGTGTGCCATGAGCGGAAACAAATGATTACGAAGGATACAAACTTTCTAAACGCAGCAACAACTGCCGATAAAACATGGGTCCAATATTTCCACCCGCTCGCGAAGCGCGCAAAGAGTGTCTGGAAAAACACAGGCTCGCCTCCGAAAAAAAGTCCGCCAAATAAATTTTCTTTGATCATAAAGGTGTAGTCTACCAGCATGCCGTTCCTCCACAAATTACTGTCAACGCTGAGTATTCCATTTCTGTCTTGAAGCGTCTGCGACGACACATATCGATTAAGCGACCGGAACTGGTGGGCAAGTGGACCCTACACCATGAGATCGCCCGACCACATGTGGCTACTTGTGTTCAACAGTTTCTTACGAAATGCAGTATTGAAATCATGCCACAGCCAGCTAACAGTCCTGACCTCGCCTCGTGCGAACTCTGGTTGTTTCCAATAATGAAGTAGAACTTCCGTGGCGCAACATTTAACACAGATGCTAACGTTATTCAAGCTGTACAGGGGTCGCTAAAGCAGCTTACACAAGATGCCTTCGCTACATGCTTTGATGAACGATGAGACTGTTGCATTAGGGAAGATACTTTGAGAAAGAATAACATACATTTTGCTGTACCTATATTTCTTCATTTTGTGTGATCTTATTCCCAGTTTTCACGGAACAGTCGTTGTACATGTAGTTGTTCTTGGCTGGTGCTAAGGAATCTCATTTACAAATAACATAAATCCAGCCCATATTACCTTTTTTTTAACTCAAAAATGATCTTCCTAGTAATTGTGTAACATAAATTTAATCATGTAATTAAACTTCTGTGTTTGTGATGAAAACTTTCGGTTTATTTGACTTTTATAACCATTCCGGCAATGACTGGCCACAGTCTTAAAGTTATCTGAACTTCTCGCCGGCAATATCAAAAGAATTCTTACGTTCTCCGGTTTCAACGCTGCTGGCATTTGTAGAACCAAGTCGTAATACATGTACACTATATTGACAAAAGTCACCTGATACCGCTTCAAAAGCAAATGAACAGATCCGCTGCGTTCTTAAGATGCGCGGTACAGCTGCAAATGGTATAAAAACAAGCCTGCAACTGACCGCGATCATATCGCACTGTGAGGTTTGAGTGAAAATGTCGTGCGGGAGAGAACTGACTTTGAGAAAGGAAAGATTGTTGGGTGTTATATTAGTGGGTTGTCCATAACAGAAACCGAGAGGCGTTTAAACATACCCAAGTCAACTGTTTTGGATGTACTGAATAAGTGGAGGACACTTGACGTGCCTGAAGCAGCAAAACGTACCAGCAGACCAAAGAAAATCAGTGACAGAAGGTGTCGAATCCTCAAGAGAGTCGTTACAGCTAATCGACGGAATACTGCACAAGACCTCAGTGTACAGGTGAGTAAAAATGCTGGAACCTCGGTATGTACACGTACCATTCGCAGCGAACCATCCGCAGAGAAGACGTTACCGTGGTCGTGCGGCTGCTCATAAGCCTTTCATCTCCGCTCGGAATGCTACTCGTCGTTTAGCATGGTGTAAAAAACATTTATCGTGGACCGTAGATCAATGGAAACGGATCCTATGGACTGATGAATCCAGATACACGATTCATCAGTTTCATGGCCGTGTGTGGATATGGCGGCAGTCGGGGGAACGCTATTTACCACAGTGTACTGTTCCTACTGTCCAATTTGGAGCTGGCAGTGTGCTCGTGTGGGGGTGTATTTCGTGGTATGGTCCCGACCCATTGGTTATCGTGGACAAACCTCTTAACCAGCACGTCTACCTCGATATTCTGGACAATTATGTCCTACCAACGCTGTGGCAATACTCGAGCCTTGTTGGTACCAGCAGGATAATGCATCAAGTCATAAAGCAAGTACTGCTACGGCTTGGTTTGACGATAATTCCGTATCGTGGGTGGACTGGCCAGCACATAGCTCTGATCTTAATCCAATAGAGCACCTACGGGATGAATTAGAGCGCCACATAAGAACTTTGAAACCAAGGTCTACTACTAAGCAACAGTTAGCGGCTACATTATGTACTGAATATAAGCGCATACCTATCGCTGTGTTCCAAAACCTTGACGAAAGCATGTCTCGAAGGATCAGTGTATGCATTAAGGCCAAAGGATAACCGACACTGTACTAATGTATGACAATAAATACAGTACTATATTGTGTGTTCTCTGCTAGGTCCTTAGTGCTAGATTTTTCCTTTAGTGCTGTTCCAAATATTGGAACATAAACAACCTCATTAATAACGCAGAACTGCACGCCAACTATGCATTAAATGGTAAAACTATACTGATAATCCGATTTATTGACGTAAAAATACACGGTCGAATCATTTTATTGTGACCACCAGCTAATATCCAGAGTAACCGCCGTGTGCAGCGCGGACAGCAGCTAGACAGGCTGGGAGTGACTCAATAAGGTGCTGGAAGGTGTTCACAGGTATGTGGAGCCATACTGACTGCAGTGCATCAGACAGCTGCTGGAGGGTGCGTGGTGGAGGATCCAAAGAGCGAACAGCACGATTGAGGTGATACCACAGATGCTCGATTGAGTCCTTGTATCCTTGTATCTGGGGAATTAGGGGGCCAGGGAAGTACTTTGAAGTCTTCATCGTTCACTTCCAACCACTCTCGGACATTTCTAGCTGTGTGACACGTCGCACTATCGTGCTGGAAGATCCCATACGCCCCAGGGAAGACAATAAGCATGTATTGGTGTACATGGTCTGCAAGGATGGATTCATAACGAATTCGGTCCATAGTGCTTTCCACAGGTATGAGTGGACCGAGAGAATGTCACGAAAACATTCCCCAGACAATAACGCTGCCCCCACCAGCTTGTGCTCTTCCAGCAATGGTTGAAGAGTCTTTATTCTGCGATGTTTCTCGCTTTATACACCAACGTCCATCCGTTCGATGAAGCAGAAAACGTGAGTCATCGGAGAAGGTAATCCTTGGCCAATCAGCGGAGATCCAATTCCGATACTACCGTGCAAATGTAAGCCTTTTGTGCCGATGCACTTTCGTTAGCATAGATGCAGTGACCATCCGTCTGCATCGGAGCCCCATAGGCAGCAGGGTTCGCTGAACTGTGATTTTAGACACACCTCCGGTAGCCCTCTAGTTCATTCGGCCAGTGAGTTGCTCCACTGTAGCGTGTCGATTGTCCCTCACGCACCTTCGAAGCCGACGTTCACCTCTCAGATCAATGGCACGTGGTACTCTGCAGTTTCCACGTCGCTTATTCGCAATGGTGCCATCTCTCCAATCACGATACACTTTAACCACAGCAGCACGCGAAGAGTTCACAAACTGCGCTGTTCCAGAAATACTGCCATCCTTGGCCCGAAAGCCGATAATCATCCCTTTTTGCAAGTCTGAGAAATCGCTCCTTTTATCCATGACAGCAAAACGTGATATGTTTTCAGAGGCACACAGATCAGATCAGATCAGATCATATGTAGAGGATTTTCGGAAGGGAGTTTCTGACCCCAGGTCTTAAACAACCCTTAGAAGTAGGAAGTTAGGAGATTTGGGCTAGAGTGACCGATAGGAAAGTGACACGGAAGCGAGGTAGAAAGGGGGAGGAAGACGCCCTTATTTTTTACCGGGGGCCAGTACCCGGGGTCCGACGGCTTAATGTGCCCATCCGACGCACGGCGGATATTTAGTGGTTCGAACGTTCGTACCTGCCTGGGATCGAACCCGAGGTCTTCTCCGTGGCAGTCACGAACGCTGACCAATAGGCCATCAGCGGCCCATGTTTTCAGAATTTTGGGAAAAGTTTTCAACTAGCAATAATCGCGTCTCAGATTCACTTCACTGACTACGACATTCCCTCTGCGCAAAGCTCCATGTTTTCAGATTGCCTATACAGAACACCTTATATACCCTCCAAGCCCGCTCACAACAAGTGCCTTCTTTCATTGGCTGCGCGCTGTTGACGTCAAAAGTAGGAGGTTGCCACAATAATGAGACTCGACTGGGTGTAAATTAACGTTTCCGAACTTTCGTACGTCAACCAGATGTCTTTTTCAAGGAAGGCAGACAGAAAACGCTGACGCCGGTAAGCATAGTCTCTTCAGCATTACAAAATCTTTGGTTAGGGACGTGTTTCAGTAAGTTCTGCGTTAAATTACGATGCGGAGAAGCATGGAAGTTTTAAGTGATGGTTAATGCTGCGTTTTATTTGGAGGTATAATAAAGGGACAGGGCTTTGTAATATATGATATGTTGATTTGCTTTAGCGGGAAAATTTGTTAATGTCGAGTAATGCATAGGAACTGAATTTTGAACGGAAAGAAAAGCGTACAGGCCAACATTTACAAGAAAATGTCTGTGTATTAGATTCTGCATCAAGATGTCCCGGTGACCGAGTGGTCAGAAGCGCGGGCTTCTGCTAAATCATTCGAGCCAGCCTCTTACCAGAGCCCTTGCTGTGGCACGGAACATGCGCTAGTCTTCCTGCGCTGGATCCCTTCCCTTCCAGGAGCCTGCCCTAAATTCTCAGTCCCTAAATGGGAGGGTTAACGGTGGTAGCTTCTACCAGCCCCCTCCAAACTGCATCAAGCTATTTCCCTGTTACTGGGGTTAATAGTTAGCGAAAGAACTTCCCGTTCTGCTCTGCCACATCAAATGACCTCAGTGGAAATGCGCTCTTATCAAAATATAAAAATAAAGCATTTTGGACAGATGAGATGGGAGACATTGATTCAGATCTTGCTATCTTAACAAATTATTAAATAAAAAAAACAGAACAGTAAAAAAAAATGACAGCTTATGCACCCTAGACATCTGACTTATTAAACCAGTTTAAAAAGGCCGTCATTTACACCGATGAGACATTGCCTTATATAACCACCACCAGCCTAGAGAAATGAGCACGCCTGGAGACCGAACGGTGGCGCAGGTGAAGTTCGCAGCGCAGTATATATACAGCCCGAGAACCGGCTTTCGGTTAGTAGAGTGTTCGCAGTCATAATAGGGAAAAGCTGCCGATTTATCGGAGTTTGATAAATGACAAATTGTGATGGCAGGGCGCCTCGGAACTACGATCTCTGAAACAGCGCGGCTTGTGGGTTGTTCACGTGCCGCTGTAGTGAGTACGTATTAAAAGTGGTGCACAGATGGCCAAACGACGAACCATCGTCCAGCCGTGTGTCGTCCGCAGCTCACTGATGCCAGAGGGGAGCGGAGACTGTCGCGCATTTTGCACAGCGACCGCAGGGCCACAGTGCGACATATCACCCGCAGCTATACAACAGTGGTGATCAGTGCAATGCGTCACAGCACACAGTTCATCGCAGCCTTCTGCGCATGAGCCAGCGTAGCCGAAGACCCAGCCGGGTTTCTATGCTCAGTGCACGTCATCACCAACAACGCATGAAATGGGCAACGGATCATCGAGATTGGACGTGGATGATTGGAAGAAAGTGGCCTGGTGTGACGAATCAAGATTCCTGGTGCATCACGTAGACAGCGGAGCGTGGATAAGCCGATTACCAACGGAGGCTATGGCACCTGGAGGCACTGTTTGGCAAAAATGGCAGGCGGAGGAAATGTCATGCTGTGGGCGATGTTTTCTTGGGACACTTTAGACCCAATAGCACAATCTGAACATCGTTGCGGATCAAGTTCACCAATTCATGGCAACTGTGTTCCCTGCTGGTGATGGCCATTACCAACAGGATAATGCGCCATGCCACACTGCCAGAATCGTCAAGGAGTGGTTCGAGGAACATGCTGGTGACCTCCTATTAATGCCCTGGCCTCCAAATTCACCTGACATGAACCCAAGCGAACATTTGTGGTTCGAATTGGAAAAGCGGGTTCGCGCCAAAACACCATCACCCCGTAATGTATGATGGGAACAGGAGGACCTGCTGTTGACATTATGATACCAGATACCCCAGGATACCTATCGGTACCTCATCGAATCGATACCTCGCCGAGCGGCCGCTGTTTTACGGGCTAAAGGGGGTTCTACAGCTTATTAGGTAGATGGTCATAATGTAATGCTTCATCGGTGTACTATAATAATGAATGCTTATTGTTGTTGCCTATTTCGATTTCTGGTGAGACAGAAAAGGCACTCAAATGATTAGACTAAAAATCGTTAAATATATTAGACTAAAATAATTAAAAATCATCATTTTTTTCACTTTCGCTGAAAAAAATATGGTAGTGCAAAATTGTCAGAAAATCATTTGAATTTGACATATTTAATATGAAATATCAACTTACCAAGTTTCTGGTATGTCCTGGTGCACGATTGCTTCTTTAGAAGTTGAACATCGAACTGTGCTAAACTCACCTGCGATGACATTTTAAAGTTCTCCCACTTTAAGTTCACAGTTTGGATAGAATGTTTCACTGGAATAAATTAAGGCGAATAAAAATATGTTCGGTCAATAATCACAACCGTAAATCTAATCGTCTGTAAATTTACAATACACTCATGAACTAAAACACTATGACTACTAGACTTCAAGTCAACTTAAGAGTGTACTATTGTGGAAGGTAGGGTATTCTGCTCACAGCGTCTCCGGAGGAACACAAAAATGGCATCAATCCGAGTCAAACTTCACTCCTGCTGTGTTTTTGCTGCTAAGCATTATTCCCGCACTGACCTCTACGCCATATTTTCGTCAGTCCGTTCTACGACTGCTTAAGTATACCCTCTCGTAATTTTCCCGATTGTGAATTTATTGTGTCTGTATTATGAATGTTGGGAGAAGCATTCCACCGCTTCTACCCCGTCTCCTCCTCTTCCAAGTTACATTTCCCGCTGGACTGTCAGTTGCCGAAAGTGAGAAGCTCTTGATTGAGTAACTTCTCATATCAAATCTATGTCTAAAACATCCTGCTATTCTGAAAAATTTGTCCTAAATAGCAATATTGTCAGGTGAGCAAACAAAAATGATGATTATGAGAAATAATTGTGTTGCTTTTCGTTCTAAACACTAGAACTACTCTTCGCAGCAGAGGCGGCTGTTATTTTTTGCTGTTTGGGGGTTTAAAGCCCACCGTGAGCAACTCGATGGGCTATAAGAGAGAGATTTTATGTAGAAGATTTTAGGAAGGGAGTTCCTTTTCCTTTTTTACGCTTTCCAACCGTTAGTTTAAGGAGCGTACATTCTCCAGCTTTGTCCGTATGTCTGTCCGCACGATAACTCGCGTAAAAATTGTTCGATTTAGATAAAATTTTAGTATGTAGTAGTGTCCAAACTGTGAACGAACCCTATTGAAAATGGGCGAAATGGGGTCCAAGACCAGGACATACGAGCGGGATCCATTACATCACCCTTATGCGTCATAACTTACGTAAAAATGCTTCGATTGCGGCAAAAATTATCATGTTGTTCGGCAGGTATACTGAACCGGTTTTATCATCGAAATGGGGTCAAAGGTCAGGGCACAGGAGCGAGATTTTTTTCCAGAGCCATTGTCCTCATAACTTGACTAAAAATGCTTCTATTCCGACAAAACTTTAATATGTTGTTCCGGAGGAATACTGGTCCAATTCTATTTAATATAATCGAAAATGAGGTCAAAGGTCAGGGCACAGGAGCGAGATTTATTCCATACCCATTATCTTCAAAACTTGAGTAATGATTTCTGGTATGTTGGAAGGCGTATCATAATCAATGCATTGCATGATTTTACTAACTTGTTTTGTCTTTTTGATTAAAGGTTTAACGACCATCGTGAGCAACTCAATGGGTTATAAGCAGTAGCCCGTCCCTAATTTAGGGCCACTGGTTCCAGGGAAAGGAGAGAGCCTTTGCCGTAACACAAACACAACATCCGTGCCTCACCGGGATTTGAACCGGTACCCTTTACAGACGAATGGTCATAAGCCAGCGATTTAGACAACTGCGCCACACGGGCGGCGAAGGGAGTTTCTGTCCACATGTTTTAAACAACCCTTTGAAGTAGGAAGGTGCCGCCCCAGTGGCGCAGCGGTCTAAGCGATGGTTTCTGCTCATTCGTCCGAAAGGGGTCCGGGTTCGAATCGAATCCCGGTGAGGCATGGATGTTGTGTTTGTCATACGACACTGGCTCTCTCCCTTCCCTCGAACTAGTGGTCCTAAATTAAGGACGATAGACTGCCTGTATAGCTCATCGGTTTGCTCACGGTGGTAATTAAACCTTCAATAAAAAAAAAGTACACTGGTCCGGCGGCTTAACGTGCTCATGCAACGCATGGCGGATATTTAGTGGTTCGAACTTGCCTGTGATCGATTCTGATACTTTTCTGTGGCAGAACCCTGTCTTCTGAACCATCCGGGACCCAGAAATATAAGTAAGTCGCCCGTCCCTATTTTAGGATTGGTTCCAGCGAAGGGAGGGAGCCAGTGCCGTAACACGGACACAACGTGCATACCTCACCAGGATTCGAACGTAGACCCAACTCGGGCGAATGGTCAGAAGCGTAGACCCCTGCGTCACTGGGGCGGTGAGATAGATGTTCCTAATTTTCTGCAGAAGTACATTCTGAATTTCACTTTGAGTACAGTAACTTGTTGGGTCATTTGTACTCCAAGGACAAATGTGGCCCAACAGGCTACTGCCCAAATATGCATGCTTCCTTCTTTCTCTTTTTCTCTTTGTTACTTTTTTTTTTTTTTTTTTTTTTTTTGATTGGAGGTTTAACGACCACCGTGAGCAACTCAATGGGCTATAAGCAGTCGCCCGTCCCTAATTTAGGGTCACTGGTTCCAGGGAAGGGAGAGAGCCAGTGCCGTAAGACAAACACAACATCCATGCCTCACCGGGATTCGAACCCGGACCCCTTTCGGACGAATGATCAGAGGCCATTGCTTAGACCACTGCGCCAAAGCGCCGGCTGTTACTTCTTTAATCTCACTGTTCCATCAACACATTTAATGTACTGAACCGGAATAAATAATTCTCATCAAAGATGGATGGTATAAGAATAAATGACTGGGAAATTATAGGTAGAAAAAAATAGTTGAACTGGAATAAAGGTGAAGATATCATTTGTTGGCATAAAAACACGCTATGCCTAAAAAAAAAAAATAATAATCTGAGTAACCTGGGAATTCAGTAACAACGAAAAAAAAAAAAGAGCTTATGCTGAATAGGAATAAATAATTAATTATAAAAATGCGTTCTTTTCCAAGTATAATAATCATAATCATAATCGCTCGCAAGAAATTAGAAGAAATCTTTGTTGTTATGCACTTAAAAGATCCAAATTTTGTAACATTTATGGAGAAACTGTTTTCAAGAATTGCCTCCTTCCCCAAAACGGAAATATCAGCGAAATAGGTCAAAGGTCTGGACATAGGAGCGGGGTGCCTGCGTCTGCAGCTCTAACCAAACATAATTGTTCATTGTCCACAATATTACCTACATTTATGAACGATAATAGATATTCAGTAAACCATATCCCTGTACTAGTTTCATACACCGGCAAGATTAATCTTAAAACACCCGTTTACCATTCAGTTTAGTATCAGATTGCATACATAATATAATTGGATGTTTTTTTTTTTTTTTTTTTTTTTGTTCTTTTTTTTTTTCAGGGCCTGGGCGCTGAAAGTTTACGACCGCTGTGACGTCACACAAAGCGCCGGGAAGAACCTGTTGGAAGGCGTATTATTGAGTTAGTTTACTTATTGTCACAGTCGTTGTCTTGTTTCATTCTGAGCTGTTTTCTCTTCGCAGAATCAATCTTCCTGCTTCCGTTTATTTGTAAACTTTGTTGAGGATTTCACACGAATCACTTTGCATGATATAGGCTTTTTTTTTTTTTTTTCATGCACCACCAAGAACGTTTTGTTGGTAATGTCAACCCATTTATGTTGAATCCGAGAATGCCTTCTAGCTATTGTGTCCCGGAATGTATACCTCAAATTACGGTCCTGCTAAAGAAAATGTTAAAGTGTTTAAATTTCCGAGTGAAGAAAGCAGACTTCAATAGTGGCTGAAGCAAATTCCTAGGAAGGACTGGTTTCCAGGAAAGAGAAGCGTAGTATGCATCAAGCATTTTAAACATGAAGATGTTATAACAGAAGACAGTGTCACTAGAGACGATGGCTCGATTATTGTTGTCCCGCGCTCTCATTTTGCGCTTAGCAGAGATGCAGTGCCATGTATTTTTCTTAATCTGCCAAAATATCTTTCTGACAAAGATACTCATAAAAGGAAAGCGCCATCTAAAAGATCCGAAAACTTACCCGACAAAAAGAGGAAGCGAATGATGCAATTCTGGATAAAGATCAGATACAGACTTTTGATGCTTTGAAAGAAATATCTAAATTATTAAATAAAGGGTGATATGTTTGGACGAAGTGGACTGCCTTCATTTTTAGCACGTCTTTTGTAAAAAAAGATCGTGCTTCTGTTATCGGTTTGACCGTCCTTCCGTCCGTCCGTCAGTCCGTCCGTCCGCCTGTACCCATGATATCTCTGCAACTATTAGTCCGATTGAAAAAATTATTTTTGCATTGGGAAGCTTGAAACATGCAAATGATGTTCCTTTATTTCGTTTTTTTTTTACGATGTACAATTTCGCCGCCAGAGGGCGTAAATGTAGATGATGTCGAATTCAAAAATACGTTTTATTACACATATTTGCTTCTAAACATCCGATTGAAAAAAATTTTTTATCATTCGATTCCATTTATGTCGAAGAGTAATTTAGATATAGTTACTTTTTCAAATTACGCGTAGATCTTCCGCTAGGGGGCGTAAAAGTAAATTACATTTTCTCCGATAACTCTTCTTCTAAAACTCCGATTTGGAAATGTTTTTCTTCAGCGTATACATCTCCTGAAGGAAAATCTTTTGCATATAATTTCAAATTTTTGGTAAAGAATACTTTAGGCCACCAGGGGGCGTAAGTGTTAATTTTTGCTTCTGATGTATTTGCCATAAAATCGGAGCTTCTAAAATATCGATTGAAAAAATTCTTTCGTGGACTGATGCCACTCACATCGATAAACCTTTTCGGAATATTTTCTTCTTAAAATATTCCACAGTTTCTGCGCCTGGGGGCGTAGATGTATATCTTTTTTTTGTCAATATCTCTACTTCTAGGAGTCCAATTTGAAAAATTCCTTCTTTTTTGGCATAGTGTTTTCATCGTGACATGTTTTTCATATAATTTCAAAATTTTCAAGTAATTTATAGACTTTCCACTAGGGGACGTAGCCGTAAATTGCGTTTACCCTTATATCTCTGCTTCTAAATCTCCGATTTGAAATATTCTTTCTGCACCGAATACAGCTCCTGATGGGAAATCGTTTGCACATAATTTCTAATTTTTGTAAAAAAATAGTTTGGCCACCAGGGGGTGTAAATCTTAATTTCCGCTTCTGTTGTATTTGCAGCAAAATATGAGCTTCTAAATTCTCGATTGAAAAAAACGTCGTTTGTTGACCGATACTACTCATGTCAACAAATCTTTTAGAAACATTTTCTTTTTAAAATAGTGCATGGTTTCTAACGCCAGGGGGCGTAGATGTATATTTTATTTTTGTCAATATCTCTACTTCTAGGAGTCCGATTTGAAAAATTCCTTCTTTGTTGGATAGTGTTTTCCGTGTGACATGTTTTTCATATAATTTCAAAATTTTCAAGTAATTCATAGACTTTCCGCTAGGGGGCGTAGCGGTAAATTGCGTTTCCCCCTATATCTCTGCTTCTAAATCTCCGATTTGAAAAATTCCTTTTGCACCGGATACAGCTCCTGATGGGAAATCGTTTGCACATAATTTCTAAATTTAAAAAATGGTTTAGCCACCAAGGGGCGTAAACCTTAATTTCCGCTTCTGGTGTATTTGCAGCAAAATATGAGCTTCTAAATTCTCGATTGAAAATAACGTCGTTTGTAGACCGATACTGCTCATGTCGACAAACCTTTTAGAAACCTTTTCTTCTTAAACTAGTGCGTGGTTTCTACGCCAGGGGGCGTAGATATATATCTTATTTTTGGCAATATCTCTATTTCTAGGCGTCCGATTTGAAAAATTCCTTCTTTGTTGGATAGCATTTCCGATGCGAAATGTTTTTCTTATAAATTCAAAATTTTCAAGTAAATCATACACTTTCCGCTAGGGGGCACAAAGGTAAATTGCGTTTTCTGCTTTATTTTTGCTCCTAAAGTTTTGATTGGAAAAATTCTTCCTGTATCGCATACAAGACCTGATATAAAATATTTTTCACATAATTTCTAATGTTTGGTAAAGAATGGTTTAGCCACCAGGGGTCATATGTGTTAATTTCTGCTTCTGAAGTATTTGTTGCAAAATCTGGGCTCCTGAAACCTCGACTAATTTTATTTTCTTCGACCGATACCGCTTATACGGAAAAACCTTCTGAGAATACTTTCTTCCTAAAATAATGCATGGTTTTCCCACCAGGGGACGTAAAGTCACATCTTATTTTTGTCGATATCTCTGTTTCTAAGAATTCGTAAGCTCACGATTCCATTTACAGCAATATCTGAGGGATTAAAAACCCGATTGAAAATCTTCTTTCTTTGGTCAGATCTATTGTTTTCCATACCGGTTCCATTGACTTGGAATAGCTTTGATAAATTTAATTTGCGTCAGAACGGATTCAAAAGGCGTGCTTATTACACCCGAAAATTCGGTGTGAACTTTCTTGTTCCTTTTCGACTTGGTACATATTTTGAAGTGCATCAGAAATAACTGGATAAACCAAACGACTCAGGGCATAAGCCTTCATTTTCCTGATATCGTTGATAATGACAGAATACTCGCTGCATCTTTTAATCATATCATACAGCTCCATCAGAAAGAAAAAAACAGAATAATAAGATTTGCTTCAAATCTGAATGAAAAGGCTCTTTATCCCATTGGCATTGAAAAGCAAAATGTTAGCCTATGTTTGAGAATTTTTGACGAAAACAATATCTACGCTTTGAAACCGGAGAACAATCCTGAATACGATGGAATTATCAAATTTTTAGAAATAATTACAAAATGGTGGAAAATTGCTAATATTAGACATCAATAACAAGGCGTATCAACTCGTGATTTCAATTCATTACAGTTTTCCGATGTTAATGATGAAAGAATTTCATTTTTGACAGAATGTGCCGCATGGCTGAGGGCATGGAAATCCGTACGAATGATGCATGCAAAAAATCGCCAGGGCTGTTTCACGGAGGAAACGTTTTGTTCATTTACGCACACAGTCAGCGTCTTGAAGGAATTGATATTTTATCTTGTGTTAAAGCTAAAAGATAACTGCGTTCTTACTGGAAAATTCCAAACTTATGCAATTGAAGGAAGGTTCGGACAATATCGGCAGTTGAATGGAGGGAATTACAACATATCGGTGGAACAAGTTCTGAAATCGGAGAAAAACTTAGAATTCTTCAGCTGATAAAACTCCACTCTTCAAGGTATGGATACTTTTCAATTAAAGATTTTTTAAAAGAATTTGATGTAGAAGAGGAACCAGCTACTACGGAAGACCTACCTGAGATTGGAGTAAGGGGAATTGATTTAGATGAAATAGATAGTGACGAGGCCGATTTATTACCTGTATTCGTTTACTTGTCCGGATATGCAGCCTTCGAACAAAAAGAAAAGTTGAACTGCCACTTGTGCCAGAAAAAATTAACGTTAGATAAAGAGATAATTCAAGAATTATGCGATTCCGAAGTGAAAAAATATTTTGAACTACTCGACAGAGGTGGACTAACATATCCGTGTGAACTGGTAATACTTTCTTTCATTGCATGTTATAAATTATTTAAACTGTTTTTACGTGAAGAGAACGAACATTTACTCCATATATCATCATCATCATCATCATTGTCAACCATTATCAATCCACTGCTGGACAAAGGTCTCCCCAAGTTTCCTCCACAACGGTCTGTCTTGTGCCAGTCTCCTCCATGTCACTCCCGCATACTTTCGAATTTCATCCACCCATCTTCCATGTGGTCTTCTTCTGGGTCTTTTCCTGTCCCTTGGAATCCAATCTAAAATTTCGGCTGTCCATCGATGGTCTGTTCTTCTGGCAGTATGTCCAGCCCATTGCCATTTCAGGGATTTAACTCTGATCATGATGTCTTCCACTCTTGTCATTTTTCGGATCCACGTGTTCCTCTTCTTATCTCTCCTGGTTACACCAAGCATGCACCTCTCCATGCTGCTTTGAGTTGTCTGCAGCCTTTGTATGTCTCTTTTAGTTAAGGTCCACATCTCTGCACCATACGTAAGCACTGGAAGGATGCATTGATCAAACACTTTTCTTTTAAGACATAATGGCATATTGCTCTTGAAAATTATGCTGTTTCTTCCAAAATCTCTCCAGGCAAGTTTTGTACGCCGATTAATTTCTTCACCAATGTGACCCTCACTTGATATCTGCTGTCCAAGATAAACGTATGTGTCTGTTATCTCCAGCTTTTCTCCATCAATCGATAAATCTTCATTTCTTGTAAAAGCATTGAACATCACTTTTGTCTTCTGAAAGTTCATTTTTAATCCCACTTTCTTACTCTTGTCAGCAAGTTCCTGGATCATACTCTGTAGCTCTGATGGGGTAGTTGCAAAAATGACTATGTCATCAGCAAAACGAAGGTGGGTTAGATAATCTCCATTAATCTTTATCCCTTTGTTTTCCCAGTTCAGTGATTGAAAGACATTTTCCAATGTGGCATTAAAGAGCTTCGGAGATATGGTGTCACCTTGTCTCACTCCTTTTCCAATTTTTATGTGTGTTGTATTTTCAAACAGCCGAATCTTTGCACTTGCATTTTCATAGATGTTACTAATAATATTAATGTATGCATCTTCAATACCGCAGGATTTCAGAGCCATTGCAACTGCTGATGGTTTCACCGAATCAAAGGCTTTTTCATAATCGATAAAAGCCATGCACAATGGAAGCTCATATTCCCTCCCTCTTTCAATTAGTTCTCTCAGTACGTGGATATGATCTATTGTGCTGTAGCCACTCCTGAATCCAGCTTGTTCTCTCGGTTGAGCCATGTCCAGTGTCACCTTCAAACGGTGTGAAAGAACTTTAGTGAAGATTTTATAAACCACTGATAGGAGGCTTGATAGGTCTGTAGTTCCTGAGATCCTCAATGTCACCTTTTTTATGTAGCAAGATCATTGTAGCGTTGTTCCAATCCTCAGGAATTTTCCCTTCATTAAGGCATCGAGTGAAAATTTGGGCGAGTACTGTTTCGATTTCTCCACTTGCTTCTTGTATGATGTCTACAGTAATTCCATCTTCTCCTGGAGCTTTTCCCAGCTTCATGTTCTTGATTGCATGTGCAACTTCTGCTGGAAGGACTGGAAGAGCTCTGGTACTGGTACCTTTCATGATGTCTGGAGTACATGTATCATCCCTTTCATATAATTTGGAGTAGAAATCTTTCACTCTTGTCAAAATTTCGCCTTTATTTCTTGTTACAGAACCATCTTTTTTCTCAGTGCCATAATCTGTTTTCTTCCCTTACTGAGATGTCCCTTTGCTATCTTTAGGCTTTGGTTGTTTTCAATTGCCTTCCTTACTAGTTCACAGTTGAATTTTCTTACGTCTTCAGTGATACTTTTTCGTACTGTCTTGCATAGCTCTATATATTCCACTTTGGAAGTCACATCTTGTTTAGTTGTCCTCATCTCTCTTCTTTTTTGCATCAACATTTTGGTTTTTCCTGATAATTTGTTCACATACAATTTGTTCTTAGACCCAGCTAATTTTGTAGCTGTTTCCATAAGAGCTTTAGTTACTTTTCTGTTAACTTCAGAAATATCCACTTCTTCCGATGTTAGGCCTATGGAAAGAACTTATTAGACAAGAAAAAGAGCAAAAAAAAAAAAAAAATAAAAATAAACCACAACAAAAAAGGAGGAAAGACAAAGATAGAAGAAAGTAAAGGAATACAAATAAGAGATAGCGTATTAAAAAAAAAATGTCCAAAGAGGAAACATAGATGGCGACAGGGTAGAAACGATCGAACTGCGTATCCGAGACGAACGAAGAATGACAACGGGGATTAGCAAACCCCAGTAAGCGAGAAGGCACCCACAAGCAAAGGTGCAAAATCGCCACGCTCCTGAAGATGCCCAAAGTTTGGGCGAAAAATTTCGAGCAAAGAAAACGGTAAAAGTTGGTATTAACGGAACCCAATCGAAGTTTAGTGAAGCAAACCTGCATTAAACGAGAATAGCGCCAGGAACTGCTATACCTGAAGCGGACGATTGGAACGATAACATCAGCGACAACCGGACCACGTGCAGGAAATGTAAATTCAAGCAAGATAGAAATGCCAGGGTAAGCACTATCTAGCTGAAACATCTACTAGGGGTGTTCAAATGAAAAGGTACGAAACGACACTGTGGGTATAAATGAAGACTTTATTCAAAGTATACACCATAGGCCGTAGCACAACGATCCCATTGATTAACGAGCCGAAGGATTCCTTGTTCCCAGAATTACTGTGGCCGTGACGAGACCCAGTCCTGCACAGCGTCCTTCAGCTCGTCGTCCGAGTGGAAGCGCTTCCCTTTCAGATGTTTTTTCAGGGGACCAAACACATGGAAATCGCAGGGCGACATGTCCGGGCTGTAGGGCGGATAGTCAAGCTGCTCCCACTGGAACTTGGCCAGTTCCGCGTGTGTGACCCTGGAGACGTGTGGACGCGCGTTATCATGGAGCAGAACCACACCCTCCGTGGGCAGCCACGGTCTTTTGTTCTTGATGGACCTGCGTAGGCTTCGGAGTGTCTCACAGTACACATCGGAGTTAATGGTTCGTCTGTGCTGGAGGAATTCAACAAGTAGTCAATTGGACGGCGCTCTTTATAAGAGCCTCTGCTCTTTCCTGCGCATGCGGGCGCCCGCGCATGCTCCGATCCACTCCGGCGACTCCAATCGCATCCCTAGATGTGTCGCTACGTTCTCCCATAGCGGCATAGGCAAATATGTTAACGGTTACGTTCTTATGACGTTTCGTACCTTTTCATTTGAACACCCCTAGTAATATGATGAACGTCTGCACCTTTAAAAGACAGTAGTTTTCTGATGATATCAGAATTAGAACTACGAAGATGTTGTTTGGGGAAATTAGAGGCTTCACTCATGTGTAACTACCTCCAGCTTTATATCAGCCGATTAGTGCAACCAGAAGCCACGCAACTTAAAACAATAGCTGCAATATTGTCAGTCTCACATAATTCAAAATATGAGAATCTCCAAAGGATATCATGTAACAGCCATCAACATTTCCACAATTAGTGGCTGTTTCTATTTCCCGGTACAGAGAGAATTTCCTTTAGTTTTGACCTTCTTGGCGTTTACGAGCTCTAGCAAGAAGACCATTTTGCAATGACGTACCAACTTGTTACTTGTACCAATGGAGGGGGGTGGTACTTGACCCAGCACCGCGACCTAAGGTCTATTGTGCATTTGCAATGACGTAACAGATAAAGATCTTTTTTCGATTTGCTCTCAGTGATGAATTTAAAGAAAGCGTGTGGAAGCGTGCCAATAAAATGTAACTCTTTTTGAAGAAAACACTGACTTCGTTTTTAGCATCCGTTAATCACCTGTAATGTGTCACACTATGACCATGAAACGAAAGATAACAGACTTCTCACTAAGGATGGCCGCTAGACAATTTCCGCGCGCGCGTGTGTGTGTGTGTGTGTGTGTGGGGGGGTCGTATCTGAAGCCCTCCAGCAATAATCTTATAATTATCTCGAAATAAAAAAGTAAATTCCTAAAAGCGTTTACAAAGTTCGGAATATTATTATTTATTTTAAATCTATGATCAATCATCAAAAAATAAATGAAGACAAAAAAAGTTAACGACAAATGTACATCGTTAACGACAATTTACAACCTTCAAACGAAAAAAAGAAAGATTAAAAACTTCATTAAACACCCGATGATCCTCGGGGCGTTTTCTTAAGTAATAAGCGGTCCCTTACACGTAATGGCCAGATGTAAATTTGTCGTTAACTTTTTTTGTCTTCATTTATTTTTTGATGATTGATCATTGATTTAAAATAAATAATAATATTCCGAACTTTGTAAACGCTTTTAGGAATTTATTTTTTATTTCGAGATAATTATAAGATTACTGCTGGAGGGAGCAACTCAATGGGCTATAAGCAGCAGCCCGTCCCTAATTTAGGATCACTGGCTCCAGGGAAAGATGAGAGACAGTGCCGTAAGACAAACACAATATCCATGCCTCACCGAGTTTCGAACGCGGACACCTTTTGAGTGAATGATCAGAAGCCATCGCTTAAACCACTGCGCCACCTGGGCGTCACGTGAACTTCAATTGGACAATCACAAATTTTGAGTCTGGTGAGCTGAATTTAATGTTTCAGGGCTAGGTTTCTTGCCCTGAGGTGGGGTCTTTCTCCTTACTGCCCTTAACCGCCCTTAACTTAGGATGCTCTGCACTTTAAAAAATAAGTGGCGTGAATTCACGGAAATTTTCTGAAAATAACGTGCAGCGAAGTTGTCGGAAGGAGTCCGTCTTTTAACGAAATTTCCGTTTTAAAAGTTTCCGTTTCTTCTAACACCAATAATTTGACAGAATATCCGTGGAATACTCAGAATATGGGAATAAAATAATTCCGTTTATTTTAGAAAAACCCGTTTCGGGTTTTGTCGTATTTTTACGGAAATTTCGAATTCCGACTTCTCGCGGAGCGCTAAGTTAATGAGTCCTTCCTTATTCACCCCTAATGGGATTTTAACCACCAACTTACTAAACAGGAAGCGCGTGTCTTATCGTTGAGCCAAAGACTCCTATTCATAACTTTCGCATATAAGGTAGAACTATAATTGTTCGATGATAAAATTTGAATTTTTTGTTTCTTTTTGTTATTAATGTGGGTGAATTACCCATCTTTTACGCTTTCCAACCGTAGGTTGAAGAAGCGTATATGCTCCAGCTTTGTCCGTCTGCCCGTCCGTCCGCACGATAACTCACGTAAAAATGGTTCGATTTCGATGAAATTTTAGTATGGGGTAGAGGACCACCTGGGGACAAACCCAATTGAAAATAGGCCAAATGGAATCAAAGGTCAGGACATAGGATCGGGATCCATTCCATCGCCCTTATGCGTCATAACTTACGTAAAAATGCTTTGATTGAGATAAAACTTTACCATATTGTTCCGGAAGTATACTTTACCGGTTCTGTTGAATATCATCGAAATGGGGTCAAAGGTTAGGGCACAGGAGCGAGATTTATACCTCAGCCATTATCCTCATAACTTGAGGATGATTTCTGGTATGTTGGAAAGCGTATCATACTCCATGCATTGCATTATTTTACTAACTTGTTATTTTCTGTTGGAGCTTATTATTTTTCCGAATACGTTTGTAATAAGTTGATTTTTTCTGTAGGAGGACTTATTCCAAATTGCCTATTTTTTTCATCCTGAGTTTTCGAAGTAACAGTATACTTCAGAACTCGAGATCTTTTTAAATTGATAATGACTTTCGATTATCTTAATGAAAAGGTGCAATGTACTGCTTTATAATATTATTTCACAAAACTCCTAAATATAGAATTTATTCTTGATAGCTATAATAGCTTTTGTCTTAAGGGATCCATAGGATACAATCAATTAAATAGTTACTCAAATCTCAAATATTCCAGCGAATCGTTTCTATTCCAGGAATTTTTCCGTCATATGGATACCAAGAAAGTGAGAACAGAATTTTCTGTTAATTTACGAAAAGAATTGCGGAAAAGTTTCTGAAAATTCAGAATGTTCGGTAAACATCGCTTAGAAACGGCACTTTACCGTCAATAATAAGAAAGGAATTGCGGAATTGTTTCTGAAAATTCAGAATTTTCCGTAAACATCGCTTAGAAACGGCACTTTACCGTCACTAAAAGAAAGGAATTGCGAAATTCTTTCTGAAAATTCAGAATTTTCGGTAAACACCGCTTAGAAACGGCACTTTACCGTCAATAATTAGAAAGGAATTCCGGAATTGTTTCTGAAAATTCAGAATTTTCCGTAAACATTGCTTAGAAACGGCACTTTACTGTCAATAATAAGAAAGGAATTGCGGAATTCTTTCTGAAAATTCAGAATTTTCCGTAAACACCGCTTAGAAACGGCACTTTACCGTCAATAATAAGAAAGGAATTGCGAATTGTTTCTGAAAATCTGAATTTTCCTGGCGTACGAGAAATCCGTGAAATCGAGGTTTCTTTCCGTCATTTCACGGAAAATGTTGTATCAGAAATATGCTTCGTTGATTTACGAAAGGAATCACGGAAAGTGGCTCCTGAATTTCAGAATTTTTTTTACAATGCGTCTCCGAAGCTCACACCCCTCTGACGTCACCACCCCAATAAACCAGACCACCCGGCCAGCACGTATAGAGAACACGTAGGATCCACTATTCATTCTGTCCCTTGTGGTTTAAATTTCGGGTGCTATAAAAACGAGAAGTTTGGCTTTCCTACACTGTCTACATATGGAATCTGTTGCTCGTCCTAACAAAGGCCAGAAATAAAAATCTTCCTAAACAGAAGAAAGTCGAGCCTACTACAGGACTTCTCAATACTCCTCACCATAGGAAATAGGGTTTGCTCATCCCCATATTCTAAAAAAACCCACTAAAATTGGGGAAAAGATCATTTTAATAACATTAATGCTGCGTTAAAATTATCATACTAAAACTAAAGATGTCCGGATTTCATTGTTTATGAGTGAAGTCTAATAAATTATTTTTTAAAACGCAATTAAATTTAAAGTGGTAGCTACCAATTTTAAAATTACGCAGTTTTTGTTTTTTTTCATTACGGAAGATGCGGGAAATGGGGTGAGTACGAGGCAATTAAAAAAATGAGCCCTGTTCAGCTGCCCCCCAATTTTCTTAGTATAGCGACTCCCCTGCTTCTCATACAACTGTGAAACAAGCCACTACCGCTACTCTATGTAAAATGTTTTAAAATAGCATACTGTACACGCTTGACGGGTGGATGAAGAGGTGCAAAACGTGCTTGGCATGTGTAGGACGTCCGAAAAAGGAAACAGTGCCCAAGCCTCAAGAGCACTCATATACACCGATGAACCATTACATTATGACCACCTGTCTAATAACCTGCAGGACCCCCTTTAGCCCGCAAAACAGCATCCACTCGGCGAGGCATCGATTCGATGAGGTGGCGATAGATATCCATGGGGTATCTGGTACTATAATGTCAACAGCAGGTCCTCCAGTTCCCGTACGTTTTGGGGTGGTGGTGATTTAGCGCGAACCCGCTTTTTCCAAGTCGAACCACAAATGTTCGATTGGGTTCATGTCAGGTAAATTTGGAGGCCAGGGCGTTAACAGAAAGTCACCAGCATGTTCCTCGAACCACTCCTTCACGATTGTGACAGTGTGGCATGGCGCATTATCTGTTGGTAATGAAACACAGTTGTCATGAATGGGTGAACTTGGTCCGCAACGATTTTTAGATACCTGATAGCTGTCGGAGATTGCACTATTGGGATAATGGGGCCTGAAGTGTCCCAAGAAAATATCACCCACAGCATAACACCGCTGCTGCCCACCTGCTTCCGCCTAACAGTGCATCCAGGCGGCATAGCTTCCGTTGGTAATCGGCGTATCCGCGCTCGACCGTCTACGTGATGCACCAGGAATCTTGATTCGTCAGACCAGGCCACTTTCTTCCAATCATCCACGGTCCATTCTCGATTATCTTGGGCCCATTTCATGCGTTGTTGGCGATGACGTGCAGTGAGCATGGGGACCCGGCTGGGTTTTATAGGCTACGCAGGCCCATGCACAGAAGGCTGCGATGGACTGTGTGCTGTGACACATTGCTCTGAACACCACTGTCGTAGCTGCGGGTGATTTGTCGCACCGTGGTCCTGCGGTCGCTGTGAACAATGCGCGATAATCTCCGCTCCCCTCTGGCATCAATGAGCTGCGGACGACAAACGGCTGGACGACGGTTTGTCCTTTGGCCATCTGTGTACCACTTTTGATACGTACTCACTACAGCAGCACGTGAACAACCCAAAAGCCCCGTCGTTTTCGAGATCGTAGTTCTGAGTCGCCGTGCCATCGCAATTTGTTTTTTTATCAAACTCCGATAAATCGGCAGCTTTTTCCCATTCTGACTCCGAACACTCTACTAACCGAAAGCCGGTCCTCGGGTTGTATATATACTGCTCTGTGAACTTCACTTGCGCCATCGTTCGGTCTCCAGGCGCGCTCATTTCTCTAGGCTGGAGGTGGTCACAATGTAATGACTCATCGATGTACAGTGAGCAAGTTGGCTGAATAGAGTTATTACTTTTCGCACATTCTCTTATATTTGCGATTCACCGGGAGATTCTCTTAGCTTGACGTCAAGTGTTATAGGCTATGGCTTTTGCATCTTGTCGATGATAAAAGTTTATCAAAGCAGCGTGTAAAGAGGATACATTAAGGCATTAAAAGTATAGCGCTGATTTATGTACTTACGAAGTGCCACTCGGATTGGACATTCTTGAACATCATGAGGGTAGGTTTCCAATCTCATGGGACAGTTGATCGTCAGTGCTACCCTAAGAAAAAGAGAAAGATTTCCATTGGACTAAAAGAACTTGTGAATTTGAAAGTAGAAACAGTTATAAAGCCCGCATCAAAAGTGACTACTAAACGTGTTGGAATAAGAATACTAAGCTACATAATAAGAATAATAAGCTACATAATAAGAATAATAAGTTACTAAACGTGTTGGAATAAGAGTTGAAAATCAGTTCTGTGTAAAAAGAAAAAAAAAAAAAAAAAAAAAACGCAACAAGAAAGATGACATCGAATTTTCGGTTGTAATGAGCTCGTCTTTTGAATTCTGCACGACGCGAATAATATTTTGCAAAGTTATTTAGTCAAATGGAACTGGCTAGGAACCAAAATCAGCCGTTTTTTTACAATCGATAAAACATCCAGAAATAGAAACAGCTACTTACTTCCACCAGCGGCTAAAAAGTATGATACGAAAATTAACAAATGGTGCACAAAAAATTTCTCCGAGAGATAGCAGAGACAAAGATATTTTCAGACCGACCTGTTAAAAGAAGATACAGAGAAGGAAACATGATATAACTCTACGCCTTCTAGCGGAAGAATTTTGCATAATGGAAAAGTTAAAAATATGTGAAAAGTATTTTTCATGGCAAAAGCTACGCTAAGGAAAAATAACTTCTCTAATACGTCTCGCAGAAGCAGATATAGCGAGGAAAAGGATTTGATATTTACATTTTCTAGCTGGAAAGCTGTGCATTATTTGAAGAGGATAATGCTCTCCATCTTTACTGTAGCGAATGGCATACAGTAAAAAAAAAAAAAAAAGGAAATTTCTCAATAGGGTGTTCAGAAACGGAGATACAACAGCAAACAGAAGTCCACAACACCCCCTAGCGACAAAATTATGTACTACAAAAACATCTAAAGTACAAACGTAACGAGTTCCACAAGGTAAAGGATATCCGGTGTTAAACGAATTTTTTAAATTGGACATTTAGAAGCATAGATATTGAGAAACACATATTAAACACTTGCGTCTCCTTCCGGCGAAATCGTGCATTATTTTGGGACGGAAATAAACACAAGATGGTTTCATAATTACTACTATCTGACCGAAGAATTCAATCGGGTTTTTAATCCCGTAGATCTTGCTGTAAACATGAACTTACGCCCTCTAGAGGCACCCTTGTGCGTTAATAAACATTGGAAACTGTATGGGGGGCTTTATTGAAAAGGTAGCTTCGATCACAACTGGACAGAAACGTCCATGTGACAGGTGGCTTCCAAGAAAAATCTAGTCTTTAGTAGGGGATATGATCACCTCTGACTGCGTTGCAAGATTTACAACATCTGTCCATGCTGAGGACGAGGTTGTCAAGGAGCTCTTGAGGCATCGCGGCCCATTCCTCTTGTAGCGCCAATCGCAGCTGCAGAATCGTTGCTGGCGGCTGGTGACGTACTGCCAAGCGACTCCCGAGAAGGTCCCACACGTGTTCGATTGGATTTAGGTCCGGGGACCTTGCGAGCCAATCCATGCGTTGAATATCTTCACTTTCCAACAGCTCTGTGACAGCCACTGTACGATGAGGTGTAGCGTTGTCGTTCATGAAGAGGAACTCAGGACCCACAGCACCTCTAAGCAGACGCACGTGAGGCAGGAGAACCTCGGCACAATAGCGGACACCAGTGACTGAACCTCCTTGGAAGATGTGGAGGTCACTACGGCTACCAAGCATGATACCGCGCCAAACGAGAACTCCGCCACCTCCAAACCGGTCCCTTTCGATGATGTTGGAGGTGTGATTGTGTGTTTCCTGCTCTCTCCAGATGTGCATATGTCCAGAATCGCTCGTCAGACTAAATCGGCTCTCATCCGTAAAAAGAACTCGACCCCATTGCTGATGTGTCCAGTTCTTGTGTTCCTGGCAACACAGAAACCGCCGTCTCCGATAAGCAGGCGTTAATGGCACACACCGTATACTGGTCGTCGTGCAAATAGACCACCTTTGTGCAGCCTCCTGGCCACGGTAAAACGCGATAACGGACGTCCAGTTGTCTGTTGCATGTGCCTTGCCATTTATCCCGCTGTCTGCCGTTTGTCTCTTCTTGCCTGTGGGACAATATACCGGTCGTCCGCCGCCGTGGTTGCTCGTGGACGACCACTACCAAACTCTCGGACAGCTGTTCCTGTCGTTTGAAACGCTCTCCAAGCTCGTGAAACGATGCTGTGAGCGATCCCGAACTCCTCGGCTACACTAGTCACACTTCGACCTTCTTCCAACTTCCCAATGACGCGACCTCGGGTAAAGTCATCCAGATGTCGTCTACTGGATTGCCTGTTGGCCATGTCACACGGTGGCAGCAACTCGACGTCGTTCAAACCAATGTACACCGTGCAATAACTTTCACCGAATTGCTGAGCATGATGATGATCCTATGTAGAAGATTTTAGGAAGGGAGTGTCTGACACAGGTCTTAAACAACCCTTAGAAATAGGAAGCTAGGACATTTGGGCTAGAGGGGCCGATAGGAAAGTGACGCGGAAGCGAAGTAGAAAAGGGGAGGAAGACGCCCTTATTTATTACCGGGGGGCCAGTACCCGGGGTCCGACGGCTTAACGTGCCCATCCGACGCACCGAGGATATTTCGTGGATTGAGCGTTCGTACCTGGCTGCGATCGAACCTGAGGTCCTTTCCGCGGCAGTCTCGAACGTTGCCCACTAGGCCACCCGCGACCCCATGAATTGCTGAGCGTACACCGCCCGTGTGCTTTATGCCCTTCCGACATTCCCCCCCCCCCATACGTCATGCTGCATATATTCGCATGGCCTACCGTACCGGATCCTAGTCTATCTTCTGAGTGGTCTTTCGGTCCGTTCTGCCTACTCGTTCCGCTGTTATGCTAATTTTTCCTCTTCGTCCTTAATTTTTGCACACCAGTGTATATATATATATATATCTGTCTCTGATAAGTTTTCAGCAATATTTGCGCTTCGGAAAACTTGATTTAAAAAAAAAATTGGAGGTTTAACGACCACCGTGAGCAATTCAATGGGCTATAAGCAGTCGCCCGTCCCTAATTTTGGGTCACTGGTTACAGGGAAGGGAGAGAGCCAGTGCCGTAATACAACCACAACATCCGTGCCTCACCGGGATTCGAACCCGGACCCCATTCGGACGAATGATCAGAGGCCATCGCTTAGACCACTGCCCCACCGGGGCGGCACATACACTTCCAGATCTGTCTTAAAGCACACGTGGGCCACTAGAGGGCGTAAGTTCACGTTTACAGCATATTTCCTGCAGTATCGCTCGTCTAAGAACCCGATGGAAAAAATTATTTTTCATTGAGATACTACTAATTATAAAAACATTTTGCGTGCATTTTTCTTGCGCAAAATAATGCCCAATTTCCCTGCTAGGTGACGCAGATGTTTAATTTTTTTTTTTTTTAATGTCTTCTTTTAAATATCCTATACCATTTAATTTGTGGAACATTTTGCTTGCACTTGTGTGGATTTTTTCGTAGTTCACAGTTCTACCGCTAGGTGGTGTTTGTGTACTTCTATCTGCAGCTGTATCCCCGTGTCTAAAAATCGTATGGTAAAAATAAATAAATAAGTAAATAACTGTATTCCGTTAGCTGTAGTGAAAGATGGGGGAACATTTTCGTCTTTAAATAATACACAGCCTTTCCGCTGGATGATCGTAAGTATCAGAACCTTTCCTTGCTATCTTTTCTTCCAGGAGACGTATTTGAAAAATCTTTTTCCTTAGCATAGCTTTTGCTATGAGGAATACTTTTCAGATATTTTTAACTTTTCCGTTATGTAAAAATTCTTCCGCTATGGAAGGGGGTCGGGGAGGGGTCGGGTCAAGAGTTATGTGATGTTTCGCTATACATTTTTACTTCTAACTGTTGGATTTGAAAATCCCTTTGGCTCTGATATCTTCCTTCAGCTATGAGAAACATTTTGTGCACAATTTGTTAATTTTCGTAATAAACTTCTCAAGCGTAGGAAGAGTAAGTAGGTGTTCTATTTCTGCGTGTTTTATCGATTGCACAAATCCGGTTGATTTCCTTTTCCATTGATAATGAATAACTTCGAAAAAATTTTATTCGCGTCGGGTATTTCATTGTTGTGAGTGTTTGGTGTAATGTATGCGTGAAACACAAATTTTTAACGGGGTTTTAAATATATTTCTTTAGGCGGGGCGACAACATTACGCTTGTACTACTGATTTCGAAAACACTGCGCACTTAATGACCGCGTCTGCTAGCTCAGAGGATCGAAAACATCCTTGATTTTTGCATGCCGTCTGCGTTGAATGGCTGCAGATGAAAACAATTTTCTTCATGTTTCATCCTTCAAACTGCTGCGGTGATGGGTTTTTTTCCCCTGTGTAACTTGTTTGAAAAACGTAGACTCCACGGATTATCAGATACAGTAATGACATCAATTACTGGGAGTTCTATCAATGATTGGCTATAAACCGAATATTTCCTTCACATTATTTTATTACTCATTGAGATAATGTGTCTTGGAAAATATAAGCACGAACAAAACCCGTCAATGGATACTGTACCCAAATGCCAAAGCATTATTCATTCTTACTTCTATAAACGACATCGTTGCCCAATGCCAATGCGTAATTAGTCCACCTTGCAGGAAAATTTTAATTGGAAAATCAGATAGTACGCAGGTAAAAAAGGAAAAATAAAGTCGATTGTAGTAGCAGAGACTGATAGGAATATTCATTTACGCTATCTAAAGACCAATTTCAAAATTGAAAACAGGAAAATATATGAAAAATCTTGCTTGTAGTTACATATGTACTACAAATTTTTCAATCCGGTTTCCAGAAGAGAGGATATGTTGATACTGATGCACATTTATGGCATCTCACGAAAAGTTGAATGTTTGATCTCGACCATGTTAGCAGTATGCAATTCGAAAATAATTTTTGCAATCGAAGTTTTATGAAGGGTGAGCGATATCGTACCTAATAAACATGTAGGCGAAAATATATGGGTGATATTAATCATGATTAAAGTTCTTCATACCGAGAAAAAAAGAAAATCTATTTTCAACCTCTACAAGTTCTGAGATATTGTATCAAACTGCTATAAAGTTTTACGGCACCCAGTAGAAAGTTAATGAATTGAGAAAAATTGGAAAATTTATGGAAAACCTTAATCCTACTCCAACCTTCATTATTCTGCCTGTACATGAGATATATGAATGACATCCTCATAGTAGTTGACGATAAAACTCTCCCAGTAAATATCCTCAATCTGTTTAGTAGCTTACATAATTTTCTGAAATTCACTTTAGAAGTACCTACAGCAAGACTTTTTTAAAAGTGGCCTTTACAGCTTCAGGAGGAACAATTACTATAAAATTATATAAAAAACCAACCAATACTAACAAAGTTCTAAACTCCTACTCTTACTATCCCACCTATATTGAATTTAACTGGCTACATGATTCCTGGGAAAAATAGAAGCTCCGGATACTTCAGAATTGTTGAATAATCTCCATAGAAGATAATTGAAAGGTACACTTGCGGGAAATAATTATCCTTCTACATCAATAGAAAAAAAAATTAAAATAAAGGTACATAGTGAACAATCAAACATTAAACTTACCAGAAAGACACGTATCATAAAGGATTATTTGAAAAACTTCAAAGAATTAAGGAGAAAATCCTCCAAATACGCGGCGTCAGTGAATAAATAAATACATCACTCTTTCCACGTTCCAGAAACACATAGCAACCGAAAAATTGTTTTTCAGCCGCCGCCGTGAACCACGGAACTCTCGATATCTAGCCGAGCGCGTTAACTTTACACCACGGAGGCCAACAATCCACGGCGCTATGTAAAGTTTTAAGTCAGCTTCTGTCATCATAAATCCGTAAGATGGGCTCAGCTACTGAGACGTCTCCATCTGGTGGGCATTAACGGCACTGGCTATATATATATATATATATATACTGGCTATATATATATCCGTAAGATGGGCTCAGCTACTGATATATATATATATATATATATATATATATAGCCAGTGCCGTTAATGCCCACCAGATGGAGACGTCTCAGTAGCTGAGCCCATCTTACGGATTTATGATGTCAGAAGCTGGCTTAAAAATACACATAGCACCGTGAATTGTTGGCCACCGTGGTCTAAAGTTAACGCGCTCGGCTAGATATCGAGAGTTCCGCGACTGAAAAACAATTTTTTGGTTGCTATGTGTTTCTGGAACGTGGAAAGAGCGATGTATTTATTTATTCAAAGAATTAGCAAAAAATTCCATGTTCGACTTGTCCCGGACCTAAACAATAAAATTAAAAAAAAAAATCTTTCCTCCCATTAAACAAAAAAGAAAACAACGTTCTGCTACGAAGAAGGAGTGGTTTATAGTGTAAATTTCATTTGTCGCAACACTTATGTAGGAGAAACAGGGAGATAACTTCGAACTCGTGCAGCAGAACATAAGGAAATATTACCAGCAAAACAGGACTTGTCATCACACCCCAAGCACTGGACGTTCAATTAACTAGGACTCCACAAAAAATTCTTTAACATCAACAGCACTTTGTGAAAAGAAAGATGCAAGAATTTCTACAAATCGAAAGAAGAGATATCACAATTGACGAACAGAAAAGCTGGGCGATACCGCACAAGTGGTATCACTTACTCCTTTGAGTTAGTCTCGACTACGGGTGGGTCTGCAATCCAAAAATTTGACAACGGCAAATAAATAACATCATAGGAATCCCCATAATACTAAGTTACATTTTAGAAAAATACGTTCTGACGTGTACTGCCTCTTTAACTTTCGTTTCGTTTTTTACCTTTCACTTATGTAAATTTTGGCTGTTTCCCCTTATGCTTTCTATGCCGAACGTTACAGCTGAAACTACATGAGTTTTTTTTTCTTCTTTTGGGATATGACAGGCAGTTAGTCATGTTGCGAATACTGATATAAATACGGTGATCAATGCAACAAAGAGGGCTCTCCTTCACATTTATATGTATCTACATCGGACACATCTTCATACAAATCGTGGCTTCATGTGGCATTGTAGACACAAATAAAATATGCCTGAAAAGGTTTCAGGCATATATCATTTGTATCTGCACTAGATACATTTTCATGAACACCTTTGTAGATCGTTATGACAAACAAGTTAGTAAAATCATGCATTGATTATGATACGCTTTCCAACATATCAGAAATTATTACTCAAGTTATGAGGATAATGGCTGTGGAATAAATCTCGCTCCTGTGTCCTGACCTTTGACCCCATTTCGATGATATTCAACAGAACCGGTTCAGTACACCTCAAGAATAACATACTAAAGTTTTGTCGCAATAGAAGCAGTTTTACGCAAGTTATAAGAATAATGGATGTGGAATAAATCTTGCTTTTGTGCAATGATCTTTGACCCCATTTCGTTGATATTCAACAGAACCGGTTCACCATACCTCCGGAACAACATGATAACGTTTTGTCGCAATCGAAACATTTTTTTGGTAAATTATGATGCACAAGGGCAATGGAATGGATCACACTCCAGTGTCCTGACCTTTGACCCCATTTCTCCCATTTTCAATAGGGTTCGTCCCCAGTGGCTCCCTACCACATACTAAAATTTCATCGAAATCGAACCATTTTTACGCAAGTTATGACGCATAAGGGCAATGGAACAAATACCGCTCTTATGACCTGGCTGACCTTTGACCCCATTTCGCCCATTTTCAATAGGGTTCGTGCCCAGGTGGTTTCCTACCACATACTAAAATTTCATCGAAATCGAACCATATTTACGCATGTTATGACGCATAAAGGCAATGAAATGGATTCCACTTTTATGCCCTGACCTTTGACCCCATTTCGCCCATTTTCAATAGGGTTCGTCCCCAGGTAGTTCCTTACCAAATACTAAAATTTCCTCGAAATCGAACCATTTTTACGCAAGTTATGACGCATAAGGGCACTGGAATAAATACCGCTTTTATGCCCTGCCTGACCTTTGACCCCATTCGCCCATTTTCAATAGGGTTCGTGCCCAGTGGTTCCCTACCACATATTAAAATTTCATCGAAATCGAACCATATTTACGCATGTTATGACGCATAAAGGCAATGAAATGGATCCCTCTTTTATGTCCTGACCTTTGACCCCATTCCACCCATTTTAAATAGGTTTCGTGCCCAGGTGGTTCCTTACCACATACCAAAATTTCATCGAAATCGAACCATTTTTATGTGAGTTATCGTGCCGACAGACAGACGGACAGAAAAAGCTGGAGCATATACGCTTCTTCAACCTACGGTTGGAAAGCGTAAATAATAAAGAAAAGGCCCTTTTCAAGGCAGCGTAATCGGACATTTCACAAACAGTACATATAACAAATTATTCTAAGCATGTTTAAGGGTGCTTTTGATAAAAATGTATTCTTTTCCTCCAAACCGTCTTTTATTAAGATTTGTAATCGTTTAAATATAAAAGCCGCAACAGCCTAAGGGTCGCATTGATGTAAGAGCTTTGAAAAATAACATCGTAACTCGTTTGGATTACAATATGAATTACCTACATAAAATCATATTTTCTATAAAAATGACTTTTAAAGTTTTTTCTTGTCTAGGGCCCAAAAATAATTTCGTAATGATTTTTTTGCCAATTTCATGAGCTCATATAAAATGAAATAGATGATGGTCTTGAAAATCTCGAATGTTCTTTTCTTATTATCTTATTTATTTATTTGCAGTTAAGGTGGACGTCAAGTAATTTTGCTTCCTATACTTCCAATGGAAAAACTTCTGTACACATTTTCTTCACAATTAATGCGTTCCCAAGGATGAAAATTCGCACATCGATTAAAATAGCTTCATTTTATTACTTAGAATACTTAATAGTTTCTAAACCGTAACCATAATTATGCAATCCAACATTTGTTTGTCTGCTGACGTCTTCAAAGTACAGGTCGCGCCATCTTTTTTCTGGTTTCAACACCACCAAAGGAAAAGTTATTGATTTTTAATATAATTATGGTTATGTTTTAGAAAATATTAAGTATTCCAAGTTATAATATGGAGTTATTTTAATCGATGTTCAAATTTCCATCCTTGGGAACACACTAATTGTGAAGGAAATGTGCACAAAAGTTTCTCCATTGGAAGTATAGAAAGCAAAATTACTTGACGTTCTCCTTAATAGTCGTTCTTAGAGGGTGACGCTGATTATGAATTCCAACTTGTAAGAAAAGTTTTCACGGCATGAATTATTAGAGTTATTTTTAAATGAAATAAATTATTTTTGCTATTAAGAAATAAATGAACGAAATTAAAGTCAGAAATATTAAATTGTCATTTCTTATTGAAGAATATTTATGAAAACATGAAAACGGTAAAAAATAAATGAATGGAAGAAGCAGAAACGTGCTGGAAGAAAGAAAAAAAAAATCAGTTGTGTTCAAGTACTTTCAGTACATTTTTTAAAGATAAACACCACAACAATGCCATGGAATGAGTCTTACCAATAATTCCGATACAACGTTTTTTTATTTATCCTTTCAGTCTGCTGTTTTCTTTTTAAAACGTACTGATAAATTGAAATTGGCAATTTTTGAGAATGGCCGCAAGTAAGCGTTGTCTAGGGCCCAAAATAGCCTGGTACCGGCACTGATTGTGGAACAATACTAAATTCTCAGAGGTGCTGCAGGTTGGGACATGACAGAAACGTGGGATCACTGCTACAAATTCCTGTTATTTATATTTAGCTCTTAAGTTACTGCTGACCATGTAGGAGAGAAAGTTCTCTGACTTCATCATGAGTAGTAGTCCTTGGAAACTTCCAAGTAGGGAGAGGATGAACATAATATCATCGAAAGGTCAGCAACGGCGTCGTGTGTTGGTCAACAAACAGTGAGAGAGAAAGTACCCATAAAAGCAGGGATAGCCATATTTAGCCTGTCTGAGGGAAAAGCGTGCAACAGAGAAGGCAAAGGCACAAAAACCATGGCGTAGAAATGGAAGACATGTTGCTACAAAGTTCGCTCGCCTGGGAGTCGACTCTAAAGGGTCTAAATTTCTGTGAGCTGCTGCCGGTAAATATGAGTACCTATCTTATTTGAAATTAAATAGTTTGGTTAGTCAATAGATAAGGTACATTGCTAGTCGCATTAATGAAAAAGTGTTAAGATGGTTCCACCTGAAAACTTTGCCCTATATTTCCAATGAACAAACAGTGAGTACTTTTTTTTTTTTTTTTTATTGTAGATTTAACGACCACTATGAGCAACTCAATGGGCTATAAGCAGTCGCCCGTCCCTAATTTTGGGTCACTGGTTCCAGGGAAGGGAGAGAGCCAGTGCCGTAAGACAAACACAACATCCATGCCTGACCGGGATTCGAACCCGGACCCTTACGGACGAATGATCAGAGGCCAACGCCTTAGACCACTGCGCCACCAGGGCGGCAAACAGTGAGTACTCCAAACATGTTTTCAACGAACAAACAGTGAGTAAATTGTAGCCTAATATGTTTAGTATTTTCTAAAACTTAACCATAGTTTTATTAAGAATCAATACTAAAAGAATTTTATTAAATTTATTTTGACCACCATTTTATTTTTTAATTTAAATTTGACCACCGCAGAGAAAGGTATTGATTCTTAATAAATTCTGCTGTGTCTTATTAATTCCGCTGTGTTTTAAAACTTTTGCCGAGTGCAGGCAGTTTTGTAAGAAAAGTGGAAAAGACAAGTCACTGGGAAAAAGCGGTGATGGGGTTCCCTCTCGTCCTGAATAGCCATGTAGGGATAAACGTATGATTGGAAAAACAGGGGGAAATTCAGGGTTATTTACTGTGAGAGTGATACCACACACAGAACTTACAATTGCTGTTTACTGGGCAATTGTTTAAGAAAAAAAAATAAAATGGGAGAAAGTGCCGCATCGGCATAAGAGACGCAGGTCGAGTAAGCTGCATTTTTTTTTTAAACCACAACAGTCGCTTCGCCCTAAAATTAAGGTAATTTCTGTACGGAAGAGGTGCAATGTGGGAATAGTGCAGAGCTGCTTGTCACGTCGTGTCACAGACCATAGAATGACGTCATGGAATGGAAGTGGGCCAAAATGGCGCACCACAGCACGAAAAGATCTCCGATTCTGAAGAGGTGCTAATTGATACCCGTTCAACATGGCGCTCGAACTGTAGTTTGATCTGCGAACTGTTGCAGGTATAGACAGAGATGTGAACCCAAACGATGCGATGACGTTGACATGACGTGAGACTGCGATTAAGATCACCATCCCGGAAGTTCCCGTTGGTGTCACATCACAGGGCCCGTAATCAGGAATGGCCCTGAGAGAGAGAGAGAGAGAGAGAGAGAGAGAGAGAGAGAGAGAGAGAGAGAGAGAGAGAGAGAGAGAGAGAAACAGACAGAGGGAGAGAGAGAGAGAGAGAGAGAGAGAGAGAGAGAGAGAGAGAGAGAGAGAGAAACAGACAGAGGGAGAGAGAGAGAGAGAGAGAGAGAGAGAGAGAGAGAAAACAGACAGAGGGAGAGAGAGAGAGAGACAAACAGACAGAGGGAGAGAGAGAGAGAGAGACAAACAGACAGAGGGAGAGAGAGAGAGAGAAACAGACAGAGGGAGAGAGAGAGAGAGAGACAAACAGACAGAGGGAGAGAGAGAGAGAGACAAACAGACAGAGGGAGAGAGAGAGAGAGAGAGAGACAAACAGACAGAGGGAGAGAGAGAGAGACGACACCGAATTGTGGAACGGAGAATAGTGCTACTTACAGACGAGGAGACATTTCGTTTCGACTTGCCAGATGGTCGCATTTCCGTATCGCGCCGTCATTATTAATGACATGCATAGGCTTTTACAATCAACTTCTCAATGTCGTGCACTGGTATCGGATGGAATCCGATATGGATATCTCTTGTCTAAATTCCTGTCACTGTGACGGCGAGACGTTATGACGATGTCATCGTTAATCCCGTCACGTGACCTTTCTGCCATGCCAGAATAGATCGTCCAACAAGACAGCATTCGTTTGTGTACGGCGCGCTTTACAAGGAACAGTCTCCAGAGCGTGAACATTCCTCCATGGTCACCAAACCAGTGTTGCCACTTGAAATTAAAAAAAAATCATTAGTTTTCATCCCAAAAAATCAGTAGTTTAGTTTAAAAATCAGCAGATTTTTTTCACTAAGATACACAACGTATCGTTATTGCAATGGCCTAAACAAGTTGATCACACAATGTTTTCTACTTAACTTTCTTTTTTAAAAAGCAATCTTTAGTTTTTCTGCTGTGATCTGTAATGCAAAATCTAATGGGATGGCTCAACTGAACTGTTGGACCTGCATGTCAGAATTTGGGCATAAGTATTAGTCTAATCTTATCATCATCACTATCGCTATCACAGATGCTGCAGTTCAATTTTTCAATGAGACCATTTTACACGTTAAAGTTATGCCATGAAGAATTTGAAAGCATAAACTTTGTATGCAGCAACCGATATATGATTTTTGAAGAAAGTCTGTTTCTCTGCTTGTCTTCACAGTGTTTATCGTAGAAAAAATAATTTCTACTGCAGCAAAGAATAACAAATATGCTTCAAATTTCGACAATAGTGGGAACGATTCGTTTCCGTCACCATTGTGTTATTTCTCGCACAGGACCAAAATTAATGCACACGTACATCAGAATTCATTTCAGGATCAATATTTCGATACCGGCATTCTCCCTTTCCTCGAACATGTGATCCTAAATTAGGGACGGCAGACTGCGAGTTGCTCACGGTGGTTGTTGAAACAAACAAACAAAATAAATAAATAAAAATGGTTCTTCTACATCGGGTCCGGTGCAACTATACGGTCACTGAAGGAATTTAGCATTGTGGCCTATCAATTATGGCAATTATCCGTTTGTACGCTAACACAGGGCCGCGAATGGCCTAGTGGGCAGCGTTCGTGACTGTCATGGGGGGGGGGTCTATCCCAGGCAGTTACGAACGCTCGAACCACTAAGTGTCCGCCGTGCATCGGATGAGCAAGTTAAGCCATCGGACCCCCGGGCACTGCCCCCAGGTAATTAATAAGGGCCTCTCCCTTTCTACCTCGCTTCCGTGTCACTTTCCCATCGGGCACCCTATCCCTAATCTCCTAGCTTCCTATTTCTAAGGGTTGTTTAAGACCTAGGGTCAGACACTCCCTTCCTAAAATCCTCTACATATGATCTGAACTGTACACTAACACATTATCCAAAGTGATCAACCACTTTATTTTAAAAAGATTATATCTTGTTATATATTTTTCGGAAAAATTAAATACATTATATAAAAGTGCTGTTATATTTCACATAAGTTCTTTTGGAAGTATAACTAGAAGCTTACGAAAAATCAGAATTTAATGAAATACGAAACAATCAGTAGAAATAAGGTGTTTTTCCAAAAAAAGTCACTAAATGCGTGAAAAAATTAGTAGATCTACTGATAAATCACTAGACCTGGCAACCCTGCACCAAACTAACTGGACTCCTAATACCGTCGAACATGACTTTTAGGTGTCCCCAGTTTCTCCGGCTGCCTGAGGCAACAGAACTACAACAGATGCGTGCCCAGTTGGTTGCTGCTTGGAATTTCATGCCCCAGGGTTCTACTGATTACCTAATTGACTACACGCATGCCGTCTGCAGGCTTATAAAGCTTCCCGAGATGACCCACTCAATGCTGAATAATCTTGAATAACAGGTGATATATACTGCCTTCTCTCATTTCGTGCTTGATTACTACACGTTAAAGTTATGTCATTTAAATGTTTTTGCCAGCTCTACATTTCGTGTTTTGATTACTTACATGCCTTTTCGAGCTCTACATTTCGTGTTTGGTTTACTTCCATGCTTTTTTCAGCTCTTCGTTTCGTATTTTGATTAACGACATGCCTCTTTCAGCTCTACATTTCGTGTTTCGATCACTTTCATGTCTTCGCCAGCTATACAATTCGTGTTTTGATTACTTACATGTCTTTTAGAGCTCTACATTTTGCGTTTTGATAACTTACATGCTTTTTCCAATTCTTCATTTCGTGTTCTGAATGCCTTTTTTAGCTCTATATTTCGTGTTTCGATCCCTTACATGTCTTCGCCAGCTGTACAATTCGTGTTTTGATTACTTACATGCCGTTTAGAGCTCTGCATTTTGCGTTTTGATTACTTACATGCGTTTTCCAATTCTTCATTTCGTGTTTTGAATGTCTTTTAGCTCTATATTTCGTGTTTTGATCACTTACATGTCTGCGCCAGCTGTACAATTCGTGTTTTGATTACTTACATGCCGTTTAGATCTCTACATTTTGTGTTTTGATTACTTACATGCGCTTTCCAATTCTTCATTTTGTGTTCTGAATGCCTTTTTTAGCTCTATATTTCGTGATTTGATCCCTTACATGCCTTCGCCAGCGCTACATTTCATGTTTTGACCACTTACATGTCTTCGCCAGCTCTATAATTCATGTTTTGGTTACTTACATGACTTTTCCAGCTCTACATTTCGTGTACTGATTTACTTACGTGTCTTCGCCAGCTCTGCATTTCACGTTTTGATCATGTACATGTCTTCGCCAGCTGTTTACGCCCTGTGATTTTCCCGACTATGCGTCAACTACGGTTTGGTTTTCTGTTTTCCTTGTTGAGCAGTGTACATCGATATTTTGAGGTTATAGACGAGATATCGTCTGTGCCCAGGATAATGTAACCGAGCCCCACCGTATTTGTAAATTTTACAGGCAGGCTTTTTGAGGAGCTAAAACTTTTAATGTGAAACACACACACACACACACACACACACACACACACACACACACACACACACAGTGCATTTTTTCATTGCAATGACACTTTATCAAAAGAACAAATTTCAATTTACCTGGCAGCATAAAACAGCCTTCTAGTCCTGTACATCAAAATATAGCTCTCTGAGGCCAATATTTTATGCATGTGTCCGGTGAACGAATTCTTGAAATATGAATCTGGTGTCCATATCTTGTGGCTCCAAGAGGAATCAAAGAGGATTCTCTCTGTCTCAATATGGGGAGGGTATCTGAGTCGCAAATCTCTCCACATTTGGTAGAAGAATATGTCCATGGTTATTGCCTGAAAAGGAAATCATGCGACGCACTGTACGTAGAACAAAATGTAATTACTTACATGGCTTGTTTCAAACGCTTCTAAATTTTACTGGGGAATACTCACTTAAAAAACTACGCACCACTTCAGTAGATCTTATGAAATGAAAGATATGCTTCTGTTATTACTTAGTCCGTCCGTGAGTCCTTTTGTGGAGACGATATATCCACTTCCAGAAATGGGATTAGATTATTTTTTCTGCTTTGTGTATTTGCATTTTTCAGTCATTTATGACGCGTGTTTTTCCTACTAGTTCACGTTAAAGTAATTTTTGCGTTTCTCACTATATCTGTGTTTCTGGAAGAAACGCAGTGAATATATTTTTATTAGACAAAAATAAATATGATGACGATTAGAAAAAAAAAAACCTTCGGTGATAGCAATATGTTACATAGTTGAAAAGAAAAAAAAATATTTATTTATATGTGGACGAGATATCTCCGTTTTCCGAGGGTTTCATACGATTCTGGGATATTGCGGGACATTCTAAATATTTAGTCACTTTTTATTTGTTTATTTATTTATTGATCTTTAGATGGAGCAGTGCTAATTATGGCTTCCCGGATTTCCTCTGCTTCTCACCTTAAAAAGTCAAATATCAATTTTTTTCTTCTATTTGAATCTTCTAAGTGGTTTATAGATGGAGTTTGTGTCCCACACGAGACTTAGATGAGACTATGATGCTATAATTTTGGACGCCATTTGGTTCAGGTACATCGACCGCTCAACCCTTTAAGCGGCCAACGTACCTGAACTAAATTGTGCCCCAAAATTAATGCACTCCCCCAAAGAGAAATGTTCAGATATAGCGGCCGCATTTTACGAAAGCTAGGGCAAAACAATTGCTTCTCCTATCTGATCTTAGCGTTTACAAAAAGTGACAGGTTTATGTTCCGTACGCACGTGGCCTTCGAGATGGAGAAGGTCATGACACTTCATTTGTGACGTCACGCTTTCCGTCAGATCAGATCATATGTAGAGGATTTTAGGAAGGGAGTGTTTGACCCCAGGTCTTAAACAACCCTTAGAAATAGAAAGCTAGGAGATTTGGCCTACAGTGCCCGATAGGAAAGTGACACGGAAACGAGGTAGAAAGGGGGAGGACGACGCCCTTATTTATTACGGGGGGAGGTACCCGTGGTCCGACGGCTTAACGTGCCCATCCGACGCACGTCGGATATTTAGTGAATCGAGCGCTCGTACCTGAGGCCCTTTCCGTGGCAGTCACGAACGTTGCCCACTGGGCCACCCGCGGGCCACGCTTTCCGTCAGATCAGCTCATATGTAGTGGATTTTAGGAAGGGAGTGTCTGACCCCAGGTCTTAAACAACCCTCAGAAATAGGAAGATAGAAGATTTGGGCTAGAGTGCCCGATAGGAAAGTCACATGGAAGCGAGGTAGAAAGGGGGAGGAAGACGCCCTTATTTATTACCGGGGGCGGGGCAGTACCCAGGGACGCTTTCCGTCAGATCCAGTAGTATGTATTTAAAATTTATTTTTCAAAGTAAATAGCGGCAACTACAAAATATTTTTTATGGAGCTTGATTATCATTTACATCGAAATAAAAGACATTAGAAAGATAAAATTATCATAATCTTTTCGTTCTAATATCTCTTAATTCAAAGTAAATAACAATCCAGCAAGATTAAAGCATTATGTAGTTACCACTATTTATTTTGAAAAATAAATTTCAAATATATGTTGACAGAAATTGACCAAAAGCTTGAGGCCGTAAATGAAGTGCCATGGCCTATTCCATCCCGATGGCCACGGTACGAACCATAAGCCTGCGACGGCTGATAAGCGTTTCCTTCAACAATATTATCCTCTACTATATGACCCGAGGTTTGATTGGGAAGAAGCTGTTTCCCTTATAAGGACGTCACGTCACGGTGTAGAAACACGTGACTCAAGCATCTCTTTCGTTTCTTCGGTTCGTCGCTAGTGTTATAGCCTCTTTTAGCGGGTAATCAGTCAGAAAGGATTAGTATCTATCATCTCATTAAACAACAACTTTGAATAACAAAGTTAAGGAGAAAGCACCGCCTTCTGATGTCCAGGTTCACTCGTTACGGCCGCTTTTTACCCACTTATTAGATAGCGAACATTATCGTTGGTGCTGATTTTAGCCCATTTTCTTAACCCTGAGTTAATTCGTTCCAGCTGGTAAAAGGGTTAAGTAGTGAAAATAAACTAGAATCGTAGAATCTTATATATAAAACACAAAACGTCTGTTTGTCTGAAGCGGCAAAAACTCTGGAACGCCGAACTGCGGCAGCGTGAAATTTGCATAGCTTATTAATACTGGAATTTCTAGGTCAACATAACTATTTTAAGATCTCCAAGTTGTACTGTTCGTGAGTTATGAATTAATTAATAAGCTAATTAGTAAAGTCAGCGTCGTTTGCTACGTCATCGTTATCTGTTCCAAATCTGAAAGCACGTGACTGCATTCATCCACAGGTGTTTCTCTTCTTTGAGAACTGTGCATAAAAAAATGCAAAAATTCATCAGAAGTGGAAATTAAGATTTACGCCACCTGGTGGCCAAACCATTTTTTACAAAAATTAGAAATTATGTGCAAAGGATTTCCCATCAGGAGCTGTATCCGGTACAAAAAGAATTTTTCAAATCGGAGATTTAGAAGCAGAGATATAGGGGAAAAAGCAATTTACCTTTACGCCCCCTAGCGGAAAGTCTATAAATTACTTGCAAATTTTCAAATTATATGAAAAACATGTCACACTGGAAACACTATCCAACAAAGAAGGAATTTTTCAAATCGGACTCCTAGAAGTAGAGATATTGACAAAAATAAGATATACATCTACGCCTCCTGGTGTAGAAACCATGCATTATTTTAAGAAGAAACTGCTTCTAAAAGGTTTGGCGAAATGAGTAATATCGGTCTACAAACGACGTTTTTTTTTCAATCGAGAATTTAGAAGCCCATATTTTGCTGCAAATACATCAGAAGCGGAAATTAAGATTTACGCCGCCTGGTGGCCAAACCATTTTTTACAAAAAATTAGGAATTATGTGCAAACGATTTCCCATCAGGAGCTGTATCCGATGCAGAAAGAATTTTTCAAATCGGAGGTTTAGAAGCAGAGATATAGGGGGAAACGCAATTAACCTCTGCGTCCCCTAGCGGAAAGTCTATGAATTATTTGAAAATTTTGATATTATCTGAAAAACATGTCGCACTGAAAACACTATCCAACAAAGAGGGAATTTTTCAAATCGGACTCCTATAGAAGTAGAGATATTGAAAAAAATAAAATATATATCTATGCCCCGTGGCGGAGAAACTATGGAATATTTTAAGAAGAAAATATTCCGAAAAGGTTCATCGATGCAAGTGGCATCAGTCCACGAAGGAATTTTTTAATCGATATTTTAGAAGCTCAGATTTTATGGCAAATACATCAGAAGCAAAAATTAACACTTATGTCTCCTGGTGGCCAAAGTATTCTTTACCAAACATTTGAAATTATATGCAAAAGATTTTCCATCAGGAGGTGTATCCGCTGAAGAAAAACATTTTCAAATCGGAATTTTAGAAGAAATGTTATCTGGGAAAAAGTAATTTAATTTTACGCTCCCTAGCGGAAAATGTATGCGTTATTTGAAAAAGTAACTATATCTAAAATACTCTTCGACATAAATGGAATCGAAAGATAAAAGAATTTTTTCAATCGGATGTTTAGAAGCAAATATGTGGAATAAAATGTTTTTTTTTTGATTGGAGGTTTAACGACCACCGTGAGCAACTCAATGGGCTATAAGCAGTCGCCCGTCCCTAATTTAGGGTCACTGGCTCCAGGGAAGGGAGAGAGCTAGCGCCGTAAGACAAACACAACATCCATGCCTCACCGGGATTCGAACCCGGACCCCTTTTGGACGAATGATCAGAGGCCATCGCTTAGACCACTGCGCCACCGGGGCGGCAAATGTATTTTTGAATTCGACATCATCTGCCTTTACGACCTCTAGCGGCGAAATTCTACATCGTAAAAAAAACAACAAAAAACGAAATGAAGGATCATCATTCGCATATTTGAAGCTTCCCAATGCAAAAAGAATTTTTCAAATCGGACTAATAATTGCAGAGATATTGTGTGTACAGACGGACGGATGGATGGATGGACGGACGAACAAACCGGTAACATAAGCACGATTAATAACAAGGAACAATACACCAATTGTACTTAAATAGTACAACTATACTAGCGATTCGAAATTTCTTGGCGTAGAATACAAATAAAAGTTTCGAAGCTTTTGCACATCAATCAGATGGCATTCTCAAGGAAGGTAGACAGCTAACTGAGCTCGATAATAGAACGGTTCAACAATTTGAACGTGGTGACATGACAATAACGAATAGATGCGAACGAAATAAGGAATTCAAAGACACGAGGCGTTATGCAGCTCGTTTTGGCACGCGAAATCCTGGAAGGAAAACCAAGAGGCAGTCACTATTTGAAGAACTGGTTCCAAACTCGTGGCAACTCCAGTGAGAAGTTATCGTTGCACGACTCGCTGTTGGTTATAATCTCCAAAGTTTCGCGAATGGCAGTAGATTTTGGGGTGGAGTAGGAAGCTTATTTCTTTACGTCATCCCACATAGGAGCAGCGGACTTGAACTTGACTTCTCATAAGCACTATCTTTTTTACTAAAGACGTGCTAAAAATCTGGGCGTCGATCTAACTTTGGATGTCTGAGTAAAAGTGATGATAAGAATATGGTTGTCGATCTGACTTAAGGTAACTGAGTAAAATCGATGATAAGAATCTGGGCGTCGATCTTATGACCGTTGCTTAACCTAAGGATATGCTTAAGTACAATTCTGGGGGAAAATTCTCTTTCTGCTTTATGCCATTCGGTATTGTAAAAACTACGAATATAATGCGCAGTTTTCCTGATAGGGGCATAAAGTACAATCTTCTTCTTTCTACCGCTGCTTCTAACAGTTGCATTTGAAAAATTCTTTTTCTGTCGCGTAGCTCTCGCTATGAAGACTATTTGGCGTATGCATTCTACTTTTTCATGAGGCAAAGTACTGACGCTATGCTACGTTAGTTTCTATTTCTCTTTGAAAGAGTATTTGCGATTTTAAAAATCCGATTAAAAAAAGTATAATTTTGGCAGGATACCATTTAATGTGAAGAAGATTTGGTGCCCAGTATCATTTTCAAGTAAAGCTTAGTTTTTCTGCTAGGGGGCGTAAAGTTATATTATGTTTTTATCCATATGCCTGATTCCAATTGTTCGATTAAAAAAAATTCTTTTGCGTCAGCTATCTTTCGTTGAGAATAACATTTTGCGTAGAGTATGGAATTTTCCGTAACGCACATTTCTGCTGTTTATGGGCGTAAGCTGCTATTTGTTCTAGTAAATATTTTAAGGATTTTAAAAATCCAATTTACAATTTCCTTTTTGCAACTGGTTCTGTTCACCACGGAGAAGTTCGCGTATATTGTGAAACTTAAATATTGCGCAGGTTTTCCGCTAGAGAAGTAAACGCACTTTTCTTTTTTCAGATTTTCTCCGTTTCTAAAGATCGCATTGATGACTTCTTTCTTGCGTCGTAAAGGATTCAGAAGACGTGCATTATTAAAGGTACACAACATACGAGTAGTTCTTCGTGGTGAATAGAACCAGTCAAAAGATGACCTATAAACGAAAATTCGGGTTCATTTTTCTTGTTTATATTAATGGTGAAATCTCAATTTAAATGAATGAAGTTGGGTCTTTTGTGCTGTTACATCTTAATAACGCTACAATTCTTCATTTGAACATAAAATGTCAAAAGATGACCGATAAACTAAAGATTGCAAAAAAAGCTAAAGAGTTAAAAGTCCACAAATAGCATAAAAGAGCTGAAGATCATAAAAGGGTTTATAACGAAGTAAATTTCTCCTTCATTTTTGGTCCACGCCGGGGATCGAACCCGAGTCCACTTATTCCGGAACAAGTCGCTCTACCAGCTGAGCTACGCAGGCGTTCGTTCTCACTGGTATTTATTTGCCTTTTGTGTCCTACGGGGCAGGCACGTCACATCTCCCCCCCCCCTTAAGAGGGCCAGGGGGCATGGCCCACGGGTCAACCGTGCCCATGAATCGTTGCAGGCAGCCATCCGCTGTAGAACGTGTACTTGAGAACTCCCAGTCAAACTGGTGTGTGGAATGCAACGTCACTCACATTTATTTTTCGAAGCGCTGGAGAAGGGATTCTCTTATTTTTCCTATCTCGCGGTGTGGAAAGAACATCACACCATTGCGAGATCTTGAACGGCCGGGTCATCCGGGAAGTTCGGACGCCATTATAGCGAAGTAAATTTCTCCGTCATTTTTGGTCCACGCCGGGGATCGAACCCGAGTTCACTTATTCCGGAACAAGTCGCTCTACCAACTGAGCTACGCAGACGTTTGTTCTCGCTGCTATTTGCCTTTATGTCGTGTGAGTCCTGCGGGGCAGGCACGTCACAGGTTAAAGATGCCTTAATCGTGGTTAACTTATATAAACACATAATTCCATATCCATGAACTAGTTACAACATTTAATTAAGTGCAGAAGTATTTTCCCTAAAGTTCTGGAAAAATTAATGCTGTCTCTATGTCTTAACAATTCATGAACCATATTTTTGGCAAACAGCGAGGCTATCGCTTTAGTACAGGGGTGGCCAAACTGGCGATCCTTTGTTTTATGACTCTGGCATATATACAATACGAACTGCCTGATACCAGATGATAGAATGAATCAGTCAAACTCCCCTCCGCAATCCTAACCACTGCGCATGATCATTGCGCATCTGGAGTCTGTCGCATGAGGCATGTTATTATCTCCCGCTAGTCGTCAAATCCAACGCGCTGCTAGTTGTCAATCGCAAGGCCTACTTACACTTACAAGAAGGCCGATCTGCCAACATTCTTATTTGTGCATAAAAATTTGTGTACAGAAAAATTATCATCCCTGAGATAGAAGTTCTGATAACAGAATTTAGCAGACGATTCACACACCTGAGAAACTTTCATCCCATTTTGAGCTTCATGTCATACCCTTTTGGCGAATGTGATATCCTGGAAGTTTCTTCAAACTTTCCTCTACTTTCCTCTTCGATTCTTCAGATTTAGAACCAGAATTGCAAAAATTCAATCCGATAAAGTACGGAAGGCAAGAGCGTCAGATTTCGACTATGTTGGACTCATTTTGGACCTTATTGTCAGAAGAAAAATATCCTTGTTTGAGATCCGTTGCTTAGCTGCTGACTGCTTTCTTTGGATCCACATATCTCTGTGAAGCAGCTTTTTCAGAAATGAAAATAATGAAGTCGAAATACAGGAGCTGCCTGACTAATGCTCGTTTAGAAGCGTGTCTCCGACTGTGCCTTACTGAATATGTGCCTGATTATTCTAATCTTTGTGAGGACATGCAGTGTCATGCATCAACATCTAAGAATTAAATACTGTCAATAAGCATCTATAAGTAATATTGTATACTTTGTTTAAAAAATAGTGTTTCAGAAATAAAAAAAAATATTTAAATATTATTTTTCTGTATTTGCTTCCAAACTTACAAAACCACATACACTAACAAAACACTCGTGATATAGGCTTATACCTATTTAAATATGCCTATATCACTGCGATAAACCATGGTGCCGTGACTACAAGAATTCCGGCAAAACCTCCAACCTACGATACCAGTGTGGCCGTAAAAAGACATTGGGTGAACGTGACCATCGTCAGCTGTCAAGAATCGTTTCATGCGATAGGCGTGCAACACTCTCGCAGGTATCATCGAAATTCAATGCTGGAGCGTCTGGACTGTGCAAAGCACACTGCACGATATGGGCTTTGGGAGCCGACGCCCAACTCGAGTTCCCATTATGGGTGCACGACACAGAGCTATGCGCCTCGCTTGGGCACAGCAACGCCGCCACTGGACACTTGATGACTGGAAACAAGTAACCTGATCTGACGAGTCGCGTTTCCAACTGTATCGGGCAGATGGAAGGATTCGTGTGTGGCGTATACCCCATGAAGCCATGAATCCCGCCTGTCAACAGCGAACTGCACTGGCTGGCGGGGGATCCACAATGGTATGGGGTGTGTTTAGCTGGACTTCACTGGGACCCTTGGTACATCTACAAACATCTGTGACCGGCCAACGCTATGTGCGCATCCTTTATGACAAGGTACACCCTTTCATATCCTGCATTCATGCTGATGGGTTGGGCCTGTTCCAACAGGCCAGTGCACCTCCACACAAGTGTCGGGACTCCACATTATGGTTAGAGGAGCATTCATCTGAGTTTGGGGTGTTGCCATTCCCACCCAAGTCCCCAGATCTGAACGTGATAGAACACATTTGGGATGCCATGCAACGCACTATCGAACACCCGAGACCTCGGAATACACCCGAATTGTAGAACGCTCTGCAGGAAGTATGGTGTGCATTGCTTACAATATATTTCCAGAAACTAGTGGATGGAGCCCATGTCCCGTCGTATTTCTGCAGTCCTCCGCTCCCTTTGGGGACCTACCAAGTATTAGACTGGTGTACCAGTTTTTCTGGCACTCCAGTGTTTATACACCTGTTGCAACATCTTTGCAATGTGAGGATCATGAGTCTCTCTGTCTGTCTGTTTCTCTCTAAGCATGCAATACTTTTGAAAACACATCAAGAAAGGCCCTGAAGTATGTAGGCTGTAATTTAACAGAGCGCAAGATATATTCAACATTTAAAAATTTTAAAGCACTATGATGTTACATTTCTTGCGGTTGGTTGCTGGTGTTTTTTTATGATTTCAAACTCACCGCTTTGGCTTCTTCGACGCTCCTGATATTCAGAATGGATACCGTGATATCCACCATCAGGGGGCTGCCATCTGAAAGTAGGAAGTGTTCTGATTTTCTATGCAAAATCTCAAAAAACGTTTTGCTACAGTAAATTTTCTATTCTATAATAAAGTATTTATAAATGAAAATACATTAAAGGAATTCACTGATAAGAAGTAATATATTGAGTTGATTACATAGCACTGTTTTCAAAAGTCAGTAGAGTCTAACATGTAAATTTATTCATATCGATTGTGCTCGATTTGAATGCCATTGTTCCACAGCGGATAATCCAGAAAACTACGCTTTCGCGAAGTTCTACCCTATTCGGTAGGTCCTATTCTTCCTTACAAGCTGTTTAGAAGTCGACGTTTAGGCAGCTACCTATCCAAAAGCCCATAAAGGAAGATCCGGTGATCTGGCAGGACTCTCCTCACATAGTAAACTGAAGATATTACTTTCGTCTGCTATCCACCGGCAATATCTGAGCATAGACTCTGAAGTATTCAACGAAGCTTTTAGCTTGATGCAGCCATACGGTGTTAATGTCTGTGAGATACAAGACAAGCAATTCCTCCACATATCCAATACGTTTCTGTGATAGTATAAGCATTCTCTTCTACCCTCCGCATCAGCAACTTCACGACGTAGTTGTATAAAATAATGACCAAGTCTTTTCGGCGCAGTCTTCGTACCAATTTGTGATAGGGTGTTTGGTCACGTGGTCTATAATTTATTGACTGGAATGTTTTGCAGCCAGCTTTGTAGTCTAGACATATGCAGTAGCAACTACCTTCAGTTTTTGCATGGAGGCATGAGCTTGAATGAATCAATAAATTGGACTTTAAAAAAATAAAATTATTAAAATGAGTAAAAAAAAAAAAAAAAAACACACGCTCTTTCCTCCCCATAAAGCAATAAAGTTAATTTAGCGTGTCAGGAATGGACTAGCAAAAGCTCTCTGCCCCAGAAGTAGAATTTTTCCCCTTATATATAAATACAGAAATACACACTGTATTATCAAAAGTATTCTGACACTACCAAATATGTACTTGCATAAGTACAAAGAACGGTTGCCAGGAAGGTGCACCGTGAGTGGAGTTGTATGTTATATGCAATTGTAATAATAGTTACATATAATAACAGTTATTTGTAATTTACTATTTTTTGGCTTCATGGGGATATTGTGGCACCTCTACAAAGCTGAGATGTTCTTTCATGATATAATATAATTATATGAAAATATAATAATTAATATATAATTATATATTATAATATAATTATGTTACGTAATATAATACTATTATATAACTATAATAATTATATAATATATAATTAAGTATTTATTAATTTATATATTACATAACCATTAATCATCATCATTGTCAACCATTATCAATCTACTGCTGGACAAAGGTCTCCCCAAGTTTCTTCCACAACGGTCTCTTGTGCCAGTCTCCTCCATGTTACTCCCCCATACTTTCGAATTACATCCACTCATCTCACATGTGGCCTTCTGGGTCTTTTCCTGTCTCTTGGAATCCAGTCTAAAGTTTCGGCTGTTCATCGATGGTCTGTCCTTCTGGAAATATGTCCAGCCCATTGCCATTTCAAGAATTTTACTCTGATCATGATGTCTTCCACTCTTGTCATTTTTCGGATCCACGAGATCCTCTTCTTATCTCTCCTGGTTACACCAAGCATGCTGCACCTCTCCATGCTGCTTTGAGTTGTTTGCAGCCTTTGTATGTCTCTTTTAGTTAAGGTCCACGTCTCTGCACCATACGTAAGTACTGGAAGGATGCATTGATCAAACACTTTTCTTTTAAGACATAATGGCATATTGCTCTTGAAAATTATGCTGTTTCTTCCAAAAGCTCTCCAGGCAAGTTTTGTACGCCGATTAATTTCTTCATCAATGTGACCCTCACTTTATATCTGCTGTCCAAGATAAACGTACGTATCTGTTATCTCCAGCTTTTCTCCATCAATCGATAAATTTTCATTTCGTGTAAAAGCATTGAACATCACTTTTGTCTTCTGAAAGTTCATTTTTAATCCCACTTCTTTACTCTTGTCAGCAAGTTCTTGGATCATACTCTGCAGTTCTGATGGGGTAGTTGCAAAAATGACTATGTCATCAGCAAAACGAAGGTGTTTTAGATAATCTCCATTAATCTTTATCCCATTATTTTCCCAGTTCAGTGATTGAAAGACATTTTCCAATGTGGCGTTAAAGAGCTTCGGAGATATGGTGTCACCTTGTCTCACTCACTTTCCAATTTTTATGTGTGTTGTATTTTCAAACAGCCTAATCTTTGCACTTGCATTTTCATAGATGTTACTAATAATATTAATGTATGCATCTTCAATACCGCAGGATTTCAGAGCCATGGTAACTGCTGTTGGTTTCTCCGAATCAAAGGCTTTTTCATAATCGATAAAAGCCATGCACAATGGAAGTTCATATTCCCTCGCTCTTACAATTAGTTCTCTCAGTACTTGGATATGATCTATTGTGCTGTAGCCACTCCTGAATCCAGCTTGTTCTCTCGGTTGAGCCATGTCCAGTGTTAGCTTCAAACGGTGTGAAAGAACTTTAGTGAAGATTTTATAAACCACTGATAGGAGGCTGATAGGTCTGTAGTTCCCGAGATCCTCAATGTCACCTTTTTTATGTAGCGGGATCATTGTAGGTTGTTCCAATCCTCAGGAATCTTCTCTTCATTAAGGCATCGAGTGAAAATTTGGTCGAGTACTGTTTCGATTTTTCCACTTGCTTCTTGTATGATGTCTACAGTAATTCCATCTTCTCCTGGAGCTTTTCCCCGCTTCATGTTCTTGATTGCATGTGCAACTTCTGCTGGAAGGACTGGAAGAACTCTGGTACTGGTACCTTCTATGATGTCTGGAGTACATGCATCATCCCTTTCATATAACTTGGAGTAGAAATCTTTCACTCTTGTCAAAATTTCGCCTCTATTTCTTGTTACACAACCATCTTCTTTTCTCAGTGCCATAATCTGTTTTCTTCCCTTACTGAGATGTCCCTTTGCTATCTTTAGGCTTTGGTTGTTTTCAATTGCTTTCCTCACTAGTTCACAGTTGAATTTCCTTACGTCTTCAGTGATACTTTTTCGTACTGTCTTGCATAGCTCTATGTATTCCACTTTGGAAGTCACATCTACTTTAGTTGTCCTCATCTCTCTTCTTTTTTGCATCAACATTTTGGTTTTTCCTGATAATTTGTTCACATGCAAATTGTTCTTATACCCAGCTAATTTTGTTGCTGTTTCCATAAGAGCTTTGGTTACTTTTCTGTTAACTTCAGAAATATCCACTTCTTCCGATGTTAGGCCTTCTAAAGCAGAGAATTCGTTCTTCAGTTCCAACTTGAAGGTATTATGGTGTTTTTTAAGGTTGGTTATGTCAATACATTTTGTTTGTCTTTTGAGCTTGCCACGTTCGAGTTTAGTGTGGAGGTGCATCTTACATCTCACCAATCTATGGTCACTACCTGTGTTGAAGTTGTTTAGCACACTGCAGTCTTCTATGATGATTTTTTTGTTACACATAATAAAATCAAGTTCACTTCTCGTCCCATTTGGATGTCTCCGTGTCCATTTCCTGTGCGGCTTTTTCTTGAAAAAGGAGTTCAAGATGAAAAACCCTTGTGCCTCTGCAAACTCTACGAGAGTATTTCCACGCTGGTTTCTGTTGCCGTGACCGAATTTACCTACTGAAGTTTCATTCTGTTGCCGTTGCCCTATTTTTGCATTGAAATCTCCCATAATTATCTTCAAGTGCTGCTTACCTTTATTATTTAGATGACGAATTTCCTCATAAAATTCTTCAATTTCTTCTTCAGCATGACTTGTGGTGGGTGCATAAGTTTGAATAATCTGAGCCTGGTATCTTCTCGAGAGTTGGATAACGAGTCGTGCAGCTCTGTCAGAGGAACTTTCAACTTCTACAACTTTATCCTTCAGTTTCTTGTTAATTATAAATCCAACACCACTAGTTCTACGCGTATCTGTCCCACGATAGTAGAAGAGATGTCCACTTTTCAGTTCAACGAGATCATCTCCTTTTCTCCTTACCTCACTTAGCCCGACGATGTCCCACTTGATCCTTTGTAGTTCCTCTTCCAATTCAAGAAGCCTTGAATCAGAAGATAGGGAGCGTCCATCATACGTAGCCAAGGTCAGCATGAGATGGCAGCCTAGTCCGGTCCTCCGGGGATTCTTAGCACCCTCTGCCTTCATGTCGCACTGGCCGCTGCCATATCCAGGTACATTCCAGCTGCCGGAGACTGAGGTCTAAGATTCAAGTTGTGGAGTCATTTTGGAGGGTTTGGCCATAACTCACCACGCTGGCCAAGCGGGTTGGGGAGTGTGGGATAGCATTTCCTCTAATCCCGATGGTATAGTTATACCGCTATTGGCGGTCGTCAGAGCCCCTTTAGTGGGAACAGGATGCACCACGAGAAGGCGGGGTTGACATGTGTCAAGTAGGGGCTGTGATGTTAAATAGGCATTTGTCAAGGAGAGGCTGTGATGTTAAATAGACATTTGTCAAGGAGAGGCTGTGATGTTAAATAGACATTTGTCAAGGAGAGGCTGTGATGTTAAATAGACATTTTGTCAAGGAGAGGCTGTGATGTTAAATAGACATTTTGTCAAGGAGAGGCTGTGAGGCATTGAGAACTAAATTCCATTGTAAAAGTAGTCCATGTGTAAAGCGATTGTACAACTGAGTGATTTTCATCATGAAAACATGAGGAAATCCATGAAATTGTTAGCAAACGTCTTACGACAGGAGTATAATGAGACCATCCTCACCGTACTAGGCTTTGTTGACGTATACTCAGCAAGGCATTGCCCGATCTCATCGCTCTCGTTTGGCGAAGAACTTATTAAAGGAGCATTCCATTGTGTTCGCAACTTTCGTATGGTCCTCCCAATCTCTGGTTTTTAACCCAGTTCAGCATGTGTCTGTGACAAAATCGAGGTGCGAAATTCCAGCGTAAAACCTTCTACCACCGGCAACTATCAGGGCTTCACGAACGGTTTTCCTGCAACCGTGGGCCACAATACCACGTGGAGATTTCCACGAAGGCTTGCTGTTGTGACGGAAAAGGGTGGACCTATCCGATATTTGGTGGTTGCGTACAGCAAATCATTCTATCATAAGTTTTAAAGCGAATGAGTGTACACTCAGTAGACAAAACATTAGAGATAAGGTTGATGAGCAGTTGACATGATATCCCCGCGCATAGTGGAACAAACCTAAAACGTACGCAGGCGATAAATAGGCGGACCGCAGGGCTTCCCGACAGTGGGGCCGCGGGTGGCCTAGTGGTCAACGCTCGTGACTGCCACGGAGAAAACCTCAGGTTCGATCCCAGGTAGGGTACGAACGCTCGAACCACTAAATATCTGCCGTGCGTCGGATGGGCACGTTAAGTCGTCGGGTCCCGGGTACTGGCCCTCCGGTAATAAATAAGGGCGTCGTCCTCCCCCTCTCTACCTCTCTTCCGTATCACTTTCCTATCGGGCACTCTAGCCCAAATCTTTTAGCTTCCTATTTCTAAGGGTTGTTTAAGACCTGGGGTCAGACACTCCCTTCCTAAAATCCGACTTCCCAACAGTGTGTCGCAAATAGACGAACATAGGGATACGTGGTGATCTAAGTGACTTTGATCGTGGACCCATTGTCGGTGCACGACAGATGGGTAATTCTATCGCCCAAGCTAGACCCACATGTGATTAGAGGTACGACCTGCTCAAAACGCGAAATGACCCTGAAAAAGCGCCCCATTTCCTGTTTGAGTTACGAGAGAAGTGACCGCAAGGTGGCTCTAGTTACACGCTCAAACATCACAATTCACGCCACCATATTGAGGTTTGTTTAGAATTTGCCGTTGAAACGTACCTTTCTGAAGTCCAAAATGTTGCACCAAGTGATGCATAAGTAATATTTTCATTTTATTAGCTTTTTATTGTTGGGAAATATTTATTCTTGTTGGGGATTCCCAGAAGTTCATTCTATCAACTTATCCAGGAGGGTCCCACTTGGGCTGCGCAGTATCAGACGCGGTTATTTTGAAACCACGCATGACGTAGGTGTGGACGCACAGTCTTTCGACTTCTGGCATCCCTGTTTGTTTACAATTGGCGTGCTGGAGTTTTCTTCTATAAACGCAGTTGATTTTCAACCGCTTGAAGTTTGTATCGTATAGTTTTATGTTTATGTTTTGTTTATTTTGATATTTACACGTATTTATCACTGAAATTCATTGCTTCTGTGTTTCGTAAGAAACGCAATAATGCCGGGTTGTGCAGTGGCTTGTTGTACTACGTACAATAGGAAAACCAAGAACACTGACATTATGTACCATGTATTTCCGAAGGATTTATTACTACAAAAATTGTGGATTCAGAAATGTAAGCGTCAGGATTCCTTCAAAGTGTCCAATGCAAGAGTGTTTTCTCAACATTTCACACAGGATGACTACCAGCGTGACTTAAAGGCAGAGTTACTTGGGTTAACTAACAGGAAAGTGTTGAAGCCTAATGCAGTACCTACACTAAACCTTCCCACAAGCAATAATACTGGTATTAATAAGGAAAGTTCGAGAGCCAGTGCTGACATTTCAGGACCTGAGACTGCAACGCCTACTGCACTTAGATGTCATGACCGTGGAGTTCGGAAACGTGCATTGGAAACCCCTTGATAATCTATCAACAAAGAAGAGGAATGTAGAGAAACCGATGGGAACTAATCAAGAAACACAGTGCATGCTGAGTGATATAAAAACAATGGAGAAAAGAATAAAGAAATTGGAGGAAGAAAACCAAAGGCTAAACACAGCGTGCATTCAGATGAGAGTAAGAAACAAGTACCTTCACAGTCAGCTTGTAACAACCCGACGACGTTCTCAGAAACACTTGAAAAAATTTGACACGGAGTTAGAAACTGAAGTAAGGAAAGTTTTAGCAAAACTCTTCACTGCAAATCAGATCCGTTATTTAATAAAAGGTAAGAAATGTGTAAAATGGGAAAGGGAAGACATCTGTAAAGCCATTACTCTGCGTGCAATATCAAGAAAGTGCTATATTTTCTTGAGAGATAAAATGGGGTTTCCATTGCCAGGAATTTCAACACTGAGGCGGTGGACTGCTCGCTTATTCCATTGTCGCCCTGGCATTCTACATGATGTCCTTCAGCTAATGAAGGCACAGGCACAAAGACTTAGTACTTTAGAGTGTACATGTGTCATTTCTTTTGATGAAATGAACATAGATGGCAGAATTTCCTATGACCAAGAAGAAGATAAGATTGTTGGTCCACACAGTAATGTGCAAGTAGTCATGGTACGGGGACTGTTTGCAAGCTGGAAGCAGGTAATATATTTTGATTTTGACATACAGATGACAGCCTCATTGTTGAACAAAATAATATCATCTCTGGAAGATATTCAGTATAATGTTGTTGCTGCTGTAGCTGACCTCGGTGGCAAAAATCGTGCTGTATGGAAGGAATTACAAGTAACACACACAAACACATGCTTCCCCAATCCTCAAATACCAAATAAACGAGTTTGGGTGTTTGCAGATGTTCCACACCTTTACAAGCTGCTAAGAAATCATTTTCTCGATGATGGACTAACACTTCCAGGTAATAAGAAAATTACAAAAGCTGCTATTGAACAGCTCCTTACTCTGGATTGCAGTGAGATGAAGATATGCCCTAAGTTGTCACTTCATCACATTAGTGTGAAGGGCCGTGACCGCCAACGTGTATATTTGGTAACTCAGCTCTTTTGAAACCACACTGCACAAGGAATACGCTTTCTTATGCCACATGAAGAACACGTCGCGAAATTTGTTCAGCTTCTGAACGACTCGTTTGATGTGCTAAATACAAGAAGGCCTACAGATGAGAAGTCTCTGGCATGTGGATTTGGAACTCATCGTGAAACCCAAGAGAGGATTCTACGACAGCTGCATGCATGCATCCGAGGAATGAAGGTAGGTAATGCAACACATCTGTTACCCTTTCAGAAAGGATTCATCACAACCATTCGCTCATTACTGGGACTCTTCACTGACCTGAAGCCTCTTAACATAAAATACATCCCAACTGCTCGACTCAATCAAGACTGCCTTGAAAATTTTTTTCACAAATACGCGGGCTAGGCCACTTCTATGATCATCCATTGCCTACAGAAGTGAAATCCCGTTTGCGTCTCTTGCTTCTAGGTGCCAATGTAAGTGACATTCCATTTTCAAGTGCTGCTTCTGTTGCGCTAGGTGGTGGTGATGATGATTACTTTTTGACATCTCAGTTGTTTAGTGCCGTTTTACCTGATATGTCAGGCAATGATTGAAGGTGAAACTGAGATTCGGGATATTACACTACATGACTCTACAGGTATTCAGGTACCACCTGCTACTCCTGGCTCTGATTGCTCTGTAGAAGGCTTTCGTTACCTTGCAGGTTACATAGCTTACCGAGGAAGAAAATATGACCGTTCGCTGGGTACGCCAACTGGCCAGCTACTTAATCCACCATCAACTACAGAATCAGTACCTGTTGGCTGGATTGAGACCTTTTCACGAGGTGGCCTGCTTGTTCCATCAGATCCATGGTTGGAGAAAGTTAGCCAGTTTGAGTTGATGTTTGCAGAAGTGCATGGACCTGACTCTTTATCCCAGGAACACAAGATTGTACACAAACTATGTGTGAAAATTGGTCAGAGGTTTCCAGATGTTCCTACAGGGGTGATAAAGTTGTATGTTAGAACCCGAACCTTTATACGGCTAAGACATTTAAATGCAAAAGCAAAAGTTAGAAGGCAGAAGAAGCTCAACGCAGAAAAGCACGTAAGTGGCAGGCTTCATCAAAGTGAAAATTTCCTGGATGCACATGGCCAAACCAGATTTTTCATGCCATGGAGAAAATGTAAGCAACCTGCAGAAATAATGCCAAGTGCCAAGGAATTCTGCCATCAGAAAGCTAAGTTTGTTTTTTTTATTTCAATTTTTCATTGTTTGTATGCATGTATGCAAGTATTTGCAATTTTTCTGATAGCTATTATATATACTCATCTGAGAAAGAAAAGTTTTATTTCAATACATCTGTCATGGGCACATTGTGTTAAGGATCAAATCTGGTAAAGGAAAAGTTGTGGAATTGAATTAGCACAGCATCAGTGGTAATGAGTATACCAACTTATTTGCTAGTCATTAACATAAAAAAAAATGTACCACACACATACATAGGAGAGACAGAGTTTTTAAAGATGAAAAATTTTCACCATTCCTTCATGGTGTGTGTTTATATGTATGTATACATGGCGTGTGTGTATATGTATGTATATATGGCGTGTGTGTATATGTATGTATATATGGCGTGTGTGTGTATATGTATGTATATATGGCGTGTGTCATCATCATCATCATCATTGTCAACCATTATCAATCCACTGCTGGACGAAGGTCTCCCCAAGTTTCCTCCACAACGGTCTGTCTTGTGCCAGTCTCCTCCATGTCACTCCCGCATATTTACGAATTTCATCCACCCATCTCCCATGTGGTCTTTTTCTGGGTCTTTTCCTGTCCCTTGGAATCCAATCTAAAATTTCGGCTGTCCATCTATGGTCTGTCCTTCTGGCAGTATGTCCAGCCCATTGCCATTTCAGGGATTTAACTCTGATCATGATGTCTTCCACTCTCGTCATTTTTCGGATCCACGAGTTCCTCTTCTTATCTCTCCTGGTTATACCAAGCATGCACCTCTCCATGCTTCTTTGAGTTGTCTGCAGTCTTTGTATGTCTCTTTTAGTTAAGGTCCACGTCTCTGCACCATACGTAAGCACTGGAAGGATGCATTGATCAAACACTTTTCTTTTAAGACATAACGGCATATTGCTCTTGAAAATTATGCTGTTTCTTCCAAAAGCTCTCCAGGCAAGTTTTGTACGCCGATTAATTTCTTCATCAATGTGACCCTCACTTGATATCTGCTGTCCAAGATAAACATACGTATCTGTTATCTCCAGTTTTTCTCCATCAATCGATAAATCTTCATTTCTTGTAAAAGCATTGAACATCACTTTTGTCTTCTGAAAGTTCATTTTTAATCCCACTTCTTTACTCTTGTCAGCAAGTTCCTGGATCATACTCTGCAGCTCTGATGGGGTAGTTGCAAAAATGACTACGTCATCAGCAAAACGAAGGTGGGTTAGATAATCTCCATTAATCTTTATCCCTTTGTTTTCCCAGTTCAGTGATTGAAAGACATTTTCCAATGTGGCATTAAAGAGCTTCGGAGATATGGTGTCACCTTGTCTCACTCCCTTTCCAATTTTTATGTGTGTTGTATTTTCAAACAGCCGAATCTTTGCACTTGCATTTTCATAGATGTTATTAATAATATTAATGTATGCATCTTCAATACCGCAGGATTTCAGAGCCGTGGTAACTGCTGATGGTTTCACCGAATCAAAGGCTTTTCATAATCGATAAAAGCCATGCACAATGGAAGTTCATATTCCCTCGCTCTTTCAATTAGTTCTCTCAGTACGTGGATATGATCTATTGTGCTGTAGCCACTCCTGAATCCAGCTTGTTCTCCCGGTTGAGCCATGTCCAGTGTTACCTTCAAGCGGTGTGAAAGAACTTTAGTGAAGATTTTATAAACCACTGATAGGAGGCTGATAGGTCTGTAGTTCCTGAGATCCTCAATGTCACCTTTTTTATGTAGCAGGATCATTGTAGCATTGTTCCAATCCTCAGGAATCTTCCCTTCATTAAGGCATCGAGTGAAAATTTGGGCGAGTACTGTTTCAATTTCTCCACTTGCTTCTTGTATGATGTCTATAGTAATTCCATCTTCTCCTGGAGCTTTCCCCCGCTTCATGTTCTTGATTGCATGAGCAACTTCTGCTGGGAGGACTGGAAGAACTCCGGTACCTTTCATGATGTCTGGAGTACATGTATCATCCCTTTCATATAGTTTGGAGTAGAAATCTTTCACTTTTGTCAAAATTTCGCCTCTATTTCTTGTTATAGAACCATCTTCTTTTCTCAGAGCCATAATCTGTTTTCTTCCCTTACTGAGATGTCCCTTTGCTATCTTTAGGCTTTGGTTGTTTTCAATTGCTTTCCTTACTAGTTCACAGTTGAATTTTCTTACGTCTTCAGTGATACTTTTTCTTACTGTCTTGCATAGCTCTATATATTCCACTTTGGAAGTCACATCTTCTTTAGTTGTCCTCATCTCTCTTCTTTTTGCATCAACATTTTGGTTTTTCCTGATAATTTGTTTACATGCAACTTGTTCTTAGACCCAGCTAATTTTGTTGCTGTTTCCATAAGAGCTTTGGTTACTTTTCTGTTAACTTCAGAAATATCCACTTCTTCCGATGTTAGGCCTTCTAAAGCAGAGAATCTGTTCTTCAGTTCCAACTTGAAAGTATTATGGTGTTTTTTAAGGTTGGTTATGTCAATACATTTTGTTTGTCTTATGAGCTTGCCACGTTCCAGTTTAGTGTTGAGGTGCATCTTACATCTCACCAATCTATGGTCACTACCTGTGTTGAACTTGTTTAGCACACTGCAGTCTTCGATGACGAATTTTTTGTTACACATAATAAAATCAATTTCACTTGTCGTCCCAATTGGATGTCTCCATGTCCATTTCCTGTGTGGCATTTTCTTGAAAAAGGAATTCAAGATGAAAAATCCTTCTGCCTCTGCAAACTCAACGAGAGTATTTCCACGCTGGTTTCTGTTGCCGTGACCGAATTTACCTACTGAAGTTTCATTCTGTTGCCGGTGCCCTATTTTTGCATTGAAATCTCCCATAATTATCTTCAAGTGCTGCTTACCTTTATTATTTAGATGACGAATTTCCTCATAAAATTCTTCAATTTCTTCTTCAGGATGACTTGTGGTGGGTGCATAAGTTTGAATAATCTGAACCTGGTATCTTCTCGATAGTTGGATAACGAGTCGTGCAGCTCTGTCAGAGGAACTTTCAACTTCTACCACTTTATCCTTCAGTTTCTTGTTTATTATAAATCCAACACCACTAGTTCTGCCAGTATCTGTCCCACGATAATAGAAGAGATGTCCACTTTTCAGTTCAATGAGATCTTCTCCTTTTCTCCTTACCTCACTCAGCCCGACGATGTCCCACTTGATCCTTTGTAGTTCCTCTTCCAATTCAAGAAGCCTTGAATCAGAAGATAGGGAGCGTCCGTTGTAGGTAGCCAAGGTCAGCATCAAATGGCAGCCTAGTCCGGTCCTCCGGGGATTCTTAGCACCCTCTGCCTTCATGTCGCACTGGCCGCTGCCTTGGCCAGGTACATTCCAGCTGCCGGAGACTGAGGGCCAAGATTTAAGTTGTAGAGTCATTTTGGAGGTGTTTGGCCATAACTCACCACGCTGGCCAAGCGGGTTGGTGAGTGTGGGATAGCATTTCCTCTGATCCCGATGGTATAGTTATACCGCTATTTGCGGTCGTCAGAGCCCCTTTAGTGGGAACAGGATGCACCACGAGAAGGCGGGGTTGACATTTGTCAAGGAGAGGCTGTGATGTTACGCATCACCTGACCTTACATCCCATGGCGTGTGTATATGTATGTATATATGGTGTGTGTATATGTATGTATCTATGGCGTGTGTGTATATGTATGTATATACGGTGTGTGTGTGTGTGTGTGTGTGTATTTTTCAAGATGTCATTTTTTAAGTAGATATTCGATATAGCTTCTATATCTTCACTTCCAGAAAAAATGTCAACCTTCTTAAATGATGTGTGTGGGTGTGTACAAACAATTTTAAAAGAAAAACCTAAAAAAAGAAGAATGTCAAAACCCAATCACAGAGCTATATTCTCCCCTTGATGAGGGCTAAAACTAAAAAACTGTAAACTCTAAAAGTGAGATTATAAAAGGAGACATGTAATGTAGAACATGTTGAGAACAATCACTTATTCCTTCTTCAGGGGTCAAACAGAAATGATCCCTCTCTCATTTCTACAAAGACCTGAAAGTGGGTTTCTGCTATATTACATCTGCTTAAGTGCACCAAATATAAATTTTGTAAGTTAATAAAATCTTTGAACATTAAATTCTACTAAACCTTGTAACCTACTAAAACAACCAGCTAGCACACATGCTGGTAAAAAAGGTTTAAAGTGAAAACCACATTCTTAAGCTTAGAGCAAAATAATAAGCTTATTTAACTTTACAGGAAAAAGGCAATTTTGAAAAAAAAAAAAAAAAAGGGACGTATAACACTTAACTCTTGGTTTTCTTGCGCATATATTTGTTTTTTTGTTTTGTTTCTTTTAGCTTGCTTATGTGTTATATACATTCACACCATGAAGGAATGTTGTAAAATGTTTCAAGAGTGAATATATAGAGAGACAGAATATTTTTCGTGTTGTTCACAGTACGGAACTGATTGATTTGGCAGCGATGCGTATCGCCGCCTTTGTTGGCATTTTTTGATGAAGTAAATTTCAGAAATAATTTAAGTATCGGTGTTCAACCTTAATTCTTGTAGTTGTTTATTTTGTATAGTGGCTTGGCGGTAAGTATTAAAATATGAGTTCACATATATGCAAATAAATTGGGAAATGTTGCGCTTCACGGAAGGTAAATGGTTTGATTTCATGATTTTGATTTATGTAGGAGCAGTTTTTTGCACTTTTATTTCGTTATTATCATAATAAGTGTGATTATTACGATCGTTTCGTATGCCTTAACCCAACGCCACAAGACGCTCAAAGCTGCCATGTTGGCTGCCGAGCGTCCACGCCGACGTCATCCCAACCTTATTGCAACTTATCGTATTTACAGATTGTCTAGTATCAATATCGAAGTTTTTAATAAAGAAATTGCGTAGAATTAAAAATAAAGGACCTTTCCTGTTATCTGCCAGCCACTATTTGATTTCCGAATAAGAACGCTTTCAAGTAGTTCTCTATTTGGAAAGTAGAACATAGAGCCCTGGGCAACAGATGCACAGTGATCCTTATCTATGCGTACCACCTCCACCTGTGAGCAGTAATCACGTTCTTTTGCCCGTTTGTCTGCGCTTGAAAGTAGAACACAAACTCGTTGGGGCGCTCTTAGGAGCATGTCGGATTCGTACCTATTTGAATTTATGTGGCGAAAAAGATTGAAAACTAATGACGATCCATTTTTAAAAATTATGAAAAATATCGTATCGTATTGGCCCCCAAAGTGATATTGGTACTTAATTTGTAGCTATTTTTTTATACTCTATATTTTTTCTTTTATGTATTTCTTAAACAGTTTAAATTTTATTAAAAAGCGAATAAGGAGATGTTTGCTATTTATAGTGTCATTTTATAAACCAATAAAAACAATTCCCATAACATTTATCGTGAACTACTTTCTCTCATGTTGGATGTGATCAGGTTTCCTGTAAACAAAGCGGACCGATACACTTAAAATCGAGAGCTGCTTGAAAGCGTTCTTATTCGGAAGTCAAATAGTGTCATTTTATGTAACAATGAACAAAAGCAAACAGTGGCGGACAGATAACAGGATAGGTCCAAAACAAATAGCTAAACTGACTATCAGTCAGTTCTAAGTATCGTAGTCGTGAAAAAAAGAAATGAATAGAAGTCGTAATAGGACTGTATGCTGTAGGAACATAAATGCACTTTATTTAGATCTTAGTGGAAGATATGAAGATATGGAATATGTGACTAGTAGAATAAACAGGAGTACTTAACACATGAGAATGAAGCACAGAATGGTACACAGCATCGCATAATGCAAGTGCAAAAACAAAAAACATTAATTTAGAGTTTTAAGTTGCAGAGATATTCACACTTAAGAACACACAACAGCAGTGCAAAATTTTTCTAAGCCGCCGTGAGTTGTGCGGGTAATAAGAGACCCCTGGTGAGACGCTTGTGCGTAAACATTAGAAATAATGAGACGCTATATACAGGGTGTTAAGTCTTTTGACAAAAGAAGAGGGGTGATAGTACCCATCAAGACGAACAATATTTACAATGGAACCTAGGGTCGCATTCCACTCTGAGTGCCAGAAAAGAGTAAGAGTTGAACTTTCAACAGTGCGAAGAAAGAGAATTAACGACATCATAAGTTGCACAATCCCATTTATGGAGATCAAGGACAGACTCAAAGTAGATGCTCAAAGTGGCGGCCACGGGTGCCGTTGCACAATTCACACCGCCGAATGAAAGACTGGCGCACCCTCTCGAAGACTCCTGGTGTCGTGTTTATCCTGTCCGCTGCAACAACGATTCTCGCGACGAGATCTTCCACGGAGTCCACAGGCGTCTCGTACACCAATGATTTCATGTGCCCCCAGAAGAAGAAGTCCAGTGGGCTTAAGTCCGGTGTGCGTGGAGGCCATGCCACAGGTTCGCCACGTCCAATCCATCATGCGGGATATGTGGCATTAAGGAGGTGTCTACTGCACCTTGATAAGCCAATCAGCTGCAACTGTTGATGCTGCGTCTTTTCCCTGGCAATTTGCATACGATAAATGCTTGACGGTGATGTTCTGGCGATGTGCTACTTCTCCGGCACGAAAGAAATGACGACTTGTGCTTGTCGGACGTATTTCGAAGTTACTCTTTTCTGACACTCAGAGTGGAATGCGACCCTATGTCCCATTGTAAGTATTGTTCGTCTCGATGGGCACTATCACCCCTCTTCTTTTGTCAAAACAGTTTACGAACACCCTGTAGTTTGCCATTTGGTTAGGTCTTTCTCTAATCACATGTGGGTCTAGGCCCAAGTGGTAAGAACCTTAAGGTTTCCGAGGGCAACGATGTCAAGACTGTACCGCAAATATAACGTCGACGGACGTACCAACACCCAGAGTACAAGCGGCGACCGACCATACTCCACTCATGACCGGGATCAACGTAGACTATCCAGACTCGTACAGACCGACCGCCTTGCAACGGAGACGCAAATCTTATCCGGGCTAAATGTCGGAGGCCCAATCAGCATCAGCGACGAACGGTACGGCGCAGGTTGCATACCATGGGCTACGAGAGCCAACACTCTACTCGTGTGCCACTGTTGACTGCTGGTCATCGGACATTACGCCATCTGGTGGCAGCACATAAAAACTGGACCTCTTCAGAGTGTCGCCGCGTCTTGTGGTCCGATGAGTCCCGTTTCCAGCTGTACCGAGCTGACGGGAGAGTGTGGGTGTGGCGTCGAAAGCATGTGGCTATGGCCTCGTCGGGTCAGGTGGGCTGTGTTTAAGGTGGTGGTGGTTCTGCGATGGTTTGGGGAGCCTTCTCATGGGGCACATTAAGTCCCTCTGCAGAGATCCTTCACCGCTGCGTGCTACCAGCATGCTCTGGATGATCACCTACACACTTTCATGGCCTTTGCGTATTCTGCGGCCAATGATCTCTTTCAGAAGGACAATGCGCCGCCTCTCCGGGTCGCAACCACCCAGGCGTGGCTCGTGGAGCACTCATCTAAATTTGGGACCATCCAGTGCCCCCCCCCCCCCAAGGTTCCCGGATCTAAACCCCGTGGGAGCTTTCTGAGATGCTGGGGAGCAGAACATCAGATCCATGGATCCTGAACCAACGTCTGGGTCGCAGTTGTGGACTAGCCCCCCCCCGGTGGCGTAGTGGCCTAAGTGATGGGCTCTGATCATTCGTCCGAAAGGGGTCAGGGTTCGAATCCCGGTGAGGCATGGATGTTGTGTTTGTCTTATGGCACTGGCTCTCTCCCTTCCGTGGAACCAGTGACCCTAAATTAGGGACGGGCGACTGAGTTGCTCACGGTGGTCGTTAAACCTCCAATAAAAGAAAAAGAAGAAAGTTGTGGACTATGCTGCAACAGGGATGGCCGACAGTACCTCCGGAAACCTTCCGGCATCTGGTGAAATCGATGCCTCGGCGTGTATACAGGCCGCTATTAGGTAGGTATCTACAGTATAATGTTTGCCCATTGAGTGTACAATGAACGACGCACTGTAATTTATGCAAGAAAGCACAATACAGTAGTAAGCATAAAGAATGATAATACTATGATTATTTTACTTGAGAATAAACGGACCCACGATTCTTACCTGGATTTGTTGGAAATTGTCTTTTATCATAACCTTCAGGAATAATGACTGACTGGTTATAACCCCTGGAAATGAACATTTATGATCAAGAAATGCATTAAAAATAGAAAACAAAATGAAATAAAGTAAACACGAAACTTCATTGGCACTGAAATCGTATTCCTCTACTGATTCTGGTTTTCTATTTTTTCTATGAATATAATTCGTTAGTACGAAATATCACAGGGAAAGCCACATTTCAACTGCAAGTTGAAAAGTAAGCGAAAATGATACGTAGTCGAAGAGTACGTATCATTTGATGGGCACATTTCACCCGTTATCAGTGTTTTTTCTGTTCCAATTTGCGACATCTTTTTGCTTTTAAAGCAAAACAAGAAAGATGACACCGAATTTTCGGGTGTAATAAGCACGTCTTTTGAATCCGTTCGGACGCAAATTAAATTTATCAAAGCTATTCAAAGTCAATGGAACCGGAATGGAAAACAATAGTATCTGACAGAAGAAAGAAGTTTTTCAATCGGGTCTTTAATCCCAGATATTGCTGTAAACGGAATCGTGAGCTTACGAACTCTTAGAAACAGAGTTATCGGCAAAAATAAGATGTGACTTTACGTCCCCTGGTGGGAAAACCATGCATTATTTTAGGAAGAAAGTATTCTCAAAAGGTTTATCCATATGAGCGGTATCGGTCCAAGAAAAAAAATTTAGTCGAGTTTTCAGGTGCCCAGATTTTGCTACAAATACATCAGAAGCAGATATTAACACTTATGACCCCTGGTGGCCAAACCATTCTTTGCCAAACATTAGAAATTATGTGAAAAACATTTTTCATCAGGTCTTGTATGCGATACAGGAAGAATTTTTCAAATCGGAGTTTTAGGAGCAGAAAACGCAATTTACCTTTGTGCGCCCTAGCGGAAAGTCTATGATTTACTTGAAAATTTTGAATTTATAGGAAAAACATTTCGCATCGGAAACACTATCCAATAAAGAAGGAATTTTTCAAATCGGACTCCTAGAAGTCAGGATATTGACAAAAATAATATACATCTACGTATATTATTTTTGATGTATATTATAATAATATACATCTACGCCCCCTGGCGTAGAAACCATGCACTATTTTAAGAAGAAAATAATTCTAAAAGGTTTGTCGACATGAGTAGTATCGGTCTACAAACGACGTTTTTTTCAATCGAGAATTTAGAACCTCATATTTTGCTGCAAATACATCAGAAGCGGAAATTAAGATTTACGTCCCCTCGTGGCCAAACCGTTTTTTTTTACAAAAATTAGAAATTATGTGCAAACGATTTCTTATCAGGAGCTGTATCCGGTGCAGAAGGAATTTTTCAAATCGGAGATTTAGAAGCAGAGATATAGGGGGAAACGCAGTTTATCGCAAGGCCCCCTAGCGGAAAGTCTATGAATTACTTGAAATTTTTGAGATTACATGAAACACATGTCACCCTGGAAACACTATCCAACAAAGAATGGATTTTTCAAATCGGACCCCTAGAAATAGAGATATTGACAAAAATAAGATATACATCTACGCACCGTGGCGTAGAAACAACGCACTATTTTAAGAAGAAAATGTTTCTAAAAGGTTTGTCGACATGAGTAGTATCGGTCTACAAACGACGTTATTTTCAATCGAGAATTTAGAAGTTCATATTTTGCTGCAAATACATCAGAAGCGGAAATTAAGATTTACGCCCCCTTGTGGCCAAACTATTTTTTTACAAAATTTAGAAATTATGTGCAAACGATTTCTCATCAGGAGCTGTATCCGGCGCAGAAAGAATTTTTCAAATCGGAGATTTAGAAGCAGAGATATAGGGAGAAACGCAATTTACCTTTACGCCCCCTAGAGGAAAGTCTATGACTTACTTAAAAATTTTGAAATTATATGAAACACGTGTCACACTGAAAACACTATCCAACATAGAAGGAATTTTCAAAGCGGACTCCTAGAAGTAGAGATATTGACAAAAATAATATACACATCTACGCCCCCTGGCGGAGAAATTGTGGAATATGTTAGGAAGAAAATATTCCGAAAAAGTTTACCGTTGTGAGTGGCATCAGTTCACGAAAAGAATTTTTTCGATCGATATTTTAGAAGCTCAGATTTTATGGCAAATACATCAGAAGCAAAAATTAACGCTTTCGTCCCCTGGTGGCCAAAGTATTCTTTACCAAAAATTCGAAATGATATGCAAAAGATTTTCCGCCAGGAGATGTATCCTCTGAAAAAAAAAAAAAAAAAATTTAATCGGAGTTTTAGAACAGGAGAGTTATCGGGAAAAATGTAATTTACTTTTACGCTCCCTAGCGGAAAATCTATGAGTAATTTGAAAAAGAAACTATCTAAAATACTATTCGACATAAATGGAATCGAAAGATAAAATAATTTTTTCTATCGGATGTTTAGAAGCAAATATGTGGAATAAAACGTAATTTTGAATTCGACATCATCTGCGTTTACGCCCTCTAGCGGCGAAATTGTACATCGTAAGAAAAGACGAAATACAGGATCATCATTCGCATATTTCAAGCTTCCGAATGCAAAAAGAATTTTTCAAATCGGACTAATAGTTGCAGAGATATCGTGGGTACAGATGGACGGACGGACGGACAAACCGATAACATAAACACCATCTTTTTTTACAAAAGACGTGCTAAAAAGCGACAGAAGGCTTTAAAAAAACCCCTTCATTTGCTGAAAATTAGGGCATCTTTATCGCAAAACTGGAAATAAACCACAGGGAAGTCTCTGAAAAATAAGTTCGACGAGGTACGAGCTTGACATTAAATGTTTTGTTATTTTTAAAGAAATTTTTCAGGAATCCAACATTTTCTGTTGCCTTGAGGCTACGAACCCTGTTTCTAACGCAGCTTTCAATTGGTCGGTCTTCTGAAGTTATATGAGATTTAAACAGCCCTTTTCTTGACACTTTGCTCTTTATGGACATTTAACATCCTATGTCCGAAAAGTTGCAGGGCCGACGCAATAAAGAACTTAAAATAGCACCACGCTCACAATTAATGCTAATCACCTTCAAAATACCGCTCTTCTGAATCAACACAAAAGTTAGAGCGTTTCTGAAGATCCTGAAAATACACGATCTACCAACAAGTAATTGTAAACCCCTGCAATCGACGATATCTGCGGTCCTGATACACGTCACGGCCGCAGCCATTAAATATCGTGAGGGAAGCAACAACGTAACCAGTCGCATGCAAGATGCCACGCAGTTCGGAGCTCTCGGATTTCGAGAAAGGTGTGATCGTCGGGTATCACAGAAATGGCCGATCCATACGTGACATATCCAGGGAGTTGAAGTACCCAAAATCGACAGGGGCCTACGTGATTGGCAAGTGGAAGATTAGAGGTGACTGTCGGAATGTGCCCCGACCCGGCAGACCCACAAAACTGGGAGTTAGAGACCGACGGGTGCTGGCCAGAGAAATTCGGAAGAACCGCACCAAATAGATGGGCCACATCCGCGAGGAGTTTCAACAGGCATCCGGGAGTGTTCTTTCGATGAATACCATCCGTAAGGAAGCCCATCTGCTCGGTTATCATGGACGTGCTGCCGCCCACAAGCCTTTGATCACCAAGTCCAATAGCGCTGCTTGGCTAACGTGGTGCAAACAACGTCGACAGTGGACCGTTGAACAGTGGAAACAGGTTCTCTGGAGCGACGAATCAAGGTTCACCCTCTACCGTTCGGATGGCAGGGTCTGGGTTTGGCGTCTGCCTGGAGAACGCCTCCTGCCGGAATGTATTGTGCCAACTGTGAAGTTCGGCGGCGGTGGAATTATGCTATGGGGGTGTTTCTCCTGGTATGGCACGGAACCCTTGGTCGCAATTCCTGGTAGCCTCAACGCCGAGACCTACTGCACCATTTTGCATGACCATGCGCTTCCTACGTTGCGGCAGTTTTACGGGGTGGACCCATGTTACTTTCAGGATGACAATGCCACCTGTCATGTTGCGAGGTCCACCATGGCTTGGTATAGTGACAATGGGTTTAATCGAATGGACTGGCCTGCGCAGAGCCCGGACCTTAACCGTATCGAGCACCTCTGGGACGAGTTGGAGCGTCGATTTAAAGGGTGCCCCCACCGTCCGAAATCGGTGAAGGAACTGACCTGTCTTCTCCAAGCCGGGTGGAAGAAAATGCCGCTAGCCGTCGTACAACGCCTGGTTGAGGGTATGCCCCGGAGGGTCGCAGCTGTAATCGCCGCTCGCGGAGGCTCCACCGTCTATTGAAGGTGAATAAACTTCGTTTTCCTTTGCTATTACAGGTGTCCAATTACTTGTTGGTAGATAGTGTCGTTCTGGTAGGCACTTTCCGGGATATCCGCAAGTTGTTTTGTCATGGATAGATATAATGTCTTCTCTGCATGATACTGTCTTTCCAGTTCCCGTTTTATCAGCGCTTTGTTGCTTGGTTTGTGGATCATACTGCAGGCACTATGTTTCATCTGCAATGACTCTGGAGCAAAAATCAGGATCCTCAGCTGCAATGCTCTGCAGATCGGAACAGATCGATGAACCAGCATCCTTGTGATCATCATTCAGAATGCGGAGTACCAATCTTGCATTAAGTTTTCGTTTTCCCAGATCCTCACGTAGCATCTCGTGACAAATAGACTTGCTGATTCCCACCGACTCAGCCAAAAGACTCACTGTAATTCGGCGATCTTTGTTTAACTGATTCCGCACATCTTCTTCTGTCCGCACACTGGACGAACGCCCAGATCTCGGATCATCATCAAAGGATTTCCACGCGTCACCCTATAACGAAGTGAATTTCTCCGTCATTTTTATCCGCGCCGGGGTTCGAACCCGGGTCCACTCATTCCGGAATAAGTTGCTCTACCAATTAAGCTACGCGGACGTTTTATTCTGATTCCTATCTGCCTTTATGTCGTGTGCGTCCTTCTGGCAGGTACGTCACATCTCCTGGTACGTTACATCATCTCCCCCTTATTTTTCTTTCGAAGTGCTGCTCATATTTTTCCTATCTCGCGGTGTGGAAATAACATCACACCAATGCGAGAGTTTGAACGGTCGGGTCATCCGGGTAGTTCGGGCGCCATTATAACGAAGTGAATTTCTCCGTCATTTTTATCCGCGCCGGGGTTCGAACCCGGGTCCACTCATTCCAGAATAAGTTGCTCTACCAATTAAGCTACGCGGACGTTTTATTCTGATTCCTATCTGCCTTTATGTCGTGTGCGTCCTTCTGGCAGGTACGTCACATCTCCTGGTACGTTACAACCCTACTGTGCATACCATTCGAAAACTCTGTTGCGAGATAATGTTTTGTTTTCATACGTTTCTTTTAACATTTTGTAAGTTTCAGTAGCTGATTTACCAAGTTCCCAACAAAAGCGAATGTTTACTCTCAGCTCTTCCATGGCTTATATGAAATGGGACGAGAACACTTGCTATATGACTCCCTTAATGCCCGTCTGCCACCTGACGGTACTGGTATAAACCGGTTTCTAGCTGCTCGCTGATTGGCCAAGGAAGGCTGTCTCTCTGGCATACACGTAACATTTTTATCCCACTACTGTTACGTCAGTTATGCTGTCAGTCCTGGAACTTATTGGACGTAGTTTGTAAAATGCTTATTGCGGCTTAATTTTTTTCCAGCAGGAGACGACGCTCGCTTCACAGACAGTTGATTAATTCGAAACAGGGCGTCTCCTCTGTCGGTTTTTTCACCAGACTGATGTTAAAAATACACCGAAGTGCCAGAAAAACTGGTACACCAGTCTAATACTTGGTACGTCCTCCACGGGAGCGCAGTACTGCAGAAGTACGACGGGATATGGACTCCACTAGCTTTTGGAAATGTGCTGTAGGCAATGCACACCATACTTCCTTCAGGGCGTTCCCCAATTCAGGTGTATTCCGAGGTCTCGGATTCCTGTGTTCGATAACGCGTTGCATGACATCCCAAATGCGTTCTATCACGTTCAGTTACGGGGACTTGGGTGAGAATGGCAACACCCCAAACTCAGATGAATGCTCCTCTAACCATAATGTGGCGTCCCGACACTTGTGTGGAGGTGCATTGTCCTGTTGGAACAGGCCCAACCCATCAGCATGAATGCAGGACATGAACGGGTGTACTACGTCAGAAAGGATGCAAACATAGCTTTGGCCGGTCACAGACGTTTCTAGAGGTTCCAGGGGTCCCAGTGGAGTCCAGTTAAACACCCCCCTACCATTACGGACCTCCCACCAGCCGGTACAATTCCCTGTTGACAGGCGGGATCCATGGCTTCATGGGGTTTGCGCCACACACGAATCCTTCGATCTGCCCGATACAGTTGGAAACGCGACTCGTCAGACCAGGCTATTTGTTTCCAGTCATCAAGTGGCCAGTGGCGGTGTTGCCGTGCCCAAGCGAGGCGCATAGCTCTGTGTCGTGCACACATCAAGGGGACTCGAGTTGAACGTCGGCTCCCGAAGCCCATATCGTGCAGGGTACGTTGCGAAGTCCGGACACTGATGCTTGTTGAGGCTCCAGCATTGAATTCCGATGATACCTGCGAGAGTGTTGCACGCCTATCGCGTGAAGCAATTCTTGCCAGCCGACGATGGTCACGTCCACCCAATGTCTTTTTACGGCCACACTGGTATCTTAGGTAGGAGGTTTCGCCGGAATTCTTGTAGTCACGGTACACCCTGGCAATGGTCGTCCGTGAAAATCTGAACTTCGTTTCTACCTCCGAAATACTATGGTCCATCTCACGAGCGCCAACTATGACACCGCGTTGAAAATCGCTTAAATCGTTATTACTTGTCATTCTCATGCCGAAAACAGCTCTGACAGCTTGCAAATTATCATGATCATATGCAGAGGATTTTAGGAAGAGAGTGTCTGACCCCAGGTCTTAAACAACACTTAGAAATAGGAAGCTAGGAGATTTGGGATATAGTGCCCGATAGGAAAGTGACACGGAAACGAAGTAGAAAGGGGGAGGGAGACGTCCTTATTTATTACCGGGGGACCAGTACCCGGTGTCCGACGGCTTAACGTGCCCATCCGACGTACGGTGGATATTTAGTGGATCGAGCGTTCGTACTTGCTGGGATCGAACTTGAGGTCCTTTCCGTGGCAGTCACGAACGTTGCCCACTAGGCCACGTGCGGCCTCTGACAGCTGCCAAGGATATCTATCGCTTTACATACGCACTGGCGGATGCAACCGAGTAAGCACATAGATGATGTTGCTAGGTATTTTGCATAAGCTCGTCTCTACCAGTTTTTCTGGTACTTCAGTGTATATTGAGAAGTTTTTACAATTCCGGTTTGTCATGAAATAACAATTCGCCCCGTCAGGAGGAAATGACATCATAATTTTTATCGTAGAAACAGCACATTATTTCTCCCCGTCGGGGCGAAATAGTTGCACAGATGAATCCTGCGTGAGATTTCTTTCCTATTAAAAAACGCTGCTCAGAGTTGGCCCAAAGATGCCTCTAAGTAATAACATCTGGATTCAAAAAACAATTCTCAAATCTGAGAATTGTTTTTGTATTGTTCCTCACGTATTTGGACAAGACTGACGTAGTAGTTTTAACACCAAAGCAGCAAGAGCAATGTTTCAGCCTTTTCAACCTATCAAAAAATTATTATGAACGCTCTAAAAGCTCTCTGTGGCCGAGTGGTACGAAGCGCAGGCTCCGAAGCATTCATCCGAGATGAGCCCAGGTTGGAATCCAGGGTGAGGTCCGAATGGTTTGTTTTTCGTACTTTCCGTCCCTGGAACCAGAGGCGCCAACTTAATGATGGACGAATACTTATATCCCTTAGAGTTTATCATGATGGTAGTTAAATTCCTGAATCAACAAGAAAGACTCCTTCATTTGTACATTCTAATGTGTTTTTATACACATGAAACAAAGAAAATTTTGCAAAAGCTTCATTGTTTTTATCGGATTGGAAACACATGGAATGATGAATGCAGACATAAATCAAAATGTTCTTTCCATGCAACATCATCGCAGAAATTTGAATCTTTAAAAGTCCTGAAACGGGAATCGAACCCTCATCTCCCGATTAGCGCTCGAGTATGCCAAACATTACACCACCCAGGATAATGAAATTCAAATAACGGAGGCATTAATCTGAAACTTCAGACTTTTGATTTCACTGCACCAATCGAAAAAACGTGTTTCATCGTAGTGCTAATGGAAAAAACAGCTTCATTTATGTCTACACTAGTTTTACTACACAGCTTTGCCCGGGATTTAGGCTTTTCATATTCCCTTATATGTCACTGAAAAAATCGGGGGAAAAATTGATACTTGCAAAAAAGAAAAAAGCTGATTTCACAAATTCTGTCATTACAAATTATTTATTCATAGTGTGATTATTTCAGCGCTTGGCCGTACACAACATTTTTGGCTTATTTTTCATCGGCGACAATATATAATTTTGTTGGGTCCTTTGCTCTTGACATTCCAACATACAGCTGTTGAATCAAATGGACCAAAAGTGTTACGAATTATTTAACACGCGACCAAGAGACAAAGCATTGGAACACTGACTGAACAAAATTCGTTAACAATTTGTTATTGACGATCCAATGCATCACGTGCTTTCAGTTTCAGACGTCTTTGAGGGGCGAATCTCTGGGATAAAAAAGTTAAAAACGTATCTTTGCGATAATTTTATGAAACTGGCTGAAATTTTATTGAACACCATAAATCGTTAATAGGAACATGGCCTACAAATTTCACCTGAATCGGTATATAACTTTTTTAATTATTCGTCAAAATGCTGTTAACCGTTTCTGCGTATATATTTCTGTTTGCCGATGAATTAAAAATTCCATACCTGTTTTAAAAGTTTTGACCGGATTCCGGTGAAATATTGAGGGACTCCTCTTATTACCAATTCATGGTGTTGACAAAAATTTCAGCCCGTTTCGCTAAGATTTCGCAATGTTCGTTTTCGCATTTTTTTTGTGTGCACAGTTCTCAAAGAATTGAAACACCTGTGGATGTGCTGCGGCGATGAATGCAGTCACGTGCTTTCAGATTTGGAACAGATAGCGATGACGTAGCAAACGACGCTGACTTTATTAATTAGCTTATTAATAAATTCATAACTCGCGAACGGAACAACTTAGAGATCTTAAAATAGTTATGTTGATCTAGAAATTCCAGTATTAATAAGCTATGAAAAATTTCACGATGCCACAGTTCGGCGCTCGAGAGTTTTTGCTGCTTCAGACAAACAGACGTTTTGTGTTTTATATATAAGATTAATCATTCCATGTGTTTCTAACCTGATATTTATTCATTTGCTGGTGACCTAACTTAGCACTACGATGAAACTCGTTTGTTTCGACTGGTGCAGTGAAATCAAAAGTCTGACGTTTCTGATTAATGTGTGGATTTCATTGTCCTGCTTAGCATCATCATCATCATCATCATTGTCAACCATTATCAATCCACTGCTGGACGAAGGTCTCCCCAAGTTTCCTCCACAACGGTCTGTCTTGTGCCAGTCTCCTCCATGTCACTCCCGCATATTTACGAATTTCATCCACCCATCTCCCATGTGGTCTTTTTCTGGGTCTTTTCCTGTCCCTTGGAATCCAATCTAAAATTTCGGCTGTCCATCTATGGTCTGTCCTTCTGGCAGTATGTCCAGCCCATTGCCATTTCAGGGATTTAACTCTGATCATGATGTCTTCCACTCTCGTCATTTTTCGGATCCACGAGTTCCTCTTCTTATCTCTCCTGGTAATACCAAGCATGCACCTCTCCATGCTGCTTTGAGTTGTCTGCAGCCTTTGTATGTCTCTTTTAGTTAAGGTCCACGTCTCTGCACCATACGTAAGCACTGGAAGGATGCATTGATCAAACACTTTTCTTTTAAGACATAATGGCATATTGCTCTTGAAAATTATGCTGTTTCTTCCAAAAGCTCTCCAGGCAAGTTTTGTACGCCGATTAATTTCTTCATCAATGTGACCCTCACTTGATATCTGCTGTCCAAGATAAACATACGTATCTGTTATCTCCAGTTTTTCTCCATCAATCGATAAATCTTCATTTCTTGTAAAAGCATTGAACATCACTTTTGTCTTCTGAAAGTTCATTTTTAATCCCACTTCTTTACTCTTGTCAGCAAGTTCCTGGATCATACTCTGCAGCTCTGATGGGGTAGTTGCAAAAATGACTACGTCATTATTGGAGCGTAAATCGGGAGATGCGGGTTCGATTTCCTTCCCCGGACGATTAAATTTTCAAATTTCTGTGGTCATGTTACATCGAAAGAACAGCTTGATTTATGTCTATGTATCATTATTGTACTTTTGCGAAATGAATTCGGTTTATGGTAAACATTTGAAAAGCTCCTTTGGTATTTCTTTTGAGGTGGAGGATTTATTAATAATTCGATGAGTATTTAAAGCCATAAAGAATATCCTGCTGCTAATTTAGGGACACTGGCTCCTTTCTAAAGCGTTTACAAAAATACGATACATGAAGAAAAAGAAAATTCCAGCAATGATTTCTTAATGATTTAATTTGTGTGCTCATTATTTTTCTGGCACCGCTGTGGCGCAGTGGTCTAAGTGATGGCTTTTGATCATTCGTCCGAGATGGGTCCGGGTTTGAATCCCGTGAAGCATAAATGTTGTGTTTGTCTGACGGCCTTGGATCTCTCCCTTCCCTGGAACCAATAGCCCTAAATTAAGGATGGGAGACTGCTGATAGCCCACTTAATTGCTCACGGAAGTCGTTAAACCTCCAATAATAAAAAAAAATATATATATATTATTCTCGGTAGGTGGCAGCAATGCTTTGATAACACGACATTTCAGATATGGCGTCTCTCTTGTTTGTGACGAAGTCACTAGAACAGTCATCAAATTTAGGCGATTTTTGTGGGATTCATTCAGGGAGTATATGACTAATTATTCCAGAAATATAGGAATAATAATTCATATACTAACAAACTTATCTGTTAAAACATTAAAATTATTATATCACACTTTAATACATCCATATTTTGATTACTGTTTATTATCCTGTGGTCAAACAACCCTTACTAACATTAAAAAATTACATATTCTCCAGAATAAATACGTTCGATTAATAGACCTTAAACGTAACTGAAATGCTAGCAATTTCCTAGGACAAAATACATTTAGATATATATATATATATTTTTTTTTTTTTTTAGTTGGAGGTTTAACGACCACCGTGAGCAACTCAATGGGCTATAAGCAGTCGCCCGTCCCTAATTTAGGGTCACTGGTTCCAGGGAAGGAGAGAGAGCCAGTGCCGTAAGACAAACACAACATCCATGCCTGACCGGGATTCGAACCCGGACCCCTTACGGACGAATGATCTTTAGATATTCCAGAGTCAATCCGAGCAAATACACAGCCGAGTTACATTACTGTGACCACCTTCTACTTTTGACGTCAACAGCGCGTAGCCAATCAAAGAAGGCACGTGTCGTGAGCTGGCTTGGAGGGCATATAAGGTGTGCTGTATGCATTCAGAAAACATATCACTCGTTGCTGTCATGGATAAAATGAGCGATTTATCCGATTTGCAAAAAAGGATGATTATCGGCTTTCGGGCCAAGGGTGGCAGTATTTCTGAAACAGCGCAGTTTGTCAACTGTTCGCGTGCTGCTGTGGTTAAAGTGTATCGTGATTGGAGAATTGGCGTCATTACGAATAAGCGACGTGGCAACTGCGGAGCACCACGTGCCATTGATGTGAGAGGTGAACCTCGGCTTCGAAGATGCGTGAGGGCCGATCTACACGCTACAGTGGAGCAAATCTCTTGCCGAATGAACCAGACGGCTACCGGAAGTGTGTCTAAAACGATAGTTCAGCGAACCCTGCTGCGTATGGGGCTACGATGCAGACGGATGGTCACTGCCCCTGTGATAACGAAGGTGCATCGGCAGAAAAGTCTTACATTTGCGCGGCAGTATCGGAATTGGACTTCTGCTGATTGGCAAAAGATTGCCTTCTCTAATGAGTCGCATTTTCTGCTTCATCGAACGGATGGACATTGTCGTATAAGGCGAGAAACATCGGAGACCAAACACTCTTCAACCATTGCTGGCTGAACACAAGCTGGTGGGGGAGGGGTGGGGCAGCGTTATGGTCTGGGGAATGTTTTCGTGGCATTCTCTGGGTTCACTCATACCTGCGAAAGGCACTATGGACCGAATTCGTTATGAATCCATCTTTGCAGACCACGTACACCCATACATGCCGAGTGTCTTCCCTGGGGCGGACGGGATCTTCCAGCACGACAAAGCGATGTGTCACAGCTAGAAATGCACGACGAAGACTTCAAAGTACTTCCCTGGCCCCCTAATTCCCCAGACGTAAACGCAATTAAGCATCTGTGGGACCATCTCGTTCGTGTTGTTCGCTCTATGGTTCATCCACCATGCACCTTCCAGCAGCTGTAATCAGCATGGCTCCGCATACCTGTGAACACCTTCCAGTACCTTATTGAGTCAGTTCCAGCCCGTCTAGCTGCTGTCTCTGAATATTAGCTGGTGGTCGCAGTAATGTGACTCGACCGTGTATAACATCTTAATAATTAATGAGTTGTTTGACTTCAACGTAGGCAAAGTTACGTATAAACGAATTAAAATGAACTTTGGACAGGAGTTCATAAAAATTAATAGCGCTACGTACCGATAAATATTTAAAATCAAGCTCTGGTGCGACTTACTACACCTAGAACACAAACTACTAAACAAAGTCTCAATTATTTTGGTTCAGAGTTTTAGAATTCATTGCCTGCTGAATTAACGTCTATTAATAGTAACCAAAATTCATTCAATAATGCTTGATGGGTTGAAAGAGGACTACCGACAGAGGGGAAGATGCGGGGAAATTTGAGACCACATGGGGATTCGGTGAATGACCAGAGGAAGGGGAATCTTTAACAACGGGGTTGGGCATGGCGTACAACTCAGTTTCTTCATTACCTTAATGTTTTATTTGCATTACTGTTTACTGAATATATATTTTTTTTGATTGAAGGTTTGACGACCACCATGAGCAACTCAATGGACTATGAGCAGTCGCTGGTCCCTAATTTAGGGTCACTGGCTTCCAGGGAATGGAGAGAGCCAGTGCCGTAAGACAAACACAACATCCATGCCTGACCGGGATTCGAACCCGGACCCCTTACGGACGAATGATCAGAGGCCATCGCTTAGACCACTGCGTCACCGGGACGGCATTATTGAATACAACACTTGCTATATATATATATTTTTTGATTGGAGGTTTAACGACCACCGTGAGCAACTCAATGGGCTATAAGCGGTCGCCCGTCCCTAATTTAGGCTCACTGGTTCCAAGGAAGGGAGAGAGCCAGTGCCGTAAGACAAACACAACATCCATGCCTCACCGGGATTCGAACCCGGACCCCATTCGGACGAATGATCAGAGGCCATCGCTTAGACCACTGCGCCACCGGGACGGCACACTTGCTATCTAATTTAGTTAACATGTTATATTTTAGATCTGTTACTTTTTTTCTTTATTTCTTTGTTTTTCTTTCCTGACCTTGCTGCTGCTATTATGTGAACGCTCTTGGCTTGACTTATACCTAAGGGGATACAAGTCAGGTCTCTGCAAGGCCTTTTCCTTGATCTTCCCTGCTGTAATATTTAGGCTTATATGCAACTGTTTAGAATTATTACCTTTTTATGTAACAGCAAGATCAATAAATGATTTTGAAGTGAATTGAAGATGGGTCCGAGTTCGAATCCCAGTGAGATGTGGATGTTGTGTTTGTTTTACGGCACTGGCATTCTCCCTTCCCTAGAACCAGTGGCCCTAAATTAAGGATGGGCGACAGTTTAAAGGCCACTGAGTTGCTCACGGTGGTCCCTAAACCTCGAATCCAATAAATAAATAAATCTGTGGAAAAAACTGAACATGCAGTTGGTGTATGGGCTGAAGGGGGAGACGTATATCTCATGAAATTCTCCTCGTCATCGCCCACAAATCAGGCAAAACTTAAGTTAAAAAAAAATAAATAAATAAAAGAAAAATTCTACGAAATTTTTATCAGAACGTACATTAGAATTAGCTCCATCATAAAGCACGTAGCCTTAGAATAGCTCCCCTCAGTATCTTTGAACGCAGCCGTCCATATGGAATTGCAGCGTTGAAATATGTTTGGAGCTCATGACATTTTCGTGATAAAAATCCCCAGTTACTTTTTCCTTTCTTTTCCTTGTTGTCTTGCGGAGGGACTGCTGATTGTGAATTTAGAGTCCCCCTCTGCGAGTTCCTCCAGGGGCTGCTGGAGGTGACAAGGCACAGAACGGTGAGCCAGCCTACCTCCTGTCATGAAGCTTTTGTGCATGTGTGTGTTCTTGGTGTAGTGCGTATGCTAACAACTGATCTCATGTGCGGGGAAAATAGAAAGAAATGTAAGCAGAAAAAAGGCAGGAAACTCTCAGCAACAAACTGCGGAATATTTGCCTTCATACTTCGAATCCGGATGTTTAATTTAACAAACGGTTCAGGCGAACCGTTCGGATTTTAACAAACGCTTTGCTAGAACTGGGCCGAACATGCTATATATCACCTCTGGTTCGATCTGTTTCATCTTCATCGGGTCAGAGTGATGCATCTATAGTGGTGGCCGAAATTGTGGACATTTTTTGAAAATTTCATGTTTTGCAAATTTGCAGACTTATAGGAAATGTTCTGTTTCACTAAATGCGAATGCTCATATATCGGTTGAAAGAGAATTTAACGCTGCATTCAATACAAAAAACAGAATCCAAATATCTGCAGTACAAAAACAAGTTATGCTTAGCTTAGTCTACAAAACAAACACAGGTGTGATTCTGTTAAGAAGCGGAATGCGAGTCCATACCCTACTGGCCAATCACATTCCCTGTTCTGGGGACTAATGAAATTGCAATAGCTGTGATAGATCATGTGTCAAGTTGGGGAATGCCAGTTTTGCTGTTCGTTCTGTAGAAGAAAAGCGGTTACCGGTGTAAGCGAAGCGCAGTTGGAGATTGTGTGCATACTTTTAATGTTTCTTGAAATTCAAAGTATAGATAATGAATACATCAATGGCACCAAAGAAAAGAGTTGATTGAACACCCACGAAAAGAAGTAGGATTGTTGTATCACGTGAATCGGATCTATCTTATGCTGAAATTGCAATGCAAGTAGGTGCGACAGTGACGACATTTGGAGCACGAAAGTTGTGTTTATGTTACCAGGAAACAAAGTTACTGAAAACCAAAGCAGGAAAAGACCTAAAACAGTGTACACAATCTGTTGATGGCAGAAGAATAAAAAGGCTGTGTCTCAAGACAGAAGAATTTCGTCTGAGGACATCAGAGGCGAACTGGGTGCAACTCGTGTTTCTGTTAGTTCAAGAACAAACAGAAGAAGAGGATTATATATAAACTAAGAAGTAGGATTCCGAGAAAAAAGCCGTACCTGAAACTACAGCAACGCAGGAAACTACTACAGTGGGCAAAAGAGCACATTGAATGGACAAAAGATCAGTGGAAGCAACTAGGCTGCCATTTGATGCTGACCTTGGCTACCTATAACGGACGCTCCCTATCTTCTGATTCAAGGCTTCTTGAATTGGAAGAGGAACTACAAAGGATCAAGTGGGACATCGTCGGGCTAAGTGAGGTAAGGAGAAAAGGAGAAGATCTCATTGAACTGAAAAGTGGACATCTCTTCTATTATCGTGGGACAGATACTGGCAGAACTAGTGGTGTTGGATTTATAATAAACAAGAAACTGAAGGATAAAATGGTAGAAGTTGAAAGTTCCTCTGACAGAGCTGCACGACTCGTTATCCAACTATCGAGAAGATACCAGGCTCAGATTATTCAAACTTATGCACCCACCACAAGTCATCCTGAAGAAGAAATTGAAGAATTTTATGAGGAAATTTGTCATCTAAATAATAAAGGTAAGCAGCACTTGAAGATAATTATGGGAGATTTCAATGCAAAAATAGGGCAACGGCAACAGAATGAAACTTCAGTAGGTAAATTCGGTCACGGCAACAGAAACCAGCGTGGAAATACTCTCGTTGAGTTTGCAGAGGCAGAAGGATTTTTCATCTTGAACTCCTTTTTCAAGAAAAAGCCACACAGGAAATGGACATGGAGACATCCAATTGGGACAACAAGTGAAATTGATTTTATTATGTGTAACAAAAAATTCGTCATCGAAGACTGCAGTGTGCTAAACAAGTTCAACACAGGTAGTGACCATAGATTGGTGAGATGTAAGATGCACCTCAACACTAAACTGGAACGTGGCAAGCTCATAAGACAAACAAAATGTATTGACATAACCAACCTTAAAAAAACATCATAATACTTTCAAGTTGGAACTGAAGAACAGATTCTCTGCTTTAGAAGGCCTAACATCGGAAGAAGTGGATATTTCGGAAGTTAACAGAAAAGTAACCAAAGCTCTAATGGAAACAGCAACAAAATTAGCTATGTCTAAGAACAAGTTGCATGTGAACAAATTATCAGGAAAAACCAAAATGTTGATGCAAAAAAGAAGAGAGATGAGGACAACTAAAGTAGATGTGACTTCCAAAGTGGAATATATAGAGCTATGCAAGACAACACGAAAAAGTATCACTGAAGACGTAAGGAAATTCAACTGTGAGCTAGTGAGGAAAGCAATTGAAAACAACCAAAGCCTTAAGATAGCAAAGGGACATCTCAGTAAGGGAAGAAAACAGATTATGGCTCTGAGAAAAGAAGATGGTTCTATAAGAAGAAATAGAGGCGAAATTTTGACAAGAGTGAAAGATTTCTACTCCAAATTATATGAAAGGGATGATACATGTACTCCAGACATCATGAAAGGTACCAGAGTTCTTCCAGTCCTCCCAGCAGAAGTTGCTCATGCAATCAAGAACATGAAGCGAGGGAAAGCTCCAGGAGAAGATGGAATTACTATAGACATCATACAAGAAGCAAGTGGAGAAATTGAAACAGTACTCGCCCAAATTTTCACTCGATGCCTTAATGAAGGGAAGATTCCTGAGGATTGGAACAATGCTACAATGATCCTGCTACATAAAAAAGGTGACATTGAGGATCTTAGGAACTACAGACCTATCAGCCTCCTATCAGTGGTTTATAAAATCTTCACTAAAGTTCTTTCACACCGCTTGAAGGTAACACTGGACATGGCTCAACCGAGAGAACAAGCTGGATTCAGGAGTGGCTACAGCACAATAGATCATATCCACGTACTGAGAGAACTGATTGAAAGAGCGAGGGAATATGAACTTCCATTGTGCATGGCTTTTATCGATTATGAAAAAAGCCTTTGATTCGGTGAAACCATCAGCAGTTACCACGGCTCTGAAATCCTGCGGTATTGAAGATGCATACATTAATATTATTAATAACATCTATGAAAATGCAAGTGCAAAGATTCGGCTGTTTGAAAATACAACACACATAAAAATTGGAAAGGGAGTGAGACAAGGTGACACCATATCTCCGAAGCTCTTTAATGCCACATTGGAAAATGTCTTTCAATCACTGAACTGGGAAAACAAAGGGATAAAGATTAATGGAGATTATCTAACCCACCTTCGTTTTGCTGATGACGTAGTCATTTTTGCAACTACCCCATCAGAGCTGCAGAGTATGATCCAGGAACTTGCTGACAAGAGTAAAGAAGTGGGATTAAAAATGAACTTTCAGAAGACAAAAGTGATGTTCAATGCTTTTACAAGAAATGAAGATTTATCGATTGATGGAGAAAAACTGGAGATAACAGATACGTATGTTTATCTTGGACAGCAGATATCAAGTGAGGGTCACATTGATGAAGAAATTAATCGGCGTACAAAACTTGCCTGGAGAGCTTTTGGAAGAAACAGCATAATTTTCAAGAGCAATATGCCATTATGTCTTAAAAGAAAAGTGTTTGATCAATGCATCCTTCCAGTGCTTACGTATGGTGCAGAGACGTGGACCTTAACTAAAAGAGACATACAAAAGCTGCAGACAACTCAAAGAAGCATGGAGAGGTGCATGCTTGGTATAACCAGGAGAGATAAGAAGAGGAACTCGTGGATCCGAAAAATGACGAGAGTGGAAGACATCATGATCAGAGTTAAATCCCTGAAATGGCAATGGGCTGGACATACTGCCAGAAGGACAGACCATAGATGGACAGCCGAAATTTTAGATTGGATTCCAAGGGACAGGAAAAGACCCAGAAAAAGACCACATGGGAGATGGGTGGATGAAATTCGTAAATATGCGGGAGTGACATGGAGGAGACTGGCACAAGACAGACCGTTGTGGAGGAAACTTGGGGAGACCTTCGTCCAGCAGTGGATTGATAATGGTTGACAATGATGATGATGATGATGATTTGGTAGTGATTGAAGAAAATATGTGAGATGTCGAGTGGAAGAAGATCTACATACTGACTGCAAGGGGGCAAAATAAAGCGTCCAATAAACGTTATGATTTAGTTATGTATGTAGCAGATGGTGTTGTCACCCGTCATGTAATCGACGTAACGCTGAACGGAATAAAATATACTGACACGATCTTGGATCCAAAACTGATATCTTCCACCAGGGATATCTTTTCCAATAATGGTTCATTGCAAAGAGTGGTTAACAGTAAAGGGCATTCCGCTGTTGACCTGCACAGGGAATAGCCCAGACCTGAACCCGATTGAAAATTTATGGCACCGTTTGAAAGACCTTGTACGAATGAGGCGTCCATCAAATAAAAGGCAATTAATTGAGGTTATAATTGCTTCTTGGCCCCACGTAATACCAAAAACAGTGCTTTAGAAATTTGTTGGCAGGATGAGACGCCACTGTGATCTTTTTGTAAACAATAAAGGCTACCTACTTTACTAAATACTGATTGTACATTGCAATCGTAAGTATCTGAAATCATTTTATCGAATTGTATTGTAAATTTATCATGATTGCAGCATTCGTACCATAATTGTTTTGTACTGCAGATATTTGAATTCTGTTTTTTGTATTGAAATCGGCATTAAATTCTCTTTCAATTGAAATATAAACATTGGCATTTAGTGAAACATGACATTTCCTATAAGCCTACAAATTTGCAAAACATGAAATTTTCAAAAAGTATGTCCTTCGTTTCAAAAACGCTTGACACATGTGTGTGTGTGTGTGTGTCTGTGTATGGAAACAACCACAACAACAGCACACAGATCATTCTTTACAGAGCAGCAAGAAGAGCTTCTGATTGGTATTATTATCTGCTCATATATCATTACCTTTTTTTTTTTTTTGCTGTTTTGTTTTGTCACTATGACACTCTTGTTTGTAATTACAACTACTGACCTCAGTGTAAAACTACCCTAGGGAGCATGGGACCCTGTCAGGCCTGGCTGCCCCCCCCTGCTTCCTTGCTGTGCATTGTTTCAACTGATATTTCTGTAACACTGGTTCTTTATTTTTTGGCTCAGCAAAATAAATGAATTGAATTGAATTGAATTTAAAATCGTTGTGGGTAAGGTCAGTATTGTCACTTGCGGGACAAAATATGGATACCAAAAACAAGCCAGGAGTGCAAGTAGTCTGAGAAAAACATCCAAAAATACACCAAAGAATGAATCTTTATTGTTGTTAATCGTTATTAGAATAATGGACCTTATTCATGTGACGTCGGAAGTGGATTAATGGGGACCAACATGGCTGCTGATTCAATGCTGTCGCTATTAGAAGGCCCCTTACTGTTGGCCAATTTTAAAAATCTTAACGTCTTGGAGTATACCAAAAAAATTAGTAGAACTACAGGGCAAAGAAGGAGAAATCAATTTCTTAAAAGAACACATCAGAGGTACAAAAATGCACCAAGACAATTTTGTGTTCGATGTATTTTTCACAAGGATGTAGGATAACACAGCCGTCAGTCGTGGTGAAGATTTTAATGAAGGTTTTCTCATACACGGTAAATTAAAGTTTCCCGTTCTTACTGTCGACATTAGCGAAACATTCGAACATTTGAAACATAAATCTGTGAAAGTGGTTCTGCAAAAAGAAAATATTTGTAAGCTCAGACAAATACGAAATATGGAAACAAACTGGGGTTTAAACAATAACAAAGTAAAATTTCCCTTGTCGCACGCTAGGCGATCTATTTAAGAATAAAATGAATGCGTAACATTAAATAGAAAAAAAAATATAGATATGTTTCATACTTTGGGGAAATAACGTAGAACTTAATTCGCAACTTACCGATCCTAATATGCAATCAGTTTTCTCCTTTATTTTTTCGGAAATTAAAATTCAAAGGAACACTACTGACTTCGATTCCTAGGGTCAATATTAAAAAAATCTTCCTCGTTAAAGTAGGCATAACATATTCGGGAATGCACAACGGGATAGAAATCATCACGTTTCATTTTACGCAGCCATTCCTTTAACACTTCTAGCCAGTGTTTCTTTCAGGACTTTTTGGCCGGGGGGGGGCAAATGGAACCCTAGAGGGGCAAGTTTTCCATTTCCTATATATATATAATTTTAACTACTATATTTATATATATATATAGAAGTAATTACTGTATATCTAGCACAGGGACGCATTTAGAGAGGGCCTTGCCCCCCCCCGGGAAATGTTTATTTTTTTGTTTTTTGGTTAAAATGCGACTGACATTAGAAAAACATGCCTTAATTTAATAAAAATGTATTGACTTACATTGAAAACAAAAAATGCTTTAATTTTTCTTCAGTTTTTCATTAACTTTGATTTTGTTCCAGATGGTGGATTTCAAAAAACTTCCTATTTTCGTACCCCCCACCCCCATCGAAGAAAAATTCTACATGCATCTCTGATATAGTTATTACTTCTTCAAACATTTCAGGAATAACAAACTTTCTTCAGCTAAAGGAGGGAGTCCGCAGTCTTGAAATTTTCATCTATTAAAATGCATTCAACGCACTCTTGATCCTGAATCACGATTCCCAGGCAATTAGGTATGATTAGTCTACTTATGATATTTTCAAGAATACCATGCATCGTAATACACTTTTTAACAAAAAAAAATAATACTAGTAATATTTCAAGAAATATTGAAAAAAATATAATTGGAGAAATATTTGTAGCATAAAAAGAAACGAAACTTCCTTTTTCATCATAGCCTGAATTTATTAAAACTTGTCTCGGTATCCTAAAATGTCTCCGGCAAGGCTTCGCCCCCTGGATGTATGCCTGAAAAAAACACTGCTTCCAGCCTCTTTTCAGAGGAAACTTCTGAAAAGTTATGCCTTCCTGTATACATTTTAAATGACAGGATTTGTTAGCACAATCATACAATGAGCAAACGTTAGTCGCGTCGTTAATAAATATACGAAAAATTACGATTTTCCTGAATCCCTACAACATAACTCCTTGTTAAGCAATGGAAAAACAGATGTAAAGAAACTATTGCTGGTCCACAACCACCGAACATATTTCCCATGATGCAATGCGAGGTGATTAAGATCTGTTCCACTGGGAAAAAAATCATAAAAATGCAACATTTAAATACTATGAAAATATTAGCCAAGACTTTTTGATGTAGAATCAGAAAATTTAATATCCTAATTAATGGTTAACAACGAAGTGAATGAATTGCTTTTAGCACTTATAAGTCTTACCTGCTTATCGGTAAAAACGTAAGCAGCAAAGTAACTTGGGTAGTCAACACTCTCTTGTACATAACTTCTCATCTACGGCAAATCTGAAAGTTAGATCTCACTTTAGCATGCAATTTCATTTGAAATTTTTATCTACGAAATTAGTACATAACTGTGTATGTGATTTACGGAATTTACATATCAAGACACCACCTTAATGCCATTCGAGAAGACTAATGTAGAAAGTTAATATGGTAGGAGATGAAATTAAATGATCATACGTTATTGAAGACATGCATATAAACATGTTTACACTGTATATGTAACTGCGAAAGTTTAAAAAAGAAAGTTCAGGTAAAACAAGAAATATTATGGACTACAGAAAGAAGAAGAGACAGCATGATAGGCCACCTCATCATCATCATCATCATCATTGTCAACCATTATCAATCCACTGCTGGACGAAGGTCTCCCCAAGTTTCCTCCACAACGGTCTGTCTTGTGCCAGTCTCCTCCATGTCACTCCCGCATATTTACGAATTTCATCCACCCATCTCCCATGTGGTCTTTTTCTGGGTCTTTTCCTGTCCCTTGGAATCCAATCTAAAATTTCGGCTGTTAATCTATGGTCTGTCCTTCTGGCAGTATGTCCAGCCCATTGCCATTTCAGGGATTTAACTCTGATCATGATGTCTTCCACTCTCGTCATTTTTCGGATCCACGAGTTCCTCTTCTTATCTCTCCTGGTTATACCAAGCATGCACCTCTCCATGCTGCTTTGAGTTGTCTGCAGCTTTTGTATGTCTCTTTTAGTTAAGGTCCACGTCTCTGCACCATACGTAAGCACTGGAAGGATGCATTGATCAAACACTTTTCTTTTAAGACATAATGGCATATTGCTCTTGAAAATTATGCTGTTTCTTCCAAAAGCTCTCCAGGCAAGTTTTGTACGCCGATTAATTTCTTCATCAATGTGACCCTCACTTGATATCTGCTGTCCAAGATAAACATACGTATCTGTTATCTCCAGTTTTTCTCCATCAATCGATAAATCTTCATTTCTTGTAAAAGCATTGAACATCACTTTTGTCTTCTGAAAGTTCATTTTTAATCCCACTTCTTTACTCTTGTCAGCAAGTTCCTGGATCATACTCTGCAGCTCTGATGGGGTAGTTGCAAAAATGACTACGTCATCAGCAAAACGAAGGTGGCCACCTCATAAGACACTTGAAGTAGTGTGCCAACTTGATTGAAGGTAGAATGGAAGGAAAAGCTGGAAGAGAACGCCCAGAAGAATTCAATATATGAGTCAAATAACAAGAGGAAGACCTTACCGAAACATCAAGCTTATGGCTTAGGAAAGAATTCCTTTGTGGATGATGACTAATGTTGCCCACCAACCTTAGGGTTCAAGAGAAAAGGAGATATGTATAAGGGTCGACCAAATGAAAATGATACTCTTGCGTCGTTGTATAATTACACAGAGCCGTGCATTTACGCCGGTAGATGGCGCGTCATGTCAGGAAGTACGTTGTTCTCGGCGGCACGTGTAAGTGTGCTGTTTGCACGTGTGGAGGCAAGTTCACTACGTAGCGTCGTTACATGGATTCGTCCAAACAGGCCAATTTTTGACGTCAGAAGGTGTTAGTGCAGCCGAAATTTATCTTCCTATGAAGGATGTGAATGGGAATGAGTGCCAGTCACGGTGTACAGTGTTCCGCTGCTATAGTGAATTTCGTAAAAAACGTGTGAGCACGGAGAACATGCCCAGACCTGGGCAAGCACAAGTGGCCATCACCGTGGAATCGATTGTTGCCGTGGACAAACTTGTGAAGGAGAGTCGCCGAATCACCATCCGCGAGCTTGCGGAAATATTGTCCGTGAGTAAGGGAACTGTTAGCACCATCGCCATTGGGACAGGGCCGTAGCCAAAGGTGAGACCGACCTACGTTTCTTTTAGCCCGTCCTAGCGATCTCAGCTTAAACGAAGTTTTTGATAAGGATAATTAAGGGTAATCTTAAAATATATGACTCTGATAAATCATAGTTTAATACGAGCAATGTACCAAAGGAGAAAAAACTATGCACACTTTGTTCTGTATCGAACTGACGATTCTTTCCTCCCCGTGACCCAATCCCAATTTCAAAATATTGAAGGTTTTTTAGAAGAAACTGACTAGGTTTGGCGTTCTTTTCTGATTTCTGCTGTGTTTTCCTGCTTTCTTTCTGGGCGTCCTTTTGGTGTGGTGTTCCTGATTTGTCTGGTGGAGATGACCGGACAATGGGTAGTGCTGTAACATGGATCTCTAACTCCCACTCCCAGACCAGTCATAAAACTTTGAAGGCCAATTTAGGACAAATGAATACCGATTGCCTTGCTTTGGTTTCAATCTGAGATTTACGTACTTTCTCCTTTCCCTCAGAGCTTTCTTTTGCTCTAACATTCTTACTTTTACTGAAAAGAATCAGTACGGACATTGGGCTGGCGATGACACAATGCCGGTGTTTTTTCGTCATCTTCAAGAAACCGAACTACACTGCTGGCCACCCAAAATGCAACACCAAGAAGGAAGCATTCAATTGGCCTGAAATTCGCAGCATGCGTCGCCCGCGAGAGGACATGCAAACGATTAGCATTGCAGGGCATATGCAAATCATGTGCGCCCGGAATGCCACCGAGAAGCACTATAAGAAGGGTGAACAGAAGGCGGGGTGTAAGTAGTGGAAGTGTGTTGTGCTGCCGGACCTGTGCGTGGGAAGCTTCCTGATGCCTCGTCGCAGAATACGGCAGTCATTCCAGCACGTTTCGGAGTTCGACAGAGGACGAATAGAGGCTTATCGCGACAGCGCTTTATCATACCGAGACATCGGCGCCCGTGTGGGACGACATCCAGCCACAGTGAGGCGAGTATGGATTCGGTGGGTGCAGGAGGGGCGGACGGACCGACGTAAGCGATTGACGCAGCCGCGGCACGCCACCGAACGAGAGGACCGGCATGTTGTGCGGCGAGCATTGACGACTCACACTGCCACATCACGAACGTTAGCGGAGGAATTAGGGTGTGTTGCGCAACAACCTGTGTCAGCACATACCGCTTGACGTCTGCAGGAGCGGGGACTTGTCGCACGGCGCCCATTGATCCGATTACCATTGACGTTACACTACCGGCGAGCGGCGGCAGTGGGCCGCTAAACGCCACACCTGGACTTCGAAATGGCACGACATTGTCTTCTCCCACGAATCCCGTTCTGCCTGCAACACCACGATGGTCGGATCCGCGTGTGGCGGCACCGCGACGAGAGACTGTATAACGCCTGCATTATGCATCGCCATACCGTTCCGTCGCCTGACGTTATGGTTTGGGGCGCTATTGCATATGACACCAGCACCCCTCTGATACGCGTCGCTCGTACACTCAACAGCCACCGCTACATCTCCGACGTTTTGGAGCCTGTAGTCCTCCCTTACCTATTGGACCTACCAGCGATCACGTTTCAACAGGACAATGCGCGTCCGCATGTGGCACGCATCGTGGAACAATTTTTCACGGCCCAACAGGTGTCACTGCTGCCGTGACCCGCCTGTTCTTCCGATATGTTGCCCACCGAACACGTCTGGTCTCTGATCGGCAACCGAGTGGCCCGGCAAGCACCATCCGCGGCTACGCCTGATGAACTGTGGCAACGTGTGGAAGCAGCCTGGACCGACATACCCCAAGCCCACATCCAAAGCCTCTTTCTTTCGAAGCCGTGGCGTGTAGCGGCCGTTATTGCCAGCCATGGAAGCCACACGAACAATTGATGTCTGCGTGTTCCGCAAGTCGCACGGGCCTGTAAGCTCAATCGTTTCATCTTTGTATCTGTTGTTAATGTGTCCAGTAAATCTGGCTTTGCTATCCCGTGTCCTTCTTGGTGTTGCATTTTGGGTGACCAGCAGTGTAACTATCTTTCAGCTAGCGTTGTTCTCGGTTCGTATTCAGTATACGATTAGTGCTCTTTTGAAGATTAGGATTAAATATTGAAATTAAAACCAGAAAGCCATGTACTGAACTGATGAAAGAAATGTTTTAATAAGGAATGTAAGTATTACACCCTTTCCAAAACATTTTGGTTAATAAGTTTCTTAGAGTATTACAGAATTAGATCCGATATGTGCAGCACTGCTATCTCAACATTTCGGGAGGCTCTGGTATCCTGGCTACCGCCTTTCGGGGGTTCCACGTACATCATCATATAGTGTGTAATTTTGAGGGAACAGGGACATTTTTTTAAATTATTGTTGCAGCAGGAAAATTAGGGGATTGGAACACGGGTGCAGTCGTAAAAGAAAAGTAAAAAGGCCTTTCGTGATGATGTTCGGTAACCCTGTACCAAACATCATCACGAAAGGCCTTTTTAGTACGGTCGGGGCTGAAAAATACAGTTTATCCTCTTGAAACAGTACATGCAGGGTGATTGTAAACTCCTTCAACAAAACTAGAGGGGTGATAGCACACATCAAGACGTACAATATTTGCAATGTAACCTAGGACCGCATTCCACTCCTAGTGCCAGCAAAGAGTAAAGTTACATATCCACGTTGAGCCTACAAACAGTGGAAACAAAGAGGCACACCTAATTTATGAGTTGCACAATTCCAATCGCATCAGAGAAAACCTCAAACGAGCTTCTCAAACTGGCGGTCAAAGGGCGTCGCTGCACAGCCCACACCTGCGAATGAAGGACTGTCGCACTCTCTCGTAGACTCCCGGTGTGTTAATGATCTTAACCGCAGCAACAGCGATTCGCGTGATAAGATCTTCCAGGGAGTTCACAGGTGTCTCGTACACCAATGTTTTCATGTGCCTCCAGAAGAAGAATCCAGTGGATTAAGGTCCGGGGAGCGTGGAGGCCAAGCCACAGATCCACCGCGTCCAATCCACCGTCCGGGATATGTCGCATTAAAGAAGAATCGGACCTCGGTGGCAAAGTATGCTGGGGCCCTATCATCCATAAACCACATGTCCCTCCGTGTGGTGAGCGGAACATCCTGCAACAGACTTGGAAGCACTTGCTCCAGGAACACACGGTACGCTGCGCCGGTCAGACGTATACGTCAATTCTCAGGTGATGTTCGCATGGTAATATCTCTGAACGGGTTCGGCTGCGTTTTTTAATGTTTACTCCTCATCGTATACGCACGTGTTCTGCGCACCTGATTTGCATCTTGTGCTTCTCATGCACTGGTTTGGAACTCCGTGTGCCTGCTGGACGTTTTTCGAACGTGCTCTTTTCTGGCACTAGGAGTGGAATGCCACCCTAGATTCCATTGCAAATATTGTTCGTCTTAATGTGTACAATCACTCCTCTTGTTTTGTTGAAGGAGTTTACAGTCACCCTGTATGTGCACCCAAATGCACACATAAAAATTGAGGACAGCTAAGTCCAAGCGAATCGGCGGATATGATTGTACAAAAGCAGGATCGGTACATATGACAATCGAGAGACCACACGAGATGTTAGAAATCATACAAAGCATGTTCCGGTGATAGCAGTGTGGCCCAGCAAAGACAACAAAAGAAGTATCAGCAGGGTGAAGAGCATCATAGTAGTCAATGTTGAGGGGAAAGAAAACCATTATCATCAGTTGAATCAACAGAAATCGTAGAGCAATCAACACTATAACCAGGAGAAGAAACATTAAGATCCGGAGAAAGCGGAAGAAGTGAATTCGGCAGGAGGAGGAGCAATCAGGAACAGAGGCACTAGACGGGAGAGTAAGTGACTCAAAAGCAGAAGTAACAGGAGCATGGGAAAGTATAAGAGAACAGACTGCAGGAGGAGAAGTCAGTGATAGAGAAATCAAAGCCGATGTGGAAACGGGAGGAATAGAAGGAAGAGAGGGATTCACCACGCAAGTAGCAGAGCAGAAGCAACCTGCAAAGAAGAAATAGAAGAACAAAAGGGACCAGGACACAGGGAAGGAGCTCGAAGAAGGTTGGAAGCCTGGATCATTGAGTGACAGGTTCTAAAGAGGAGGAAGAAACTTCTCGTTCAACGGAGCTGAAAGAGATGAAACAGAACAGTTCATCAAAACACCAACAGGAGATCCAGGAGAAGAAACATCTACAACAATAGAAGAGGTAGAAGAAAGAACCGAAGGAGGCACATAAGAAGTAAGGAGAGTGCAATGGGGCTTCATATGACCCGATTGCTGACTGTGAAAGCATTGTATAGCATTGTATTTCAAAAGCGTTCACACAATTCATTCAACCTTCCTTCGATGAATAAAATAAATTTTATTGAACAAAGTTAATTACGTAATTCGACAATGATCAAAAGTTGTGAAAGTGAAGTTCTTTAAAAGTTTTTCAACATACAATTAATTTATAATACACAGATTGCACCATGTTATGTGATTTTCTCCATTTACGTAATTAAAAAAAAAGGGGGAGGCTGTGAAATAACAGTGGCCTCGCCAGGCTTCGACTGAATCCGTGGGTTGGCGGAAGTAGAATAGTATTAGTAATGTAGTACACATGAAAAAAAAATTGGAGAACATTGGGAAATGTCATATTATAATATTGCGCATATGATTTTACCAAAGAAAATTTACAAAAAATATTTTATAATTTATAAATTATTTCACAAAAGCATTTTAATAATAAATGAATGCCCCTGTTGTAGAAGCTTAGAAGGGACAAATGAATTCGACAAATGGGAATTCAAGCAAGGGAAATGTCAGTTCTCTTCTCTTCCAAGAACTAAGGAAATGGAGGTTAAAAAGAACACATGAAACTGAAAACATCCAAATAGGTTCATTCTCTTCTGATTTTCTGTACAAACATCTTCAGTATATAACTCTCAAATCAATCAGTTCCACATTACTTTTATGCATGTGGCAAGAAGCACAATAATCTCGACTTGTCTGAAATAGTTAATTTAGTATTTTAAAAGGTAATCCAATTTAATTTTTTTCTGAACCCATTTGAGCATCCACAGAATAAACAAAATTTCTTTGTGGAGATTGAAATTGCCTGTGAGTGATGGGCACTATATACTTCATGTGTGAATTTTTCTGTATTTTGTGTCTTTCCTGAGCTACATTTTTGAAAAAAAGGAACCCCTCCCCTTCTCCTTTAAGGCTCTAAATGGTTCCCAAGACCAATGCCTAACACTATTTGAACCTTCATAAAGATAACAGTAACACTGGAGTGTGACGACAATTTTGTGTTGTCGATCAGCGTATATGTATCATCTTTATGAACCATTATCAGTCTGCTGCTGGATGAAGATCTCCCCAAGCTTCCTCCAAAACTTTCTTGCTTTAGCCAGTGTCCTCCATATCACTCTGGCATGTTTTTGAATTTCATCCACCCATCTCCTACGTAGTCGTCTTTTGGGTCTTTTCCTGCCCATTGGAATTTAGTCTCATTGTTGCCAAACGGTGCACAGTATTTATAGCAATAATTTTCTATCCCATTGACATTTCTCGGTTTCTACTTTGATCACGGTATCATAAAATAAGTCCTTTTCCTGATTTATGACTTCCTCTTCCTACCTGAAAAATGACGAGAGTTGACATTCATCATGATCAAAGTAAAAACCCTGAAAGGATATATACACGGTCGTATCAGAATATCACCTCCTTCCTAATAATGGGAATAACTAATCTTGGCCCAGATGACAGCAGCGAGACGGCTGGCATGGACGCAATGAGGCCCTGGAAGGTTGCCCGAAGCACGCGTGCCCATTCGGACTGCAGCAGAGCACGGAGGTCTGGGAGTTGACATGGTTTTGGGTCGGCACATCGTACCTGTCGATCCAAATAGTCCCACAAGTGCTCTATGGGATTGAGGTCGGGCGATTTCGCCGGCCAAGGGAGAACGAAGACTTATCTGTCGTGTTCCTGAAACCAGTCCCGCAACCCCTGAGTGACCTGGCACGGCGCATTGTCCTGTTGATAGACACCGTCCCCACCAGGGTAAACGTCCCACATGAAGGGATGCATGTGTTCATCGAGGACGAACAGGTAGCCATTGGCGTTCAGGGACTCATCCAGTGGTATCCACGGTGCCTGATCATACCAGGAAAACATCCCCCAGACATGCACACTGCCACCGCCGGCCTGTACTCGACCGACAAACGTGCTAGAGTGTTGGTTCTCGGGTGTCTGACTCCGTATACGCCACCGCCCGTCACTTCTGTTGAGTAGAAACCTCGATTCGTCGAAGAAGGCAACCTTATTCTACTCCTCCAAGGCCGATGGACCTAGGTTAACATGGGTGCCTTGACGCAGCGTCGACTCCGGAGACCCATGCGTAACAGGGTTCGCTCTACTGTTATCGGGAGCACGTATCTAGGTGCCCCAGCGTTCACTTGCGTGATCAATTGCAGCGCTTTTGCGTGTCAATTGCCCTTTACCAGTCGACGGAGGCGACGTTTTCTTCTGGGTTCGATGACCTTTGGGACTCTACAGTTATGACGCCAGGAGGTATTCGGTGTGCCAGCAGTCCAGTCTTGGTACACCCTTACTACAACACCTCGCGAACAGTCCACGAAGTCTGCTGTTTCTGAGATGCTTCCACCCTTGGCGCGGTAGCCGATGATCATTCCTTTTTGAACGTCCCACAAATCACTACCTCTACCCATTGTGCTTACTTTATGCACTATGGCTCATATGTCCTGGCCGGTCACTTATATCTCCGTGTGTTCGACCTTTTCATGTGCAATCCGTGACGTGCCTGAGCGGGGACACTGTGATTCCAGGAGTGATCATATTATTCTTCAGTGTTCAACATAATAGTAAAAGTACTGTAGAAATCCGATTTATTGCCGTAAATTTCCAAGAAAGTCATTTGTTAATATGCGATAGCTTGGAAACATATATTTACATTTTTACGCAAATGAGTTCGATTTTTAGTGTACTTTTACTCTTATGTGTACAGTTCGTGTACAGTACTTCGTTATTAATATTCAACATTCTGGTTTCCAATGGATGCACTCTGGATCCTCAGAAAACAAGTTAGTAAAATCATGCAATGCATTGATTATGATACGCTTTCCAACATACCAGAAATTATTACTCAAGTTATGTGGATAATGGCTGTGGAATAAATCTCGGTCCTGTGTCCTGACCTTTGACCCCATTTTGATGATATTCAACAGAACCGGTTCACTATACCTCCGGAACAACATGATAAAGTTTCGTTGCAATAGAAGCAGTTTTACGCAAGTTATGAGAATAATGGCTGTGGAATAAATCTGGCTTTTGTGCAATGACCTTTGACCCCATTTCGTTGATATTCAACAGAACCGGTTCACTATACCTCCGGAACAACATGATGAAATTTTGTCGCAATCCAAGCATTTTAGGTAAGTTATGATGCATAAGGGCAATGAAATTGATCCCACTCCAGTGTCCTGACCTTTGACCCCATTCCGCCCATTTTCAATAGGGTTCGTCCCCAGTGGCCCCCTACCAGTTACTAAAATTTCATCAAAATCGAACCATTTTTACGCAAGTTATGACGCATAAGGGCAATGGAATATATCCCGCTCATATGCCCTGCCTGACCTTTGACCCCATTTCACCTATTTTCAATAGGGTTCGTGCCCAGGTGGTTCCCTACCACATACTAAAATTTCATCAAAATCGAACCATATTTACGCATGTTATGACGCATAAAGGCAATGGAATGAATCCCGCTTTCATGTCCTGACCTTTGACCCTATTCCACCCATTTTCAATAGGGTTCGTGCCCAGGTGGTTCCATACCACATACTAAAATTTCATCGAAATCGAACCATATTTACCCATGTTATGACGCATAAAGGCAATGGAATGGATCCCGCTTTTATGTCCTGACCTTTGACCCCATTCCGCCCATTTTCAATAGAGCTCGTACTCAGGTAGTTCCCTACCACATACTAAAATTTCATCGAAATTGAACAATTTTTACGCAAGTTATGACGCATAAGAGCAATGGAATGTATCCCGCTCCTATGTCCTGACCTTTGAACTTCGCCCATTTTCAATAGGGTTCGTCCCCAGTGGTCCGCTACCACGTACCGAAATTTCGTCGTGCGGACGGACGGACAGACGGACGGACAAAGCTGGAGCATATACGCTTCTTCAACCTACCGTTGGAAAGCGTAAAAAAGGCTGTTAATTTATGGGTTGCATATTGAAGCACTGGTCTCAGATTCTTAGTTTTGAGGATCTGTTTAGTATAATAAATAGCCGCTGCACCAAATAGGGGAAAGGAGGAGAAATACCTTGTGCCACAATAGACAGAATCCTTGCAATATGCTATCCATAATTTTTAGGTACCCGATCCGTCATCAATAAATTTCAATCGTCTGTCGAACTTCAAAATTCGACAGACGATTGAAATTTGAAAGTTAATCAAACCAAGTACTCTCCCGAATCGCTCCTATTACCCGTAATTTCTCGCCATACGGATACGGAAAAAGTGAGAACGTAGATTTTCCGTTAATATACGAAAGGAATTGCGGAAAGGTTTCTGAAAATTCAGAATTTTCCGTTAACACATCTCTAAAACTGTAATTTGCCGTCAATATAAGAAAGAAACTGCGGAAAGGTTTTTCAGAATTTTCCGTTAACACATCTCTGAAACGGTAATTTGCCGTCAATATAAGAAAGAAACTGCGGAAAGGTTTCTGAAAATTCAGAATTTTCCGTTAACACATCTCTAAAACGGTAATTTTCCGTCAATATAAGAAAGAAACTGCGGAAAGGTTTCTGAAAATTCAGAATTTTCCGTTAACACATCTCTAAAACGGTAATTTGCCGTCAATATAAGAAAGAAACTGCGGAAAGGTTTCTGAAAATTCAGAATTTTCCGTTAACACATCTCTAAAACGGTAATTTTCCGTCAATATAAGAAAGAAACTGCGGAAAGGTTTCTGAAAATTCAGAATTTTCCGTTAACACATCTCTAAAACGGTAATTTGTCGTCAATATAAGAAAGAAACTGCGGAAAGGCTTCTGAAAATTCGGAATTTTCCCGTAGTACGAAAATTCCGTTAAATTCAGGTTTCTTTCCGTCATTTCACGGAAAATGTTGTATCAGAAATATGCTTCGCTAATTCACGAAAGAAATGACGGAAAGTTGCCCGTGAATTTCAGAAAATGTTTTACAGTGCCGAAATTTTTACTCATCTATGAGCTTACACCATGAAATGTTCTTCCATTTACGTCTTTACGTCTGTTTATCCTGAATTGTTTTCCTTGCCGATAAACACTACAGAATAGGTTTTTTTTAAGACTAGCTTCCGATAACCGTAGTTCCATCACAAACTGAAAACAATAACATGTATTGCTACTGTGAAGTACAAGCAGCCTTACCTGAATTTGTGAAATTAAAATCATTGATGCACTAATTAATTACTTGAAACAGCGCGGAATTTCAGCTGTTTACATCGGTGAAATCTTGCCTACTGGACAGGAAGAACCATTTCCTAACGCCTCCTGGCGAAAGTGTCAAATTGGATTTACAGAATTTCCGTTGATGATATGACGTCACACTTCACGCTCCGTGATGTCACAGATCACGACATTTTGTCATTACTAAAATGATTATAAAGTTACTTCTTGCCTAAAATACGTTGTATGGTGAATACAAACAATCTCCGATTCTTTATGTTTGCTTGTGAGTTTCTTTATTTTTACTCTTAATACATTATTTTTAAGTGAAAGTTGATCTACCCGTCTCTGTAACTTGAATTAAATTAAAGATATAAAGCTTCCCATAATGGAAAATTATTTTTGGCAGGTACAGAATATTGTGGAAAAGACTAATTTTTATCAACCTAATCACCTTTAATTCCTTTAAGAACGTTTTCAAAGAATTTGTTTCCTTTTGGGGGTTAAGTTCAGCTACCCGCATCTAAAGTTGTAAATAGGCGTCCGACCCTAATTTATGGTCGGTAAATGAAAGAACCAAAACCAGAAGCATAAACATAAAATCATTCCTTTCCCGGGACTTCGATAGACCCAGCAGTACAATGGACCTTATGTACCTTGCATTGCATCATGGGAAAGCTTTTTCGTGGCCGCGGACCAAGGAGGTTAGAATAAGATATCTGGAGATGCCTTTGCTCATGAAGCAGTACCATTTTGCGTGAAGCCTATAACCGCAAGAGAAGGCCGTCAAAGTGTGGGAATCTCGTTGGTGGGAAAGCTGATGGTTTTCAAGGCTATTGCAATGCATTTTGCTTTGGCTGAATCACCTTCTTTCGTTGTAAATGCTTCGAATTTCGCATCGTAACTTGCTGCCAATGTGGGAGAAGATGCTGAATTTATTAATTTATTAATTATTTTGAGGCTCTTTCTCATTTTTATTTTAAATTGAAATACAGGAACGTTAGTGCGAATTTTAAACAAAACATAACGTTAAAATTGAAAACTTCACTAAGTATAATTCATTCCGGTTTGATATTAACACGGTTTCTTCAACCCCAAACCACGCAATTCCAAAATACACACAGTTGAAATTCCATAGGTATCATGTAAACAGTTCAAATTCCTACAGTTTGCGGCTTCACGGTTAAGAGACTCAGGGCATATCCAGAAGTATTATTCTAACCTCCTTTCCGCGGACCAACAATAGTTTGTTTATATGCGTTTCCCCTTTGCTGAACAAGGCATTACTTTGCAGAAGTTCAGGAAAATCGCGATTTTCGTCAATTTATTAACGACATGTGTAACTTTTGCTCATCGTATTGTTGTGCTAATAAATCCTGCTACCTAAATTATATAGAGAAACGAATATATTTTATAATTTTCCTCTGAGAAGGCCGGAATTGTTAAAGGAATGGCTGTGTAAAATGAAACGCAATATTTTCCATCCCAATGTGCATTCTCCAATATGTTCTGCTCACTTTGACGAGATTTTGAATATTATGACACTACGAATCCAAGAGAGTTGAAACCTCGTAGGTTACGAATTAAGTTCTACGTTCTTTCCCCAAAAAACGAAACAAACATATTGTAAGGGCGGACTCGTTCATTAATTACGTTAATGAGATCTTGTTATGAAGTTCAGCGGATACTTTCCATAGCCCCCCCTACAACCAGTAAAGGTCCAAAAGGTTCGTTAACCAAAACCATCCCAAACCAAAATTGGTTGAACTACACGAAATCCTCCCCGCTTTGATATCAGATCTGCGAATCGGGAGGATGTAGGAAGTTGTCTGAAACCTGAAGGAGTCACTAGTCTACAACTAAAGGAAAAAGTTTCTGAGGATAAACTTAATGGATTTATTTAGTTAGAGAAATCAAATCATCGACGTTCGGTTTGCCTATAGATTGACCGTCATTTGAAGTTCCTTCAGTTGGCTCGTTCTCTGAAGAAAGTTTGTGCAGTTGCAACGTTAATCGAATATTATTCCTACTCTATATTTCCTAAACTTACGCGTTACTACCTAACGCTGCCTATCTCCAGCTAAACTGCGTAATTCGTGAGAGTCCTATCGATCCTAGGGCCTATATCACGAAAGCGTGTAACCCATGACCCGTCCGGTGGATCTCCGATACGAGGTCAACGAATTTGGCCTTCTCTGGCCGATTCCGAATACGCTCCCAGCTCTACTGAGCTGCGCTACGAGAGAGAGTCCTTCCTCCGTTCGTTCCGAAAACAGACTAACTAACGCATCCTCTCTTCTCTCTCTCTCTCTCTCTCTCTCTCTCTCTCTCTCTCTCTCTCTCTCTCTCTCTCTCTCTCTCTCCCTCCCTCTCATGCCTACGGCACTGGCACCTCACCTTTCCTCCTTACTCTTGCCTACGGCACTGGCACCTCACCTTTCCTCCTTACTCTTGCCTTCAGGGCATACTTCGCCCTGTTTGGTCTGCTGCTACTTACTACGTCACCGCGGCGACTTCGCGTCCCTTCTCTCCCGATATCTGCCTGCCGTGTCTAACATCGCTTCCAGCTTTACTAGACCCCCTTCGGAGCCCAGATTTCTGAGTACTTCGGCTGAATGCTTCTATAGACAGATTTACATTATTTTGAAAATACATTAACACAATATATATTACAATGTAAATGCAATGGCTAATGGTAGTCCATTAGACAGGCTGGCGTCTGCGTTTGTTCGACAATGTTCATCGGAAGTCATTACTCTAATCGCTGATGCTATCAGCATGTGAAAAGAGTTTTTCCTTATCTGGGTGTGGTGAATAACAGCTTCTCTTCCCATCACACAATGAATTCCGAAAAGTTGTAGAATTCTCTTCTCTCCGTACATATGGAGTTTCATTCTCTCCGTACTTTCCGAGTATCATTAAAATATCACGTGGTGTCAACATATCGTGTAATAATTATACATAATACAAGAGGTTTTACGATATTCCAAGCATAATGTGCATTCATTCTACTCATTAGAATAACTCATTCTTCCGCTCTTACACATATCTATAATTTTTCTTTTATTTAACGTTACGCATTCATTTAATTTTTAAGAATTAATTGCCTAGCGTCCGATAAAGGGAAGTGTTTAGTTGTTTTTTTAACCGTAGTTTGTTTCCATATTGCGTGTTTATCTGGGCTTGTAAATATTTCGTTTTGCAAAAAAGGCTTCGCAAGTTTACGTTTCAGATGTTTCGCCAATGCATGACAGTAAGAACATGAAAATTTTATGTACCATGCATGAGAAATGACTCGTTAAAAACTTCATGATGACTAATGGCGATGTTGTTCTACATCATGTCAAATAAACATCGAACACGGAATATTTTTGCAACCTTGATTTGTTCTTCTAAGAAATTAAGTTTTTCTTCTTCGCCCTGTAGATCTAGTAATTCGTTGGCATACTCCATGACGCTAAGATTGTAAAAATTGGCCAAAAAAAAGGGGTAATCAAATAGCTCACATTGAATCAGCGGATGTGTTGGTACGCAGAAATCCTCCAATGGGGTCACTTTACATTAATAAGGTACATAAGCCAGCTACGGCCATCTGTGTTATACATTAGGAACCCAAGACATTTGAGGAGAATAGACTGGCAAAGAGCATGCTACTTCCGGCATACGTAGAAAGCCGCCATTGTAAGGAGTAGCTAGTGTATTGGCGTGTTTGCGCAAGTGTGTTGGCGTGTTTGCACAAGTATCTTTAAGTGCATATGACGCGAAAATTTCCTGCTTATTATTATTATTATTGTTTTTTTATTTCTCCGCTCTGTGTATATCTCCGGCCGCGATATAGCCTTGTATTTTCCTGCTTACTAATCTTTTTTGCTTTTCTCAGATATGAGCACTTGCTAATTATAATTTGATCGAAAAATTCTCGGGTCGTGCGCGACCATTTTTTCTACGTTATTTCTGCCCTGCATTGTAAATTGAATCAAACATTTTTGCTTTCCAACGTGCCCTGCCAACTCCCCGCATTCATAGATGGCGCTGTACGTTCAGTTGGTCTCCGTCGTTTCAGAACCGCTAGCATTACGTTTGCCAGTCTTTGCTACTCCAATGCCTTTGGTAGGAACGAATGCTCACTTCTCCACGTCATTGATAAATAATTGTTGTACAACATAATATGGAATTCCAGCTCTGTTTATATCCGATCATGTGATTGAGTGTCGCTTCTACTCGTAAAAATTTGCAACTAGAGTGTTTTTTGTGTTTCTGGGTTTAATAACCACTATCTATCTATCTATCTATCTATCTATCTATCTATCTATCTATCTATCTATCTATCTATCTATCTATCTCTCACTCACTCACATATTAAGAAGAGGTATCACACACACATTTCCGGTCTCACTATGTCACCTGTCAGGAAATAGAAAGGAAGAGTGTGAGAGCCAAGATGTCACCCAAGGAAAATCAGAATGACAAAAAAAAAGTCTCCATTTTTTGTCAGACACTCGATGCCACTTAAAATAATCACAGACGACAGTGAAGTCCACATGAGACTATGTGGGCATTATAATAGAGCATCGAGGGATTTGTTTCTCAATGCTCACGCAATCTTGCCTTAAACCTTTGAAATTATTTAAGGTTAAGCGGTTTTAACTTTGGGAAAAATGTTTGACATTCCACATCTATCACCAACCTACCGATAATAACCACCAGGAGCAACTCAAAAGTCTATAAGCAGACGTCTGTTCTTAATTTAGGGCCAGTTATTCCAGGGAAGGGAGAGAGCTAGTGGAATGAAAAGCAAAACAAAACGACAACTTAATAAAGACAAAAAACACCACCCACGCTTCATCGGAACTCGAACCCGAGCCCAACTCGAACGACTAGCCAGGAACCAGCGATATGAAAATTGACCAAAGGAATGGCGCAGCTAGAGCGTTGTAGTACGCACTTTAACGTCAGTCTTCTTCTTTACTACCAAATATTCCAGTATCCACTGTTCACACGAAGGCACAAATAATTTTTATCTCATGTTCTTCGCTCTTTTTCCATTTCGTAAAAATAGGCATTTTATCCGTAGGGTTTCGCTCATTCAATCTGATACGAGCGTTTCTTAAGTTATACAAAAATAAAGTCTTGGGGCGTCGTTTCATTGGTTTTAATCACAGTCATCTCGATCAACATAAAACTGGTGGTTACATAATGACATCACATCTCAAAACCAATATTTCGCAGGGAATTGGTTAACTCTGACTACTTTCTACAGATTCACACAGAGTCGACCAATGATTTAGCAGATATTGGCTGCAGTGCTGACATCACGAAACTATCGGCCAGGAATGGTGAATATCTCGATGGGTGCTTCCTAATGCACATGTTTCTTTTTTACTTCATTGACTCGACTGAAATAACAGAAAATTACGGGTAATTTGCGCTTTATGAAGAAAGGCTACGAGCAATTACTTTTTTACCGATACTAAATACGGCCATACAGTGAACTAGGGTGATAGGACTTTTTGCCAAGCTCCGTAATTTTTGTTCTGATAGACCACACGCGTGGGAACTCAAAAGCGGAACTGCTGCTCACGTAATCTGAACATAGTTCTCAGTACTGTGGTAGGTGACTGGTTATTCGTCTGAGGATACCGCTTGGGAAATAATCTTACTATGATTCTGGAATTGGTAATCGTACTCCACATACATAACAACCATCTCACATAATTCCGTTCCTTCTCCGTTGTCCAAATGGTCAGAGGCGCAGGTTTCTGACGAGTCATCGTAGCTGTGCCTGTGTTCGGATCCCGGATGAGGCATTGGTAATGTGTGTGTGTGTATGTGTGTGTGTGTGTGTGTGAGAGAGAGAGAGAGAGAGAGAGAGAGAGAGAGAGAGAGATTTACGGCGGTGCTACTGGATCTCTCCCTTTCCTAGGTTGACACAAATTCAATACAAATCGCGACTGCTTATAGAGCCTTTGCACCGACGTCATTGTTGACGTCATGGTTACTTCCGGGTGGTTAAGAGAAAGTTCGGCTGCTAAGGTTCCCATAGGATTAACATGGGGAAGCGATTTCTGGACCCTCTGCCACTCGATTGTTTGAAGTTTAAGAAATGGTTAAAAGTTGTGTGGAGTATGGGTGCTTCTCAAAGTACGAGTAAGATAGTGGAATTTCCTTTTATCGCTTTCCAACGACAGAAAAACGCCTGATTACGTGGAAAACTATCGTAAGTCAGAAGGCATGGTCGCCCAGGCCGTATGACAGGATCTGCAGTAAACACTTCATTTCAAGTATCATAAATCTGCATATTTTACTACGTTAATAGTCGCATTTATATCGGTACATTTTGTTGCTCACTCTTATGTATTATTTTCAAGTTTTTACGTAAATCTTTGTTATTCTGTTTAAAATGCTCTGAATGCATGACGGATTAACTTTGCTGTGGAATCGGAAATTGCTAAGCTTCCGTGAACTTTCAAGAATTTGTACTGTTACTGATTTCTAAACACCGAAACAGATGCCTTTTTTTCGAACCGAAATTTAAGTGTATACGTCCACTTAGAATTAAAGGGTGCTGTCATACATTATTGTGTCGCCCGTTTTCCCGGATCTGTTTCAGAAACGAAACAACTTACCTTAAACTGGATAAGAAATTTTTCGTTTTCAGTCTTCAGAATTAATACATTTCTAACCCACCCATTGGTAAAATATTTATATGCTCAAGGCTTTTATAAGCTTTTAGAGCTTTTCCGGTATAACTCGAAAAACTGCCTATTAAATACACTATCTACCAACAAGTAATTGGACACCTGTGATAGCAAAGGAAAACGAAGTTTATTCACCTTCAATAGTTGGTGGAGCCTCCACGAGCGGCGATTACAGCTGCGACCCTCCGGCGCATACTCTCAACCAGGCGTTGTACGACGGCTAGCGGTATTTTCTTCCACTCGGCTTGGAGAAGACAGGTCAGTTCCTTCACCGATTTCGGACGGTGGGGGCACCCCTTAAGTCGACGCTCCAACTCGTCCCAGAGGTGCTCGATAGGGTTAAGGTCCGGGCTCTGCGCAAGCCAGTCCATTCGATTAACACCACTGTCACCATACCAAGTCATGGTGGACCTCGCAACATGAAAGGTGGCATTGTCATCCTGAAAGTAACATGGGTCCACCCCATAAAACTGCCACAACGTAGGAACCCCATGGGCATCCAAAATGGTGCAGTAGGTCTCGGCGTTGAGTCTACCAGAAATTGCGACCAAGGGTACCGTGCCATACCAGGAGAAACGCCCCCATAGCATAATTCCACCGCCGCCGAACTTCACAGTTGGCACAATACATTCCGACAGGAGGCGTTCTCCAGGCAGACGCCAAACCCGGACCCTGACATCCGAACGGTAGACGGTGAACATTGATTCGTCGCTCCAGAGAACCTGTTTCCACTGTTCAACAGTCCACTGTCGACGTTCTGTGCACCACGTTAGCCTAGCAGTGCTATTGGACTTGGTAATCAAAGGCTTGTGGGTGGCAGCACGTCCATGATAACCGAGCAGATGGGCTTCCTTACGGATGGTATTCATCAAAAGAACACTCCCGGATTCCTGTTGAAACTCCTCGCGGATGTGGCCCATCTATTTGGTGCGGTTCTTCCGAATTTCTCTGGCCAGCACCCGTCGGTCTCTAACTCACAGTTTTGTGGGTCTGCCGGGTCGGGGCACATTCCGACAGTCACCTCTCATCTTCCACTTGCCAACCACGTAGGCCACTGTCGATTTTGGGTACTTCAACTCGCTGGATATGTCACGTATGGATCGGCCATTTCTGTGATACCCGACGATTACACCTTCCCGGAATCAGAGAGCTCCGAACTGTGTGGCATCTTGCATGCGACTGGTTGCGTTGTTGTTTCCCACACGATATTTAACGGCGGCGGCCGTGACGTGTATCAGGACCGCAGATATCGTCAATTGCAGAGGTGTACAATTACTTGTTGGTAGATAGTGTAGTTATACCTTGTAAATATCGTGATAGTTCAAATCAGGGAAGTCCGTAGCAATACAAACTTCCAGACGATAAAAATATCTTTCAGGTAGGTCATATGGACTTTCTATGCCATTATTTCTAAGTTTTTCTTCGTAACGTTGCCTTTCCACCACATTAAGATGGCAAACTTTGTCAGAAATGACAGTTTTTCTAACTCTATTTACAGCAGCAGCAGCCATTGAAAAGCATGGAGAGAGACCAGCTAGGGTACTTTCTAAGCACCCAGAAATCTGGCAGACAGTTTTTTGACGTCACGTGCAAAGGATCTATAGACCTCGGAGTTGGTCATGGTGATCGTTAAACTGAGAAACAACAACGACGACAACAAAAACAAAAATGTGTTATTGAATGAATGCACGGGTGAATCACTTAATTAGAACAGAATTCACATTTTCCTGAGACGACAGAAATCATGAGATACCTGGCTCCTGAGCAACGAAGCTGTCACCCCCTCTCGCTAGTGGACAAACGCACCGCTTAGTAGGTATGTAAGTAAAATGACATCACTGCATTCACATAGACGGTAATTCAATGGCAATACGGATATACGTCGTAAGTCAACAGAGTTTGAAAGAGGGATGGTAGTGGAGAACCGACGCATGGGTTACTTCACCTCGGAGGTGGTACAGGAATTGCAGTATCCCTGTTCGACAGTGTCAAAAGTGTATTGTGGATACGACATTTGCAGAATAGAATTCGCATCGTGAACAGAGAAAAGTGGCGGATGAACGTGACATCGACGTCTATCTCGTATAGTTGCAACCGTCCGGATAGCAACAGTTGCACAAATAATCACCAATTTTAAAGAGGGAGGTGCCAGGGTGGCATGTCCAGAAAATGCACCACGGCAATCTTATACGGATTCCACGCAAGCCTGTGATTGGCTGTTCAGAGAGGGAGACGATTTGATCGGAAACAACACGAAGACGAGCTCCCCGAAGTAACATACTCTCGAAAGCAGAGACGTAATTCTGTACTACAGCCACTGTTTGTTGACAATGAGTAACGGGTTGTATTTTCTGGACGGATGTTAATGTATGTTCACATTGCTCTGTACACTTCATGTTTTTTTTTGTTTTTGTTTTTTGATTGGAGGTTTAACGACCACCGTGAGCAACTCAATGGGCTATAAGCAGTCGCCCGTCCCTAATTTAGGGTCACTGGTTCCAGGGAAGGGAGAGAGCCAGTGCCGTAAGACAAACAACATCCATGCCTCACGGGATTCGAACCCGGACCCCTTTCCTTTCGGACGAGTGATCAGAAGCCCTCGCTTAGACCACTGCGCCACCGGGGCGGCATAGTGACTCTTCAATGGTTAATATTTCACTAACAAACTATTTTCTTTTGCTGCTTCATTTAAGACACTCTCTTGATATAGTTCTATTTCTTGGTATCTTAGTGATGTTAAAGCTTCATAATAGACAGACTAAAAGAAAAGTAGCCTACATTATGCAGGTGCTCACACTGAACATTATGCCATGCTGAATTACATATATACGCTAAACTTGAAGTGCACCTGAACCTAAAAAAAAAGTTTGAAATGGTGCTACACATTAAATATAACTTTACCTATGTTATTCATCAACATGCACTTAACTACCATCCAGAAAGTGCACCACGTTCATCAATGTCAGCAACGCAGGCATTACATAAAATGTACCACAGCTAACGTGTACAATTACATCCGTGTTTTACCTCTACACACAAAATATGACTTACCTATAACATTATTCATCCATATGCAGTTAACACCCGTCCAGAAAATACACCATCTTCGTCGATGTCAACAACGAAGTTACAGAAAATGCACCACTTCACAATTACATGATACATCCCAGATACATCCCTACTTTCGAGAACGAGAGTACTCGGGTTCCTCGGGCTTCGGGTTGTTTCCGATCAAATCGTCTCCCTCTCTGAATAGCCAATCACAGCCTTGCGTGGAACCCGTATAAGATTGCCGTGGTGCATTTTCTGGACATGCGCCAGGGTGTCCACCCAAACCACGAGGCGATCATCAGCCGCAATAGGTTACGGGAGCCGCCGACCCACCACAGTCTCATTGCTAACACTATTTTACGGTTTTTGAAATATATTTCGAATAACCCCAAAAGTTTTTTTTATTTCGTTTTTGTTTTTAATTTGGGGGTTTAACGACCCCCGTGACATCCTTGGTGGCGCAGTGGTCTAAGCGCTGGCTACTGACCATTCGTCCGAGAAGGGTCCGGGTTCGAATTCCGGTGAGGCATAGATATTGTGTTTGTTCTTACAGCACTGGCTCTCACCCTTCCCTGGAACCAGCGGCCATAAATTATGGACGGGCGACTGCTTACAGCCCATCGAGAATTGCTCTCGGTGGTCGTTAAATCCATAAAAAAAAAAAAAAAAAAAAAAGAAAACAAGAAAGATGACACCGAATTTTCGGGTATAATGAGCACATCTTTTGAATCCGTTCTGACGCGAATTAAATTTATCAAAGCTATTTAAAGCCAATGGAACCGGTACGGAAAACAATAACGAAAATTACAAATTATGTTCCCCTCAGGAGCTGTATCCGCTGAAGAAAACATTTTTCAAATCAGAGTTTTAGAAGTAGAGGTTTAGGGAAAAAGGAAATTTACTTTTACATCCCCTAGCGGAAAATCTATACATAACTTCAAAAAGTTACTATACCTAAAATACTCTTCGACATAAATGGAATCGAATGGTAAAATAATTTTTTCAATCGGATTTTCAGAAGCAAATATATGGAATAAAATGTATTGTGAATTCGATTTAATCTGTATTTACGCCCTCTGGCGGCGAAAATGTACATCGTAAAAAACAAAACAAAAAAACAAACAACTGAAGGATCATCATTCGCATATTTGAGGCTTCCCAATGCAAAAATAATTTTATTTTCCAAATCGGACTAATAGTTGCAGAGATATGGTGTCTGTCCACAGGAGGACGAACAGAGGGACGTACAAACTGAGAACATAAGCATGATCTTTTTTTACAAAAGACGTGCTAAAAATGAACCTCCCCCACCCCGCGTGAGCAACTAAATGAGTTGTAAACAGTTGCCAGTCCCTAATTTAGAGTCACTGGTTCCACAGGAGGGAGAGAGTCAGTGTCGTAGAAAAAAACAACAAAAACATCAATGCCTCACGGGATTCGAACCCAGACCACTCTTCCAAGAAGCCAGCACTTAGTCCACTGCCCAGCGGGGCAGCATGGGGTTTAACGACCACCATAAGCAACTCTGAGGTTTATAAATAGTCACCTGTTCCTAATTTAGAGCCACAAGCTCGATGGTGGGCCAGAGGCAGCGTCGTCAGGTAAACGCACCTGTGCCCCATCTAGGACTCGAACCGGGCCTCATCCGTGAAGAATGGTCAAAGACCAGCGTCTTTGACCACTTGGCTACCGGGGCGCGTTGGTGTTGTGCTACAAGCGTTGGGAACATTTCTTTGTTCTGAAAAAATTGAAGATTCATCTCGATCTGAAAAAAACGCTCATAACAACACTGTAAAAAAATTCTGAAATTCACGAACCACTTTCTGTGATTCCTTTCGTGAATTAACGAAGCATATCTCTGATATAACCTTTTCCGTGAAATGACGGAAAGAAACCTGAATTTCACGGATTTTTTGTACGCCAGGAAAATTCTGAATTTTCACAAAACTTTCTGTAATTCCTTTCTTATATTGACGGTGCACTGTAAAAAATAAGTCGTGTGACTTCACGGAAAATTTCTGAAAAAAAAAAAACTGCAGCAAAGTTGCTGGTAGGTATCCGTGTTTTTCAGAAATTTCCGTTTTTGAAAGTGCCCGTTTATTTTAGCTTCCGTATTTTCACAAATTTTCCGTAGACAGAAATTCCGTTTATTTCAGAAAAGCCCATATCAGGTTTTTCCGTATTTAAACTGAAATTCCGCAAAATCGACGACCCTGTACATCACTTACCCCAGATAACCCTTCCTCTGTGAGGATCGAACCCCTGTCCTTATAGCTGGCTCAACAGGCAACCTCGGGCTTTTAACAACTGGGCCACAAACGCTCGGCAATCGGAGTTACGTACATCGTAAAACAAATTCTGCAACGATGATTTTTTTTTTTTTTGTCATTCATGTGAGAGATCTTTTTTCTTTCAGAGCTTATTATTTTTCTGAATAGGTTTGTAATAATTTCTTATTCTGTTGGAGGACTTTTCACAATTTAAGCATTTTTCATCGTGATTTTTCGAAGCAACAAAATGCTTTGCAACTTGATTTTTTTTAATGACCGTGACTTTCTGTTATCTTTAAAAAAGGTAAATGTACTTTTTACAGTATTATTTCATAAAAAAACCAAAAAAAACCCAACTAAATATAAAATTTACTCTTGATGGCTATATAAGGTCTTAAGTTGTCCAAAGACTGATGATACACAGACATCGTATAATCATCTGTACAATAAGTACCCGGTTTCTTACAGTAACACAATATGCAATAAGTAGCTGGCGCACCAGATAGGGGAAAGGAAAAGAAATATCCTGTGCCAGAATAAACAAAATCCATGCGATATGCTATCCACAATATCCGAGCCGCCCCGGTGGTGCAGTGGTCTAAGCGGTGGCCTCTGATCATTCGTCCGAAAGGGATCCGGGTTCGAATCTAGTGTGACATGGATGTTGTGTTTGTCTTACGGCACTGGCTCTCTCCCTTCCCTGGAACCAGTGACCCTAAATTAGGGACGGGCGACTGCTTATAGTCCATTGAGTTGCTCACGGTGGTCGTTAAACCTAAAATTTAAAAAAAAAAAAAAAAACCTCCAATCAAAAAAAAAAAAAATATCCGATATCGCTGCGGAACTTCAAAATTCAAGAGACAACTGAAAGTTAATCGAACCTCAAGTATTCTCACGAATCGCTCCTATTACCGGTAATTTCTCGGCATACAACCTACAGAAAAAGTGAGAACGGAGATTTTCCGTTGATATATGAAAGGAATTGAGGAGAGGTTTCTGAAAATTCAGAATTTTCCCGTGGTACGAAAAAATCCGTGAAATTCATTTCACGGAAAATGTTGTATCAGAAATATGCTTCGTTAATTCACGAAAGAAATGACGGAAATTTGCCCATGAAGTTCAGAAATTTTTTTACAGTGTAAAATGTCGTTTTTAAGATGTATTAACGGAAAATTCTGAATTTCAGAAACCTTTCAGCTATTCCTTTTGTATATTAACGGAAAATCTCCGTTCTCACTTTTTCCGTATCCATATGAGGTGAAATTTCGGGTAATAGAAGCGTTTCGTGGGATTACTCGAGGTTTGATGAACTGTTAAATTTCAATTGTCTGTCGAAAGATCTGATTGTGAAGTTCTGCAGCGAGATCGGATATTGTGGAGAGCATATCGCATAGATTTTGGTTATTGTGGAACAGGATATTATTTCTTCCCTCCCCCATTTTGTGCACTAGCTATTATATTGTGTTGCCGTAAGAAACCGGGTACTAAAATTATCGTACAGGTGATTTTCGTTACTTACTGTGGCAAGACACATTCTGATTGTGTGAGAAATGAAGATGTGTTGCAGTTGTGTAATGTGAAGCAAAATGTTGTTAGCAAGGTGGAGACTAATAAGCTTCAGTGGTTTGGCGATGTTGAAAGAATGAGAGATGAGGTGCTTACTAAGAAAATCATTTTAGCCCAGGTGGCAGGAAGGAAAGGCAGAGGAAGGCCAAGAAGTCATGGGAGGATCAGATTTAGGAGTGTATGCACGAGACAAATATTGTGAGTATGAAGTATAGAAGATCTAGTGTACAGCGTGTGCGGGATGTCAGTGAAGCCAGAGTTGTATGTCAAGATCGCTGTAAATGGAGAAGTTTGATACGGCAACACTAAGTAAAAATTATCTGGTAGTTTGTATTTCTTTGTGGAGCTAACCACTTAATTTCAGAGAACAGCTTAGTGATACGTATGTATGTAGACAAAAGTGATGTTCAATGCTTTTACAAGAAATGAAGATTTATCGATTGATGGAGAAAAGCTGGAGATAACAGACACGTACGTTTATCTTGGACAGCAGATATCAAGTGAGGGTCACATTGATGAAGAAATTAATCGGCGTACAAAACTTGCCTGGAGAGCTTTTGGAAGAAACAGCATAAATTTAAAGAGCGATATGCCATTATGTCTTAAAATAAAAGTGTTTGATCAATGCATCCTTCCAGTGCTTACGTATGGTGCAGAGACGTGGACCTTAACTAAAAGAGACATACTGAGACTGCAGACAACTCAAAGGAGCATCGAGAGGTGCATGCTTGGTGTCACCAGGAGAGATAAGAAGAGGAACTCGTGGATCCGAAAAATGACAAGAGTGGAAGATATCATGATCAGAGTTAAATCCCTGAAATGGCAATGGGCTGGACATACTGCCAGAAGGACAGACTATCGATGGACAGCCGAAATTTAGATTGGATTTCAAGGGACAGGAAAAGACCCAGAAGAAGACCACATGGGAGATGGGTGGATGAAATTCGAAAGTATGCGGGAGTGACATGGAGGAGACTGGCACAAGACAGGCCATCGTGGAGGAAACTTGGAAAGACCTTCGTCCAGCAGTGGATTGATAATGGTTGACAATGATGATGATGATGTATGTATGATTTTACAATGTCTATGTCCTTGGACCCCTTAAGACAAAAGCTATTATAGCTATCAAGAGTAAATTTTATATTTAGGAGTTCTGTGAAATAATGACATAAAATAGTACATTTCAACTTTTCTTAAAGATAATTGAAAGTCATTGTCAGTTTAAAAGGGTCTGAAGTTCTAAAGCATTCTGTTGTTTCGAAAAATCACGATGAAAAAAAAAATTTGATTTGTGATAAGTCCTCCTACAGGAGAAATAAAATTACTACAAACCTATTCAAAAAAAATGATAAGCTCCAACAGAAAATAAAATGACTAAATAACTCACATAATGACCACAAAAATCATCATCGCGCAGTTAGTTTTTCCATGTACGTGATTTAGATTTCTGAGTCTTTCTGGCTCAGTGGTTAAGAGGCGCGTTATTTGTTGAACCAACCCCAACGACATCGGTTCTATTCCTATCGCTGCGAAAGGATAATCTGGGATAAGGACTGAAAAATTCAGCGTCTTCGATTTTTGCGAAATTTCTACATACGAGGGTAAATCAAAAAGTGAGTTCAATGTTGTCGTATATTAAAGAACCTAAGAGGCATACAGATAACAATTACTTTATTTCTCAACATAGTTCCCCTGTCGTTCAACGCATGTTTTATATCTGTCTACAAACTTCTGGATTCCTGCAGAGAAGAATGTTTTGGGTTGTTCTTGCAGCCACAAATGCACTGCTTCGTGTATACTGGACATCACTTTCAAAACAGCGGCCTCTCAAAGCGTCTTTCTGAGGCCCGAAGGCATGAAAGTCGCACTGCGCCAGATCGGGGCTGTAAGAAGACTCTGCTAACACCTCAAACTTCAACTCGGTAATTGTCTGTTGTGTTGCCAATGCCGTATGTAGACGAGCGTTGTCGTGCAGCAACATCACTTTTTTGCATAACATTCCCTGTGGTTTTGCGCGAATTGCTGGTTTTAATTTGTTTTTTCAGCAAGTCACAATATGACAGACTATTAATTGAGTCACCCTGGGCTTGATAGTGTTCAACGATGGGTCCTTTCATGTCAAAAAAAAAAAAAAAAAAAAAAAGAGTCAGCATTAATTTTCGTGCCGAAGGGACAACTTTGAACTTCTTTTTGCATTGGGAGCTCGGATGTTTCCACTCCATGCTTTGTCTTTTGCTCTCGAGGTCGCAATGATTGACCGATGTTTCGTCCCGAATGACAATCATCTCCAGAATATTGGGATCTGACTCATACCGCTACAAATATTTTCTGCCAATTTCCAGGCACTGCTGCTTGTGTTCATCAAACAACTGCCGTGGCACTCATCTGACACACACTTTGCGATATCCGAGATCGTCATGCACTATTGAGATCGCAAAACCGTGGCTAATGTTTACCTTTTTGAACGACCTCAGACAGAGTAACCCGGCGATCTTCTTTAACGAGAGCATAGATGCGATCAGACAGTCCTTTGTGCGAGAGGTCGACGGACGGCCCGAGTGAGCTTCATCGAACACATTCGTTCTACCGTCTTGAAACTTTTCTATCCCCTTTTACGCATGTCTCTATCTTATGCAGTTGTCCTCCCCATATTGCGCGAGCATCTTACGATGTATTTTCAGCGGCTTGCACCCCCTCATCCTATAACATGCTCCCTACACTTAGCTGCTCGACGATGGGGCATTCCGACAAACCAGCAAATATGTTTACGCCCTTACAACACTTGGGTAACCGCGGTTAGAAGATTAGTGATTGCATCCGCCACGTGTCAAGGTCACATGCCCTCCCATCCCTCAATAGTAATCTACCGCAGCTCTGCTTGCCTACGTAACGAGAGCATTGACCTTAATTTTTGATTCACCCTGATTTTCTGAAATAAACGAAATTCCTGACTACGGAAAATTTGTGAAAATGCGGAAGTATAAGGGTTGTCCCAATGAAACTGAGACTCCGTTTTTTCCCGTATGGATTTATAAGTTGCAATATGTGAACATACAGGAAGTAAGAGTGATACATGGGCTACATACCCGCTATACATAGTCGCCTTGTAGGTCCAAGCAAGTGTACCAGCAAGGCACGGGATTATGGATACCCTAAGCAAAGAACGTCCGTGATTGGCTGTGGAACCAGTCTTCAACGGCGTCAGATGACCAACCTCAGCATCGTTAGCGAACCGGCGGTCTTTGAGAGCTTTTTTCAGTGGCCCAAAGATGTGGTAGACGCAGGGCGACAGATCGGGGCTATAAGGCGAATGGTCGAGGACCTTCCAGCGGAAGCTCAGCAGCAAATCTTGGCACACTATTGCCACCTGCGGGCGTGCGTTGTCGTGCAGCAGAATAACCCCATTTGATAACATACCGGGTAGCTAACGCTTGGTGGCCGTTTTGAAGTTGCGTAACGTATTGCAGTATGTGGTTACCTTGAACGTACTGCCTGCGTCCAGCCAATCCAACAGAAGAAAACCATGAGCATCACTTTTCCAGCTCTTAAGGAGGACTGAGCTTTTTTGGGCGTGGAGAGTTGGGATGCCGCCATTCCTTACTCATTCCGTTTTATGGCGGGATCGAAGTGATGGCACCAAGTTTCATCTGCGGCCACAATCTTGGAAAGAAACTGTCCCCACCTCTGCGTGGTAACGACGCAGATGTTCCAGGCAAGCACCCATTCGCCGAGTCTTCTGATCATCCTGGAGATGCTTGGGGACCCATTGTGCTCAAACCTTGCTGTATCCCAATCGGCGATGGAGAATCGTGTTAACAGTTCCCTTACTCACGGACAATGTTGTCGCAAGCTCGCGCATGTGATTCGGCGATTCTTCTTCAGAAGGTTGTCTAAGGTAGCAATTGATTCCATGGTGATGGACACGTGTGCTTGCCCAGGTCTCGGCATGTCCTCCGTGCTCACATGTCCTTTACGAAATTCACTGCACCTGCGGAACACTGTACACCGTAACTGTCACTCATTCTCGGACACAGCCTTCATACGACGATAAATTTCGGTTCCACTAACACCTTGTGCCGTCAAAAAATTGCATAAATGCCCACTGGGCCTGTTTGGATGAATCCATGTCACTAAGCTACGTAGTCAACTTGCCTCCACACGTGCAAACAGCACACATGACACGCCATCTACCGGCACAAATGCACTGCTCTGTGTAATTATGCAACGACGCTATTACACGAGTCTCACTTTCATTTGGGCGACCCTTATAGTATAGGGTTGATCACATCTGGGCAAAACAGATGCATTTCCGTTTCCTGGATTCATACAAGTGTTGGCAATTTTCATCACCGCACAAGTCATGTACACAGGAAGTTGCTTCAGGGAGCTGAAGTAATTTTCCCTGCACATGACTTGTGCGGTCAAATTATGTGCTTCAAGAACTCTGAAAATGGAGGAAAGACAAGTGTCTGTTTAGCCGAGAAGTGATCAACCCTATGCTACTTACGGAAATTAAAAAGAACGGAAATTTCGTAAAAAGACAGACACTTACGGCAACTTTGCTGAACGTTATAATCAGAAAATTTTCCGAGAAATCAATTACGGGGGTCCTAACAAAAGTTCTGCAGACTACCCATTTTTGAGGAAAGTATGAAGTAACGGAGAAAACTTATCGTATTGCTGTTCAATGTACTCCCCTCCGATGCTAATGACAGCTTGTCAGCGGTGATTTAAGTCCTGGATGCCCCTTAATTCGCGATCTTTGTTCAACTGCCGTATTACTCGGGTCACGTCCAATGACAGTTCGTCCAGCGATTAAAAAGTGATGCTCATGGCTGATGTCACGGTGACGATTTTTTAACTTTGGGAAAAGATGAAAGTTGGGTGGACTGAGATTAGGGCTGTATGGTGGGTGGAATAAAGTTTCGCAGCAATATTTCTACAAAAGTCCTCGTACCGACGTTACACCATGAGACGATGCATTGGCACGCAGCCGATTTTTTAACTTTGGGAAAAGATGAAAGTTGGGTGAACTGAGATCAGGGCTGTATGGTGGGTGGAATAAAGTTTCGCAGCCATATTTCTACAAAAGTCCTCGTACCGACGCTACACCATGAGACGATGCATTGGCACGCAGCCGATTTTTTAACTTTGGGAAAAGATGAAAGTTGGGTGAACTGAGATCAGGGCTGTATGGTGGGTGGAATAAAGTTTCGCAGCCATATTTCTACAAAAGTCCTCGTACCGACGCTACACCATGAGACGATGCATTGTCACGCAGCAATATCGCTCGCGCTTCCAACAAGTTGGGGCGATTTTGACGAATTTTCGGTCTCAACTTTGTCCTCAGAAAATCACGATAATATTGTGCATTGAAACTTTGTCCTACCGGCACTCGATCAGAGACCACAACACCCTCGGCATCGTACGTAAAAATCATCATTTGCTTCACTTTGGATTGTTACCGACGACACTTTGAGGGGCGAGTGGAACTTGGATGCCTCCATTCCGCTGATTGTGACTTCAGTTCCGGCTCGAAATCACGGGTCCAAGTCTCATCAATTGCGACAATTCTGTTTAGGAAGGTGTCGTCCTCCCATTCGAAACTGTGGAGGTGATCCTGTGCGATGATCACTCTGGCTGTCTTCTGTTCACTCTGGCTGTCTTCAGATGCTCACTCTGGCCGTCTTCAGTTCCAGCTCAGAATCACGGGTCCAAGCCTCATCAATTGCGACTGTTCAAGAAGGTGTCGCCCTCTCTTTCGAACCTGTGGAGGGGATCCTGTGCGATGCTCTCTCTGGCTGTCTTCTGTTCACTCTGGCTGTCTTCTGGCTGTCTTCTGTTCACTCTGGCTGTCTTCAGATGCTCATTCTAGCTGTCTTCAGTTCCAGCTCAGAGGGTCCAAGTCTCATCAATTGCGACAATTCTGTTCAAAAAGGTGTCGCCTTCCCTTTCGAACCTGTGGAGATGATCCTGTGCGATGCTCACTCTGGCTATCTTCTGTTCACTCTGGCTGTCTTCTGTTCATTCTGGCTGTCTTCTGTTCACTCTGGCTTCTTCTGTTCACTCTGGCTGTGTTCAGATGCTCACTCTGGCTTCTTCTGTTCACTCTGGCTGTGTTCAGATGCTCACTCTGGCTGTCTTCAGTTCCAGCTCAGAATCACGGGTCCAAGCCTCATCAATTGCGACAATTCTGTTCAAGAAGGTGTCGCCTTCCCTTTCGAACCTGTGGAGATGATCCTGTGCGATGCTCACTCTGGCTATCTTCTGTTCACTCTGGCTGTCTTCCGTTCACTCTGGCTGTCTTCTGTTCACACTGGCTTCTTCTGTTCACTCTGGCTTCTTCTGCTCACTCTGGCTTCTTCTGTTCACTCTGGCTGTGTTCAGATGCTCACTTTGGCTGTCTTCAGTTCCAGCTCAGAATCACGGGTCCAAGCCTCATCAATTGCGACAATTCTGTTCGGGAAGGTGTCGCCCTCCCTTTCGAACCTGTGGAGGTGATCCTGTGCGATGCTCACTCTGGCTATCTTCTGTTCACTATGGCTGTCTTCTGGCTGTCTTCTGTTCACTCTGGCTGTCTTCAGTTCCAGCTCAGAATCACGGGTCCAAGTCTCATCAATTGCGACAATTCTGTTCAGGAAGGTGTCGCCCTCCCTTTCGAACCTGTGGAGGTGATCCTGTGCGATGCTCACACTGGCTATCTTCTGTTCACTATGGCTGTCTTCTGGCTGTCTTCTGTTCACTCTGGCTGTCTTCAGTTCCAGCTCAGAATCACGGGTCCAAGTCACATCAATTGCGACAATTCTGTTCAGGAAGGTGTCGCCCTCCCTTTCGAACCTGTGGAGGTGATCCCGTGCGATGCTCACACTGGCTATCTTCTGTTCACTATGGCTGTCTTCTGGCTGTCTTCTGTTCACTCTGGCTGTCTTCAGTTCCAGCTCAGAATCACGGGTCCAAGTCACATCAATTGCGACAATTCTGTTCAGGAAGGTGTCGCCCTCCCTTTCGAACCTGTGGAGGTGATCCTGTGCGATGCTCACACTGGCTATCTTCTGTTCACTATGGCTGTCTTCTGGCTGTCTTCTGTTCACTCTGGCTGTCTTCAGTTCCAGCTCAGAATCACGGGTCCAAGTCACATCAATTGCGACAATTCTGTTCAGGAAGGTGTCGCCCTCCCTTTCGAACCTCTGGAGGTGATCCTGCGCGGTGCTCACTCTAGCTGCCTTCTGCTCGGGGGTGAGTTGATAAGGCATCCAGCACGCGGCGATTTTTCTTTTCTGCCAGTGAGTTGGTCAAAATCCGGCGAACACACATGGTGCACAAATTTGTCCGATGAGCAATCTCCTCGACTGTCAAACGGCGATTGAGAAGCGTTGCAACAATGGTGACAGATGCTTGGACTGTCGCCGTTTGAGGTCGGCTTAAGCGGTGATCTTCTTTGATGCTGCTTCGGCCCTCCCGAAAGCGCGATGCCCAGCGAGAAATTGTGCTTCGAGCAACAGTTTCTTCCCCAGAAACCTCTAGCAAGGCATTGTGGATTTGTGTCGGAGTTTTCCTCCGCAGATTTCCAACTTTCACGTACGAGCGCTGGTCTAACGATGTGACTCGACCTGAGGAGCTGCACGCTTTCATTTCCAAACCCTCACACGTCCACATAGCAAATGATAGCGCGTCGTTCTGACACCACTGCGTTGCTGAGAGTTTGACCTTGACATGATGCAATCATTTCCCCGATTGCATCATCCGCTTCCGTTTTAGATCAACGTGTGCAGAACTTTTGTTATGATCCTGGTATTTTTAACGAAACAAGATAATGTTGCAAAATAACAAAAAATCATAAAGCACACATTTGTTTTTTTAACGCAGGCATTTATTAACATTTGGTAAATGAACACTAAAGAAAAATTAAGTAAAGAAAATCTGTTTTTCAAACGCCGTATGTAAGCCAGTAGAGTAAGGCAAATATAAAGTAAGCCATAGGAAATGAGATACGTGAGAATCTGTCGACATCAATATGGCTCATGTGAACGTCATCTTCCTTAGGAAAGAATTCCAAAACGAAATCTTCAAATTTTCCTCCAGCTAAATCTATAGCTTCTTTCTGTAAATGAAAAAAAAAAAAAAAGAGTCAACAAAGTGAAACACATTTCGTCACTAGCAACTGTAAGGGCAAATAATCATCATAAGAAATGAAGATACGAGTGCCGCCCCGGTGGCGCAGTGGTCTAAGGCGTTGGCCTCTGATCATTCGTCCGTAAGGGGTCCGGGTTCGAATCCCGGTCAGGCATGGATGATGTGTTTGTCTTACGGCACTGGCTCTCTCCCCTCCCTGGAACCAGTGACCCTAAATTAGGGACGGGCGACTGCTTATAGCCCATTGAATTGCTCACGGTGGTCGTTAAACCTCCAATAATAAAAAAAAAAAAAGATACGAGTTGAATTAGCTTCTCTGGTGGCGCAGTAGTCTAAGCACCCGGCATCTGACATCTCTCCCGAGTTAGTCTGTGCTAGTCCCGCATGAGGCATGAGTGGTGTGCTTGTCCCACGGCACAAGCACTCCCCCTTCCTGAAACCAGTGGTCCCGGATTAGGGACAGACGACTACCTATATTCCATTAAGTTGTTAACAGGTCGTGAAACCGCGAAATATAACAAAAAGGAATTGGTGCAAAGGGTTCTTTGCTTTTGTTCATACAGTAGAACTCCAATTATCCGGACTCCAGAACTCCAATTATCCGGATCATCGAAACAAACGACCCTTTTTGAGTTTTTTTCATTAAAAACATAAATTTATTTTAAACTAAGTAAAAAAATTTAATCATGTGTACTGTATCACTCGTACCGTTTGTTAATTTTATTAGTTTACATCAATAATAAAATAATATAATGTTTGGTTAAAAATTTAATTGTAAAGAGGTTTTGTCTTTTGTTTATAGTAAATTAAAAATACGTACGTACAAAATTTCATTGTTTAATTTTTTCGATAAACGTTTGTTTCGCATTACTGTATTTTTACGTAACCAGATGATTCAGTAAATCCTGCACCGCACAATGCGTGCTTCACAGGGTTCAGCGGAACTCACTAAATGCGCTTGGTAGCCGTAAGCGCCATGATACTACTCCCGTCTGTGTTTCACGAAAAGTACCGGAGAGCCGAGCACAAGGACGGGTGGCGCGAATAGTAGAGTACTCAGATAAACCGTGTTTCCACCGAGACTCCCGTGGGTAATTCGCTCGCCACACGAACTGTTGGCCGCCGGCCTTTTATTCTACACTCACAAGTACAGACACAAGAACAAAAAACAACAACTTAGTAAAATCATGCAATGCATTGATTATGATACGCTTTCCAACATACCAGAAATTATTACTCTAGTTATGAGGATAATGGCTGTGGAATAAATCTCGCTCCTGTGTCCTGACCTTTGACCCCATTTCGATGATATTCAACAGAACCGGATCAGTACACCTCAAGAATAACATACTAAAGTTTTGTCGCAATAGAAGCAGTTTTACGCAAGTTATGAGAATAATGGCTGTGGAATAAATCTTGCTTTTGTGCAATGGCCTTTGACCCCGTTTCGTTGATATTCAACAGAACCAGTTCACTATACCTCCGGAACAACATGATGAAATTTTGTCGCAATCCAAGCATTTTAGGTAAGTTATGATGCATAAGGGCAATGAAATTGATCCCACTCCAGTGTCCTGACCTTTGACCCCATTCCGTCCATTTTCAATAGGGTTCGCCCCCAGTGGCTCCCTACCAGTTACTAAAATTTCATCAAAATCTAACCATTTTTACGCAAGTTATGACGCATAAGGGCAATGGAATATATCCCGCTCTTATGCCCTGCCTGACCTTTGACCCCATTTCGCCCATTTTCAACAGGGTTCGTGATCAGGTGGTTCCCTACCAAATACTAAAATTTCTTCGAAATCGAACCATATTTACGCATGTTATGACGCATAAAGGCAATGGAATGGATTCTACCTTTATGCCTTGACCTTTGACCCCATTTCGCCCATTTTCAATAGGGTTCGTCCCCAGGTGGTTCCTTACCAAATTCTAAAATTTCATCGGAATCGAACCATATTTACGCATGTTATGACGCATAAAGGCAATGAAATGGATCCCACTTTTATGTCCTGACCTTCGACCCCATTCCACTCATTTTCAATAGGTTTCGTTCCCAGGTGGTTCCTTACCACATACCAAAATTTCATCGAAATCGAACCATTTTTACGCACGTTATGACGCATAAGGGCAATGGAATGAATCCCGCTCTTATGCCCTGCCTGACCTTTGACCCCAATTTGCCAATTTTAATAGGGTTAGTGCCCAGGTAGTTTCCTACCACATACTGAAATTTCATCGAAATCGAGCCGTATTTACGCAAGTTATGACGCATAAGGGCAATTGAATGGATCCTGCTCTTATGGCGTGACCTTTGACCCCACTTCACCTATATTCAATAGGGTTCGTCCCCTGGTGGTCCCCTACCACATTATAAAATTTCATCGAAATCGAACCATTTTTACGTGAGTTATCGTGTCGACAGACAGACGGACGGACAGACGGACGGAAAAAGCTGGAGCATATACGCTTCTTCAACCTACGGTTGGAAAGCGTAAAAAAACAAAGAGCACCTCTATCAAGGCATGCAAGCCTAGAAGTGTATTTTGTTACATCGAAATTGTTGGTTACAGACACTCATTTACGGATGTATACTCCCGGTACAATCTAGTGATCAATGATAATCGATCCGTTTCCCTTTGAAGCTCGATTTCCCTCTGGAGACTAGGGCATTTTGTTTCCAGACTGGAGTGTTTGATATCAAGCTCTAGGTGGAAGCGCTCATTTGCCTTCTGGAAGTTGGGGCAATTTGCTTCATTAGCACATTCTCTATGTCGGTGACCTGCCTGGCAGCAACGGCACACGACTCGAGCTCCTCTGGGCACTTTGCTTTATGGTGCCCAAACCCGTTGCAACGAAAGCATTGGGCTTCCCTTAAGAATTCTTGGCATCCGAGAATCCTCCAGCCTTGCGGAGCCTTGGCTTTTTTCAGGCACATTTTGAAGTCCTCTAGGGCCATTTCGAGCACCCAGTGGACTATGCCATTCTTCCCCCGTGGTTTGATGGGGAAGAAAACTCGGCACCTCTCAGGGTCTGCGAGATCATTTTGACTACGGAAGTCATGCTCAATTGCCTCCGAGTCACCTCTAGTTTCACCATAAACGATCAGCCGTGGTAGCTTACGTTCCGGACACTTTAGGCGGTACAAAGTCTGCATGTAGGCAGTTTCATTGTAAGCTTCAACAATCTTTTCTACCCCTTCCGCCTTCTGGCATTCAATGAGCACTCCACCTTTGCTCACTCTCTTTAGCCTTTTGACTCCATACCCAAGTCTCCCCGGGTTGAAGTTGGTCTCGACGTACTCTTTCAGGACAGCGTCAGGTCTCTTTTCATTTGGATAGATAAGCACGGTGTGTTGCGTGCGAAGTTTGCGCGACACCTCCGGCTTGCTCTTTGACTTGGGCGCGGCCGCTTGTGGGTAGGTCCGGGCTCCTGTCTGCGCTGTCTCATTCTTTTCCATCAAACGTCCTTTCAAGCGTTCGATCTCCAATTGCTGTTCAGTCAGGGAAGCCTGCATTCGATCAAGAATCGGCCGCAGCTGCCCTCAAGTTGTGTGACACTTTTGTCGTCGGGCTGTCCATCAGAGCATTCATCTCCCTGAACAACTGGAGGAACCCTTCTGAACTTGTGCTCACTCGAGCGTCACCGTCTCCCGTTTCCGGATTGTGGTTATCCGGGCATGATGGTGTTTGCCCGGGTTTTCCCGCACTTGATCCACTCATACTGAATGGATAGGACCAGTGGGACGGCAACGCGGCGGGATTGGATTGGTTGAAGCAACTGGCCCGAACAAGGCCTTTTTTGTTCGTTAAACGAACTCACATGGTGAACCACACGCGAACCTTACGTGCCTCCTGCGCTGTGATTCACACACCAGTTTAAAGTATTTGCCTGCCTCGCTCCCCAGGGACAACCAATCCGCCGGTCGTATTTTTACGTAATACTAGCTGATGACTTTACCTGTACCGTCTAAGTGAAGACTTCACAGGGAAATGCTTAACTCTCTCATAAGTTCGGAACTATTAAGGTTCCTGACGGCGCTGCGATAGCTAGCCCGTCAGTCTCCGGAAATTACAGTCTTTCACTCGGACAGATTCGGTCCAGAGACCTGTGGGGATCTGCCTCCCCCATGTGACCGGTACCTTACACCCTTCTATCATAACCCGTGTGTGCGACGTGCTATTGGCAGTTGGGGCAAGCAACTTTTCAATAATTTATCTCATCTCGTGGCAGAGAGATCACCCGCCAACGCGAGTTTTTTTGGGACAAAAGTCCTTTATTAGGTATCTTAGCAAATACAGGCACATTAAAGTACGAGGGTCTCATGCACCCCTCTCACAAATATTTAACACTGAAGCACAATAATCACACATCGAAAATATTTACATGGTCCACAGTACTAGGGCCAGTGCTGTGGTGATGACCCCGGGTCAGGATCATCAGAATCACCTTGGTCGATAGACCAAAAAGCTCCAGATCGAGAGCTACGTACCTCCGAGGGTACTACCATCTGTCAACCATAGTTGACCCGGCTTTTCCTTTGCTCAAGTTCCCTGATAAGACTAGGGCACGTCTTACTGAAGCTGGAGTGAGAGACGTCCAGCTTCAGGCGGAACTTAGCATTCGCAGCAGTGCAGTTGCTGCACGTCGGTGTGACTGCACACTGGTGGTGCTGGTGTCCAACTTCACCGCAATCGCCACACCTTGCTTCTGACTCAGGACAGTTGCCTCGGAAATGGCCGAAGTCATTCCACCGAAAGCACCTGACTTCCCGCAAAAGGCCTTGGGCTCCACGTCTGCCACCCAGTGGACCCTACCTCCCTTGCCCTTGATGGGGAAACAGGCTGAAAACCCGTTATCGACGTCTGGGTTCTGCCCACGAACCGCTTCAAAATTTTGTAATTTATTTTTTAAACTGTATAACATTTCTTATTATAAAATACGGTAAACGAAAAAATTAAGTTCCCTCACGGCAATTAATAAATACTTATGAGCTGTGGTCCAAGTTAACCCGGGTAATTGGAGTTCTGCTGTATTTAGAACCCGATGGTTGCCAGCTCTGAGAGAAATATCATTCGAGGCTGATGGTTTTAAGTCAGCAAAGGAATCCAGAGTTGCTTGGATTTAACTGCGAATACAGACAATTTATTTTTATGATAATTATTTTACACATAATTTATTTTTATGCCTTTTTTTGTCGTTTACTAAGAGGGAAACTATGTATCGTATGATTGCAATGCCCTCTTAGAGAACGCTACAATCGATCTCGTATTTTAACGGTACTGTTCTCCACGGAAATAATTTTAAATTTAATTAAAATTTTGCAAATTTGAATTAAAGTATGCCAAATTTAAAATTTCTTAACCTCGTCCTGTAGTAACTTCTTATGTAGAGGACGGCCAAACACACCATTTTATTATTAGAGGTTTTTTATGGTTTGTTTGGAGGTTTAACGACCTCCGCGAGAAGCTGAAGTAACTATAAGTACTTGCTCGCTCCTAATTTAAGGCCACTGGTTTCTAGGGTGGGGGTGGGGTGGGGGAAGGGGTAGAGCAGTACCATAAAACAAGCACAGCCGGTATAGCCTAGCTCCAGTGTTTTGTGTAACGGCACATTCCTCCAAACTAATTATCAGTGGTGTAAGGTGACCTAAAATTTATCCGGGGCTAAATATCTTTAAAATTGCTCTCAATCTTTTTCCGTATTGTGAAATAAACTATATTGACAAAAGTCACCGGACACCCCTTCAAAAGCAAATGAACGGATTCGCTGTGTTGTTAAGATGAGCGGTACAGCTGCAAACGGTATAAAAACAAGCCTGTAGCTGACCGCGATCATATTGCACTGTGAATTTGAGTGAAAATGTCGCGGCGGGAGAGAGCTGACTTTGAGAAAGGAAAGATTGTTGGGTGTTATATTAGTGGGTTGTCCATAAGAGAAACCGAGAGGCGTTTAAAAATATCCAAGTCAACTGTTTTGGATGTACTGAATAACTGGAAGACACATGTCGTGCCTGAAGCAGAAAAACGTACTGGCAGACCAAAGAAAATCAGTGATAGAGGACGTCGAAGCCTCAGGAGAATCGTTACAGCTAATCGAGGGAGTGCTGCACAAGACCTCAGTGTGCAGGAGAGTAAAAATGTTGGTACCTCGGTATGTACACGTACCATTCGCAGAGAACTTCATTCCATGGGTTATCGTTGTTGTGCAGCTGCTCATAAGCCTTTCATCTCCACTAGGAATGCTTCTCGTCGTTCTGCATGGCGAAAAAGCATTCATCGTAGACCGTAGATCAATGGAAACGGGTCCTATGGACTGATGAATCCAGATACACGATCTGTCAGTCTGATGGCCGTATGTGGGTATGGCGGCAGCCGAGGGAACGCTATTTACCACAGTGTACTGTTCCTACGGTCAAGTTTGGGGCTGGCAGTGTACTCGTGTGGGGGTGTTTTTCGTGGTATGGTCCCGGCCCATTGGTTATCGTGAACAAACCTGTTAACCAGCACGTCTACCTCAATATTCTGAACAATTATGCTCTATCAACTCTGTGGCAATACTATGGAATCGAGCCTTGTTGGTACCAGCAGGATAATGCATCGAACCATAAAGCAAGGACTGTTACGGCGTGGTTTGACGATAATTCCGCATCGTGTGTGGACTGGGAAGTACAGAGCCCTGATATTAATCCCATAGAGCACCTATGGGATGAATTAGAGTGCCGCGTAAGAAGTTTGGAACCAAGGTCTACTACTAGGCAACAGTTAGCGGCAGCATTATGTACTGAATGATCGATTGATTGGATTTTTAACGACCACCGTGAGCAACTCAATGGGCTATAAGCAGTCGCCCGTCCCTAATTTAGGATCACTGGTTCCAGGGAAGGGAGAGAGCCAGTGCCGTAAGACAAACACAACATTCATGCCTAACCGGGATTCGAACCCGGACCCCGTTCGGACGAATGATCAGAGGCCATCGCTTAGACCACTGTGCCACCGGGGCGGCTAAGTACTGAATGGGAGCGCATACCTATCGCTGTGTTCCAAAACCTTGTTGAAGGCATGTCTCGAAGGGTCAGTGTGTGCATTGAGGCCAAAGGTGGACAGACACCATGTCAACAAATGCTATGTTGGTTTCACGTCTAGGTGTCCAGTGACTTTTGTCAATATAGTGTATAATTTCAGTGAAATGTGAAGTTTCCGAACTCCACCTGCTGAAATCATACTTAACCACATAGAATGAGGTAGAAATTTTATTTATATACATGCAGTGCTGTATAACATAAAATAACAGTTTAGGTTTTCGCCTTCTTTTGTAAAGAAACTGAGCCTTTGGTTGTGTGCGAAAGTTCTACCCATTTTTGTTATATATGCGAATTGCGATCGGAGTAGTTACGCCACAGATGACGCTACGATGCCGAATTTCGGCCAATAAAGCGTGGAGCAGTAGAGCATATAGAGGCACTAGGTTTCTCCGAGTAAGTCATTTGTAACGGAGATCACACGACGGTGTAATATGGCATGCGATAAGGAGCACATTAGACATTGTTTACTATACGAGTTCAATAAAGGCAGTACTGCTGCCGCGACTTGTCACAACATCTGTCAAGTGTATGGAGAGGATGCAGTTAATGATAGTACATGTAGCCGTTGGCTTCGGAAATTCCAGGACGGAAACAGAAGCTGTAAAGATCAACCACGTACTGGACGTCCATCCATGGTTTCTGACGAGGATGTGGACCAAGCCATAACAAATGACCCACATCCAACCGTTCAGGAATTAGCGGAAACATTGTCGGTTCACAGAACAGCAGTCGAAAGACGGATGCATGCGCTTGAGTTCATCACCAAGTTCGATAACTGGGTTCCGCACCACCTTTCGGCAAAGCAACGAGAGGAGAGAATAGGTACCTGTGTATTATTGCTTTCTCGTCACAGAAATGCACCATTTTTGGGACGAATTGTAACGGGTGATGAGAAATGGGTACTGTGCCGTAATGTAAAGCGTCGACGGACTGTGTGCCAAGGTGCGAAGCCTGCTCCATCTCTCTCAAAAGGAGGACTGCATCCCAAAAAGGCTTTGTTGAGTGTTTGGTGGGATGTCCAGGGAATAATCCACTGGGAGGTGTTGGCACCTAACCGAACGATAAATGCTGACCTCTACTGCCAACAGTTGGATAGATTGCGAGAACAACTGACATCGAATTGTCCGGCACTCGTCAATCCCAAAGGCGTGGTCCTTCACCATGATAACGCCATACCTCATGCTGCTTTATTCACTCGACAAAAAATACTGGACTTTGATTGGGAAGTGTTACCTGACCTGGCTTATTCCCCTGATCTGGCACCTACAGACTACCACCTTTTGCAATGGTTACAGAACGCCGTCGCTTTCCAAATTTTCGATGATGTGGACGATGTAAAAACGGCAGTACATGACTTTTTTTACTTTAAAAGACAGGCGCTTTTTCCGGCGTGAAATTCACCTACTCATAGACAGATGGCAAGAGGTCATACAGAATGATGGCAATTATCTGAAATCCTATGTACGTTATTTGTTGTGTTCTCCTTATTTTTTGCAGCGTACAAAAACGGGTAGAACTTATGCACACACACAATATATATATATATATATATATATATATTTCCGCTCGGCGAACTTCTGGATAAGTTTCGTTTTATAATTTTTAGTTTTTTAAATGAATTTTTTCTCAACACATAAAACAGTTACGGCATTTTACCGTTCTTGCTGTCTCAATGTATTAGGTAAGCAAGTTTTTACCCGCTTCAAAGTAGAGTTTTAGACTGATTTTTATGTTTTTTCACCAAACAAATATTTGGTCGATGTGGGCCCAAGTCTTTACCTTTTTTTTTTTTTTTTTTGTTCTTCATTCCGTGAAGAAAAATGAAAGAATGCTCTAATGAAGAGTCCACTTTATTCATTTTACTGATACGAGCGAACGTATCAGCTTAACCCCACAAACGAAAATCAGCTGCTCACTGTGGGACGACGCGAAAGGAAAATTGCCCCTGTTAAACAGAAAGGCGACCAGCCCCGAAAGTTCGTTTTACACATGCGCAGTTCAGCGGGCATCTCCTCATTCGTCACTGCTCTCTGAAGCTTCGACAAGGCGACGAGTTGACTAGAGTCGTCTTTCCCACGCACGTGATATCCAGTGCGTTCTAGTAAACGGATATGAATGGGTGTGATGTGTTACCCAGTTGCCAAACCATTGTAATAGCTCGCATTTGCATTCAGAAAATCTGGGGACTGACTACTAACACGGATTTTGTTTCGGAATTTTCCCACTGAAAAAGAATAAACAGTTTCCTTCTCATTTTCATGTGCGGCTAATGCCCATAATGACACACGCTCCCCTGCCGTTTACATACTGTTTAATAAAGTAAAAATTGAATTGTTTTTAATTTATGTACTTCTTACTTGTCTGAAAAGAATGAAGGTATCTTATCTGAATTGTACAATGCTTTTCATTATACACCTTATTTAGCATTATTAATGTTCTGAAATGTCCTGCCCTTTCGAGAAGTGTTCGGACTTCCGAACCTTTTCTGCCCCTAGAAGGAAAGCGTAAAAAAAGGGCACACACGACAGACATTCGCTTTTTCGCGGAGTGTGCAAGACAGTTAACGACACTTTAGCGTGATGGAATCGATTCATGCTTTTCCGGAAGATTTTGTCTTAATGTAACAGAGTAACATACAGGGTGTTTCACTCGCTACGTTACCCGGCGTTTTTGCAAAAAACCGTAAGAGGAATGAAGACGTCGTAACGAAATTTGAGCTGGACTTACCTTAGGCTGCGAGAAAGCAAACGGAAGTGACGTGTAGTTGCGCTGGCGTCGTTAGCGTGGTTAGAGAGAAGTGGCGGCGCTAGTGTTTAGCGACTCCTCATCCAAAGAATATCTAACTGATAAGAAGGTAAGGCTCAGCGAGACGTAACTAGCGCCACTATATTATGCGGCAAAGAATTACTACACAGAAGCCAACATTACAGGCTGATGCCGCAGGATGCCGAGCAGACTGAGTTAGACTGAGCATGCGTGTTTGTGTTCAAAGAATATAAACGCTTGTTTGTGTTGGCGTTTTGTTCAAAGGTTTTGTTGTTCTCATCTAGATCTGCGTTTATATTACAGCCATGAAATACACCCACTCCATTCCGATGAATAACAATTCATGGAATGGAGTGGATGAATAACAAGAACAAATTTGAAACCGTTTGAAACAAATATCCTGGAAAACCATTAAAACAACGTTTGCTGAAAAAAAAGCTATCGTTACGTTGAAAAAATTAATTTATCAATTATATGAAACTGACTTTTATGAAAAATACCTCGTAATATTGTAAAATGAAAGAGGGAAGCATTCGATTACACATTGCATACCAAACAGACAGCTTTAAGCATATACTCGAACGTGACAAATTAGTCCGGTCGGTAGAGAGCTCAGCTATCACGCCAACGGCCCAGGTTCGAACCTACTCAGATACGAACGAATGTTTTTCAGATCTGTTGAGAAAATTTCCCCAGCGCAGTGCGTTTAATTTACAAATTTCGGAAGGGTAGAAAAAAAAAATTGTAGCCTTGGGAAACTGCGGTTGTCTTTGTTTTTTTTTTTTCTTTTTTATTATTATGGCTACTACTGGGAAATTGGCGGACAGTGCTGGCCCAGCAAGACTGTTTTTTCTGGGTACCTAATGTTTACGTTTTGTGGGAACCCATTCCTTTGTTTTGCTACTGAAGCTTAGCTTCCTTTCCGTGAAATAGGCTTCCCGTCCCGTGTCTCCTACGCTTTTTGCGCCTGAATGTTAACTTTCCCGCAGAGCATCTGCTGCCGCATTACATGGTGGCGCTGCTGTCGCCTGTTTTACATTATCTCTACGAGAGTTGAGCTTCTTCACGCGAAGCGTTTATATTCTTTGCCTCATCGCCTGCCGGATGAGCGGGCGTCTGTCACTTTACTGAGTCTTCCGATGATCGTTGTTTTGCCACTCGTGGAACAGTACGGTTGTGTGTGTGTGTGTGTTGTCGGAGAACAGAAAACGTTGAAATCAACCGGTATATTCTAGAGGAGCGAGTGTATATATTGTGCACGTACTGGCAGACTAAATCGTTGAAGTCTTGTCAAAAAGAATTCGTTAAGAGGTTTGGAGGTTGGAAACCACCATCAAAGCCCTGCATTTTGGCCATGTCACGGAAATTGGAAACAATGGGAAGTTTGTGTGACGCGCATGGAGGAGGTCGACGACAAATGCCGGAAGGGGTCGAGAATGTGAGGCAGCGGATATCGCTGTCTCTTCCCGTGCCAGCATGGCCAAAATTGAGACATTTTTAGAGAACAGAGTCATTTCGAAGGGACTTTGGCCTCCGCGATCGCCAGATTTCTCGCCCCTCGATTACTTTCTCTGGGGCTATCTGAAAGTTACAGTTTATGGCAATAGTTCACGATCCATCGCCACATTGAAATCCAACATCATTCAAGAAATTCAGGCAATTCCTGGGGATATGCTGACCCGAACCTTCCAAAATATCGAGCGTCGTGTTCAGCTCTGCCTGGACGCAAATGGTGACCATTTCCAACACATGTTATGATGCCATCTCCTTTTTCACACCCTAAGGTAAGTCCAGTTCAAATTTCGTTACGATATCTTCATTCCTCTTCCAGTTATTGCAAAAATGCCGGGTAAAGTAGCAAGTGAAACACCCTGTAGAAGAAGGTCTTCACGCTCTGCGAGTGAAATACTTTCACCGTTACCTTAGAGCGCGTGAAGCTGTCATCTACCATTGTGTTGTAGCTGAAAGTACAGAAAATAGATAATTAATTTGTTGATATGTGGAGGGTATGGGCATAGATTATGAATACATTTCTAGTGCGACCCTGTGTTGCATGTGTGTGTGAGAGAGAGCGTCTTTATTTTAAGTTATGGGCTCACACCTGAGTATTTCCACGTGGAAAAAAAAAGTTGGTAGGATTAGTAGAATTCCTAAAGCATGCCGAGATGTTCCATTTCGTGCGAGCATTGGAAACAGAAAAAATAATCATATAAACACGATGCTTAATGGAATCCTGTGGCTTACCGAAGCCATGGGGGCAATGGCCACACAGCCTTTGATTGGTGGGGGCATGTGGCCCCACGGGTTAGGCGCCACTGAGCACACCATCCATATCTCACTTGGGATTCGAACACTTACCCATGTCGGACGAATAATCAGAGGCCAGCAGATAGACCATTGCGCCATCTGGGCGGCTTAATATTATAGATAACACAGAATATTGTATAATATATTTTTGGTCCGGAAATAATGATAAAATAAAAAGTAATTCAAATTTTGAAGATGACAATCCGATTTTTGGCGTAAATGTGACAAGGATGGTAAGTGTGATAATATCCGAAAACTTGAAAATTTTCATCGTCCTGGAGCTGGACTCGAACCCGCATCTCCCAGAAAACGCCCGGGTATGCTAACCACTACACCACCCAGAACGACCAAGTTTTAAGTTTCCGATGTGCAAAGGATTACGTGTCAGAGAAAGAAACCAGACTTGAGCCCTTCCCATAAGAAAGAGGAAGGCAAAATGACAAACGATGGTAACCACTAATATACAATTTGAAAGACTTCGTACAAAGTACAATCTGGTGATATGTACCCAGATTGGGAAAATACCAAACTACTGCCAACCCCCTCCTCTACCCACTCGCTACTATGCTTGGAGAGTGTATATATCACTGCCTTTGGAGACCAATGCTGCAATGATTACACCCCTGTTGAGTTATCTGGAGATTGGGAACAACTTATTCATGTATTTCATGACAAATTATTGTATCAAGTAGTATGACATGTTTTAATCCTAACATAATCTTGTACTCATAAATCATCCTCATCATGATTTGCATACAGATTTCAAAATTCTCTTTACACCTATGTAAAGAGAATTTTCGTTCAAGTTTCTTTCAGTGGAAAACATAACTGGCGTAATTCAATTTGCATCAAAAAGAGCGCACGAAACGTTTTTGCTAGACGCTTTCGTTTCTCTCCTGCACAATGGGCTATAAGCAGTCGCCCGTCCCTAATGTAGGGTCACTGGTTCCAGGGAAGGGAGAGAGCCAGTGCCGTAAGACAAACACAAAATCCATACCTCACGGGATTCGAACCCGGGCCTCTTTCGGACGAACGGTCACAAGCCAGCGCTTAGACCACTGCCTGCGCCACCTGGACGTCCAGAAGCTTTTGCGAAAAGCCACGAATTTGGTATTAAATGCGTCTAGCACAGTGGCTCTCAAACTTTCTTTTACCACGGACCACTAGGTGTAGACTGTCAACCTAACACGGACCACCTACCTCGGCACCTCTTCCATTCAAGTACCGAAATATAGGAATAATAATTTAACAACTCTTTTAAATGTTTTATCATCATAAAAACTTGATATTAAGGTGGACGTCAAGTAATTTTGCTTCCTATACTTCCAATGGAAAAACTTTTGTACACATTTCCTTCACAATTAGTGTTGTCCCAAGGATGAAAATTTGAACAACGATTAAAATAACTTCATATTATAACTTGGAATACTTAATATTTTCTTAAACATAACCATAATTATATTAAAAATCAATAACTTTTCCTTTGGTGGCGTTAAAACCAGAAAAAAGATGGCGCGACCAGTACTTTAATGACGTCAGTAGACAAACAAATGTTGGATTGCATAATTATGGTTATGTTTCAGAAAATATTAAGTATTCCAAGTTACAAAATGAAGCTATTTTAATCGATGTTCAAATTTTCATCTTTGGGTACGCATTAATTGTGAAGAAAATGTGTACGGAAGTTTTTCCATTGGAAGTATAGGAAACAAAATTACTTGACGTCCACCTTAAAGTTATTTCATTGTAGAAAAGCTAGAAATAAATTAATAAAGAAGTACTGTTTTTTTATTATAATTTAAAACACAAAAGAATACGGAAAATCACTGAACACAACATTAAACAGAAATGAACAAACCGCATTATCAAGATTTAAAACTAGCCATCTCAAATCAATGAAAATACGAGTACTTGATGGCACAGAAGCTGCACAAAATGTAATGCAAAAGAATCAACACCAAACCACATCTTTCAATATATAGGTGTCAATAAGAACATAATGCAAGATGAGCAAAAATTAATAAGTGAATTAAAAACATAACCTCATAGAATTATTTAAGAACAAAGGATAAGAAACAATGAAGGCATAATTATTTTTAGAATTAAAATGGTATTAGCACATTTCAAGAAAGTAAATAAACGAATACATATTTTATTCCCCATTTCAATGTGAAGAATGGTGTTGCTTGCAATCTTTGACTGGTTTGTTTACATCAGGTGCAGTGAAAGATAGTTTCAGTTTTAAGTCACGTTCAACATTAAGTTTGTTCCTTTTCACACTTTTTAGTCCAACCTGGGCAGAAAATCCTATTTCACAATTGTACCTTGTGGGAAAAGGTAGCAGGTGCTTGATGGCATTGTTGGCGAGTTCAGGTACCTCTGATTTCACATGAATCCAGAAGTTTGTGAGGGATTTCTGACTAAACGTGATTTTTCGTGCACCAATTCACTAATCTGATCACACATACGAGCTGAAAGGCCGAAGGACTCAATCACAGATGTAGCACTGAAAGGATTCCTGATCCATTCCTTACTTTCATCAGGCTCTGGAAAATATTATTTATGCTATCTTGCAGAATTGTTATACGGTTCTAAAATAATTGCATTAATTCATCATCGATTAGTTCTAAAGACTGTAAAAAAATACCAAGTACAGCAAATGAATAATACTCCCCACGATCAAGCCGGTTACTCTTAGGTTCACATTTCTGTATAACTGCTTTTATTTTATCTTGCACTTTAAAAATGGTTATATCGCGCCCCTGAAGTAACAGATTCAGGCTGTTCAGGATGTTGAAAATATCTTTGAGGTATGCCACTTGCGCTAGCCACTTGAAATCGTGGAAAAGAGATTTACTTACTTCATCAGTGTCATGAAGAAAGATCTTGATCTCATCACTCAGCTGGAAAACCCATGAAAGCACATTCTCCCTTGACAACCACCGTACTTCGGTGTGTGAAAGTAAATTTTTGTGCACACTTCCCATTTCTTCTCAGAATACACTAACGAGGCGAGAGTTCAGTGACCGTGATTTAAATAAATTAACCACTTTAACTACCTGTTTCAATACAAGATCCAGTTCAGAAGGCATTCCTTTTACCGGTAACTGTTTTCTGTGGATAAAACAGTGAGTTGAACTACACCCAGGCAGTAACTTGGAATACTTAATATTTTCTAAAACATAACCATAATTATATTAAAAATCAATAACTTATCTTTTGGTGGTGTTGAAACCAGAAAAAAGATGGCGCGACCTGTACTTTGATGACATCAGTAGACAAAAAAATTGTTGGATTGCATAATTATGGTTATGTTTTAGAAAATATTAAGTATTCCAAGTTATAAAATGAAGCTATTTTAATCGATGGTTAAATTTTCATCCTTGGGAACGCATTAATTGTGAAGAAAATGTGTACAGAAGTTTTTCCATTTGGAAGTATAGGAAGCAAAATTACTTGACGTCCACCTTAACGATAAAAAGAAAAAAAGTCATCATGTACATCATTTTCGTAAATGTATTTCACATATGCTAAAAGTTGAGACAAGTTTTCTACGTCCGTGCTTCCGTACAATTGTAAAGCAAAATAACTACTACACGCACACGTGTGATTAATTGCTCTTCCACGTTAGATACCAAAGATGTTATGCGACGCTGAATTGTATCATTCAACAAACGAATCCTGTCTATTGCTCCCCCTGCCTTTCCCCATAATATTCGCCATCAATTTAGCCGCTGTTTTTACAAATGTTTTAGCGACGGTATGCTCTTTATCAGTTCTTGCCACAAGTAAAGCCACTTGGAATGGTGCCTCTGTAGTTTTACTCCCTTCCCCACCCGTAGCAACAGAAGTCACTGATTTCTGTGATGACAGCATCACTTTACTTTGGTTTTGAAAATATTCAACAGGTTTATGAGTTAAATCTGCATGTTTTGTTTGAAAACGCCATGAAAGTTTTGAAGGGTTAGGTGCAAGTTGGTCACCGGTCCAATAAAATCTCATTTTCAGGCAATCCTCACAATATTTCCTGTTTACACATTTTTTTTTTTTTGGCGATAACAGAGCAACTGGTTTGAAAACGCTCGTCAATGATTTTAGTTTTAGCAGATCCATTTGAAGTGGTATCGATTTAACTTATATTCTGTTTCAATGAACCACTGTTAAGCCACCGATCCATTCTGAATATAAATTACAAATAACACAATAGTGTCAATAGTATACGATATTTAGGTAACCCCCTCCCTCTCTTACACACACTCACAACACATAAAAATAACTAACTGCCGAACGCAAAGGACTACTCAGTACTACAGATGGGTCGGAAATCACGTCACGGATATTAATTTTGTCACTGATACAAGTATGTCACCGTAACCGGTTGTGATTTGTTTGCTGAAATATCTGTGACAGAATCATTGACGGCGACACCTGTTTCTGTCACCGGCCGAAACCTCCAGGTCTGCAGTTCCTGCTTTTTGGAGACTGGTTTGTCGCCACTGAGCTGTGACAGTGATTTCTGCGAAGGATCCTTGTTTACGTCACCGTAACTTCGTTCTACAGCTACTGAGATTGCAACATTACGGTAAGACAGCGACGTTGACGGCGCATTTGACCTTGATAGCCTGAACCGCATGACGGTGGAGTAGGTACACTCCCGTCTTAGGGCGATAGACCACTACTCACGCTGCTTATCTTAAAGTTGCATTACTGGCGTGTTACAAATACAGATTTGCCGCCCCGGTGGCGCAGTGGTCTAAGGCAATGGCCTCTGTTCATTCGTCCGAAAGGGGTCCGGGTTCGAATCCCGGTGAGGCATGGATGTTGTGTTTGTCTTACGGCACTGGCTCTCTCCCTTCCCTGGAACCAGTGACCCTAAATTAGGGACGGGCGACTGCTTATAGCCCATTGAGTTGCTCACGGTGGTCGTTAAACCTCCAATCAAAAAAAAAAAAAAAAAAAAAAATACAGATTTTCCATTGAAAATTTAGGAAATTTCGCGGACCACAGTTTGAGAACCACTGGTCTAGCAGAAGCACACACTGGCGTACCAGGTTTCAGATTCTCGTTCGAAAATGCATTTGGTTGTCACCGATTCATAACCTTTCAACGGGAAGGACGTCTTCTCCCTTTTTGGCATTGGACAGAAAGCTGAAGAGATGGACTCGAAGTTTAGACGTGCTAGAGAGAGGTTGATAGGAGAAACGCTCGACGGGTGTGTGTGTGTGGGGGGGGGGGGGGGGTCTTTCCTTCCGTCCAGCTACACGGTTGCCATCGGGGAAAACGTAGCAGAGACCGTGGTGGCCAAGGATGCCTGCTCGGCCGAGAAATGTAGAAGTGGTCATTGACATCAAAACAGAGGCTACACTGAATGTACAATATGTCCACTTGTCCGGAAAGCTTGAGATGTCTCAGATAAACGAAAACCGACGAACTAATACTAAACGCCTGGCGATGAATGTGGAAAGCCTAATCGCACTTTCTGTGATACGGGACGGAAGCACTCTTGTTTTAGATACACCAGGTCGTGAATACGCACGGAACGCTTATAGCAAAGTAAATTCGTTTATTTTTGTGGTGTAAATTTGTATAAAGATTCGCCAAGCTTTCACACCCCACTGGGAGGTTTTCTCAAGGCAATGTACATAAAATGCTGGGAATTAGAACACGTAAGAAATAAAGATAGTGTTTTGAAAATAAAGTGGGTGACTTCACGAGCAGAATTACGTGAGTTTTTATCACGCAATTAGCGGTGTGCGGCGAAGTGTTTCTGTCTTATAACAACTCATGTGAAACCATTGGTATTCCATAAGAGACCATGTCACTATATGCCAGTTTGCTGGAAAGAATTTCGACTGGTGCCCTGATGGCAGTTTCTTTAAAGTTCGTGTAAGGTGCGATTCTCCTAATACCATTCCATACAGGAGCGGCCGAGCAATGCGTAACTTCTCTGGCAAGGGCTGTATTCTGCATGTCCTGGTTGACACTTCGGAAGTGTTCTTTACATCTAGTATTCAAGGATCGCTTTGTCATTCCGATATACACAGTCGAGTCACATTATTGTGACCATCTCCTACTTTTGACGTCAACAGCGCGTAGCCAATGAAAGAAGGCACGTGTCGTGAGCTGGCTTGGAGGGTACATAAGGTGTGCTGTAGGCATTCTGAAAACATATCACTCGTTGCTGCCATGGATAAAGGGAACGATTTATCAGATTTGCAAAAGGGATTATGATCGGCTTTAGAGCCAAGGCTGGCAGTATTTCTGAAACAGCGCAGTTTGTGAACTGTTTGCGTGCTGCTGTGGTTGAAATGTATCGTGATTGGAGAAATGGCACCATTGCGAATAAGCGACGTGGAGCCTGCGGAGCACCACGTGCCATTAATGTGAGAGGTGAACGTCAGCTTCGAAGGTGCGTGAGGGCAGATCGATACGGCACAGTTGAGCAACTCACTGGCCGAATGAACCAGTGGGCTACCGGAAGTGTGTCTAAAACGACAGTTCAGCGAACTCTGCGGCGTATGGGGCTCCGATGCAGACGGATGGTCACTGCACCTATGCTAACGAAGGCGCATCGGCGTAAAAGGATTACATTTGCACGGCAGCATCGGATTGGACCTCCGCTGATTTGCAAAGGATTGCCCTCTCCGTTGAGTCACGTTTTCTGCTTCATAGAAATGAAGGACGTTGGCGTGTAAGGCGAGAAACATCGGAGAACGAACACTCTTCAACCATTTCTGGAAGAACACAAGGTGGTGGGGGCAGCGTTATGGTCTGGGGAATGTTTCCGTGGCCTTCTCTGGGTATACCTGTGGAAGGCACTATGGACCGAATTTTTTATGAATCCATTTTGCAGACCACGTACACCCATACATGCTGATTGTCTTCCCTTGGCCGGATGGGATCTTCCAGTACGAAAATGCGATGTGTCACACAGCAAAAAATGCCCGAGAGTGGTTGGAAGAGCACGATGAAGACTTCAAAGTACTTCTCTGACCACCTGATTCCCTAGACGTGAACCCAATTGAGCATCTGCAAATGAATTCCCCAGATCTAAACCCAATTGAGCATCTGTGGGATCACCTCGATCGTGTTGTTCGCTCTATGGATCTTCGACAACACGCCCTCCAGCAGCTGTCAGATGCACTGCAGTCAGCATGGCGCCACACATCTGTGAACATCTTCCAGCACCTTATTCAGTCACTCCCAGCCCATCTAACTGCTGTACGCGCTGCACACGGCGGTTACTCTGTAAATAACTGGTGGTCACAATAATGTGAGACTCGACCGTGTATACATATCTTTTCCGTGTTGTCAGGATATGCCAACGGTATAGCGTACACACCCGCTTTTTCTTTCTAAAGAACACGTTCGAAGTGTCAACTAGGACATGTAGAATACAGCCCTCGCCAGAGAAGTTATGCATTGCTCGGCTGATCCTCTATGGAATAGTATTAGAAGAATCGCATCTTACACGAACTTTAAAGAAGCTGCCATCAGGAAAACAGTCGAAATCATTTCCAGAAAATTGGCATACAATGACATGGTCTCTATGGAATTACCAATGGTTTGGCATGAGTTGTTAACCCTTTAACCGACTGGAACGAATTAACTCGGGGTTAGCTAAATGGCCTGAAATCAGTTCGAATGAATATGTTCGTTGTCTAAGAAGTGGGCCGAACGCGGCTGGAATGAGTGAACCTGTGCACTAGAAAGCGTTTCTTTCCTTCTTAGCTTTGTTTTTTAAAGTGGTAATTTAAAGGAGACGATTGACACAAATCCTTTCTGACTGCTAAAAGAACTATAACAATATCGACGAACCTAAGAAAGGAAAGAGGTATTTGAGTCATTTGTTTCTACCCAGTGGCATGATGTCTGTGTCAGGGGGAACTTGCCCTTCGGCTTTTTATGCCTTCAATCATAAAAGCAGAGAATAAAAGAGTATATAATGGAGCAGAGAATAAAAGTATCTAGAATGGAGCAGAGAATAAAGTATATAGAATGTAGCAGAGAATAGAGAAAGTCAGAAAGTGCTGAGAATAAGGTCTGTAAAATGGAGTAGAGAATAAAGGACAATAGAATGGAACAGCGAGACAAGGACTGGAAGCAGGAAGATAATTTTCTTGCCGTAACCTTCATAAAACTCTGCGGCTATGTAAAAATTCTGTTTAAATAGCGCAGATTTTGGTTTAGTTTCATCGGCCGCTTAAAGGGTTAAAAGACAGAAACACATCACGTCACACCGCTAATTGCGTGATAAAAAACTCAGGTAACACTGCTCGTGATGTCACCCACGGTATTTTCAAAAAATCATATTTATATCCTTCGTGTTCTAATTCCCTGCATTTTATGACTACATTGCCTCGAGAAAGCCTCCCAGTGGAGTGTGAAAGCTTGGCAAATCTTTATACAAATTTACACCACGAAAATAAACGGATTTACTTCGCTATTAGCGTTCCTTGCGTATTAGGGACAGAAGCATTTCAAAAACGAACAGCTGTGAAATGAATCTCATCTGTGCTTCCTGTGTACATCTCTGTTTTCTGTGCAAAATGCTCAACAGATGGGCAGCATATTTCACCTTCTCAATGCTTATCGTAGTCGACGATCCGTCCCGTTGTGTGGTGTTAGTCCGCAAGCTGAAGCTTCAAAGACATGAGTCTGTGTGAGCCGCTATGGCTCAGTCAAGTGTTCATCACAAAATATGAGATGAATGCTACGTATCATCTGTGTGTACGTTTGTACCTGCAAACAGTGTTGCTGTTAGTGTCTATAATTTGAGCTAGGCGTGCGGTCACCCTTCCTCGAACACCCCAGCCCGATTGAAGGAGATCAACGATTTACGAACATTAGCGTCTACAGCTGGGTTTGACGGCCGCCAAGTGGGCAGCATCATAAACAGGGCAGAATCAACACCCCAGCCCGATTGAAGGAGATCAACGATTTGCGAATATTAGCGTCTACAGTTGGGTTTGACGGCCACCAAGTGGGCAGCATCATAAACAGGGCAGAATCAACACACCAGCCCGATTGAAGGAGATCAACGATTTGCGAACATTAGCGTCTACAGCCGGGTTTGACTGCCGCCAAGTGGGCAGCATCATAAACAGGGCAGAATCAACACCCCAGCCCGATTGAAGGAGATCAACGATTTGCGAACATTAGCGTCTACAGGTGGGTTTGACGGTCACCAAGTGGGCAGCATCATAAACAGGGCATAATCAACACCCCATCCCGATTGAAGGAGATCAACGATTTGCGAACATTAGCGTCTACAGGTGGGTTTGACGGCCACCAAGTGGGCAGCATCATAAACAGGGCATAATCAACACCCCAGCCCGATTGAAGGAGATCAACGATTTGCGAACATTAGCGTCTACAGGTGGGTTTGACGGCCACCAAGTGGGCAGCATCATAAACAGGGCATAATCAACACCCCAGCCCGATTGAAGGAGATCAACGATTTGCGAACATTAGCGTCTACAGGTGGGTTTGACGGCCGCCAAGTGGGCAGCATCATAAACAGGGCATAATCAACACCCCAGCCCGATTGAAGGAGATCAACGATTTGCGAACATTAGCGTCTACAGGTGGGTTTGACGGTCACCAAGTGGGCAGCATCATAAACAGGGCATAATCAACACCCCAGCCCGATTGAAGGAGATCAACGATTTGCGAACATTAGCGTCTACAGGTGGGTTTGACGGTCACCAAGTGGACAGCATCATAAACAGGGCATAATCAACACCCCAGCCCGATTGAAGGAGATCAACGATTTGCGAACATTAGCGTCTACAGCTGGGTTTGACGGCCGCCAAGTGGGCAGCATCATAAACAGGGCATAATCAACACCCCAGCCCGATTGAAGGAGATCAACGATTTGCGAACATTAGCGTCTACAGGTGGGTTTGACGGCCACCAAGTGGGCAGCATCATAAACAGGGCAGAATCAACAGTCCCCAACTCTAATACCCAGAGAAGTAAACCACTTCTCCGGTATATTGGAACGTGCCCATACATCCCAGGTTTCTCATATTTAAAAAAAAACTCCCTCCAAAAACTCGGGTTTGACATCGGCATCAAGACTCCAAAAACGATTGCCTCATACCTCACACTCGAAAAACGAAGTAGCACTAATCTTCAGGACGCTGGAGTTTACGCAATCCCTCTTTGAGTATCCTGACGGCTCAATTAAGGAGTACATTAGCATGACAAAACGCTCGCTCAAAGTACGACTCCAGGAGCACAAACGTGACGTAATGTACGAAAAACTCATAACGGCACTAGCGAGAGAGATCAAAAACCACACCGCCACACCTAGGTGGCAGGATATCCGAAAGTGGCTCCATACACAACTGGGAAATCCACAGCCTATAGAGTGACAGTAAAAATCCTGTCTAACCCCGACGTCTGCAGTGTAGATACCTCCATAGAGTTACCTAATATCTGGCACTAGATCCTGGGCATCACGAAACGCTAAATCATGCATCAAGTATCACATTAGCGCGACAATGTCATTGTTTAAGCAGTTTTATTTTATTCTTGTTTAAATTTTGAAACTTCTGGAACTGTTTGTATACACTGAAGTGCCAGAAAAACTGGTACAGACGAGCTTATGCAAAACACATAGCAACGTCACCTATGCGCGTACTCGGTTCCGTCCGCCAGTGCTTATATAAAGCGATAGACATCCTTACCAGCTGTCAGAGCTGATTTCGGCATGAGAATGACAAGTGATAACGATTTAAGAGATTTTCAACGCGGTGTCATAGTTGGCGCTCGTGAGATGGACCATAGTATTTCGGAGGTAGAAACGAAGTTCGGATTTTCACGGACGACCATTGCGAGGGTGTACCGTGACTACAAGAATTCCGGCAAAACCTCCAACCTACGATACCAGTGTGGCAGTAAAAAGACTGGGTGAACGTGACCATCGTCGGCTGTCAAGAATCGTTTCATGCGACACTCTCGCAGGTAGCATCGGAATTCAATACTGGAGCCTAAACAAGCATCAGCGTCCGGACTGTGCAACGTACCCTGCACGATAAGGGCTTTGGGAACCGACGCCCAACTCGAGTCCCCTTGATAGGTGCACGACACAGAGCTATGCGCCTCGCTTGGGCACTGCAACACCACCACTGGAAACTTGATGACTGGAAACAAGAAGCCTGGTCTGACGAGTAGCGTTTCTAACTGTATCGGACAGATGGAAGGATTCGTGTGCGGCGCAAACCCAATAAAGCCATGGATCCCGCCTGTCAACAGGGAACTGTACCGGCTGGTGGGGGTCAGTAATGGTATAGGGTGTGTTTAGCTGGACTTCACTGGGACCCCAGGTACGTCTACAAACGTCTGTGACCGTCCAACGCTATGTGCGCATCCCTTCTGACGAGGTACACCCGTTCATGTCCTGCATTCATGCTGATGGGTTTGGCCTGTTCCAACAGGACAATGCACCTCCACACAAGTGTCGGGACGCCGCATTATGGTTAGAGGAGTATTCATCTGAGTTTGGGGTGTTGCCATTCATACACAAGTCCCCAGATCTGAACGTGATAGAACACATTTGGGTTGCCATGCAACGCGCTACCGAACACAGGAATCTGAGACCTCGGAATACACCCGAATTGTGGAACGCTCTGCAGGAAGTATGGTGTGCATTGCCTACAGCATATTTACAGAAGCTAGTGGAGTCCATGCCCCGTCGTATTTCTGCAGTCGTGCGCTCCCGTGGGGGACCTACCAAGTATTAGACTGGTGTACCAGTTTTTCTGGCACTTCAGTGTATTTCCAATTTAGTGTTTATATTTAGCCTGGCCTGAAGAAGACACCCGTGAGTGGCGAAAGCTTGCTTTTACGCTGTAGTTTGTACCCTACGCCAATAAAACGGAATTCAACCATTTACTGTTAGTGTCTATAATGTTTACACTTTAAATAGTAGTGCGAACTTCTTCTTGAACTTAAGGATCACAGTCCTTCCAAATATTTGATTACCGTTTTGCGGAACTAGCGCCACGTGATCATACAATGCCTTTGTATCTTTAGCATAATTTAAACTGGTGTTTGCTTATTCACATTTCATCTCATTTAATCCTATTTAACCTCATATTAAAGTGTTTGTGCTCGTTAAACCTGTGTAAGTGTGTAACGTGTAAGTTCACCTATCTTTATTTCACCAGACCCGTGTTGCCTCGCCAAAGCTGAAATTCGCAGGTGGCAAGACCCAAAGCCACGTCCTTCTGCTCCGGAGCCGAATGTTTTCTCGATTAAGCTACGCCGACAATAGCTTTTCACTGCTATTTGCCGTCTTGACATGTGCGTCACCTCTGTATTACGTCACACAGCCACAGCCTGGATTTTTTTTTTTTTTGATTGGAGGTTTAACGACCACCGTGAGCAACTCAATGGGCTATAAGCAGTCGTCCGTCCCTAATTTAGGGTCACTGGTTCCAGGGAAGGGAAAATGCCAATGCCGTAAGACAAACACAACATCCATGCCTCGCCGGGATTCGAACCCGGACCCCTTCCGGACGAATGATCAGAGGCCATCGCTTAGACCACTGCGCCACCTGGATATTAAAACGGACTAATGTCGTATTGAACTTTAAATAGTAGTGCGAACTTCTTCATGCATTTGAGGAGCAAAGTCCTTTCAAATATTGCATTACCCGTATGGCAAAACTAGCGGCACGTGATCATACAATATCTATGTATCTTTAGCATGATTTAAACTGGTATTTGCTTATCCATATCTAATCTCATTTAGTTGTATTTAAACTCATATTAAAGTGTTTGGGCTCGTTAAACCTGTGCAGCGTGCATCCAATTAACTGCGTGCACTGATTAGATTTAATGGTACTGTGGTAATATTCATTTTAAAACTACAGTAGAACTTCAATTATCCGGATTAATTCGGGCCACAGCCCATTCGCATATTCGGAAAATCCGGATAATTTGGCTGTCTTTTTTCTGTAGGCCAAATACGTATTTATTAATTGAAGTGAGAGGATTTAATTTTTCCTTTATCGTAGTTTATAATAACAAATTTTATATAGTTTAAAAAATAAATATCTATTGACTGCATTATTATTTTTTTTTTTTGATTGGAGGTTTAACGACCACCGTGAGAAACTCAATGGGCTATAAGCAGTCGCTCGTCCCTAATTTAGGGTCACTGGTTCCAGGAAAGGGAGAGAGCCAGTGCGGTAAGACAAACACAACATCCATGCCTGACTGGCATTCGAACCCGGACCCCTTACGGACGAATGATCAGAGGCTAGCGCCTTAGACCACTGCGCCACCGGGGCGTCAACTGCATTATCATTCTATATTATTTAAATTAACGAAAAAGCTAAAAACACTAATTAATAACAAGGAACTGTACACCAATTACACTTAAAATAGTACTAGTATTCCGAATTTATCTGCGTAGAATATAAATCAAAGTTTCCACGCTTTCGCACATCAACCAGGTGGCTTTTTCAAGGAAGGTAGACAGTAGGTAGCCGTCTACCTTCCTTCAAAAAGCTCCGCACGGGGATAACTGGTTTTCCAGTTATTTGGGGGAGCGGCGCCCCCACGGCCCGAGCTGACCTTGTGACTGGTCACCATCTGATGTCACGCCACCGCTTGTTTTTTATTTTGGTGTTTGCAGGGACAGCTGTTCATCCAGCTGTTGGGGAGTCGCGGCCCCACGTTCCCGAGCTGGTCTTGTGTCTCGCTTTTTCGTTTTTATTTATTTTCTCCACTGGCTAGTTGCCCGTGTTGTATACTTTACCTAATCGCTACCACGTTATGCACTAACACCCCGGTCTTGTGGTTTTGTTACCCTCCACCACTAACTGATTTATATTAACCGCTCAGTTCGTAGGTTGCTGAGATTCCGTTTAGGTTCCCTGACAGGATTTGTCTTCTTTGGATTTCTTTTTTTCCTTTTCGCTGGTTTGGGCGCTAGACCTACCTGCATGTTTGCCGCGTGCGGAGACCCGTGAGGCGGAAATGGGATGTCTGGCGGCTGAGGTCGCAGGAGACCGGATAAGTGCCTCCTGTGTACCAACACTCCTCTTCGACCCCGGCTTCGCTGTAAACGGGAGGCTAGAGACTAACCCACCTCTAGTCAGAAGTCTTGTACCAAGTTGTGTACACGGCTTTAGCGGCTTTTTTGTCGTATAGCACGGCAGGGTGAGCCCGGGGCTGTGGGATCATGCCAAAGGCGTTGGCATGACGGTACTGGAGGCCGAAGTGTCCGCCGAGTGCGTGTGATCACAGCCAACGGACTATATCTGCAACGTATAAGCTCCAGAACTGTGTCCAGCGTCATTTTCTTGGCTTGCAGACCGCCAGTTCTCCCTTGTAGGGCTCGGTGGTGGGTGGAGTAGTCTGCAGACGAATCTTCCTCCTTTTTTTTCCATGGGTAAAAAGAACAAAAACTCCAAATTTAAGTCACCTGACAAAATGATAGTTGCCAACGACACTCCTTCGTCTTCTCAACCTACCAAGTCTCATACCCTTAAACGGTCTTTAGACCTTGACCTGGACCAAGAATGTGGAACCTCTTCTTCGGCAGCTGTACCAGTCGCTCCGAAGCGTCGTCTCCCTCAATTGCTGTGACTACGCATGCTACTCACTTGCTTGTAGAATCCATCGATCCGAATGAGAGACTGTCCACCAGATCTCCCTTTTTCATTTCTAAAGCTTTGGACGCTGCGGTTGGCCCCTTGAAGTCTGTGAGGAAGCTTCGCTCTGGGGACCTGCTTGTCCAAACTTGCAGTGTTTCTCAGAGTAACACTTTTTCTGAACCTCACTAGTCTTCAAGGCATTCCTGTGAAAGTGACACCTCACCCGTTTCTTAACACCTCTCGGGGTGTGATTTCGGAGTTTGATCTCTTGCCATGCAGTGAAGACGAATTCGTGACTGAACTTGCTGATCAAGGTGTTATTGCTGCACGTCGTATGATGTTCCGGCGTGATGGTTCCATGATTAAGTCAAAAAATGTCATCTTGACTTTTGACTCCCCGAAAGTTCCGACAGAAATCAAAGCAGGCTACTTGGTCTGTGCAGTTCGCCCGTACATTCCCAGTCCTCTGCGCTGTTTCAGGTGCCAGAGGTACGGGCATTCACAACGATTCTGTAAGAGTTCCGCTCGTTGCGCTAATTGTGGCTCCGGTGAACATGACGGGGAAGGTTGCACTTCTGCGGCCTGCTGTGTTAACTGCGGTGAGGCCCATGCAGCTTACTCCCGCAACTGTATGAAATGGAAGGACGAGATGGCGATCCAGCGCCTCAAGACCCTGGAAGGCCTCTCGTACCCTGCTGCCAAAGCCAAGTTGGGTATTCCCAACACCCGACAGCGTAGTTTTGCCGCAGTTGTTAAGTCTCTGCCACAACCCGTGCAGCCCTTTGTTCCGCGCCCTGTAGCTCTCGCAGCGCTTGCCAAGCGATCTACAGCTGACCAAGCGACACAGGTGTTTTTCCCCGAGCTCGCGATTTTTCGACTACCTGATTCTGGGCCTTCTTTTGCAGCCGACCCTCTCTTCCAGTTTAAAGCAGAAAGCCTGCACGTGCGGACGACCCGGCCCTCAATCCGCAAAGGTGTGCAGTGTCCATCCAACTGTCTCGGCCTCAGCGAGGTCCCCACCCTCAACCAACATTATAGAGGAACATAGGGGGGAGAGAGTGACAGTTCGTCCCCAGCCTCAAACAACATTGCAGAGGAACATAGGGGAGAAGAGAGTGACAGTTCGTCCCCGCCCTCTGCCAGCATTGCAGGGGAGTGTGGGGGAGGAGGAGAGTGACTCATCCTTTGTGTAGTTCTGTTTAAAAAAAAAAAAAAAAAAAAAAAAATTATAATTATAATAGTCAATTAATAAATTTTTATATAAACCTAATTAACTGCCTTGTCTTCACAGCTTTCATCATACTCTTTTTCAACTTTTACCAAGCCTGTCTGCTCTTAATCCTTTTCCACGTTTTTTAAAAAATCTGTGGCTGATAGTTCTTGGTCTGGCGCTCTTTGGCCAAACCTGGCCCTTGCGCCAATAAAATCCAACAACCAACCAACCAACCAACCTTCAAAAAGCCATCTCGTTGATGTGCGAAAGCTTGGAAACTGTGATTTATATTCTACACCAAGAAATCCGGATTACTAGTACTATTTTAACTCAAAACACGTAAATAAATAAAATAAATGTGGCCTTGAAAGAAGAAGAAGCGATCCGGATAACTTTTTTTTTTTTTTTGATTGAAGGTTTAACGACCCCCGTGAGCAACTCAATGGGCTATAAGCAGTCGCCCGTCCCTAATTTAGGGTCACTGGTTCCAGGGAAGGGAAAGAACCAGTGCCGTAAGACAAACACAGCATCCATGCCTCACCAGGATTCGAACCCGGACCCCTTACGGACGAATGATCAGAGGCCATCGCTTAGACCACTGCGCCAACGGGGCGCCGCCGGATAATTGGAGTTCGGGATATCTGGAGCCCCGATAATTGAAGTTCTACTGCACCTTAATCATGAACCATGATGCGCTTGATTCAGTGATCTGAAACCTGTATAGGAAGTTACCCGGATTTTTAAAGTGGTCCCTAAATTTGTGCTGGAGTATAGAGTCAATCTGGTGTCAGGCTGAAGTTAAATTTTGGCAATTAATTTTAATTGTGGACACCTTAATTACTTATTATTTTGCAGTAGCACTTTTTGGGGACAACGGTGTAGGGGCACACGTAATGTTGTTTGGTTTTCAGTTTTTGATTCATATTCCCACAAGGAAGGGTCTCTAGAATGGGGTCTGTTAACATTTTAGTTTTCAGAAGTGGGTTGCGAGTTCCAGTGGCCCCAATACGGCCTCCTAAAATGTCGCAACGTCAACGAAGCTCCTTACGTCCGGGAGTTGATGAGTAATGATTAAAAAAAAAAAAAAAAGAATCTGAAGAATTTGTTATATTACCTTCAGTTCTTGCATTTCTGCTGAGTACTTCTTTTTCCGGTCCATGACAGCTATTACAAGAGCATACTCGAGTAAGCTGAAGAAGACGAAGGCTATGCTGGAAGACATCCATATATTAATGGCCATCACATAGGACACGTTGGGCATACCAGACCCACGTAACTGAGTGACCAGAGACAGTAGTGACGTCACAGGCAGCGCCACTCGAGCTGGATAGGCCTCGGCGGGAAGCCAGAACGTCATGAAAGACATCATAACAATCAAGGAGCTTGGAATGTACATGTTCATAATGTAATATCCCAGGCGGCGAGTAAGACGAATCCTACTGCAAATACACGAAAAAGTTCCTGCAAAAAAAAAAAAAAAAAAAAAATAAATACACAGTTATACCTCAAAATGAATTTATCGTCTCCAAACTGGAAACCAAGCTCGTTCCCCCAGTGAAAATAATTCATTAATTTCGTAACTGAAAAATTCATTAATTTCGTAACTCATGAATATACACTGAGTACTCGCTTAATTACAACAAATACTTGGTGAACTAACTTTTCGCGCGAAGAACATTCGCCACCTTGCGTGACATCGACTCCACGAAGCGTTTATACAGTTGTGGGGCGTTCTGCAATCAAGCTGTTTGTATTGCGGTCTACAGTTCCTGTATGTAAGCAGGTGGTGTGTCCAAATGCCTCATCTGTTTAATTCAGTTGAGATCTGGCAACTTTGGGAGCCATTCGAGATATTTCGTCGAACCATTCTTGCACGAGGCGGACGTAATGACACGGTGAACACCCGTTTCCCCTAATCCGTTTCCCCTAATTCCCGTTTCCCTTAATCACGTTTACCCTAATCTCGTTTCCCCTAAATCTCGTTTCCCCTAATTCGCATTTGCCCTAAACACGTTTACCCCAATGGCGTTTCCCCGAAATCGCTTTTACCCGAATTCCCATTTCTAATTTCGTTTCCCCTAATTTCGTTTCCCCTAAAACTCGTTTCCCCAATGGCGTTTCCCCGAAATCGCTTTTACCCGAATTTCCATTTCCCCTAATTTCGTTTGCCCTAATCTCGTTTCCCCTAAATCTCGTTTCCCCTAGTTCGCATTTGCCCTAAGCACGTTTACCCCAATGGCGTTTCCCCGAAATCGCTTTTACCCGAATTCCCATTTCCCCTAATTTCGTTTCCCCTAAAACTCGTTTCCCCCAATGGCGTTTCCCCGAAATCGCTTTTACCCGAATTCCCATTTCCCCTAATTTCGTTTGCCCTAATCTCGTTTCCCCTAAATCTCGTTTCCCCTAGTTCGCATTTGCCCTAAGCACGTTTACCCCAATGGCGTTTCCCCGAAATCGCTTTTACCCGAATTCCCATTTCCCCTAATTTCGTTTCCCCTAATCTCGGTTCCACTAAATCTCGTTTCCCCTAATTCGCATTTGCCCTAAACACGTTTATCCCAATGGCGTTTCCCCGAAATCGCTTTTACCCGAATTCCCATTTCCCCTAATTTCGTTTCCCTAATTTCGTTTCCCCTAATCTCGGTTCCCCTAAATGTCGTTTCCCTAATTCGCATTTGCCCTAAACACGTTTACCCCAATGGCGTTTCCCCGAAATCGCTTTTACCCGAATTCCCATTTCCCCTAATTTCGTTTGCCCTAATCTCGTTTCCCCTAAATCTCGTTTCCCCTAATTCGCATTTGCCCTAAACACGTTTACCCCAATGGCGTTTCCCCGAAATCGCTTTTACCCGAATTCCCATTTCCCCTAATTTCGTTTCCCCTAATCTCGGTTCCCCTAAATGTCGTTTCCCCTAATTCGCATTTGCCCTAAACACGTTTACCCCAATGGCGTTTCCCCGAAATCGCTTTTACCGAATTCCCGTTTAGGGCAAACGGGAATTAGGGGAAACGAGGTTTAGGGGAAACGAGATTAGGGCAAACGAAATTAGGGAAATCGGAATTCGGGTAAAAGCGATTTCGGGGAAACGCCACTGGTGTAAACGTGATTAGGGTAAACGGGAATTAGGGGAAATGGATTAGGGGAAGTGAGGCTACGCGAATGACACGGGGCATTATTGTCCTGGAAAAACCCATCCCCCTTTGGGTGGAGATCATGGCGCCTGACCCATGAGAGCACACGCCCCCACAGACCAAAGGCTGAGTGGGTATTATCCCCATGGATTCCGAAAGTCACAGAATCTTTGTAAGTACCATGTTTGCATCCCAGCCAGGGTAAAGGTCAGTGGCGCCTAAGCTTACATTCCCTCACAGACCAAAAGCTGTTTGGGCATTGCCCACATGGATTCCATAAGCCACAGAATCTCATTAAGCATCATGTTTGTATAGTTTATTTTTTTATTTCTTATGCTCGCTCGAAATGCAGCATCAACGTGCTTTAGGAATGCTCTTTATGCTACAAACCCAATCTATTTTTTTTACCTAGAATAATCACCTGAAAGCCTAGAACTTAAATTAAAGACGCTTTCTCTACCATGCGTCACAGGGTTGTACCTACCAGTGTGTACTTAGGCATGCCTATACCATTGGGCTCTAATTCCCTGAGAAGTTTTGTAAGTTGCAACTTCTCTTATCACAGCTCATGAATTATCCAGAATAGTCGTGTTTCATGTTTTATGGTGGTAAAAAAATTTACTTGGAACTTGCCGATTAGATGAGAGTGTACTCGCTTTAATTTCCCTCTGTTCTGACGTTCCTAACAGGTAAAATATCGTATTGTCTCTTGTCAGTACACAGAGAGCGAGAACTTTAAACATAGTCTCAAAACAATAAAATAACTGCAATAATATTAATTGCTAGAATGCCGTCGTTGCACGATATAACATGAAATTCAAATTTAACGACGAAAAAGAACTTTTATTTGCACTGAATCAAAAGTTGAAAGTCAAAATCACATCACTAGATCTTTCGTACTGGCCCCCAGCACATCCTCAGGTGAATTCTTAAACAGGTATTGTAAAAATTTGAAAAAGAGTCCACCGTGGAACGTCGCTTTTTTACGCTTTCCAACCGTAGGTTGAAGAAGGGTATATGCTCCAGCATATTCCGTCCGTCCGTCTGTCTGTCGGCACCTTAACTCACGTAAAAATGGTTCGATTTCGATGAAATTTTAGTATGTGGTAGTGGACCACCAGGGGACGAACCATATTGAAAATGGGTGAAGTGGGGTCAGCCGCCCCGGTGGCGCAGTGGTCTAAGCGATGGCCTCTGATCATTCGTCCGAACGGGGTCCGGGTTCGAATCCCGGTGAGGCATGGATGTTGTGTTTGTCTTACGGCACTGGCTCTCTCCCTTCCCTGGAACCAGTGGCCCTAAATTAGGGACGGGCGACTGCTTATAGCCCATTGAGTTGCTCACGGTGGTCGTTAAACCTCCAATTTAAAAAAAAAAAAAAAATTTAGTATGTGGTAGGGGACCACCAGGGAACGAACCCTATTCAAAATGGGTGAAGTGGGGTCAAAGGTCACGCCATAAAAGCGGGATCCATTTCATTGCCTTTATGCGTCATAACATGCGTAAATATGGTTCGATTTCGATGAAATTTCAGTATGTGGTAGGGAACTACCTGGGCACGAACCCTATTGAAAATTGGCAAATTGGGGTCAAAGGTCAGGCAGGGCATAAGAGCGGGATTTATTCCATTGCCCTTATGCGTCATAACTCGCGTAAAAATGGTTCGATTTCGATGAAATTTTAGTATTTGGTAAGGAACCATCTGGGGACGAACCCTATTGAAAATGGGCGAAATGGGGTCAAAGGTCAGGACACTGGAGTGGGATCCATTCCATTGCCCTTGTGCATCATAACTTACCAAAAAATGTTTCGATTGCGACAAAACGTTATCATGTTGTCCCGGAGGTATAGTGAACCGGTTCTGTTGAATATCAACGAAATGGGGTCAAAGGTCATTGCACAGAAGCAAGGTTTATTCCACAGCCATTATTCTCATAACTTACGTAAAACTGCTTCTATTGCTACAAAACTTTAGTATGTTGTTCTTGAGGTGTACTGAACCGGTTCTGTTGAATATCATCGAAATGGGGTCAAAGGTCAGGACACAGGAGCGAGATTTATGCCACAGTTATCCTCATAACTTGAGTAATAATTTCTGGTATGTTGGAAAGCGGATCATAATCAATGCATTGCATGATTTTACTAACTTGTGTTTATATACATCGCGTTCAGCTCCCGAATGATTTCAAAAAACGTCACCATACTCTGACTTATGATTGTTGTGTCTTAATTGTTATTGGATGTGTTCCGAAATAAAGTTCGAGTTATTGGTTTATTTGCTTCTTGTTGTTCGAAATTAACTGCATCCAAGTTGGAGGTATGAATCTGGGTACTTCATCGTTACGACATTTATCAGCGTTATTGACGATGTGTAAACTTTCCGCTAGCAAAGTCGCATTTTTGTTGCTGTGAGAAGAAATAACTCTTGCCTCATTCCACAACGGGATGTGGGCTCTCTCTATGGCATGAGGCAAGAGTTATTTCTTCTCACAACAACAGTGTAAATAAAAGTCATTTTCCATCGTTAAATTTAAAATCGTGCAACGACGGCATTCTAGCAATTAGTGTTATTGGCACGAATTTCTTCGACAACTGCAATGATATTGTTAACACCATGGGCCTATTATGGTCCCGGATAACAGGATGCCAATTTTCTCCGGACGTAATTCGTACGCTGGATCCGCAAGCATACTTTGTGAGCCAACCAACCTCCACAGTACACCAAGCGATAAATAGAGACATAGTATAACAGTTAAAAAGAGATTTACTTGACACAGGAATAATTATACAGGAATATCATTTAATGATAAAATTCTCTTAAATTCCTGGCTGCTTTGGCCTTTTTTAGTACCTCTGAAATCATGAAGCTAACTGGAAAGTCTGTACGTTTAATAATTTCCAGCGAGTAGAGAACAGTTTCTGTCCGTTCAATATGGGCTACAAAGAAGTATAGAAAAGTACTTACGTAATGCAGGAACGTCGAGTATCTGGTGAAAACATATAATAGAGGAACACACACACACACACACACATTCACGTTAATCCTAAAACTCGAAGCACTCTTTCACCATTGGGGTAGGGATGGGCACATCGGTGAAAAACATCGATGTTAAACATCGGTGAGTAGTCATTGCAAAAGCATCGAGTATTCGATGTTATCGGTCCAAATTTTCGATGTATCAGTGGAAACATCGATGTTTTTAATTTTTATTAATAAAAGTGCAATGTGGGAAGGGAAGGCTGTGAATTTACGTATTCTTCCAATGTAAAGAGGGTCTTAATAATAAATGTAACTAATAATACAATGTAGACATGTAAAGGCCGTGATCTTACAGTGTAAAGGGCGTCTGAACGGGGTTCGGACATTTGGGCACCGGACTTTTGGGCACCGGACATTTGGGCACCCGGACATTTGGGCACATTCATTTCTAAAGCAATGAAATTGCGCTGCGTTGAAAATTATAGTGTTCCTATATTTCTCCCTACTTGAGCAAGTGGTGTGCACAAAAAAATTTCACTTATATCTCATTATCATTAAGAAATTGAGACATATTTACGAATTTCTGTCTGAAAGACTGGGCGGACATTTGGGCACCGGACATTTGGGCATAAATGTTTAAGGGGCCGTGTAACAATTGCCGTTTCTTGGTCCAATAGTAAGAGATTGGCCGAGAAAATGTTCGCCGTAAGTTACTTAGGCACTAAATATTTACCGGCACGAGCCTACTCAGCAAAGCTGTCGAGGAGGGAAGGGGGTATCAAAAGTGTAAAATATGAACAATTTCTCGTCCGATCGGGAGATTTTCAGGATTTACAAACTACAACTGGAGACATTATCTCAGGGCGTAAACCTACTGAGCACACCTGTCAGGGGGTAATACTAAAAGTGTGAAATATAAAAAAATTCTCTCTTCAGATCGGGAGATTTTCAGCATTTACAAACTACAACTGGATACATTATCTCAGGGCGTAAACCTACTGAGCACACCTGTCGGGGGGGGGGGGGTAATACTAAAAAGTGTGAAATATAAAAAATTTCTCGTCCGATCGGGAGATTTTCAGCATTTACAAACTACAACTGGAGGTATTATCTCAGGGCGTAAACCTACTGAGCACACCTGTCGGGGGGGGGGGGGGGTAATACTAAAAAGTGTGAAATATAAAAAATTTCTCGTCCGATCGGGAGATTTTCAGCATTTACAAACTACAACTGGAGGCATTATCTCAAGGCGTACACCTACTGAGCACACCTGTCGGGGGGGGTAATACTAAAAAGTGTGAAATATAAAAAAGTTCTCTTGTCCGATCGGGAGATTTTCAGCATTTACAAACTACAACTGGAGACATTATCTCAGGGCGTAAACCTACTGAGCACACCTGTCGGGGGGGGGGGTAATACTAAAAAGTTTGAAATATAAAAAATTTCTCGTCCGATCGGGAGATTTTCAGCATTTACAAACTACAACTGGAGGCATTATCTCAGGGCGTAAACCTACTGAGCACACCTGTCGGGGGGGGGGGGGTAATACTAAAAAGTGTGAAATATAAAAAATTTCTCGTCCGATCGGGAGATTTTCAGCATTTACAAGCTACAACTCGACAGATTATTTGAGGGCACGTGCCTACTTAGCAAACATGTCGGGGGGGGGGGGGTAATACTAAAAAGTGTGAAATATAAAAAAATTCTCGTCCGATCGGGAGATTTTCAGCATTTACAAGCTACAACTCGACAGATTATTTGAGGGCACGTGCCTACTTAGCAAACATGTCGGGGGGGGGGGGGGTATACCAATAGTGTAAAATATGAAGAATTTCTCGTCCGATCTGGAGATTTTCAGCATTTACAAGCTACAACTCGAAACATTGTCTGAGCGCACGTGCCTACTCTGAAAACGTGTGTGTGTGTGTGTGTGGGGGGGGGTTAACACCAAAAGTGTAAAATATGAACAATTTCTCGTCCGATCCGAAGATTTTCAGCATTTACAAGCTAAACCCCCCCCCCCCCCGTTCCCTCGCCCGATAGGTTTCCTGAGTAGGCACATGCCCTCAAATAATGTTTCCAGTTGTAAATGCCGAAAATCTGCCGATCGGACGAGAAATTCTTCATATTTTACACTTTTGAAATTACCCCCCCCCCCCCAGACGGGTTTGCTGGGTAGGCACATACGCTCAGAACAGAAAATTTGTCGAGCTGCAGCTTGTAAATACTGAAAATCTCCCGATCGGACGAGAAAGTCTTCATATTTTACACTTTTGGTATGTATCCCCCCCCTCGCATACGCACGATTGCTGAGTTGGCACATGCCTTCAAATAATGTGTCGAGTTGTAGCTTGTAAATGCCAAAAATCTCCCGATGGGAGGAGGAATTTTTCATATTTCACACTTTTGGTATTAACCCCCCCCCCTCGCATACGCACGATTGCTGAGTTGGCACATGCCTTCAAATAATGTGTCGAGTTGTAGCTTGTAAATGCCAAAAATCTCCCGATGGGAGGAGGAATTTTTCATATTTCACACTTTTGGTATTAACCCCCCCCCCCCCCCAACGCCGACAGGTTTCCAGAGAGTGCACATGCGCTGAGAAAATTTGTCGAGTTGCAGCTTGTAAATGTTGAAGATCTCCCGGTCGGAAGATTAGTGAGAAATCTTGATATTTTACGCTTTTGTATCCCCCTAGTTTCCTGAGGCAGCAGATGCCCTCAGACAATTCGATGACTTGCAGCTTGTAATGGCTGAAAATCTCCCGATCGGACCACAATTTTTTTTTATTTCATATTTTAGGTTTTAAGCCCCCTCCCCCCACACACACTCGACAAGAGTCCTGGGTTTCCTCATACTAGCAGAGAATTTGTTTAGTTATAGTTTATAGAAAAATATCGCTGAAAATCTCCCGATCGGACCAGAAATTTTTTATATTTCATATTTTAGGTTTTAAGCCCCCCCCCCCCCCACACACACACGCACTCGACAAGAGTCCTGGGTTTCCTCATACTAGCAGAGAATTTGTTTAGTTATAGTTTACAGAAAAATATCGTAAATAAGAAAATACGAAATTACGGACATTTATGTGTGCTGGGAGGGGGCTAAGGAAAATCCTTACCTCCTTCAAGGCTGTCAAACATTTAAAAAAGGTTTCGTCTATTTTAGTGTTTTAAATTTATCAAAAATTTGGCTATGTTAACGGCGGGGGGCTTGTACACCCAGTTGTCGTTTGTTTTACTGGAAACGTTTTCTCCATTCAATTGCCCTCACAGCGAAAATAAAAACGGCAATTTTTGTACGGCCCCTGAAGATTTGTGCCGAAATGTCCGGGTGCCCAAATGTCCGGGTACCCAAAAGTCCGGTGCCCAAAAGTCCGGTGCCCAAATGTCCTAAACTCGTCTGAACTCATATTATAAATCAATCCATCTGTGATACTCCGCGCATCGAGTACGGTTGACCTTACAAATCGGTGAAAAACATCGGGAGTCGGGACTGAGTAACTACTAACTATAATGACCGAGTACTCAACTTACGGTCACCGATAATATCGGCGAAACATCGATGTTTCTGACCGATGGTAACAACTACTCAACTAGTATTTAAGTATTACTTTTGCTACTTGTGAGTTGTGGCTGCGTGCGACCGATGTTTTCTGATTTCTTTTTGAAATCAGCAACTACTGAATTTTGCTACTTGCTAACTTTATGTATTACTTTGCTACTTGCTAACTGAGGCAGACAGCAAGCAACAAAATTAATAATTATTAGTTCAGTAGTCGTTGATTTCATAACGAAGGCAGAAAACATCGGTCACAAAACATCGATGTTTCACCGATACTATCGGTGAGTGAAACATCGAGTAGTGAATACTCGATGTTTCGTGGAAAACATCGATGTTTTTTGCCCATCCCTACATAGGGGTAAAAGCCGGCGTCACTCAATGAAGCGGTCGACACACACACACACACACACACACTCACACAGATGAGTTTCTTCCTTCTCGGGAAGAAACTCATCTGTGTGAGTGTGTGTGTGTGATGAAAATGCAATGATGAATTTCTGTTTCCCTCTCCGGCACGGGAGGGAGGAGGGGGGGCTCTTCAGCTCTTTCGACGAAGCAAAGCATTAATCCCTTTTTGCTTGGAGCTAGGTGGTCCTGTGTCTTTTCTGCCGCACACCTGAACGCAGCTCTTTTACGGTATCTTTTTACGTCTGCAGTCCGGCGAGTTTGTGGAATTTCTTCCAAGACAAAGCTCTTGAGGTCTGCGACTCTTCTCCAGCGTCTTTAGCTGGTTTCCCAAAGCTGAGGTTTTCAACTGAGACAGCAGACGGCAACAAATCTTAGCGCGAAGAAATTCCCATTTTCTCTCTAAGCCGCATCAGAAAGAACTTTCTCCGAATCTCCTTTGTCTCCAAGAGGACTGCACGGTGATGCCTTCTACTACTTGGAAAACACGGCATGTTTATCACCAAACGCATTTAGCCTAAAACTTTCCCCATTGTCTCTCGCGAGGTTTCGCTTACCGGGAAAATCTCAAAAGCCCTTGCCGTGCAAACAGAATCTGAGTTATAAGGAAAAAACATTTAACCCCTGACCTTTCCAATTTAACGATTACGAGCTCTTTGTCTTCATGGCAAACACACCTGCATCTCGCCATACGAGTTAAAAGCACTGCAATTCCTTTCTTTTTATTCGGCCTCTCGCAATTGTTTAATTGTTCCTCAACTCTCTGTTAATTAAACTCTCAATCAAGTTCCAATTAACACGCATTAGCCATGCCTTTCGCTAATTAATTATGCAAGAGTGGTGAGGGGGGGGAGGGGGGGTAATCGTCACAATATATTGTATAAGGCTAGCCGGATAAACTCACACAGCAAAAAAATGGAGCACAGCACACGACTTTGCAGCTGCCCGTTCTACGCGGGAATGATTGAAAAAACTGCCAGCCTGCAGTTCTCGGCACGCTCAACTACACGGCGAGCTTTCCACAATACTGTTATTTAGGGTGATGGCATTATATATATGATCTTTTATCTGTCCATTCTACTAATTTGCAATAGAAATTCGATGGTGTCGCGAGACCCCTAAATATTATTCGACTGGGCTGAAATTTTGCATAAATAATATGTTTATGTATATTCTAAATAAACTAGGAAAGTGAGAACAAAGTAATTCAAAACTTTATTTTTTGGAACATCCTATTAATCCCCTCTAACAGAAATGACAGTTGAAAATTGCCGGTTCCGCCCCGGTGGCGCAGTAGTCTAAGCGATGGCATGTGGTCATTCGTCTGGGAGGCGACCGGGTTCGAATCCCGGCGAGGCATGGATGCCTGTGTTTGTCTTTCGGCACTGGCTCTCTCTCTCTCTCTCTCTCTCTCTCTCTCTGTTATTTGGAAATCTGGCATACTCTATCACATTTTCGATCTGTACTTTGATGATTTCAATGGATTGCATAATATTCGTACCCTGTGACGCACAATACTGTATTTGTCTGAATTCGAGATGTATGTGTTAACCACGACCAATGTATGACTTTAAGTTGTATGTGTTACCTGGGACCAATAAATTATAAAAAAAGAAAAAGAAAGAGAAAAAGTTGCCGGTTGCACAGAGGGCGCCGTAATAGCATTGTTGGGAGACAAAGAGCACTTAGCGTGGTCTACAGGATCATTTCTGTTTCGTGCAGTGAAGAACAATTTAATTAGAGATACCTGTCTAGTAATGCGTGTAGCACCACCTTTCGCCCTGATGACTGCGGCGATTCGTTTCGGCATGGACTCGACAAGACACCGGAAGCGTTGGGAAGCCATACGGATCCACGACCCCTGATCAAGCTCCCACAGTTCACGAAGATTTGATGGAGGGGAGTCAGAGCCTCGAACATCGCTCTCGATGTCATCCCAGATGTGCTCGATGGGATTGAGCTTAGGTGACCTAGCTGGCCAAGGAAGCGAGGTCACGTCAGTGGAGTGTTAATCCAACCATTCGGATACAATTCGGGAGCGATGGCACGGTGCATTGTCTTGTTGTAGGATGAGGTCCCCAGTGAGATGTTGAAGACGCACAAAAGGGAGCAAATGATCGTCCAGAATATCCCTGTATCGTTGACCTGTGAGGGACGATGTCACACTACCAGGGGTACCATTTCAGTCCACGTAAGCAGTCCCCAGACGAGAATGCCACCCCCACCAGCTTGAAGAGTACCCTGCTTGCAAGAAGGATCCATTGCTTCATGTGGTTTGCGCCGTACTCGTATCCTGCCATCCGCATGTACCAACGTGAATCTCGACTCATCAGTCCAGGCCCCATTTTTCCCACGTGTCTAGGGTCTAGTGGCGATGTTCCCGCGCCCATGCTAATCTTTGCACCCTGTGATGTGCGGTCAGCAGCGGCACCCTCGTGGAACGATGGCTTCTGTACCCCACAGCGAGGAGGTGGTTCTGGATGGTGTGGCTGCATACACGTTTTTGTGCATCAGCGTTAAATTGCCGAGTGATTTCTTGCACTGTGGCCCGTCTATCCGCTGTTACAGTGCGAGCTAGCCGATTATGACCCCGCTCATCCACACGCTGTTGTCCACGATAGTTGGCCCTTGCAAGGAAGGTTTTACCGGATTCGATGTACTCATGGTGCACCCGTGACACAGTGGCTCGTGAAAATCCCAGTGCCTGCACGGCTTCCGGGATGGAGTGACCCATTCGTTGGGCCCCGACAATTTGCCCACGATCAAATGTGCTTAGATCCTTAGTCTTACCCATACTGCGTCCGACTTCTTACTGATTCCCGTCGCATCACTTCTTATATTGTCGGATCGCTGCATACGTCATGTCGTTTCCGTTTACAGGGCCGCCCACAGCGCCACATTTGCATAACGCCAGCTGTCTCTAATTCAATTGCTCTTCGGTGTATACTTTACAAGGATCCCTGCTATCCTAATCAAGGGCCTCTGTGATTAAAGGTTTGGGTCGTCTTTAGCTTTTTCGTAATATCTTTTTGTTTCGCACGCTGCGTTGCAATTTTATGTGGTTACTACAGCGCCACCATCGCTTCAGCGGATACTGCGGCGGCGCCACCCGTCTACCTGAGTCTATGTTTCATTTGGACGACACATATAGTAAACAGCTTATTTTATTGTACCTTCTGGTTTTTATAATTTAACACTTTTTTGTTAATAACGTTTAACATTTGGTTATCGATGAACCATTATATTATGACCTACCCCAACCTAGAGAAATAAGTGCGCCTGGAAACCGAACGGTGGGGTAGATGAAGATCACAGAGCAGTATACATATATACAACCTTAGCACCGGCTTACGGTTAGTAGAGTGTTCGGAGTGAGAATGCGAAAAGCTGCCGATTTATCGGGGTTTGATAAAGGACAAATGTGATGGCACGGCGCCTTGGGACTACGATCTCGGAAACGGCGCGGCTTGTGGGTTGTTTACATCCCGCTGTAGTGAGTACGTATCAAAAGTGGCGCACAGATAGCCAAACGACGAACCGTCGTCGGGCCGTGTGTCGTCCGCAGCTCATTGATGCCAGAGAGGAGCGAAGATTGTCGAGCATTGTTCACAGCAACCGCAGGGCCACAGTGCGACAAATCATCAGCAGTTACAACAGTGGTGAGCCGGTCAATATGTCACAGTCACAGCACACAGTTCATCGCAGCCTTCTGCGCATGGGCATGCGTATAGCCGAAGACCCAGTCGGCTCACTTCATCGCCAACAACGCCAAAAATGGGCCCAAGATCGTCGAGATTGGATAGTGGATGATTGGAAGAAAGTGGCCTGCGGTCTGACGAATCAAGGTTCCAGGTGCATCACTTAGACGGCCGAGCGCGGATATTCCGATGACCAACGGAGGCTACGGCGCCTGGATGCACTGTTGGACGGAAACAGGCCATCGGCGGCTGTGGACGATGTTTGCTTGGGACACTTTAAGTCGTATTATCCCAATAGCACAATCCTTGACAGCTGTCAGGTATCTAAACATTGTTGCGGACCAAGTTCCCTTATTCATGGCAACCATGTGTCCTGCTGATGATGGCCATTATCAACAGGATAATGCACCTTGCCGCACTACCAGTATCGTCAAGGAGTGGTTTGAGGAACATGCTGGTGACTTTCTGCTAATGCCCTGGCCTCCAAATTCACCTGACGTTAACCCCATCGAACATTTGTGGTTCGACTTGGAAAAGCGGGTTCGCGCTAAATCACCACCACCCCGAAACGTACTGGAACTGGAGGACCTGCTGCTGACATTATGGTACCAGATACCCCAGGATACCTATCGCCACCCCATCGAATCGATACTTCGCCGAATGGCCGCTGCTTTGCGGGCTAAAGGGGGTTCTACAGCTTATTAGGTAGGTGGTCACATTGTGAAGGCTCATCGGCGTATGTTATCGTACATTTGATAGCTGGTTCTCTCACCATATCCAATCCAGCGAACGTGATATCAATACCTCACAGCCTCATTCCTCATCGTGCAGCACGAAAAATTTCCGCTATGGCTAATTAAAAAAATTTACTTCGAACACTACCGGAATAGCCTTACCTAGATTCTTGAATGTTCTGGTGCACGATTGCTTGGACAGGAGCTCAACATCGAACTGTGCTAAAGTCACTTGCGTTGACATTTTGAACTCATCCCAATTTAAGACGACTGTATGAATAGTATGTTGCACTGGGAGATAAATAGAAATGAATTACAACTTATAATCATAACAGCAATCTTAATGAGATGTAAATTTGATAATCTATAATAATTAAACAAAGTCTGTGTGTGTGTGTGTGTGTGTGTGTGTGTGTGTATCCTTCGCGAAAAAACACAACTCTTAAGACAAGAACTCTAGGTTGGTTTCTACGTCGAGTAGTTTTTTCAAAAAAATTACTCAACCTAGAAACCAGAAAATTTTCACGAAGGTATCTTACATACCGCGGATGTGCACCTCGGGCTTAGATTTTCGAATTTTTGAAAAAACGTGGTTCCCGATTTCCCGTGTATCGTTCCCCTTTGTTTATAAAACCTGATTACACCCAACGTGATGGAAAGTAGTTCACGATTGATTTTACGCGTTTCTCTTTTAGAATTTCGTTATAATAGACACCTTAATGACTATTTTTTTTTTTGTAAATACGTTTTATAGAGGAAATAAACCGAATAACAGTACAATTTCGCGTTTTGAGCAGGTCGTACCTCTAATAACACGTGGGTCTGGGTGGAGTTGGTTGCGATCGCTGCGGAAGGCAGCCAAAGATTTAGAGACAGCTATTAAGTGGGCTAAAGTAATGACCTTCTTCCGAAAGGGAAAGTATGTTCAGAAGCGCACGACGTGGAATTATGACGCATAAATTTGTGATATGAAAAAAACTTTATTATTATTTTCCATAATAAAATAAATGCCTATGATTATTTCCACTGCAATAAGATTTATTTCGATACAAATAGTAAAAACAAGAAAGATGACACCGAACTTTCTGATGTAATGAGCACGTCTTTTGAATCCGTTCTGACGCAAATTAAATTTATCTGAGCTATTCAAAGTCAATGGAACCAGTTTGGGAAACTGTAACGTACCAGGAGATGTGACGTACCTGCCAGAAGGACGCACACGACATAAAGGCAGATAGGAATCAGAATAAAACGTCCGCGTACCTCAATTGGTAGAGCAACTTATTCCGGGAATGAGGGGATCCGGGTTCGAATCCTGGCGTGGATAAAAATGACGGAGAAATTTACTTCGCTAAAATGGCGCCCGAAATATCCGGATGACCCGATCGTTCAAAATCTCGCATTGGTGTGATGTTCTTTCCACACCGCGAGATAGGAAAAATAAGAGAATCCTTTCTCCAGCACTTCGAAAAAAAAAAATAAATAAATAAATAAGGGGGAGATGATGTAACGTACCAGGAGATGTGACGTACCTGCCAGAAGGACGCACACGACATAAAGGCAGATAGGAATCAGAATAAAACGTCCGCGTAGCTCAATTGGTAGAGTGACTTATTCTGGAATGAGGGGATCCGGGTTCGAGCCCCGGCGCGGATAAAAATGACGGAGAAATTTACTTCGTTATAAAACAATTGTATTTGACCAAACAACAAAGTTTTTCAATCGGGTTTTTAACCCGGCAGATAATGCTGCAAACGGAATCGTGAACTTACGCCCTCTGGTTGTAGACTTATCAGTTAAGAAAAACTTGAATTTATATGAGAAACATTTTGCCGCGGAAACGCTAGAAAGAATTCTTCAAATCGGACTCTTAGAAGCAGAGATATGGACAAATATACGATATGCATCTGCCCCCCCCCTCCTAGCGGGAAAACCATGCATTATGTTAGGAAGAAGGTATTTTCAAAAGGTTTTTCGATGTGAGCTGTATCGGTCAAAAAGCTGTAGCGGTATGGTATTTTCAAAAGGTTTTTCGATGTGAGCAGTATAGGTTTTAGGCGAGTTTTCAGGAGCTCAGATTTTGCTGTAAATGCACCAGAAGCAGAAATTAACGCTTAAGCACCCTGGTGGCCAAACCATTTTTTTACCAAATATTAGAAATTATGTGAAAAACATTTTTCATCAGGAGCTATGTGCGATACAAAAAGAATATTTCAAATTTGAGTTTTAGAATCAGAAATATCTGGGAAAACTCAATTTGACTTTGAGCCTCCTAGCGGAAAGTCTATGATTTACTTGAAAATTTTGAATATGAAAACCATTTCGCATCGGAAACACTATCCAATAAAGAAAGAAATTTTCAAATCGGACCATTAGAAGCAGAGATATTGACGAAAATAAGATATACATCTACGCCCCCTGGCGGAGAAACCATGCAATATTTCAGGAAGAAAATATTCCGAAAAGGTTTGTCGACGTGAGTAGTATCGGTTCACGAACGAAATTTTTCAATCGAGATTTTAGAAGCTCAGATTTTATGACAAATACACCAGAAGCAAAGATTAACATTTACGCCCTCTGGTGGCCAAACAAAGTATTCTTTACCAAAATTAGAAATTATATGCAAAAGGTTTTCTATCAAAAGCTACATCCGCTGAAGTAAAAAAATTTCAAATCGAAGTTTTAGAAGAAAAGATATCGGGGAAAACGTAATTTACTTTTACGCCACCCAGCGGAAAATCTACGCGTAATTTGAAAAATTAACTATACCTAAAAAATACTCTTCGACAGAAATGGAATCGAGATATAAAATAATTTTTTCAATCGGATGCTTAGAAACAAATGCACTGACGGAAAAAAAGTCCCAACACTAAGAAGGGGTTGTGTTAGATAAACGACAGTTGGTAGGCGGTGAGAGTACATCTGTAAGATGACGTCTATACAAATTTCGCGCTCGGCGCATACATGTGGCGCTAGTAACGCCCCTCGAAATATGCAAAGCAAGTTTGCTGTAAATACGCGCTGTAACGTTCGTGAGCGTTAGTTATCGTTGAGATTCGACGTAGTGTGTTGATGTTAGTCAAAATGCCTTTAAGAAGACGAAGAAGCCATTATCAACAGCTCACGGAGTTTGAACGAGGTCGTGTATTAGGGCTACGAGAAGGTGGATTTTCTTTCCGCAATATTGCAGAACGACTTGGCAGGAATGTAGCCACTGTGCATGATTGTTGGCAGCGGTGGTCAAGGGAAGGTACTGCCTCAAGAAGACCGGGTTCCTGCCGGCCACGTGGCACTACTGAGAGGGAAGACCGCCGTGTACGGCGTACGGCCGTGCCGCATCGTACCGCGTCTGCGGCAGCAATTCGAGCTGCAGTTGCCACCACAGTGACACAACGAACTGTTACAAATCGGTTACTTGAAGGACAGCTCCAAGCCAGACGCCCTGTAGCGTGCATTCCACTTACTCCAAACCACTGCCGTTTGCGACGTCAGTGGTGTCAAGCTAGAGCTCATTGGAGGACGGAGTGGAGATCTGTTGTGTTTTCTGATGAAAGCCAGTTCTGCCTGGGTGCCAGTGATGGCCGTGTGTTGGTTAGAAGGAGGCCAGGTGAGCGCCTGCAACCAACCTGTCTGCGGCCGAGACACACTGGACCTACACCTGGAGTTATGGTCTGGGGAGCAATTTCCTATGACAACAGGAGCACTCACGTGGTTATCCCACGCACGCTGACGGCACAGTTGTACGTCGGTCTGGTGATTCAACCTGTTGTGCTGCCATTCATGAACAGCATTCCAGGGGTGTTTTCCAACAGGGTAACATTCGCCCACATACCGCTGTTGTAACCCAACATGCTCTACAGAGTGCCGACATGTTGCCGTGGTCTGCTAGATCACCAGATCTTTCACCAATCGAGCACGTATGGGACATCATTGGACGACAACTCCAGCGTCACCCCCAACCAGCGTTAACCGTCCCTGTATTGACCGACCAAGTGCAACAGGCATGGAACTCCATCCCACAAACTGACATCCAGCACCTGTACGACACAATGCATGAACGTTTGCGTGCTTGCATTCAACATTCTGGCGGTTACACCGGTTATTAATGTACCAGCATTTCACACTTAAAATGGCTCTTCTCACGCTTACATTAAGCTGTGATCTTGAAACCTTAATCGATTAAATATGTTACCTATACAAATGTATTGCCGCCATTTCATTCCTCTACAACTATTTTTTCGTGGTGTTGGGATTTTTTTCCGTCAGTGTATATAGAACAAAATGTATTTTGAATTGTACATGGTAAAAAAAAGAAACGAAATATAGGATCATCATTCGCACATTTCAAACTTCCCAATGCAAAAAGAATTTTTCAAATCGGACTAATAGTTACAGAGATATGGTGTCTATAGACCGACGGACAAACAGATAGCACAAGCACGATCTGTTTTTACAGAAGACGTGCTAAAAATCGCATATTATATTTTCTCGTGAACTACTTTTTTTTACGTTTGGTGTTACAAGGTTGTCTGTAAACAAAGCGGAACGATACACGTGCCAATTTGTTTGCGGGAACTACTTAAAAGCGCTCTGATTCGGCAGTACAGCCGTATTGTTGGTTTTGAAAATTAGGACTAAAATGACTAAAATGCCTTCTACTAAAAGACTCTCTTACAGAGCAAAACTAGCTAGAGACCGGCAGGCAAAAGCAAATTCAAGAGCCACCGAAACCCCTCAGTAGCGAGCTGTAAGGCAAGAACTAATTAGAGCAGCTACAACCAGAGCTAGAGCTACTGAGACACCAGAGCAGCCACAACCAACCAGAGCTAGAGCTACTGAGACACCACAGGAACAAATTGCACGATAGCAAAGAAATGCCACAGCAATAGAAGAAATGCCTATACCTTCTTAGAGAGAAAAAGCAATGGCTGTCTTTCACTACAACCTACAAGTAGACTACAGCTCAGATGCAATTATAGTAATTGGAAGAATGTCACTATCGTGCAGTGCACTTTCTGTAATGCTCTAAAATGAGAACATGAACGCAAGGGCATTTGCTGCAACAGTGGGAAGATTCAAGCACCTCTATTTAGGGAACCTCCTGATCAGCATCATCAAGGCTCAAGGACAGTCGCTCAAAGTTGTTGGCTTAAATTTGCAAAGCTCTTGCTTTTCGCATAGACAACTTTACGTTGGATGTCCCAGAGTTGGCAGCAAGCAAAATCTCCATGTTTTAGCACCACATGGGAGAACTCACAACATTGTTCACCAAGAAGCATTGGCTTAACATCCATTTTTTTTTCTCCACTAATTTTTCTAAAAAAAAAAAAAAAAAAAAAAAAACAATCAGGCCTATTTAACTTCAAGCTTATTAATGATAACTTTTTTACACTATCCTTACGATTCAGGGTCAAATATTTCACCCATTCAAGAGAAAACTACTTGAAGTTAGTAAACACCGAATTAAATATGTTTCAGTACAAGTTGATTTTTTTTTTTTTGCTCGGACTTATATGCTCAAAAACACCGGTGCGTCACCGACGAAGTTTAACATTGAGTTCCGCCGCTCTCTAGCTAAACAAAGCCTACAAACAGCGTCAGCAAAGCGACGAGCTAAGCTAGTAATAAATAAACGCTACAGGAATAATAACACTGGTTCAAGAAGAACAACTAGAGAGCAGATTTTTTAGGTGCTAAAATAAAAGGATATTTATTTTTTTATATGCTAATAATTTCAAAAATATTTGCTAAAAGTAAAAAATATTTGCTGAAAATAAAAATACGTGTTCTTTAACGATAATGTAACTAGTTATTTTCTACGATAAAAAGATGATGTTAGCACTCAACTTACTAATCACTGCTATGCATTTGATGGAAAAAGTTTTTCGGAGTTGCACCGGGCAACAGATGTTACATCTAGATATTCCAAAAGAAACATAGGACCACTTTCAAGAAACAATGAAAATGGGACTAATTAGTATTAAAACTAAATGACGATATGGCTGGGAAAAATCAAAGCCTTCTACTGGTGAAAATTTTCATTTGGAAACTATGAAATCCGCAGACGGTGCTAACAGGCGTAAGAAATACGAAGTAAAACTGCAAACTTCGCAAATTGTTTTTGTTTTGCGTTTTTTACTTATTTTCCTTGTGGACGATAATGCCACATGAATGATGTCACATCTACCCTATTTTTTTGGTAGGATGCTACTACGTTTCTGTTACTTTTCTTGGGCTTCTGATTCGAAGGATCCTTTTCATTCACAAACTGGAAATGAAGAGGTAGAACACACGTTAAAACTCAACAGTGCAATTTATCCGGTGCAGCTGTACAGCTCGTAGGAATAATGAACTCAGTTCACTTTAGTAAGTAATGTAAGAGCAAAATAATATCGAAGAAAGAAGAACATGCGGGCTGCCACAATTCAATACAACCGCATCAGCAACAACGACTATAACTCGAGGGGCGTATATATACTCTCCGTGTTGGTTGGACTTTGAGACCTATCCACGTGTTGTCTAAACCGTCGTGGATACGGGAGAACTTCGGGTTTCGCTTCTTCGAGAGGGAAGAGAAGACGTCATTCGTCAAGGCTGGAGTGCCAATGGAACGAGTCAACGTGCACGGAAAGTGGCCAGTAAATTCCGTTCGATTGTAACAATACTCTTTTTTTTTTTTTTTTTTCGCTAAATTCTTAATATGGGTTTATTTACACCAAAAAAAAAAAAATGGAGGAGACATGCAAATTTATGTACTTGTTACGGAATTTTAGGAAAATATATCTATACATACACAAATTTCGAAAATATGTGGTTTTATGTGGAAATATTTATTTACCCGAAAATGCGCTCCGTATTGGTAACAGTGTTCAACAAATTTTAAGAAACTTTACGTTTCTCGTGGTATGCAGTTTAAGAAACATTAAAAAAAATATATATCCCATTCTTGAATTTTAAATTTTTGTGATTTGAAATTTTGTTGTTTTTATTGTTAAACTCGTAAAATTTAATGCATTTTACACACACACACACACACGCGCGCGCGCGCGCGCGTTCTCGCCCGAACGTAAAACAGTGGTGTAGAAGGAACTTAGTTGGACTTAGCCGCGCTATTTTTTTAATCAATAATAAAGGAAGGCCGTCTTATGCACGATTAAAATCTTAAATGGTTAAAACTATATATTAGCTAAAAAACCCGATATTTACATTTGACCTTCCAAGTTATCAAATAACTCTCTTCAGATGTCTATACATTTACGTCAACCGGACAAGAACCGAGTGATATACAAGGAATGGACAAAAATATGGAAACACCTGGCAAAAGTATGGGTAAAACGACCAAGGTTTTCCACGTGAAAATGTAGATGGCGCCGGAGGTCTTGATAGTGAATGTTTGCTACGAAACGTTGCAAACTAGCAGGTACAGCCGCAGTTGCTGTCTAGACATTGATCTATGCGTTGCAAGTGAATTACGTCGGAGCTTACAGAGTTTTGAAGAGGGAAATTGTTGGGGCCAGTACCAGTATGGTGGGTGCTTCGGTGACCAAAGTAGCAAATTTATTTGGTGTATTGCGAGGTACTGTATCGAAAGTTATGACCGCATATGGCGCTTCTGGAAAAACATCATCCGATAAACACCAGCGTGGACGAAAGGGTGCGTTGAATGACAGAGAGAGAGAGAAGGACATTGCGGAGGATTGTGACCACAAATAAGAAGACAACAGCAGAAAAAGTTACTGCTGAACTGAATAACGTGATGTCAAACCCTGTCTGTACGAAAAAAGGTGCGAAGAGAACTCCATAAGCAGGGAATTTATGGTCGAGCTGCAATCGCTAAACCACTGGTTAATAACGTGAATGCAGCACGCAGGAGCGAGTGGTTTAACACTCATAAAACGTGGACTGCTGAGCAGTGGAAGACTGTCGTCTGGTCCGATTAATCTGCCTTTGCAGTGTTTCCAACCTGTGGGCGAGTTTACGTGTGGCGAACATCCGCCCAAACTTACGAACCGGCGTGCCTTTTGTCGACAGTGAAGCATGGCGGCGGGTCTGTCATGTTTTTTTTTTGTTTTTTTTAATTGGAGGTTTAACGACCACCGTGAGCAACTCAATGGGCTATAAGCAGTCGCCCGTCCTTAATTTAGGGTCACTGGTTCCAGGGAAGGGAGAGAGCCAGTGCCGTAAGACAAACACAACATCCATGCCTCACCGAGATTCGAACACGGACCCCATTCGGACGAATGATCAGAGGCCATCGCTTAGACCACTGCGCCACCCGGCTGTCATGGTTTGGGCAGCCATATCATGTTATTCAGCCGGCCTCATAATTACCTTGCGAGGTCGTGTCACTGCCAATGACTATTTAAGCATTTTGAGCGACCAAGTCCATCCCATGGTACAAACAGTGTTACCTGCAGGCGATGTCATTTATCAAGACGATAAGTCCCCAATTCATACAGCTCATATCGTTCGATCATGGTTTGCTCAGCATGCTGATGAGGTTTCCCATCCTCCCTGGCGCTCTCAATCCCCGGACCTCAATATAATAGAGCCACTATGGGACGTTTTGGAGAACAAGGTTCGAGCGCACTATCTGTCTCTAGCATCTTTACAGGAACTTGAACGCGTGTTGCAGGAAGAATGGTATAATATCCCATTATCTACCATATAAGACTTATATTTGTCCATTCCCAGGAGAATGCAGACCGTCTTGAGTGCAAAAGGCGGTCCTACACCATAATAGGCATGGAATTCCTTCTTTTACCAGGTGTTCCAAAATTAAATGAAGCAATGCCGTCTTACGCACGATTTTTATAAAACTTTACTTTAAAAAGCATATATACAGATTAAAAAGCATATATACAAGTTAAAATACACACATGAGTCCTTTCGAGCTTACTTTAAGCTCATCCTCAGATGTTTGACAATGCACTAATCACAAGTGGTTCGATGTTGGTTATATACCATGAGAGCATTCGCTAGGACGCAGTTCCGAGATAAGGTTGACGCATGCGCCGAAATAATTGGTCGAATTCGTCCTCTGGATTGTCTGGGTGTTTCTCACGATCCACTATTTGTTTCCATGGCAGGCTTCGTTACAGCAAAGGCGACTGTATTTATAAATCACCAAACTCTCTGCAAAGAGAATAGTTGAACGTGACCTCGGAGTGTTCAATATGGTTATGTCTTCCCATATTGGGGTACGCCTGCCTTCCAAGCAGATTCAGGAAAGGGCTGTTGAAGTAGAGGCTTCTCGAATATTGTATTTATGTTCCGAGGCTCTACAGCTCAAAGGGCGAGTAGTCGAACCCACGTAACTCCTGTTTTTAGCCCCTTCACACGAGGCCTTAAGAGGTATGGGCTATGTCGTGTTACTGGTTCCACTGTATCACCGTCATTTTTTATGGTTGCCATTTTATTATTTATCTCGATTCCGAATCCAATTCTGCGTTTTTTACAAATTGTTTTTAAATGTTTGATGACACTAGGTAGGAAAGGTACAAAACTGCTACGACGCATTTCCTCGACACCATTCTCAACTTTAACTAGAGCCACCCAACCTGTTAAATACGCTGGTTCTGTACCTTTCCTACCTAGTGTCACCAACCATTTAAAAACAATTTGTAAAAAACACACAATTGGTTTAGGAATAAAAACAAATAATATAATGGCAACCAGAAAAAATGACAGAGATACAGTGCAACCAGTAAAACTACATGGCATTTATGTCATACCTCTTAAGGCTTCGTGTGAAGGGACTCAAAACAGGATGTACGTGGGTTCGACCACTCGCACTTTGAGCTGTAGAGCCTTGGAACAGAAATACAATATTCGAGCAGCCTCTACTTCAACAGCCCTTTCCCGACTCTGCTTGGAAGGCAGGCATACCCCAATATGGGAAGACATAACCATATTTAACACTCCGAGGTCACGTTCAACTATTCTCTTTGCAGAGAGTTTGGTGATTTATAAATACAGTCGCCTTTGCTGTAACGAAGCCTGCCATGGAAACAAATAATGGATCGTGAGAAACACCCAGACAATCCAGTGGACGAATTCGACCAATTATTTCGGCGCATGCGTCAACCTTATCTCGGAACTGCGTCCTAGCGAATGCTCTCATGGTTGTATAACCAACATCGAACCACTTGTGATTAGTGCATTGTCAAACATCTGAGGATGAGCTTAAAGTAAGTTTGAAAGGTCTCATGTGTGCATTTTAACTTGTATATATGCTTTTTAACGTAAAGTTTTATAAAAATCGTGCATAAGACAGCTTGGATTCATTTAATTTTGGATTACGTTCAGCACGAAAATTACCTATTTCACTATTACCAGGTGGTTCTATATTTTTGTTCATTCCCTGTAAATACAAACGCATAGTGACGTAGTTGTTACATGATAGTAAACAGCCAATGAAAGTCTAGAAATTCGGAAACAATAAAATTATGTAATTATCTTGCACTCAAAGTTTGGATTGAGCTTCACAGTCAATCAACGTTTTCCAAGGCAATGGGATTACCATAGGATAATCATCCCTAAAACACATCGGTTTTAATTTGTGTATTACCAGGATTTCGGAGAGCAGCAAACAAGATTTTGGTCTTAGAGCACTGAGGAGCTTGGCTTCGGCCCGGAGCGGCAAATGAGTACCGCGGAAACACAATCTTGACTGGGCTGTGGTGGAGGCATGTGACTTTAAATTGTATTTGTGCTCTAAAATTCTGCAACTAAGGTTGCTGCGAGAAGTAGAGCCCACAGCACGAATCGACGGATCCCTGCTGCCTAGTGTTAACTGTACAAAATGGTGGAGGCGGTGTAATGATCTGGGGTCTGTTTTCACGGTATTACCCCTCGAACAGCATTTGGATACCACGAAGTTTCTTAACATCACTGCGGACTCGGCACTTTCGTATGTGTACATGGAGTTTCCTGATGGGGAGGACTACGTCGAGCAAGATAATGTGCCATACCAGAAAGCTCGAATCGTCAGACAGTGGACCCAGGAGCACGACAGTGACTTCAAAGTGCTAAAGTGGCCTCCACAGTCTGCAGATCTTAACCCAACTGAACACCTGGTACAGGGTGATTCAAAAGTTCCCGAACTCTATTTTTAAAACGTATCTGCTGTAAAACCATAAAAGATATCCCAGTATTGCTGCTTGTGGCTATTGTGTGTGACCTTGGGGAACGAGCTGCGCCACGTGATAGCACCACGCGACACTACGCTTACGCGGGCGCTGGCAAGCAGTAACTTTCAGGCAGCCATGAGTCTCATGCAAGAACAGAGTCACTTTGTTAAAAGTTTATTTTGCGGAAAAATCTCACCAACGTTGCATCCAGCTCTTTCAAAGTAAGTTTCCTGATGCTCCTATACCAGGGAAAACAACTGTACATGACCTTGTGAACCGGTTTCGAGAGACAGGCAGTGTTCAGGATAAGCCTAAAAGTGGCAGTCCGGCCGTGGTGACGACCACGTTTCTGGAGAAAATTTACGTTTCCCTGCAGCTTTCTCCCCGGAAGTCACTTCGACGGCTTTCTCATGAGTTACATTGTACTCAGCCTGCCAGAGGGCTACTAAACGTCTAAAGCTACGGCCGTACAGAATTCGAGTAGTGCAAGAGCTACGTCCTTTGGACTCGGAAAACCGTATTGCCTACTGCCAATGGTTTAAGAGTTTCACGCGCAACAATGTGACCAACCAGTTTAACAACACTTTTTTCAGTGACGAGGCATGGTTTCATTTCAATGGATATGTCAATAGCCATAACACTCGCATATGGGCTGCCGAGGATCCACACGTATTGCATGAAGTTGGACTTCACTGTCAGAAAGTTGGAGTGTGGTGCGCCATATCTAGACGGCGAAATTGCAGGGCCATTTTATTTCGAGACAAGTGTAAATTCCACTGTGTATGCAGACATCATCCATAAATTTGTAGCGATACTGGAAGAATACTAACGTTACTGTTGGTTTCAACAAGATGGAGCAACGTTCCACGCATCAAATGACACAATGGAGATGCTTCGCGAGTTCTTACACGATCGATTTATCTCGAAAAAAACTTTGGCCGCCTCGCTCACCAGACTTTTATTTGTGGGGCTAACTGAAAGACACAGTTTACTACAACAACCCTAAGACGGTACAGGACCTGTGGAACAACATCATTACTGCTGTGAGGGACATACCAGCCAACACGCTGAAAAGAGTGTCCGCCAACATGTGTCGTTGGGTGAATTTGTGTCTTCAACAGAATGGTGGACAATTTCAGCATCTATTGTAAAGTGTTTTGTATTACCTGTAAGTATGAGTGTCAATATGACAGTATGTCAAATAGCTAAACATCACTATATTCGTGGTAGAGATATTTGAATTCAGAGTTCGGGGACTTTTGAAACACCCTGTAGATGAGATTGAGAGAACCAGAGATCCGGCGAACATTCGCAATTGACGGACGCCACCACAGTCCTCGAAGCCTAACCCTCTTGAACACCTGTAGGATGAGAATGAGAGAGCTATTCGTAACAGAGATCCAGCGAGTATTAGGCAACTGAGGGACGTCATTACATCCGCTTTGCAAAACATACCTGCAGAACGATATCAGCACCTTGTTAAATCTATGCCACATCGAATCGAGATTGTTTTAAAGGCAAAGGGTGTCCCAACACGTTTTTAGGAAGGTGTTCTTAATACGTGGGTTGTAATGAAAGTAATGAAAAAGCGGGCATAGCTTTTTTTATTAACTGACAGAGGTCATTCAAGTTACACATGTTGGTAGAGTAACTCTTTCTCTATACAAATATTCTACTCAACATAGTCCAGCACAAGCGATGCATTTGCGCTATCGTTGAATCCAACTCTCGAATCCGCTTTGAAAAAAATCAGGTGTAGACGGTTGTACCCAATTCTTCATAGCCACTTTCACCTGATCTGTGTCATCAAATCGTTGTCTCCGGTGACTGTCCTTTATTGAACCGAACAGGTGGAAGTCGGAGGGCACCAGATCTGGGATGTATGGTGGATGGGGAAGCACCAACCAGCTTAATTTGTTGATCGCTTGATTTGTTGCCAGAGATGTGTGTGGTCTCGCATTGTCATGGTGAATGTGGATCCTTTTCTGATTCTTGTTCGGTAGTTTCCTTCCTATGGCTTCTCTAAACTTCTTCAGTGTTTCAATGTACCGCTCACTGGTCATGGTATAGCCACGTTCCAGAAATTCAAGGAGAATGACACCCCTGTCATACCAAAAAAAAAAAAAAAAAAAACAGTCACCATTTTTGTGACGATCGTTGGCTCTTGAACTTCTTAGGCTCTGGTGAAGAGGTGTGACGCCATTTCATGGATTGATTTTTCGTTTCCGGATCGTAAAGATACACCCACGTTTCATCCCCTGTCACCAAACGTGTTTTGATTGGCTTCAAACGCTTCCAGCAGATCAGAGCAGATTTCCACCCTTCTCTCCTTCAAATCGAGTGTCAACTGCTGTGGTAGCCACCTTGCACACGCTTTCCGATGCCCTAAGTATTTCACCATCATCTTTATGGCATTGTGACCAGAGTCCAGTTGTACAACAAGCTCACGGATTGTGACTCGTCTGTCCGCGCGAATCAATTCATCCACTCGCTGACGATTCATGTCAGTGGTCGCAGATGATGGTCTCCCACTGCGTGGTTTGCCTTCAATGCTGCTTTACCCCTTCTTTAAACTTCTTCATCCATCTGTGCACATTGCTTTTGTCAATGGTGTCATCTCCGTAAACATTCTGTAGCCTTCTGTGAATGTTGGACAGCCTGCACCCTTCCTTCGTCAAGAACTCGATGACAGCACGTTGCTTCTGCTTGGAATCCATTATTTACCTGCAATGAGAAAAAAATAGTTACTATAGAGGAAGATTTAGTCTACCGACGTGCTCAATTTGAAAGACTTCTGTCAAATTGAACATGAAATGTACAGTGATAATTCACTGTACATGTGTGTCATAAATAACCAGTTCTGAAAAGATGGCTACTCAAGAAAGAATAAAAATACGGTTCTTATCTGACGCAAATGGCTTGCGCCTGACATGTACGGATGGAAAACCTTTTTTAAAGGGAGCACTGAGGATTTATCACCAATATGCGTGGGGTTTAAAACTGTGTTTCTCTCTCCATGCACTTCAGAGTTTCGGAAACGTTTACATAGTCTGGAAGATTGTTAGTTCCCTATTAGGTGCATAAACTTTGACACTTTATCAACGATAATAGTTTAACCAAGTGAAATAGTATGAAACAAAGATAAAAGTATTGAGAAAGATTGACTTATTTATGTACTTACGAAGTGCTATTCTAAGTGGGCATTCCTGAACGTCATGCGGGAAGCTTTGCAATCGCATAGGGCAACTTATTGTCAGTGCGACCCTAATAATAATAATAATAATAAAAATAATAATAGAGGTAAACAAAATGATAACTAATACAGTATCGACAATTTGAAAAAAATGTTAAGTTTGTACGTAGGCGAATCAAAAAATAAGTTACACTTAGCGCCATATCTGGAGTGGAATTGCAATCAAACCGTGTATGCTTGGGAGCGAAGTAGACAGTACGTCTGAGCTGCAGACGGGAGGTGTTTTAGTTCAGTAACTGCGTAAGACGTGTGCAGGAGGCAGTTCGTAAAGGCGCGTCAACTGGATTCTTACTCCAAGTTGGAAGTGCGAGAAACCATTCGATTTTTATTCTTAAATTGCACCCATCGTGAAATCTGTGCTGTATCAGGGGGAAGTGCTATATCTCGCCCGGCCACTGCAAAGTGGTGCCAACAATTTGAAAAGGGTCCAACAAATTTGACGGGCGAACACTGCGGAGGCTGACGATAAATATCCAGTACTCCGGAGTATGTTCCCCGTCGTTGACGACATGATATGGGGTAATAGGCGTATCAAAATCAAGAAAATTGCCCGTACGTTAGACATTTCGTACGGGACTGTGCATTCCATCATTCACGAGCAGTTGGGATTTCGGAAATTGTGTGCGAGATGGGTGCCACGTTTACTCACCGACCATCACAGAAACCAACGTTTCCTGACCTCTTTGGCTCTTGTGAAATACACTGGCGTGCAAAAATTAAGGACGAGACGGTATTTCGAATGTAACGTCGTGCAGAAGTGCTCCACATCGACTCAAATCATACCATAAGATCACCAAGATGTAAGAATATGGGACAAGTGAGCAAAACCGTCCAAACAAGGAATCCAAAGGATACAAAGGCACTTTATTGAAAAGCTAGCTTCGAGCACAACTGGACAGAATACAGAAACGTCCATGTGACAGGCGGCTGCAAAGTAAAATCCAGCCCTGAGTAGGGGATATGATCACCCCTGACTGCGTTGCAGGATTTACAACGTCTGTCCATGCTGAAGACGAGGTTGTCAAGGAGCTGTTGAGGCATCGCTGCCCATTCCTCTTGTAGCGCCAATAGCAGCTGGGGAATCGTTGCTGGCGGCTGGTGACGTGCTGCCAAGCGTCTCCCGAGAAGGTCCCACACGTGTTCGATTGGATTTAGGTCCGGGGACCTTGCGGGCCGATCCATGCGTTGAATATCTTCACTCTCCAACAGCTCTGCGAGAGCCATCGTACGATGAGGTGTAGCGTTGTCGTCCATGAAGAGGAACTTAGGACCCACAGCACATCTAAACAGACGCACGCGAGGCAGGAGAACCTCGGTACAATAGCGGACACCAGTGACTGAACCTCCTTGGAAGATGTGGAGGTCAGTACGGCTACCAAGCATGATACCACCCCAAACGAGAAATCCGCCACCTCCAAACCGGTCCCTTTCGATGATGTTGGAGGTGTGATTGCGTGTTTCCTGCTCTCTCCAGATGTGTATACGTCCAGAATAGCTCGTCAGACTAAATCGGCTCTCATCCGTAAAGAGAACTCTACCCCATTGCTGATGTGTCCAGTTATTGTGTTCCTGGCGCCACAGAAACGACCGTCTCCGATGAGCAGGCGTTAATGGCACACACCGTACTGGTCGTCGTGCAAACAGACCACCTTTCAGCCTCCTGGCCTCTGTGAAACGCGATAACGGACGTCCAGTTGTCTGTTGCATGTGCCTTTCGATTTCTTCCGCTGTCTTCCGTCTGTCACTTCTCGGCTGTAGGACAATATACCGGTCGTCCGCCGCCGTGGTTGCTCGTGGACGACCACTGCTAAACTCTCGGACAGCTGTTCCGGTCGTTTCAAATGCTCTCCAAGCTCGTGAAACGATGCTGTGAGCGATCCCGAACTCCTCGGCTACACTAGTCACACTTCGACCTTCTTCCAACTTTCTAATGACGCGACCTCTGGTAAAGTCATCCAGATGTCGTCTACTGGATTGCCTGTTGGCCATATCACACGGTGGCAGCAACTCGACGTCGTTCAAACCGATGTACACCGTGCAATAGCTTTCACCGAATTGCTGAGCGTACACCACCCGTGTGCTTCATACCCTTCCGACACTCTCCCATCCTCCTACGTCATGCTGCATATATGCGCATGCCCTACCGTACCGGACCCTAGTCTATCTCCTGAGTGGTTTATTAATCCGTTCTGCCTGCTCGTTCCGCTGTTATGCTAATTTCTCCTCTTCGTCCTTAATTTTTGCACACCAGTGTAGTATTCCGCTGAGGGTCACAATGTTTTGCGTCGAATCATCACAGGTGACGAAATACGGTTTTACCATTTCACCCCTAAAACCAAACGATCGTCCGTGGAATGAAAGCATGTCACCTCTTCAACAAGGAAGAAGTGCAAAGTCCAACTGTCTGCGGCCATGGCGACTATTTTCTTTGACTGTGAAGGTGTTGTTTACACAAAATTTCTGCCAAAACGGACGACTATCGGTGCTGACTCATATTACCAAACACTGCTAAATTAACGATACGCAATTAAGGACACATGCCGGGGTAAGTTGAGCAAAGGCGTCATTATGCTGCACGACAATGCCACACCCCACACAGCACGGAAAGCAAAGAAATTTATGCAGTCATTCAAGTGGGAGGTGTGGCAACATCCACCGTACAGTCCTGACGCATCCCCATGCGACCACCATTTGTTCGGTAAAATGAAACAGGACCTTAGTAGACAACGATTCCAAACCTATGATGCTATGAGAACTGTGGTCCTCAACTGGTTTCACCAAACGGGAGGAGGCTTTTTGTTTGTACAGGGGTGCAAAAATTATTCACACGTTCCGATAAATGTTTACTGTCTTTAGGCGACTATGTCGAAAAATGAGTAAATGTTTAACCTTTAAACTAACATACATCCCCTGAGGAAAACTCTTTACATGTTTTTTCATTCAACTGTGTAACTAATTTTTTGATCCGCCCTCGTATCAGTATGTGATGAGTTTCTACAGCGTAAATAACTTTTTGATCCGCCCTCGTATCAGTAGTGACGAGTTTATACAGTGTAACTAACTCTTTGATCAGCCCTCGTATCAGTAGTGATGAGTTTCTACAGTATAACTAACTCTTTGATCCGCCCTTGTATCAGTAGTGATGAGTTTCTACAGTGTAGCTTACTTTTTGATCCGCCCTCGTATCAGTAGCGATGAGTTTCTACAGTGTAACTAACTTTTTGATCCGCCCTCGTATCAGTAGTGACGAGTTTATACAGTGTAACTAACTTTTTGATCCGCCCTCGTATCAGTAGCGATGAGTTTATACAGTATACCTAACTTTTTGATCCGCCCTCGTATCAGTAGGGACGAGTTTCTACAGTATAACTAACTCTTTGATCCGCCCTTGCATCAGTAGTGATGAGGTTCTACAGTGTAGCTTACTTTTTGATCCGCCCTCGTATCAGTAGCGATGAGTTTCTACAGTGTAACGAACTTTTTGATCCGCCCTCCTATCAGTAGTGACGAGTTTCTACAGTGTAACTAACTTTTTGATCCGCCCTCGTATCAGTAGCGATGAGTTTCTACAGTGTATCTAACTTTTTGATCCGCCCTCGTATCAGTAGTGACGATTTTCTACGGTGTAACTAACCTTTTGATTCGCCATCGTATCAGTATTGAGGAGTTTCTACAGTGTAACTAACTTTTTGATCCGCCCTCGTATCAGTAGTGATGAGTTTCTACAGTGTAACTAACTTTTTGATCCGCCCTCGTATCAGTAGTGACGAGTTTCTACAGTGTACCTAACTTTTTGATCCGCCCTCGTATCATTAGTGACGAGTTTCTACAGTGTACCTAACTTTTTGATCCGCCATCGTATCAGTAGAGATGAGTTTCTACAGTGTAACGAACTTTTTGATCCACCCTCGTATCAGTAGTGATGAGTTTCTACAGTGTAACTAACTCTTTGATCCGCCCTCGTATCAGTAGTGATGAGTTTCTTGTCTCTACCGAACCTGGAATTTCTTTAATAATATTAACACCAATGAAGATATTGCAACGAAGTTTGAAGTGGACTTACGTCATTTCGTGCGAAATGTGATGACATCACAACATGTGCTGAAAGTGGCCACCATTTGCGTCCAGACAGCATTGAACTAGGCGCTGTCCTCTAGCCAGCCGCAGTATTCCTCAGTGGCAGACACATTCCTAAGTGTGGCGCCACTGAGGAGCAGTCCGCCAGCCAAACGGACGCGCCTCTCTGCTGCTTTGTTATGCCATTTCGCTGAGCGTGTCTACACAATACGGTTGTTGATGGTGAGTGCTCGTGGCTGTTCGCGTACGTGTGAAAATGTATCGGTATACTCTGGAGGAACGAGTGTTCATTGTTCGCCCTTATTCGAAAACAGAATCGATAAAGTCTTGTCAACAGCAATTCCGGGAGAGGTTCGCAGGCAGACATCCGCCGAGCAAGTCCACCATTTGGGCATTGTCGAAGAAATTGGAAACCAAGCGGACTTTATTAGACGACCATGCTGGAGTTCGTCCACAAATGTCAGAGGAAACGATCCAGAATGTAAAGGGCCGACTATTTGCGTCTCCCAGGAAGTCACTTCGCCGACTGTCACAGGAAACAGGGTTGTCCAAAAACACTTGTCAACGTGCTGTGAAAAAAGCGAAGCTTCATGCGTACCGTAATTCCGTGGTCCACGAACTGAAAGAACCTGACCACGTGACATACTGTCGATGGTTTCAGACATTGCTTCAGGAAAATCCGGGCATTCTGGACTACACGTGGTTCTGGGAAGAGGGGTGGTTACACCTGTCCCGATACGTCAATTCTCAAAATTCCCGTATTTGGGCCAGTGAAAATTCCAACGCAATACACGAAGAACCCCTTCACTCACAGAAAATTGGTGTTTGGGTTTGGATGAACCGGCGCCGCATAATTGGTCCCATCTTCTTCGACACAACCATCACAGATTAATCCTCTTAGGCGCTACATAATTGGTCCCATTAATCCTCTTAGGCGCCACATAATTGGTCCCATTAATCCTCTTAGGCGCCACATAATTGGTCCCATTAATCCTCTTAGGCGCCACATAATTGGTCCCATTAATCCTCTTAGGCGCCGCATAATTGGTCCCATTAATCCTCTTAGGCGTCGCATAATTGGTCGCATCTTCTTCGACACAATCATCACAGACACAACCATCACAGATTAATCCTCTTAGGCGCCACATAATTGGTCCCATTAATCCTCTTAGGCGCCGCATAATTGGTCCCATTAATCCTCTTAGGCGCCGCATAATTGGTCCCATTAATCCTCTTAGGCGTCGCATAATTGGTCGCATCTTCTTCGACACAATCATCACAGACACAACCATCACAGATTAATCCTCTTAGACGCCACATAATTGGTCCCATTAATCCTCTTAGGCGCCGCATAATTGGTCCCATTAATTCTCTTAGGCGCCGCATAATTGGTCCCATTAATCCTCTTAGGCGCCACATAATCGGTCCCATTAATCCTCTTAGGCGCCACATAATTGGTCCCATTAATTCTCTTAGGCGCCGCATAATTGGTCCCATTAATCCTCTTAGGCGTCGCATAATTGGTCGCATCTTCTTCGACACAATCATCACAGACACAACCATCACAGATTAATCCTCTTAGGCGCCACATAATTGGTCCCATTAATCCTCTTAGGCGCCGCATAATTGGTCCCATTAATCCTCTTAGGCGCCGCATAATTGGTCCCATTAATCCTCTTAGGCGTCGCATAATTGGTCGCATCTTCTTCGACACAATCATCACAGACACAACCATCACAGATTAATCCTCTTAGGCGCCGCATAATTGGTCCCATCTTCTTCGACACAACCATCACAGCAGCTGCATCTTCAACGCTTTTGTAAACCAATTGGACGAAGAAGCACTCTCTATTGGATATTACCAGTATGATGGAATGACATCATACACCAGTATGGCCGAAATTCAGTCCTTTTTTGGCGACCGCGTCATTTCGAAGGGTCTATGGCCACCGCGCTCGCCCGATCTAATGCTTCCAGATTACTTTTTATTTGGATATCTAAAAGGGAGAGTTTACCAAAAAAACCCGCAAACTATAGATGTCTTGAAAGCAAACATCACCGAAGAAATTCAGGAAGTGATGGCGGACGTACTGGCAAAGACTTTCCACAATATGGTGCGCCGGGATCAATGCTGTCTGGACGCAAATGGTGGCCACTTCCAGCACATGTTGTGATGTCATCACATTTCGCACGAAATGAGGTAAGTCCACTTCAAATTTCGTTGCAATGTCTTTATTGGTGTTAGTATTATTAAAGAAATGCCAGGTTCGGTAGCGAGTGGGACACCCTGTACTATCATGTTGGTGCGCCTGAAATATCTGAATATTGACGAAAAGTTCAAACACCCAAAATGTGGCGCAAAATGGACTTTATTGATGAAATAATCTCTGCCAGCAGCAACATACTTTTGCCAAACGAGATACATACTTTGCGACGTATCCCAGAGGTGCAACACGTGTCAAGACGACAAATCTGCAGAGATACATTTCATCAGTCTAGTTTAGTCGGTTAGAACAACTGGTTCCGGAGCTAGGAGGCGTGGTTTCGATCCTTGTTACCGACAAATTTGTGTTTTCACAACTTCTGTATGCCACGCATTCATGGAAAGCGATTTCAACTGATGTTTGATTTGGAAACGAATTACCTATGGAAATGTGTTCAGGTGCTTGAAGAAGTGACGGTCCGAAGGGTACAGATAAGGTGATTAAGGCGGATGAGGTAAGGTTTCGTGCCCCAACGGGTGCAGTTTCTGGATCATCTGGCGTGCAAAGTGGGGTCTCGCGCTATCGTGGAGAAGGATGTATCCATGGCAACTGATTTATGCTGACTGTTTGGTGAACATTTTTCCATGCATAATGACAAATTCTTGACCATACCAGTCCGTCGTAATGACTTAAAACGGTTGTAAGAAGAAGGAGTGGATCTCACCAGCTGCGGACTACCAAACACTGACTATCGTCTTCCTGCGTTGGAGTACACGGGCTTCGGGGTGTGTTCTGGAGCATTAATGCGGTCGAGCCATTGCGCCGAACGTAGGTGATTGTCATACAGCCTCCAGTTCTCATCACTGTGAAAAACACAATTTTGTCCGTTTCGAGAATCGAACTCGTGCCCCCTCACTCCGGAGTAAGTTGCTCTCCCAACTAAGCTGCACGGACGGAATGTATCGCTGCAGATTTATCGCCGTGACACGTGCTTTACCTCTGTAGTACGTCACATCACAAGTGAGAAGGCGCCTCCTAAGCGATGGCTTCTGATCGTTAGTCCGAGAGGGGTCCGGGTTCGAATCCCTGTGAGGCATGGATGTCGTGTTTGTCGTACGGCACTGGCTCTCAACCTTTTTTGGAACATGCAGTTACCCTAAATTAGGAACGGGCGAATTCTTACAGCCCATTGAGTTGCTCACATTGGTCGTTAAACCTCCAATAATAATAATAAAAAAAAGGTAGGGCCCCTCAAAATGTCATTCATTTGATTGCGCATAAGCAGAGAAGAGCAGACATGAAATTATTGTGTTTTGTACTGTTCCGACAACTCATGTGGGACCCATTTCTCCATCTTCACGTTTCCCATGGCCGTTAAATGTGGAAACTGTTGTGCTCCTGTTTCTCGCCAAGTTCTTATAACGTTTGACGTGGATCGGGTTCAACCAAGGCCTCCAAATCGGCATCATCGGTAGATACTTCTGATCTAACGCGTGGTTCATATCATCTGACCGGAATTTATCAAGCCAACGTTGCTTTCATGAACAGTACCTTCTCCAAATGCTGTACTGATGTTTCAAGCTGCCTCCGATGCACGGTGGCCAACTTCAAACTCATCTGAGGAAATGACACGAATTTGACCCTGATCCATCATCTTCTTCATTTTTTTATCTCAATAAGAGCAGTTTCGCAAAACGAGGCTAAGAAAGAATAGTATTTTTTTTTTTTTTTTGATTGGAGGTTTAACGACCACCGTGAGCAACTCAATGGGCTATAAGCAGTCGCCCGTCCCTAATTTAGGGCCACTGGTTCCAGGGAAGGGAGAGAGCCAGTGCCGTAAGACAAACACAACATCCATGCCTCACCGGGATTCGAACCCGGACCCCTTACGGACAAATGATCAGAGGCCAGCGCCACCGGGGCGGCAATAGTAAATTGCGTAAAGGCAATGTATTTCAAAGGATTGCGCTATTTAGCAGCAAAGAAAGGAATGTCTTCTAAGTAGCAGAAATCAGTAGCTGAGGTCTTCACGTAGACCTGACTGTAAGAAAAGATGTGAAGAAAAATAATTTAACTCCAATGCGTTTTAGCTCACATAATTTGTTACACATAATTTCTACTGAAATATAAGTTTTGAGGTCTGTTTTGTATGCTAAGTTTCCGCGTTACTGCTATCTTTACAAAAAAAAATTTAAAAAAATCCATTTATCCGAACCCTCAGAGCTTACGATTGATCCGGATAATCGGCGATTCACTGTACATGTTTTCCAAAAGCTTAATGAAACAAACCTTACCTGGAAGCGTAAAACATCTTCCTATTTCGGTACATCAGTATGTAGCTTTCAGTATCTAGTATTTTATGTATGTATCCTTTCAAAGAATTCTTGAAATATGAATCGGGAGTCCATATTTTATCGCTCCACGATGCATCCAAAAGAATTCTGTTTGTTGTAACGTGCTTAGGGTATCTTAGTCCAAAATCTTGCCATCCCTGGTAGAAAAAAATGTCCAGGGTAACTGCCTGAAAAAAATAATTAAGGAACGTATTACTCATAGCATCGTGCCGTTATTTCAGTATCACGTGGTGAAATAGACGCGGTCAATAGAGAAATTTTTCGTTCTAAGGCTGTCTTTGAATGAGTGTAACAGAAATTCTGTCGTATATCTGTAATGCAAATTCTTTTGTACACACTTTATCAAAAACTATTACTTTGTAGAGTTTGAAATTTTGAGAACAAATAAAAACGACCCATAGCTAATACGTGTCGCAGTTATTTTCCCGAAAAATTTGTTAGAATTTCTTTTAAAATTCAATTTATCTGACTCGAAAGTATTCCGATTAGGCACTAGATGGCGCCAGATGTTAGCTTGGCAGTGTTTCTGTGTTGAAGAAACGAAATCACTCATTTCTGTCTGATTTTTTTAATTATCTAGGCCAAATAGAAATCAAAGAATGGGCACTGAAGTGAGATTGGAATCTTGTCTTCTATAGAGCATCTTAAATTCTACTGTACGTTCATTTTTTGAAGAGAAAATGTGTACATTACCAGAAAACACTTGAATTTGAGACAGAAACCACGCCTCCCCACTAAGCTCCACCCCCAAATAATGTCATTGGTTAAAACGTTACCACGCGTATTTTGTCTTTTCATTGTGGAGCTAACGAGAGACCGCTTCCATTCTGAATACGGTAAGGTCTTCAGTCATTCGCTGACGCCAAGTTCTGGGACAATTCCTCAAGACGTAAAAGCTACGCCCAAGGAGTGATATTTTGCGCCATCTATCGCAGAAGATGAAGCCTAACACTCATCAAAGACAGCCTTAAGCGGCCAATGTATCGGATCAAATGATGCCCGAAATTTTCTGCCCTCCTCGAACAGAACTGTTGACCTAGCGGCCGGGTTATACGAAAGCTATGGCAAACTATTTTTGTCTCTCTCTCATCTCAGCAGAATCGACTATATACAGTATCTGTCTCTGGTAGTAAGTGCTCCCTTATGGTCCTTAGTCTTATAGTTTATAGTCTGATTCTCTTATAGTGCGTCATTCTCTGCTCCATGACCCAAGGAATGATTGGGAAGAGCTAGTCCCCCTGAAACGGACATCATGCCACTGGGTAAAAGCAAGTTACTCAAATATACAGGGTGGTTCATAAGGAATTATACAGTTTCAACGCACTATAAAACAAGAACAATGTAAGCTATTTTATGTTACCTGTAACAGAATTGTAGGGGAATGTTTCAAGGTTTTTAGAGACTGTCACAGATGTTCTATGTGTGCACCCTTAGTCACACGATACACATCGAGACGGTAATCCATTTCCGCCCAAACGCGAGGTAAGATATCTGAATCAAGTGCAGTGATAGTGGCTGTGATACGCTGTTTCAGCTCCGCTAGATCAACAGGAAGGGGAGGGGCGAATACCTTGTCCTTTACGTATCCCCACAGGAAAAAGTCACTAGGTGTTAAGTCAGGACTTCTGGGAGGCCATTGGGTCAGTGGCATGTTTTAGTCCGCGGCTCGTCGAATCCATCGGTGAGGAAGATGTTAATCGAGATAATCTCGCACGTCGCCTAACCAGTGCGGTGGTGCACCATCCAATAGGAGAATAAAGTTGTCACTGTCGTCCTGCAACTGTGGCATCAACCAGAGACTTAACATATCCAGAAAAGAGCCTCCCGTGACAGTTTTCTCGTGAAAAAAGAAGGGACCGTACACTTTCTTTTTGGACACAGCACAGAACACATTTACCTTGGGGGAATCTCACACGTGTTGCACTGTAAATCTGGGATTCTCCGTTCCCCAAAAGCGAACATTGTGCTTGTTTAACTGACCGCTCATGTGAAATGCAGCTTCATCGGTGAAAACTAAGTGAGGCAAAATCGTCATTTTCAAAATGGTGCTGCAATTTGGCACAAAATTCAAAGCGCTTTGTCTTGTCAAGGTCAGTGAGATTTTGCAACATCTGCACATTGTATGGAATCATTTTCAACTTCTTTCTCAAAATTCTCCAGACAGTGGGCTGTGAAATCTACACTTCATGACTCACCCTCCGCGCGTTGATTTTCCCGGGCTTCTTTGAATGGCGGTGCAAGCACTGTTCACGATTCCTTCCGATACACGCTGTCGTCCAGGACTTTTAAGTTTACACAAACAGCCAGTAGTTTTAAATTTTTTATGCCAATCGTAGATAGATTTTCTGGTTGGAGGTTCTTTTTCGAATTGTGATCGAAAATTCCGTTGCACAACAGTTACAGATTCCGTTTTGCTCAATTCAAGAACACAGAACGCCTTCTCCACTGCAGACGCTTCCATTTTGATTGACTGGTCACGTGACACGAGCGCTATCGGCTACGTCACTTCCCTCAGTAGCGGGATACAAACTTTATGAGTACATCTAAACAACGGTTCGCAGTTGTAGTCCGTGTCTTCAACTGTTACTGTTTTACAGCATCTGAAAAAATGCATACTTCTTTATGAATCAGGGTGTACTTTCTCTCCTTTCTTAGGTTCTTCGCCATTTTTGTAGTATTTTCGGGAGAAAAGGTAATATATTAAGGATTAAGGAAAATTATTCCACGTAAAAGACCACTTTTAATGAGAAACATAAGAGGAAAGCAACGCTTTCTGGTGTGCAGGTTCATTCGGTCCTGTCGAATTGGGCTTATGTTTTAGAAAACGAATATATTCGTTCGAGCTGATTTCAAACCATTTTGCTAACCCACAGTTAATTCGTTCCAGCCAGTTAAAGGGTTAAGGCTCTTTTTGATATAAACATATAAACACACACACAGAAGCAAAAAAAAAAAAAAAAAAAAAAGGTAATATAGGAAGGATTAAGGAAAATTATTCCACGTAAAAGACCACTTTTAATGAGAAACATAAGAGGAAAGCAACGCTTTCTGGTGTGCAGGTTCATTCGGTCCTGTCGAATTGGGCTTATGTTTTAGAAAACGAATATATTCGTTCGAGCTGATTTCAAACCATTTTGCTAACCCACAGTTAATTCGTTCCAGCCAGTTAAAGGGTTAAGGCTCTTTTTGATATAAACATATAAACACACACACAGAAGCAAAAAAAAAAAAAAAAAAAAAAAAAAGAAAGAAAGAAAAATACACAGAATTCTGAGGTGCGGATGGTACGTCTTTTAGAGGTCTGCACGCGCTCGGGCTTGCCCGTTAGGCCCAAGCCCGGCCCGGCCGTGCCCGCGGGCCGGGCCGGACCTTTGCTCATTTATAATTTGGGAAAACGGGCCGGGCCTTCAATATTTAATGTAAAACAGACACGGGCCGAGCCTTCAATATTTAATGTAAAACAGACACGGGCCGAGCAGGGTTTTTTTTTTGGTTTTTTTAATCAGCAAAACAATCGCTATAGGTGCCTTTCTCGTTTGGAAATCTCGCAACATACAGCAACAGGATAAGATTGAATAATTTCCGCTGTTGGAAAAAATAGAAGTTTTGCGACATCCTCCCCTCCTACAAAACAATTGGAGTGGGTCATCTCTCTTAGTTTTTCAATGTGAATGTGGTCCCTTCTCTCTCTCTCTCTTTCTCTAACTTTCACCCTCCTCTCAAGATTCAAAGCATGTTATTAACTGCAGCATTTCTAAACCGAGCCACCCGCTCGCTGGCGATGTTTTTTTATTGTTCTGGTCTGCGGCACTTTGTTCTCTAGATGTGTGAAAAGCTTTTAAGTTGTCTTAGATGGCACGGGAGAAATGGGCTAGGAGAAACTTACTTCTGTGTATAAATCTGTGTCGTATTTTCCCCGTTTGTACTCTCAGGCAGCCGTTTTCAAAACTTCTGTGACACTGGTTAGCTGGGCAGTCTGTCGTTGTTTTCCCTTAGCATATGCTCAGTTCATTGTTGCTGATAAATACTCTTCCATACTTATTATGGAGTTTAAGAAAGCGAAAGATTTTCGCGAAAAAATCGCTTCCGGAGAATATGTGCTTGTAGGCAATGTAAAGGGGAAAAGTGATATAAATATTGTAAATTTCTGTCCCGTTCTGAAACTAGTCGGCCGGAAAACGTTGTGCAGTCCACTAAATGCAAAAACTTTTTGAGTTACGATAGCACAAAATCTGGAACATCGCATCTTAAGCGGCACAAATGTGTTCCCTTCACACACACGAGAGACATATTGGGTTTAAGCGATATGATATGTCAGTAGAGATGGGTGCAGTTTATAAAGCCATAAATTCTTCTCTTAGCAGAACGATCGGACTCATAATTCTGGATATTTCGTACTTTTCGAATTAACCCCCCCCCCCCCCTTTTGCTTTTCCCCAAGGATATTTCCGGGTCCGGCGGTAGGGAATGATAATTTGGAAACCCAGAAAATTTAAAAGGCATGGAAATTGTCCTTTTCATGCAATATTTTTGAGTATACAACCCCCCCCTCCTCGGACGTCACGTGACTTATACAGAGCCTCAGAAATATTCTGAATTAACGTTTATTGTAATAGAATACGTGTAGCAATTAAGAAAACAGAAGCTCTTCAGGAGTCGAATGACTGAGTGCACCAGGTGTCAAATTCGTGTTTTGGTAATTGTTGAAATTTTACGGGCCGGCCCGGGCCTTGGAAACAGGAGAAATATACGGGCCGGGCTTTAATTAAAAAGTTTGAAACGGGCCAGGTCTTGGATAGCGGGATTGAAACATGCGCCCTGGAAATTCGCAGATCGTACGCAAAATTTTTCACATAGTAGAAGATATCCGACGCAAAAATAATTTTTCAAGTCCAGCCAATAGAAGCAGTGATATGGAGGAAAACTTGATATAACTTTCCGTTTACTAGAAGCTCAACTAGAGCGCATTCGCTCGGTACTGTTTCAACGCTAACCAGGATTGGTGAACAGACATCAAATATTGGTTTAGCGCCAAAACGCATAATCGGATCAAAGAGAAACTTGCAAAACACCAGCCATATGGAATGGACCTAGGACTTTCGTTGAGCGCCAAAACGCGTAATCGGATCAAAGAGAAACTTGCAGAACACCAGCCATATGGAATAGACCTAGGACTTTCCGACCCAAAACGCATAGTCGGATCAAAGAGAAACTTGCAGAACACCAGCCATATGGAATGGACCTAGGACTTTCCGACCCAAAACGCATAATCGGATCAAAGAGAAACTTGCAAAACACCAGCCTTATGAAATTGACCTTGGACTTTCCGACCACCACATTTCACTTTATGGCCCCTTTTTTATGGTTTAAAACTTCGGGGGCAGTACAAAATGGGTTCGAGAGCTTTTGCCTTCATCTGCACTGTAAAAAATTCTGACCGAAAATCTTACTCTTCTGAACCGTTAACGAGGTTTCGATCCCAAAACCGCAAAACAAACAGTTTTATGCTCTATTATTCACAGATAATAACTATGAAGGAACGGTTATGAACCGTAAAATCTATTGTTACTGTATGAAACGCGTGTCGGCGCAAGGCCGTCTAGAAATCACAAGGCCATGTATGACATTAAAGAGATGAGGTCTTTCCGTTTATGACATCATTCTCATGTTACGCGGACTGATACGTTGGTGTCATGTTTGACGTCACACACGACAGCGTCGGAAACCAGTCGGAAGCCTTGGTTTCCTCGTGACGTCACCATAAAATAGGGAACTCATATCTCTAATGTCACGGGCCGCGGGTGGCCTATTGGTCAGCTTTCGTTACTGCCACGGTGAAGACCTAGGGTTCGATCCCAGGCAGGTGCAAACGCTCGAAACACTAAATATCCGCCGTGCGTCGGATGGGCATGTTAAGCCGTCGAGCCCCGGGTACTGTCCCCCGGTAATAAATAAGGGCGTCTTTCTTTCCATTTTTACCTCGCTTCCGTGTCACTTTCCCTATCGGGCACTGTAGCTCAAATCTCCTAGCTTTTTATTTCTAAGGGTTGTTGAAGACCTGGGGGGTCAGACGACAGACACTCCCTTCCTAAAATCCTCTACATGCGATCTGATCTGATCTAATGTCACGGCGGGCCGCGTATAGGCTAGTGGTCACTATTAGTGACTGCCACGGAAAAACCTTAGGTTCGATCCCTGGCAGGTACGAACGCTTGTACCACTAAATTTCCCCCGTGCGTCGGACAGGCACGTTAAGCCGTCGAACCCAGGGTACTGTCCCCCTGGTAATAAATAAGGGCGTCTTCCTGCCCCTTTCTACCTCGCTTCGGTGTCACTGTCCTATCGGGCACTCTAGCCCAAGTCTCCTAGCTTCCTACTTCTGAGGGTTGCTTAAAATCTGAGGTCAGACACTACCATCCTAAAATCCTCTTCATATGATCTGATCTGATTTAATGTCACGGCCGGCCGCGGATAGGCTAGTGGTCACCGTTCGTGACTGCGACGGAGAAACCTTAGGTTCGATCTCTGGCAGGTACGAACGCTCGTACCACGAAATATCCGCCGTGCGTCGGATGGGCACGTTAAGCCGTCGAACCCCGAGTAGTGTCCCCCGGTGATAAATAAGGGCGTTTTTCTCCCCCTTTCTGAAACCTCGCTTCTATGTCACTTTCCTATAGGGCACTCTAGCCCAAGCTTCCTGTTTCTGAGGGTTGCTTAAAACCTGGGGTCAGACACTGACTTCCTAAAATCTCTACATATGATCTGATCTAATCTGTCATGACTTTGTGTTTTCTAGACGGTTTTGGTCACCATCGACTGGGTACCACGATGACATGGAACGCACGAGCCTTATGACACGCATTTGGTACTAAGTCACATTGCGTTAACGGGTGAGCAGAGGGTGGAGGTCCATACACGTGCTGTTTGTGGGCTTCTACGCCATTTTTGGGAAAAGGGTTAAACGCGGCAGTATCAGCGAGAGAAATCTGAGCAACTGAAGGCGAGGTAACAGTGGACAGCAGCAATGCACGCAAACTGCTCTGGCGTTTGAACGCCTGGAACGACAGTCTCAAAGACGAGCAGAGGTTAGGACGTCCAACGACTGCAAACACTGACACGTTGATCGAAGCTGTGACAGCGAACCCCGGTACCAGTTCACGACGGTTGGCAACTGGGCGGGTGTTCCCAATCTAGAATCGCTCGTCACATGCACAGGCTTGGTTTCTGCTTCGGGAGCCATCGAATGGTTCCCCTTGAACTGATACGCAAACAACGTGTCGTTCTCTGTTTGCTGTGAAATCCACAGGACGATTGATTTTGGCATCGTATCCTCACAGGTGATGAAAAGGAGATATTCTAACGTACCACTGGGAGCCAGTGGCAGAGGCCACACGAAGAAGTAAAGCCACTGGTGCAAAGAAGACAGTTCAAAGCGGAAGTCATGTTGTGTAATCGAATTGTGACGGTTCTGTGCACTGGGAACTCGTGCCAGATGGTCAGGCTGTGGACGGAAACATCTATGCCGATAAACTGCAGCGAGCCCATGACTCTCTGCTACAACGACTCCTAGAACTCACCAGCAGGAAACAGGAGTTGCTGCAAGTGGATAATGTCCCAAGTCACACATCCAGAGTAGTCCACCAAGAACTGCAGGAACTGGAATTGGTTGAGATCTCACTCTATTCTCCATATAGTCCGGATCTTACCCCATGCGACTCCCATCTGATTCGGCTCCTTTCGTACAAAGACGGCAATTCGTATATAGTGTGAAAGAAATATTCTTCTCATAATACATGGAAAATACGTCATGATAATTAACACAGCAATCAGACATCCCTGAACTGACTGTATTTTTACTGTTCTCACGTAATATGAGCGGAAATCGAACCCGCATCTCTCGATTACCGTTCGAGCATGCTAACCGTTACACCACCCAGGACGAAGAAGCCCCAAGTATCTGAGTATATACCGTATATACTCGTGTATAGGTCGACCTCCCGGTTTTTATCGGAATATTTGCAGTTTTTATATATCCCGTGTATAAGTCGACCACCCGATTTTATATAAATATCTGCAGTTTTTGCATACGTACCTATTTTGTGTATAAAAAAAAAATCTTTTCCGACGATGCGCCCGCATGCGAAAATGTCAACCTACTATTTATTGTTGTAGGTGGCTCGCCCAATGTTCCTTGCGGCAGTTTCCCGCAAAATGTAGGTGGAACTGAGGCACAATTCTGGGAAGTTGATAGGGCTAACCACCCTGGTTACAGAGTTTTCAGGGGAAGGTTACACACTTTAACAATATATGAAACCACTTTTGCACATTGCCCCCCTCTTTCGACAACTTTTTGCGAGCGAGTTTTCTGCAGTTACTTCATTCATGGAGAGTAAAGCATTTGATTCCGCAGCAAACGAATCGTGATGCATTTACCAAACGTCGCACATCGTTATTTTAAAAAAAAAAAGAAAAAACACTTCCTGAGACATATTTAGGTTGTGATGTCAAAATGATAGTTTTTTTATCCCATAAAAATATGCACGCCGTAAGAAATAAATGTGTAACTTTTGAAGTTTTCAATGGATTTCTTCAAAATTTAAAATGAATCTTTATTTATTTATTTATTTATTTATTTTTGGAACTCAATGAGCGTCTGTCCCTAATTTAGGGTCACTGGTTCCAGGGAAGAGAGAGAGAGCCAGTGCCGTAAGAAAAACACAACATCCATGCCTCGCCGGGAATCGAACCCGGACCCCGTTCGGACGAATGATCAGAGGCCATCGCTTAGACCACTGCGCCACCGGGGTGGCATCTTTATTTTGATGTATTGTGTACACTGTAAAATCATGCACGCAACTATTTAAAAAATTGAAGAAAATTTGTTCTTTAAAATTTTCTCCCACTACCCTGTGCAGCGTAGCAGCCGTGGGTCAACTGCTGAGCTGGACGAGTGTGTGATTGACAGAAAGGTCATTTATCTACTCCCGAGTTTCACCCCCCTCCTCTCCACTGTGTTTGTGACAAAACCAAACATCGCCCCATTCAGTAAAGATGCAATCCTTCTTTGCTCGCTCTTAGTCTTCAGAAAAGGTTACTGTTTGTTTGATTTTTAGCGCCGAAGCACACTCAGTTTAATGACAAACGTAAGTAGGTTGTTAAATTAATGCACTTTTTTACTATCAGTGGCAACGTTATTCTGAGCGATAGGCCAAGTTCAAACACTTTCGTTTTCGGGATGCATTGATCAAGTTACTACTGTTCTGTAGATTGTCACGCCTCTCTTCTCCGCCGTCGCTAAGGAGGGGCAGCGGTCTCCTTTTGCAATAGTCTGTTCTCTTCCCTCCTTCCCCCCCCCGTCGAGAATTGAGCACGGTCGTAGGTCCACGGTGCAAATTAAACTACTGGCTGACGCATTCACCTCATTCCTCTGGGTGATTTACCAGCGGGGCTGTCAAGGCCATATCGACAGATCTTAAACGGATTTTGAGACATCCTTGCGAAATGAGTTTTTCTATTAGCGAATAAAAAACTCGTACACACAAAATCAAGAAAATTCTTAGCAATAACTTTCTTATGTACCAGTAACACCCGCAAAATGGCGAAATATACAACTGCAAATGAACTGATGGGGCAAAGGATTAAGTATGCATTTCAAAAGGCATCAAAATTTTGGTTTTCAACCAATCAGAAATATTTTCCGTGTATAGTTAGACCACATAATTTCGACCTAAACATTTCATTAAAAAAAGTCGACCTATACACGAGTATACACGGAACGTGAGAACAATAAAAATACAAGCAGTTCAGAGAGGTATGATTGCTGTGTTAATTATCATGACGCATTTTGCACGTATTATGAGAAGAATATATCTTCCACACTATATACCTGAACGCCTGGGGATATGTTTAGCAACGCTAGGTGGCAGCACAGTTTGCTTCAATTAGGAATGCGGTCGGGGAATATTCCGGTGCTCTTAACACTCAGATACTTAGCACTTTTTCGTCCTGGGTGGTGTGACGGTTAGCATACTCCAACGGTAATCGGGAGATGCTGGTTCGATTTCCGCTCCAGGGTGAGGAAAATCTTAAGTTTTCTGAAGGATTGATATTACGTGAGAACAGTAAAAATACAATCAATTCAGAGATGTATGACTGTTATGTTAATTATCATGACGGCAATTCGGTTTAGTGTTCATCAAACCTTATAATCCGGACAGGTTACATACAACCTCCTATGCAACACACTTATATAATACTAATGTATGCACTTGATGAATTAGTTTGTAATACTAAACAAAAACAAAAAGAAACCCTTTGTTTGAAAAGGCTGGTGTATACAAAATTCTAATAAACCCCAAAACAACAACAAATCCACAGAAATTTTATTACGGTAGCACTAAAACCAGACTTAAAACAAGTTAGAAAAATCATGCAATGCATTGATTATGATACACTTTCCAACATACCAAGAATCATTACTCAATTTAATAACTCAAGTTATGAAGATGATGGCTGTGGAATAAATCTCGCTCCTGTGCCCTGACCTTTGACCCCATTTTGATCATATTCAACAGAACCAGTTCCGTACACCTCCAGAACAACATGAAAGCGTTTTGTCGCAATCGAAGCATTTTTACGTAAGTTATGACGCATAAAGGCGACGGAATAGATCGCGCTCCTATGTTTTGACCTTGGACCCCATTTCGCCCATTTTCGATAGGGTTCCTACCCAGGTTGTTCCCTACCACATACTAAAATTTTATCGAAATCGAACCATTTATGCTAGTTATCGTGCGTACGGACGGACAGACCGACGGACAATGCTGGAACATATACGCTTCTTCAACCTACGGTTGAAAGCGTAAAAAAGAAATAGATCAGCATTAAATTAATTGGAAAAACCGAGAAAACAGAATAACATTGATACAGCACTGCTTAAAAGAAAAAACTAGACCAAATTTCGAAAATATTGTGTACGTGGTGCATATCGAACGGAATGGGAGCTACGTTATTCAGAAAAAGTGGTGATAGAGAACAGGGATAGAGCTTGCAATGCTAATGACCCGTATATGATACCAGGAGTATGGAAGACCCAAATAAAAAAAGCACAAAAAAAGGCTCAAATTTCTGAAAAAAAAAAAAAGAGTTTTAGTCAAAATATAGATGACGACACAAATCTGAGAATTTGATGATATGAAAAACCATATGACCAGACATTCTACTAGCCAGAAAAACATGCCTCTTGTGCAGTTGCGAAAGTGCAGCAACGTCTGATGATAAACATTGTGTGTTTGAAAATCTTACGGATATACACCGAGTGGCCACTTTATTATGACCACCTGACAGTTTTAAGCAAATGAGCTATGGCTGCACGCTGTTGCCGCCAGAGGGTGAGGCTAGTATAAAAAGGGAAAGCTTAGTGCTTGAGACAGTAGTAGAAGTGATTTTTGGGTGACGAGATGGGTAAAAAATGCGATTTGACGGACTTTCAACGTGGGATGATTGTAGGAGCTCGGAGCCATGGAGCGAGTATCACCGAAGCCGCCGCATTCGTGAAATGTTCCAGAGCAGCTGTTGTTAAAGTGTTTAAAGACTGGACTGTCAGCCAAAAAACTGAGTCTCTACGTGCAACGTGTGTTCGTCATCGACTAGTGACTGCTCGGGCGGAACGGAGAGTGTCCAGACTGGTAACACACAACAGAAGGGCAACAGTGCAGCAAATTACAGACCATCTTAATCAAGGATCCCCTCAAATGATCTCTGCACGCACTGTTAGCCGTACACTGCATCGGATAGGATATGGGAAGGCCTGTTCGAACCCCTTTGCTGTCTGCAGTTAGCAAGAGAAAACGTCTCCAGTTCGCACAGGAGCACAAGGATTGGACAGTCGATAATTGGAAACAAATTATGGGGTCCGATGAATCACATTTTCAGTTGCACCATGCCGATGGCCGAGTGAGAATTTGGAGAAAACAGCACGAAAGCATGGAGCCCAAATGCATTGCTACAACCCTTCAAGCTGGTGGAGGCAACGTTATGGTTTGGGGAATGTTTTTCTGGTAAGATTTGGGCCCTTTAATTCGTTTTGATCAACATCTGACTGGCACATCATATCTAAACATTGTTGCGGACTAAGTACATTCTGTCATCTGGATGGTTTATCCCAATGGCGATGGCTACTTTCAACAAGATAATGTGTCCTGCCATAGTGCTCGTATTGTACAGGATTGGTTTCAGGAACATGCCAGTGAGTTTACTTTGCTTAGGTGGCCCCCACAATCTCCAGATCTCAACCCCATTGAGAATTTGTGGGATGAAGTTGAACGAGCCATCAGACAGCTGGATTCACAACCCTACAATCTCACACTCCTGGAAAGTGCTATTCATCAAGCATGGTCTCAGATTCTGCAAACCACCTATCAACATCTCGTGGAGTCCATGCCACGAAGAATCGACGCAGTATTAAATGCAAAAGGTGGCCCAACGAAGTATTGAGGGGGTGGTCATAATAAAGTGGCCATTCAGCGTATAACCTGGAGTGATTCTGTTGGTTCATTCAAGGATTTCGTATTTACATAGATATTAAGTACTTTTAATAATGAGTTTAATTTCAAGCATATGTGAGAATATTCGAAAAATCGAAAGATACGACTTGGACTGAATTAGTGACGTTTCCTGAACTTCTTGTTTTAGTATGCTCTTAGCAATACATAAATTTTATGCATTTTAATAGAACTTTATCTTCAGTAGTATTGTATAAATTATTAAAGCAAAAAGAAAAAAAGAAATTGATGTCAGCAGGAATGAGGTGTGAGAAACGTTTTGAGAGTTTTTTTTTTAAATTTATCCAAAAAATGCATAGATTAAGTGTAAGGTATAGCATAGTGTAAGAATAAAAATAATGTTAAAAGCATGATAATTACCTCTTAAAAAAGTTGAGGATTTGAGTGATTTCCCAGAGCAATTCAGAGAATTGTCACACTTTAAAATGTGTTGTTTTGTGTCGGAAACTCTAGGTGAATAATATAATTCATTTGTGTTTCTCTGGAGCAAAATATATACACCATATTGATAAAAGTCACCGGACACCTAAAAAAGAAACACAACATAGCCTTTATTGGCATACATTAGTACGGTGTTGGTTCACCTTTGGCCTCCACCTTTCTTTCCTGCCACTTGGGCTAAATTAATTCTCTTAGTTAAAAGCACAAAGATCTTATGACGAACGCCACATACATGTTGTATGCCAAGTATGCTGGTAGCGGCAGTGTCGTTGTTTAGAAGATGTTTTGTTTTGAAACACTGCGTCGTACTGTACGTGTGGGAGAACAACGATTGACTGCTGGTGCCTGTAGGAACACCACTGCAAGTCTCTCTCTCTCTCTCTCTCTCTCTCTTTCTCTCACACACACACACATACCTCTGTGTTCGAGAACTTTCCCGGTGGTGGTGCTGCATTACGCAGGAGATACATTTCCTTATGGTAAGTGCCAAGTACCGAGGTGGCACTCATGTCAAGATGGTAAAATTGCAGCGATAAGCTTCGTCGGTGTAGTTTTAGTTGGGAGAACAAGTGGCTTCTGAGCGAGGAGGCGTAGGTGCGAATACGTTCGGTGGCAAATGGCCTTGTTTCGCCGTATAAATGCTGGACAACTAGTTTCATTCTTTGTTTTACCGAATAGTACATTTTTGTGATTTCTAAACAGCTAAATCAAACCACGACATAGCAGTATTATCTGTTAGACCAAACTATACACCGTTCCACCGATCCAACGTTTCTTTCGCAGTCATTCCAAATCAGCAATGAGATGTAATTAAAGCGGAGTTGTATTTACTATATATTGAGATGCCAGTGTTTTAGGCACACCTACCCTCGTCACCTAAAAGGCTCACTGCAACACCTAAGACGTCAAATGAGCGTGATGTTCGGTATAAATCTGACACACATGCTCGTTGAGCATAGATAGAGTGTAGGTGTGAGCAAAGGAGTGATATGAGAGACTTTGAACATGGTGTGAGAGTTGCCAGTGTCAGACCTGCCAGTTGGATCATCTCCTGGACAACCGTTCTCCTGGGCTTTCCAAGCAACCTTAGCAAAGGTTTACCATGAATATTGCGACCAGCGAAACATTTTCAGCAATCGATGATCTTGTGGACAAAAACAGCTGATGGATAAGAAGGCTCAAAGGAGACTGACCACATGGTTTTCAGCTGTTGTAGCCCATTAGCGACGTGGTTTTCATCTGTTGTCGCCCATTAGCGACGTGGTTTTCAGCTGACGTAGCCCATTGGCAACAGGTTTTTCAGATGCTGTAGCCCATTAGCGACGTGGTTTTCAGATGCTGTAGCCTATTAATTAGCGACGCGGTTTCTTAAATGCTGTAGCCCAATAGCGACATGGCCTTCAGCTGTTGTAGCCCATTGGCGACATAGGTTTTAGCTGCTGTAGCCGAATAGCGATGGTTTTTAGCTGTTGTAGCCGAATAGCGATGGTTTTCAGCTGTTGTATCCCATTAGCGACATGGATTTAGCTGCCGTAGCCCATTAGCGACTTGGATTCATCTGTCGTAGCCAATTAGCGACATGGATTCATCTGTCGTAGCCAATTAGCAACATAATCTTCAGCTGTTGTAACCCATTAGAGACATGGTACGATGCGCGCGCTCGGAGATTTTTTTCCTCAGAAGAAAATTTATTGAAAAAACTACAAGAGATCCATGGCAATATTTACAAATGAAACAACAGAAAAAAGATGAGCATGTTACGTACAATGTGCTGTAGAAATATAAAAGAGGTATAAAAATTTATAATTAAATGGTAACACGACAACAAAGGCATTTTAAGTAAGTTATCATAAAGCTAGAGGGAAATCGTAGATAGTGTACACAACAGATTTCATCCTACCGCGGGATGAAGAACAATACGTGCGTTAACAGTTTGAAACGAAACTCAAATTGGGTTACAATTATGCCAAAACGAAGAATAATTTATCTGTTCGCATACTAATACCAAGTTCTTGCCCGTAGGCAATAAATAAACAGCACACACTGTGCTTATTATGCATGATGGAGGAATTGTACTTAGACAGCACCCCGGTACTGGAGATGGTACTTGTAAATGATAAACGTGACTAAAATGAGTATGTAGGAGCGAGTCTAGTGGGAGGAAGCAGTTTCGAAGGTACTATAGTGAAGTTTGTAGCGATACATGCCTGTTTGCTTAATTCCACACACTCAGCCAAGTGCAATATAAAGCAAGTAGAAGAGAGGTTTCACAAGACAAAAATGGTACTGCAATAAACATTCAAGAAGTTAGCGGTGGTATTGAAGTAAGTCAATATACCGAAATGACATAATCTACAAAGTGTGGGCAATCAGAAATGTAAGAACCACCAGTGAACATCGTCTTCAGATCTTGTGTTTAATGTTCTTTAGTTTTGTCGCCTTGTAGATTGTGGAGGTGACAACAGAACAGGAACGAAAGGAAGTGGAGTTTTTTCCTCCAGTAGGAGAGACCGATAGATTGTTTCTGTAAAACTGGTACGAAAAAGTTATAACGTACAAGTTTGTCCGCGCCGATAATCGGATCCGGGTCCTCTCACTCCGGAGTAAGTCACTCTCCCAACTGAGCTACGCGGATATGTGCTCTCACTGCTATTTATCTCATGTGCGTTCTGCGGTGCAGGCACGTCACAAAGCATTTTCGAATACTGCAGACAAGGAAAATGTTTGGATCACAGGAAGCGTCCGTAATGCAGGAACATCCCGTAACTTGAAGAAATCGAAGATACAGATTTATTAAGGCAAATTGTAGAGCATTAAGACAGTGCAGTTTGTTTTTTTGTCGTAGTTTGAATATGAGGAGAAAGCTCATACAGTGGTATACAGCGTAGGCTGGCATACGCAAGTGGGAGACTTTTAAAATTCCAGCAGTAATCCAGGAGTTATAATAAAAACAGTCTTCGTCAAGTAGGGCCAACAATAAAAGGTGCTTAATCAAGGAGTCCATGAGAAAAACGAGCGGATATCTGCGAACACGCACGCAAGATCAAGTTTGTAAAACCGAGGCAACCACTATGTTACGGAAAAATAGAAGAATGCCACATCTGAAAATACACAATGGAAGAAAAATTTGGATTCTGCCTTGATAAAACTTCATTCATTAACCCTTTAACCGATTAGAACAAATTAACTTGGCGTTAGCAGAATGGGATGAAATCATCTTGAAGAAATATACGCGTTGTCTAAGAAGTAGGCCGAACGCGGTTGAGACGAATTCATTCGGGCTATTTTCAGTGGCCCCAACTCCTCTTGAACGAATGAACTGCAAGACTACAGCATCAGAAAGCGTTACTCTCCTTCTTTGCTTTTTCATTCAAAGTGATCATTTGAGGGATGACTGACGCTAATTTTTTGCTTTTGATTACTAGCTGAAGAACTATTAGGGGTATGCAAAAATTTCAGCCTTTTTAAGGGGAAAGTAGACAGGAACAATCAGAAAAGCAGTACACGTGTATTCAACGAAATATCAGCAGTTAGCATCAATGACCTTTTGCCATTTTTCAGGCAACAAATGAATGTCCCTGTCATAGAAGGACTCGGGTTTTGAGCTGAAGAACACAGTGACGAAATTTTCCACCTCTGGAACTGTGGTGAACAGCTGTTGGGCTAGGCCATGTTGCATAGAGCGAAACGGATGAAAGTCTGAGGGTGCAATGTCCGGGGAGTAAGCCGGGTGCGATAAAATCTCCCAGTGTAACTGTTCAAGGGTTGATTTCGTGGTGGCACCGACATGTGGTCTGGCATTATCGTGTAACAGGATGACTGGGCGGTGTCTCTTACCTGCCCATGGGCGTTTTTGCTCAATTGCGGCGTTCAGTTTCATCAACTATCGTTGTGCGGTGATTGTTTCGCCCAGTTTCAACAGTTCGAGGTACAGCACTCCGTGCATATCCCACCACACACACAACAGCACCTTCTTCCCGTGGATATCCTGTTTTGCAGTGGATGTTGATGGCTGGCCTGGGTCGAACCAGGATCGCTTGCGTACGGGGTTGTCTCAATAAGCCCATTTTTCATCCCCCGTGACAACATTCCACAAGAAATTCTTCCCTTGAAACCTCTTCAGCAACTAGATGCAGATTCCCAATCGTCGACCAATATTGCGCTCCTTTAAAGTATGCGGAACGCACTTACCAATCTTCTGGATCTTCCCCAAGGCCTGTAGACGCCGTACTACCTTCGATTGAGCCCCTTTGAAAAGTTTCGCCATTTGCGTGGTTGATTGTGTGGCATTCTCTTGCAACAGCGTTTCCAGCTCTTCGTCTGCGAGTTCCTCCGGTCTACCTGCACGTGGCTTGTCTTCCAAGCTTAAATTACCTTTCTTATACCTGACAAACCATTCTCGACACGTCCTCTTATCCATAACCGTTTCGCCATACGCCTGACATATTGAACCGTACGCTTAACTCGCACTTTTCCCTAAATTAAACATGAATAACAAACAGTACCGCAAATGTACTTTATCGACCGCCGGGCTTAGCTTCATGTACGAACTGACAACACGGGTCGCCGGCCGGTTAGACCCCTACAGCGTCTGCTAGCGGGGGCCACAGAAACTTTTGCAAACCCCTAATATAATAATAGCGACAAACCTATGGAGAGAGAAAGAGAGAGAGTTAGAAAGCGAAAGAGCGAGAGAGTGAGAGAGAGAGAGAGAGATAGAGAGAGAGAGAGAGAGATAGAGAGAGAGAGAGAGAGAGAGAGAGAGAGAGAGAGAAGGATGCTTGGGTCATTTATTTATGCCCAGTAACATGATAATCGTGTCAGGGGAAGGAACTAACCCTTTCCCCATCATGCCTTGGATCGTAGAGCAGAAAATAAATTACCAGAAGCATGCGCTCATCACCAGTAATAGGACTATGGTTGGTATTACTGTGATGAGATGCGAGTTATTAGATCAAGAAAGCAAAGGTGATTCTGAGGCAGAAGGAGATGACCTCACAGTGACAGATGGAAGCACAGGAGGGATCTCAAGAGAAGAAGTGTGTAAAGCTCTAAAATCTCTTCAGAATAGTAATCCTTCGGGAGTTGATGGCATAACATCTGAGATGTTGAAATATGGTGGTGATTCTGTAATTGACTGGTTAAAATTTGCCACTTGTGCTGGGAATTAGGAATGGTCCCTTGGGATTAGGGGGACGCTGTCATTGTACCATTGTATAAGGGAAAATGTGATCAGACTGATTGCAAGAACTATCGTGGTATTAGCCTACTGGGCGTGCCAAGGAAAGTGTTTGGTAAGGTCGTTATTGAAAAAGTACGGGGTCTTACATCAGAGAAAGTGTGGGATGTTCAGAGTGGTTTTATGCCTAATAAAGGCTGAAATAACCAAATGTTTGCATTACGCATGAAGTATCTGGCTGTTGATAAGGAAGTTTTTGCTGCATTCATAACTTTAGAGAAAGCTTACGACCGAGTAAATAGGATACTTCTGTGAAAGGTATTGAATAAATATGGTGTTACTGGGAATCTACTTAATTGGTTAAAAGCCTTGTATGCTGGCTGTAGAGCTTGTGCACGAGCGAATGGTGTTTTATCAAAATGGGTTTCTATTGGTGCAGGAGTCAGACGAGGTTGTGCAATGTCACCATGGCTGTCTAATATATCCTTTTTTCCGGATGCGTGCATGCGTGATGTCAAGATGGACAATACTGGTTTATGCGTTGTTAATATCCTTGTGTGCAGGCTGCTGTATTCTGATGACACAGTCCTGTTGTCAGAGAGCAAAAGTGAGTTGCATAATATGTTGTCCCTGATATACGAAGTTTGTATGAAATTCAAACTGAGTATAAATAAAGGGAAAACCAAAGTTATGGTTTTTGAGCGAGGAACTGTGAGTACTGAATGCAGGCTAAATCTAAATGACACAGTGATTCACCAGGTGAATGAGTTTGTGTATTTAGGAAGCATGTTTGACAGAGATAACAGATTAAATAGCGAAATTAGTAGGCGAGTGAATTCTTCATTGGAAGTCATACCTGCTTTAGGAGGTTTTCACAGGAATACTGGGTCCTCAAGAAAGTCCCGAATGGCTGTGTATGAAAGTGTAATTTTTCCTACTCTGATGTATGGCTTTGAAACATGGGTACTTACGAAGAGATATAGGAGTTGTTTGTGTGCTGGAGAGATGCGTTACTTTCGGGGGGGGGGGTTGTGGGAAGACATATTATGATCATGTGAGGAATGAAGATCTGTTGCAGTTGTGTAAAGTGAAGCAAAATGTTGTTAGCAAAGCTGCAGACTAATATGCTTCGGTGGTTTAACCATGTTGACAGAATGAGTGATGAGATGCTTACTAAAAATTTTTTTTAGCTCAAGTGGCAGGAAGGAAAGGCAGAGGAAGACCAAGGAACTCATGGGAGGATCAGATTCAGGAGTGTCTGCATGAGAAAATGGTTATGAGTATGAAATGTAGAAGGTCTTGTGTACGTCGTGTGATGAATGTCAGTGAAGCCCGTGTTGTGTGCCAAGATCGCTGTAAATGGAGAAGTTCGATACTGTGACGTGCCTGCCCAGCAGGACGCACACGACATAAAGGCAGATAGCAGTCAGAAGGAACGTCCGCGTAGCTCAATTGGTACAGTGACTTATTCCGGAATGAGGGGACCCGCGTTCGAGCCCCGGCGTGGACAAAAATGACGGAGAAATTTACTTCGTTATAATGGCACCCGAACTTTCCGGATGACCCGGCCATTCAAAATCTCGCAATGGTGGGATGTTATTTCCACACCGCGAGATAGGAAAAATCAGAGAATCCCTTCTCCAGCGCTTCGAAAAATAAATGTGTGTGACGTTGCATTCCACACACCAGATTGGCTGGGAGTTCTCAAGTGCACGTTCTACAGCGGATGGCTGCCTGCAACGATTCATGGTTACGGCTGACCCGTGAGCCATGCCTCCGGCCCTCTTTCGGGGGGGGGGGGTGACGTGCCTGCCCAGCAGGACGCACACGACATAAAGGCAGATAGCAGTCACAATGAACGTCCGCGTAGCTCAATTGGTAGAGTGACTTATTCCGGAATGAGGGGATCCGGGTTCAAGCCCCGGCGTGGACAAAAATGACGGAGAAATTTACTTCGTTATAATACGCCAACAGCAAGTAAATAATCAGTTAAAAATTTATCTGTTGGTTTGTATTGCTTTGTTGAGCTAACCTCTGAATCTCACAGAACACCTTAGTAATATGTATGTACACTCATCGTCAAAATATTAATTGCGCCCAGAAGCAAGCAACCGACAGGAATGAAACTTCGGGGGTAGGTTTGACATCGTGAGACATGCAAATTATTAAAGTATCACGCTCGGGAGCACATGCGACGCAAGCAAGGAGGGGTCGTAGTTGGTCTGTGCCTGACCGGGTATATAAGATCGTCCCGTTGCGCGTGCTTGCTGTTCCGACTCGTGGTGTTGTGCTGGTTGCATCCTTTGCAAGTGAAGTATGCCTCGGAGAAATGTTCTGTAGCAAATAATTTGAGCAGTTGGAGGAGTTCGAAAGGGGCCGCATCGTCGGGCTTCGGGAAGCGCGATAGTCTTATCGCCGTATTGCGCGCCATAATGGTCGTGCGGATATCATCATAGCACGCTGTTGGCGCCATAATGGTCTCGCGGATATCATCATAGCACGCTGTTGGCGGCAGTGGATAGAACACGGCACGCAGCAGCGACAGGAAGGGTCTGAGAGACCGAGACGAACCACAGAGAGAGAGAGAGAGAGAGAGAGAGAGAGAGAGAGACAGAGTGAGAGGACCGATGGGATGTCCGTCGGTCCTCATATGCGGAGTGATCCAACAGCCACGATTGCGGATATGCAGTGGTGCCCTCCATGCATCGTCCAATTACTGCCAGCACCATTGCCAGACGGCTGCGCGACGTAGGACTACACGCACGCAGACTGTTACGGCGACTGCCTTTAACACCAGTGCGTTGTCGCCAAAGACTGCAATGGTATCGTGCCAGACTGTCATGGAACCACGTAGAATGGCACCGGGGTGATCTTTAGTGACGAGTCCCACTTTTGTCTTGGAGGAGGCGACCAACGAATCCGTGTGTGGAGGCACCGTGGTTAGCGCCAAGATGAACGATTTGTTGTCGAGCGTTACACGTCCAGAAGGCCGGGTGTCATGGTGTGTGGTGCAATTGCCTACGATGCCAGGTCACCGTTGGTGTTCATTAAATGCACTTTGACAGCCCAACGTTACGTTAATGAGGTCCTGCAACCAGTGACCCTGTATTTTCTGAACGCTCGCTCCGGTGCGATTTTCCAACAGGACAACGCTCGTATGCATACTGCTGCTGTCTCGAGAGCTTGCCTTCAAGGCACTGACACTCTGCTATGGCCAGCTGCATCGCCAGACCTATCGCCGATTGAAAATGTGTGGAATGCTATTGGGCGCGCTATCCACACTCCACCCCTACCGCACGATCTGCAGGAACTGCGTGAGAAGATTCAAGCTGCATGGGATGGCTTATCGCAGGACACCATTGGGAACCTGTACAACTCCATGCCGAGAAGTCTGGCATGCTGTGTGAACAAACATGGCTGCCCGACGCCATACTGAGAGATACTACTCATTGGCGTGTAGCTCAATAAATATTGCTCATATCAGTCTCAATGTTTAATCATTTATTGTTCTTGGTGGTAACCTTTACCTTCCTCCCGAATAGCATTGCAATACGACACGTCCTTTTGGGTGCAACTATTTTTTGACGATGAGTGTATGTATATACATGGGGAAAGAAATTATTTTGCAGTAGATTTCATCAAAAGCTGAAAGCAGTAGACTTTGGCTACTGTTTAGTTCAGGTACGTCAGCCGCTTAAAGGGTTAATAACACCTCATGACCCGGATGCACGAGAATGAGGTTACTTAAGTTTACCTCCCCACTTTCTTAAAATCGAAATTTAAACAGAACATCGTTTTGCACCCAAGTATGGCGTTTTGCACCTCAAACCAGAAAACACAGTGAGCGTTTAAATTTAGGGATGCCAACTTAAGCTTTTGTTGGCCCCCTCACTTTGGGGATGAGGAGGCCAACTTAAGCGTAAGTTGACCCCCTTACCCCCAAACTGGAAAACGGAATGGGCTATAGTATTGCCCTCGTTTTGCATCTCAGAATCAAAAATACCGTGAGCGTTTAAATTGGGGGAGGGGGGGGATAACTTAAGCTTAACTTAGCCTTCCCAAATTTAAATTTCACGGTGATTTCGGGTTTGATGTGCAGATCGGTGCAAAAGGGGTGCGCTAACTTAAGTGACCTATGAGTTTGGACAGACGATATCGATGCACTTCGAAATGCATGCAACTTTAGAGGAATAGATACAACCGATTGTCCTCCATGGTCAAGTGGTAGAATTAGACGCTGTACATGAATCCAGTGACTGCGAAAAAGAAAAAAACACCCACAAACAGACGTTGCATTTCAGTAGCAAAGGTATCTGTTGATTGAAGGACCTTACAGAAATGCCACAGAAGATACGCAATGAGGTGATTTATTATCACAATTCTACCAGGGAGAGAAGAAGTGTACCTGAGCTTGGGTCAAGTAGTGGTACGAGAAATAAGCTTCTCACGAAGAGATGCCCAGTTCATTTGTGGATAAAAATCTGGATTTCCTAAGTAGACACCCAAAAAGCGCTGGCAGAGAGATGATTGATTACGACGCCGACCAAGGCGTGTCCAAAACCTGTCACACCATAGGCTCACACTCTTGCTCTTATTAAGCCGAACCCCGTAGATGCTGGAATAAACGAAGTAAGCAGAATCGACAACCTGTAACTTAATGTTGTGTAGGAGACGTTCCTCGGCACAGCAGTATTGAATTCTACAGTTATTTGCGGTGTTGTGCCGTCTTTTCGCTTTCCCGTTTCTCGCGAGTCTTGTGTTGTAGGAAACGATCTTCCTATTTTAAAGTTTTGAAAAAAAAAAAAAAAAAAAAAAAAAAAAAGAAACATGAAAAAATATGATCTACATAATAAGTCAGTTTACTTTAACAATGAGAATAACTCACCGATTTGTCCTCATCGACGCTTCTGATATTCAGAATGGATACCGTGGCATCCACCATAAGCGCACCCCCAGCTGAAAAGTAGAAATGAACAAAAATTTTAAAGTTGTTAAAAGTAAAATATATCATTAATATTTTACGTAGAAAGTGTAGAATAGGGATGATATTTAAACGAGGATGATGGTACCAAATGCGTACCCTGATCAATAACTTTCGATGCGCTTTGGCGGCGTATTGGGGCTATAAAAATCGGTATCTGCCAACGTCATTACCCTCTTCTGACTAGACAGCGTTGTTTGGCACAAGAGTTTGAATGAAAAAAAAATGACAACTTTCCTGAAAATATACTCGCAATCGGAGGAGCCGTCTGTCAGCAACTAGGTGGAATTTCCTTTGATACCATGCTGGACAAGTCAGGGAAAGGAGGGTGGTAGCAAGCTAAATCTTATTTCTCTGAGTCTGTCTTAGGTACGAACTGCAGTGTGTAGTCTGACATTTTCTTGCGGACTGGATACGAGGATCAAAACAAAAGTTATGCACACGTTAATATAAAACGGAATCGGTTGATGCAGTTGGGAAAATGATTGCTTCATATCAAGGTCAGACTCTCAGAAACGCAGTGGTGTCAGAACGACACGCTATCACTTGCTGTGTGGACGTGGGAGGGATTGGAAATGGAAGCGCGCAGCTCCTCAGGTCGAGTCACGGCGTTAGACCAGCGCTCGTACGTGAAAATAGAAACTCTGCGGGGGAAAAACTCCGACACAGATCCACACTGCCTTGCAAGAAGTTTATGTGGAAGTAACTCTTGATCGAAGCACAATTTCTTTCTGCGGACAAAGCTGAGACAGGAGACTCGTCAAAATCACCCCACTTTGTTGAAAGCGGGAGAGACCTTGCATCATGACAACGCATCGTGTCATGGTGCAGCGTCGGTACGGGGACTTCTCTCGAAATGTGGCTGGGAAACTTTATACCACTCACCATATAGCCCTGATCTCAGTCCACCCGACTTTAATCTTTTCCCGAAGTTAAAAAAATCGAACCGCTGGATGAATTGCCATTGGACTTGACCCGAGTAATACGACAGCTGAACAAAGATGGCGTACTACGGGGCATCCAGGACCTACCTCACGGCTGGCAAGCTGTCATTAGCAGCGGAGGGGATTGCATTTAACGGCAACAAGGTAAGTTTCTTCCGTTGCTTCACGCTTTTCGCAAAAATGGACAGTGTGCAGAACTTTTGTTGTGACCCCTGTACCTTCTGCCCGTTTACTAATCCCAGTTAGCATTGACGTGTCAGAGAGCGCATGCGCTGCTGTGTTGCTTAGAATTTGCGACCTATAGAACGTCTATCAGCAATCAGTTCAAAGTACACGGCATCCTCGGAATTTCACCAAACACACAATACAGCCTTCGCTTCGAATCTTCCCCTGTCTAGGACAGGGACCGTTGTTTGGCTTTTTGTTAAGCCACTACTTTTAGCTATTCGGATTATTGAAATAAACTGGTGTGCAAAATTAACGTGACAAATACAGATTCGAGAATACACTATATTGAAAAAAGTCAACTGACACCCCTTCAAAGGCAAATGAACGGATACGCTGCGTTGTTAAGATGCGCGGTACAGCTACAAACGGTATAAAAACAAGCCTGTAGCTGACCGCAATCATATCGCACTATGAGGTTGAGTGAAAATGTCACTGAACTGCTTTGGATGTACTGAATAAGTGGAAGACACATGGCGTGCCTGAAGCAGCAAAATGTACCGGCAGACCAAAGAAAATCAGTGATAGAGGACGTCGAAGCCTCAGAAGAGTCGTTACAGCTAATCGACGGAGTACTGCACAAGACCTCAGGGTACAGGTGAGTAAAAATGCTGAAACCTCGGTATGTATACGTACCATTCGTAGAGAACTTCATTCCATGGGTTACCGTGGTTGCGCGGCTGCTCATAAGCCTTTCATCTCCACTCGGAATGCTACTCGTCGTTTAGCATGGTGTAAAGAACATTTATCGTGCACCGTAGATCAATGGAAACGGGTCCTATGGACTGATGAATCCAGATACGTGATCCATCAGTCTGATGGCCGCGTGTGGGTATGGCGGCAGCTGGGGGAACGCTATTTATCATAGTGTACTGTTCCTACGGTCAAGTTTGTAGCTGACAGTCTACTCGTGTTGGGGTGTTTTTCGTGGTATGGTCCCGACCCATTGGTTATCGTGAACAAACCTGTTAACCAGCACATCTACCGCGATATTCTGGACAATTATGCCCTACCAACACTGTGGCAATACTATGGAACCGAGCCTTGTTGGTACCAGCAGGATAATGCAGCGAGCCATAAAGCAAGGCCTGTCACGGCGTGGTTTGACGATAATTCCGTATCGTGTGTGGACTGGCCAGCACAGAGCCTTGATCTTAATCCCTTAGAGCACCTATGGGATGAATTAGAGCACCGCATAAGAAGTTTGTAACTAAGGTCTACTACAAAGCAACAGGTAGCGGCAGCATTATGTACTGAATGGAAGCGCATACCTACTATCGCTGTGTTCCGAAACCTTGTCGAAAGCATGTCTCGAAGGGTGAGTGCATGCATTAAGTCCAAAGGTGGACCGTCACCGTACTAATGTATGTCATTAAATGCTATGTTGTGTTTCCCTTCTTGGTGTCCGATGACTTTTGTCAATATAGTGTATGCCCAAACGATCGATTGTAAAGAATTTTCAGAGGCATGCGCATGGGATAGGTTAAGACGACGTAACCAAGAAACATTTTGCTAGCTCCAATAGAAATGCACAAATGCCTAGTGTGCGTCATAGAGCTGGCACGCACGCATTGAATCTTGATGTACGCTGTTCTGAGCGGGGCGCAGCAACTGAAGTTTGAGTTGGACTGTTAGTGGAAGAATGGCTCCACACCATCGCTTAGAAGATTCTTTACGGTGGAGACACATCGGCAGATTGAAATCAGGGTAATCGCAAGCTGAGGTAGCAAGATGGCTGAATATGTCGAGGCAAATGATCTCCAATCTCTGGAGACAGTTTGAAAAAACCGGAACAATAGCCAGAAGATCGGGATATGGCCGCACATGAGCCACAAGAAGCCAAGAGGACCAGTTTTTGTACAATTTATGACTGCTAAACTTGCGGTGCTAATATAGAATAAAAATAGCAACGTTTCTCACAATGAAATGTTTATTGTGCATTGACTATAGTTTCGCATGGTGTTTGGCTCGGCATCACCAGGACGAATAAAGCGTAAATATTAAAATCATTGTGACATCATCAGAGTTCTGACGGTCACGGATTTTGGTGAGTTGTTTCCATGCGCTTGAAAGAAATGGAGTAGACGTCATGTCGTTGACAAGGCGTGAAGAGTTCCGGTATATGAGGAAGGCTTCTAATATATTAAGCTTGACAGTCGAACCAGGGTAATCAATAAGCGTGGCATTTCCAAACAATAATTTATGGTTATTTTTGTGACAATGTTGGGCTATAGACGACTTCTTCAGTTCATAGTACCGTACGTAGGTCTTCTGTTCCTTCACATGGAAACTTAAAACCCTGCGAGTCTGTCCTATATCCGAGCCAAACAGTTTACAGAAGACTCCACGAGAGGGGTCTGTATATGCAAGAAGGCCAATTGTTTGTGTTCCACACCCCGCATCTCACCAGAAGTGTCCGTCTGAATTGAGATCGACAACATTACTCTGGACCACTGATCAATGGACCTGTGGCTTGTTCAGTGAAGAGTCGCGGTGTACAGCTTAAACACTGATTCTCGACGTATGTCATTCGGAGAGAGGCCGGACGACGAAATTTTCCCTCCATCAATATTGGAAATCGTCCACTTCGGTGGGGGCAGGACCTTCTGGTTTGAGCTGGCATGATGTTGGATGGGCGCACGCCCCAGCACGAGTTTCCAGAAGGCACCCTGACAGCTGCGCGCTACAGGGATGCATCCTAGAGCCCTATGTACGGCTTTTCGTGGGATCTGGTAGGCTACTAAAAACGACAGGACGGGAATGCCAAGTGTTGAAGCGGGTATTGCGACAAAATCGGTTACAGCACTTACCATTGAGTTCCAAAATTCTTCTAGGTCCATGAAAGCGACTTTTCATGGGATGTGTTGGCTCCCAGTTCCTTTTCGTGGACAATAACGCTCGTCCTCATAGGGATAAGTTAGTCGGCAAATACTTGGAGAGTGAGGATATTTACAAGATAGAGTGGCTCGCAAGATCTCTGGATCTAGACCCGATAAAGCATGTCTGGGATTGCAGGTACCTTCCACTCCTTCGGCAGCACCCCTCAGAACACTCGCGGGAATCCGACGCACTTTGGTGGAGGAGTTGCACTTATTGCCCCCAAACTCTCATTCATAGCCTTGTAAACAGCATGAGGGCTCGTTGTGTCAGTTGTATCGCTGCACAGGGTAATCACATTCACTATTAGCCCCACGAAATCCGCACCACTTGCTGCATCACTTTTGAACTGCCGTGCAGTCATGCTCATGCTTTCTCCTCATGCGGTGATGGCTTTCCTTTTCTGTTGTGCATTGCTGCCTTTTTGGTATACACTGATGGGCCCCCCCAAAAAAAAAAAAAAAACCCGTTTAGGGCGCTACCAATTCTATTACATGCCACCACGTCCAAGCGGTAAATGGTATTCTACCGTAAATGACGTATATATCATCATCATCATCATTGTCAACCATTATCAATCCACTGCTGGACGAAGGTCTCCCCAAGTTTCCTCCACAACGGTCTGTCTTGTGCCAGTCTCCTCCATGTCACTCCCGCATATTTACGAATTTCATCCACCCATCTCCCATGTGGTCTTTTTCTGGGTCTTTTCCTGTCCCTTGGAATCCAATCTAAAATTTCGGCTGTCCATCTATGGTCTGTCCTTCTGGCGGTATGTCCAGCCCATTGCCATTTCAGGGATTTAACTCTGATCATGATGTCTTCCACTCTCGTCATTTTTCGGATCCACGAGTTCCTCTTCTTATCTCTCCTGGTTATACCAAGCATGCACCTCTCCATGCTACTTTGAGTTGTCTGCAGCCTTTGTATGTCTCTTTTAGTTAAGGTCCACGTCTCTGCACCATACGTAAGCACTGGAAGGATGCATTGATCAAACACTTTTCTTTTAAGACATAATGGCGTATTGCTCTTGAAAATTATGCTGTTTCTTCCAAAAGCTCTCCAGTCAAGTTTTGTACGCCGATTAATTTCTTCATCAATGTGACCCTCACTTGATATCTGCTGTCCAAGATAAACATACGTCTCTGTTATCTCCAGTTTTTCTCCATCAATCGATAAATCTTCATTTCTTGTAAAAGCATTGAACATCACTTTTGTCTTCTGAAAGTTCATTTTTAATCCCACTTCTTTACTCTTGTCAGCAAGTTCCTGGATCATACTCTGCAGCTCTGATGGGGTAGTTGCAAAAATGACTACGTCATCAGCAAAACGAAGGTGGGTTAGATAATCTCCATTAATCTTTATCCCTTTGTTTTCCCAGTTCAGTGATTGAAAGACATTTTCCAATGTGGCATTAAAGAGCTTCGGAGATATGGTGTCACCTTGTCTCACTCCCTTTCCAATTTTTATGTGTGTTGTATTTTCAAACAGCCGAATCTTTGCACTTGCATTTTCATAGATGTTATTAATAATACTAATGTATGCATCTTCAATACCGCAGGATTTCAGAGCCGTGGTAACTGCTGATGGTTTCACCGAATCAAGGCTTTTTCATAATGAAAAAGACGTATATATAGGGGCAGATATCTCCGCAAGCTCAAGAAGTTGCATTCGAAATTCAGATGACAGCTTATCAGACTTTAAACGGTTTCGAACGTGGTATGATAGCAGGCGCCTGGGAGATGAGTCCACGAAATTTGGATTTACACCTTTAACAATTTCAGGGGTGTACTTGGACTACACAAATTCAGGGAAAACATTCATCAGAGTGCGAGACCGGTGTGGCCGCATCTTCAGGCCGATGAGTGAAACCAAAATTAGAACAGCACAAGGCTAAATACTGACAGATAGGAGCACAACTAATATACACTGAAGAGCAATTGAATTAGAGACAGCTGGCGTTATGCAAATGTGGCGTTGTGGGCGGCCCTGTAAACGGAAACGACATGACGTATGCAGTGATCCTACAATATAAGGAGTGATGTGACGGGAATCAGTAAGAGTCGGACGCAGTATGGATAAGACGACGGATCTAAGCGCATTTGATCGTGGGCAAATTGTTGGGGCCCGACGAATGGGTCACTTAATCTCGGAAGTCGTGCAGGAACTGGGATTCTCGCGAGCCACTGTGTCACGGGTGCACCGTGAGTACATCGAATCGGGTAAAACCATCCCTGCAAGAGCCAACTGCCGTGGACAACTGCGTGTGGATGAGCGGGGTCATCGTTGGCTAGCTCGCATTGTAACAGCGGATAGACGGGCCACAGTGCAAGAAATCACTCGGCAATTTAACGCTGGTGCACAAAAACGTGTAAGCAGCCACGCCATCCAGAACCACTTCCTCGCTATGGGGTACAGAAACCATCGTCCCACGAGGGTACCGCTGCTGACCGCACATCACAGGGTGCAAAGATTAGCATGGGCGCGGGAACATCGCCACTGGACCCTAGACATGTGGAAAAATGTTGCCTGGACTGACGAGTCGAGATTCACGTTGGTACATGCGGATGGCAGGATACGAGTACGGCGCAAACCCCATGAAGCGATCAATCCTTCTTGCCAGCAGGGTACTCTTCAAGGTGGTGGGTGTGGCTTTCTCGTATGGGGACTGTTTAACGTGGACTGAAATGGGACCCCTGGTACGTGTGAAATCGTCCCTCACAGGTCAGCGTTAACGGGATATCCTCGAAGAACATTTGCTTCCGTTTGTGCGTCTTCAACATCCCACTGGGGACCTCATCCTGCAACAAGACAATGCACCGTGCCATCGCTTCCGAATTGTATCCGAATGGTTGGATTGGCCAGCTAGGTCACCTGACCTCAATCCCATCGAGCACGTCTGGGATGCCACCGAGAGAGATGTTCGAGGCTCTGACCCCCTCCATCAAATCTTCGTGAACTGTGGGAGCTTGTTCAGGGGTCGTGGATTCGTATAGCTTCTCAACGGTTCCGGTGTCTTGTTGAGTCCATGCCAAGAGGAATCGCCGCCGTCATCAGGGCGAAAGGTGGTGCTACAGGTTACTAGACTGGTTTCTCTAACTCAATTGCTCTTCAGTGTAGTTCCGCCTATTTCCTGCTTTGGAGTGTATAATATCCATCTAATGGACAAAAATGGACAATCGGCTTGTTATGTGGGCTCGGCATTTCAAAGCCTGGGCATTCGTTGGGCTGAACACAGATATGCAATCCGTAAAAAATCTTCCACTTCGACATTGTCAAAAGCTGTTATTGAAAAAGACTTGCGACCTGACTGGGACAATGCGAACTTACTATCGAAAGCTTCTAATGAACGCTGTATGCTCATTACTGAGTTTATGTATCATAAAACTTGGACCAAAATGCTGTAATGAGGACGTGCCTGTGTACATTCCCACCGCCTGGAGAAACCTGGTCTTACAGTATTCACGGGATGAAGAAACTAAGTAATTACAAAGACTTGTAATAATTTGTAGTGAATGGCAATGTCTAATGTGTTTTATTTACATAATGTATATTACTTGTGCTCCTATCTGTCACTATTTAACATTGTGCCGTTCTAATTCTGGTTTGACTCATCGGCCTGAAGGTGCGGCCATAGTGGCCGCGAAAGTGCTTGCCAGAGCTTTTATCCACCATGTTTTTTAAATTGGAAATAAAGACGTTTTTTAAATCCTACGTTTTTAAAAGATAATTTGGGGATATGGTGTGCGTGCTTTGGCTCCAAAATATTACCGTGCTTTGACAGCGTTTCCAACCTTTTACCTACAATTAGCACGAAATAACTTGGATTATTACGTTGCTTATGTTCCATAGCGCACCGGAGCCGACGGCTCATCCGGGTGCCATTGCTGACGCGACGACAGAAGGCTGTACGCCTCGTCCGGGCTATGGAACATCGCCATTGGATGCAAGATGACCGGAAACGTGTAGCATAGTCCGATAAATCGCGGTGCCAACTGTTTCAGGCAGGTGGCCCACGCCGGGTGTGGCAACAAACACACGAGGCAATGGATCCTACGTGCCTACAAGGAAGAGTGCACGCCGGCGGTGGCTCTGCTATATAGTGCGGGGTGTTTTCAGCTGGTACACATTAGGACCTTTCATACTTCTGCAGACTACTCTGACTGGTGGGGGCTGCGTTATCATCTTTGGGGGGGGTCATTTGCGCCCGTTCATGTTATGCAACCCCTCCGACTGGTGCGACCTCTTTCAACACGACAATGCGCCACCGCACACGTTTACAGTCGCCCGATTATGGATGGAAGAACATTCAACGGAGGTTGCACTTGACCCCTTCCGTTAGCCGGATTTAAACGCCATCGAACACACCTGGGATGCTGTTCAATGTGGCCTCAATGCGAGGAATTCTCAACCAGCGAATATTACGGAATTGTGGGACGCTCCTCAGAAAGCATGGTGTGCACTGTCTCCACAGTACTACAGAGAGCTCGAGGAGTTCCTGCCAAGTCGGTTTCCTGTCCTTATCCAATCACGAGGAGGACCAACGCGGTATCCCAGTTTTTTCGGTACTTTAGTGTGCCCATACAGACTGTCATTAAATTATGTCGTATGGGTTTTGAGATATTCATGATGTTGTGTTTGTCATATTAATTATATAATTTTTCATCCGAAGTAACAGTTCGCTAAAAGAAATGGCGATCTGTTCGATTCGCGAAACGTTTGCTGCAGGCCGCAATATCACCTTTGCCTTGCTCGCTATTTAGTTAATGTGAAAGGGTGGCACAGTAGTCTAAGAGATGGCTTCTCTAATTCATCCGAGATGGGTCCGGGTTCGAATCCCGGTGAGGCATGAATGTTGTTTGCCTTACGGCACTGGCTGTCTCCCTTCCCTGAAAGCAGTGACCCTAAAACATGTTTTGCATTTCCATTGTAAGGGTCTGTATTAAAAATGTTCAATGCTTAAAAGTGTGTATCTCAAGTTATAAGATGATGATGCTGAAATTGGTATGAAATGGTATGAGGATGGGAAATTGATATTTCAGAAATTTAGTGGTTCTGCTATGCTTCTTTCGTTGAAATTCTCGCACTTTATCACTAAGCGCCGGATGCCTATAGGATGAACAGCCACAACCGGCTAATTTGGAAACTTTCGCTTTACGAGTTTGAACTCGGCCATAACGCTGCTCAAGCAACACGAAACATTTGTCATGCGAAAGGGGAAGGTTTCGTGAACTATAGCACCGCAACCAGATGGTTCAAGAAATTTCGCTCAGGCGACAGAGACCTCGACGATCTGCCAAAGTCAGGTATAGGCTCTCGAACCGTGGTTTCGGAGGCCGTGCGCCAGGCCGTAGAGGCAAATCCGACAACCAGCACTATAAGATTATCAGCCGATCTGCACAGACCACCGTGGTTCATCACCTTCAGGACCTCGGCAAGATCTACAGGAACTGCCGCTTTGTCCCTTACGAACTGACGCCAGCTGAAGCAAACTGCCGAGAGGAAGTGTGCACGAAATTCCTACAGAAAACCCGCGCGATGTACGTTTCATAAAAAAAGTGTTACGTGCGATGAAAAGTGGGTCTATTTCCGCAATCTTAACACACAGCGGCAGTGGTTGAGCCGGGCCAGCTTCCTGAACCTGTTGTCAATCGTGGGCGCTCCGAGCACAAGGTGGTGCTCTGCGTCTAGTGGAATTTCGAGGGGATAATCCATTAAAATTTGTTCCAGACGATCGCGAACCTCTTCTCTGAACAGCTGGAGCGGATGTCTCCCATTTTGGAGGAGAAGTACCTGAAACTGGTGAACAGAAAGCGCGCTATTCTACAGCAGAAAAACGCTCGGCCTCATACCGCGCGAACAACGAGGACAAAACTCCAAGAACTTGAGGGCATCAAACTGATGCTATACCCAGCATATAGTCCGGACATTGCCCCGTCGGATTATTACTTGTTCCGGTCCCTGGTCTACTTCCTTTGCGGGCGGCACTTCAACAACCAGGAGGGGTTGGCAGCTGGAGTGAAAGAGTTCTTCTCGAAGGACAATAACTGGTACCACCGCGGAATCGAAGAACTGGCAGACAGATCGCTAAAGATGGTGCAACACGATGGCCTATACTTTGAATGCTAGTCAGCTTTCGTCGTAAAGGTACGTATGAAGATATAAAGTGATCCAAATATTGCAAAACTTTCGAATCAGCCTCTGTAGAATCGAAAAACTGGCAGACAGATGGCTAAAAACGGTGCAACACGATGGCCTATACTTTGAATGCTAGTCAGCTTTCGTCGTAAAGGTACGTATGAAGATATAAAGTGATCCAAATATTGCAAAACTTTCGAATCAGCCTCTGTAGAATCGAAAAACTGGCAGACAGATGGCTAAAAACGGTGCAACACGATGGCCTATACTTTGAATGCTAGTCAGCTTTCGTCGTAAAGGTACGTATGAAGATATAAAGTGATCCAAATATTGCAAAACTTTCGACTCTCACTCTGTAGAATCGAAAAACTGGCAGACAGATGGCTAAAGACGGTGCAACACGATGGCCTATACTTTGAATGCTAGTCAGCTTTCGTCGTAAAGGTACGTATGAAGATATAAAGTTATCCAAATATTGCAAAACTTTCGACTCACACTCTGTAGAATGGAAAAACTGGCAGACAGATGGCTAAAGACGGTGCAACACGATGGCCTATACTTTGAATGCTAGTCAGCTTTCGTCGTAAAGGTACGTATGAAGATATAAAGTGATCCAAATATTGCAAAACTTTCGACTCACACTCCGTATAATCGAAAAACTGGCAGACAGATGGCTAAAGACGGTGCAACACGATGTCCTATACTTTGAATGCTAGTCAGCTTTCGTCGTAAAGGTACGTATGAAGATATAAAGTGATCCAAATATTGCAAAACTTTCGACTCACACTCTGTAGAATCGAAAAACTGGCAGACAGATGGCTAAAGACGGTGCAACACGATGGCCTATACTTTGAATGCTGGTCAGCTTTCGTCGTAAAGGTACGTATGAAGATATAAAATGATCCAAATATTGCAAAACTTTCGACTCCCCCTCTGTACCTAACCAGGCCAATAATTTACATGCCCTGGGCATCTCGGGCATGGTATTTTTCAAGCCCTGGTTCTATTATACCCAATAATTTTAAGTATGGGTCAGTTCCTTCCCAATATTTTTTGACGTGAATGAAAGCACCATTTACCACCGTGACAATTTATGTGACTAATTACTTGAAACATACAAAACATTATGAAACTGTTCCCCGACGAATGGTTCACAAAGAGACGCCTACGTAGCACTTCGGAAAGGAGCGCAAACATATCTTGAAGCGACGCTGGTAATGTGAATATCGTATTAATGCCAAGAATGACAATAGAGTGATTAATGTAATGAAAGAAAATGCAGCGATCATTGACAGTGCAATAATAATTAATGAAACTGATGGTAATGCAACGCACAGTCAGTACTTACAGAATTGCAACAAGTTATAGAAAACATTTTTACGTATCTCACCTGGATTAAGTGGAGCTTTCGTCCGGTCATAGTTCTTTGGAATGATATCTGATGCACTATGTTCCCAGATATCACTAAAATCTCCGAGAAACATGGATTCTATTTCTTCAGTGGATATGTCATAAAATTCATCTAGAGATCTATAAATGAACACGGAATGTAATTCAAATGTACTGAAATGATCATTGTTATAAATACGAAAATTTACTGAAAACCCAGTATATCGAAACAGAGAACTGAGCAAATAAATGAGCACTCATTGTCGCGCAAATTCTTTCTGCTATACTGTTACTATGAAATATACACTATCTACCAACAAGTAATTGGACACCCCTGCAATCGACGATATCTGAGGTCCTGATACACGTCACCGCCTCCGCCGTTAAATATCGTGTGGGAAACAACAACGCAACCAGTCGCATGCAAGATGCCACGCAGTTCGGAGCACTCTGATTTCGAGAAAGGTGTAATCGTCGGGTATCACAGAAATGGCCGATCCATACGTGACATATCCAGCGAGCTGAAGTACCCAAAATTAACAGTGGCCTACGTGATTGGCAAGTGGAAGATGAGTGGCGACTGTCGGAATGTGCCTCGACCCAGCAAACCCACAAAACTGGGAGTTGGAGACTGACGGGTGCTGGCCAGAGAAATTCGAAAGCACCGCACCAAATCGATGGGCCCCATCCGCGAGGAGTTTCAACAGGCATCCGGGAGTGTTCTTTCGATGAATACCATCCGTAAGGGAGCCCATCTGCTCGGTTATCATGGACGTGCTGCCGCCCATAAGACTTTGATCACCAAGTCCAATAGCGCTGCTCGGCTAACGTGGTGCAAAGAACGTCGACAGTGGACCGTTGAACAGTGGAAACAGGTTCTCTGGAGAGACGAATCAAGGTTCACCCTCTACCGTTCGAATGGCAGGGTCTGCGTTTGGCGTCTGCCTGGAGAACGCCTCCTGCCGGAATGTATTGTGCCAACTGTGAAGTTCGGCGGCGGTGGAATTATGCTGTGAGGGTGTTTCTCCTGGTATGGCACGGGAGCCTTGGTCGCAGTTCCTGGTAGACTCAACGCCGAGACCTACTGTACCATTTTGGATGACCATGCGCTTCCTACGTTGTGGCAGTTTTACGGGGTGGACCCATGTTACTTTCAGGATGAAAATGCCACCTGTCATGTTGCGAGGTCCCCCATGGCTTGGTATGGTGACAATGGGGTTAATCGAATGGACTGGCCTGCGCAGAGCTCGGATCTTAACCCTATCGAGCACCTCTATAACGAATTGGAGCGTCGACTTAAGCGTTGCCCCCACCGTCCGAAATCGGTGAAGGAACTGGCCTGTCTTCTCCAAGCCGAGTGGAAGAAAATACCGCTAGCTGTCGTACTACGCCTGGTTGGGGGTATGCCCCGGAGGGTTGCAGCTGTAATCGCCGCTCGTGGAGGAATGATGGTGAATAAACTTCGTTTTCCTTTGCTATCACAGTTGTCCAATTACTTGTTTGTAGATAGTGTAGATCATATAGCAGATGCTCGTCATTTTTTCACACCCATGACTTCAATTAAGTTGACGAATTATATGAAAAAAAAATCTGTTAAAAGGCATTAAAAGGTCTTACGGTTTCGAGGTGAAAAGCAAACGGATGTTTTCTTGATAATGTACCTTGTGACGCATGCTCTAACTTAACTTTCTTGTTTAGTTCCTGCCTCCTTATGTAAAATTTAGTTTATTCTCGTTAAGCCTTTTTTAGTCTCAACCCTACGTTTTCTCTCTCGAGAAATTTGTTTTGGCAACACTGGCAGCAGGTCAAAGTGCAATTACATAGTATTGCGGAACCGGAAAGTAATGTCGTTTTTGGAAAAGAAGAGAAACACTAAGATAACCAGTAAGAGATGAGCACAAAAATACACCAAGTTAATGAGGTTAGGTACAGATCCGTAGGCTTTTTATTGGTGTAGGAAAACAAGTTGGTATGTCCGAGCTTTCACGCACAAGCGTGTGGCTTTGTTAAGGCTGATTAATATCTAACTAATGCGAAGAGAATCAACATCGATCGTTAACATTTTGAAACTACACACATACATATACTTACATTGAATTAAGTTCACATTGTTCAGAACGGGAAAAGCGCGAGATAAAATGTCAACAAAGTAAAAATAAAACCTAATGAAAATTCGGTCTTGACATTACAAGAAATCCGTCCGTAGAGGGTGCACGTCACAGGAAACAATATCGTTGCATGCGGAAGTCGTTGTGAAGATTTCAACTGATTTTCTACAGGCGGTCTCAAAGTGAGTGGAGTATGGTGCTATCTGTTTATAACTTGTCCATTGTGGTATTGCGTTTCTTAGGCAAACTTCTCTGGAGAGGGCAGAGTTGAGGGCCTCTTTTCTCACGTTCCGTTTGTGCTCTGCTACTCTGGTTCCAAATGATCTTTTTGTCATCCCTATGTAGCACTTTTGCGTTCCGTCGGGACATTCTATTGGAATGCAGTAAACACCAGTTTTCTGGTCAAAGGCAAACTAGGAAGAGTAGAATCGCCTTGGAAAGGGGAAAGTTCCACCTGTCGTTTCTCATGCAGTGCAAGAGTTTAGGCCTGCTGCCGAGTTTCTTCAACTTTAAATGTGCTATTTCTGATTAGTGGTTTTTTAAAAAGAAACGAAAATTTGCCGCCCAAACTTTGTCTCATATTGTCAACATAAGGCGCTCTAGAGTTATGTGCCTACAAGTTAAGACCTGCCGTGAATTTATTGACTTAGCAAGTTGAACACCCACTACCATCTTTGATGAAATGACCGCCAGGATTAATATGATTGTGCAAAGAGAACATATTTTAACCAAACGGCACGATCGAAAGCGGTTTCAATTGCGTAGGCAACAACTTGGAGACCCGAGAAGTGAGAAATATAGAATTCCGTTTGTTAACGTATCAAGCAAAGTTCTTATTAAAGAAGGAACTGAAGCTTTGGAGAAAGGTCAGAAATTTTGCTTTTATAAAAATCAATCCATGAAAGCTTTAATACCAGCTATTGAAAGTATATTGGCTAAAACCCAAGAAGCCCATAGAAATAAACTGAGGGTGCTAGCAATTTCAAGGCTTTACCAACTAAGACCCTCCAGACAAAATTGGGGCATAAACAAGCAGCTTTTAGCACTAAACGGACTTAAAAAGGACACAGACATAATTTTCACGCTTACTGATAAGTCTGGGAAAATTAGCATTATGGATTCTAGTGATTACAACAATAAGCTAATGGAATTTATTAGGTCTTCGCAATCCACCATTCAAACAAAAAACCCCTCTAAATTCTACTATATTATTCTTAAAGTTAAGCAGGGAACAAAAATGCAAACCGTACCACCAGCTTTGAAGGCAGCCGTTAGAGTCTACCGGGTATGCACATACCTTGCCTATTCGGCCGTCTTAAACACCATAAGCCTGGGTTTCATATATGACCTATTGTGGGAAAACGAGGATTGCTCACGTACTTCATAGAAAAGAAGTTAGCTGTTTCAGTTATTAGTATCAACGACTTCCGTCTAGTTGCACGATAAAATAAGTAAAACTACATTCAAAGTTAAAACTTTATTAAAAGCATTAGTCATGAAAAAAATTAAGAAAAGCATGAGAACGTATGAAACCACCCTAAGTTCCGAGACTTCTATCATAAGATACATTGGTTCAGTAAACTTTCATCAATCGCTAACCCCAATCCTTAAGAATATTTGTAGAAGACTACAATTGGGAATTGAGATCCGAATACGGAATTCTCAATTTCCGTATCTTCATTCATAGATAGGTCGATCCTGAGTATAAGGCGAGGCTAGAAAAAATACAGTTATATTTCTCAATTTCCTTATATTCATTAACAGTTAGGTCGATTCTCAGTATAAGACGAGGCTAGAACAAATACAGTTAAATTTCTCAATTGCCCTATCTTTATTCACAGATAAGTCTATCCTGAGTATAAGACGAGGCTAGAACAAATACAGTTAAACTTTTCAATTTCCTTATCTTCATTCCTAGATAAGTCGATTCTCAGTATAAGACGAGGCTAGAACAAATATAGTTAAATTTCTCAATTTCCCTATCTTTACCCATAGATAAGTCGATCCGGAGTATAAGGCGAGGCTAGAAAAAATACAGTTATATTTCTCAATTTCCTTATATTCATTAACAGTTAGGTCGATTCTCAGTATAAGACGAGGCTAGAACAAATACAGTTAAATTTCTCAATTGCCCTATCTTTATTCACAGATAAGTCGATCCTGAGTATAAAACGAGGCTAGAACAAATACAGTTAAACTTCTCAATTTCCTTATCTTCTTTCCTAGATAAGTCGATTCTCAGTATAAGACGAGGCTAGAACAAATATAGTTAAATTTCTCAATTTCCCTATCTTTACCCATAGATAAGTCGATCCGGAGTATAAGACGAGTGGATTTGGTTCATCGGTGAAAGCCTCCCGGAAAAAATATTCCGCGTGGGAATAAGCTCAAAATCTTTAAGAGTAAAAAAAAAATGAAAAAAAAAACATTACTGAGAAATAAAACTTTTTTAATATACGGGGGTAGTTCTGAAAGCAATCCAAAGAAGTGGGGATAACTTTTTATTAACTGACAGAGGTCGTTCAATTTGCACATGTTGGAAGAGTAACTCTTCCTCTATACAAAAGGTAATACTCAACATAGTCTCCATCACAAACGATGCATTTGCGCCATCGTTGAACGGAACTTTCGAATCCTCTTTGAAAAAATTCAGGTGTGGATTCTTGTACCCACTTCGTCACAGCCACTTTCACCTCATCTGTGTCATCAAATCGTTGTCCCCTGAGACTGCCCTTCACTTGACCGAACAAGCGGAAGTCGGAGGGCGCCAGATCTGGGCTGTACGGTGGATGGGGGACCACCGACCAGCCTAATTTGCTGATCGCCTGATTTGTTGCCAAAGATGTGTGTGGTCTCGCATTGTCATGGTGAATGTGGATCCCTTTCAGATTCTTGTTCAGTCTCTTCCTCCTTATGACTTCTCTAAGCTTCTTGAGTGTCTCAATGTACCGCTTGCTGGTCATGGTACTGCCACGTTCCAGAAAATCAAGAATGACACCCCTGTCATCCCAAAAAACAGTCACCCTGACTTTCTGTGCTGATCGCTGGCTCTTGAACTTCTTAGGCCTTGGTGAAGAGGTGTGATGTCATTCCATGGATTGATTCTTCTTTTCCGGATCGCAAAGATTACCCCACGTTTCATCCCCTGCTACCAGATCACACACACACACACACACACACACACACACACACACACACACACACACACACACACACACACACACACACACACACACACAAAAACGTGTCTTCATTGGCTTCAAACGCTTCCAGCAGATGAGAGTAGACTTCCACCGTTCTCTCCTTCAAATCTGCAATGAAGAAGAAGGGTTACTGTAGAAGAAGAGTTACTCTATCAATATATACAGTTTGAATGACCACTGTCGGTTAATAAAAACGTTATGCCCACTTTTGCATAATCCTTGAAATATCTACTCAATCCCTCAGGGGCAGGGGGTCCGGACCTGAGGACTCCCCCCATGGCTATGCCTATGGGAGAGAATGTATGTGACTTGCCCACCACAAAGGTGACGCTCATGTCAAAACGAAAAGTTGCCGTTGCCGTAATAATTGTCAGCGTAGTTCAATCGGTAGAATAGCTGCTCCGGAACAGGAAGATGTGGGTTCGAATCCTATCCCCGGCAAAAAAAAAAAGGGCTCTTTCGCTGTAACTTCAAATGGACATTTCCTTCTACTTTAACAAACACTGAATCTTCAATTCATGAAACCGCAACGAAACAAGAAAAACTATTTCAATGAATTTTGGATCTTACCTACTTGTTGGCAGAAACATAAGAAGTGAAATAACTACATAGGTGAACAGCCTACAACACATTGCGTCCCTGTTGTAGTAAACCTGAAAAAGAATGGATTTCACACATCTGCACTTGTAATCTTATGTAAGTTCACCTAAAAATGTACGAAAAATTACTTAACCCGTCGTTGGACGCTACACGTTGAACAACGCAAGTGGTCACGCGTGAGGGTTTTTCTCACACTACCTTTTTCCGCTGTTTTAAGTAGTCCACTCAATAATAACACTTCAGAATTATTTCTTGCAAGACATATAGTTAATAGTTACAAATCAAATTAGGCAAAAAACGTACTTGTATCATCGCGTTATCTAAAGAAAAATACTAAGAACAAACGCCAGTGGTAGCTTGATGAGAAATGCTCTCACGTGACGCAAACGCCAGCGGTCGCTTGATGAGAGAAATGTTCTCACGAAGCACACGGGGGCAAAGACCAGACTGTTTGTAGGTCAAACACGCGCCAATTCCTTTCGGAATTGATAACAGATTGTTGAGAAGATTCTAAAAATTAGCTATATAGAGCGGGAGTGGTGCCCATAGAGTCACTTCCAAACAAATGGAGCTCTTTTTATGATAAGTGTGAGAGAAATGCTCATAGTGCAACCAACGACGGGTTAAAATATTACTTTGGATATCATATATAAACAGGATTGTTATGATAAATTAAAAAGGACCGATTCTTGTCGTCGACTATGACATCAGTGGTAGTCGCGAGAGGAGAGATTAGTTGACGGCCTTTTTTTATGTTAGTTAAAAAATTTCGCTAATGTGTATAATGCTTCATATGCTGTATATTAATAACAACAAGAAAGGACAATCACGTGATGTGTTGATCATGTACTACGCTCAGACACGATAGTTTACCAATGAATTCGAGAATCCGATAGATATTTTAATTAACCTACTGGGCTGCCGATTTTATCCATTTTCAGCAAGTTATCCCTCTGATAACAGTCGGTAAAAAAATACAGGTAAGCTCAGTTCTGATTGAGCCGTCTGTTTGAAATTGAGACTACGACTTGCAGATTGGAGAGTTGAAATTAGCTAGTCGAGTATCGTTTTAAAGCGTTTATTTAATTTATTATAGCAAATACAGGTCGATGATATGAAAAGTAGCTTATATAATTTTTATAAATAATGCTGGATACATTGTGAACACAAAACAGATCGATACACGAATTACCCAACGTGGTGCTCTGTCTTCTTGGGCTTTTTACATTCCTTATCATTGCTCTTGCCTCTCGTTTTGATTTTCTCCCCTTTTGCTTGGGTTCATTCTGCGAATTCCGCGGCATTGTCGAAACTGTTAATCGGTTCACACGAAAACAATTTTAAAAACTTTTAGTTTAAACCACTGCTATATGTTCTTTATATATTTAATAGATCTCGTCGAGAGCTTTAAAACGATACCACACACAGTCGTTTTACACTCACGATTGTCCAGATAAACCGCAATATTGTCAAATGTGTTCACCGGTTCTCAAGAAAATAAATTTTAAAATGTTCTGTTCAAATTACGGCGAAATGTTCTTTCTTCATATATTTGAATAGATCTCGTCGAGAGATTTAAAGCGATATCACGCACAGTCGTGTTGCCCTCACGGTTGCCGAGATAGACTGAGTCAAACGCGTCGGCACACCCAGAAATATTGCATCACCTCCCCTGCGCACAGGAAGCGAGGAAAGCGTCGCGCCCACAGTGTATTGCGCAGTGCGCGAATTGGACTCTATGCTGTTTACGAATATGCTAACGCGATTAGTGGGCGGCACATATTTTTAACGCTGTAATGATTTTAATTGGGAGCTATTTTTGTCACAGGCAATCGGCCGTAAGTCGCCCCATGCTATCCGCGGAGGTAGACGTAGTCCTACGTCAGAATGCTAAAACTGATTTTGATTACGGGAAAAAGGGAGCTGTTTTGCAGCAAAAACGCGAACAGTTCTTCCTGAAATATTAACTCCGTTTTAAAAGGCTAAGCCCACTGGCTTTCTGGAACAGAATATCAATGCTGCGTCCCGATGAACGCAAACAATATGCAATCAAGCTTGCATATAACGGACTCACATAATATTAAGTTCTGCATACATTTTTTTTCGTAATATATCCATTGCTATTTAACCGCATATTACGGACAATAATTTTTGGAGAAAGCGCATAAATCGAAGTCCAGCAAGGTTATCAGTAAGCAAAAAAAGTGACATTTTCACCCGGTGCGTTTGCTTTTAAATTCCATTGCTTGGGCTAAGGTCGAATCAGACCTTCTGGGTCCTAACTGTGTGGTTCTCCCCAGAATGATGATCTTAGGTTATAAGTGGTTACCTGTCCCTAATTTAGGAAAAAGGGAGAAATAGCGCCATTGAACAAGCGCAACGTTACCATCCGGGACTCGAACTATTAGGTCGAAGCCCGCGTCTCTGACCAGTCGGTCATTGATTGTTTCCAATGTCGGCTGGTTTGCGGTCTTGCGGCTTTCGCTGCGCATACTGTCTGTCGGCTGGTTCTCCGGTTAACTGCGAGTGGCGTATATAGCTGCTACAGAAGTTTTCAGTCTTCCTGCTTCGTTTTGCTGTGGGCCTTTTACGGACAAGCTTAGTCCTTTGCACCATAAACCCGCTAAAACCATCTAACCAGCCCTACATGGTCAACACCTTAAAAGAAGCGATTGTATTGAAATGCTTGGGAATGATCTAGGGAGTGAAACACAATAGCCTGTCCTAGTCAACTGCCTACGCAACCATTACGTGATAGAGCCAGTTCTCTCGAAAGAGGCTCTGACTGCCCTGTATTTGTGTTATATCTCTAACGTAGGGATAATGAGGAAATGCTGCCCCGCTCTCATTCCCTTTCTTTTGACGTCAACAGCGCGTAGCCAATGAATGAGAGCACGTGTTGTGAGCTGGCTTGGAGGGTATATAAGGTGTGCCGTAGGCATTTTGGAAACATAGAGCCGCTGGTGGCTTAGTGGTTAGTGAATCAGACTATCAATGCAAGGTCCACAGGTTCGAACCTGGGCTGATCTTTCAGAGATGGTGTGATTTGCTAACAATCGCTGAATATCCACCGTGCATCGGACGAGCACGTTAAGTCACGGCCCCCAGGCTGGACCCACTAGTTAAATGGGTATCCTTTCCTATGCCCTTCCCCCTGAAATTCTCTCACCCCTCTATGTGCAACATCGTACTTGTACGGTGGCGCCATCTACTGTACTCTAATCTCACTACAAACTGTTCTGTCAAAGTCGCTAGACTTGCTCTCATTCCTTCCGTTTCTGTGTCCTGCCCAAAAGGCGATCTCGCTGTAGGTGGCTGTGACCTAAACTCTACTCACTGTGGACGGAAGTCCTACAAAAAAATGACAAATACTGTTTTGAAAACATATCACTCGTTGCTGTCATAATTAAAAGGAGTGATTTATCAGATTTGCAAAAAGGGATGATTATCGGCTTTCGGGCAAAGGGTGGCAGTATTTCTGAAAGAGCATTTCGTAAACTGTTTGCGTGCTGCTATGGTTAAAGTGTATCGTGATTGGAGAAATGGCACCATTGCGAATAAGCGAGTGGAAACTGCGGAGCACCACGTGCCATTGATGTGAGAGGTGAATGTCGGTTGCGAAGGTGCATGAGGGCCGATTGATACGCTACAGTGGAGCAACTCATTGGCTGAATGAACCAGGGGGCTACCGGAAGTGTGTCTAAAACGGCAGTTCAGCAAACCCTGCTGCGTATGGGGCTCCGATGCATACGGATGGTCACTACACCTATGCTAACGAAGGTGCATCGGCAGAAAAGGCTTACATTTGCACAGTAGTATCGAATTTTGCTGATTGGCAAAGAATTGCCTTCTCCGATGGGTCACGTTTTCTGCTTCATCGAACGGATGGACGTTGACATATAAGGCGAGGAACATCGGAGAACAAACACTCTTCAGCCATTGCTGGAAGAACACAAGCTGGTGGGGCAGCGTTATGGTCTGGGGAATGTTTTCGTGGCATTCTCTGGGTCCACTCATACCTGTGGAAGGCACTATGGACCGAATTCGTTATGAATCCATCCTTGCAGACCACGTACACTCATACATGCTGATTGCCTTCCCTGGGGCGGATGGGATCCTCCAGCACGAGAGTGCGACGTGTCACACAGCTAGAAATGTCCGAGAATGGTTGGAAGAGCACAATGAAGAACTTCAAAGTACTTCCCTGGCTCCTTACTGCTCCAGACTTAATCCCATTTGAGCATCTGTAGGACCACCTCGATCGTGTTGTTCGCTCTATGGATCCTCAAGCAGCTGTCAAATGCACTGCAGTCAGCATGGCTCCACATACCTGTGAATACCTTCCAGAACCTTTTTGAGTCACTCCCAGCCCGTCCAGCTGCTGTTCGCGCTGCACACGGTGGTTACTCTGGATATTAGCTGGTGGTCACAATAATGTGACTCGACCGTGTATATTTTGTTTTCCTCATCATGTTAGGAAGGCTGAGTGGTTGAAAACTGAAGATGTTATTCGATAGATATACAGAGTGGAAAAGATAATTTTGAAAGAAAAGATGTGTGTGTTTGTATATGTGTGATCATTTGTAGAGTTCTGTTCATTGTGAAATTAGGATTGTATTTCCGAATAAGAACGCTTTCATGTAGTTCCCGATTTCGAGTGTTTCGTTCCGCTTTGTTTACATAGAACCTGATTACACCCAACATGAAAGAAAGTAGTTCACAAAACATTTTATGAAGGCAAATTTTGAAGATGACAATCCGATTTTTGGCGTAAATGTGACAAGGATGGTAAGTCCGATAATATCCGAAAACTTGAAAATTTTCATGGTCCTGGAGCGGGACACGAACCCGTATCTCCCAGATAGCGTCCGGGTATGCTAACCACTACACCACCCAGAATGACCAAGTTTCATGTTTCCGATCAATTTGAATATAACCATCAGGACGTTGAAAAATTTCAAGTTTTCGGATATTATCTGACTTACCATGCTTGTCACATTTACGCCAAAAATGGGATTGTCATCTTCAAAATTTGTATTATATGGCGTAATCCCGTATTTCTTTCATGATTTTATGAAGATTTTGTTTTAGAATTTCCCTATAATAGACGACCTATTGACTTCTTTTTATTTGTACATATATTTTATGAAAGAAATATATCGAATAATAGTACTACGTTGTTGTAATTTTTATATTCGAAGCTAGCGTGCTTTTCATATACTCGAATCAATGGAAAGGATGTAAACATTTGTCAGTACATGGTTTTACTCATTTATTGTCAATAACACAATTTTTTTTATAGATCCTGACAGTGGAACCCATACTCAAGGTATTGGAATCAATTGGGGAGCTCTTAAGTAAAATCTGAGAAGCCATAGTTTCAAATCGGAAGAACTATTTCTCCATAGCCCAATGAAACATTTGTTCCAACGATTTTGTAAAAAAAAGTCCATTTGAATAATTCATTAGAAGTATTTCAGTCTACCTAGTCGAAAAATGGATTTTAGGCACATTAATTGCGTGCATAAAAAGTGGTTATGATTATTTATAGAATTATAATGTATGATGTGAAATACATGTTATTATTTTCCATAGTAAAATAAAGGCCTATAATTATTTCCGTTAGGATCAGATTTATTTCGATGAACAAAGTTATGAAAATTTCGTATCGCGAACTACTTTCTTTGACGTTGGGTCTGATGAGGCTATGTGTAAACAAAGCGGAACGACGCACTCGAAATCGGGAACTACTTGAAAGCGTTCTGATTCGGAAGTCAAGCAGAAATTAGTATAGTCCTTTTATGCAGAGTTTGCAGCTATAGAGAATTCATGGGTAAAGTTTAGCCAAATAAAACATACGTTTTATTAATATTCTGCATTTGTTTAGTATAAAAGCAGCAGAATTTTGGGGTATAAAAGGAATTAATATTGCTACTGAGTTGAAATTATTATTTAGTTTTGTAAAAATTGTCCGCATGTAATTTATGCAAAGCTACTTCTTTTAGTCGTTGTTGGTAGGTGTGAGCCGGCATGCATGTAAACATGGCGCAGAAATACACGTGAACTTAGGGACTACGTAAAGGCTTTTGAACAAGGTAAACCACCATTTTTTTACTTGGTGCACTACATATTTTTGCTTTCAATGTTTTGCTTAAATCAAGTTTCTTTATTTCATAAGCATTTTTTTATTCTGAATTCTTGCCCGATCAACGGTTGGGAAAGCAAACATTTTTTATAACAAAATTACGAGAGGTTTAAACTTTATGATGCTATAAGAACATCTGACAGACGAAATTCATTAAATATGTTTCCTGCATTTAATGAAAGAGATCTTACCGGAATCTGTAAGGTTAAAATAACTGATTCATTAATAAATGGCTTGCAACAACATCGAATTGCAGAAGTTTACATTTAACACAAGCGAAATTTCGAGTATGAAGCTGAAAATACTTTTGCGCCCCCTAGAAAAAAAAAAAGATACAATAACATATTTTTTTCATTTAAATTATTTAAATAACTATAATATATTTCGTAGGTAATGACGCCACAAATAATGAAACTGGAAACTAGTGGTCATGACACGAACGTTTTAACTACAGTATTGGGAACCTCAACGAACTATAGGGGGCGCTGCGCAAACGTAAACAAACTTCTCTAGTACGGGTAACGTCGCACGTGTTTCCATAAAGTCGAATGTTAGAATGGCTGGTTTGTCACTTTCAATCCTTGAAATAATGAAATTTGTGGACGCTTCCAAAAATTCAAGATGCATTAAAGAAGGGGAAGTGATTGTTAATGTAGGCCATATAATTTCTTGTGGAATTAAGAAGGAAGATGGAAGAGAAATTCTCATAGTTTCACACTGCATTCAGTCCACGGCAATAACGTCGTCGCCTCACTCCATCAACGGTGTTTTAGATACAAGTAACAGTGAAATTTCTATAAAGTCATTTGAGTGCTCTTGTAAAGCGGGCAGAAGTGGAACGTGTAAGCACTGTGTAGCAGTAATGCTTTACTGTAACAGGTAATTTTTATTTTTACATTTTCAGGCAAGTGATATAGTAATACCGACAGGGGTGTTCTAATCCGGATTACTATTAAAAGCTGACATTTCGTTTCACTTGACGTTTCCCAGGACCCATTTTCAATACTGTCAACAATAACATTTGTAATTTTTGAACATTCTGTTCCTAAAAGTGTTTGTGAATTGGTAATTGTTGATTATCATTGGGTTCTGCGTTTTTGAACCGATGACTGTTGACAGAACATTGCAAATCTTGTTCCATAATGAAGTTTAAATTTATATGGATAACAGCAATTATTTGTTTTCAAGATTATGTAGAAATGCGGATTTTTTAATTACTACTATGCAATAAAAACATGCTGCCTTGTTTATTATTCATTCAAAGACGTTACTTGGTTAGTAGCATTTCACTGGAAGGATTTCAAACGCAAGGCACAAACGTCTATACTAACTTGTGAAAAACATAGCCGAAACCTTGGGAACGACATTGCGGGACACAACAATATGATTTGTTCTTCTTCACGGAATTCTCCATTATACAATTCTCTAATTCCAGAATGAATGCAAAAATACACCAAACTACGACAACTGAACGTAATGAGTGATCTACCAACCGCCAAGCATTGAGCCAAAAACGTTACCCGTACTACAGTAATTCTTCCTTTTGCCGCTAGAGGGGAGAGCGGACCGCTGAGATTGCCAATACGTTTTTGCTATCTTTAGCAAAATTATTCTAAGTATCTCATACAAAACGCGATTTTAACGAATGCCATTTATGTTGACATTACTTATACCTGCTATTTCAAATATTTTTATCCTTTCCATCTACACACAATACTCTTTGTATAAAAACACTCTATACAGTTTATGATTACAAAACTTGTGATGTTGAGATAGAAGAACATAGCAACGTTTATTCACAATTAAATGTCAATATTTAACATCGTCTATAGTTTTTCAGAGAGCTTGGCCGAAACCGTCTCTAGTACTGTAGGTCTAAGAATTCGCAATTTTCCCATTTGTGACGTCAGCAACCTGGTCATAACCAATGGTCATAACAAATCAAACCCTGTGGGACTGTATCTTGTATCGAGAGTGCTGAACACTTGATGTTCTATATGAGGATTGAAAGAGACGTTAGTGTTTTTATTAATTTCGATTGCATATTTCTTATGAATTCATGAACTAGACTTTTATTGCAAACATAATACAGTAGTTCTCGCTAAACTAAAAACAGGCTTCAGCAACGTTTCATGCAGCATTAGGCTTAAGTAACGTTTCATGAATCATTAGGCTTAGCAACGCTCCATTAATCATCATGCGGTTTTTTTTTTTGTTTTTTTTTTTTGTCCAGTGCTGTTTCCTTATTTCCTATGAAACATTTAGATCTGTACTTTTCGGACGTCATGCTGAATTAAAAAAATATGTATTAGTCGCATATTGTGTTGCTGAAAGAATATGGAATTACCATATCAATGACGGCAATTTTAATGTCATGCATGGAATGTTCCTTATTTGAAACATATCAGATAAAAAGTTCTGCCTTTTTTCTCTTTTTCTCTCCTTAACTTTTTTGGATGAAATAAAATATAATTTGTTTTAAAAAATGCATGGTTACTACGGTAATACCGGTGAATTTGCATGTGCAAAGCAATAACCCATTGATGTAAAAAGAAAAAAAAGTTAAAGCCCTTTTTATATCGGAATTAGTTTGTAGATATGAAATAATCACTGAATTCATCGCTTCTATGACTCATAAAGTGTGTGCGTTCTGATTTTTACCAAATGTTATGTTATGCATTTACCAAAATTTATAACTTTTTCCCATCGGTATTGTGAAGTTACAAAAAATTAGAATCCTGATATCTCCTCGCAGTTACCTCGCTGCTAGCTAAGATGGCAGTCACGGCAGCGTTTGTTATGACCCTGATGGTGACGTCACGAATTGAGGATTAAGGCCTGCTAGTACTCGAGACGGCTTTGGTTTGCCTCGGCATCAACTAAAGACCTTTATGATACACAGACGGGAAAACCGTAAGTTAACCGTGCGACATTTGAACTTCAGCGTTGTACGACAAGAATCTATCACATTTCGTTGTTTACTACAGGCTTTCGCGTTGTTTATATCAGTTACATCCATTTTTTTATATATATAACCAGTAAGATTTATTATTTTTTGTTTTTATAATAGTATGTAGATATTGTAAAGTATTTCAGAAAGTAATATAGCCAGATTTAATGAGCTAAACACATTTTAAATTAAACAAAACTTTTTAATTAGCTACAAATTTTTCAATTTAAACAATTCTCTTTTCCGAGACTTTTTATCCCCAAGATTTGAAATCATCTAAAGTCTAAATTATGTGAAGAGAGCATTTCTTTCTATCATAATTAATTTCATTTATTTTTCTCCCATTGAGTAGCTATTACGAACTCATAATACTGCGGGAAAAACCTCCAATTAAAAGTTTTGTTCTCGGCAACTTCTCTTAAGAATATACAAATAGCCACATTAAAATTATTTTTGACATTATCTAGAGTGTGAAATACAAATTTCAAGCAACTAGATCACGCAGTTTGCAAGCAACTGAAGCCGAAATATATTTTGCACGAAGGACAAGCGACGTTTCCCTTAAGTTATTTCATACCCCCAAAATTACGATACTGATGTTTTCTTTAATCGTGAGTTAAAAGGTGCAACGTCCAATTTATCCCGCATTGAAAAATATTAATACGCATTACTATAATTACGTAAAAGTCCTTCTTTCTCGCAAGTAAAAGAGCTTAATTAACGTTGTTTACATAGGAAACATGCCGTTTTGCCGTACAAACTCTGCGATCGAAATGTCGCCAGCTGCTGCCACTCATTTACATTGAACCCAGACCTCTCTCGGACAAGCTGCTTTCAGAAGGTAGATCTTACACCACTGCAACACCAGGGTGACCTAATGTCTTTCTTGTATCCTAAACAATGTCATATCCATTGAATATGGAAGTTTTATTTTATTTAGGGGTTTAATGACCACCATAAGAGCTTAGAGGGTTATAAGCGGTACTTGATTTCTAATTTAGTGACTAAATAAATAAATAAATAAATAAATACATCGCTCTTAACCACGTTCTAGAAACACACAGCAACCGAAAAATTGTTTTTCAGCCGCCGCTGTGGAATTAAACCAACAGAACTCTCGATATGGCACCGAGTGCGTTACATTTACGCCACGGTGGCCAACAATCCACGGTGCTATATGTGTATTTTTAAGTCAGCTTCTGACATCATAAATCCGTAAGATGGGCTCAGCTACTGAGACATCTCCATCTGGTGGGCATTAACGGCACTAGCTATATATAATATAGCAATTAAATCAAAGGGCGAGATCCAAGGTGAAAATACTCCAAATACGTGGCGACAAGTAAATAAATAAATACATCGCTCTTAACCACGTTCTAGAAACACACAGCAACCGAAAAATTGTTTTTCAGCCGCCGCTGTGGAATTGAACCAACAGAACTCTCGATATCGCGCCGAGTGCGTTACACTTACGCCACGGTGGCCAACAATCCACGGTGGCCAACAATCCACGGTGGCCAACAATCCACGGTGGCCAACAATCCACGGTGCTATGTGACATTGGCAATTGGAAAGAGACACAGTGCCATCGGACAATCACACCATCCATGTCTCATTCGAGATTCGAAACCTGGACCATCTCTGACGAATGATCAGAAACCAGTTCTCCAGAAACCTCAACCACCGGAGCAGTGAAGCTTTACTTTTATTTATTTATTTCTTTTGGAGGGAGATTTTTTCTTGAGTCTAATAACACCCTTAGGCATCAAAAGTTTAAGGAATCCCATATTGCCCATTTGCGGCAGCTTATTCGAAGGAGCCAGCGCACTGCCTCCTAAAACTGAAAGCCTAACAGCTCATTCTTTACGTCATCGTAAATGGACCGCATGTTTGTTTCCAAAGCTCGTCATCCAAAGAGAATATGAAGTTTCTAGTGAAGTCCAAAGCAGTTTAGAAAGCAAAACGCCATGACATTAGAGAAATGAGTTCCCTAAAAGTGATGTTATCATCACTAAAAGTGGTGTTACGCGAAAACCATGGCTTCTAATTGGTTTCTAACGCTGTCGTGTGTGATTTCAAACACGACGCCGAGGTATCAGTCGGTGTAACATGAGAGTGACGTCACAAACAGAGGAAACTCATCTCTCTAATGTCATGACCTTATGTTTTCTAGACGGCCTTGGTAGAAAAGATGTTCAAATGTATTCGGTATCTGCAGTATTTTGTGTATCAAAACCGACAGGGTTTGTGACGTAGGACAACTTTTAGGGGCACTGAGTTATGTGACTAGTCAAGACAATTATGTTTTTATCGCTAACTCAGTTAGTTTTGTGACGCGAAATACCATAAAGAAGAACTATATGTAAACATCTGCTATTCCATCAGTTTAGACTCTGCTTTACTGTCGTCGATAGACGAACATGGAAAAAGAAAATTTCGGTCCACATTTCATGACGTCATAAACAGGTTGTCATGCTTTCAGTTACAAGGACCGTTGTCGATGAATGGTCTGAGGCGCTGGCTTCTGATGACCCCTCCGAGATAGTCTGGGATGGAGTCCCGGATGAAGTATTGGTGGTGTAAATGTTCCCCCGTATGGGAGCCTAAATATCATATGTGCGATGGTGCAAGCTTCGGAAAAGCGGAGTTGTAGTCCTCAAGAACAAAGGAAGAAAGAGATCATAAACTGATAAAAAAAAAGTTTATTTCCCTGAAAAGGAAAATTGCCACCCCGGTGACGCAGTGGCCTAAGCGCTGACTCATATCCATACGTCCGAGATGGGTCCGGGTTCGAATCTCGGTGAGGCATGAATGTTGTGTTTGACTTACCGCTCTGGCTCTCTACCTTGCCTGGAACCAGTAGCCTTAAATTAGGGACGGGTGACTGCTTATAGCACATCGAGTTGCTCGCAGTGGTCGTTAATCCCCCTCTCCCCCCCCCCCGAAAAAAGCAAATAAAAAAGAAAGGGAAACTGAATTTAAAGCATCCGTATGCGTTTGATTACACTCAACATAGGCTAGTATATTGTAGAACAGAAAACAGACGTGAAATGCTCAGAAAAAAGATGCGGCTCAGTTCTTTCGGTGTTCGAATGAGAGAACCGCTCAATGATTCAAATGGAATGGAACGAGGACCCTCCACCAAGAAGAACTAACAGATTTTTTCGACAGACTCAACACCTGGCACCCTATCCTAAAATTCACGATGGACTGCGAAACCAACTACTCTCTACCCTTCTTGGACGTAATTATCACGAAATCGCTCCCGGGTCCACCCAAAACATAAGTATACTACAAAGCGACATATGTCCCAAATGCTATGTTACCCTCAGCAGCTAGCCCGACCTCGCATAAAATGGCCTTCTTTCGCTATAGAGCAAAAAAAAAAAAAAAAAAAAGAGACTTCAACCATAGCTCAGGCAATAAGATACAACAGTGCGAACTCCATTCCTTAAGAGAGCTGGCAGAAAAATTGGAATTGAACCCCATGCGATTGAAAATATCATCAACAAAACGAGATCAAACTGGGCCAATTCAAGAAATCACACACCCGTTCAGAGACCTAACTACATTGGATCCTGCCCATATGTCCCAAGATACACTCTTTTCTTGAAGACCGAATTACGAAAACATGGGCTAAACGTCGGCGTGAGAGCACCCAGACCGCTTTTCTCAAGGCTAATGTCGCAGAAGACCACAAGCACAAACGGAGTAGACGAAGCAGGCGTGTACGCTCTCCCGATAGGATACCCTGATGGATCTCTAAAGGATTATATAGCAATGACTAAACGATCTTTCCACCTCAGACTGCATGAACACAAAAAAAAAAAACGTTAAACTGAGAGAAAAAAACTGTCCACAGCAGTAGTCAGAGCAGCCCGCCTCCACCCTTGAATGATAAAGATTGCCCCTTTTGTGGGCCCTAAAACCACAGCGCTCCGCGAGACTTTGGAGATCTGGATCAACAATAACGCCTGCACTACTCCGTGACATCGGATTATGATTTATATTTACTTCACATGCTTCGAGCGAGCCTTATGCTGACTTTCAATGTACCACGTACGTTTTTTAGAAGCTTAGTTTATCTTAGACGTTAATTCAGCATGACGAAGCCATCCGTGACGGTGAAAGCTAGCATTTATTGTCTACTTATGTAAATATTCATTACACCAATTCAACGGATTTCTACTTTCTAATTCTTCTCGGAATGAGAAGCACTAGAGGACTTACCGGCAGGGGACAACATGCCAATTTGTTCTGGTGTAACAGGAACATACTCGAACGTGTAAATCGGGAGCTGCGGGTTCCATTTCCGTTCCAGGGTAATGTAATTTTCAAGTTTTCTGAGGCATGTCCACTTGCTTGATTAATTTGGCATCCGTCTGCCTTGTAACGTCTATTTGACTATCATTTATTTTTGAAGAGTTATTTCTTCAGAGGATTCGCTTTCTGCTAGCGTGCTGCTAAGATGAAGGATCGTACACTCATTGCCATAAAAAAATCCGCGCACCAAGAAGCAGGAGTGGGATTGAAATGAGATTTTAGTAGTGAGATGGTACATACCAAAGACAGAAGTGATTACAATATCACAGCAGCAGGACAATTTTCCGCGGATATACGGACAGATTCCGATCAGCTTTAGTACCTCGTCGAACTGCCTTGTGCTCAGATACATACGGTGAATTGGCACGACCCACACTTCTTGCAACTGACGCTCTAAATCACGAACCCTGGGACATGGAGAAAGCTGGCGTCCCATCTGGACCCACATGTTCTCGATGGGCGAGATAACAGACGATCTGGCAGGCCACGGAAGCGTCGAAGCATGGCGCTGACAGTCCGGGGAAAGCCGAGCCGTCCGCATACGGCGGCATATGGGGCATCAGGTTTTCGTAGCGCTGGGCTGTCAAAGTCCCTCGGATCACTGCGAGGGAAGTACAGCTGTCATACGCGATGGCTCCCCAGACTATCGCGCCTACAGTTTTGTGCCGCTGTACAGTGAGGTTGGGATTGTATCGCTCACCTGCGGTCCCTTACACTTTGACACGGTCGTCATCCGTTCTCATAAAGAAGCGGGATTCATCGCTGAACACTATACGTCGCCAGTTCGTAGCATTCCACATTGCTCGTTACTGACACCACTGCAGTCGACGCCGACGATAGTCAGGTGTTAATGGCAGAAAACGTAATGGCCTTCGAGAGTGCCGTTTTGCCTCCGCCAGGCGTCTGGAAATGGTTCTGGGGGACACAAGAGTCCTTTGTACAGCAGCCACATGTCTCTGGATATTGGACAAGGACGTCGTTGCATCTGTGCGTGCCGCTCTCACGATCCCATGATTCTCTCTGCTGGTGGTGTGTCTGAGTCGTCCAGAGCCAGTCAGGCGTTTAAGGGTGCCTTCCCGTGTCCATTGCTTCCAACACGATCGCACCGTACTGTTCGACCGGCCAAAGTGGCTGCCTATTTGGGGTGTCGGTCAACCTGCCTCTCTCGTCCCAACGACACGGCAATGTTCACACTCCGTCAGTTGCCCGTACGCACATCAACGGCGGCTCCTCGACATGTCTATAGCTCAGGGATCTCACCTGACTCTTACCGTGCACTTCGTACGAATGTGGAGTGCACGGTAAGAGTCAGGTGAGGTCCCTGATCGATAGGCACGAATGTGGAGTGCAATCCTTGGGCTTATAAGGCGCCCTGCGCAGGGCGCCTTATAAGCCCCAAGGATTGCGATTGCAGCGCCGGTCTTGGACGCGCGTGGCTTGCGGAATCGCACGAAACTTTAATCACATGCATGTCAGTAGTATATAGGGGGTACTATGGCACACACCAAAATCACATAAAAACCTCAAAATCAGGCATTTTTTGATTTTTCAGACCTCAATAATCACGAACATTTTAAGGCTTTTTATGATCAAAAACACCATATTTTCATTAAAAATCATTGATTTTTAGGCATAAAATAGTCAAAAACATCAGATTTTTGAAAATTGAAGTTTTTACTCTGTTTTTTCATAAAAACAGACATCATAAAAACACACATTTTTGATGATATTTGACGACTTTTTTGAACAATTGCAATCATTTTGAGCTTTGAATAGCTTTGAAAGTGATGAAATGATGGATTTAGTGATCAATAGAAAAGTTGTAAAACAAACTACTTTGCAAAGTCCTTTTTAAAAATGCATTAAAAAAGGGGTACCCAAAATGGATACCCCTTATAGGAAGATTAAAAATTTAGGAAGATAAAAAGTGTAGGAAGATTAAAGTTCTAATTCAAATGGAATTAAAAGTATGTTATTTTTTCAATTTCTAAGTAAGGTTTAAAAATGTTTAATTCTAAATAAGACATGACTTGTATGCTTAATTCATCATTCTTTTTTCCTGATGCAAAGAGTATTAAAGGTTTATCTGTGTAGGCATCACTATTAAATAATATATTCTCCCCAAGTGTAATTAAAACTTCTGATTTCCCATTAGTATAATTAGGACGTAAATAAAATGTAATTTTCATATCCATATTTTCACTCAGTTTCATATTTCTGTCAAGGAGATTGCTACTAAATTTCATAAAAACGACTGGTTCCCAATAACGCATAGCACCACGAGTATTATATGCTTTTTGATCTTCTTGAATTGTTGCATAAAATTTTTGATTATCCACATAATTTTTATTAACTACGTCATACATATCCTGAGGAGATGGAATATTCACTAGTCTTTTATTTTGAACATCAAACTTTTCATCTTTTAAAATTAAAACATTGTTTTCTAAATACCTCTTATTCACTGCATTCTTATCTGCTGTAGGATCAGCAACATTTCCTATTCTTTTACCTTTTGCATTAATTACATTCCCATCTTGAATATGTAAATATTTTTGATCCAAATTACTTAATTCACCTTTAAGTACAGCATCTAAATCTCTTATTCTTACAGCAGTTTCTTGAACAAAATCTGAAAAACTACCATTAATATTTTTTTCTATTTCATTTTTAACTTCCAGATTATTCTCTCTCATTTGTTTTAAAACATATTCTCTTGTAGTAACATCATGTTCATCTATAGGTTCTTTACAATTTTTTAAATTTTTTTCTTCCATATCATAATTACCATCATCTGTTAATTTAAATCCATTTCCAGGAGGTCCAGATGGTCCAATTCCAAATTCTTCATAAGACGAACCAAAAGGGTACCAATTCATTTATTTAATCTAAAGTTTTTAAAGTTTTAAATTCCTTATTAGCCATATTAAGTGATCCTCTTTTTCTTTCATTCACGATGAAATAAAATCTATATGGTTTACCTGGATTCGATCCTAATCTCCAGTTAAATTCTAGTCTTAAATTCGAAATATTAGTATACTCTGGATGATTAGATAAATTAAAATAAAAGATTGGATACAATCTCGCATAATTTACATAACTTATAAGACATCCACTTTCAGTATTATGAGTATTTAATCCAGCTGCTAATAATTCAGAATAACATCTATTATAATCTAACTGCCCATCTTTAAAATTAGTTTTATAAATTTCTTCTGGAACTTTTTTATTATTACATAATATCCAGCATTCAAGGAGATCTAAATTATCAAAAACCATATTGTTCTGATTTTGATTGCTTTCTTTTTCTACATACTGTGGAATGACAAGAACACTTAACACCTCATCAGATGTAGTTCTTATATGACATGCACCACTTGATGTTGTTTGCTGATTACTTTTCTCAATTGAAGCAGAACACCAAGTAATTTCAATAGGTGTAGAATTCAAAGCTATACTTTTAAATTCAGCCTCAATGGATGGGTACAACTCTACATAAGGTAACCATAATTGAAAATCAGATATAATAACTTTATAATTAGGATTTGCAACATCTGTGTATAACATATCATTATGACTATTTCTTTGAAATTCAAATGTAACTTTTATATCAGAAATTAATCTTCTAAAATCGTTGAGGAACCCAAAAAGTTGTCTTAAAGGAATCCAAAATTTTATTACATTACTGTTTTTTGTTAAAAGCCATCTCTGTCTAAATCCTTTATTATAAGAGGCATTTTCTTTTAATTTGATATCTGATCCTTTCTTTACATCTTTATTAGGATCATCTATTACTATTTTATCTTTATCAGCTGATTCTGATGTATCAACATAATACATCATATTTGTAGCCTCTGAAGTGGAATAATCTTTTGTGAAATTTATAAGTCCATTAATTTGATGAATTAATGAAGCACATCCAATATTAGAATCAGTTTGTTCTTTTCCTATAGTTAATGAAGCGGATCTAAACAGATTCCCACCATTTACAAATGTAACATTATCAGTTCCTATAGTATCATTATTATTTTTTACTATTTTACTTTCTAAGCATATATAACCGTTACTATATAATATAGGTGAATTTGTATCTTTAATAGTAAACTTATATTGATCAGATTCTTTTACATTAGTACTATCTTCATTATGTTTTATGTATTCATACTTAGCAATTTTATTACTATAATAATCTGGAATAGCTTTTAAGTCCCAAAGTTTTTCCATTTATTAGGATAAAAAACTCATTTATACCATTTCAAACCAGATCCATCCTGAATTTTCGTTTTAGCTAATATATCATTAACAGTTACAGGAGGTTTAGATAATATATTTTCAAGTTTATTTTGAATAACATTTTTAGCTTTATCTTCAATTGCTGTTTTTGCTGATTTACCTAAAACTTCTAATATTTTTTTCCAAAAGTTTTAATTCCTTCAGTGAAGATATTACCACCATATCGTTTTGCATATAATCTATGTTTGTTATAATTCATTTATTAAGCTAAAATTAATCTATATAAAACTCTCATATTATTCAAGTCTATCAGTTCATTATCTTGATTCGTGATATACATTCGAATTCTATGAATATAATTTCGTCTATTAATGGGTAAAAATAAAGGATTTATTTCATCAATTTTTATTAAACTACCAGGAGGATTAGATGGCGTAAAAGAATATAAAATATCTGAATTAATATTATTATATAGAGCTCCTGTAATTACATCACAATGAATGTGTATGTCATCAACTCCTCTAGAAATGTTTGCCATATATTTTCCTTCTTGATGATTATCTTCATATATTTCTGATTCAAATCCTAAAATTTCATGTAATTTACTCTCTCTAAGATCAATTTTATATTCATCTTTTAATTCAATTATAAAGCGCTGTGTAGCGAAATTAGCTCTAAATTTAATTGGTGGTTCATCTCCAAATCGTTTTATTAAAAAGTTATTTAATTCCCTTAATGTGTAATTTCCATTATCTAAAGTTATTTCATGCCATAAACTACCATCAAAATACTTAAATGTATTATTTTCTTCATCAATATTGTTCCATGAAACCCACATAGACATAGATTTTAAAGCTATTTTTGAATTTTCATTAACAGGAATAGGTGGGACATATTCAATTGTAAAATCTTCTGATTTCTCAAAATTTTTTGAATCTAAAATTAACATTTATTAAGCACAAAATCTTCATTATAACCACTTGGTTCTTGGGTAAAAGAATATAAAACTTCAACAGGTGATTTACCTTTATTCCTTTGAGTTATGTATTTCATACAATAAAAACCACATTTAACAGATGTTGGTTCTTGTAAAAAACTCGAATTATATCTAATTCCTTTATTAGATGTTTCAAGATATTTTACAATATTTTTAGGTATGAAAATGTTATTCAATTTAATGTCTTTATATTTATATTCTCCAAATGGATCAAAATATTCCACAAAATTATATTTAGGATCATTATAATAACACACCCAATGAGTCCCAGGTCCTGTAGATATATCTAAATTAACAATTCCACTTTCAAATATCTTAATCTTTTTAGGTAATAAATCTGATGTAAATACACCCCTGAATCCTTTTACATCTTTCATATTTTGTTCTATCGTTTTATTGGATATACCTCGTAATTCTGAAGAACTCCCTTTCCAGAATGTTTTTTTTAAGGTTACAACCTGATCCAGTTACTTTACTTAAAGCTTTATTCACACCCCAACCTGCAGCACCAGATAGAGCTCCTGTTGCTAAACTAGTAAGAATAGGAATTAGAAAGGGTAGAAATCCACCGTTCTTCTTTAACTGTGTCTTACTTATAGTTATTCGTTTACCGTTTTTAATTTGATTAATTTGAGTTTTTGTTAAATACATATCATGATTAGCACTTTTAGTTTTATCAATTTGCAATGTAATTTCTTCACCTTTCTTTAATGCTGATTTTAATTTATTTTTCTGACCTTCACTCAAATGAACTCTAGTTTTAATATAATTACTCATTTATTAAGATAGAAATTTTGAATAATATTGTTTTACTTGCTCATTAGTCATTTTACCCTCTTTCAATAATAAATCTAGTATTTGAACTACTTGGTTATATACTTTCTTATTTTTAGTTCCCTTACATATTTTATCTGTTAATTTATCTAAAATATTAAGACCCTCACCCATATAGTAATTCCCCATTTTGAGAGCTTCTAATGCTCTAATATATTTTCGCACCTCAGCCATTTTATAATCGAAACGATCAATTTTTTTCTCTAATTTTTTCTTTTTTCTTCATCTTTAGCATTATTAAGTGCTTTTACTTGAGGACCTTTTAGACGTCCGATTTCACTGATTTTTTCATTTGCTTGTTTTATTTTTTCATCAATCTCTTCATCAGATTTATTAACTAATTCTGAAGGTAAATCAAATCCTAACTTTTTTTTAATAACTGATACATTCAAGTTTTTGTTTAAGTTAATTTTATGAATTCCTGCTTCTCTCTCATACATTTCTTTAGCATCTGAAATAGGTTCTTCAACATCTTCTAAGGCAGGAAATCTTGAAGATTCTGCAATTGGTTGAAATGAAAGTTCTTCAATTGCATCTTGAATAGCTTTTAAATTTTCTTTTCTAGATACATCTTGATATTCTAATTTTTCAACTATAGGTTTATGAAATTTTGTGATTGCCTCTTCATATCCTAAATCTTCTAATTGCTTTTCCTTATTTCGTTTTCTTAGTTCAGCATTTACTTTTGCTAATTTTAATAAATCTTGTATCACTTTACTCATTTATTTAACTGAAAATTTGCTTCCAAGCAAATTATTTTACTTCCAAGCAAATTATTTTACTTCCAAGCAAATTATTTTACTTCCAAGCAAATTATTTTACTTCCAAGCAAATTATTTTACTTATATAAATGGAAGATTTTGAACAAATTGAAGAATATTTATCTTTTGCTGAAATGGCATTATATCTAGCTGAATGTTATTTATCTCAAGGAATACCAGCTGAAGACTTATTATTTGAAGCTGAAATGTTTATTGAAGATGCTGAATTTCTATTAAATAAATATGATTAAGCCTTGCAGCATTAAAATAAAAGATTATTCCGAACCAGAAGAATTTATAGATCCAAATCAAAATCCAATGTTACCTATTCATCCTTTTAAACTTTTAATAACAGGATCTTCAGGATGTGGAAAAACAAATTTACTATTAAATTTAATATATGATCATTTAAATTTTGATGCATTATTCATATGTGCAAAAGATATTAACGAACCTAAATACTCTAAATTAAAAGAAAATTACTCAATGTTTGATGATATAGAAGAGGAAGACATTTTAAAAATAAAGAGAAAGAATAAAAATAAGTTATTAAAATTATTTAAAAAGTTTAAGAAAGAAACATTATTTAGTTCAGACATAAATGAATTTATTACTGTAGATGACTTAGATCCTTCATTAAAAAATCTAGTTATTTTTGATGACTGTGTAAAAGAAAAAGATCAAAACGAAATTGAAAAATTTTTTATAAGAGGAAGGAAGAAAAATGCATCCATTATTTATTTATCACAGACCTATTATTCAACACCTATTGATATAAGAAACAACTGTGATTACTTTATATTTTTTAAACTTCGGCACAGAGAAATTAAACAAATTATTAGAGAAATTGATGGTGATTTTAATATAGATCCTTATCAAAAAAGTATTAAAAAACCTTATGATTTCTTCATGTTAGATTTGAAAAATCCTCATATGAGATACAGACATAACTTTGATCCTATATAAATGGAAGAATATTTAGAAAAGAAAATGTATGTATACAGAAAAAGTTTTAATTACTATAATAAAATTAGTATATCATTATCAGTAGGCAAATTTATATTTAGTGCTTCAGGTTTATCAGCTTTTGCATTTATTCCTTTAGCAGCACTTTCTTTAGGAGCAGGAGTCATTGAAGTTGTCGATAAAACTCTAAATATTTCAGAAAGAAAAGAAGAATATAAACAAGCTTACAAATTTTATAAACAGATATTAAATTTAATAAACGCTAATTCAATTTCAGAACAGGATGCTTACGTTAGAGAAGAGGATTTTATAAAAAATACGAAGTATTTTCCTTTAGAGAAATATGTAAAACAAACGCAACTAAATGGTTATAGATATGTAAAATAGATTTACACTTAAATAAATGGAATTACAAGGAGGTGATATAGTAGGATGGTTACAAGATAAATTAAATCCGCCTGAAATGCATATACCTGGTTACCAGTATTGTGGTCCATTTACAAAATTAGAAAAGAGATTAAAAAGAGGTGATCCAGGAATTAACAGAGTTGATAAAGCTTGTAAAAAACATGATGTAGCTTATAGTAAAACTAAAGATACTAAACAGAGACATATTGCTGATCAAGAACTCTTAAACGATTTAGATTCAATTGAAAATACTACAAGTGGATTCTATCCATTAGGAGAGAAACAAGCTAAAGCTGTTATAAAACCAATTATAAAAGCAAAGAAAACATTTGGTTTAGGAATTTCATCCTATATGTATTGCTTAAAGTGCAAACAGAAAACTGAAACTAAAGATATTCAAGAAACAGTAGCTAAAAATGGAAGACCGATGGCAAAAGGAAAGTGTAAAGTTTGTGGAACTAAAAAGAGTGTTTTTTTAAAGACGTAGACCTTAAAAATATTTATTATACACCAGAAACTGGTTATTGTGGTATTAATGAATTACAAAGAAAAACTAAATTACCCAGGAAAGATATAGAAGAGTTTTTACATCAACAAGATGTATATACAAAACATAAACCACTTATTCATAGATTTAAAAGAAGAAGAATTTATGTTTCTCATGTCAATGACCAATTTCAAGCTGACCTTATAGATATGCAAGAATTTAAATCCTTTAATAATGACACAAATTATATTTTATCAGTGATTGATATATTCAGTAAATATGCTTGGACAATTCCGATTAAAAGAAAAACAGGTGAAGAGGTAACTAGAGCATTTAAAAAAATATTTAAAGAAAGAAAACCAGAAAAACTTCAAACAGATAAGGGTACAGAGTTTATAAATAAACAAACTCAAAAGTTATTCAAGGATGAAAATATTCACTGGTTTACAACTGAGAATATTGAGATTAAATGTGCTGTTATTGAAAGATTCAATAGAACTTTAAAGACTAAAATGTGGAAGTATTTCACAGCAAATAATACTAGAAAGTGGATAAATGTACTAGATAAATTAATTAAGAATTATAATAATTCTTATCATAGATCCATTAAAATGACACCTATAGAAGCAAGTAAGGAAGAAAATGAATTAAAAGTTTATAATAATTTGTATAAAGAAAAAGAGAAAAATAAACCAAAATATCAAAAAGGAGATAAAATAAGAATTTCAAAATATAAAAGAGAATTTAAGAAAGGTTATCTTCCAACATTTACAGAAGAAATATTTATAATTTCCGATATATTGAACACAGATCCTCCGACATATAAAATAAAATATTTAAATAATGAAGAAATTACAGGAACATTTTATGAAAAAGAACTCGTGAAATATGATAAGAAAGATGACGTTTATAAGATTGAAAAAATTATTAGAAAGAAAGGAAATAAATACTTAGTTAAATGGTTGGGATATCCTGATGAATTTAACAGTTGGGTTGTAATTTGAAAATATTTTGCAAAACGCCCTTTCGGTGGAGGGTCGAAAGAGTTAACGCCCACCTGGCTGGCCAGGTACAAATAAATAAAAAAAAATGAAGCATAGACCCTCCACCGAAAGGGCGTTTTGCAAAATATTTTCAAATTACAACCCAACTGTTAAATTCATCAGGATATCCCAACCATTTAACTAAGTATTTATTTCCTTTCTTTCTAATAATTTTTTCAATCTTATAAACGTCATCTTTCTTATCATATTTCACGAGTTCTTTTTCATAAAATGTTCCTGTAATTTCTTCATTATTTAAATATTTTATTTTATATGTCGGAGGATCTGTGTTCAATATATCGGAAATTATAAATATTTCTTCTGTAAATGTTGGAAGATAACCTTTCTTAAATTCTCTTTTATATTTTGAAATTCTTATTTTATCTCCTTTTTGATATTTTGGTTTATTTTTCTCTTTTTCTTTATACAAATTATTATAAACTTTTAATTCATTTTCTTCCTTACTTGCTTCTATAGGTGTCATTTTAATGGATCTATGATAAGAATTATTATAATTCTTAATTAATTTATCTAGTACATTTAACCACTTTCTAGTATTATTTGCTGTGAAATACTTCCACATTTTAGTCTTTAAAGTTCTATTGAATCTTTCAATAACAGCACATTTAATCTCAATATTCTCAGTTGTAAACCAGTGAATATTTTCATCCTTGAATAACTTTTGAGTTTGTTTATTTATAAACTCTGTACCCTTATCTGTTTGAAGTTTTTCTGGTTTTCTTTCTTTAAATATTTTTTTAAATGCTCTAGTTACCTCTTCACCTGTTTTTCTTTTAATCGGAATTGTCCAAGCATATTTACTGAATATATCAATCACTGATAAAATATAATTTGTGTCATTATTAAAGGATTTAAATTCTTGCATATCTATAAGGTCAGCTTGAAATTGGTCATTGACATGAGAAACATAAATTCTTCTTCTTTTAAATCTATGAATAAGTGGTTTATGTTTTGTATATACATCTTGTTGATGTAAAAACTCTTCTATATCTTTCCTGGGTAATTTAGTTTTTCTTTGTAATTCATTAATACCACAATAACCAGTTTCTGGTGTATAATAAATATTTTTAAGGTCTACGTCTTTAAAAAAACACTCTTTTTAGTTCCACAAACTTTACACTTTCCTTTTGCCATCGGTCTTCCATTTTTAGCTACTGTTTCTTGAATATCTTTAGTTTCAGTTTTCTGTTTGCACTTTAAGCAATACATATAGGATGAAATTCCTAAACCAAATGTTTTCTTTGCTTTTATAATTGGTTTTATAACAGCTTTAGCTTGTTTCTCTCCTAATGGATAGAATCCACTTGTAGTATTTTCAATTGAATCTAAATCGTTTAAGAGTTCTTGATCAGCAATATGTCTCTGTTTAGTATCTTTAGTTTTACTATAAGCTACATCATGTTTTTTACAAGCTTTATCAACTCTGTTAATTCCTGGATCACCTCTTTAATCTCTTTTCTAATTTTGTAAATGGACCACAATACTGGTAACCAGGTATATGCATTTCAGGCGGATTTAATTTATCTTGTAACCATCCTACTATATCACCTCCTTGTAATTCCATTTATTTAAGTGTAAATCTATTTTACATATCTATAACCATTTAGTTGCGTTTGTTTTACATATTTCTCTAAAGGAAAATACTTCATATTTTTTATAAAATCCTCTTCTCTAACGTAAGCATCCTGTTCTGAAATTGAATTAGCGTTTATTAAATTTAATATCTGTTTATAAAATTTGTAAGCTTGTTTATATTCTTCTTTTCTTTCTGAAATATTTAGAGTTTTATCGACAACTTCAATGACTCCTGCTCCTAAAGAAAGTGCTGCTAAAGGAATAAATGCAAAAGCTGATAAACCTGAAGCACTAAATATAAATTTGCCTACTGATAATGATATACTAATTTTATTATAGTAATTAAAACTTTTTCTGTATACATACATTTTCTTTTCTAAATATTCTTCCATTTATATAGGATCAAAGTTATGTCTGTATCTCATATGAGGATTTTTCAAATCTAACATGAAGAAATCATAAGGTTTTTTAATACTTTTTTGATAAGGATCTATATTAAAATCACCATCAATTTCTCTAATAATTTGTTTAATTTCTCTGTGCCGAAGTTTAAAAAATATAAAGTAATCACAGTTGTTTCTTATATCAATAGGTGTTGAATAATAGGTCTGTGATAAATAAATAATGGATGCATTTTTCTTCCTTCCTCTTATAAAAAATTTTTCAATTTCGTTTTGATCTTTTTCTTTTACACAGTCATCAAAAATAACTAGATTTTTTAATGAAGGATCTAAGTCATCTACAGTAATAAATTCATTTATGTCTGAACTAAATAATGTTTCTTTCTTAAACTTTTTAAATAATTTTAATAACTTATTTTTATTCTTTCTCTTTATTTTTAAAATGTCTTCCTCTTCTATATCATCAAACATTGAGTAATTTTCTTTTAATTTAGAGTATTTAGGTTCGTTAATATCTTTTGCACATATGAATAATGCATCAAAATTTAAATGATCATATATTAAATTTAATAGTAAATTTGTTTTTCCACATCCTGAAGATCCTGTTATTAAAAGTTTAAAAGGATGAATAGGTAACATTGGATTTTGATTTGGATCTATAAATTCTTCTGGTTCGGAATAATCTTTTATTTTAATGCTGCAAGGCTTAATCATATTTATTTAATAGAAATTCAGCATCTTCAATAAACATTTCAGCTTCAAATAATAAGTCTTCAGCTGGTATTCCTTGAGATAAATAACATTCAGCTAGATATAATGCCATTTCAGCAAAAGATAAATATTCTTCAATTTGTTCAAAATCTTCCATTTATATAAGTAAAATAATTTGCTTGGAAGTAAAATAATTTGCTTGGAAGTAAAATAATTTGCTTGGAAGTAAAATAATTTGCTTGGAAGTAAAATAATTTGCTTGGAAGCAAATTTTCAGTTAAATAAATGAGTAAAGTGATACAAGATTTATTAAAATTAGCAAAAGTAAATGCTGAACTAAGAAAACGAAATAAGGAAAAGCAATTAGAAGATTTAGGATATGAAGAGGCAATCACAAAATTTCATAAACCTATAGTTGAAAAATTAGAATATCAAGATGTATCTAGAAAAGAAAATTTAAAAGCTATTCAAGATGCAATTGAAGAACTTTCATTTCAACCAATTGCAGAATCTTCAAGATTTCCTGCCTTAGAAGATGTTGAAGAACCTATTTCAGATGCTAAAGAAATGTATGAGAGAGAAGCAGGAATTCATAAAATTAACTTAAACAAAAACTTGAATGTATCAGTTATTAAAAAAAGTTAGGATTTGATTTACCTTCAGAATTAGTTAATAAATCTGATGAAGAGATTGATGAAAAAATAAAACAAGCAAATGAAAAAATCAGTGAAATCGGACGTCTAAAAGGTCCTCAAGTAAAAGCACTTAATAATGCTAAAGATGAAGAAAAAAAGAAAAAATTAGAGAAAAAATTGATCGTTTCGATTATAAAATGGCTGAGGTGCGAAAATATATTAGAGCATTAGAAGCTCTCAAAATGGGGAATTACTATATGGGTGAGGGTCTTAATATTTTAGATAAATTAACAGATAAAATATGTAAGGGAACTAAAAATAAGAAAGTATATAACCAAGTAGTTCAAATACTAGATTTATTATTGAAAGAGGGTAAAATGACTAATGAGCAAGTAAAACAATATTATTCAAAATTTCTATCTTAATAAATGAGTAATTATATTAAAACTAGAGTTCATTTGAGTGAAGGTCAGAAAATAAATTAAAATCAGCATTAAAGAAAGGTGAAGAAATTACATTGCAAATTGATAAAACTAAAAGTGCTAATCATGATATGTATTTAACAAAAACTCAAATTAATCAAATTAAAAACGGTAAACGAATAACTATAAGTAAGACACAGTTAAAGAAGAACGGTGGATTTCTACCCTTTCTAATTCCTATTCTTACTAGTTTAGCAACAGGAGCTCTATCTGGTGCTGCAGGTTGGGGTGTGAATAAAGCTTTAAGTAAAGTAACTGGATCAGGTTGTAACCTTAAAAAAACATTCTGGAAAGGGAGTTCTTCAGAATTACGAGGTATATCCAATAAAATGATAGAACAAAATATGAAAGATGTAAAAGGATTCAGGGGTGTATTTACATCAGATTTATTACCTAAAAAGATTAAGATATTTGAAAGTGGAATTGTTAATTTAGATATATCTACAGGACCTGGGACTCATTGGGTGTGTTATTATAATGATCCTAAATATAATTTTGTGGAATATTTTGATCCATTTGGAGAATATAAATATAAAGACATTAAATTGAATAACATTTTCATACCTAAAAATATTGTAAAATATCTTGAAACATCTAATAAAGGAATTAGATATAATTCGAGTTTTTTACAAGAACCAACATCTGTTAAATGTGGTTTTTATTGTATGAAATACATAACTCAAAGGAATAAAGGTAAATCACCTGTTGAAGTTTTATATTCTTTTACCCAAGAACCAAGTGGTTATAATGAAGATTTTGTGCTTAATAAATGTTAATTTTAGATTCAAAAAATTTTGAGAAATCAGAAGATTTTACAATTGAATATGTCCCACCTATTCCTGTTAATGAAAATTCAAAAATAGCTTTAAAATCTATGTCTATGTGGGTTTCATGGAACAATATTGATGAAGAAAATAATACATTTAAGTATTTTGATGGTAGTTTATGGCATGAAATAACTTTAGATAATGGAAATTACACATTAAGGGAATTAAATAACTTTTTAATAAAACGATTTGGAGATGAACCACCAATTAAATTTAGAGCTAATTTCGCTACACAGCGCTTTATAATTGAATTAAAAGATGAATATAAAATTGATCTTAGAGAGAGTAAATTACATGAAATTTTAGGATTTGAATCAGAAATATATGAAGATAATCATCAAGAAGGAAAATATATGGCAAACATTTCTAGAGGAGTTGATGACATACACATTCATTGTGATGTAATTACAGGAGCTCTATATAATAATATTAATTCAGATATTTTATATTCTTTTACGCCATCTAATCCTCCTGGTAGTTTAATAAAAATTGATGAAATAAATCCTTTATTTTTACCCATTAATAGACGAAATTATATTCATAGAATTCGAATGTATATCACGAATCAAGATAATGAACTGATAGACTTGAATAATATGAGAGTTTTATATAGATTAATTTTAGCTTAATAAATGAATTATAACAAACATAGATTATATGCAAAACGATATGGTGGTAATATCTTCACTGAAGGAATTAAAACTTTTGGAAAAAAATATTAGAAGTTTTAGGTAAATCAGCAAAAACAGCAATTGAAGATAAAGCTAAAAATGTTATTCAAAATAAACTTGAAAATATATTATCTAAACCTCCTGTAACTGTTAATGATATATTAGCTAAAACGAAAATTCAGGATGGATCTGGTTTGAAATGGTATAAATGAGTTTTTTATCCTAATAAATGGAAAAACTTTGGGACTTAAAAGCTATTCCAGATTATTATAGTAATAAAATTGCTAAGTATGAATACATAAAACATAATGAAGATAGTACTAATGTAAAAGAATCTGATCAATATAAGTTTACTATTAAAGATACAAATTCACCTATATTATATAGTAACGGTTATATATGCTTAGAAAGTAAAATAGTAAAAAATAATAATGATACTATAGGAACTGATAATGTTACATTTGTAAATGGTGGGAATCTGTTTAGATCCGCTTCATTAACTATAGGAAAAGAACAAACTGATTCTAATATTGAATGTGCTTCATTAATTCATCAAATTAATGGACTTATAAATTTCACAAAAGATTATTCCACTTCAGAGGCTACAAATATGATGTATTATGTTGATACATCAGAATCAGCTGATAAAGATAAAATAGTAATAGATGATCCTAATAAAGATGTAAAGAAAGGATCAGATATCAAATTAAAAGAAAATGCCTCTTATAATAAAGGATTTAGACAGAGATGGCTTTTAACAAAAAACAGTAATGTAATAAAATTTTGGATTCCTTTAAGACAACTTTTTGGGTTCCTCAACGATTTTAGAAGATTAATTTCTGATATAAAAGTTACATTTGAATTTCAAAGAAATAGTCATAATGATATGTTATACACAGATGTTGCAAATCCTAATTATAAAGTTATTATATCTGATTTTCAATTATGGTTACCTTATGTAGAGTTGTACCCATCCATTGAGGCTGAATTTAAAAGTATAGCTTTGAATTCTACACCTATTGAAATTACTTGGTGTTCTGCTTCAATTGAGAAAAGTAATCAGCAAACAACATCAAGTGGTGCATGTCATATAAGAACTACATCTGATGAGGTGTTAAGTGTTCTTGTCATTCCACAGTATGTAGAAAAAGAAAGCAATCAAAATCAGAACAATATGGTTTTTGATAATTTAGATCTCCTTGAATGCTGGATATTATGTAATAATAAAAAAGTTCCAGAAGAAATTTATAAAACTAATTTTAAAGATGGGCAGTTAGATTATAATAGATGTTATTCTGAATTATTAGCAGCTGGATTAAATACTCATAATACTGAAAGTGGATGTCTTATAAGTTATGTAAATTATGCGAGATTGTATCCAATCTTTTATTTTAATTTATCTAATCATCCAGAGTATACTAATATTTCGAATTTAAGACTAGAATTTAACTGGAGATTAGGATCGAATCCAGGTAAACCATATAGATTTTATTTCATCGTGAATGAAAGAAAAAGAGGATCACTTAATATGGCTAATAAGGAATTTAAAACTTTAAAAACTTTAGATTAAATAAATGAATTGGTACCCTTTTGGTTCGTCTTATGAAGAATTTGGAATTGGACCATCTGGACCTCCTGGAAATGGATTTAAATTAACAGATGATGGTAATTATGATATGGAAGAAAAAATTTAAAAAATTGTAAAGAACCTATAGATGAACATGATGTTACTACAAGAGAATATGTTTTAAAACAAATGAGAGAGAATAATCTGGAAGTTAAAAATGAAATAGAAAAAAATATTAATGGTAGTTTTTCAGATTTTGTTCAAGAAACTGCTGTAAGAATAAGAGATTTAGATGCTGTACTTAAAGGTGAATTAAGTAATTTGGATCAAAAATATTTACATATTCAAGATGGGAATGTAATTAATGCAAAAGGTAAAAGAATAGGAAATGTTGCTGATCCTACAGCAGATAAGAATGCAGTGAATAAGAGGTATTTAGAAAACAATGTTTTAATTTTAAAAGATGAAAAGTTTGATGTTCAAAATAAAAGACTAGTGAATATTCCATCTCCTCAGGATATGTATGACGTAGTTAATAAAAATTATGTGGATAATCAAAAATTTTATGCAACAATTCAAGAAGATCAAAAAGCATATAATACTCGTGGTGCTATGCGTTATTGGGAACCAGTCGTTTTTATGAAATTTAGTAGCAATCTCCTTGACAGAAATATGAAACTGAGTGAAAATATGGATATGAAAATTACATTTTATTTACGTCCTAATTATACTAATGGGAAATCAGAAGTTTTAATTACACTTGGGGAGAATATATTATTTAATAGTGATGCCTACACAGATAAACCTTTAATACTCTTTGCATCAGGAAAAAAGAATGATGAATTAAGCATACAAGTCATGTCTTATTTAGAATTAAACATTTTTAAACCTTACTTAGAAATTGAAAAATAACATACTTTTAATTCCATTTGAATTAGAACTTTAATCTTCCTACACTTTTTATCTTCCTAAATTTTTAATCTTCCTATAAGGGGTATCCATTTTGGGTACCCCTTTTTTTAATGCATTTTTAAAAAGGACTTTGCAAAGTAGTTTGTTTTACAACTTTTCTATTGATCACTAAATCCATCATTTCATCACTTTCAAAGCTATTCAAAGCTCAAAAATGATTGCAATTGTTCAAAAAAGTCGTCAAATATCATCAAAAATGTGTGTTTTTATGATGTCTGTTTTTATGAAAAAACAGAGTAAAAACTTCAATTTTCAAAAATCTGATGTTTTTGACTATTTTATGCCTAAAAATCAATGATTTTTAATGAAAATATGGTGTTTTTGATCATAAAAAGCCTTAAAATGTTCGTGATTATTGAGGTCTGAAAAATCAAAAAATGCCTGATTTTGAGGTTTTTATGTGATTTTGGTGTGTGCCATAGTACCCCCTATATACTACTCATGTCTGCCCTCCCCGTAGCTATTGGCCGAGTTTCGCGATAATCAAACGGTTTTTTTCTTGGTGCGCGGATTTTTATGACAGTGACTGCATATGCTTCGATTTGTGCACGGCGGAAGAGTTTCATCTGAGCCCCGAAACACATCCTCAGTTGCTTGGAGGTTCCTCCTTCTGGGTGGTGTAATGTTAACATACTGGAACGCGTAAATCGGGAGCTGCGGGTTCGATTCCCGTTCCAGGATGATGTGATTTTCAAGTTTTCTGAGGCATGCTCACTTGCTTCATCATGAATGATTCTAAAGATTGTCAGCAGTAGCCATCCCTAATTTAGGGCCACTAGTTCTATGAAAGCGGGAGTTTGTTTCAAGGTTTAGCGAACACCTGAGCAACTCTAAGGGGTATAAGCACTCTCCCGTTGTTAATTTAGGGTCACTGGTTCCAGGAAAGTGTGTGTATGTGTGTGTGTGTGTGTGTGTGTGTAAGGGGTGTTCCAGGCTGATAGTGACCACCACGAATGACTCCAAAAGCTATATACTGTATAAGTGCTAGCCCGTCCCTTATGTGAGCGTACTGGCTCTTAGAAAGAAGGAGTTTTTCTTTGGGGTTTAACGACCACCATGAGTAACTCTAAGGGACATAGGCAGTCACCCGTCACTAATTTGGGGCCACTAATTGGAAGAAAAGCAGAGAGTCAGTCCAATGAGACAAGCACAGCACCCATGCCTCGTTCGGGACTCCGACCCCTTGCTCGGAAGACTAGTCAGAAACCTACGCCTCTGAGCACATGGTCCTGGGCGCTGAAGAGTTGCATGAAGGTCATCCGTAGGACAGGCGCATCACTCATATCCGGTGTTTCTTTCAGGCATACATCCAGGGGGGTGAAACCCTCCCGGAAACGAGCATTCGCCCCTCCCCCCGGAGACATTTTAGGTTACCGAGCCAAATTTTAATAAATTCAGGCTATGATGAAAAAGGAAGTTTCGTTTCTTTTTATGCTACAAATATTTCTCCAATTATATATTTTTATAATATTTGTTCAAATGGTACTAGTTATAGTTTATTTTATTAAAAGTGTATTACGACGCATGATATTCTTCAAAATATATAAGTAGACTAATCATACCTAATTGTCTGGGAATCGTGATTCAGGATCAAGAGTGCGTTGAATGCATTTTAATAGATAAAAATTTGAAGCCTGCGGACCCGCCCCCTCCTTTACTGGAAAAAGTTTGTTATCCCTGAAATGTTTGAAGAAGTAAATACTATATCAGGGATGTATATAGAATTTTTCTTCGGAGGGGGGAAGGAAAAAATTGAAGAAAAATTAAAGCCCTTTTTTTTCTAATGCAAATTGATGTTGTTTTTTTTAATTAAGGTATTTTTTTCTAATGTAAATCGCATTTTCATAAAAAAAATGAAACATTTTCCGGGGAGGGGGCAAGCACCATCTAAATGATTGATTGAAGGTTTAACGACCACCGTGAGCAACTCAATGGGCTATAAGCAGTCGCCTGTTCCTAATTTAGGGACACTGGTTCCAGGGAAGGGAGAGAGCCAGTGCCGTAAGACAAACACAACATTCATGCCTCACCGGGATTCGAACCCGGACCCCTTACGGACGAATGATCAGAGGCCAGCGTCTTAGACCACTGCGCCCCCGGGGCGGCACCCTCTAAATGCGCCCCTGTGCTAGATATATAGTAATTACTTCTATATATATAAATATCGTAGTTAAAATTATATATATATATAACAAATGGAAAACTTGCCCCCTCTAAGGTTCCACCCCCCCACCCCCAAGCCAAAAAGTCCTGAAAGAAACGCTGCTCATATCTCATCTGTGAACCGGACCAAAGCCGTCTCGAGTACCAGCAGACCTTAGTGTTCAATTCGTGACGTCACCATCAGGATCATAGCAAACGCTGCCGTGACTGCCATCTTAGCCAGCAGCGAGGTTACAGCGAGGCGATATCAGGATTCTAAGTTTTCGTAACTTGACAATGCCGATTATAAATTTCGGTAAATACAAAGCATTTGGTAAAAATCAGAACGCAGACACTTTATGAGCCATAGGAGCGATGAATTCAGTGATTACTTCATATTTACAAACTAATTCCGATATAAAAGAGCTTTAATTTTTTTTTTCTTTTTACATCAATGGGTTGTTGCTTTGCACATGTAAATTCACCGGTATTACCGTAGTAACCATGCATTTTTTTAAAACAAATTATATTCTACTTCATCCAAAAAGTTAAGGAGAGAAAAAAAGTCAGAACTTTTTATCTGATATGTTTCAAATAAGGAACATTCCACGCATGACATTAAAATTGCCGTCATTGATATGGTAATTCCATATTCTTTCAGAAACACAATATGCGACTGATACATATTTTTTTAATTCAGCATGACGTCCGAAAAGTACAAATCTAAATATTTCATCGAAAACAAGGAAACAGCGCTGAATAAGAAAACGACGTATGATGATTAATGAAGAGTTGCTAAGCCCAATGATTCATGAAACGTTACTTAAAGTGGTCCCACTTAAAATCCCTGCCTTATGTTTTTAATGGTAAATTTTTTTACATATTTTCCTTGCAATGTATTCCCAAAGATGAAAATTTGCACACCGAAAAAACTAATTTTAAGTTATAGTATGGGATACTTAATAGTTGCTAAAACATAACCATAATTATATTAAAAATCAATCATTTTTCTTTGAGTAATGTTCAGACCTGTTAATAGATGGCGCGACCTGTACATTATGACGTCAGTAGACAAACAAATGTTGGATTGCTTAATTATGGTTATGTTTTAGCAAATATTAAGTATCCCACTCTTTAACTTAAAGTAAGTTTTATCGATGTGCGAACTTTCGTCCTTGGGAATACATTAATTGCAAAGAATATATGTAAAGAAGTTTTACCATTGGAAACACAAGGCAGAGATTTTATGTGGAACCACCTTAAGCCTTATACTACATGAAACGTTATTGAATTCTACTCAGTTTAGCGAGAACTATTGTGTTTGCAATAAAATAGCCTAGTTCATTAATTCATAAGAAATATGCAATCTAAATTAATAAAAACACTAACTTCTCTTTTTAATCCTTATAAGCACATCATGCCTTCAGCACTCTCAATACAAGACACACGCGGAACAAAAGACTTCCTTAGTTTTAGTTGCAAAGGGTTCGGTTTGTTATGGCACGGTTGTTGATGTCACAAACGGGAAAATCGCGGAGTTTTAGGCCTGTAGTTCTCGAGACAACTTTGACCGGGCTCGGGCTAAATCTGGGCGACTTGCCACTGACTATCCTAAGACAGATGCTGTGGTCCTTTAGTATTGTACTGCAACGCTCCATCATTTTTGCAATAGATATATGTGATGGAGGTAAAGCTGATTTCTGAAATGTTACAGAAACTCAACTGCTCCCACTCCACTGGTGCACAGTTATAATATTTTGAGTCCTATATATTTTTAGCACGTCTTTTGTAAAAAAAGATCATGCTTCTGTTATCGGTTTGTCCGTCCGTCCGTCTGTACCCACGATATCTCTGCAACTATTAGTCCGATTTTAAAAATTCTTTTTGTATTCGGAAGCTTGAAATATGCAAATGATGATCCTTTATTTCGTTTTTTTTAACGATGTGCAATTTCGCCGGTAGAGGGCGTAAATGCAGATGATGTCGAATTCAAAAATACGTTTTATTCCACATATTTGCTTCTAAACATCCGATTGAAAAAAATCTTTTATCTTTCGATTCCATTTATGCCGAAGAGTATTTTAGATATAGATACTTTTTCAAATTACCCACAGATTTTCCGCTAGAGGGCGTAAAAGTAAATTACATTTTCCCCGATAACTCTTCTTCTAAAACTCCGATTTGAAAATTTTTTTCTTCAGCGGATACATCTCGTGATGGAAAATCTTTTGCACATAATTTGAAATTTTTGGTAAAGAATACTTTGGCCACCAGGGGGCGTAAGTGTAAATTTTTTCTTCTCATGTATTTGCCATAAAATCGGAGCTTCTAAAATATCGATTGAAAAAATTCTTTCGTGGACTGATGCCACTCACATCGATAAATCTTTTCGGAATATTTTCTTCTTAAAATATTGCACAGTTTCCCCGCCAGGGGGCGTAGATCTACATCTTATTTTTATCAATATCTCTACTTCTAGGAGTCCGATTTGAAAAATTCCTTCTTTGTTGGATCTTTGTTGGATAGTGTTTTCCGTGTGACACGTTTTTCATAAAATTTCGAAATTTTCAAGTAATTCATAGACTTTCCGCTAGGCGGCGTAGCGGTAAATTGTGTTTCCCCCTATATCTCTGCTTCTAAATCTCCGATTTGAAAAATTCTTTCTGCACCGGATACAGCTCCTGATGCGAAATCGTTTGCACATAATTTAAAATTTTTGTAAAAAAATAGTTTGGCCACCAGGGGGTGTAAATCTTAATTTCCGCTTCTGTTGTATATGCATCAAAATATGAGCTTCTAAATTTTCGATTGAAAAGAACGTCGTTTGTTGATCGATACTAGTCATGCCGACAAACATTTTAGAAACATTTTCTTCTTAAAATAGTGCATGGTTTCTACGCCAGGGAGCGTAGATGTATATCTTATTTTTGTTAATATCTCTACTTCTAGGTGTCTGATTTGAAAAATTCGTCTTTGTTCGATAGTGTTTCTAATGTGACATGTGGTTCATATAATTTAAAATTTTCAAGTAATTCATTGACTTTCCGCTAGGGAACGTAAATGTAAATTGCGTTTCCCCTTATATCTCTGCTTCTAAATCTCCGATTTTAAACATTCTTTCTGCACCGCATACAGCTCCTGATGGGAAATCGTTTGCACATATTTTCTAATTTTTGTAAGAAATGGTTTGGCCACCAGGGGGCGTAAGTCTTAATTTCCGCTTCTGTTGTATTTGCAGCAAAATATGAGCTCCTAATTCTCGATTGAAAAAAGTCGTTTGTTGACCGATACTACTGATGCCGACAAACTTTTTAGAAACATTTTCTTCTTGTAATAGTGCACGGTTTCTACGCCAGGGGGCGTAGATGTATATCTTATTTTTGTCAATATCTCTACTTCTAAGAGTACGATTTGAAAAATTCCTTCTTTGTTGGATACTGTCTCCGATGCGAAATGTTTTTCTTATAAATTCAAAATTTTCAAGTAAATCATAGACTTTCCGCAAGGGGGCACAAAGGTAAATTGCATTTTCTGCGTTATTTCTGCTCCTGAAGCTCTGATTTGAAAAATTCTCCTTGTATGGCATACAAGACCTGATGGAAAATATTTTTCACATAATTTCTAATGTTTGGTAAAGAATGGTTTAGCCGCCAGGGGGCATAAGTGCTAATTTCTGCTTCTGAAGTATATGTTGCAAAATCTGGGCTCCCGAAAACTAGACTAATTTTTTTTTTCTTGGACCGATACCGCTTATATGGATAGACCTTTTGAGAATACTTTCTTCCTAAAATAATGCATGGTTTTCCCACCAGGGGACGTAAAGTCACATCTTATTTTTGACGATATCTCTGTTTCTAAGAGTTCGTAAGCTCAAGATTCCGTTTACAGCAATATCTGAGGCATTAAAAACCCTATTGAAAATCTTCTTTCTTTGGTCAGATCTATTGTTTTCCATACCGGTTCGCCGCCCCGGTGGCGCAGTGGTCTAAGCGATGGCCTCTGATCATTCGTCCGAAAGGGGTACGGGTTCGAATCCCGGTGAGGCATGGATGTTGTGTTTGTCTTACGGCGCTAGCTCTCTCCCTTCCCTGGAGCCAGTCACCCTAAATTAGGGACGGGCGACTGCTTATAGCCCATTGAGTTGCTCACGGTGGTCGTTAAACCTCCAACCATTCCGGTTCCATTGACTTTGAATAACTTTGATACATTTAATTTGCGTCAGAACGGATTCAAAAGACGTGCTTATTACACCCGAATATGCGGTGTCATCTTTCTTGTTTAACTTCTGGAACAGGAGCCTGAATACGGTCTTTGCTTTCGTGATGAAAGTTTTACTAAAATTTTCAACAGCAGTGCTTCGAAGACATAAGATCCTATTAGGCAATACTTAGATACATGTACTATACTCGCAAATCTCGTGATTCGGAATTGTGATAGCTGAAATAATAGGGGTATGATTCCCGGCGTTACCATAAGAAAATAAGGTAAGTAAAGTAAAAATGAAGGTCATTTTGAAATGCATCAAACATCACTTAATTAAATATTTCCAGCATGCACTGAGCATAATGGATGTGAAGAATGAATAAATAAGGAAAATTTAAAATACACAAAAACGTAAAATTTATTCTCATTAAATCTCTTCAACGTAACATGAAAAATTCATAATGTGCCATCTTTCGATGTCATCAATTGATGGAAATATTTTAAATAGAACAACAGTTGGTCGTAATGGTATTTCGTACTATTTAAAATGAGGCTTGCGCTGATCAAATCCAGAGCAGTTTTTACAAACAAAGATAAAACAAGAAGGTGCTATCACAGGTTATCACGTATGTTAAGCCAAGTGTTCAAGCAGGTACAATTGGGCATCACAGATTATTAAAAATTACAATTTGTTTTATAAGCATATTCTTTGGCTAAAATTAAAAAAAAAAAAGAAAATATCTCATTCTTTTGTGATATCTTATTTCACATGCAATTTCATTTGCTGACCAATTTTGAAGGTCACATTGGGTGATATGACCAGCCACAGCACTGATGATCCAAGGAAAAGCAAATTGAATGCCTTGAAAGTGAGATCTGTGACGAGAGGTAAGTCTTCAATCTGACTCATCACCACAGCCTTCACAGCAAAGTATAGCAGGCATCGCGCTATTTCCATTATTGGAACCCAAGATCTGTGAAAGAAAAAGCACATTTCAGAGTTCAGTGATACCGTGAAAATACTCTAGCTTGCAGTTTGAAGGAAATTTTCGTTGTATGTCGAAATAATTTATTTATTTATTTTGATTTATTTTGTAAAATTTCTGCTGTACAATATTATAGAAAAGTAATATAATACTCAGTATCAATACAATTTGTGCCACAATCGTAAACTACTATACCGTGCAAATTAATTGGGACAAGCTATTTTATTCTCAGAAGTGTAATGTGAGCGCCAGTTAATGTCGGAAACCCACGTAAACCGGTTTTATCAGCTGTGAGGTGGTGTGACTGTTAGAACTTGATAGTAAAAATGTGGTTTGACCGGTTTTAAGCAGGAAATAGGCACTTCAGCTTCAGTTGTGAGCTTTCGTGTGTGACAGGTGGATGTTAGTTTTTACTCTCTGTGAGTACGTGTTGCTTTCGTGTATTGAAAAATGGATATTTCCCCAATGAAGCGTGCAAAAATAATTGCTCTGAAGGATCACACTTCTATGAGAGTGAGAGATATCGCTTCTGCAGTTGGTGTAGGCAAATCAAGTGTATCAAGACTGCTTACGCGATACAATGCATCTGGATCGTCGTCTCCAAAAAGGAGAGGTAAATGTGGAAGAAAACGAAAAACAACTCCACAAACCGATAAATATCTAATCAGAAATAGTAAAATGAATAAAAAACAAAACAAACACCGACCATCAAAAAGATTTATGCCGCCCCGGTGGCGCAGTGGTCTAAGCGATGGCCTCTGATCATTCGTCCGAACGGGGTCCGGGTTCGAATCCCGGTGAGGCATGGATGTTGTGTTTGTCTTACGGCACTGGCTCTCTCCCTTCCCTGGAACCAGTGACCCTAAATTAAGGACGGGCGACTGCTTATAGCCCATTGAGTTGCTCACGGTGGTCGTTAAACCTCCAATCAAAAAAAAAAAAAAAAAAAAAAAAAAAGATTTATTGGCTAGTGGTTGTGATGTTAGTGATTCAACTGTAAGCCGTAGGCTTCTGGAAGTTGGCCGAAAGGCAAGAAGACCAACGAAAAAACAATATTTGAATGCGAAAATGAAGATAAAACGTTTAGCATGGGCCAAAAAATATAAATCAGGGACTGCTGACGACTGGAAAAAGGTAATTTTCAGTGATGAATCTCGTTTATTTGTGCAGGGTTACCAAGCAAATGTCGTTAGACGAAGCAACTGTGAACCCTTAAAACCTGAGCATGTCAAAAAAATTGCAAAACACCCTCTGAAACAGATGTTTTGGGGTATTTTCACATCAAATGGCACTGGAAGCTTATTTCCTGTTCAAGGTATGATGCATTCAGCCAAGTACGTAGAAATATTACAACGTAGGATTGTTCCATTCTTGCAAACTTTTGACGGGACATTTCAACATGACTTGGCCCCATGTCACAATTCGAAATTGGTCAAGAATTTCATGCTGGAAAATCAAATTCATTTGCTTGATTGGCCTGGAAATTCACCAGACTTAAATCCCACAGAAAACTTGTGGAATATTTTGAAGAGACGTTTACGTAAAATGGACTGTACAACCAAAGAACGCATGATAACGAATGCTATAAAAGTGTGGTTCCACGATTATGAAGTCAAAAATATGTGCACTCAATTAGTGGAGTCAATACCAAAACGAATTCAATAGGTCATCTGCTAAAGGAGGACATACTTCATACTAATACAAGTATTTATCAGTGTATATCAAGGCATAGGGATGTAAGGTCAGGTGATGCGTAACATCACAGCCTCTCCTTGACAAATGTCAACCCCGCCTTCTCGTGGTACATCCTGTTCCCACTAAAGGGGCTCTGACGACCGCCAATAGCGGTATAACTATACCATCGGGATTAGAGGAAATTCTATCCCACACTCACCAACCCGCTTGGCCAGCGTGGTGAGTTATGGCCAAACCCCTCCAAAATGATTCCACAACTTAAATCTTGGCCCTCAGTCTCCGGCAGCTGGAATGTACCTGGCCAAGGCAGCGGCCAGTGCGACATGAAGGCAGAGGGTGCTAAGAATCCCCGGAGGACCGGACTAGGCTGCCATCTGATGCTGACCTTGGCTACGTACAACGGACGCTCCCTATCTTCTGATTCAAGGCTTCTTGAATTGGAAGAGGAACTACAAAGGATCAAGTGGGACATCGTGGGGCTAAGTGAGGTAAGGAGAAAAGGAGAAGATCTCATCGAACTGAAAAGTGGACATCTCTTCTACTATCGTGGGACAGATACTGGCAGAACTAGTGGTGTTGGATTTATAATAAACAAGAAACTGAAGGATAAAGTTGTAGAAGTTGAAAGTTCCTCTGACAGAGCTGCACGACTTGTTATCCAACTTTCCAAAAGATACCAGGCTCAGATTATTCAAACTTATGCACCCACCACAAGTCATCCTGAAGAAGAAATTGAAGAATTTTATGAGGAAATTTGTCATCTAAATAATAAAGGTAAGCAGCACTTGAAAATAATTATGGGAGATTTCAATGCAAAAATAGGGCAACGGCAACAGAATGAAACTTCAGTAGGTAAATTCGGTCACGGCAACAGAAACCAGCGTGGAAATACTCTCGTTGAGTTTGCAGAGGCAGAAGGGTTTTTCATCTTGAACTCCTTCTTCAAGAAAAAGCCACACAGGAAATGGACATGGAGACATCCAAATGGGACGACAAGTGAAATTGATTTTATTATGTGTAACAAAAAATTCGTCATAGAAGACTGCAGTGTGCTAAACAAGTTCAACACAGGTAGTGACCATAGATTGGTGAGATGTAAGATGCACCTCAACACCAAACTTGAACGTGGCAAGCTCATAAGACAAACAAAATCTATTGACATAACCAACCTTAAAAAACACCATAATACCTTCAAGTTAGAACTGAAGAACAGGTTCTCAGCTTTAGAAGGCCTAACATCGGAAGAAGTGGACATCTCTGAAGTTAACAGAAAAGTAACCAAAGCTCTTATGGAAACAGCAACAAAATTAGCTGGGTCTAAGAACAAGTTGCATGTAAACAAATTATCAGGAAAAACGAAAATGTTGATGCAAAAAGAAGAGAGATGAGGACAACTAAAGAAGATGTGACTTCCAAAGTGGAATATATAGAGCTATGCAAGACAGTAAGAAAAAGTATCACTGAAGACGTAAGAAAATTCAACTGTGAACTAGTGAGGAAAGCAATTGAAAACAACCAAAGCCTAAAGATAGCAAAGGGACTTCTCAGTAAGGGAAGAAAACAGATTATGGCACTGAGAAAAGAAGATGGTTCTGTAACAAGAAATAGAGGCGAAATTTTGACAAGAGTGAAAGATTTCTACTCCAAATTATATGAAAGGGATGATACATGCACTCCAGACATCATGAAAGATACCAGTACCAGAGTTCCTCCAGTCCTTCCAGCAGAAGTTGCACATGCAATCAAGAACATGAAGCGGGGAAAAGCTCCAGGAGAAGATGGAATTACTGTAGACATCATACAAGAAGCAAGTGGAGAAATTGAAACAGTACTCGCCCAAATTTTCACTCGATGCCTTAATGAAGGAAAGATTCCTGAGGATTGGAACACCGCTACAATGATCCTGCTACATAAGAAAGGTGACATTGAGGATCTCGGAAACTACAGACCTATCAGCCTCCTATCAGTAGTTTATAAAATCTTCACTAAAGTTCTTTCACACCGCTTGAAGGTAACACTGGACATGGCTCAACCGAGAGAACAAGCTGGATTCAGGAGTGGCTACAGCACAATAGATCATATCCACGTACTGAGAGAACTAATTGAAAGAGCGAGGGAATATGAACTTCCATTGTGCATGGCTTTTATCGATTATGAAAAAGCCTTTGATTCGGTGAAACCATCAGCAGTTACAATGGCTCTGAAAACCTGCGGTATTGAAGATGCATACATTAATATTATTAATAACATCTATGAAAATGCAAGTGCAAATATTCGGCTGTTTGAAAATACAACACACATAAAAATTGGAAAGGAGTGAGACAAGGTGACACCATATCTCCGAAGCTCTTTAATGCCACATTGGAGGGTGTTTTTCAGTCGCTGAGCTGGGAAAACAAAGGGATAAAGATTAATGGAGATTATCTAACCCACCTTCGTTTTGCTGATGACATAGTCATTTTTGCAACTACCCCATCAGAGCTGCAGAGTATGATCCAGGAACTTGCTGACAAGAGTAAAGAAGTGGGATTAAAAATGAACTTTCAGAAGACAAAAGTGATGTTCAATGCTTTTACAAGAAATGAAGATTTATTGATTGTTGGAGAAAAGCTGGAGATAACAGACACGTACGTTTATCTTGGACAGCAGATATCAAGTGAGGGTCACATTGATGAAGAAATTAATCGGCGTACAAAACTTGCCTGGAGAGCTTTTGGAAGAAACAGCATAATTTTCAAGAGCAATATGCCATTATGTCTTAAAAGAAAAGTGTTTGATCAATGCATCCTTCCAGTGCTTACGTATGGTGCAGAGACGTGGACCTTAACTAAAAGAGATATACAAAGACTGCAGACAACTCAAAGAAGCATGGAGAGGTGCATGCTTCGTGTAACCAGGAGAGATAAGAAGAGGAACTCGTGGATCCGAAAAATGACAAGAGTGGAAGACATCATGATCAGAGTTAAATCCCTGAAATGGCAATGGGCTGGACATACTGCCAGAAGGATAGATCATCGATGGACAGCCGAAATTTTAGATTGGATTCCAAGGGACAGGAAAAGACCCAGAAGAAGACCACATGGGAGATGGGTGGATGAAATTCGAAAGTATGCAGGGGTGACATGGAGGAGACTGGCACAAGACAGACCGTTGTGGAGGAAACTTGGGGAGACCTTCGTCCAGCAGTGGATTGATAATGGTTGACAATGATGATGATGATGATCAAGGCATAGAATGATATAAAGGCATAGTTTTGGAAAAAAAGAGTGATTTTTTACTTTGTCCCAATTAATTTGCACCGTATAGTAATTGTACAAATAAAGTAAACAAATTCACCAATGAAACTCACGAAACACGACAAATCACCAAAACTTTCACAATAAATACAAATTCTGCACAACAACAACAAAACTCGTTCCATTGAAAATTAATATCAATTGTCAATATGAATAAAATATTATATGATAGTAATAATTAGATGTACAACAAGGGACCAGGAAAAAGGCTGAAATACTGCCTGACAAGTCCCTGATCCCTTTAAATAAAAGCAAAATATCCCAGTCCAGTCAAAACAACGAAAGTAATTTTACAATACTTTTTTTTTTTTTTACAAATCATAAACAAATAAATTCCAATATTCAATTTCCCGTCAAAAAATGATCAAATGTAGAGGATTTTAGGAAGGGAGTGTGTGACAACCCTTAGAAAAAGGAAGCTAGGAGATTTGGGCTAGAGTGCCCGATAGGAAAGTGACACGGAAGCGAAGTAGAAAGGGGAGTAAGACGCCCTTATTTATTACCGGGGGAGGGGGCAGTACCCGGGGTCCGACGACTTAACGTGTCCATCCGACGCACGGCGGATATTTAGTGGATCGAGCGTTCGTACCGGCCTGGGATCGAACCTGAGGTCCTTTCCGTGGCAGTCACGAACGTTGCCCACTAGGCCATCCGCGACGACCTGATTGCAACATCTCGTTCGAGCCAGCTCTTTATACCAAGGGGCGGACAGTTCGGAGGGTGCTGCTCTGTGACCGCATGGGCATTTCACTGACATTTTAATCATTTGCATGTCCCAACCTGTTGCACAAATCCTGTAAGTTTCAAGCTAGTACCAGCCGTCCTGACTGCCACGGAAAGGACCACATTGACATTATTAAACATTAAACCTGTTCGAGCCCACGGAACAGAAAAATCCAACCCACCACGAGTATCATAGGAGTAAGTTGTACGCCGTAATGCAATCAAGTTGGAGTATTATCCTGTAAAAATACGCTTATGGACCATCAGTAGCAATCTGTATTTATGTAGTTGCTCAATATTTAGTAACTCAAATGACGAAAAAGAATCTCCGATCCAACCGAATAATTTAACAATCGGACAAACTTCCTCTGCAACACAGATAAACGAACTGTGTTACGCCTTGTAGTCGCACCCCATATTAAAATGCAGTACTACTATATAGGAAAAATAAAAAAATAGTATAAAATTAACAGAATTCTTAGTGGTAAAAAACCAGAAATCCGCGAAATCATACCAATGCGAAATCTTAAACATAACGCAAGCTGATCCACCTGAGAATCCCATCTGAGAGATTCATGCAGAACTACACCCAAAAATTTTCACTGTGGTCTGGAACTGTAATGCCGTATCATTTAAGTAAACATAACTCAAGTCACAAGGAGCCTGATGGTGTTCACAAAACTCCATCCCAAAACGTAGCAACACGTGTGTCAAAATGTTTGAAAAATATCAATATACCTGGAAACGAACATACTGCACATGCGCAAATTTAATTTGCCGTATTGCGTCTGAGTACAACTCGTGAATCGATACTGTTACCTAATGCGCATGCTCAGTCGATAGCACTGTATCCCAAAGCAAAGATTTTGATCTGACAGGTTGTAACGTACCAGGAGATGTGACGTACCTGCCAGAAGGACGCACACGACATAAAGGCAGATAGGAATCAGAATAAAACGTCCGCGTAGCTCAATTGGTAGAGCAACTTATTCCGGAATGAGGGGACCCGGGTTCGAATCCTGGCGCGGATAAAAATGACGGAGAAATTTACTTCGTTATAATGGCGCCCGAACTATCCGGATGACCCGACCGTTCAAAATCTCGCAATGGTGTGATGTTATTTCCACACCGCGAGATAGGAAAAATCAGAGAATCCCTTTTCCAGCACTTCGAAAAAAAAAAAAAAAAAAAAAAGGGGAGGTACCAGGAGATGTGACGTACCTGCCAGAAGGACGCACACGACATAAAGGCAAATAGGAATCAGAATAAAACGTCCGCGTAGCTCAATTGGTAGAGCAACTTATTCCGGAATGAGGGGACCCGGGTTCGAATCCTGGCGCGGATAAAAATGACGGAGAAATTTACTTCGTTATAATGGCGCCCGAACTATCCGGATGACCCGACCGTTCAAAATCTCGCAATGGTGTGATGTTATTTCCACACCGCGAGATAGGAAAAATCAGAGAATCCCTTCTCCAGCACTTCGAAAAAAAAATAAAAAATAAGGGGAGATGATGTAACGTACCAGGAGATGTGACGTACCTGCCAGAAGGACGCACACGACATAAAGGCAGATAGGAATCAGAATAAAACGTCCGCGTAGTTCAATCGGTAGAGTGACTTATTCCGGAATGAGGGGATCCGAGTTCGAATCCTGGCGTGGACAGAAATGACGGAGAAATTTACTTCGTTATAATGGCGCCCGAACTATCCGGATGACCCGACCGTTCAAAATCTCGCAACGGTGGGATGTTATTTCCACACCGCGAGATAGGAAAAATCAGAGAATCCCTTCTCCAGCACTTCGAAAAATAAAAAAAGGGGGAGATGATGTAACGTACCAGGAGATGTGACGTACCTGCCAGAAGGACGCACACGACATAAAGGCAGATAGGAATCAGAATAAAACGTCCGCGTAGTTCAATCGGTAGAGTGACTTATTCCGGAATGAGGGGATCCGGGTTCGAATCCTGGCGTGGACAGAGATGACGGAGAAATTTACTTCGTTATAAGGTGTGAAGTACTACAGAGGTGAAAACATGTGTCAAAAAGACAAATCTGTGCAGCGAGACATTCTATCCGCGTAGCTTAGTTGGGAGAGTGACTTACTCCGGAGTGAGTGGGCGGGATTTCGATGACCGTCGCGGACAAACTTGTGTTTTCACATTCGTTCCCGTTTGTGGAAAATGGATCCACTTGCCGTTGGGTTCTTCGGAAAATGTGTGATGTTTGTTCCCCACATTGTTTGGACTTACTGAAAAAATTCCTACTTCGCTTCAAACAAAAAAAAATAAAATAAATAAGGAGATGATGTGACGTACTACAGAGGTGAAAACATGTGTCAAGACGACAAATATGCAGCGAGACATTTTGTCCACGTAGCTTAGTTGGGAGAGCGACTTACTCGGGGGGGGGGGGGAGGACAAAATTCTGTTTTCACACAGGGACTAAGACCAGTGTCTTTGTCCCTGTGTGAGAATAGACTGGCAAAGAGCATGATACTTCCGGCATACGTAGAAAGCCGCCATTGTAGGGAGTAGGCCTAACTAGTGTGTTGAGTGTTTCCGCTAATATTTCGGTTCTAATTTTCCTGCTTGTTATTTTATTTTGTTTTTCTTCGGATATAAGCACTTGCTAATTTCAATTTGATCTAGAAAGCGTTAAATATTCCCAAGTGAAGCAATCGGTGTGATGATTTACGAAGTCATACACTCGGTAAGATAAATTAAGCACCGGATTATGTCTAATAGAATAAAGGTTTATACCATCTTGGCACGTAAAATATTTTAATTCTCGCTAAAATACACATCACTTTCGAATATTTACATGTTTTCATCGTCAAGTAGGACACAATTCCTTTCAAATACACACTACACAATTGTGTAATGTGTATTTGAAAAGAATTACACACTACACAATTGTGTAGTGTGTAATTCCTTTATTACAATTGTGTAGCGTGTAATTCCTTTATTACAATTGTGTAGTGTGTAATTCCTTTATTCCTTTACACACTACACTACACAATTGTGTAGTGCAATGGTGGCCAACCTTTTACACACCATGCGCCAATTTTTTCACGTATGAGTTCAGATGCGCCATACAACTCAAGTTTGGGGTTGAAAAATAGGGATAGGGGTAGGGCAGTCTTCGCTTAGCTGAGGAAAATGAATAATTCAATCACGCATTTAAATTAATTAATTAACTTACACCAGTTCCAAAGACACGTTTATGCGAGCACCAATCTACAATAGTCATAAATGATCTCTTTTGTTTACAGACATAATCCACATTTTTAAATGATTTAATTATTGTATGTAAAACAATATCTATTACAGTGGTCATTACTTACCATTAATGAAACTTTTGAGCGTGTTTGGATTTCGCTAGTCTTTCAATGTTTGGTGTTAAATTTGTTACTGAGAGCAGCAGAGAATTCTTCAAATTTGAATCAGTTATTCGCGACCTTTGTAACGTATACTCTAGATTCACTTTCCTTTTGATTTTACTATTTCTGGTTATTTTATTTTTCTATGTAAATTATCTTCTTACTGAACGAGATGTTATTTCTCCCGCTGAATGAGATCTGGCAATGAGTGTAAGTCATGACGTGGTGGTAGCCAGTATAAATAGGCGCGTTCAACGATACCAGAGAGAGCTTTTTGTTGATGTGCGTAGAGAGAGCTGTTGTTTATGTGCCAGAGAGCTGTTGTTTGTGTGCCAGAGAGCTGTTGTTGTATGGTGAGAGCTTTGTTTCGTGTGTAAAGAGATCTTCGTTTATGTGAGAGGAACTTCGTTATATGTGAGAGCCAGATATCGAGTAGTTGTGTGACCGATGACGTGAGTGTGGATAAATAACAGAAGTTTACCAAATAAAAGATTGTCTCAGTAAGTACGTCTTTCTCAGTTCATAGTTTTGTCAGACCTCTGTCTGGCTGTTAGGTTTATTTCATTAGTTGTTATTATTAACAACCAGCATAAGACTTTATTCATCTTAATTACTACTACAACATTACTAGCAGTTAAAAGCTTGTTCATTATTATTATTACTACACTACTAGCAGGAAAGTTTATTCATGATATAATTAACACAACAACCATTAGAAGAAGTATTAGAAGGAAGCTGAATTCATTATACCTTGTTTTGCTTTTAATCAAGTTCATGGACGAAAATGCTTGTTCACATCTGTATGTCGTTCCAAAGCGACATATATAACTTTTTGCAAATTTTCTTAGCTCTGGGAAATGTTCACAGGGTAATGAACGCCAGAAATTAATTATGTCTGAATCATTTTGATCTGGAATCTCACCAAAATTCACTTTTAATAATGAATTTGTTTTTAAATCAATCACTTCCACTTGTATGTTACTAGGCATCTGCATTACGTTTTGTTCACTAAGTGAAAATGGGTTTATAAATGCGAGCATGCAGTTTTCTTCTTTAGCAAAATCATGAAAACGACTTTCAAATGACCCTTGCAATATCTTGATTTTTTCAATATATTTGGTCAAATTGCTATTATCCGCAGCACATTCACTCTGCTCTTTCAAGTGTGGAAATTGAGTCAAATACTCATTTTTTAACTGAGAGATGAACAGTTTTAATTTCATTTTAAATGAACTGATGCTGTTGACTAAGCTAGGAAATAATTTATTCTTGCCTTGCAGTTTTAAATTTAGATCAGTGAGATGGCTAGTAACGTCAACTAAAAATGCCTGATGAAAGAACCCTAGGGTTCTTTCATCAGGTAGTTCATTTTCCTGTTCTAAAAAAAATAGAAAGAGCATTTTTCAATTTCCAAAATCTACTCAGAACCCGTCCTTTAGAAAGCCAGCGTACCTCACAATGAAGGACAAGTTCACCATATTCCAAATCTAACAATTGACAGTATTCTCTGAATTCTCGTCTGTGTAATGCTCTTGTTCTAATTTTATTCACACATTTCGCAACCGGTAGCATAACATGCTGCATATTTAAAGTTTTCCCACACAGTTGCTCTTGGTGTATAATGCAGTGATATTTAATTACAGGACGGTTTAAAAAAATTTCAAGCAAAGTTGTAGGGCCATTGACTTTACCTATCATTGACGGCGCTCCGTCCGTACACACACACTGATGAGTTTTCTATAATCTAATTTTAGATTTTCTAGGCATGATTTTACTTTTTCAAATATGTCTGATCCAAGGAGGTTAGAAGTAAGAGGAGTTGGCAACAGCCCTCTCCACTCCCTGTGCCTCTGGCGTGACGTCACTTTTTATCAGCTGACTACGCCAATGCGCCCAACCTAAGAATCTCCTGTATATCTCTATGGGGAAATCGCGATTTTCAACGGGTTTTTCGGACCCTTACTCTACCCATACAGGCATGAAAAAAAATGACGCTGAAATATTCATTCCCATAATAAAAAATTTCCAGAAAAAACAGGAAAATATGTGTTGGTATTTCTTTAAAAAATTGAACAAAATAATGAGTTTTTGAGCGGAAGTGCATAGTGCGCATGGTTACTTACTGCCCATGTGCAAGTAACCATGTTTAAAATATAACCAAAAGCCTAATGTTAAGAAATAAGAAGTCCGAAATATTCCTTCTTTCCATCCTTGGTTTGCATGCGCTAAGCAAAACTGCTTAAACCACAGAAGTGACGTCACGCCACAGGAAGTGACGTCAGGTGACAGAAACAGCTGATCTGTTTTGGCTTCACTCAAAACGGGACCCTTCACCTCGTCTTCTTCTAACCTACTTAGTCTGATCCTCTCGTTTCACCATGCAGACTCCAGACTGGCAAGTTCTTCAAAGACATGAAAATTATCATCAATTCCTCTTATAAAAATGGTTAACTGAGCAACATCACATGTGTCCGTTGATTCATCCAAAGCTAGAGAACAGAAAGTACAAGAATGGACAAGGTCTTCCAGTTGCTGAGATACATCCTGAGAGAGTTCCTCGATACGTCTCGTAACTGTCTGCTTTGATATAGCAATTTCGTCTGCTTTCATTTCAATACCTTTATTACCAAGATGGCGTGCAAATATTTGGAGACAAGGCTTCACAATTTCTTTCCCGTCAGAAAAAGGTTTCTTTTTTTCGCCAATGCTAAAGCAATTTCATATGACGCTTCTGTCATCGCAAAGTCTTCACAACTTACTTTAGCAAATATATTTTGTCTTCTTCGGATTTCTTCCTTTTTCTTAGTCACATATTCTTTTCGTAACTCAGACCCAAAAACAAGCTTCATTTTTTCTTCTGTGTTAGTCTGATGCTGTGTTTTATAGTGTCTATTAAGATCATGTCTTCTATTATGTGAAAGAGTACTTTCACAAACAATGCAAAACGGTTTTCCTGATGGACTTGCTATAAATAACAACTCATTTTCCCACTGTTCGTTTTCTTTTGCTCTGTGATGGATAAAAGGAATTAAAAAAATAGAAAAGTACAAAACTTTAAAAATCTAAATGTTGAAAAAGAACAAATAGATCACAAGTACGTACGTCGTATCACACAGTCACAGAATATCAGTTATGTGGGATTTGAATTCTATGTTCGCGTTAAGAAACAGTAGTGGCGCTCTTCTTCGACAAACGTCATATATATTTATTCTTGAATCTGTCTTTCAATCACTCTCAATACAAAAACCACGCTAGTACACTCAATAAAACGCTCTCGCAAAAACCCTGCTTCAAACTCCACGCCACAATGGCTCACTCAGTTTCTTCTGCCAGAGGGCGCAGCACTCGTGGGAAAAAGCGCTCTGAAGTAATGTTTCTTAGCAATGTTTACTGGCGACCTGCCAAGGTCAGCCACCTACGGCACGGCGTGAAGTTTGAAGCAGAGTTTTTGCGAGAGCGTTTTATTGGGTGAATCGCACCGTTTTCAATCGTACCACATCTCACTCACGCAGTTTCTCTCTCTCTCTCTCTCTCTCTCTTACACACACACACACACACACACTGTTCACATCCTTCAATTGTAAACTGTCAAAAAAAATCGGCTGAACTGATGAGTAAGAAGGCTGTAGGAATTGAACTGAGAGCACTCAGGTGTTGAAAATATGAAGGTGGATAAATTCAGTTATGGTGCCTACTTCAAAAGAATAAGTAGGCCCAAGGATGCAATGCGCCACTTATAATCATCCAATGCGCCACGTTTGATGCATACGCCACCCACGGTTTGGTCATTCCTGGTGTAGTGTGTATTTGAAAGAAATTGTGTCTTATATTACACTTGATGATGAAACCAAAGGTTTCGAAAGCGCTAATGTATTTTAGCGAAAATTAAAATATTTAACATGCCAAGATAGTATCTATATATTAATTTTATAAGTTTTTTTACTGTGAGTCCTATTTCGAGAGAACAGCTGAACGTAAAGATATGGTTGAGGTATCAAAATAAAGGTCTTACCATGTAGATGTGCCAGTCGAAGAGAAAACTGAGATTGGGGCAACGGTTCGGGCGTTGTGGGGCGACAAGGTTCCCATGTAAAGTCAATTGGAGAAGCGTGCGGTTGACTTTCGATCGCCCGCGGTTGACTCACGCGCTGTTGAAGGCGGAGCATGGAGGGACTAAGACAGTCCAAAGTCCGAAGTCTCTTTTCTGAAGGAACCGTTGGGCAAAGCAACGCTAGTAAGCATTTGTATTAAAGTTCTCATCGGAACAGCGGACACTCTCGAAGACCTGATTGCGTTATGCCGTTGGACTGTGTGTAGTATATATACAATTTAATATTCATTCGATCCAGTTTATTCACTTAGGTGCGGTATAAATAAAGATTCCGTTGATCATTGTTAAGGAAAATATTACGGGCGACTACTTATAGCCCATTGAGTTGTTCACAGTGGTCGTTAACCCTTCAGTAAAAAAAAAAAAAAAAAACGAATCTGGACTTTTGTCTTTACTGAAGTGGTTGAATGAATTTGTCAATCAAATAAACTTTATTTACATTTTTTGTTTCATGTGAGTTTATTCTTTAAAAAAAAAACAAAAAAACTAACCGTCGATTCCGACGGGTGAAGAGTATTCGCAACGCGAATCTCATTCCAACAACATCTACAAACACAGTTCTGACTGAAGATGAGAGTGAAAGAGGGTGCTATCTAGTTGAATTTTTGCACACGATCGAGATGAGTGGACTCACATTTTACGACTGAAAAAGGGTGCAGTCGTGATGCTCATCACTAACCTGGCTGCCCCGATGGCGAAGTGGTCTACGCGCTGGCTTATGATGATTCGTTCGTGCAGAGTCCGAATAATTCGTTCGTGATTCGTTCGTGAAAGGTTCATTCTTCTCAAAAAAGAAAAAAAAAAAAAAAAAAAAAAACTAACCGTCGATTCAGACGGGTTTTGTCTAGTAAACCTTTATTCTATTAGATCTAGAAAGTTCTCAGGCCTTATTCGACGTTTTTTCTACGTAATTCCTGAAGTACATTATACACCGATGACCTATTACTTTATGACCACCCCCAGCCTAGAGAAATTATTGCGCCAGGAAACCGAACGGTGGCGCACGTGAAGTTCACAGAGCAGTATATATATGTAACTCAACAAGAGGACTGGCTTTCGTTTAGTAAAGTGTTCGGAGTCTGAATGGGAAAAGCAGCCGATTTATCGGAGTTTAGTAAAGGACAAATTGTGTTGGCACAGGCACCTCGGAACTACGTTTTTGGAAACGGCGCGGCTTGTGGGTTGTTCATGTGCCGCTGTAGTGAGTACGTATCAGAAGTGGTGCACAGATGGCCAAACGACAAACAGTCGCCCAGCGTGTGTTGCCCGCAGCTCACTGATGCTAGAGAGGAATGGTGACTGTCGCGCCTTGTTCACAGCGACCGCAGGGCCACAGTGCGACAAATCGCCGGCAGCTACAACAGTGGTGATCAGGGCAATGTGTCACAGCACACAGTTCATCGGAGCCTTCTGCGCATGGGCCTGAGTAGTCGAACATCCAGCCGGGTCCCCATGCTCGCTGCACGTCATCGGCAACAACCCATGAAACGGGCCCAAGATAATCAAGATTGGACCGTGGATGATTGCAAGAAAGTGGCTTGGTCTGACGAATAAAGATTCCTGGTGCATCACGTAGACGGTCGAGCATGGATACGCCGATTACCAACGGGTTCGATGGCACCTGGATGCACTGTTGGGCGGAAACAGGTAGGCGGCGGCGGCGGCGGCGGCGGTGTTATGCTGTCGGCGATGTTTTATTGGGACGCTTTAGTCCCCATTATCCCAATAGCACAATCCCTCACAGCTGTCAGGTATCTGAACATAGTTGCGGACCAAGTTCACCCATTCATGGCAACTGCGTTCCCTGCTGGTGATGGCCATTATCAACATGATAATGCGCCATACCATACTGCCAGAATCGTGAAGGAGTGTTTCGAGGAACTTGCTGGTGACTTTCTGTTAATACTCTGGCCTCCAAATTCACCTGACATGAACCCAATCGAGCATTTGTGGTTCGACTTGGAAAAGCGGGTTCCTGCTAAATCACCACCACCCCGAATTGTAGTGGAACTGGAGGACCTGCTGTTGACATTATGGTACCAGATACTCCAGGATACCTATCGCCACCTCATCGAATCGATGCCTTGCCGAGTGGCCGTTGTTTTGCGGACTGAAGGTGTCCTACAGCTTATTAGGTGGGTGGTCATAATGCAATGACTCATCGGTGTAAGTTGAATCAAACATTCTTAATTTCAAATCTGCATTTGTTCATTGCCAACTCTCCGCCGCCCATTAATAGATGGCGCTGCTCGTTCAGTTGGTCTCAGTCGTTTCAGAACCTCGAGCATTACGTTTGCCAGTCTGAAGTGAAGGTGTTCCTTTGTCATGATGTCATGATTAGTGAAATGGTACACAGTCTGATATCTAGATCGCCTCTTCAAAAATATTTCTATGAATTCCTTAGATGAGTTAAAAAGTTTTAAACGAGGGTTTTAGCAGCGGCGAGTTTAATTTGAAAGGACACGAACTCACTGAGAATGACGTCATCGCCGAGAACGAGGAATCGCGTCTATCGCGCAAGCCTTTACCACTTCCGACGGGCATGCGTATTGATGACGATTGACATGGCTGTATTCAGAGGTTTGGTACTGCAATGCAAGAACGACACTGACGTCATAAGTGGACGTTATCTCAGTCTGTGTTACAGTAGAAGCATTCCAAAACATGTTCAAGGAGCAACACGTCCGTTTATTGCTTTCGCTATCTGTCATCACTTGTTGCTAAGCAGCATGTTACCTCATTATTAGTTTTAGTGCCTACACACAGCACAGGTGGAGCTGCTGTCTACATGATGTTTCTTAAAGGGCGCAAATGCTGTCACATCTGCTTGCTTTGCTTGTTGTTTTGCGGCCGTATTAGTGAATGTGCGCTGGAGACATGACTCCGACATTTCACCGCAGTCTGGAATTTTCTCTCTGCTGTGAATTTATTTCCTGCCTCACAAGAAGAATTAGAAATTTGTGGGAAATGTTTAAAATGGATAGAATGTGACAGGACGAACAGATTGAGAGTAAGCTCACGTACAATGGGCGTTATCATAACATTAAATAATAATTAAATTAACTCCACAAGAATCTAGACAAACTTCTCCAACGAGTTTCTTTCAAACTGATCACGCAAGCTGGTTTTGTAAACTTCTTAATATTAACGTTCTTAAGTTGCAAAACATTGCTCAGGGTAAAATGATACCTAATCTCAGAAATGTTTTACTCTTTTAAAGCTACCTTTTAACCTTGGAAATCAAATTCGCTTCGAAATTTGAGTGTCTTCACGCGCGTTGTTTCCTCCTTTTCCATAAAGACTCTGGAAGTGTGGGCGGTTGCACCATAATGGCGAAGAAATTTTTTTATCCAACTTTGGAATCGATTTCTCTAATATTTTGCAATGGGACTTGAAACCGAAGGTTTCTGTAAAGCAAATAAAGTTGACAATCCCTTAGCGTGAGAGTGCGCACTAAATACTATTCCTCTTCGAGCGTAGCAATTAATGAAAATTTCCTGCATCATCCCAGTGAGGACAATCCACGAGAAGGCGTCAGTAGTCAGACCAAAGGATATACCTTATACCAAATGGCAAATTGCCTTATAACTCGTTTGTATATACACTATCTACCAACAAGTAATTGGACAACCCTGCAATCGACTATATCTGCGGTCCTGATAAACGTCACGGCCGCCGCCGTTAAATATCGTTTGGGAAAAAGCAACGCAACCAGTCGTATGCAAGATGCCACGCAATTCTGAGCTCTCTGATTTCGAGAAAGGTGTAATCGTCGGGTATCACAGAAATGGTCAATCCATACGTGACATATCCGGCGAGTTGAAGTACCCAAAATCGACAGTGGCCTACTTGATTGACAAGTGGAAGATGAGAGGTGACTGTCGGAATGTGCCCCGACTCGGCAGACCCACGAAACTAGGAGTTGGAGACCGACGGGTGCTGGCCAGAGAAATTCGGAAGAACCGCACCAAATCGATGGGCCACATCCGCGAGGAGTTTCAACAGGCATCCGGGAGTGTTCTTTTGATGAATACCATCCGTAAGGAAGCCCATCTGCTCGGTTATCATGGACGTGCTGCCGCCGACAAACCTTTGATCACAAAGTCCAATAGCGCTGCTCGGCTAACATGGTGCAAAGAACGTCGACAGTGGACCGTTGAACAGTGGAAACAGGTTCTCTGGAGCGACGAATCAAGGTTCACCCTCTACCGTTCAGATGACAGGGTCTGGGTTGGCGTCTGCCTGGAGAACGCCTCCTGCCGGAATGTATTGTGCCAACTGTGAAGTTCGGTGGCGGTGGAGTTATGCTATGGGGTGTTTCTCCTGGTATGGCACTGGACCCTTGGTCGCAATTCCTGGTAGACTCAACGCCGAGACCTACTGCACCATTTTGGATGACCATGCGCTTCCTACGTTGTGGCAGTTTTACGGGGTGGACCCATGTTAATTTCAGGATGACAATGCCACCTGTCATGTTGCGAGGTCCACCATGGATTGGTATGGTGACAATGGGGTTAATCGAATGGACTGGCCTGCGCAGAACCCGGATCTTAACCCTATCGAGCACTTCTGGGACGAGTTGGAGCGTCGACGTAAGGGGTGCCCCCACCGTCCGAAATCGGTGCAGGAACGGCTAGCAGTCGTACAACGCCTGGTTGAGAGTATGTCCCGGAGAGTCGCATCTGTAATCGCCGCTCGTGGAGGCTCCACTAACTATTGAAGGTGAATAAACTTCGTTTTTCTATGCTATCACAGGTGTCCAATTACTTGTTGGTAGATAGTGTATATTTTGACTGAGTGTTTGACGATCACCTAGAGCAACTCAGTGGCCCATAAGCAATCACCCGTCTCTAATTAAGGCTACTGGTTCCAGCGCCGTATGACAAACACAACATCCATGCCTCCCCGGGATTCGAACCCGGACCCGTCTCGGGCGAATGATCAGAAGCCATCGCGTGTACCACTGCACCACCGGGGTGGCGTTTATGTACTTCTTCGTCTTTATCAGGAAACTGACTGTATGTTACAATTATTATTATTGTTATTTTGTTTCCCAGTTTAACGACCACTTTGAGCAACACTGAGTACTATGACAGTAGCCCATCCCTAATTTAGGGCCACTAGCTCCACAGGAGGAACATAGCCAGCGCCATCGGACAAACACACCACTCACGCCTAAATCCGGGGCTCTCAAACTCGGGCTCATCTGGAGTGAATGGACAAAAGTCAGGGCCGTATATCACTAAGCTATGTGAGCAGCGACTACGTCCTAACTGATAATTACATCGAAAGACGTGCAGTTTGGAGTTGTAAGCGAAAGAATAGGTGAATTTACACTGAGATCATCTAGTAGAAAGTAAGTGGGAACCACTGGCTCTTTGCATTTTTGAAAATAACAGTTTGCTCATAGCTCAACGAGATACTGTTCGAAACAATTCTGTTGTGAACTTATTCCAAATGACAGTATTTTTTGCCCAAATTAAAACATGTGACACAATGAACTTCCTCCTTCTTTGACCAGATGAAATTTTTTTAAGCAGAAGTCTAACGAGGCATGATTAAAGAAAGCAAAAGACATTTGTAGCAGCAACAAATAAAAAAGGAAAGCAACCTAGGTTTTTAAGACGTGAAAACAAACATTTATTGTCGACTGCTAATACGTTCCATGTTCATGATGTCATTGTTAGAGATGAACATGCCTCTCCCGTGAAATTTAAAATGCACAGCCCCCCCCCCCCCGGTGCAGGGGTTTAAGCTCTAGCTTTTGATCATTCGTCCGATATGGGTCCGAGTTCGAATCCCAGTGAGGCACGAATTTTGCATTTGTCTTACGGAATTGGCTCTCTCTCACCTCCCTAGAGCCATGGTCCTAAATTAGGAACGGGCGACTGCTTATAGCCCATTGAGTTGCTCATAGTGTTCGTCAAACCTCCAGTCAAAAAACAAAAAAAGAGCTTCGTATCAGCATTAAAACGTTTTACAAAAGCTAACTTTTTGAACAAAAAAAACATTCATAATATGAGCTTTCTAGCAAAAAGCAACTTCGGGAATATACAGTAATTTGCAAAAGTTTAAGACCACCTGTTGGTATTAGGAGATTTCTGTCGATTTGCGTCAGCTACTGTCTGTATTACTCAACTTCCTGTCGGTGTTGCATCATGCTACAGCGGCAGCTGTTGATAGAGTTGGGCGAAGCGTGCGAGCGTCAGTTTGCTTCTGGTTTTCATGCTAATGAGAGGTTTTGTACATATTTTCTATATAGCGAAAAATGGGCGAAAAAGCGTCATTAAGTGTTACTCAGAGGGCATGAATAGTGACTTTATATCATGAAGGATACTCAGAACGTGACATGAGCAGAAATATGAATGTGAGAAAGACTGCTGCTCATAATACGATCATGAGATATCGAGATACACGTGAATTTAGCGACAGAAAGTGAAGTGGACGTCTAAGGGAAACAACCCCATGTGATGACTATACCATAAGGCGAATAGTTCTGCGTACTGCGAGAAGTTCGTGCAAGAAAATCAAGGCCTTTCTACATTCAGAAGGGTCTGATATCATAAATGTCAGCACTGTTTTTAGACGTCTTAGCAATGGATTAAAGTCTTATAAGCCTGCACATAAACCTAGACTAACCTCTGTCATCAAAAAGAAGAGACTCCAGTTTCCGATGCCTCATCAATCGTGTACTGCTGAGAATTGGATCCAAAATTTTTTTCCCGATGAATCAGCTGTACTTCAATTTGAATCACGTGAAGTGCATGTTCAACGATCAAAAGGCAAAAGATTTGATGAAAAATACACCGTTAGCACCGTGAGACATACGCCTAGTTAGATGATATGGGGTGCTATGTCAGCATCCGGTACTGCTTCATTATCCTTTTTGCCAACAAATACTACCATGGCTGGTGCCTTTTGTGTGGAAATGTTTCGTGAGAAGCTTTTAACTCATATGCAAGTGCACAGGTACAAAATCTTCATGCATGATGGTGCTCCATGCCACAGATCAAAGACAATAAAGGACTACCTGCAGAGGAAAAACATAACTGTGCTTGACTGAGATGGTAATACTCCCAACCTTAACCCCATCGAAAATTTGTGGACAATTTTAAAAGACAAGGTAGCAAAAAAATAGCCATAAAATTCGCAATCTTTGACATCGCGATAAAGTACGTGTGGGGCAAAGACATTTCAGGTGACTACTACAAATCCCTCATTGGAAGTATGCAACATTCTATTCTGTCCGTTATAGAAAACAATGGTGGCCATACAAAGTACTGATTTCGGTCTTTTTATGTTCCAAAGAATGTACGTACTCATCTGGGGTGTATTTTTTTCAAATCTCTCTGAGTAGTAATTAGTTGTTTCTTTGAAAATCTTAATTTTCAATAAATTGACAGGTGGTCTTAAACTTTTGCAAATGACTGTAGATAAATGTTTGAGAATTACACGGTTGTCTTAAAATAAAAGAAGGAAAAAGGTAAAAAAATATAACCTTCTTCCGTTTAAACAATTAGAAAACGTGCCATGTCACTAACTTCAAATTAAGGTGATTCGTAACAACTTAATACCAGTCATGTTCCAAGTACTGACCTCCATTAGTCAACATCCGTTAATTGTGTATTCACTGCGAAGGTCAGACGACGTACTTAAAACGCTCGTGGGTGTAAATACACCGAGGGAAAAGATATTGCATAATAGTATGGCAAACATTTAGGAACTGCGTTTTAAGTGAGTTTTGACATTTTGATGTTTGTCGGACGGAATGCTTCTAGTAATTACAACTGTTCAGTTTTATATATCACACTAGCTGGGGTACCCGGTATCTTCCGGGTAAATATTCGTTGAATCACCAAGTTCAGCTGGTGAAATTTTATGAATGAAAAATATATTCCTGCCATTTTCCAGTAAATTTATTTTAATTCGTTTATGTTATTGCTTTTTGGTAAACAATATTTTTCGTTTTTCCATTGGCAGCAAAAATGTAGAATTTTTTTTGGATTCCCAACCCTTGAACAGGCGACATAGAGTTGTCCGTGTCAATTTACATAACATTATATTTCTGCCTGATGGAGCAGCCTGTTGGTGGTGAAAGTTAGCTTAAATCTAAAAAATGGAACTTTTTATGAAAATTTTGTATGGGGCCACTTGACTCCGGGCTCTGACCTCTTACGAAAACCGTCTACGGTCAAAGTACCATGACATAGTATACCAAATTTGGTGGTTCTAAAATTAAAACTGAAGATTTTCCGAAAATTTTGTGTTGGAACCCCTTGAATCCAGGCTCCGACCCCTTCTAAAAACCGTCTACGGTCTACGATAGAGTACCATGAGATAGTATACCGAATTCGGTGGTTCTAAATTGAAAACTGTAGAAATTTTCTCGAAAATTGTGTATGGGGGGCCTCTTTACCACCGGCTCCGACCCCTTCCAAAAACAGTTTATGGTCTAAGTCAAATGTAACATGAGATAATATACCAAATTTGGTTGTTGTAAATTGAAAGCTGTAAAACGTTTTATGAAAATTTTGTATGGCAACCCTTTGACCTCCGAGCTCCGACCCCTTCCCAAAACCATCTGCGGTCTGAGTCAGAGTACCATGAGATAGTATACCAAATTTGGTGGTTTTAAATTGAAAACTGTAGAAATTTGAACTAAAATAACGAAAATTTTGTTTGGGGGGACATCTGCGAGCTGTGATTGTTGACCAACGCGTTGTTAGGTAGGTGTTCGTAATGTAAAGCTAAGTCAGTGTAAAATTTCTTTCCTAGGCGTCTGCGATCCGTGATTGTTGACCATCGCGTTATTAGGTAGGTGTTCGTAATGCAAAGCTAACTCAGTGTAAAATTTATTTCCTAAGCGTCTTCGAGCCGTGATTGCACAGAAAGGTTGACCAACGCGTTAATAGGTAAGTGTTCGTAATGCAAAGCTAACTCAGTGTAAAATTTCTTTCCTAGGCGTCTGCGAGCCGTGATTGCACAGAAAGGTTGACCAACACGCTATTAGGTAGGTGTTCGTAATACAAAGCTAAGTCAGTGTAAAATTTCTTTCCTAGGCGTCTGCGAGCCGTGATTGTTGACCAACGCGTTGTTAGGTAGGTGTTCGTAATGCAAAGCTAACTCAGTGTAAAATTTCTTTCCTAGGCGTCTGCGAGCCGTGATTGCACAGAAAGGTTGACCAACACGCTATTAGGTAGGTGTTCGTAATACAAAGCTAAGTCAGTGTAAAATTTCTTTCCTAGGCGTCTGCGAGCCGTGATTGCACAGAAAGGTTGACCAACACGCTATTAGGTAGGTGTTCGTAATACAAAGCTAAGTCAGTGTAAAATTTCTTTCCTAGGCGTCTGCGAGCCGTGATTGTTGACCAACGCGTTGTTAGGTAGGTGTTCGTAATGCAAAGCTAACTCAGTGTAAAATTTCTTTCCTAGGCGTCTGCGAGCCGTGATTGCACAGAAAGGTTGACCAACACGCTATTAGGTAGGTGTTCGTAATACAAAGCTAAGTCAGTGTAAAATTTCTTTCCTAGGCGTCTGCGAGCCGTGATTGTTGACCAACGCGTTGTTAGGTAGGTGTTCGTAATGCAAAGCTAACTCAGTGTAAAATTTCTTTCCTAGGCGTCTGCGAGCCGTGATTGCACAGAAAGGTTGACCAACACGCTATTAGGTAGGTGTTCGTAATACAAAGCTAACTCAGTGTAAAATTTCTTTCCTAGGCGTCTGCGAGCCGTGATTGCACAGAAAGGTTGACCAACACGCTATTAGGTAGGTGTTCGTAATACAAAGCTAAGTCAGTGTAAAATTTCTTTCCTAGGCGTCTGCGATCCGTGATTGTTGACCATCGCGTTATTAGGTTGGTGTTCGTAATACAAAGCTAACTCAGTGTAAAATTTCTTTCCTAGGCGTCTGCGAGCCGTGATTGCACAGAAAGGTTGACCAACACGCTATTAGGTAGGTGTTCGTAATACAAAGCTAAGTCAGTGTAAAATTTCTTTCCTAGGCGTCTGCGATCCGTGATTGTTGACCATCGCGTTATTAGGTAGGTGTTCGTAATGCAAAGCTAACTCAGTGTAAAATTTATTTCCTAAGCGTCTTCGAGCCGTGATTGCACAGAAAGGTTGACCAACGCGTTAATAGGTAAGTGTTCGTAATGCAAAGCTAATTCAGTGTAAAATTTCTTTCCTAGGCGTCTGCGAGCCGTGATTGCACAGAAAGGTTGACCGACGCGTTATTAGGTAGGTGTTCGTAATACAAAGCTAACTCAGTGTAAAATTTCTTTCCTAGGCGTCTGCGAGCCGTGATTGCACAGAAAGGTTGACCAACACGCTATTAGGTAGGTGTTCGTAATACAAAGCTAAGTCAGTGTAAAATTTCTTTCCTAGGCGTCTGCGAGCCGTGATTGTTGACCAACGCGTTGTTAGGTAGGTGTTCGTAATGCAAAGCTAACTCAGTGTAAAATTTCTTTCCTAGGCGTCTGCGAGCCGTGATTGCACAGAAAGGTTGACCAACACGCTATTAGGTAGGTGTTCGTAATACAAAGCTAAGTCAGTGTAAAATTTCTTTCCTAGGCGTCTGCGAGCCGTGATTGCACAGAAAGGTTGACCAACACGCTATTAGGTAGGTGTTCGTAATACAAAGCTAAGTCAGTGTAAAATTTCTTTCCTAGGCGTCTGCGATCCGTGATTGTTGACCATCGCGTTATTAGGTAGGTGTTCGTAATACAAAGCTAACTCAGTGTAAAATTTCTTTCCTAGGCGTCTGCGAGCCGTGATTGCACAGAAAGGTTGACCAACACGCTATTAGGTAGGTGTTCGTAATACAAAGCTAAGTCAGTGTAAAATTTCTTTCCTAGGCGTCTGCGATCCGTGATTGTTGACCATCGCGTTATTAGGTAGGTGTTCGTAATGCAAAGCTAACTCAGTGTAAAATTTATTTCCTAGGCGTCTGCGAGCCGTGATTGCACAGAAAGGTTGACCAACACGCGTTAATAGGTAGGTGTTCGTAATACAAAGCTAACTCAGTGTAAAATTTCTTTCCTAGGCGTCTGCGAGCCGTGATTGCACAGAAAGGTTGACCAACGCGTTATTAGGTAGGTGTTCGTAATACAAAGCTAACTCAGTGTAAAATTTCTTTCCTAGGCGTCTGCGAGCCGTGATTGCACAGAAAGGTTGACCAACGCGTTAATAGGTAGGTGTTCGTAATACAAAGCTAACTCAGTGTAAAATTTCTTTCCTAGGCGTCTGCGAGCCGTGATTGCACAGAAAGGTTGACCAACGCGTTATTAGGTAGGTGTTCGTAATACAAAGCTAACTCAGTGTAAAATTTCTTTCCTAGGCGTCTGCGAGCCGTGATTGCACAGAAAGGTTGACCAACACGCTATTAGGTAGTGTGACGTGCCTGCCAGCAGGACGCACACGACATAAAGGCAGATAGGAATCAGAATAAAACGTCTGCGTAGCTCAGTTGGTAGAGCTACTTGTTCCGGAATAAGCGGCCTCGGGTTCGAATCCCGGCGTAGACCAAAAATGACGGAGAAATTTACTTCGTTATAGTAGGTGTTCGTAATACAAAGCTAACTCAGTGTAAAATTTCTTTCCTAGGCGTCTGCGAGCCGTGATTGCACAGAAAGGTTGACCAACGCGTTAATAGGTAGGTGTTCGTAATACAAAGCTAACTCAGTGTAAAATTTCTTTCCTAGGCGTCTGCGAGCCGTGATTGCACAGAAAGGTTGACCAACGCGTTATTAGGTAGGTGTTCGTAATACAAAGCTAACTCAGTGTAAAATTTCTTTCCTAGGCGTCTGCGAGCCGTGATTGCACAGAAAGGTTGACCAACGCGTTATTAGGTAGTGTGACGTACCTGCCAGCAGGACGCACACGACATAAAGGCAGATAGGAATCAGAATAAAACGTCTGCGTAGCTCAGTTGGTAGAGCTACTTGTTCCGGAATAAGCGGCCTCGGGTTCGAATCCCGGCGTAGACCAAAAATGACGGAGAAATTTACTTCGTTATAGTAGGTGTTCGTAATACAAAGCTAACTCAGTGTAAAATTTCTTTCCTAGGCGTCTGCGAGCCGCGATTGCACAGAAAGGTTGACCAACGCGTTAATAGGTAGGTGTTCGTAATACAAAGCTAACTCAGTGTAAAATTTCTTTCCTAGGCGTCTGCGAGCCGTGATTGCACAGAAAGGTTGACCAACGCGTTATTAGGTAGGTGTTCGTAATACGAAGCTAACTCAGTGTAAAATTTCTTTCCTAGGCGTCTGCGAGCCGTGATTGCACAGAAAGGTTGACCAACGCGTTATTAGGTAGTGTGACGTGCCTGCCAGCAGGACGCACACGACATAAAGGCAGATAGGAATCAGAATAAAACGTCTGCGTAGCTCAGTTGGTAGAGCTACTTGTTCCGGAATAAGCGGCCTCGGGTTCGAATCCCGGCGTAGACCAAAAATGACGGAGAAATTTACTTCGTTATAGTAGGTGTTCGTAATACAAAGCTAACTCAGTGTAAAATTTCTTTCCTAGGCGTCTGCGAGCCGTGATTGCACAGAAAGGTTGACCAACGCGTTATTAGGTAGGTGTTCAGAATAAAACGTCTGCGTAACTCAGTTGGTAAAATTTCTTGTTCCTAAGCGGCCTCGGGTTCGAATCCCGGCCGTGATTGCACGGAGAAAGGTTGACCAACGCGTTATTAGGTAGGTGTTCGTAATACAAAGCTAACTCAGTGTAAAATTTCTTTCCTAGGCGTCTGCGAGCCGCGATTGCACAGAAAGGTTGACCAACGCGTTAATAGGTAGGTGTTCGTAATACAAAGCTAACTCAGTGTAAAATTTCTTTCCTAGGCGTCTGCGAGCCGTGATTGCACAGAAAGGTTGACCAACGCGTTATTAGGTAGGTGTTCGTAATACGAAGCTAACTCAGTGTAAAATTTCTTTCCTAGGCGTCTGCGAGCCGTGATTGCACAGAAAGGTTGACCAACGCGTTAATAGGTAGGTGTTCGTAATACAAAGCTAACTCAGTGTAAAATTTCTTTCCTAGGCGTCTGCGAGCCGTGATTGCACAGAAAGGTTGACCAACGCGTTATTAGGTAGTGTGACGTGCCTGCCAGCAGGACGCACACGACATAAAGGCAGATAGGAATCAGAATAAAACGTCTGCGTAGCTCAGTTGGTAGAGCTACTTGTTCCGGAATAAGCGGCCTCGGGTTCGAATCCCGGCGTAGACCAAAAATGACGGAGAAATTTACTTCGTTATAGTAGGTGTTCGTAATACAAAGCTAACTCAGTGTAAAATTTCTTTCCTAGGCGTCTGCGAGCCGCGATTGCACAGAAAGGTTGACCAACGCGTTAATAGGTAGGTGTTCGTAATACAAAGCTAACTCTGTGTAAAATTTCTTTCCTAGGCGTCTGCGAGCCGTGATTGCACAGAAAGGTTGACCAACGCGTTATTAGGTAGGTGTTCGTAATACGAAGCTAACTCAGTGTAAAATTTCTTTCCTAGGCGTCTGCGAGCCGTGATTGCACAGAAAGGTTGACCAACGCGTTATTAGGTAGTGTGACGTACCTGCCAGCAGGACGCACACGACATAAAGGCAGATAGGAATCAGAATAAAACGTCTGCGTAGCTCAGTTGGTAGAGCTACTTGTTCCGGAATAAGCGGCCTCGGGTTCGAATCCCGGCGTAGACCAAAAATGACGGAGAAATTTACTTCGTTATAGTAGGTGTTCGTAATACAAAGCTAACTCAGTGTAAAATTTCTTTCCTAGGCGTCTGCGAGCCGCGATTGCACAGAAAGGTTGGCCAACGCGTTATTAGGTAGGTGTTCCTAATGCAAAGCTAACTCAGTGTAAAACCTTTGTTTTTTAACGCTTTCCAACCGTATGTTGGCGTATATGCTCCAGCTGTGTCCGTCCGTCCGTCTGTCTGTCTGTCTGTCTGTCTGTCTGTCTGTACAATAACTCGCGTACAAATGGTTCGATTACGATGAAATTTTCGTATGTGGTAGAACTGGGTACAAACCCTGTTTAAAATGGGCGAAATGGAGTCAAAGGTCAGGACACAGGAGTGGGATCCATTCCATCGCCCTTATGCGCCATAACTTACGTAAAAACGATTCGATTGCGACAAAACTTTATCATGTTGGTCGGGAGGTACACTGAACCGGTTCTGTTGAATATCATCGAAATGGAGTCAAAGATCAGTACGCAGAAGCGAGATTTATTCCACAGGCTATATCCTCATAACTTGACTAAAAATGCTTCGATTGTGATGAAATACAATGCGTTGTTCCGTAACGACTTTGGAAGCAGTTCCGCCAAAAACGCTGTTTGTCAGCAATTGCGGGCAGTGCGCATGCGTGAGATTCGTTAGCCATTATTTTCGCACGATGACTTCCGTGAAAATTGCCCGATTTAGATGGGATTTTTAATTAAAAAGCGGCTTATATGTGGTAGCTCTTGATAATAGAAATAGGTAACACGGACACAAAGAGATTTAATTTTGATATATGTGAACCTCAAACGTTATACCATAGGTTATTCCCCTCAAAACCAAGGCATTTTCCTATGATTTCTGGTATGTTGAAGAAGTATCATAATCAATGCATTGCATGATTTTACTAACATGGTTGCTTAACTCCATGTTTCAGAAATTTCTTTTTGTGGAGGAACTGAACATGATAGACAAATCTGATCACCACTTTTGAAATCAGTAGCAGGCAACAAATATCAAACAATAAAATTGTTGTAGATCTGTAATCGTTTGCCCATTCAGCTTATATAGATAAAAGTGTGTGCTCCCACTCTTAGGGAAACTTCGCATTTTCAACACACTTGTTCTTCCGTAACGTTTTAGAGTGAATTAATAGAATTAAGAATAAATTTACAAACTTAAAATTCCTTACCTTCCATCAAATATGGCTCCAAAGGCTATCGTACTGATTGTTATGAAGAAACTCACGCTAATAGCAGTCAGTCTGGGAAGTTCCTAAAAAACAAGAAAAAAGAAAAAAAATTGTTACAAAACATCAGGAGATATAGAATTTTCCATTATTCCATTCCAACAAAATCCCTTTCTCCTCTGCTAGAAGTCTCATGTTGCTTGAAGCATTAATAAATCGCAAGTAAATTAGGAAATTGCTTTCCGTCATTCAAAATATATTTATCAGCACTTTCAAATTTTGAAAGATGTTTTTTAGTGTGCATGTAATGAACTTTTATTTTAATGAAAGCGCATTCTATGATACCAGCTAAGACACTTTTGCTCCATATAGCTGTAAAATTTTCGGAAAGATCGTTTACACAGGACGTTCACGCATTTTTAGAACGTTTTTAATAAGAAATTACAGAAAATAAAATAAGTTCAAAGAATTGAAACTGGCAACAGCGTGTTACTTAATTCGCTGTTAATAACAGGGAATTAAGTTTCAAAAAGTTCAAAAATGAGATCTGATAAAGCCTTGGACATCGTTCCTCAGTATTTTGCACACATAGGAAGCACACGGAACTTCATCCACCAGAAAACCCTTGTCATTCAAGATTCATGGCCAGTAATATAGCCTTAAGAGTTAGAGAATCCGTTTTTAGAAACAATATTTTCCGCCGAACCCATCTGTATTTCTTTTTGTTCCCTTGAAATTTAAAAAATAACATAAGGCAATTTAAAAAATAACGTAAATAGCCTTAAAAAAATTACTCAAAGAATTCTCGAATGAATTTGAGTATTTTTCATATGCTTTTTTTCACATTTTTACAGTGAAATGCCAGTTTATTAAGTGCGCCATGTTGCGCTTCACTTAATTTGTAAGCCTCGTGCGGAAAGGTTGGAAATGCCTTCCTTTAATTGTAAGCCTCGTGCAAAAAGGTTGGAAATGCCGAATGGTTGGAAATACCTTCCTTTAAATTGTAAGCCTCGTACGGAAAGGTTGGAAATGCCGAAGTGACTGAGTCACGCAATTGCCTTATAACGAAGGAAATTTCTCCGTCATTGTTGTCCACGCCGGGCATCGAACCCAAGTCCCCTTATTCCGGAATAAGTAGCTCTACCAACTGAGCTACGAAGACGTATGTTCTCGCTGCTATCTGCCTTTATCTCATGTGCGTCCTGCATGGCAGGCACGTCACATGACCCACGGGTCATCCGGGACCATGTGCCACTGTAGGCAGTCATCCGTTGAAGAACTTACTTTGGAGAAATCCCAGTCAATTTTAATGTGTGGAACGTAACATCACACACATTTATTTTTCGAAGCGCTGACGAAGGGATTCTCTTATTTTTCCTCTATCACGGTGTGGAAAGAACGTCACAGCATTGCGAGAACTTTAACGGCCAAGTCATTCTTGAAGTTCGGGCGCCAATATAACGCAGTAAATTCCTCCGTCATTTTTGTCCACGCCGGGCATCGAACCCGAGTCCCCTTATTATGGAATAAGTCGCTCTACCAACTGAGCTACGCAGACGTATGTTCTCGCTGCTATCTGCCTTTATGTCATGCGCGTACTGCATGGCAGGCACGTCACAGCCTGTAAATTGGACGGCGGCACATCGCTCCAGAGTGCACGATGCGGTTTAAGTCCGGAGACTGTGAAGGACGCTTAAGCAAGGAAAAGGTACGATGACGATACGAGCCTTGTGAGCGGGTGCGCTATCTGTTGGACGTGTCCATCTGCTCGAGGATGAACCATAGAAATAAAGAAATGCATTTGGTCGGCAACAATGTTCAGATACGTCGTGTCGTTCAGTCGTGACTACACTGAATAAAATTATTTTCTGTAACAGCAAAAAAAAAAAATCGCTGGTAGCAATTTCGTTAGTGAAAATAAACACAGCAAATAGCCATGCTATGCGTACTAACTGAATTAGCTGAATATACTATGTATTTGCAACAGCAGCAAGAAATCTGGTTACTTTAGCAAGCAGTTCTTGCTCCCTAGCATGTTTTGCTGGATCTAGTTCAGCAAATTTTCCGCTACAGACTATTTTCCAGCAAATAAACGTTGCTATCAATGAAAAAGTGTTACATTTTTCAGACAATTTTCCTATCGTAGACATGTGTTAATAGTATTATTTCCTGCTTCAGAATCTCCTGCTATGTGGCGTAACGCCAAATTTATGTTGTGCATGTAGGTAGGAATTTAGAAGAGACGCTGTTCCCGATTTCGTATATGCTAACGACATGAAACCAGATTCGTCGGATTTTCACTCTAAAATGAAATACAGTCACGGACCCGGATATACCGAATTGTTGCGTGCTTCGAACTTTACAAATCACCATCAAAATAGCCTAAAAATAACATGTAACACATTTTCCTGTATCGAACGAGTTGAAGCAGCGTTACTGCATATATCGCATTTTTCGAATAAAACTCCTCGCAAATCTTCAGATTTTCTCGGAAACAAATCTTGACTAGCAAGATCATCTTTCTTCAGCGTAAATGGGAATTCCCCTTGGGGAATTCTTGATGCTTCCACCGTTTCCAAACGGGAAGCAGTCTTTTCTTTCATTATTCAAGATACCTTCTTTTTTCCGAGCTTTTTAACGGCACGACGCCCCTCCCCCGCCTACTGCCTCCGAAGCACACTTAGGCAAAAAGGAAAGAAGGGCGGCTTTGTGATCTTAGGCTTGATAAGAGAGAAAGGTGCTTTAGGGCGGAGGAGGGTGGCAGAGGGAGAACCTGGCGCGAGGGAGGGATAATCGCTGCTCCTGACAGAGAGAGAGAGAGAGAGAGAGAGAGAGAGAGAGAGAGAGAGAGAGAGAGAGAGAGAGATACACTGCTGGCCACCCAAAATGCAACACCAAGAAGTACACGAGATAGCAAAGCCAGATTTACTGGACACATAACAACAGATACAAGCGTGAAACGATTGAGCTTACAAGCCCGTGCGACTTGCGGAACACGCAGAGACCAATAGTTCGTGTGGCTCCCATGGCTGGCAATAACGGCCGCTACACGCCGCGGCATCGAACGAAAGAGGCTTTGGATGTGGGCTTGGGGTATGTCGGTCCAGGCTGCTTATACACGTGACCACAGTTCATCAGGCGTAGCCGCGGGTGGTGCTTGCCGGGCCACTAGGTTGCCTATCAGCGACCAGACGTGTTCGATGGGCGACATATTGGGAGAACAGGCGGGCCACGACAGCAGTGACACCTGGTGGGCCGTGAAGAATTGTTGCACGATGCGTGCCACGTGCGGTCGCGCCTTGTCCTGTTGAAACGTGGCCGCTGGCAGGACCTGCAGGTAAGGGAGGACTACAGGCTCTAAAACGTCGGAGATGTAGCGGTGGCCGTTGAGGGAACCGGCGATGCGTACCAGAGGGGTGCGGGTATCATATCCAATTGCGCCCCAAACCATAGCGCCAGGCGTCGGACATGTATGGCGATGCATAATACAGGCGTCATACAGTCTCTCGCCGCGGTGCCGCCACACGCGGATCCGACCATCGTGGTGTTGCTGGCAGAAACATGATTCGTCGGAGAAGACAATGTCGTGCCATTCCGTAGTCCAGGTGCGGCGTTCAACGGCCCACTGCAGCCGCACTCGCCGATGGTGTAACGTCAATGGTAATCGAAGCAATGGACGCAGTGCGACAAGTCCCAGCTCCTGCAGACGACGTCGAACGATACGTGCTGACACTGGTTGTTGGGCAACACACCCTAATTCCTGCGCTAACGTTCGTGATGTGGCGCTGCGAGTCGTCAATGCCCACCGCACAACATGCCGGTCCCCTCGTTCGGTGGTTTGCCGCAGCTGAGGCAATCGCTCACGTCGGTCCGTCCGTCCCGCCTGCACTCACCGAATCCATACTCGCCTCACTGAGGCTGGGTGTCGTCCCACACGGGCACCGATGTCTCGGTACGATAAACCGCTGTCGCGAAAAGCCACTATTCGTCCTCTGTCGAACTCCGAAAGGTGCTGGAATGATTGCTGTATTCTGCGGCGAGGCATCAGGAAGCTTCCCACGCACAGGTCCGGCAGCACAACACACTTTCACTACTTACACCCCGCCTTCTGTGCACTCTTCTTATAGTGCTTCTCGCTGGCGTGCCGGGCGCACATGATTTGCATATGCCCTGCAATGCTAATTGTTTGCATGCCCTCTCGCGGGCGACGCATGCTGCGAATTTCAGGCCAATCGGATGATTCCTTCTTGGTGTTGCATTTTGGGTGGCCAGCAGTGTAGATAGATAGATAGAGCGCGAGAGGAGGGGGAGTGGACTGTCTAAAGAAAGAAACCGTACACCTACCTTCTGTCTGTGAACTGGTTGACTGAGACGTATCATGTCTTTAATTTGATCATGTAACTCTATTCGCAATTTGTAATACAGAAGTAAATAATCTAAGCTTTTACGTGTTGACCTACTGAATACGCCAAAACACCAATGAGAATGGAACGGCGGTAAAAGCCGTATATATCGAATTATTGTGTATATTGAACTATCGAGTTCTCCCCTTTGAATTCGATATAAACGGGTTCAACTGTACACTATATAGACAAATGTATCCGGATACCCCTTCTGAGTAGTGGATTTGCCCATATACGTCACAGCCATGGCCGAAACATATATAAAAAGACTCACTGCTTTGGCAAACATTATAAAAAATCATGGACAGCAGATGAGTGGAAAACGATCATGCGGAGTGAAGAGCTGTGCCGTACGGTTATGCTTATTTTTGATGTTTGCCGAAACACTTATGTCTGTTGGGCCCGTATGGGCCATGTCTGATGTATGTCCGCAAATCCACTACTCAAAAAAGGTATTCGGATACTTTTGATCATACAGAGTATATTGACAAGGCAAAAGAGATTACAGTGAAATCGTTATTGTTAGAATTAATCACTGGATGAACTTGAATTCTTAATAGCAGTACATTAGAACCCGCATAAAAAAAGTAGGTATGTAGCGAGATCCGGATTTAAAGAACGAAGAAGGAATTCCCCTTTTTGAGTAGTGGATTAGCCCATATGCGTCACAGCCATGGTCCAAACAAAACAAAACAAAATCTGTAATGTGAATTCAAAGCTAATTTCATCGTTTTTAACGAACAAACTTTAATGAAATCTTCTGATTTAACGAGGGAGAGTAAAGCTGAGATGATCACATTTAACAAGCAAAGCAACAAAATTTAATGAAATTCTATATTTAACGAGGCAGAGGAAATATGGTGCGAACTGTTGTGGAATGGAGGAGTAGAAATGGTGGCATAGAGAACAAAATTGCAACAGTGCAGGGTGCGCAAGTGGAAAAATGTTGACAGAAAAACAATGGGAGGGAGTACATCAAATTCTCAATAAGGCAGATGACTCTCTCCGTCACTCACTCTAAAGGGCTACTACGCATTGGGAGTATCGCGTCAGTAGAATTGAAAACAGGCGACCCATTCCTAGTCAAAAAGAGAATGGGTTGAGGTCCACGCAGAGGTGTATTTAGAGAGGAGGGAGGGGGGGGGCTCTCTGATTTCGAGAAAGGTGTAATCGTCGGGCATCACAAAAATGGCCGATCCATACGTGACATATCCAGCGAGTTGAAGTACCCAAAATCGACAGTGGCCTACGTGATTGGCAAGTGGAAGATGAGAGGTGACTGTCGGAATGTGCCCCGACTCGGCAGACCCACAAAACTGGGAGTTAGAGACCGACGGGTGCTGGCCAGAGAAATTCGGAAGAACCGCACCAAATCGATGGGCCACATCCGCGAGGAGTTTCAACAGGCATCCGGGAGTGTTCTTTCGATGAATACCATCCGTAAGGAAGCCCATCTGCTCGGTTATCATGGACGTGCTGCCGCCCACAAGCCTTTAATCACCAAGTCCAATAGCGCTGCTCGGCTAACGTGGTGCAAAGAACGTCGACAGTGGACCGTTTAACAGTGGAAACAGGTTCTCTGGAGCGACGAATCAAGGTTCACCCTTTACCGTTCGGATGGCAGGGTCAGGGTTTGGCGTCTGCCTGAAGAACGCCTCCTGCCGGAATGTATTGTGCCAACTGTGAAGTTCGGCGGCGGTGGAATTATCCTATGGGGGTATTTGTCCTGGTATGGCACGGGACCCTTGGTCGCAATTCCTGGTAGACTCAACGCCGAGACCTACTGCACCATTTTGGATGACCATGAGCTTCCTACGTTGTGGCAGTTTTACGGGGTGGACCCATGTTACTTCAGAATGACAATGCCACCTGTCATGTTGCGAGGTACACCATGTCTTGGTATGGTGACAATGGGGTTAATCGAATGGACTGGCTTGCGCAGAGCCCGGACCCCTATCGAGCACCTCTTGCTGTGCGTTGCTAAACGTGGAAAGAGCGATGTCTTTGTTTATTTATTATTCTGCTTTAATGTGTTCTATTTTTTCATTAACTTTTATTTTGTTCTGGTGGATTTCAAAAACTTCCATTTTAGGTCGGCGCGACCCCCTCCCCCCGAATTTCTTTTATGTACGCCCCTGGGTCCACGTACATCTATTAAATGAATTTTTGGGCGACGATTGCAGAGAGAGAGATAGGGGGATAATGAAAATTAAGGGAACATGTATATAAAACAGCAAGAAACATATTCTTTTATTTAAATGTTTCCACGTGAAATCTGATTCGCTGCTGATATGTATCATGTAAGTGCTTATTTTATTTTAATTTCTTCTACTGTAGTTAATTAATTAAATTTTTCAAGCATATCAAATTGTTATGGACATATAATATAAACATGTATCCAAATAATCATGTATGCATATTTTCACATGGTGGATTTTTCACCCCAAAACGTATGTAGCGAGGATTTCCATCTATTCCCAGCTCCTCGTTATAGTGTATCACTGCAAAAATTCGACTTAAAAAGGGGCTTCTTTTTTCACCTCTTTCTTTCTTTCTTTTTCTCTTTGCTTTTCCCTCTATTGGTTTTTAAAAATAGAAAGAGATATACACGAGCTCGAAAAGATTTTTGAGTTAATACAACTGCAAGAACTACAAACCTGATAAATGCAGGGAGAATGAAACGAAACACAGTAGAGCCCGCTTATAACGAGGAACTGTAGAGCCCGCTTATAACGAGGAGCTGTAGAGCCCGCTTATAACGAGGAGCTGTAGAGCCCGCTTATAACGAGGAGCAGTAGAACCCGCTTATAACGAGGAGCTGTAGAAACCGCTTATAACGAGGAGCAGTAGAACCCGCTTATAACGAGGAACTGTAGAGCCCGCTTATAACGAAGAGCAGTAGAACCCGCTTATAACGAGGAACTGTAGAGCCCGCTTATAACGAGGAGCAGTAGAACCCGCTTATAACGAGGAGCTGTAGAGCCCGCTTATAACGAGGAGCAGTAGAACCCGCTTATAACGAAGAGCTGTAGAGCCCGCTTATAACGAGGAGCTGTAGAGCCCGCTTATAACGAGGAGCTGTAGAGCCCGCTTATAAAGAGGAGCAGTAGAACCCGCTTATAACGAGGAGCTGTAGAGCCCGCTTATAACGAGGAGCAGTAGAACCCGCTTATAACGAGGAGCTGGGGACCAACGGAAACTCTCTTTAAATCTGGGCGCTCACTGTATCCATTTTTGGATGAAAATTTCCATCGTGTAAAAATATCTGTACGGGATAACATGCATATACCTTTATATTAGGTACCCATAACAATTGAATGTACTTGGAAGGTTTAATTAATTAATGACATTAGTACTACAGCTGATTAATTAAATCTTTCAAGTATATTCAACTTGACAGTCACGTGAGACTGACCGCAGTTTAACTGCACAACACACTTGAACAAAGAGCAATAGCGATCCTCCCAATGCAGCGCCGACGTGTAGGGTGAAAGTGACAATGGGCACAATTCTACGAATGTTTATCACGTGTTCTCCTCCGGCAATATCCCCATTCCATTACTCCCCTATTCCTCTCTGCAACTGTTTCCCAGAAACTCACTTACATGTCCACTTGCATCTCTTTTTGCCTTGGAGTAGGTCGCCTATTTTTAGTTTTGCTAATGTCATACTCCCAAGACGTAGCACCTAGGATAGGGTGGCGAAGAGTCTCTTGCTGAGCAGTTGGCGTTGCTTTCTTATCAACGTTCTTCCACTAGCGCACAAGTATTGCCCCCTGCACTGTTACAGTTTCGTCCTGTATGCCACCGTTTCTACTTCTCCACTCCAGAAAAGCGCGCAGAAAATTTTTCTGCTTCGTTAAATATCGAATTTGATTAAATTTTGTTATGTTGCTTGGTAAATGTGATCATCTTTGCTTTTCTCTCCTTCGCTAAATCTGGGGACTCCATTAAATTTTGTTCGCTAAAACCGATCAAATGAGCTTTGGGTTAACATTATACTAAACGAAAATTCCCGTTTTGCTGTCCGAGATCTTGCTAAATACGGGCTCGTTATAAGCCGGTTCTATACTATTGTGTGATAAGTTCGGAATAAGATAGTCTGTTACTTACCGAAATTCTGAAAATCAGCTGTAAGTACGTAATCACGAGGGCACCACAGTGAAGTAAAGCATAGCCTTTCATCCAGAGGGGTATATCTGGGTTATGCACGTACTTGTCAGAATCGGGCGAAGGCTAAATTAGAACAAAGAAAAACATAACGTAATTGAAAAGGAATCTCACTAATATAATGACATCCTTAATTTTATCAGTAAACAACATAGGAGACACCAAATTTAAATAATGAAATTCTTAATTGCGTCAAGAAACAAGATTGGAACAACCAAAGATTTCACGATACTGGAGTCTTTGGTAGTTCCAGAAAAAACAATGAGATGGGTTTTTTTTTCAGTTGTACTCTATGCTAGAAAGTAAGTGGCCCAGGTGATATGTTAGTCTCTTAAATTAATTACGAATAGAAAAGTTAGTTAAATATCAGTTTGTCAGGCTGGAGAAGTAAATATTCCTCACATAGGACCTATAAATTGAGTTTTTTCCCCGTTGGTAATGATGTTTTTAGTAATGATTGTTTGTGTAGTGATAGAAAAAGAACACAGTGTCGGGATGTGTTGGATACATTAGTGATACATAAGTTCATATGATCCTAAATCAGAGCTTATTTGTTTTGGGGAGGAGGGGGGGTCTAAACTAGAGTATTAATATTTGTGGACCAGTTTTCGAAAGCGAATTGCTTTCTTCTATAGGCACTTACTACAACGTATTGTCATTGTAATAATTACGATTAGCACACGAGAAACTATTTTTTCCATAGCAACCAACCCATGTCATCAGTGTCGACGGAATATTTTGTTTACTTTCCTTTCTATGATGCCTAACTCAAGGCTACAAATTTTGAAGGAATTCAATTGCAACCAGTTTCGCTTACATATCTCGTACTCCAGTTTCAGCAAGCTGGTAGAGAAGATGAAAGACAGATAGATACAGAGAGCGAGAGAGAGAGAGAGAGAGAGAGAGAGAGATTGAGAGTGAGGCTGTAACCCTAAACTTTCAAATACACTGCTGGCCACGCAAAATACAACACCAAGAAGGAAGCATCCGATTGGCCTGAAATTCGCAGCATGCGTCGCCCGCGAGAGGACATGCAAACGATTAGCATTGCAGGGCATATGCAAAACATGTGCGCCCGGCACGCCACCGAGAAGCACTATAAGAAGGCTGCACAGAAGGCGGGGTGTAAGTAGAGGAAGTGTGTTTTGCTGCCGGATCTGTGCGTGGGAAGCCTCCTGATGTCTCGTCGTAGAATACAGCAATCATTCCAGCACGTTTCGGAGAGTTCGAAAGAGGACGAATAGTGGCTTATCGCGACAGCGGTTTATCGTACCGAGACATCGGCGCCCGTGTGGAGGGCCACAGAGAGGCGAGTATGGATTCGGTGGGTGCAGGAGGGACGGACGGACCGACGTGAGCGATTTCCGCAGCCGCGGCACACCACCGAATGAGAGGACCGGCATGTTGTGCGGCGGGCATTGACGGCTCGCACCGCCACATCACGAACGTTAGCGCAGGAATTAGAGTGTGTTGCGCAACAACCTGTGTCAGCACGTACCGTTAGATGTCGTCTGCAGGACCGGGGACTTGTCGCATGGCGCCCATTGCTCCGATTACCATTGATTTTACACCCCTGACGAGTGCATCGGCAGTGGGCCGTTGAACGCCGCACCTGGACTACGGAATGGCACGACATTGTCTTCTCCGACGAATCCCGCTTCTGCCTGCAACACCACGATGGTCGGATCCGCGTGTGGCAGCACCGCGGCTAGAGACTGTATGACGCCTGCATTATGCATCGCCATACCGGTCCGTCGCCTGGCGTTATGGTTTGAGGCGCAATTGGATATGACACCCGCATCCCTCTGGTACGCATCGCCGGTACACTCAACAGCCACCGCACCATCTCCGACGTTTTGGAGCCTGTGGTCCTCCCTTACCTGTAGGACCTACCAGCGGCCACGTTTCAACAGGACAATGCGCGCCCGCACGTGGCACACATCGTGGAACAATTCTCCAAGGCCCACCAGGTGTTACTGCTGCCGTGGCCCGTCAGTTCTCCCGATATGTCGCCCATCGAACACGTCTGGTTGCTGATCGGCAACCGAGTGGCCCGGCAAGCACCACCCGCGGCTACGCCTGATGAACTGTGGTAACGTGTGGAAGCAGCCTGGACCGACATACCCCACGCCTACATCCAAAGCCTCTTTCGTTCGATGCCGTGGCGTGTAGCGGCCCTTATTGCCAGCCATGTAGGCCTCACACAAACTATTGATGCCTGCGTGTTCCGCAAGTCGCACGGGCCTGTAAGCTCAATCGTTTCATCTGTGTATCTGTTGTTATGTGTCCAGTAAATCTGGCTTTGCTACCTCGTGTCCTTTTTACTAATACCAGACGATGTTTGTTTCACACATCGTCTGGTATTAGTAAAAATTCCTTCTTCGCATTAAAAAAAAAAAAAGAAAAAGAAGGGGGGGAGATGATATGACTTACTGCAGCAGTGAAACACGTGTCATGACGACAAATCTACAGCGATACATTCAGGGCCGTAGATATAGCCGAGTGTTGCAGGGGTCTCGACCCCCAATCATGGCAAACAAGCCCCCCCCCTACTCTGGAAAATGGACGATGTAAATTCTCTGAACTTTTATTTCGGTGGCTGATGAAAATTCCTTTTGCAGCGTAAATACTTTGCCTTATTTATTCGTGTATTGCACATTTGTAGAGAAAAAAACGAAATTGAAATTATACAGCGCGAACGGTGTGTGAACAACTCAAAGGAAATTACTTCTACAAGTGAATGCAGCAATGAGATTCTCTGCCATATGGGCACCGGACTTGTTGTTGCTAAGGGTCAGGGAAGAGAGCTAAATGTATCCCTCTATATTAGGGGTTGTTCACGTGGGGTACTCGTAAACCCTTGTAAGTACGCGATAAAACATTTTGGGAGTATGCCGTTAGAGCTGCATAAGGGGAAGAGAGACAGGGAGATTTCTTTTTCGCAGTTCCACGCGCGTACTCCACGCATTGAGAGCTCATGGGTCAATTCCTACTCTCGACGTGGATCAGGAACACCAAACAGAAGTATTTGCTCTTTCCAATGTTCATAAGTGAGTCAACGGAAAAATTCTGGTGTTCCTTATCCACGTCGAGTGTATGAATTAATTATTCAATTGCCTCCTAGTTATTCGTTCAGTTGCTGCTTTCCATCTTTGGTGAATCCCCAGCATTGTGCGGGGCTCCATGAAACAACCAGCCATGTTGTTTGGCAGTTAATCAGTTGTGAGTCTGGATAATTCTAGGCCGCTGTGGTGCAGTGGTAGCATGTCCGGCGCGTAACTGGAAGACACTGGGTTCGATTCCCTGTGGCGGCCGATGACTCTTTTTCCGTGATTAACTTATCAACGTGGAAAGAGCGATGACTTCTGGTCATATGTCATGTGGTCTAATAGTGCCTCATCGCTGAGCATCAAATCAAAGGCCTAGTGAATGGTGTTTTTGACAGTACATATACGTATATATATCATCATTATCATTGTCAACCATTATCAATCTACTGCTGGACGAAGGTCTCTCCAAGCTTCTTCCACAACGGTTTGTCTTGTGCCAGTCTCCTCCATGTTACCCCCGCATATTTTCGAATTTCATCCACCCATCTTCCATGTGGTCTTCTTCTGGGTTTTTTCCTGTCCCTTGGAATCCAATCTGAAATTTCGACTGTCCATCGATGGTCTGTTCTTATGGCAGTATGTCCAGCCCATTGCCATTTCAGGGATTTTACTCTGATCATGATGACTTCCATTCTTGTCATTTTTCTGATCCACGAGTTCCTCTTCTTTATCTCTCCTGGTTACACCAAGCATGCACCTCTCCATGCTACTTTGAGTTGTCTGCAGCCTTTGTATGTCTCCTTTAGTTAAGGTCCAAGTCTCTGCACCATACGTAAGCACTGGAAGGATGCATTGATCAAACACTTTTCTTTTAAGACATAATGGCATATTGCTCTTGAAAATTATGCTGTTTCTTCCAAAAGCTCTCCAGGCAAGTTTTATACGCCGATTAATTTCGTCATCAATGAGACCCTCACTTGATATCTCCTGTCCAAGATAAACGTACGTATCTGTTATCTCCAGCTTTTTTCCATCAATCGATAAATCTTCATTTCTTGTAAAAGCATTGTACATCACTTTTGTCTTTTGAAAGTTCATTTTTAATCCCACTTGTTTACTCTTGTCAGCAAGTTTCTGGATCATACTCTGCAGCTCTGATGGGGTAGTTGCAAAAATTACTATGTCATCAGCAAAACGGAGTTAGATAATCACCATTAATCTTTATCCCTTTGTTTTTCCAGTTCAGTAATTGAAAGACATTTTCCAATGTGGCATTAAAGAGCTTATATATATATATGTGTGTGTGTGTGTGTGTTTTTATTTTACTCCCATTGTTATACTATAACTGTAGTTTTATTTATCTGTACAAGGAGTACGCCAGTTACATACACATTTCCAAGGGGCAGGGGGGTACGTGAAACATAAAAGGTTAAAAACCACTACTCTATATGATATAAAACTGCGCTGAAGAGAAATCTTTTTGCTAGGGAGAAAGAGAGAGAGAGAGAGAGAGAGAGAGAGAGAGAGAGAGAGAGAGAGAGAGAGAGAGAGAGAGAGAGCTTTCAACTTCTCCCTGTTCATTGCTTTGCAGTCAGTATGAGTGATTTTGCGACGCATATGTGGAAGAAGAAGTGTTTATTGGCGAAAATCTAAAGGCTTTAGCGGTTTGTGAGTGGACAAGGAAGCTTTTACTGTTGACCACGGCAAGAAGAGGCTATCTGTCCGAGCAGTAGCAAAGGAGAATGTGTGATTAAAAATGGAGAAGTGAAAGCCAAAATTCGGCGTCAATGACATCTCAACGCCACTGTGTTGATCCACGGAAAAAAACACAAGAGAAAAAAAAAATCATGCTAGATGGAAATTATATCTTTCCTGCAGCGATAATCACCCCTGTAGCTCATCCACCGTGAAACATATTCTGATAATGCCATTTATATTTTTAAACAGTATTTCAAGGGATTTCAGTTTTATCACCATTTCCCCCACCCCAGAGTTTCGATATTTTGAATATCCTTTTTTTTTTTTTTGTTTTGTTCACCATTGAGAAATTGTTCACTAGTGAAGTAAATTAATAAAAGGAACGAAAATGGAAATCAAAACTTGCGTCTGTCTTCTTGGATGAATATAGGTTTTCGTTAAACACGGAGAACCTCCCATCCCCAGATGAGCTTCTGTGGTTCTGCGACCTATCTACGGCCATGGATACATTTCGTCGATGTAGTTTAGTCGGTTAGAACAAATGGCTCAAAAAAGAGGAAGTGCGGGTTCGATATCCCTCATGAACAACTTTGTGTTTTCAGAGACTGTAACGTACCAGGAGATGTGACGTACCTGCCAGAAGGACGCACACGACATAAAGGCAGATAGGAATCAGAATAAATCGTCCGCGTAGCTCAATTGGTAGAGTGACTTATTCCGGAACGAGGGGATCCGGGTTCGAATCCTGGCGTGGACAGAAATGACGGAGAAATTCACTTCGTTATAATGGCGCCCGGACTATCCGGATGACACGACCGTTCAAAATCTCGCATTGGTGTGATGTTATTTCCACACCGCGAGATAGGAAAAATAAGAGAATCCCTTCTCCAGCACTTCGAAAAAAAAAAAAATAAAAAAAAAATAAGGGGGAGATGATGTAACGTACCAGGAGATGTGACGTACCTGCCAGAAGGACGCACACGACATAAAGGCAGATATGAATCAGAATAAAACGTCCGCGTAGCTCAATTGGTAGAGTGACTTATTCCGGAATGAGGGGATCCGGGTTCGAATCCTGGCGTGGACAGAAATGACGGAGAAATTTACTTCGTTATACATTGAGGTTTCAAAAGTGTTGCCCTATTTTTAGAAAATGATTAAAAAAATAACAACACTACTGGCAGACATAAGATTTGCTGCGTTTGAAAGGTAAATACCTAAAGGTTTTATAATAAAATTTGTATACTCCTTCATGTGGATATCCAACGTGTACTCTATTTCTCGCCATATCCCTTTTAATAAATCCGTATCAGCAGCAGCAATGACGTTGACGATCCGTTCCTTTAGGTCCTTTGAATCACTCACCTTTGTTTTTTTCTATACTCTGTGTTTGACAAATCCCCGTTAAAAATCCAGTGGGGGTTATATCAGGTGAACGGACTTGCTACGGAATCCATCTCGGCTAACGTCCTGGGAACGCAATACCCAAGTTAGTCACGGACACTTGTTTCTCAGTAGGAAGGAGCTTCGTTTTGTCTTCCTTGGGCTCGGGGAAAATGTTTTCCGCACTCGTTCCCAGTCGTCTTCCGTAACACTGGGACATCTACTCCTTGGCTTGTTTAACACACTCCCAGCATCTAAAATTTATCTTTCCAATGCTTACTTTCAGTAAAAAAAAAAAAAAAATTTAAAATTTTTATTTAAATTTTTTTGTTTCCAATGCTAATATATCAGGAGGATTCCTGCTGAAATGTGTACGAAAATGTCTTAGCACTTGAATAACGGATTTCGTTTAAAAAAAAACACTGGACACAAATCGTTGTTCCTGCACATTTGCCATTGTAGCGTGTAGCTATGAAACGAAAGAACAACTAGCACCATCTGCACGCAATGTTCAAAGACACATTTCGGTTGTTTACCTTTTAAAACGCTGCAAATCTCGTTTCCGTAAGTGTAGTTATTTTCAAATAATTTTCTAAAAATAGGACCAGTCTTTTTGGACCACTAAATATATCATATTAAAAACCACTAAAGCTCCAGATATTTTAATGTATATTTAAAATGTTTGTTAAAAGCCTCAGTTCCTTAGAAAACGTTTTATGAATCTAAAGTGTGTGTGTGCCGAAGAACTCAGGCATTAACTTCCTGCTATGTTCTTTATTTTAAGTGTCTAGACTGATTCCATGTCGCTGATACTGTACTTATCAAAGTGTCTAGGCCTCGATCGACTTCATCCTTGCTTTATTTTAAAACAAGTTAGTAAAATCATGCAATGCACTATTGTGATACGCTTTCCAACATACTAGAAATCATTACTCAAGTTATTACTCTAGTTATGAGGATAATGGCTGTGGAATAAATCTCGCTCGTGTGCCCTGACCTTTGACTCCGTTTTGATGATACATATATGTGTTAAACAGAATTGGTTCCGTATACCTCCGGAACGACATACTAAAGTTTTGTCGTAATAGAAGCATTTTTAGTAAAGTTATGAGGATAATGGCTGTGGAATAAATCTCGCTCCTGTGCCCTGACCTTTGACCCCATTTCAATAATATTCAACAGAACCGGTTCAGTATACCTCCGGAACAACATGATAAAGTTTTGTCGCAATCGAAGCATTTTTGCATAAGTTATGACGTAAAAGGACGATGGAATGGATGCTGCTGCTATGCCCTGACCTTTGACCCCATTTCGATTATATTAAACAGAACAGGTTCAGTATACCTCCGGAACAACATACTAAAGTTCTGTCGCAATAGAAGCATGTTTAGTCAAGTTATGAGGATAAATGCTGTGGAATAAATATCGCTCCTGTGCTCTGACCTTTGACCCCATTTCGATTATATTAAACAGAATTGGTTCAGTACACCTCCGGAACAACATGATGAAGTTTTGTCGCAATCGAAACATTTTGCGTAAGTTATGACGCATAAGGGCGATGGAATGGATCTCGCTCCTATGTCCCGACCTTTGACCCCATTTCGCCCATTTTCAATAGGGTTTGTCCCCAGGCTGGCCCATAACACATACTGTTTCTCAGTGGGAAGAAGCTTCGTTTTTGTCGAACTATTTTTACGAAAAAAAACGAAGCTCTTCAACCTACGGTTGGAAAGCGTAAAAAGAGTAAAGTGTTCAGGATTAATATTAAAAGTTCCAGACTTCAACCACATCTTTGTTTCATGATATAAATGAATAAAAGTATTTATCCCTTAACTTCGTGTTGAGACTTACTAAACTTTTGAGCCACGACTTTTTTTTTGTTTTTAGGTTTAACGACCACCGTGAGCAACTCAATGGGCTATAAGCAGTCGCCCGTCCCTAATTTAGGGTCACTGGTTCCAGGGAAGGGAGAGAGCCAGTGCCGTAAGACAAACACAACATCCATGCCTCACCGGGATTCGAACCCGGACCCCGTTCGGACGAATGATCAGAGGCCATCGCTTAGACCACTGCGCCACCGGGGCGGCGAGCCACTACTTCACGCTGAAATTTACTGAGTTGTTGAGCCACTGACTTCATGTTGAAATTTTACTAAATTGTTGAGTCACTCTTCATGCTCTAACTTACAAAGTTGTTCAGCCAGTGGCTTCATTATGTAATTTACAAAGTTGAGCCACTGACTTCATGTTGCGACTGACTAAATTGTTGAGCCACTGACTTCATGTTGAAACTTACTGAAACATTGTTCCAATGAGTTCACGTTAAAAGTGTTTGCTAAAGTGTTTAGAAATTGGTTGCATGCAACTATATATTGTTTTAGTAGCGTGTACTGGCCAAAACTTTGTAGAAATAACAAAAGTGTTCAGGTTCTGATCTCACATCACTCTGAAGTGTGCTTCGCTAAAGTGTTTAGGTACATATCTCTTGTTAAAAATTCTTACTAACAGGTTAAGGTGGACGTCTAGGGATTTTGCTTCCTATACTTCCAATGGGCAAACTTCTGTACACATTTTGTTCACAATTAATGCATTTCCAAGGATGAAATTTTGAACATCGATTAAAATAACTTCATATTATAACTTGGAATACTTAATATTTTCTAAAACATAACCATAATTAAGAAATCCAACATTTGTTTGTCTACTGACGTCATCAATGTACAGGTCGCGCCATCTTTTTTCTGGTGTCAACACCACCAAAGGAAAAGTTATTGATTTTTAATATAATTATGGTTATGTTTTAGAAAATATTAAGTATTCCAAGTTATAATAAGAAGTTACTTTAATCGATGTTCAAATTTTCATCCTTGGGAACGCATTAATTGTGAAGAAAATATGTACAGAAATTTGCCCATTGGAAGTATAGGAAGCAAAATCACTAGACGTCCACTTTAAGACTTTAACTTCTTGTGCTAAACGGCTAGAGTGTTCAGTTCTTGACTTAAGGTAAAGGTGCTTACTGAAGTGTGCAGCTCTTGACTTCGTTTTTAAAATGCTCGTTAAAATGTTTAAGAATTGGCTCCATATTTAATAAGGTTACTGAAGTGTTGATGCCTTGACTTTATGTTAAGCGTAATTGCGAAAGCAGGTAGGCCTTCATCTCGTAATAAAGTTGTTCAGAACGTGTTCAGGACTTTACTTCAGCTTACCTCAGGAATGTCTTCAAGATGTCCCAGCCAAGGCTTTCCTGGTGACCATCCGGGACCCTTGATAAGAGCGAACATTTTATGTTTGATGCCCTTCATCGCCAAGAACTTCTCGCACATAGGCCAAAAAAATTCGTCTGGAAGTACGAAATATAAAATCAAGATATACAAGAACATAAGATTGCAAAACTTACGAGACGCATCAAACTCTTGAATAATTATGTTAGTAATCTGATTTCATATCAGTGGAGAAAGTCGTGCAATGTTAAAAACAAGTAAAAAGATACAGCTTAATTCCCTAAGCAAACAAATATACAGGGTGCATAGGAAAGTCCCTTTAGCCTTAAATAACTTGCGAACGGATAGAGGTACAGTTATGCAAGTGAGATAACGGTATGGTAAAGCGACTACGCCCGGTCAAATACAACCAATAGCAGCGCCTCTAGTGGCGAAATGCGGAAGTTAGCCATTGCAAATCGAAAACGAAAAGAGATAGAGCAAAATTTCCAATTACAAAGTTGTAGAGCATCAAATAATTAGCACAAAACAACATTTCTTTCACACGGATAAGATAAATTGTCGCCTGAATACCCTAAAATGTCCGAAATCGATGCGCGACGATTCGAATTTGCATATTCAAATTTCGCAAATGTAGCCGTATGCAAATGCAGATTGTACCGTACCTACGATATAAAAATCAGTAGCAGGATGTACCCTGATCAGAGCCGCGGATGGCTTATTGGTTAGTGTTTCAGACTATCGATGCTGGGTCCCCAGGTTCAAGCCTGGGCTGATCTTTCAGAGATGGTGTGATTTACTAACAATCGCTGAATATCCGCCGTGCATCGGACGAGCACGTAAAGTGACGGCCCCCAGGCTGGACCCACTTGTTAAATGGGTATCCTTTCCTATGTCCTCCCTGAAATTCTCTCACCCATCTATGTGCAATATCGTACTTGTACGGTGGCGCCATCGACTGTACTCTAATCTCACTACAAACTGTTCTGTCAAAGTCGCTAGACTTGCTCTCATTCCTTCCGTTTCTGTGTCCTGCCCAAAAGGCGATCTCGCTGTAGGTGGCTGGGACCTAAACTCTACTACCTGTGGACGGAAGTCCTACAAGAAAATGACGCTGACCATACCATATATACTGCGAGAAACGGTACCCTGATCAGAAGTTTAGGTCTACGTACGCTGTGTGAGAATGGCGAACTTCACTCAGTAGCAGTGCGACGCTTTCTCACAGATTTTTTCGGGCAACGAATCATCGGGTATAGTGGTGCTGTTGAATGGCCTCCACGATCGCCGGACCTCACTCCGTTGGATTTCTTCCTCTGGGGTCACGTAAAAAATCAGGTGTATGCAACAGCGCCTACAAGTCTGCTGGATCTACGACGTCGTGTTACAGATGCTTGCACTAGTGTGACACCTTCCATGCTGAGGAATGTGCATGCAGAGTTACTTTCACGAATGCAAATGTGTATCGTGGGCAATGGCGAACTCTTCGAACATACTCGACCTTAACGTTTTATCACTGTGCGCCAGTTTGCCTTTTTTGTTTTTGTTTTGTCTGACGTCATCAAACTGAATTGGCATAAGTACGCATTTATGCAATAAATTGTGTGTATGTTCTCATACCTATGCCTGTTCCCTTCAAACGTTCACACAAAAGGTCGCGCATCGATTTAGGACATTTTAGGGTATTCAGGTGACAATTTATCTTACCCGTGTGCAACAAATGTCGTTTTGTGTTAAATAAGTGATGCTCTACAACTTTGTAATTGGAAATTTTGCTCTATCTCTTTTCGTTTTCGATTTGCAATGGCTAACTTCCGCATTTCGTTACCCGGGGCGCTACTATTGGTTGCATTCGATCGGGCGTAGTCGTTTTACTATACCGTTATCTCACTTATATAACTGTACCTCTCTCAGTTCGAAGTTATTTCAGGCTAAAGAGACTTTCCTATGCACCCTGTATGAAGATTATTATATAAAATTCTTATATGTGTACAAAGAGAATTGTGTAAAACTATTATACACTGAGATACCAGTTTAATAGGTACACCGGGCCTTGTTATACATTAATGGTTTACTCCAACGCGTAAGACGTCAAGTGAGCACAGTATACGGTATAGATTAGGTTGGTTAGCTCATTGAGTAAAAGTTAGCGTTCGATTGAAGGTCGGAATGGGAGAAAGGAGTGATCTGAGCAACTTTGAATACAGCATGATAGTTTGAAACAGGCATGCCCGTTCGAGTATTTCCCAAAGAGCCCTGACCTGGCTTTTTCACGGACAAGTGTAGAAACAGTGTACCTTGAATGGTACGAGATGAAAAAAAAAAATTCCAGCAACAGGTGAATCTATGTGCGGAAACATCTTGTCGACAGAGGGGTCAAAGAACACAGTCGAGAATCGTGCAAGTGGACAGACAGGCACCAAACCGGTAAATCACTGCATAATTCAACTTTCGTGTGCCTTGAGTCATCTCTGAATGCACCACGTCGCGAATGGGGGAGGGGGGCCACAGCCGCCGAAGATTCATGTCGCTAGTCTTGTCTGACTAGCGTGAACAACCAGCTGTTTTCATCGAATGTGAAAGAGGCACTTGTTCGACGTCGCCGCCACAGACAAGGCGGGCAACGTCGTGCAAGCCGTTGGAGCAGCTATTTCGACCGGATCAGTTCATCGGGAACTATCATGGCAACGGTTACCATGCTAGATCATCAGCTTACAAGCCCTTCATCCCACCCGGCGATGCTAGACTGCGACATAGCCTTTCCTCGCTCTCCTGTCGTGGAAAACAGAAGAACATTAAAGCGTCGTTTTTGGAGTGACGAATCACGCTGCTCACGTTTTCGTTCGGGTGGGCGTATTTGGTTCTCATGTTTGTCGTAGGAAACGCTGTCAAGAGGACTATATTGTCCCTACAATTAAGTATGAAGAGGGTTCTATGATAGTGTGGAGCAGTTTCTACTGGGAATACTGGGAAAAACTTGGTTCTTTGTTTGTGGTACTCTCTTTCCTAAAGATCGTCAGATACGTACGAAGACATTCTGAAAAAGTCCCCTGCCGCTCACGGTGTCTCAGTGGTCTAAGCGAATGGCCTCTGATCTCATTCGTCCGTAAGAAAATTACGGGTTTTTTTGGGGTTTTTTTTTTGAGGATGTCAATAATTGTTGATATCATCATCATCATCATTGTCAACCATTATCAATCCACTGCTGGACGAAGGTCTCCCCAAGTTTCCTCCACAACGGTCTGTCTTGTGCCAGTCTCCTCCATGTCACCCCTGCATACTTTCGAATTTCATCCACCCATCTCCCATGTGGTCTTCTTCTGGGTCTTTTCCTGTCCCTTGGAATCCAATCTAAAATTTCGGCTGTCCATCGATGATCTGTCCTTCTGGCAGTATGTCCAGCCCATTGCCATTTCAGGGATTTAACTCTGATCATGATGTCTTCCACTCTTGTCATTTTTCGGATCCACGAGTTCCTCTTCTTATCTCTCCTGGTTACACCAAGTATGCACCTCTCCATGCTGCTTTGAGTTGTCTGCAGCCTTTGTATGTCTCTTTTAGTTAAGGTCCACGTCTCTGCACCATACGTAAGCACTGGAAGGATGCATTGATCAAACACTTTTCTTTTAAGACATAATGGCATATTGCTCTTGAAAATTATGCTGTTTCTTCCAAAAGCTCTCCAGGCAAGTTTTGTACGCCGATTAATTTCTTCATCAATGTGACCCTCACTTGATATCTGCTGTCCAAGATAAACGTACGTGTCTGTTATCTCCAGCTTTTCTCCATCAATCGATAAATCTTCATTTCTTGTAAAAGCATTGAACTTTGATATAGTGTGATTGATATAAAAGAAACTACTGCCAATGTTAAAAAAGTTTTATTCATCTAAAGTGAGCAAAACCTTATTACTTTAAGGAAAATCTTACCTGGATCCTAACTGGATCAAAAGTCCGTATTGGAGTTGTGACTCCGTATCGGATTTCATCGTCACTTTCCGGTTCAAATGTTCCGAACATCCTGTCCCATATGATGAAGATACTGCCGAAGTTTTTATCGATACATCTTCTGTTTCTCCCTGGAAAATATAAAAACAAAGCAGTTTTGGTAAAGAGTGAGCAAGATATAACCGGATTTTTTTTTGTTATCGACATATCAAAAGTTTTTACCCGAAAGCTTTAGAACAATTTGGAGAATAGAGGAAAAACTGTAGTTAAACTGAATATTTCTCAATTAGGTTCACTTAAAAAGAAACAAATACAAAATAAAAATAATAATAATAAAATTTTCACCATGCTTCACTTCAGTTCTGCGCCTGCTAATTTTAATTTTTGTAATTTTCGTGCATCATAGTTTTTGAAGTTTTCTGTGTATCACTGATTGATACAGGAAAATTAGAGAGAAAAAAATCAGTATTTCGTTGTTTATTGTTAACACTGGTCGACAACGAATTTCTCCCAATGTTATTGATGGGTGCTCTGGATATATTTTGTTATTCTGAATCCAAGTATGAAATCAGATTTTTCCTGTCAGGCTTAGTTTTCTCACCTAACCACGCGTTTTGAGTTCGCCGGAGAAGCACGCTCGGCTCACAGGTATACGTTGGGCAACCTTTACCTTAGGTAATCTTGATCCGTTAGGCAACCTTTACCTTACGTAATCTTGATCCGTTAGGCAACCTATGAACTTTATTTCGTGTGTAAATTGGGTAATGATGACAATAGTTGGGTCACTCACATACATTTGTTATGTGGCATGTGCAAGACAACTTCACAAGACGGCTTAACGGTTCACGTCATATGCCAATTGCTGTTCCAATGATTTTTTTTTATTGGAGGTTTAACGATCACCGTGAGCAGCTCAATGGGCTATAAGCAGTCACCCGCCCCTAATTTAGGGTCACTGGTTCCAGGGAAGGGAGAGAGCCAGTGCCTTAAGACAAACACAACATCCATGCCTGACCGGGATTCGAACCCGGACCCCTTTCGGAAGAATGATCAGAAGCCATCGCTTAGACCACTGCGCCACCGGGGCGGCTCCAATGATTTGGAGAGAACCCAAAGATCACACGACAGACTGCTACAGGGGTCATAACAAAAGTTCTGCACACTGTCCATTTTTGAGAAAAGTGCGAAGTAACGGAGGAAACTTACCTTATTCCCGTTCAGTGTACTCCCCTCCGCTGCTAATGACAGCTTGCCAGCGATGAGGTAGGTCCTGGATGCCCCGCAGTACGCCATCTTTGTTCAACTGTCGTATTAGTCTGGTCCCGTCCAATGACAGTTCTTTCAGCGTTTCATAGAAGACGCCACGGAGCCGATTTATTAACTTTGGGAAAAAATCAAAGTCGGGTGGACTGAGATCAGGGCTATATGGTGGGTGGGATAGTTTCCCAGCTATATTTCAACAAATGTCCTGGCACCGACGCCGCACCATGACACAATGCGTTGTCGTGCAGCAAGATCGGTCCCGCTTCCAACAAGTTGGGGCGATTTTGACGAATTTTCGGTCTCAACATTGTTCTCAGAAAGAAATTGTGCTTCAATCAAGAGTTCCTTCCCCACAAACTTCTTGCAAGGCAGTGTGCATCTGTGTCGGAGTTCTTCACCGCAGAGTTTCTATTTTCACGTACGAGCGCTGGTTTAACGTCGTGACTCGACCTGAGGAGCTGCGCACTTCCATTTCCAAACCCTCCCACGTTCACACAGCAAATGATAGCGCGTGGTTCTGACACCACTGCGCTGCCGAGTGTCCAACCTTGACATGACGCAATCTTTTCCCCGATTGTATCAACCGCTTTCGTTTTAGATTAATATGTGCTGAACTTTCGTTATGACCCTCGTATTTCTGCCTTGCAAGTATTAAAGCGATTGCAGCAAAAACGAAGAGCTTATTAAAACACCCTAATCTATCATCTGCAATGAGACTAGTTCTCCCCAGTGCTGGGCTTCCAGTACCAAATCCTCTAGATAATGTTATTTTCAGTGATCAGGAATCAAACGAAGCTGGAGCATAATCATGAGAAAAAATATGAAGATGTTTCTGATCCAACATACGAAGCTACCTATTCTTCGAACCGCATTTACTATCACAAGAAGATCTGAATGACCCTGTTCGTGATTTGTATTTATCTAAGAAGCAGGCTAAACTTTTAGATTCAAGATTAAAGGGATGGGATCTACTGCAGCATGATACTAACGTTTTGTTATTTCTGCAGTCGCCATAATGAATTTGACGAATACTTCTAAGGAGATGGACTTCTGATTTGTAAAGATGTTAAAGCAGTTATTGGACATCTTAGCCATGAACACAACGTGAACGAGTGTCGCTTGTTGATTGGCTCCTCAAAAGGGAGCTTGAAAACATCCAGTTTATATTAGGTGGAGACACCCCTCCTATCCACGCAGCAATGGCAGCCATAAGTCACCGTCCGTGCTGCAAGTGACGTCATATGCAGGCACGACGCAGCCGCAGAAAAACCAATGGAACAAAAGCTTCTAGGCGTATAGACAGATAAAATGAGTAATTCAATAATCTTTATCAATCATGCACAAGCTTACTGTTTTATCAACTGTATAATTTAGTTCTCTTTTGCCTGTATGTGACGTCACGCCAACGATTAGCCGTGACCTATGGCGGCAGAGTCAGTGGTGTCTCCATCTAATATAAGCTCGATGCTTGAAAGATGTTTTTCTTAATTACGGGAATGAATTTGCTTCCGTACCTATTGCTCATGCTGCAAACATGAAAGAGTCATGCGACAACACGAAGTTGCTTTTAGAAAAGGTTCAGTATCAGAAATATAAGTGGAATATCTGTGGACATTTGCAGGTCATGGCACTTTTGCTATAGGGTTGCAGCTAGGTTACACAAGTGCTGTATTTTTTGTTTTTGTTTTTTAGTGAATGGGAGAGTAGTGACAAGCGAAATCAATACGCTCAGAAGAATTGCCCAAAACGTACCTCAGTTGCTCCAAGCAAGAAAAATATGAACAGTCCACTTGTTAACAATCAGAATGTGTTCCTTCCTCCTTGGCACATCAAGTTTGGACATAAAAAAACTTTGTTAAAAGGATGGATAAAACGCAAACTGAATAAATTTCTCTGCATAAGTGGTGCCAAAATTAAAGAAAGTGTTTTTGTAAGACTTCAGATCAGAGAGCAGTTAAGAGATGAGAGACTTCAAGGAGATTTGAATGAAGAGAAAGCTGCTTGGAACAGTTACAAAAGGGGTTCGGACATTTGGGCACCCGGACATTTGAGCACATTCCCTTTTAAAGCAATGAAATTGCGCTGCGTTCAAAATTATAGTGTTCCTATATTTCTCCCTACTTGAGCAAGTATTGTGCACAAAAAGTGTTTCACTTATATCTCATAATCATTTGGAAATTGAGACATATTTACAATTTTCTGTTTGAAAGACGGGGAGGACATTTAGGCGCCGGACATTTGGGCACCCGGGCATTTAGGCACCCGGACATTTGGGCACAAATGTTTAAGGGGCCGTATAACAATTGCCGTTTCTTGGCCCAATAGTAAGAGTTTGGCCGAGAAAATGTTCGCCGTAAGTTACTTAGGCACTAAATATTTACGGGCACGTGCCTACTCAGCAAACCAGTCGGGGGAGGGGGAATTCAAAAGTGTAAAATATGAAGAATTTCTCGTCCGATAGGGAGATTTTCAGCATTTACAAGCTACAACTCGACACATTATCTGAGCGTATGTGCCTACTCTGGAAACCTGTCGGGGGGGAGTTAATACAAAAACTGTAAAATTTGAAGAATTTCTCGCCCGATCCGAAGATTTTTTCAGCATTTACAAGCTACACCCCCCCGCCCGACAGATTTCCTGAGTTGGCACATGCCTTCAGATAATGTGTCGAGTTGTAGCTGCTAAATGCTGAAAATCTCCCGATCGGACGAGAAATTCATCATATTTTACATTTTTGTTATCCCCCCCAGGTTTGCTGAGTAGGCACATACCCTCAAATAATGTGTTAAGTTGTAAATGCCAAAAATCTGCCGATCGGACGAGAAAGTCTTCATATTTTACACTTTTGGTGTCTCCCCCCCTCACATACACAGGATTGCTGAGTAGGCACATGCCTTCAAATAATGTGTCGAGTTGTAGCTTGTAAATGCCAAAAATCTCCCGATCAGACGAGGAATTTTTCATATTTTACACTTTCGGTATTAACCCCCCCCCCCCCCCATCGCCGACAGGTTTCCAGAGAGTGCACATGCGCTGAGAAAATTTGTCGAGTTGCAGCTTGTAAATGCTGAAGATATCTCGATCGGAAGAGAAATGAGAAATTCTTGATATTTTACGCTTTTGGTACCCCCCTAGTTTCCTGAGGCAGCAGATACCCTCAGACAATTCGATGACTTGTAGCTTGTAATGGCTGAAAATCTCCCGATCGGAACAGAAATTCTTTATATTTCATATTTTAGGTTTTAAGCCCCACCTCACCACACCTCCACCCCCCACCCGACAAGTTTCCTGGGTTTGCTCATACCCGCAGAGAATTTGTTTAGTTATAGTTTATAGAAAAATATCGTAAATAAGAAAATACGAAATTACGGACATTTTATGTGTGCTGAGGGGGGGGGGCTAAGAAAAATCCTTACCTCCTTCAAGGCTGTCAAACATTTAAAAAAGGTTTCGTCTATTTTAGTGTTTTAAATTTATCAAAAATTTGGCTATGTTAACGGCGGGGGGGTCCCCTGATGTGCTCCCTTGGTGCTATGTAATCATGAATATGATGTAATCCATATTCATGATTATGAGCTATGTAATCCCGATCCAGGACGACGAAATTGTCAAGTTTTCGGATATTATGCTTGTCATATTTACACCCAAAAAAACGTATTGTCATCTTCAAAATTTGTGCACTTTAATATTTTTTTAAATTCAATTATAATTGTCGTTTGTCTTACTGGAAACGTTTTCTCCATTCAATTCCCCTCACAGCGAAAAAAACGGCAATTTTTGTACGGCCCCTCAAGATTTGTGCCCAAATGTCCGGGTGCCCAAATGTTCGGTGCCCAAAAGTCCGGTGCCCAAATGTCCTAAACTCGTTTCAAAAGTGTCTGCATAAACGTATTTGGGAAATCACAAGGCTGAAAACTATCATGAATTAGTGGGTGACCTTCTTAAATCTCACCAAGCAATAGGATGCAATATTTCATTAAAGGTTCATTTTTTGGTTTTTGGACCTCTACCTAGACTTTTTTTCCAGAAAACCTTGGTGCGGTGAGCGTTTCCATCAGGAGATTTCTAAAATGGAAAAGCGTTGCCAAGGCAACTAACTGGAGCTCCAGTATGCTGGGTGACTACTATTGGGAGGTAAAGTACGCAAGAAAATTGAACAAAGCTGTTTTTTTAACCATATGTTTGTCGTTAGGATGAGGTTTCAGTAAGTATGTAAGCATATAGGTTTTTAAAGATTAAATTGCGTATCACTCATTCGATAGAGAAATTGTTCAAACATATTTGCATTCAGGACAAAAATTACTATAAGAACCTGATATCTTCTTTCTTGGGACACGGAAAAACCTTTTTTTTTTTTCGGTGTTGTCCAGAGTAATTTACATTTTAAACTCTTATGCATATTCCAGAGTACTTTAATCTTGCTGCACACTGGACTTTTTATTCCCGTTCGGGTTTGACATGTAAGCCTAATTGCAGCTCGTTGCGAATGTTGTGAAGAAAGTATTAAAAACACTTGCGATATTTAATCTGTTCTTTATTACTGTCCAATGCTCGTTTGTCGGTTTATCCTTGAATTATATTAGTGCGTATTTACAATTGATTTCCGTTACTGTACTTCCTACTTTCATCTGAACGTTCTACCAATCTCTTCACCGTTTCATTTTCTAATTTTTTTCTTTCTCTCTCTCCTTTCACAGGAACAGGCGTCCACCTATCTCGCTGCCTGCCAAATTCTCTCCGCTTGTCTGTTCTCGTAATCCCTCTGAACTTCCTAACCACTGTTCTCTTCGGACCCCTCCTATCCCTTGCTTGAAGGGGAGGCCCTGTCATCAAGTACAGCATTAAACTCGTCACGCCGTCTGATTGTCTCCTCCGATCATAATCTGCTGGGAATAAAATGATAAAAGCACTTAGCCAATGTTCTAAGTTCGATTGCTTGGGAAATGCTGTTTTACAACACCTATTAAATTTTATTGCCGTCTTGAAAGATAACATCTTAAAAACGCCGTCGATGTTTCCCATTTTGATTAACGAAGAAAGACCTGTTGCTGAATATTTCCCACCTCATTCTGTAATGTTCGTTTAAGTATAGCTGTCTGAACACTTTACAAACGAATTCTTAATAACTTCACTTTCAAGCGAATCAGAGTCACTCAAATAACTTCAGAAAAGGTTACTTACTATTCGTCTTTATTCAGCAATTTAATCCTTTGGCACGTCAACAAGACGGAACTACAACTCTTTTTCCAGTGTTAGTGAAATAATCCAACGAATGTAACAGTTTGTTAAGAGAAACACAACACCAACACTAAAGTAGAACACACAGTCGTCAAATAACTCAAGTTTCAATTTAACATACGTCTCTCAATTAGTATAATGACTTCCATCTTCTCCACAACACACACCACTGCTGCTTTTCAAAACATTATTTATGTCGTTCAGTTCTCATCTCAGACATCCACACGTCCTTTGTTCCGATCTCAGGGGTATTGCCAACCATACTCTTGCGATAGAGAAGATATCATGTTAAGTTTGAAAAACGCTATAGGAGAATGAACTCAAATTTATATAGAAAAAGAAACTAAAAAGGAAAGTTAAATTAGAATATACGTCACAAGTCCTTGAAACCAAAGAATTCTCAAATCTCAGTAACAGTATACAAGGGAAAGATGAATCCTTAATGTTTTTTTTAATATTTCTTTTGGCAGGTGGTTTTGCTCCAAAGATATCTCAAACATGGTATCTTTTCTGTTCATGCCAGTGCAACAGCGAAGCGTTACCCGGTTTTTGTGGTTTTAGAATGTCACGCCTCGCTACGTTTGAGTAATTTTAAAAATATACATTGCCCCCACCATTAATATCCATCTACAAATGGTCTTTATTTACAGACAACAAGTTGTTGTGTGCTGCAAAATATTCCCAGCAAAAACAGTCTTGCTGGGCCAGCAATGGCCCAGCACTATGTTGCCGCTGCCGAACCGTCAATAAAATGTCCGGGCGGCCAACAGAAGGGCCAGCAGTTCAGGACAACAGTTGGCCAACAGTTGGCACCCCATCAGTTGTCATATGCCACAACAGGGCCATCAGTTGTCCATCACAGGCAGTAGCTGCCACAAGTGGCCCTTCAGCGGCCCTGCAAGCACGTGCCAGAAATGATGGCTAGCCTAATGTGGTCAGCTAGTTTGTCGGCAGTGGCAGCCGGCAACCACGTGACGTAACTGGTGGCTTGCCGAATCTTGTCCGCCAATTTCCCAGTAGTAGCCATACAAAAAAAAAAAAAAAAAAAAAAAAATTCAAGGATAACCGCCGCAGTTTCGCAAAGCTACAACTTTTTTTTGTCTACCCTTACGAAACTTGTGAATTTTAGCACTGCGCTGGGGAAATTTTCTCAACAGACCGAAAAAACGTCCGTTTGGATCAGGGCAGATGCGAACCAGGGGCGTTGGCGTGTGAGCTGAGCCCTCTACCGACCGAACTCATTTGTCACGCATGAGCGCGTGCTTGAAACTGTCTGTTTCGTGCGGAATATGTAATCGAATGGTTCCCTCTTTCATTTTACAATATTGCGAAGTATTTTTCATAAAAGTCAGTTTCATATAATTCATAAATTTATTTTTTCAACGTAACGACAGTTTTCTTTTTTTTTTTTACCTTAAGGGAACCACTCATTTTCAAGGAGTGTACATACTTAGAGTAGCTTTCCAAAGTTTTGTACTGTCCTTGTCGTCTTGAAACGAGATTGTTGAAATAATATATATTTACCCGGGTTCATGTCACATTCTGTTACATTTTTAACTTTGTATCTTTCCTTTCCATTTTCCGAAGCTACATTTGTTTTAAAGAGGAAATATATTTTATTTTACTTCTCGTTATTTTTAGAAGCGAATTCCTCCCAGTCTTGTGTATTTAACCCATGAATGAGTACATTATATCCACATAGAGTTGCTTTTTTTCTTTCAAATAATTAATAAATTTTGTACTCGTATAATTCTTTTTTTTTTTTTCAACAAACGTTTTTTAATGGTTTTCCAGGACATTTGTTTCAAGCGGTTTCAAATTTTTTCTTGTTATTCACCCACTCCATTCCATGAATTGTTATTCATGGGAATGGATTCATGGCTGTAATCTAGTATTTCATGGCTTAATCTGATAACTTCGTCGACGTGGAATTTCATTAGGAAATTAATTCGCCTCTCTACATATGGATTTTTTTCTTAACATCCACTAAAATAACACGATGGCGATAGCGTCGTCTTCAACTAACTGGTACCATGAGAGACACAGCAAGTGTTGCTTCTGCGCATGCGCATCCCGTCGCTTCCACCTGCTGTTGGGGTTGCATTGGTTGCCAACAACGGGCCACTAGTGGCACTTGCTTGGAGACCCACAATTCACGGCGATGCTGCAGGGCCATCAATGGCTCGCCAACTGATAGCGCTGCCACCAACGGACCGCTACCGGGCCGTGAGCGGCAGATTTCAGCCAGCAGTGACCCATCACTGCCAGCTGGTAGCCAGCAGTTTCCCAGCACTTGTGTTTTTGCTGGGTTAAGACTACCTCTAGTCTTCATGGGACACTCACCACCAGTTATTTTGTAAATGTTGGCCGATATATTCCGCTGTTCGGTCTTCAAAGCAGTGTTCGGTCTTCAAAGCAGTGTTCGGTCTTCAAAGGAGTGTTCGGTCTTCAAAGCAGTGTTCGGTCTTCAAAGGAGTGTTCGGGCTTCAAAGTAGTGTTCGGTCTTCAAATGAGTGTTCGGTCTTCAAAGCAATGGACTTTGTTTGTTCAGTGATCTCTTCTTCCACACACCGAACGATCGGATTTGTCCCTGAGATTCTGTATTGGTTTCATGTCAGGACTCTCTGCTGGGAAGTCTAACTTTTCGACGCCAGTGTCCTCAAGCCAATATGTAACAACGTAAACATCATGACATGATACGTTGTCCTGATGACAGAGTTATGTGCCATCCCCAAAGTACTGGCCCAACGTTGGTGGTGCATAGATGGAAGAGCCAAAACATTATGACCACTTGACTAATATAATGTTGGTCCTCCACGTGCCGTCACAGCTCTTACCCGGGAAGGCAGAGACGCTACAAGATTCCTAATCGTATCTTGTGATGTCTACTATCAACACGTTTACCAGCAGATCTTAACTCTTGCAAGTTACGTGGTTGCGCCACCGCAGGTCAAATTTGCTGTTCCAACACAAACCACATATTTCCATTGGATAGATACATAGAGGATTCGGAGTCCAGAGCAATATCTACTAGAGGTGGGAAGATCCGGTCGTTTACGCGATTCGGATCTTTCAAATCGAGTCACTAAACTGACCCGTTTAAAAGACATGTTCGTTTTGTTCGTTGAAAACAGGAAGTAGTGTGAGGTCTCTTCCTGTTGGTGACGGTTGGTATATGTTCATAAACTTAGTAGTTGTCTATAAATTAAACGTTTCAGAGTGATGTGTAAAGATTTTTATAATTAATTGTTTCCCTCTGTGGCAGTACAAATACTGCTTTTGGTACTCATTAATACAGTATACATTTCCAAGTTAAGTATCAACGAACACGAGCTACATATAACAGAACAGCAGTGAGGTCAGAGTTCGAAGCTGGTGTCCCCATCTTGGGAGTGAAACGTTAATGAAAAAAATCTAAACATGAAAAACATAGAATTAACAAAATGCGATATATCTTGACTTCACTGCAAACTGTTAGGTAAACCCGAAGCCAAAATGGTTATAAGATGGTTCTAGTAACACGAAAAAATTTTTGATCCAGTAACTAATCAATGGGCAGTGAAATACTAGCTCCGACCGACGACCGAAGCGAACGGCGAACGATTTGGATCCTCGGATCCTCGTCTCGAAAACCGAAACGAACGTTGAACGAGTTCGGCTGGAACTACTGAACGGATATTTTCGTTCACTCTGTTGACCGAGTAACTTTGAGCGAATCAGTCGCGAACGACCCATCTCTAATATCTACGTATCATTTTTCGCAAATCATTATTGAACAACCCGGGCAGTGTGGCATAGCACATTATCCTGCTGAAAGAAGGCGCTCTTAGAGAGGAATACCGTTGCCATAAAAGGATGTGCCTGGTCTGCAATGATGTTTAGATAGATGGTAGACGCCATAGTTTCCTGCACATGAATGACTGGACCCAGGGTATGCCAAAAATAACGTCTCCCAAAACATTACACTTTCTCTACCGGCTTGTTTTCATCCCATGGTGCATCGCTGCCAGCAAAATTATTTTAATCCATAAATGAAAATAGGTTGGTGCAGGCAAAAGACTCTTCAATTTTTTTATTTTTTTTTATTGAAGGTTTAACGACCACCGCGAGCAACTCAATGGGTTATAAGCAGTCGCCCGTCCCTAATTTAGGGTCACTGGTTCCAGGGAAGGGAGAGAGCCAGTGCCGTAAGACAAACACAACATCCATGCCTCACCGGGATTCGAACCCGGACCCCTTTCGGGCGAATGATCAGAGGCCATCGCTTAGACCACTGCGCCACCGGGGCGGCACTCTCCAATTCATCAGACTGAATTAGTTGGCCCGTGCAAAAATGAACAGTCACTGCCTCGTAACTAATAAAGTTCTACATTTCAGTTGAAGTGCGCGAAAGATACATTGTACATTTTAGCTGAAGTGCGCGAATGATACGTTGTGCATTTCAGCTAAAGTGCACGACAGTTTCGTTGTACATTTCAGCAGAAGTGCGCGAAAGATACGTTAAATTTGATGATTTTCAAAATAGAAACCCTCCTTTATAATACACAGACAGGGGAGATATATGAAATGGTAAACCCAGATATAAATGTTTCCGAAAATGTCAATGGATGTATACAGGAAAACGCACTTCAAAGATGGATTCAAATATTAAGTTGATGCCACGAGTGGAGTTTGAAAAGTAATGAGACTTCCCATGCTACACATTCACAGCTTTCCGAGTCGTAAGCGCCGGTTTCATTTTGCGGTAACTATTTTCACATGTCATGCTTTTTCGGTGAGGCTCAATCCACTTTTCAGGCACGTCCATTAGATAATTTTTAGACCACTTTCGCAGAGTAGGTTCAGAGGCTTGTTTCCTCACTCTATCAGAAGTCTTCGGTCATGGAACTAATTTAGAAGTAAATGACGCCTATACATCTACTTTGGACAACAAATATCAGGTTATTTTATTTATTTTTTTTTTTTTTTTTTTTTTTTTTTTTTTGATTGGAGGTTTAACGACCACCGTGAGCAATTCAATGGGCTATAAGCAGTCGCCCGCCCCTAATTTAGGGTCACTGGTTCCAGGGAAGGGAGAGAGCCAGTGCCGTAAGACAAACACAACATCCATGCCTCACCGGGATTCGAACCCGGACCCCGTTCGGACGAATGATCAGAGGCCATCGCTTAGACCACTGCGCCACCGGGGCGGCGAAATATCAGGTTAGGGCCGCATAGAAGAAGAGATGGTTAAAAACTTGGCTGGAGTGCATTCGTAACAAACAGTGCAATTTTCAACAGCAATTTGCCATTGTGTCCTAAAAGTGTTCAAACGCTCGTCCATCCATTTCTTGCTTATGGATCAGAGGCATGGACGTGAACTAAAGACGGTATACAGAGGCTGCGGACAACTAAAAGAAACACGAAGATAATGATGATGATTTATCAGTTAACCATGAAGGTATTTGTCATTTTCGGAGACTGAGACAAAGTATAACACATACAGTACGTTGTAGAAAAGCAATTTATTCATCAAAATAATTACCATGGGAAGAGAATACGTTTTGGAGGGCAGCGTGTGTAACTCGGTAAACGGTAAAAATACCCCTGGGAAAAAGTACCCCCGGAGAAAATACCCCTGAAAACTGAAAAGCGGAAAAAATGACCCCGGAAAAAATACCCCCGGAGAAAATACCCCTGAAAACTGAAAAGCGGAAAAAATGACCCCGGAAAAAATACCCCCGGAAGAAATACCCCCAGAACAAACGGTTCACTGTAAACTGCCACACAGGAACACTGACGTGTGGCAGTGTTCCGGTGTGGCAATTTACTGGCAACTCTGCCACACATCTTTCAGCAACTTGGCTACAAAAGTTCAGGGGGGGGCTATAAAGATTGCCCTTTCTGGGCCTATATTGAGAACTGAATTGGGAACTCCAAACGAATTTCGAGAAAACGTTCCATGTAAGCCGCGCGAGAATTGTACTTTAATTTTAAGAAATAACTTGCCGAGGATCCGAGGTACTTTTGGTTGGGTGGGGGTGGGGGCTTAACCCCCAACTTCCGTAATATTAGATTCTTAGCCGCTGGAGTCTGTCAGTGTATCCAGGCTGTTCCCCTTGAAGCGTCCGCGAGGGGGGGGAGGTCCCCAAAAAGTTAAAATGGACGTAGAGCTGTAAACATTAGAACCATGCTTTACATAATGATTCTGTGCACGACCACGAACTTTCAGGAGGGTGGGGTGCAAGTTTCTAAGAGCACAGACAAGTGTTCAAGGTAAGAGATTTGCTCGCAATTTCTATGCTTCATTTTGTGTTTAATGGTAAGCTATGTATGCCCTTCTCCACTCCGCCAGAAATTTGGTGAAGCCTGTGAAACGGATACGAGGTGCTTGGTTTGGAGGGCTCTACCCCCAACTTCCGTAATTTTATATTCTGGACCTCTAGAGTCGGTCACTGTATCTTCAATGTTACCCCTGAGTAGCTCTTAGAAACGGGGGATGGGGGAGTTACCACACCCTCCTGAAAATTCGTGGTCGTGTACAGAATCATTATATAAAGCATGGTACTAATGTTTACAGCTCTACATCCATTTTGACATTTTGGGGACCCCCCTCGCGGACGCTTCATGGGAAACTTCCTGGTTACACTGACAGACTCCAGCGGCCCAGAATATAATATTACGGAAGTTCAGGGTAGAGCCCCCCCCCCAACCAAGTGTACCTCGGATTTTCGGCAATTTATTTCTTCAAATTAAAGTACAATTTTCGCTTAGGCTTCCATGGAACGTTTTCGCGAAATTCGTTTGGAGTTCCCAATTCAGTTATAAATGTAGGCCCAGAAACGGCAATCTTTATAGACCCCCCCTACCTTTGAACTTTTGTAGCCAGCTTGCTGAAAGATTGTGTGGCAGGGTTGCCGGTAAATTGCCACACCGGAACACTGCCACACATCAGTGTTCCTGTGTGGCAGCTTACAGTGAACCGTTTGTTCTGGGGGTATTTCTTCCGGGGGCATTTTTTCCGCTTTTCAGTTTTCAGGGATATTTTCTCCGGGGGTATTTTTTCCCGGGGTTATTTTTATCTATATCCGTGTAACTAATCGAAGTTGGACAATCCGTGTCCAAGCAAATGATTGTCGGGTGAAACAAACAAGTGATAGTCTGAAGGAAAGATATCTGGTGAGTAAGGTGGATCGCATAAAAGCTCCCACCCAAGTTATTTGATAGTGCTTATGGTCAATGAAGCGGTGTGGGTACAAGCGTTAACTTGAAATAGCAAAACTCCCTTTCTGTAGACCAGTGCTGCTTCCTTCTTTCTCAGGTCCTCATGCACATGCTTCAGTTGTTCAGAGTACACCGCAGCGGTGATCGTTTGGCCGCGTTGCAAGAGATCATAACGAACAACACCACGTGCTGTCCACCATACACACAGCGTAACAGTACGTGGATGCAGCGCTGACTTTGATGCGTGAGGAATTGAGTCACTGGTGAACAACCAATGTCTAGAATTCTTTCGGGTACTGTACTGGACACACTTCTCACCACATGTGGTACCTTATCCAAAAATGGTTCCTTGTCATAGCGAGACAGCAATGCAAGACAAGCTGAAAAACGTTGCTGTCTGTTCGCTGCAGACAATTCGTGGGGGAACCACTTAGACAATGTGCCTTACCTATTGCACGCAGATGTCTTCGGACCGATTCATCACTAACACCAAATGACTGGGCTAGTTCCTGGCATGTTTGGCTCCACTGATACTCAGTAGCAGCTTTCAGGACTTCTGTGTTAAGGCTGACAGGACGACCACTCCCGGACTTTTATTGAAGAGATTCATCTCAGTCTCTGAAAACTTTTGAAACCTGTTCCGAGTTGTACGTTCTTTAACAGAATCTGTTTCGAATGCTAAGCAAACGCGACGAGTAGTTTCTGCAGCAGATAAACCGAGTTTAAATTCGTATAACAAACTCCCACGAATAATCTCCACTGATACCGCTATTGTAATCGCACGTTTTCCCACTACCAAACTGCTTACTCATCTGATTCATATGCTCGGGGATCTTGGGATTTCAGCTGACGATATACCGCAGACGGAACGCCATCTGTCAGCAAATTTAGTCACTACAAGGTGTTTCTTTTGCTTCCTCGAAATAAATGGCCAATACTTTTGTGGTTACCTGATAAACAGATATTTTTTTTGTTGTTGTTGTTGTTGTTTCTTTTAAATATGGCCAATAATTCCTTGACTATTTCTCCCTCAGATCATGGAGATCTACTGAGCAACTCAGTAGCTCAAAACACTGTATTTGTTTGTAGAAAAGGCTGGGGGAAAAAAAGACAGTTTACCATGATGAACTCTGTGGAATCCAGGTGTATTAAAAATCCACTCCAAAGGACCCATAGATGGGTAGAGCTGAAAATAAGAAAATTGACCAATTAGAGATGTTACTAAAAATTGGTACTCCAACCTTCATATTAAAAGATTATTAACTACAGCATCATTAATAAAATTATTTGAACTTTTTGATCACCCTTTTCTATATACAACTACAACGCTCAAGGCATTCAAAAAGTCATTTCTCACGTTATGATCATGAATTCAATTTATCGCAGTCTGCAAAGAGCGGCTCATACGAACTTCAAGTGCTGCAGAAAATGACAGAAAAAAGTCAAAGAGAAATTATGTTTTAACACCTGTAGGTCAACAAATGAAGGAACACATTTAAATTCAATCGCTTGATTAAAACTTTTATGTATTTCTTTGAGTCTTGAAAATCATTAAAAAAAGAAAGTATGTTTAAAATTACACTTTCTGATCAAAAGCATCGGGACATCCACAAACTTCCTGAAATAGGAAAGGAATTAAAATCTAATAGTTTATTCTTTGCTGCTATCACAGCAGCCTCCCCTCTGCTCATTTGAATCACGCTTCAAAGAATAGGTCTTGGTTTGGCATTTTCTGTATCGAGAAGTGTAGATTATCCCTAAAGTATTGAATGGAATTTAAATCTGGTGACTTTGCAAGCCAGTCTACGTGTGGCATCGTTTTCCTCGTGCCAGTTACGAAAAGATACTTCTCTATGCATCCTTCAGTTCTCACTGTGGAACACCCGAACGTCTATGCTTTGTTCGGTCTTCAAATATTGGGAAAAAGTCAATACGTAGTCATCTAGAATTTGTATGTAGCTTACCTGCTTAAAACGTGTAGATACCTTAATTGATGGGCATAAATCGTAGTACATAAAATATCCATAGGACGTATTATGAATAAAATAATTCGTGCTGATCACAGGCGCGTACTTAAATTCCGTTTCTGCACGATGAACAGAGGGAAAAGTTTTCAGCTGTTGTACGAATCAAACCCCTATTATACATATATTCGTTACATCGACGACATTCGGGTTTTTTGGCTCTCAACTTCAGAAGAACTGTTGTCTTTTGCTACATTATTGAATACACAATATCCCACTTTTAAATTTACTATATAACTTGAATCTGATTATTCCCTTCCGTTTTTGGATTTTATTTTATACCGTCATCATACAACCTATAACGAAGTGAATTTCTCCGTCATTTTTATCCGCGCCAGGATTCGAACCCGGGTCCACTCATTCCGGAATAAGTTGCTCTAGCAATTAAGCTACGCGGGCGTTTTATTCTGATTCCTATCTGCCTTTATGTCGTGTGCGTCCTTCTGGCAGGTACGTCACATCTCCTGGTACGTTACATCATCTCCCCCTTATTTTTTTTTTTTTTTTCGAAGTGCTGGAGAAAGGATTCTCTTACTTTTCCTATCTCGCGGTGTGGAAATAACATCACACCAATGCGAGATTTTGAACGGTCGGGTCATCCGGATAGTTCGGGCGCCATTATAACGAAGTAAATTTCTCCGTCATTTCTATCCACGCCAGGATTCGAACCCGGATCCCCTCATTCCGGAATAAGTTGCTCTACCAATTGAGCTACGCGGACGTTTTATTCTGATTCCTATCTGCCTTTATGTCGTGTGCGTCCTTCTGGCAGGTACGTCACATCTCCTGGTACGTTACAAACCAACATTATATCGCATGCAGTTTACCGTAAACCTTCCTCAGCTACCGCTATCATTCCTTTGGACTCAGCTTACTCCCGCAACTATAAACTTTCCGCAGTTTCTTTTCTCGTCAGACGTGCCTATTCTCACACTTCCAATCAAAACTTTGTAACTTGGAGATATCGAGAATTTATGACATTGCTATCAAACACGGCTACTCAAGAGGTGACGTTGCCAAAGTACTGAATAAAGTTAGAAGTACAATGTAGAGCAAAACAGGTTTTCGTGCTGGATAAAATCATCAGTAGTGAAACAGCCGTCGTAGCACGATGTGTGATAGTGAAATCTAAAACTATATGATGTTTAAAACTTTAATGAGAGTTAAAACAGCACATAGGTGATATATAAAACATAAGATCTTTCAGCCTGCACGCTAAAAAATCCATCTCCTTTTTTCACTGGACCTGCGCATGAGCAATTATTTGTCCTTACATCACTTAGTCTTACTATATAACCCTGTAAGTTTCCTCCCTCCGTTGGTCATTCTGTAACGTATACTCTATATTCACTTTCCTTTTGATTTTACTATCTCTGGTTATTTTATTTTCCTATGTAAATTATCTTCTTACTGAACGAAATATTATTACACCCGATGAATGAGATCTGGCAATGAGTGTAAGTCATGACATGATGGTGGTAGCTAGTATATAGGCGCGTTCATCGAGAGTTAGGGAGAGCTTTTGTGTTGTTATGAGGAGAGCTTTTTGTTGTCGTTATGAGAGAGCGTTGTTGTTTACGGAGAGCGTTTATAATACGAGGAGAGATTGTGTTGTTATGAGGAGAGATTCTTCATTAGTGTAAAACAAGTTGTGTGTGTTATAACGAAGTGAATTTCTCCGTCATTTTTATCCGCGCCGGGGTTCGAACCCGGGTCCACTCATTCCGGAATAAGTTGCTCTACCAATTAAGCTACGCGGACATGTATCCTGATTCCTATCTGCCTTTATGTCGTGTGCGTCCTTCTGGCAGGTACGTCACATCTCCTGTTACGTTACATCATCTCCCTCTTATTTTTCTTTTTTTCTTTCGAAGTGCTGCTCATATTTTTCCTATCTCGCGGTGTGGAAATAACATCACACCAATGCGAGGTTTTGAACGGTCGGGTCATCCGGATAGTTCGGGCGCCATTATAACGAAGTGAATTTCTCCGTCATTTTTATCCGCGCCGGGGTTCGAACCCGGGTCCACTCATTCCGGAATAAGTTGCTCTACCAATTAAGCTACGCGGACATGTATCCTGATTCCTATCTGCCTTTATGTCGTGTGCGTCCTTCTGGCAGGTACGTCACATCTCCTGTTACGTTACAGTGTGCTTTAGTTGACCAAGAGTCTTATAATAAAGAAGTTGCAGTAAGTACGTCTTTCTCAATTAATAGTTTTTGTCAGACCTCTGTCTGGCTGTTAGGTTTATAACATTTATTCATTACCATAAATAACCAGCGTTAAGACTTTGTTTACGTTCGTAATTAACTAGTAACAACCTTTTGAATTCACTATTTTGAAGCTTAGTACAAGTATATCATTAGCTAGCTGGTAGGAAGAGAATCATTCATATGAATTAGCTTAGCGAAAAGATTATAAAGCTAATTCATTATAATTCATCTGATGATGGGAGTCTCAGGCGACCCAGAAAGATCTTATGTTTTATATATCACCTATACGCTGTTTTAACTCTCGTTAAAGTTTTAAACATCATATAGTTTTAGATTTCACTATCACACATCGTGCTGCGACGGCTGTTTCACTACTGATGTTACAATGTATAAAGAGAACCGAGTGGATTATCTTTCTACATTACAAAAAGAACCCACTCGGTACAAATTTGTGGGCGTCATGGATCTGGTACCCAATGCAGTTAACGTTTTAAAAACTACTGCCATCGAAATAACCTAAAGTTTGGGATAATAACCAAAATTTATTTTCAATAGTGCGAAATGAAAAGGAACCCATTGAAGACGGAACCAATTACGGAGTCTACCGGATCCCACTAAGAGCTCTGGATGGCTGTCAGATGATGTCATGTACATAGGTTCCACAATGTGGTCCTTAAGAACCAGGATCAGTTAACACAAATACAATATGAAATCAGCCGCACTAACAACTGCGTTATCCTGACTGGTATCTCAGGGCTAGCATTCTCCTGTGTGCAATGAGCCCACCTTACTGACTACCCTAAATTCGAAGTTTAAGATGCTGTTTGCGGAGAGCTTATTCATCTTTGAATACGGGACTTCTTGCGGTAATGACGAAACACCATATAATATTTCAACAGTATGGAAATCATCATCAAATGTCAACAACAGCATCAATTTAAACTTTAACTTTCGTTGATTATTGAAATGTAATGTTAAACATTTGCTCAGATATTTTCGCGGGCCACTAACATGACGTATTTGGTTGCTTGATATATACACCGATGATCCATTATATTATGACCACCCCCAGCCTAGAGAAAAGAGCACGCCTGGAGACCGAACGGGGTGGCGCAGGTGAAGGTGACAAAGCAGCATATACACAACCGAGGACCGGCTTTCGGTTAGTAGAGTGTTCGGAGTCAGAATGGAAAAAGCTGCCAATTCATCGGAGTTTGATAAAGGACTAAGTGATAGCACGGCGCCTCGGAACTACGATTTCGGAAATGGCGCGGCTTGTGATCGTTCGCAGCTCATTGATACCAGACGGGAGTAGAGATTGCCGCGCATTGTTCACAGCGACTGCAAAGACACAGTGCGACAAATCACCCGCAGCTACAACAGTGGTGATCAGGGCAATGTGTCACAACACACAGTTCATCGCAGCCTTCTGCGCATGGGCCTGCGTAGCGAAAGACCCAGCCGGGTCCCCATGCTCACTGCACGTCATCGCCAACAACGCATGAAATGGGTCCAAGATAATCAAGATTGGGCCATGGATGATTGGAAGAAAGTGGCCTGGTCTGACTAATCAAAATTCTTGGTGCATCACGTAGATGGCCGAGCGCGGATACGCCGATTACCGACGGAGGCTATGGCACCTGGACGCACTGTTGGGCGGAAACAGGCCGGCAGCGGCGGTGTTGTGCTGTGGGCGATGCTTTCTTGGGACACTTTAGACCCCATTATCCCAATAGCACAATTCTTCACAGCTGTCAGGTATCTGAACATCATTGCGAACCAAGTTCACCCATTCATGGCAACTGTGTTCCCTGCTGGTGATGGCCATTACTAACAGGGTGTTGCGCCATGCCACACTGCCAGAATCGTCAAGAAGTGGTACGAGGAACATGTTGGTGACTTTTTGTTAATGCCCTGGCCACCAAATTCACCTGGCATGAACCCAATCGAACATTTGTGGTTCGACTTGGAAAATCGGGTTCGCGCTAAATCACCACCACCCCAAAATATACGGGAACTGGAGGACCTGCTGTTGACGTTATGGTACCTGACACTGCAGGATACCTATAGCCACCTCACTGAATCGATGCTTCTCCGAATGACCGCTGTTTTGCGGGCTAAAGAGCGTTCTACAGCTTATTAGGTAGGTGGTCATAATGTAAAATGGCTCATTGATGCTTTTCACATCTGAAGATGGGCTCTCCGCGAGCCTGAAAAGTCTTATGTTTTTAACTATGACAATGCTTTTATGCTTTTAATGTAAATTAAAGTGTTTGACTGAGTCATTGGTTTTTGATTGACAATTTTTAATTCATCATGCAGAAGCAGAAATTTTGAGTACTCACCTATCCACACAACATTGCCGATCCACCTTGAACCCAAACACCTCGGACATCATCCGATAAGTGTCGTTACTCCTGCGATGCACTCTGCGTCTTGCATCGTTGCAATAAATACAGAAATACTACTTATTTGACCAGATAACAGTATTACAGTGGTCTGTTGTTCAATGTCTACATTGCAGCTGTTAGCTTTTCCGAGGTACGCTGTCCCAAATATCCATGGAATGTACCTGGGTAATTCGCAACGTAATATTCTTTCGAAAGTAGGATGCTTCATAGACAGTCTGTAACATTTTCTGTCTACTTTAAAATTCTACTTTTCTGTCACTAGGCTTGGCACACGTCGGAGATCCCTGTGAGTGTTGACCGCAGTTAAATCGAAGATTAGTGGCCTAATTAGACGTACACTACTGTTTATACACTCTAGGGATTGTTCGCTTCGAAACTTGAAGATTCGGCTACTTCTTTCACAGCATATCTATCAGCTGTAACAAATGTAATAGTGCCCTTTTGTTACGCAGTCATGTCTTTTTTCCAACCCATTATTCATAGGAGAAACAACATGTAACCGGAACGTCACTGAAGATGACGTCGCCGCACGACGCCATCAAGCTCATATGCCTTCATATTGTGCTGCATTACTAAAAGCATGACATCTGCCGGTGTACCAAGACAACGACACTATCTTTGGTGGGGGGTTGACATGTTTGACAGCATGAGTTTTTTTGTCCTGTATACTTATATACTAACTTTAACTCTTAAAGCTTTGAGGCGTTAGGAAAAGCAGAAATATGAAAGTTATCTCGGTCGTTGTTATGTCTGTGTGATAAAAGAACATTTTAGCAATGCTACTTATTTCACTGCAAGAATAAGTATCCTCAAAGTAAAGCAAAACGAAGTCGTCACCCCAGTGGAAAAGATTATGATCTTCTTGTTCTTTGACACTCATGAAATTATGTAGCTTCCAGTACGTTGCACCGAGGTATTTGTTGATAGTTTGGGACAGCACATGTGTGGGGAAGACTTTTCGCGAGATAACATTTTACAGAAGAGCGTTAGCTTTACGTATGTAGAGAGTTGCTTCCTAAGGAGGGACCGTACTCTAACCCCCATTACTCATGTTGTACTGAACTATTTTGACCGTATGAGTGCGATATATTTCCCTCACTCCCTTATAACCCAAAATTATCTTTTTGTGATTGTCTTCTTCCCTCTAACTTGAAACGGATGAAGGGAAAATACTTTTCTTTATCTGAAAAAGATATGATGACGACCGAAGCCATCTTGAAACCTATATCTACGTAACTGTTTTTCCCATGTACACTGAGTGGGCAGAAATCATAGTAACAGGTAGGCACATCTTTCGCCTGGATAAACGCTGTCACACAGCGATGCACTGAGTGCACTAGGTCACGAAAGCGTTCCACAGGTATCTCCACCCATGATTGTTGCATCGCTGTCCATAACGTTGTCTCATTCCTAGGCGAAAGCTCTGGATCCATCGATTTCTGGGTGGAAAATCCCAAGCTTCAGCTTCGGATTCAACGACTTCTGGGTGGAGAATCCCAAGCTTTAGCTTAGGATTCATCGATTTCTGGGTGGAGAAATGGATCCACCAATTCTTTGTTGGAGATCCAAAGCTTTGAGGTTTGGATCCATAGATTTCTGGGTGGAGGATCCAAAGCTCAAAGATTTGGATCCACCAATTCTTGGTTGGAGATCCAAAGCTTTGAGGTTTGGATCCATAGATTTCTGGGTGGAGAATCCAAAGCTTTGAGCTTTGGATCCTCCACCAGAAATCTATGAATCAAGCTATAGCTTAGGATTCATCGATTTCTGGGTGGAGGATCCAAAGCTCAAAGCTTTGGATCCATTAATTCTTGGTTGGAGATCCAAAGCTTTGAGATTTGGATCCATAGATTTCTGGGTGGAGGATCCAAAGCTCAAAGATTTGGATCCACCAATTCTTGGTTGGAGATCCAAAGCTTTGAGGTTTGGATCCATAGATTTCTGGGTGGAGAATCCAAAGCTTCGAACTTTGGATCCTCCACCCAGAAATCTATGAATCAAGCTATAGCTTAGGATTCATCGATTTCTGGGTGGAGGATCCAAAGCTCAAAGCTTTGGATCCATTAATTCTTGGTTGGAGATCCAAAGCTTTGAGATTTGGATCCATAGATTTCTGGGTGGAGGATCCAAAGCTCAAAGATTTGGATCCACCAATTCTTGGTTGGAGATCCAAAGCTTTGAGGTTTGGATCCATGGATTTCTGGGTGGAGAATCCAAAGCTTCGAACTTTGGATCCTCCACCCAGGAATCGATGCTTTGGAAGTTTCCACAGCATCCCAAAATATTTTCACAGGATCCACGTCCGATGAATAAGAAGACCATTACAGACTGGGAACTTCTGTGGAATGCTCTTCTAATCATGTTCTAGACACCACGGCTCTGTGAGGAGACGCATTGTCCAGGAGGAAAAGTCCATTGCCCTGTGAATTCAGATGGTCTGCAATGATGGACACCTAGCGTGGAACGTTCCGAGATTCATCTAGCTGAACTAGAGGTCCCAATGTGTGCCAGTTGAATACTACCCAGATCATAACCGAGTCTCCACGAACCTGAACAGTTCCTTGCTGACATGCCGAGTCCATCGCTTTGCGCCTTATCCGCCTAATCCGCACCCTCCCGTCTTCGTGAAATAAGTGAAAATGGGACTCGTCGGACCAGAAGACGCGTTTCAAATCATCTGAGGTCCTGTGCAGATTTTCATTCTCCAGGTTGAGGCACAAAGCAGCGATGTGGCGTTAGCAATCAGAGTCTGGTGGGTCGGCGGCTCCCATAAACTATTGCAGCCAATGATCTCCTAATGGTTGTGGTGGAGGCATTTTTATCACCTCCCTCCCACGATGAAGTATGCTGTGATTTGTGCCACTGTCGCTCTCCTGTCGGTTACGACTATGAAAAACAGACGTCGACGGCCACGTTTATCCACCACTTTTTTCATCCCATTACGCTCTCCACGATGCTATGTTATTCCGGAAATGGCGTTTTTCCGATGCACTGTTGATACTGTAGAACGGAGATGCTAAAATTCCTGTATCACCTTCGAAATAGAATGGCCTATGCATCGGGCACCCACTACTATCCCCATACTCACGATGTTTATCCATACCGACATCGAATTACTGTCTACTTGAATATTAGTCCTCTGGGCGTACGACGTGTGAGAAAGGGAGAGAAACACTGGGACAAGCACAGTACATTTGAAGTTCTTTGAAAACGGCAATAAATTAACAGAGGAGATCTAATAGGTTAATCACTTCTTCACGTGCCACCCTTTTATCTCTTGTCTTCCAGTATGTGCCACCAATCACGTTCTGCTAATATCTTCAAGCCTCTTCTGTCAATAATTTTTTCTGCAAGTCTCTTTGAGCATCTTCCAATCTCTTCAGTCGACAGTTTCTTTGAGCACTTTTCAGTACTTTCTACAGATCAGACTTCCACTCTTTGCTGTCAATCACTTTCTTTTACGAATTTATTTCAGTACCGTTTATTTGCTGTCAATCACTTTTCTGCAGTTCGCTTCGAGTACCTTCCAGTATTTTCATTTGCCCACTTTTTCTGAAAGCCTGTTTCAGCCCCTTTCAGTACTTTCTGCATATCGCTTCTCTGAAAGCCTTACTAATTATCTTTTGGTCCTGGATGGTATTAAATTTTTTGGTAAAATTATTTCAGTGTGTTTCAGTCTTTACTGCAGCACACTTTCTTGCAAGTCTGAGTTGAGTGTCTTCTTGTTTTTCTTGACGTTCATTTTTCTTCAACTCTTTTCGAGTGCGATTCTGTACGCTCAGCATAACTTTTCAGACCATAATATGTGTGATTTGTTGGAGTATATCACATGATTTCAGTGAAATGTCAGTCATACACATAATTATAAACGACCCTTGATTGAATAAACACTTACCTCAGAGTGAAGCCAGAACTGAAAAATAATAACCATTTGGTAATGAACCAGAAATACTTGTGGCGGAATAGCGAAGGCCAGTGGAAAATAAGTGTACTGTAAGAAGACAAAATAAAAAATCATGAAATTAGTGTTCTGTAGAAAGAAATAATATACAATAATGTAGTAAGAGCACTGTAGAAAGAAATATAATAAAATAAATAAATAAGAATACTGGAGAAAGAAATAATATAAATTAATGAAAAATGTTACTGTAGGAAGAAATAATATAAATTAATGAAAAATGTTACTGTCGAAAGAAATAATAAAAATAGTGTTTTGTAGAAAGAAATAATATTAAACAAAGAGATAAATGTATTCTAGGAAGAAACATAATAAAATAAGTAAATGAGAGAACTGTAGAAAGAAATAATACAAAATATACACATAGAATAATACAAATACACACTATAGAAATAAATAATACAAAATAATAAAAATATTGTTTTGTAGAAAGAATTGATACAAAATAATGAAAATATTGTTTTGTAGAAAGAAATAATATAAAACAATGAAATAAGTGTACTGTAGGAAAAATAACATAAAATAAATGAATAAGAGTACTGTTGAAAGTCAAAATAATTAAACAAAATAATTAAAATAGTGTTCTGTAGAAGGAAATAATATAAAATAAGTAAATAAGTGTACTGTAGAAAGAAATAATATAAAATAATGAAATAAATGTACTGTGGTAAGAAATAATATAAATAAGTAAATAAGAGTATTGTAGGGAGAAATAATATAAAATAATGAAATATGTGTAAATAATATATTTTAATGTAATAAATCTTTAATGTGATCTTGTTATATTGGTTTTTAAATCGTGCAGTGACAGTGTTGATTATTGTTGGATTATTCGAATGGTGCACGACAACTAATTCTGAGTGAAATAAGCGTACTGTAGAAAGAAATAACATAAAATAAGTGAATAAGAGCACTGCTGAAAGAAATAATACAAGATAATTAAAATAGTGTTCTGCAGAAGGAAATAATATAAAATAACTAAATAAGTGTACTGTAGAAAGAAATATATAAAATAATGAAATAAATGTACTGTAGGAAGAAATACTATAAATAAGTAAATAAAAGTATTGTAGAAAGAAATAATTTAAAATAATGAAAAATGTGTACTGTAGGAAGAAATAATCCAAAGCAATGCAAACAGTGTTTTGTTGAAAAGGATAATATGAAATAATGAAATAAGTGCATTATAGGAAGAAATACGTAATATGAAATAAATAAGTACGAGTACTGCCGAAAGAAATAACGTAAAATAATGAAAAATATGTACTATGTAGAAAGAAATAATGTATGATAATGAAATCAGTAAGTGCCATTGTTCTAGAAGACTAATGTTATTTCCATAAAAATGCATATCTGTTAAGAGAAAAACGTTTGGATAAAGAAAGGCATACCACAAAACCAAATGATTTGACATCTTATTCATTCATATCACATAAAAACTTCAATATTGTATCTGTTAAATATTTCCCCCTCCTTATTATTTCGCGAGAATATTTACCGGCGCCATTGTCAAGAAAGCATAGAAAACTCTCCCAGTTTATTATTTTGTGATACCGAATGACTTTTAATTTTGAACTGGGAATATCACACCTTTCAGAATTCAACTGTTCTTTCCAACCGGAAATTTGCAATCCTTCTGATATTTAAATCACAATTTACAAACCAAAAAGCTAGAATAAAAAAATTATATGGTGTTAGACACAAGACTTATATGAGTCCAAAATTTCCTAAAATGGCATAAACACAAACACTCAATATTTGCGCAGCTTTCTCACTCCCCTGGGGGGCTTCGCCTGGGCTTGATTTTCAGAGCTTAGAACAGTAAGAGACAACGCAGAAACGATTGAAAGATTATGAATTTTTTAAATTTTGATTTCGCAATTTTTGAATCGTTTCAGCGTTATCTATTACTTTTCTAAGCTCTGAAATTTTTCTTTTACTTCTTTCGAGCGCTGAAAACGATTCAAAATTATGATTTTTTTAATTCATAATTTTTGAACCGTTTTAGCGTTGTCTGTTACTGTTTTAAGGGTTGAAAACGATTAAAAAGTTCTGAATTCATAATTTTTGAATCGTTTCAGCCTTGTCTGTTCCCTTTTTAAACTCTGAAAACTAAGCACAGACTAGGTCTTCCAGCAGAGAGCGAAAGTCAAGCCCAGGCGAACTAGGTCTTCCAGCAGAGAGCGAAAGTCAAGCCCAGGCGAACTAGGTCTTCCAGCAGAGAGCGAAAGTCAAGCCCAGGCGAACTAGGTCTTCCAGCAGAGAGCGAAAGTCAAGCCCAGGCGAAGCCCCTGGGGGCTTCGCCTGGGCTTGATTTTCAGAGTTTAGAACAGTAAGAGACAACGCAGAAACGATTGAAAGATTATGAATTTTTTAAATTTTGATTTCGCAATTTTTGAATCGTTTCAGCGTTATCTATTACTTTTCTAAGCTCTGAAATTTTTCTTTTACTTCTTTCGAGCGCTGAAAACGATTCAAAATTATGATTTTTTTAATTCATAATTTTTGAACCGTTTTAGCGTTGTCTGTTACTGTTTTAAGGGCTGAAAACGATTAAAAAGTTCTGAATTCATAATTTTTGAATCGTTTCAGCCTTGTCTGTTCCCTTTTTAAACTCTGAAAACTAAGCACAGATTAGGTCTTCCAGCAGAGAGCGAAAGTTCTGCGATTATTAGGTGTTTGTGTGTACTCCATTAAAAAAAAATTAGACTCATATAAATCATGTGTTATAATACATAAATAGATGGTATGGTGAATTCGGTTATTGATATTAGACGCTCTGGGAGAGAAAAAAAAGGCAACGGAAATCATACTATGTTGGTTCTCAAAGTCTTCGAGCAGTGAAGAGCTTACGAGGAGTGGGAAGAAAAGTAAAACAAATCACCGTAAAACCATTGAACAATTGACATACTTACCCAAAAATTTGCACTTGTAGCCACACTTATACGCAAAGGCACTGTCATGTTATAGTCTTCCGAACTGTGGTGTGTTTCATGAAAATTCCACAGGAAGCTTATTTCTACGGAAGAAGAACAATATGGGATTTGTCATAAGAAAAAACATGCGCAAAAACCAATATAATTGCAAAAACAAAAACAAACAAAAAAAACATTGAAATAATGTGTTCTTCCTACCCTTTCATCCTTTTACGACCAGAACCAAACATCTTTGTGTCACCGAAAATACCATAACGCCCGAAACTATCTATTACCACTTTCCGGATTTCTATCCCATGCCTTGCAATTTAACGTAGGTCCAACACTGAGCCACCGTCTTTCGGGAATAGAAAATGGTGGCTTAGTGTTGGGCCTACGTTAAATTGTAAAGCTGTGCTACCTGGGATCTTCCCCTTTTACAGTTAACAAAAGAAGGATTAGTGCTGTGCCACCACACGAAACTTCCGATCTGTAAGCTTGATATGCATTGACCCTAAGACGTATCGTAGGGCTTGTCACTACGTTCTTCCAATTTAAAGAGATGCAGTGTCATGAGAATGAATAATAACTTCAAGGGAGAAACATTCTTCCAAGGTGAAGACATGCAGTGTCATGAGAATGAATGATAACTTCAAGGGAGGAACATTCTTCCAAGGTGAAGAGATGCAGTGTCATGAGAATGAATGATAACTTCAAGGGAGAAACATTCTTCCAAGGTGAAGAGATGCAGTGTCATGAGAATGAATGATAAGTTCGAGGGAGAAACATTCTTCCAAGGTGAAGAGATGCAGTGTCATGAGAATGAATGATAACTTCAAGGGAGAAACATTCTTCCAAGGTGAAGAGATGCAGTGTCATGAGAATGAATGATAAGTTCGAGGGAGAAACATTCTTCCAAGGTGAAGAGATGCAGTGTCATGAGGATGAATGATAACTTCAAGGGAGAAACATTCTTCCAAGGTGAAGAGATGCAGTGTCATGAGAATGAATGATAACTTCAAGGGAGAAACTTACTGCTGGTTCATTTCTTTCTTTAGTCATAACAATGGTAACTGAAGGTGACTTCTGCTAATCCACCAGAGGCCGTGCAATTTCAAAGAACCCGCTACGGTTGGATATCCTACTCTTTCTAGACGGGCGAATCGGGAGGCCGTGGTCGTCTGCATGCATGGGCGTTTTGTGCGGTATGATCGTAAAAGGGTCCAATCACTCAAAGTTATCCTTAATTCTGTTTAACACGTTGACAGAAAAATCTATCAGGTCTTACTTTGAGGTTGCTACGGATAGTTTGTGTGTATCGTCTCGACTTTGCACCTTATTTCGATGGTTGAGTTCTTTGCTTGGTTGCTATTGTTCATAGATGGCTTCCCGGTTACCCGTTGAGCTTGTGATGGGCTTAGGTTTTTTTTTCACTTGTTCCTGTTGTGAGCTCATTTTTATGTTTCGAGAATGAGCTTTCACGGTTACACATTGATTTTTTTCCCAGATAGTGTATTCTAAATTTAGTTTTAAACATCGAAATGTGAGGTCGTCTTCATTTAGTTCTTTAAATTTATCTAAAAAACCTTAGGAAATGTATGTTCTAAATATAACTTATACTTTGGCCAAAAAAAGAAAAAAATATCCAACATAGGACATATCCTATATGTAATACCCATAAAAAAGCCTAGCACCCTAAATAAATCAAGCAGGTACAATATTCGAATTGAAAAAGCAAATCAGTACATCAACATCACCGAACGGAATTTAAATAACAGACTACAAGAACGTACAAAACTGGAACCTGAAGTTAAGAAAAATTATATTAGTGGAATATTGTATCGGAAATTAAGTAAATCCCTGCAAGGATAAAATAATTCACATGTAGTTGAACACAATAAGGTTAACGGCATCCGATTTGTCTAAAGTTTGATAGCAGAAGAAACAGCCCCCAAAATAGCAACAATAACATACCAACAAACTGGTATCAGTGCCTGTCTGCCGATCTATAAACGACACTAGAAGCCGATTTTTTGCTGCCAGCTGGAAAAATCCCAAACCCAAATTAACAGTATGTCAGCATTACCATTTTCTGTTTAAACGTATTTTCAACACAAATCTAAGAACTACTACAAGGTTTGTTTTAAGGCAATTATTAATTATGAAATAACATTTTACCCGTTTTTCTGGACTGCAGCGTAAGATACCCGTAGTAAAATTTAATATAGAAAAAGTATTACTTTTCTTACTGAAGCATAAGCCACGGTATGTTCTATAACGAAGTAAATTTCTCCGTGATTTTTGTCCACGCCGGGACTCGAACCCGGGTCCCTTCATTCCGGAATAAGCCGCTCTACCAATTGAGTTACGCGGACGTTCGTTCTGACTGCTATCTGCCTTTATGTCGTGTGCGTCCTGCTGGGCAGGCACGTCACAGTTCTCTAAGAGAGAAACTCTCAAAGATTTTTTCCCACTCTTACGGATTTTATTGCGATAGCTGAACTCAGAGTTGTGAAAGTTTTTCGCGTTTAGTGAGAAGGGAAACCCAGATATGCCAAAATCTAATTTTGTTCCAAGACTTACATATCTTAAAAAAAAAATAGTTACACCCAACCCCCTCCCACCCCCAAAAAACTCCTCTTTAACAATATTTTGAGAATGGCAAGAATATCCGTGAAAGCAATCTATAAAGTGAGAGGAATTAAACAGTGCGAAAATTAATGTTTATTTCATTATTTTCAAATGAGAAACAATTTTTGCTAAAGGTGAAACAGAATCTCCAAAACTACAGTTCAAGAATTTGTGTAACTGTAAAGTCCGGAAGGTAGTTAATCTGATGCAGATACCGTTAAAAAAAAAAAAAAAAAAAAACACGTACGTATGCACTACATGATCAAAAGTATCCAGACACTCCTTCTGAGTAGGTAGAGGATTTGCCTATTTACGTCACAGCAATGGAGCATACAGGTATAAAAAGATGCACCTGTCCTGGCGAACATGATATACAAGCATGAATAACAAAATGGGCAGCACGGAAGAGCTCAGTGACTTTCAACGTGGCACAGTCATAGGATGCCATCTTAGCAGCAAGTCAGTTCGGGAAATTTCTTCATTGCTGAAGTTTCCCTGATCAACTGTAAGCTATGTTCTTGTGATACCCCTAAAAGCAACAAGAGCGCAATCGAGACCAAGTAGGCCACGTAAAATGACAGAGCAAAATAAAATCGCCTGTCCTCGACTGCTACACTCACCCAAATTCCTATGTAAACAACACCAGCACCATAACGGTTCTTCAAGAGCTGAAGAGAATGAGATTCCACGACAGAGCTGCAGTACACAAGCCTAAAATCAGCAATATCAACATCAAGCGTCGGTCGGAGTGGTGTTACTGGGGGCAGGTGGACTCTAAAGCAGCGGAAACGTGTTCTTTGGAGTGATGAATGGCACGTCGCCATCTGAAATTCCGACAGACAAGTCTGAGTGTAGAGGATGCCAGGTTAACGCTACGTGCACGACTGGGTTGTGGCAACTGTAAAATTTGGTGGAGGATTCTTCATCCTCTGGGGCAGTTTTTCATGTTTGAACTACGTCTTCTAGTTTCAGTGCCTGGGAATTTTAACACTGCTGCCTATAATGACGTTCCTGACAATTTTGAGCTCCCAACATTTATGGCAACAGTTCGGTAAAACCATTTCTTTTACCGAAAGCGCAATGACACCGTCCACAAAGCGTGTGACCGACCAGTCAGAACCGGTTTGATCCAGATCCAACACGTACAGCGTATGTGCGTAGTTCGTGATTACAGGCACTTGAGGCTCTTCGTCGCGAGGACAACGATGTCGAATTTTGAACAGCGTTCAAGTGTAAAATTTTGTGTTCTGCTCGGGAAATCTTTCGCTGAGACTTTTCAAATGATTAAGTCAGCATACGGTGAGAGTGCGATGAGTCGAACTAGAGTTTATGAGTGGCATCGACGATTCGAAAACGGGCGACAGAGTATCGAGGATGATGAGAAGTCAGGACGACCTTCAACATCCACAACGATGAACAAATCGCCATTGTCAAAGAAATTGTGAAAAATCACCGTCGAAAAACTATTGCAGCGATTGCAGAAGTTGCCATGCCATTTTAACAGAGAAACTGGGCATGCATTACGTGGGCCAACAAATTGTTCCCAAAAACCTGACACAAAAAAAAAAAATGGATGAGCGCATGCAAGTTTGCGGGGATAACATCGATGCAGTGGATTCAGATCCCGATTTTTTGAATCGATTGATTACTGGAGATGAGACTTGGTGCTTTTTGTACGACCCCCAATCCAACAGACAGTAAAAAGTGTGGAAATCACCGTCGTCACCACGATCAAAAAAGTTCAAGGCTGACCGCTCCAAAGGAAAGGTCTTGTTAAAATTTTTCTTCGATTGCAAGGGGGTCGTACGTAAAGAATTCCTTCAACATGGCCGTAAAGTCACTAAAGAAGAGTACGTCAACGTCCTGAAACGTCTCCGAGAATCAGTGAGACGCAAGCGACCCGATCTTTGGAAGATCAACTCGTGGGTGCTCCATCACGATAATGCGCCGACTCACAGACCCCTCCTGGTGTCCGATTACCTTTCCAAACATCACACTCCCGTTCTTCCACACAACCAGCTTATTCCCCTGATCTCGTTCCGTGTGTATTTTTCCTCGGATGAAGAATTTGCTTAAGGGCGACGCTTCTCAAGTTCCGAAGAAGTACAACGAGCTGTGACGGAGGCACTAAAGGATGTGGCAAAAGAAGGCTTGCAATCTGCATTTAAATTTTTGTATGAGCGCTGGCAAAAATGCATAGTTGCACCGGATAACTACTTCGAAGGAAACACCGCATAAACAGGTATTATCTGTACTCATTCTTTTTTAATATAAAAAGTTCCGGAACTTTTTTAACGTATTGGTTTATCTGTCTGTCTGTCTATCAATCAATCAATCAGGGCTGTAACTAAGCCTTTGTTTCGTTTTTTTAAATATTACACAGCAAAAATCTATTTATCTATCAAATCACTTAAAAAAATAAACTCTTTTGTTTTTAGTATATCAGTATTAGTTAGCGAGCAACAACACATGATTTTACTCAGTATTAACAGAGAAACAAATTAAACAATACGAGACAGAGATCACATGAAAACAACACAGGAGACAGTATGAAAGCAAGCACAGTCTGAAAAATGAAAATTATGAAAATATTTGAAATATCCGTCAGGAAGTGGATTTTAAAAATTCCGATAACAATAGATGAAACCACAATACCAAGAAACTTTGACGTTGAATTGGCCGTCTAATAGTTGCTATCATAGCAACTATTAACACGATGATAATTGCTATCTTAGCAACTACTAACACGATAAAGAAATAAGCGGTCTCAAAAATTCCTGATAATAAAGCAATTCCGATTAACAAAGTGCCAGACACAGAGCTTCCTGTACTTCTGTAAATTTGTTGGTGCTGACCAGTAGGTATAATGGGGAAAATGTCCATCTGAAGTAAGGTTTATGAAAGGAAATAACAGAAACAATTTGTAAAATAAAATGAAAAAAAGATAATGGAGACCTCTGTTGATCTAATAACTTACGATAAAGAAGCAAAAATAAAAAAAATTGCCCCCAAAATTTCGGGGGTTGGTCCCCAAAACACCCCTTCTCTGGATACGGCCGTGCCTACATCAACCCCATGGAATAGTTTTGGGATGAATTGGAACATCGACTATGAGCTCGGACGAACCGCCGGACATCATTGACCGACGTAAGTAGTGCTCTTGTGGTAGAATGGGAGGCAGTTGCCGCTGCAACGTACCAAAATTCAGGTGAAACGTCTTCCCAGGGCTGTACTAGCAGCAAATGGTAGACCAACTCGATATTAATTCCTTTTCTATTATGGAAAGTTTGTGGATAGGCAAGTGTCCGAATACTTTTGATCAGATAATGTATACACATAAGGCAACAGAAAAATTTGACCTTAAGCGAAACTAAATGCATGAACGTACACAACGATTTTAGAGTTTCTATTCTAGATTTAAGCAATGCATTCACGTAAAAATGTTTTATTGATTCCATGCTCTTATATTGCTACTATATTTGATTATATTCATTATTCAGTTGCAAATACAATTAGCGAAAGATTGGTGAGGTATAAGGAACCACTCGAGAAGGGACAGAGTTTAAGTTTAAAAGTCGAGAAGGGGAGTTGCATCAGAAACAGTGTTTGGCTCAACAGAACAGTTTTCTGCGTAAATTTTATTTTATTTTCTCAAAGCCGTCAAAACGGTAAACGAACATGGCATTCCCCTACAGTCAGGATGAAGTGTACAAATACTTGTATTTTTGTTTGTCCAGTTAGTATAACGCATAACGGTGCAGAATATGGAGGCCACCGGGAATTCCCCCCGTGTCCGGCGGGACTAGTTCGCGCCTAAATCTGGAAGTACGTTCTAAATTACGAATCAGAAATAAAATACAGATCTATTCTTGAGAGGAAACGAAAATCACTGTAACCGACTGATAGCGGTACCATAGCAACCGGCGTTTTCAGTCATTAGGCGCATAGGAGAAAATTTCTGAAAACGATCTCATTTCTCCATGTTCGAAACTAGTTTTAAATACAATATCTGAGAAATCAAAGTGTAACCGCGAGAACACATAGCCGAAACAAAAAAAAACAAACTTTTAACAGAAAAAAGTGAAAAAACAAACAAAAAAACTACTCTTCCAACATAAGCAAAGAGCAACAGCGAATTCAGTTATGGTAAAAAACACGAACGGTTCTTGAAGAACGTGTGCCGCCCCGGTGGCGCAGTGGTATAAGCGGTAGCCTCTGATCGTTCGTCCGAACGGGGTCCGGGTTCGAATCCCGGTAAGGCATGGATCTTGTGTTTGTCTTACGGCACTGGCTCTCTCTCCTTTCCCTGGAACCAGTGACCCTAAATTAGGGACGGGCGACTGCTTGTTGCTCACGGTGGTCGTTAAACCTCAAAAAAAAAAAAAAAAAAAAAGAATGTGTCGTTAATTAACCAGTTTATTTATCTGTACATATAAAACTGAAAGCCCTCACTGACTCATCACCGAATCTCAGAAGCTACTGAACTTGGAACTTTCATATTTGGCAGGAATGTTCCTTTCAGAACATAGAGGCACACTAAGAAAGGATTTTTTCCTACGATAACTTTAAGTGGGTCAAAATGGGTTTTTTAAATAACCCAGCTTTGATAACGGTAGGACGTTTTGAAATGATCGAGCCATTGCTGCCCAGCAACTGAAGCCCTGCGCTAAGTTTTGAATGACTTGAGTTGACCTGCTCAGTATATATTTTGTTCTAAATTTATTTGTTCTGAATTTATTTAACAAAAAACCTTAAAAATCACGTAAAAAGCGCTATTTCGTAATATGTTTTGCATTTAAACATTTATATTATCGTTTAACATATCGAATGTCAAGGTTTCTTGAGTCAAAACCAAATTACCAAACATTCGTTTTCACCGAAGCAACGGTAACGCCATATGCACTGAAGAGCAATTGAATTAGAGACAGCTGGCGTTATGTAAATGTGGCGCTGTGGGCGGCCCTGTAAACTAAACGACATGACGTATGCAGCGATTCGACAATATAAGAAGTGATGCGACGGAAATCAGTAAGACTCGGACGCAGTATGGGTAAGACAAATGATCTAAGCGCATTTGATCGTGGGCAAATTGTCGGGGCCCGACGAAACGTTGAGGTGCATCTTACATCTCACCATTCTATGGTCACTCCCTGTGTTGAACGTGTTTAGCACACTGCAGTCTTCTATGAAGAATTTTTTGTTACACATAATAAAATCAATTTCACTTGTCGTCCCATTTGGATGTCCGAGGAACTTTCAACTTCTAGAACACTGTCCTTCAGTCTTTTGTTTATTATACATCCAACACCACTAGTTCTGCCATTATCTGTCCCATGATGGTAGAAGAGATGTCCACTTTGTATACATACTAGCGGAGATACCCGGCGTTGGCCGTGATAGACATAAAGTTTGTTTTTAAGAAACAATGTAAATCGCACTATTAAAAAAATCCTACCATGATGAACAACGCTCAAGTCGGGCCTCACGCTGTTTCCCGCTGATCTATAAGTTTTCGATCACGTTGTTCCGTTGTCGCACTTTCTCGAAGTAACTTTACCTTCTTTGCTTTCAGCTGAACTTGTCCGATGGGTTTGCGTTTTTTTTTTTTTTTTTTTGGGGGGGGGGGGCATTTCACGACACTTGATGAAAATTTTATTCTAAAAATCACAATTTATAATGGCCGCTCTGAGCCCTAAAAACTCGAAATAGCAAGCATGCACAATAATGCACTTACTTCACCCCACATTCAGCTCTGTAGAGTGTAAATATACAATCTGATCAACACCCAACGTGAAAGAAAGTAGTTCACGATAATGTACGGAATTTTTTTACTAATCTCGAAAACTAAACCGATTCGGATAATTCCTTAACCGTTGGGAAACTTTCCGGAGGACATAGGCTATTTCGTTAATTTATTATTATTTTTTATTATTTTCTTATAATTTTTTATTATTTTTTGGCTGTACTACCGAATAACATCGCTTTCACGTAGTTTCCAATTTCCCATGTATCGTTCCGCTTTGTTTACATACAACCTGATCACACCCAACGTGAAAAAAGTAGTTCCCGATAATATACGGAATTTTTTTACTAATCTCGAAAACTAAACCCATTCGGATAATTCTTTCACCGTTGGGAAGCCTACTTCTTTCTGGTGGACATAGGCTATTTCTTTTATCTGTACTAACACCAATATTACTCTTGTATTTAAATTTTATGTATGAAGAAGACTGTCTGTTTTAACTTCAACTTAACCTTTATGCTATTTGAGAGGACCACGCCTATTGGTGGGAATCTGTAGCTCCACCGTTATTTGAGACGCCTGGGTCAATTGTTGGGAGTCTAATGAAACCTAATCCTTACAAAGAAAATGCCATGGTAACATAAACAAAAAAAATGCTTATGACAATATGTTCCGGTGGTGCTTTGTGTTTTCAAAAATCGGACTCTTCCCCGTATGCCTGAACCGCGGAAGCTTGCGAGGAGGGGAGACGTTACCTGAAGACCGTTGCTCTAACACGCGGAGTAATACCGCAGCAGCCGACTTGCACCCAGTCAATAGAGAGCCCCGTAAAAACACGTTTGACCCCCTTAGAGATGGAATTTCTAAAAATCGTCTCGCCTGTATTTTAATCTGGGTGATGAAAAGTATGTATGCCAATTTTGGTGCAAATCCATCAAACTGTTTAGGAACGTATGCGGAACAAACATACAAACTTTCACTTTCATATATAGAGAGATATACACTGAAGTGCCAGAAAAACTGGTACACCAGTATAATACTTGGTAGGTCCCCCACGGGAGCGCAGGACTGCAGAAATACGACGGGGCATGGACTGCACTAGCTTCTGGAAATATGCTGTAGGCAATGCACCCCATACTTCCTGCAGAGCGTTCCACAATTCGGGTGTATTCGGAGGTCTCGGATTCCTGTGTTCGATAGCGCTTTGCATGGCATCCCAAATGTGTTCTACCACGTTCAGATCTGGGGACTTGGGTGGGATGGCAACACCACAAACTCAGATGAATGCTCCTCTAACCATAATGTGGCGTCCCGACATTTGTGTGGAGGTGCATTGTTCTGTTGGAACAGGCCCAACCCATCTGCAGGAATGCAGGACATGAACGGGTGCACCTCGTCAGAAAGGATGCACACATAGCGTTGGCCGGTCACAGACGTTTGTAGACGTACAAGGGGTCCCAGTGAAGTCCAGCTAAACACACCCCATACCATTACGGACCCCCGACCAGCCGGTACAATTCCCTGCTGACAGGCTGGATCCATGGCTACATGGGGTTTGGGCCCCACACGAATCCTTCCATCTGTCCGATACAGTTGGAAACGCGACTCGTCAGACCAGGTTACTTGTTTCCAGTCATCAAGTGTCCAGTGGCGGTGTTGCCGTGCCCAAGCGAGGCGCATAGCTCTGTGTCGTGCACCCATCAAGGGGACCCGAGTTGGGCGTCGGCTCCCAAAGCCCATATCGTGCAGGGTACGTTGCACAGTCCGGACGCTGATGCTTGTTGAGGCTCCAGCATTGAATTACGATGATACTTGCGAGAGTGTCGTGTGAAACGATTCTTGACAGCCGACGATGGTTACGTTCACCCAATGTCTTTTTACGGCCACACCGGTATCGTAGGTTGGAGGTTTTGCCGGAATTCTTGTAGTCACGGTACACCTTTGCAATGGTCGTCCATGAAAATCCGAACTTCGTTTCTACCTCCGAAATACTATGGCCCATCTCACGAGCGTCAACTATGACACCGCGTTGAAAATCGCTCAAATCGTTATTAGTTGTCATTCTCATGCCGAAAACAGCTCTGACAGCTGGCAAGGATGTCTGTCGCTTTATATACGCACTCTCGGACGCAACCGAGTACGCGCATAGTTGACGTTGCTACGTATTTTGCATGAGCTCATCTGTACCAGTTTTTCTGGCACTTCAGTGTATATGTATATTTACAGGGTGCATAGGAAAGTCCCTTTAGCCTGAAATAACTTGCGAACGGAGAGAGGTACAGTTATGAAAGTGAGATAACGGTATAGTAAAGCGACTACGCCCGATCAAATACAACAGATACCTGCGCCCCTGGTGGCGAAATGCGGGTTAGCGCTTGCAAATCGAAAACTAAAGGAAATATAGCAAACTTTCCAAATACAAAGTTGTAGAGCATCAATTAATTAGTACAAAACGACATAAGATAAATTGTCGCCTGAATACCCTAGAATGTCCGAAATTGATACGCGACCTTTTGTGTGAACGTTTGAAGGAAAGAGGCATAGGTATGAGCAAATTTAATTTATAAATGCGTATGCTTATGTTGATACAGTTTGATGACGTCAGACAAAATAAAAACAAAAAAAGGCAAACTGGCACACATGTGTATTGTAGGCAGTGGCGTAGAGTTCGCCACTGACCACGATACACATTTGAATTCGTGAAAGTAACTCTGCATGCACATTCCTCAGCATTGGAAGGTGTCACACTATTGCAAGCATCTGTAACACGACGACGTAGATCCAGCAGATTTGTAGGCGCTGTTGCATACACCTGATTTTCTACGTAACACCGTAACACCAGAAATTCAAGCTCGTCATTCTCACACAGGGTACGTCGAACTAAACCTCTGGTCAGAGTACATCCTGCTACTGGTTTTTATATCGTAAGTACTGTACAACGTCACAATCTGCATTTGCATACGGCTACATTTGCGAAATGCGAATATGCAGATTCGAATAGTCGCACGTCGATTTCGGACATTTTAGTGTATTCAGGCGACAATTTATCTTATCAGTGGGAAACAAATGTCGTTTTGTACTAATTAATTAATGCTCTACAACTTTGTAATTGGAAATTTTGCTCTATCTCTTTTCGTTTTCGATTTGCAATGGCTAACTTCCGCATTTCGCCACTAGGGGCGCTTCCATCGGTTGTATTCGATCGGGCGTAGTCGCTTTACTATACCGTTATCTGACTTGCATAACTGTACCTCTCTCTCCGTTCGCAAGTTATTCCAGGCTAAAGGGACTTTCTTATGCACCCTGTATATTAGAAGAATGCACTTAATTGTGCATCTGTTACTCATTAAAGACATTGGCACCTCCGTTTTCACTTTCCTTTATCATAAATTTTTTAAAGTGCATATGTTTTCTTCTGCGTTCATCTCAGTAGCGAAACACCAAAACTGAACTGCGGAAATACCAAGAAAACTTCTATAAGTGCTTTTAATCTTAGCAGTCATTCTTTGCCTTGACAATACGTAAAACACCGACTCTGATGCGTGCCTTTTTTCTTTTATGCTACCTCAACACAGCAAATAAGGAATAGAGCTCTCTATTAAAACATGTACTGATCACAGCAAATAAGGAATAGAACTCTGTATTAAAACATGTATTATGCGTGCCATATCCGTCAGTTTCAACATTTTCTCTGTTTTTTCCCTTTTTCCCCCTTGTTCCTTCTGTTACGAAGGTTTCGTTTAATGAAAGTTGCAAGTTTTCACATTTTACGACTCTCATTTTTTTTCTTTTACATAACGAAATACCTTCAAGGAAACACAACATTCGCATCCGTAATACAATGTACTTAGCTTTAGAAACGATTCTATAGAATTGCTCTACCTAATCAATATCTTCCTTATGTTTTGTTCGACATTTGTACTTATGTTCCGTGACATTTTCGTGCGTACGAGTAAGAAGTTTGGAACAGGAATATCCGAAGTTGCTTATAGCGTGTTTTTAAGTTTTCATTGCAAATCACGTTCTATTATAGTTTGACGTTAAATAGTAGATATATAGTTTTGGGTAGATAGCTTAAACCTGATATTACTATTTAAACACAAATATACTAGGGGCATCCTGAAAGTAAGTATATGTCCTCTTAAGATAAAACAAAAAAACATTGGTAACTAATTTTTAATGTGCTACATATACCTTAATCTACTTCTCAACATATTCCCCGTGGATGTTAAGGCATTTGTCATATCGTGGCACAAGTTTCTGGATACCCTCCTCATAGAAGTCTGCCACCTGGGTTCTACATACCTTAATAAACTTTTTAAGATATCCCCCATGCATATTAAGGCATTTGTCATATCGTGGCACAAGTTTCTGGATCTGCCACCTGGGTTCTACATGCCTTAATATACTTTTTAAGATATTCCCCACGCATATTAAGGCATTTGTCATATCGTGGCACAAGTTTCTGGATACCCTCCTCGTAGAAGTCTGCCACCTGGGTTCTACATGCTTTAATATACTTTTTAACATGTTAACAGCAGATGTTAAGGCATTTGTCATATCGTGGCGCAAGTTTCTGGATTCCCTCCTCATAGAAGTCTGCCACCTGGGTTCTACGTACCTTAATCTACTTTTCAACATGTTAACCGTAAATGTTAAGGCATTTGTCATATCGTGGCTCAAGTTTCTGGATATCCTCCTCATAGAAGTCTGTCGCCTGGGTTTTAAGTACCTTAATCTGCTTTTTAACATATTTCCCGTGGATGTCAAGGCATTTGTCATATCGTGGCACAAGTTTCTGGATACCCTCCTTACAGAAGTCTGCCCCCAGGGTTTTACGTACCTCAATCCACTTTTCAACATATTCCTCGTGGAGGTTAAGGCATTTGTCATATCGTGGCACAAGTTTCTGGATGCCCTCCTCATAGTAGTCTGCCCCCTGGGTTTTACGTACCTCGATCCACTTTTCAACATATTCCTCGTGGATGTTAAGGCATTTGTCATATCGTGGCACAAGTTTCTGGGTACCCTCCTCATAGAAGTCTGCCCCCTGGGTTTTACGTACCTCAATCCACTTTTCAACATATTCCTCGTGGATGTTAAGGCATTTGTCATATCGTGGCACAAGTTTCTGGGTACCCTCCTCATAGAAGTCTGCCCCCTGGGTTTTACGTACCTCAATCCACTTTTCAACATATTCCTCGTGGAGGTTAAGGCATTTGTCATATCGTGGCACAAGTTTCTGGATGCCCTCCTCATAGTAGTCTGCCCCCTGGGTTTTACGTACCTCAATCCACTTTTCAACATATTCCTCGTGGAGGTTAAGGCATTTGTCATATCGTGGCACAAGTTTCTGGATGCCCTCCTCATAGAAGTCTGCCACCTGGGTTTTACGTACCTCGATCCACTTTTCAACATATTCCTCGTGGATGTTAAGGCATTTGTCATATCGTGGCACTAGTTTCTGGGTACCCTCCTCATAGAAGTCTGCCCCCTGGGTTTTACGTACCTCAATCCACTTTTCAACATATTCCTCGTGGATGTTAAGGCATTTGTCATATCGTGGCACAAGTTTCTGGGTACCCTCCTCATAGAAGTCTGCCCCTGGGTTTTACGTACCTCAATCCACTTTTCAACATATTCCTCGTGGAGGTTAAGGCATTTGTCATATCGTGGCACAAGTTTCTGGATGCCCTCCTCATAGAAGTCTACCCCCTGGGTATTACGTACCTCGATCCACTTTTCAACATATTCCTCGTGGATGTTAAGGCATTTGTCATATCGTGGCACAAGTTTCTGGGTACCCTCCTCATAGAAATCTGCCCCCTGGGTTTTACGTACCTCGATCCACTTTTCAACATATTCCTCGTGGATGTTAAGGCAGTTGTCACATCGTGGCACAAGTTTCTGGATGCCCTCCTCATAGAAGTCTGCCCCCTGGGTTTTACGTACCTCAATCCACTTTTCAACATATTCCTCGTGGAGGTTAAGGCATTTGTCATATCGTGGCACAAGTTTCTAGATACCCTCCTCATAGAAGTCTGCCACCTGGGTACTACGTACCTTAATAAACTTTTGAACATATTCCCCATGGATATTAAGGCATTTGTCATATCGTGGCACTACATGCCTTAATATACTTTTCAAAATGTTAACCGTAGATGTTAAGACACCAGTCATATCGTGGCACAAGTTTCTGAATATCCACCTCATAAAAGTCTGTCGCCTGGGTTTTGAGCCACCGCTCAACCGTTGTTTTCAATTCATCGTCGTCTTCAAACCACTGGCAAGCAAGATATCGTTTCTAATAAAGAAACAAATGATAGTCACTGGGTACCAAATCTGGGTTGTAGGGAGCGCGGACCAGCTGCCCCCATCCAAATTTGGTGACCAGGTTTTGAGTCACATTCGCGGCATGAAGTCTAGCGTTGTCATGGAGAAAAACTTTCTTACTCAGCATGCTGCCCCGTTTCATTTGAAATGCACGATGCAACTTTCTCAGTGTCTTGCAATAAACAGCCACGTTTACTGTCGTGCCTTTAGGCAGGAATTCCACCCAAAAATTCCTTTCCTGTCCCACATGACCTTCCTGGTCGACATCGTCTGTTTGAATTTTTGGCCGTAGGCAAGCCCGTGTGTTTCCATTGTTGGGACTGCTGTTTCAATTCACATGTGATGCGAGAGACCCAGGTCTCATCCCTCGTTGCTATACGGCTTAAAACACCCCATCTCTTTCCTCTGCATACCAGAGATGGAAACGGGTCACCGGGTCGACAATTTCTTGTGTGTCAAACGGGTTGGATCAAGGTGTTCCTAACCCAGTTTTGACCCAGTTTTATTCCAGTTTTATTTTTGAATAGAAAAAAAAATCCAAGAACACTTCAGAGCTGCAGAGTATGATCCAGGAACTTGCTGAGAAGGGTAAAGAAATGGGATTAAAAATGAACTTTCAGAAGGCAAAACTGATGTACGATGCTTTTAGAAGGAATGTAGATTGATCAATTGATGGGGGAAAACTGGAGATAACCAATTCGACAACATTTGCCTTGTACAGCAGATACCAAGCGAGGGTCACATTGATGAAGAAATTAATTGGCGTGTGAAACTTGGTTGGAGAGTTTTTGGAAGAAACAGTACAATTTTTAAGTGCAATATGCCATTATGTGTTAAAAGAAAGGTGTTTAATCAATGCATTCTTCCAGTGTTTAAATATGGAGCAGAGACGTGGACCTTAACTAAAAAAGACATACAAAGACTGCAGACAACTGAAAGGAGCATGGAGAGATGCATGCATGGTGTAACCAAGAAAGATCAGAAGTCAACTCATAGATAAAGTAAATAACAAGAGTGGAAGGCATCACGATCAGAATAAAATCCCTGAAATGGCAATGGGCTAGAAATAGTGCCAGGAGATTATAACGAAATAAATTTCTCCGTCATTTTTGCCCACGCCGGGCATCAAACCCGGTTCCCCTCATTCCGGAATAAGTCGCTCTCCCAACTGAGCTACGCGGACGTATGCTCTCGCTGATGTCTGCCTTTATCTCATGTGCGTCCTGCGGTGCAGGCACGTCACATGAGATTATTACAATATTTGTATATGAGAGTATTATAATATTTGTATATGAGAGTATTATAATATTTGTATATGAGAGTATAATAATATTTGTGTATGGGATCTGATTTAAATTTCTTCTATGGAATAATTTCTCTACTAGATAGCTGAACTCTAAATTGTGAAAGTTTCTTCGCATTTAGTGAGACGGAAAATCCAGATATGTTAAAATTTAATTTTGTTCCAAGACTTACTTATCATAAACAAAATAGTTACGAAAAAAAAACTCTTAAAAATTTTTTTTGAAAATGGTAAGAATCTCAGTGAAAATTTATATATAAAGTGAGAGGAATTAAAGAGTGCGAAAATTAATGTTTATTTAATTATTTTCAAATGCAAAACTATTTTTGCTATAGTTGAAACAGAATTCCCAAAAATACAGTTCAAGAATTTATGTAACTGTAAAGTCCGGACAAAACAAAAACAAGACTTATTATTACAAGAGTACAATCAGTAGTCTGTATGTTGAAATTTAAATTAAGTTATATTAAAACATCACTGTAAAAATGGTTATGGTTAAGCCTAAGATTCATAATAACATTTCCTAGGAATCCAACTAGTACGAGGTGAGCAATAATATGTCATTTTCAAATTTCAATGATTACACAACATGCAAGGGATTGAAATATTTGAATGATGTCTTACCCGGTATTTTCTGCTGTTCAGCACGGTTTCCTGGAGTTTGCGATGGGTCTCTCATCCCGTGGCGTTAAAAACATACGGGGCTGGTATCCTCCGTGGATAAAACGCATCCCAAGAGCCTTTGATATTTGTACAGCTTCTACGATGAACTTGGCTTCTTTTCCCACCGCTATCTTCCAATGGCACTAACATATTACGAAATTTGTGAGCCTGATTTTTTGACCCACGCACGGGCAAGCATTTTGCCAACCAAAAAAACAACCCACAACCAGCTTTACGTGTCCTTACCATTCAAAGGTGCCACCCTCGCCTCGCCTTCATTGGTTTGTTGGTCCGCCTGCCCCCCCCCCCCCATCCACTAGTGGCCCGCCGTCCGGTGGACGTTGACCAGTGGCTATTTCCAGCAGATGTTCTTCTGGCCAGCTGACCATCTGCAGAGCTAAGCCCTTTAAAAATTCATTTGGCCCTAACTATGACCCTGTTTGTTCCCCGACACAGAGCGGGGTGACAGTTATTACATAAGCATTATCTTCTTACCAGATTTAGGCTTCTTTCTTGGACTTTCGCCGTATAGTCGCCACTGGCCTGTTGTTAGTTAAGGTTGTATTATGTAGTCCGTCGTGTTCACAAATGCCTGGCAATGAAAATACCTTTCACTTCGTTTGCGGGATTTTCCACCTGGCACGGCGCTCGCGTTTCGATCTCCTTCCCACGCGAAGGAAAAGCAAGAAGGAAAAAAAAAGGAAAAGAAAACAGCGAATCCTTATGCGACCTGGGGAAGGATAACACCTCTTGAAAACGCAATCAGGAATTACTCTAATTAAAGAAATTATTAATTAATTATGATAATTAATTTATATAATTAGTATAATTCATTAGGTAATTAAATCCCGAATTTGGGAATTTCTTTACCAGAAGCAATGTGCCCGAAATTAGAAGAATTTTCGCGGCAACATTAAGAGGCTCTATGTGTTCGCACGTTCACCTCTGATGATCAGGTTCAGGAAGCGGTCAAGACCTCGATTCGTTTGCAGCCGAAAAGCTTCTCCCAAGGAATGGAAAAGCTGGTGGAACGATAGAAGAAATGCATCGACCATCAGAGATAAGAGTTATGTTCATTTGCTCACAGTTACCGATATTAGTGGGTATGTTGCTTTTACTCTTTGATTCTCTCTCGTATATTTAACAAAAAGAAACCAAATGTACATACGAAAGCAAGAATTCAAAAGGAAATTTAAATAGAGGTATACACCACACAGTTTATAATGAAGAAATGATAGGATGACTTAGGGAAATCTTCACATCTTAATCTGAAAATTATAAGCTTCTGAAAGGATACAAATACCCTCTGTCTTCCTCCTTTTTTACGCTTTCCAACCGTATTTTGAAGAAGCGTATATGCTCCAGCTTTTTCCGCCCGTCCGTCTTTCCGCACGATAACTGGCGTAAAAAACAGTTCGATTTCAATAAAATTTTAGTATGTGGTAGGGAACCAACTGGGGATGAACCCCATTTAAAATGGAACAAATGGGGTCAAAGTTCACGACGTACGATCGGGATCCATTCCATTCCTCTTATGCGTCATAACTTGCGTAAATATGGTTCGATTTTAATGAAATTTTACTATGTGGTACGGGACCGCCTGACGACGAACCCTATTCAAAATGGGTGAATTGGGGTCAAAGGTCAGGACATAAGAGCTGGAGGCATTCTATTGCTGTTATGCGCCATAACGTGCGTAAAAATGGTTCGATTTCGATGAAATTTCAATATGTCGTAGGGTACCAACCTTATTGAAAATAACCGAAATGGGGTTAAAGGTCAGGACATAGGATTGCAATCCATTCCATCGCCCTTAGCCCATATTATTAAGGTGGACGTCAAGTAATTTTGCTTCCTATACTTCCAAATGGAAACACTTTTGTACACATTTCCTTCACAATTAATGTGCTCCCAAGGATGAAAATTTGAACATCGATTAAAATAACTTGATTAAATAACTTGAAATACTTAATATTTCCTAAAACATAACCATAATTATATAAAAAATCAATAACTTTTCCTTTGGTGGTGTTGGAACCAGAAAAAAGATGGCGCGACCTGTACTTTGATGACGTCAGTAGACAAACAAGTTAGTAAAAACATGCAATGCATTGATTATGATACGCTTTCCAACATACTAGAAATCATTACTCAAGTTATTACTCAAGTTATGAGGAAAATGGCTGTGGAATAAATCTCACTCCTGTGCCCTGAACTTTGATCCCATTTCGATGATATTCAACAGAACTGGTTCAGTGTACCTCCGAAATAACATGATAAACTTTTGTCGCAATCGAAGCAATTTTACGTAAGCTATGATGCATAAGAACTATTCCATAGCCCTTATGCATCATAGCTTATAACTTACCTTTGACCCCATTTCACCCATTTTCAATAGGATTCGTCCCCAGACAGGTCCCTACAACATACTAACATTTCATCCAAATCGAAACATTTTTACGTGTTATGACGCTTAATGGCGATGGAAGTGATTCCGCTCCTATCTCCTGACCTTTGAACCCCATTTCGCCAATTTTCAACAGGGTTTGTCTCCAGGTGGTCCCCTGCCTTATACTAAAATTTAATCGAAATCCAACTTTTTTTACGTTAGTTATGACGCATAAGAGCAGTGGAATGGATCCCGCTCCTATGTCTTGACCTTTGACCCCATTTCGTTCACTTTCAATAGGGTTCCTTCCCAGGTGTTCCCCTACCACATACTAAAATTTCTTCGAAATCGAACGATTTTTACGCGAGTTATCGTGCGGACGGACATACGCACACAATGCGTGACGTAATGAGGCAGATGCGAATCGCGACCATATGCTCGCAAGAGTGTGACGTCATAAAACTTTAATAGGATCCACGCACAACGCGTGACTCAATGAGACAGATGGCATGACCGCGCGGCGACATCTAGTGGGACGACGCCATGACACTTCACTAAAAACGCAGTAGTTCGGGGAGGTTATTTAACCCATTAAACGAATTTTCCTAAAGTCGAGATCAAGCTAAATCGATTTCTAGTACCAGAAAACGGTAGGTTAACGACTTTCCTCAAAATCCTTAGAGCCGTTTTCAAAATAAAATTTACATACATACAAGAATTGCTCTTTTAAGGTGAACGTTAAATAAGTTTGCTTCCTGCACTTCGAATGGAAAAATTTCTGTACTCATTTTCTTCCCAATTGATGCGTTTCCAAGGATGAAAATTTGAACATCGATTAAAATATCTTCATTTTATAACTTGCAATACTTAATATTTTCTAAAACATAACCATAATTATGCAATCCAACATTTGTTTGTTTACTGACGTCATGAAAATACTGGTGGCGCTATCTTTTTCTGGACAATTAATGCGTTCACAAAGATGAAAACTTGAACATCGATTAAAATAGCTTCATTTTATAACTTGGAATACCTAATATTTTCTAAAACATAACCATAATTATGCAATCCAACATTTGTTTGTCTACTGACGTCATCAAAGTACAGGTCGCGCCATCGTTTTTCTGGTTTCAACACCACCAAAGGAAAAGTTATTGATTTTTAATATAATTATGGTTATGTTTTAGAAAATATTAAGTATTCCAAGTTATTATGAAGTTATTTTAATCGATGTTCAAATTTTCATCCTTGGGAACACATTAATTGTGAAGGAAATGTGTAGAAAAGTTTTTCCATTTGGAAGTATAGGAAGCAAAATTACTTGACGTCCACCTTAATAATATGGGCTAAGGACGATGGAATGGATCGCAATCCTATGTCCTGACCTTTAACCCCATTTCGTCCATTTTCAATAAAGTTGGTACCGTACGACATACTGAAATTTCATCGAAATCGAACCACTTTTACGCACGTTATGGCGCATAACAGCAATAGAATGCATCCAGCTCTTATATCCTGACCTTTGACCCCAATTCACCCATTTTGAATAGGGTTCGTCCCAAGCGGTCCCGTACCACATAGTAAAATTTCATTGAAATCGAACCATATTTACGCAAGTTATGACGCATAAGTGCAATTAAATGGATCCCGCTCGTACGTCGAGACCTTTGATCCCATTTGTCCCATTTTCAATAGGGGTAGTCCCCTACCACATACTAAAATTTCATCCAAATCGAACTGTTTTTACGCCAGTTATCGTGCGGACAGACGGACGGACGGACAAGGCTGGAGCATATACGCTTCTTCAAACTACGGTTGGAAAGCGTAAACAAATGTTGGATTTCATAATTATGGTTATGTTTTAGAAAATATTAAGTATTCCAAGTTATAAAATAAAGATATTTTAATCGATGTTCAACTTTTAATATTTGGTAACGCATTAATTGTGAAGAAACTGTGTACAGACGTTTTTCCATTGGAAGTATAGGAAGCAAAATTACTTGACGTCCACCTTAAAGGAGCAATTCTTGTATGTATGTAAATTTTATTTTGAAAACGGTTCTAAGGATTTTGATGAAAGTCATTAACCTACCGTCTTCTGGCACTAGAAATCGAATTAGCTTGATTTCGACTTTAAGAAAATTCGTTTAGTGCGTTAAATAACCACCCTGAATTAACACGATTTTAGCGTCATGGCGTCGTCCTATTGATGTTATCCATGCTTTGAAATCTTATGACATCACAATCTCGCGATTGACATGTTAGCGTGCGGTCACGCCATTTGCCTCATTACGTCATGCGTTGTGTGTGCATCCTATTAAAGTTTAATGACGTCACACTCTTGCGAGCACATGGCAGCGATTCCCATCTGCCTCATTATGTCACGCGTTGTGTGCGTATGTCCGTCCGCACGATAATTCGCGTAAAAATCATTCGATTTCGATAAAATTTTAGTATGTGGAAGAGGAACACCTGAGAAGGAACCCTATTGAAAGTGAACGAAATGGGGTCAAATGTCAGGAGATAGGAGCGGAATCCATTCCATTGCTCTTATGCGTCATAACTAACGTAAAAAAAGTAAGTTCGATTTCGATTAAATTTTGGTATCTGGTAGGGGACTACCTTGGAACAAACCCTATTGAAAATGGGCGAAATGGGGTTCAAAGGTCAGGAGATAGGAGCGGAATTACTTCTATCGCCGTTACGCGTCATAACTTACGTAAAAATTCTTCGATTTGGATGAAATGTTAGTATGTTGTAGAGGTCTGCTTGGGGACTAATCCTGTTGAATTGGGTGAAATGCGGTCAAAGGTTAGGACACAGGAGCGAGATCTATTCCATAGCCCTTATGCATCATAACTTACGTAAAAAAGCTTCGATTGCGACAAACCTTTATCATGTTATTTCGGAGGTATACTGAACCGATTATTTTGAATATCATCGAAATGGGATCAAAGGTCAGGGCACACGACCGAGATTTATTCCACAGCCATTATCCTCATAACTTGGATGTTAACTTGAGTAATGATTTCTGGTATGTTGGAAAGCGTATTACACTGCTGGCCACCCAAAATGTAACACCAAAAATGACACGAGATAGCAAAGCTAGATTTACATAACACATAACAACAGATACAAAGATGAAACGATTGAGCTTACAGGCCCGTGCGACTTGCGGAACACGCAGACATGAATAGTTCGTGTGGCCCCATGGCTGGCAATAATGGCCGCTACACGCCACGGCATCGAACGAAAGAAGCTTTGGATGTGGGCTTGGGGTATGTCGGTCCAGGCTGCTTCCACACGTTGCCACAGTTCATCAGGCGTAGCCGCGGGTGGTGCTTGCCGGGCCACTCGGTTGCCGATCAGTGACCAGACGTGTTCGATGGGCGACATGTCAGGAAAGCAGGTGGGCCACGGCAGCAGTGACACCTGGTGGGCCGTGATGAATTGTTGCACGATGCGTGCCACGTGCGGACGCGCATTTATCTGTTGAAACGTGGCAGCTGGCAGGTCCTGCAGGTAAGGGAGGACTACAGGTTCCGAAACGTCGAAGATGTAGCGGTGGCTGTTGAGTGTACCGGCGATGCGTGCCAGATGGGTGCGGGTGACATATCCAATTGCTTGTCAAACCATAACGCCTGGCGACGGATTGGTATGGCGATGCATAATGCAGGCGTCATACAGTCTCTCGCCGCGGTGCCGCCACACGCGGATCCAACCATCGTGGTGTTGGAGGCAGAAGCGGGATTCGTCGGAGAAGACAATATCGGGCCATTCCGTAGTCCAGGTGCGGCGTTCAAAGGCCCACTGCCGCCTCACTCGCTGGTGGTGTAACGTCAATGGTAATCGGAGCAATGGGAGCCGTGCGACAAGTCCTCGCTCCTGCAGACATCGTCGAACGGTACGTGTTGACACAGGTTGTTGCGCAACACACTCTAATTCCTGCGCTAACTTTCGTAATGTGGCTGTGCGAGCCGTCAATGCCCGCCGCAGAACATGCCGGTCGTCTCGCTCGGAGGTGTACCGCGGCTGCGGCAATCGCTCACGTCGGTCCGTCCGCCCCTCCTGCACCCACCAAATCCATACTCACCTCACTGGGGCTGGATATCGTCCTACACGGGCGCCGATGTCTTGGTACGATAAACCGCTTGTCGCGATAAGTCACTATTGGTCCTCTGTCGAACTGCGAAACGTGCTGGAATGACTGCCGTATTCTGTGGACGAGGCATCAGGAAGCTTCCCACGCACAGGTCCGGCAGCACAACACACTACCACTACTTACACCCCGCCTTCTGTGCACCCTTCTTATTGTGCTTCTCCGTGGTGTGCCGGGCGCGCATGATTTGCATATGTCCTGCAATGTTAATCGTTTGCGTATCCTTTCGCGGGTGCCGCATGCTGCGAATTTCAGGCCAATCGGATGCTTCCTTCTTGGTGTTGCATTTTGGGTGGCCAGCAGTGTATAAATAATCAATGCATTGCATGATTTTACTGACTTTTTTCCATTATCTTTAATAGCATGCTGAGGAGCAGGGGTGACGCTATGGGTGGGTAAGTCCAACCAAATTTTCTTTCATCACACACTTAAGGCCCCAGCCCCCTTTCCCCAAAATATTTAATTAGTTTGAACACATGGCGAGTGCAACAATCTAAGGTCTTAGAAATCTTGGATGAACGTATGTAATTTTTTAAGATTCACAGTAATTTTATTGTGTAAAATGATTGTTTTTGTTCAGTCTAGCGCTGGAGCTGGACTATTCTGTGAAACGGTGGGAGTCCTCTGAACGAATGCCTAAGAGATTAGTAGAAACTGTTTTCGTAATGATCAGCTTATGTTCACAAAAACAGATCACCTGAAAGAACTCGAGCTACGACTTTGATTTTTACAGGGTATGCTAATCATGGGATGTAAGGTCAGGTGATGCGTAACATCACAGCCTCTCCTTGACAAATGTCAACCCCGCCTTCTCGTGGTGCATCCCGTTCCCACTAAAGGGGCTCTGACGACCGCCAATAGCGGTATAACTATACCATCGGGATTAGAGGAAATTCTATCCCACACTCACCAACCCGCTTGGCCAGCGTGGTGAGTTATGGCCAAACCCCTCCAAAATGACTCCACAACTTAAATCTTGGCCCTCAGTCTCCGGCAGCTGGAATGTACCTGGCCAAGGCAGCGGCCAGTGCGACATGAAGGCAGAGGGTGCTAAGAATCCCGGAGGACCGGACTAGGCTGCCATTTGATGCTGACCTTGGCAACGTACAATGGACGCTCCCTATCTTCTGATTCAAGGCTTCTTGAATTGGAAGAGGAACTACAAAGGATCAAGTGGGACATCGTGGGGCTAAGTGAGGTAAGGAGAAAAGGAGAAGATCTCATCGAACTGAAAAGTGGACATCTCTTCTACTATCGTGGGACAGATACTGGCAGAACTAGTGGTGTTGGATTTATAATAAACAAGAAACTGAAGGATAAAGTGGTAGAAGTTGAAAGTTCCTCTGACAGAGCTGCACGACTCGTTATCCAACTCTCGAGAAGATACCAGGCTCAGATTATTCAAACTTATGCACCCACCACAAGTCATCCTGAAGAAGAAATTGAAGAATTTTATGAGGAAATTTGTCATCTAAATAATAAAGGTAAGCAGCACTTGAAAATAATTATGGGAGATTTCAATGCAAAAATAGGGCAACGGCAACAGAATGAAACTTCAGTAGGTAAATTCGGTCACGGCAACAGAAACCAGCGTGGAAATACTCTCGTAGAGTTTGCAGAGGCAGAAGGGTTTTTCATCTTGAACTCCTTTTTCAAGAAAAAGCCACACAGGAAATGGACATGGAGACATCCAAATGGGACGAGAAGTGAAATTGATTTTATTATGTGTAACAAAAAATTCGTCATAGAAGACTGCAGTGTGCTAAACAAGTTCAACACATGTAGTGACCATAGATTGGTGAGATGTAAGATGCACCTCAACACTAAACTTGAACGTGGCAAGCTCATAAGACAAACAAAATCTATTGACATAACCAACCTTAAAAACACCATAATACCTTCAAGGTGGAACTGAAGAACAGGTTCTCTGCTTTAGAAGGCCTAACATCGGAAGAAGTGGACATCTCTGAAGTTAACAGAAAAATAATCAAAGCTCTTATGGAAACAGCAACAAAATTAGCTGGGTCTAAGAACAAGTTGCATGTGAACAAATTATCAGAAAAAACCAAAATGTTGATGCAAAAAAGAAGAGAGATGAGGACAACTAAAGAAGATGTGACTTCCAAAGTGGAATATATAGAGCTATGCAAGACAGTACGAAAAAGTATCACTGAAAGACGTAAGAAAATTCAACTGTGAACTAGTGAGGAAAGCAATTGAAAACAACCAAAGCCTAAAGATAGCAAAGGGACATCTCAGTAAGGGAAGAAAACAGATTATGGCACTGAGAAAAGAAGATGGTTCTGTAACAAGAAATAGAGGCGAAATTTTGACAAGAGTGAAAGATTTCTACTCCAAATTATATGAAAGGGATGATACATGCACTCCAGACATCATGAAAGATATCAGTACCAGAGTTCCTCCAGTCCTTCCAGCAGAAGTTGCACATGCAATCAAGAACATGAAGCGGGGAAAAGCTCCAGGAGAAGATGGAATTACTGTAGACATCATACAAGAAGCAAGTGGAGAAATCGAAACAGTACTCGCCCAAATTTTCACTCGATGCCTGAATGAAGGAAAGATTCCTGAGGATTGGAACACCGCTACAATGATCCTGCTACATAAGAAAGGTGACATTGAGGATCTGGGAAACTACAGACCTATCAGCCTCCTATCAGTAGTTTATAAAATCTTCACTAAAGTTCTTTCACACCGCTTGAAGGCAACACTGGACATGGCTCAACCGAGAGAACAAGCTGGATTCAGGAGTGGCTACAGCACAATAGATCATATCCATGTGCTGAGAGAACTAATTGAAAGAGCGAGGGAATATGAGCTTCCATTGTGCATGGCTTTTATCGATTATGAAAATGCCTTTGATTCGGTGAAACCATCAGCAGTTACAATGGCTCTGAAAACCTGCGGTATTGAAGATGCATACATTAATATTATTAATAACATCTATGAAAATGCAAGTGCAAAGATTAGGCTGTTTGAAAATACAACACACATAAAAATTGGAAAGGGAGTGAGACAAGGTGACACCATATCTCCGAAGCTCTTTAATGCCACATTGGAGGGTGTTTTTTAGTCGCTGAGCTGGGAAAACAAGGGGATAAAGATTAATGGAGATTATCTAACCCACCTTCGTTTTGCTGATGACGTAGTCATTTTTGCAACTAGCCCATCAGAGCTGCAGAGTATGATCCAGGAACTTGCTGACAAGAGTAAAGAAGTGGGATTAAAAATGAACTTTCAGAAGACAAAAGTGATGTACAATGCTTTTACAAGAAATGAAAATTTATCGATTGATGGAGAAAAGCTGGAGATAACAGATACGTACGTTTATCTTGGACAGCAGATATCAAGTGAGGGTCACATTGGTGAAGAAATTAATCGGCGTACAAAACTTGCCTGGAGAGCTTTTGGAAGAAACAGCATAATTTTCAAGAGCAATATGCCATTATGTCTTAAAAGAAAAGTGTTTGATCAATGCATCCTTCCAGTGCTTACGTATGGTGCAGAGACGTGGACCTTAACTAAAAGAGACATACAAAGGCTGCAGACAACTCAAAGAAGCATGGACAGGTGCATGCTTGGTGTAACCAGGAGAGATAAGAAGAGGAACACGTGGATCCGAAAAATGACAAGAGTGGAAGACATCATGATCCGAGTTAAATCCCTGAAATGGCAATGGGCTGGACATACTGCCAGAAGGACAGATCATCGATGGACAGCCGAAATTTTAGATTGGATTCCAAGGGACAGGAAAAGACCCAGAAGAAGACCACATGGGAGATGGGTGGATGAAATTCGAAAGTATGCAGGGGTGACATGGAGGAGACTGGCACAAGACAGACCGTTGTGGAGGAAACTTGGGGAGACCTTCGTCCAGCAGTGGATTGATAATGGATGACAATGATGATGATGATGATGATGCTAATCAGGCAACATTGCAGAAATGAGTAGCATTTAGGTGTCATAGGCGGATGCGTACTGCGTTTAGATAAATCAGCACAACGACACAGCCCGATTTTTCTGTTACTAGCACAGCGTGGTTCGGTTCGCATGTCAATGCTTCGTCAGCAGTGGGTAAAAACGCCTCTTCGTCGTGTAAGACAGTCCTACAGTCACCTCAGGGAGTTTGACAGAGGTTGTATTATCTGTACGAGAAACTGCGATACGTTTCTCAGGAAGATTGCCAATCGCGTGGGGCGCAGTGTGTCCGTCGTAGCAAGAGTCTGCAGCGAATGTAGACTCTTGCTACGACGAGCAAGAGTCGTAGGAAGAGTCGTAGCAAGAGTCTGCAGCGAATGTAGACTCTTGCTACGACGAGCAAGAGTCGTAGAAAGAGTCTTAGCAAGAGTCTGCAGCGAATGTAGACTCTTGCTACGACAAGCAAGAGTCGTAGGAAGAGTCGTAGCAAGAGTCTGCAGCGAATGTAGACTCTTGCTACAACGAGCAAGAGTCGTAGGAAGAGTCGTAGCAAGAGTCTGCAGCGAATGTAGACTCTTGCTACGACGAGCAAGAGTCGTAGGAAGAGTCGTAGCAAGAGTCTGCAACGAATTTAGACTCTTGCTACGACGAGCAAGAGTCGTAGGAAGAGTCGTAGCAAGAGTCTGCAGCGAATGCTACGAAGAAGGGCGTACGACACGAAGAGAAGGTTCTGGAAGTCGTACACAGGCAACGCGGAACGACAACAGCAATCTCACGAGGAAGTCTTTGAGTGGCCATTCTGCATTATCAACGGCGTTGGTAATGCAGAACGAACGGTGACCGCATTCTCGCATGTCAGCTGTAACACACAGTCGCCGGTTATTACAGTTCGTACTGCAGGCTCGCCGGCCCCTCTTTTGGCAACGCAGCAACGGTCTGTCCGGCTCCATTGGTGCATCAAACAAAGGGAGTAGCGTGACAAATGACTCATTATCGCGTTCTTCGACGAAAAACGCTTGTGTTTTATGTAAAAGATGATAGCTGCATCTGTGTCCGCCGCCGACAAAAGGGGGAGAGGCGTCGGGAAGAGTGTATTTGCACGAGGCATTCTGACATGGGGGGCTACCTGGTACGAAAGCAGATCCCCTTATCACCTCTCGTGAGAGTCCGAACTATCGTAACGAGTCCCCGTAACGTCAGTGACATTCTACGGATGGTAGCCCTTCCTCACCTGCAGGCCGTCACCGGCACCATATTTTAGCAGGACAATGCCACACCGCACATTGCAGCGACAACAAATGACTTCTTCAGCGATAACAACGTTCCACTTCTGCAGTGGCCAGCTAGATCGTCGGATTTATCACCCATAGAAAATCTCTGGGCCATGCTCGAAAGATAAGTGACGCGGTACGACCGTCCGCCAGCAACTCTTGATGAACGTTGGACGCGGGTCAATACAGCCGTGATCGCTATTCCACAGGACGCCATTTACACATTATTTGATTTGATGTCTCAACGCGTGCAGTAGGGATGCAAATATTAGCTAAGCCGACGCACCTGAAGCGTATGCCACTTGGATGAGTCTATTTTAGAGGGAGGGGAATCGCCTCCAGTCCCCAAATCAGAACTTCAGCGTCACAAAAATCAACACCGCCTTTTTGCTTTCAGATTTTTTTTTCCTGCTAAGAAAATAAGAAGGAAGACATAAAAAAAGCTATTATTTTAAATTGTTAACTGCGATGTGCAGGTACACTCACGATGCGTTGCTCTGTGCATCCAGTAGAAAAAGAAATCTGCTCCAACCATTCCGAGAAGCCAAGTCCACACGGAATCCCATGGAAGGGTTGTGAGACGATAGTTGTCGTAGATCCACACGTATACTATAAGTTCTACTCCGTGCAGTGGAATTCTGCAAAGACAGAAACGCGTTGTTACTACATCAATCTTCCCGATTGCCTAATTTTTAAAGAAGTAGAGAACCAATGTAAGTGGAAATCAAAAAAGAAGTACACTCAATGGACAAAACATTAGAAATACCTACCCAATCTCGTGTTGGTTCTCCTTTAGCGCGAATAACAGCCTGTGAACGCCGCGGCATAAACTCCACTAGATGCTGGGGGTTTCAGGGGTAATGCCAGCCATGCACGTTACAGTATTGTTCACAACTCCGCCCGAGACGTCTGTCCAGGATCCACGGATCTGATGTTCAGCTCCAAGGCATCCCAGAGGGCTTCCACAGGGTTCAAATCCGGAGACCTTGGAGAAAGTTGGAACTCAGATGAGTGTTCCTCGAGCCATGCCTGGGTGGTTGCGACCCAACGGGATGGAGCACTGTCCTTCTGAACTTATACACCATTGCCCTCGCGCAACAATGCGCGAGGGCAATGAAAGTGTATAAGTGATCAGCTAACACATGCTGGTAGAGCGCAGCAGTTCAGGCCATCTGCAGACACATGTGTCCCATGAGAAGTCTCTCCAAACCTCAAAGAGCCACTACTGCCTTGAATAGGCTAAACCATGGATGGCTTCATGCTATCGATGCCACATCGTACTCACCTGTCAGCACGGTACAGCTGAAAACGGGATTCATCTGACAACAGGACGCGGCGCCAATCTGTAGAGGTCAAGTTTTGACCCTCTCCCGCGCCATCCTACCAGTTCTATATAGCTGAAAACGGGATTCATCTGAATACACGACGCGGCGCAGATCTGTAGAGGTCCATTTTTGACCAGCTCCCGCACCCTCTCACCAGTTCTATATAGCTGAAAACGGGATTCGTCTGACCATACGACGCGGCGCCGACCTGTAGAGGTACAGTTTTCAACCGCTCCCGCACCCTACCACCAGTTCTATATAGCTGAAAACGGGATTCATCTGACCACACGACGCGGCGCAGATCTGTAGAGGTCCAGTTTTGACCCACTCCCGCGCCCTCCCACCAGTTCTATATAGCTGAAAACGGGATTCATCTGACCACAAGACGCGGCGCCGACCTGTAGAGGTCCAGTTTTCACCCGCTCCCGCACCCTACCACCAGTTCTATATAGCTGAAAACGGGATTCATCTGACCACACGACGCGGCGCAGATCTGTAGAGGTCCAGTTTTGACGGGATCCCGCACCCTCTCACCAGTTCTATATAGCTGAAAATGGGATACATCTGACCACAACACGCGGCGCAGATCTGTAGAGGTCCAGTTTTCACCCGTTCCCGGACCCTCCCACCAGTTCTATACAGCTGAAAACGGGATTCATCTGATCACACGACGCGGCGCAGATCTGTAGAGGTCCAGTTTTGACCGGCTTCAGCGCCCTCCCACCAGTTCTATGTAGCTAAAAACGGGATTCATCTGACCACACGACGCGGCGCCGACCTGTAGAGGTCCAGTTTTCACCTGCTCCCGCACCCTCTCACCAGTTCTATTTAGCTGAAAACGGGATTCATCTGACCACACGACGCTGCGCAGAGCAGTAGAGGTCCAGCTTTCACTCGCTCCAGCACCTTCCCACCAGTTCTATTTAGCTGAAAACGGGATTCATCTGACCACACGACGCGGCGCAGATCTGTAGACGTCCAGTTTTCACCCGCTTCCGCACCCTCTCACCAGTTCTATAAAGCTAAAAACGGGATTCATCTGACCACACGACGCGGCGCAGATCTGTAGAGGTCCAGTTCTGATTCGCTACCACGCACTCCCACCAGTTCCATATAGCGGAAAATGGAATTCATCTGACCACACGACGCGGCGCAGGTCTGTAGAGGTCCAGTTTTGACCCACTCCCGCGCCCTCCCACCAGTTGTATATAGCTGAAAACGGGATTCATCTGACCACAAGACGCGGCGCCGACCTGTAGAGGTCCAGTTTTCACCCGCTACCGCACCCTACCACCAGTTCTATATAGCTGAAAACGGGATTCATCTGACCACACGACGCGGCGCAGATCTGTAGAGGTCCAGTTTTGACGGGATCCCGCACCCTCTCACCAGTTCTATATAGCTGAAAATGGGATACATCTGACCACACGACGCGGCGCAGATCTGTAGAGGTCCAGTTTTCACCCGTTCCCGGACCCTCCCACCAGTTCTATATAGCTGAAAACGGGATTCATCTGATCACACGACGAGGCGCAGATCTGTAGAGGTCCAGTTTTGACCGGCTTCCGCGCCCTCCCACCAGTTCTATGTAGCTAAAAACGGGATTCATCTGACCACACGACGTGGCGCCGACCTGTAGAGGTCCAGTTTTCACCTGCTCCCGCACCCTCTCACCAGTTCTATTTAGCTGAAAACGGGATTCATCTGACCGCACGAAACGGCGCAGATCTGTAGAGGTCCAGTTTTCACCCGATCCAGCACCCTCCCACCAGTTGTATTTAGCTGAAAACGGGATTCATCTGACCACACGACGCTGCGCAGAGCAGTAGAGGTCCAGCTTTCACTCGCTCCAGCACCTTCCCACCAGTTCAATTTAGCTGAAAACGGGATTCATCTGACCACACGACGCGGCGCAGATCTGTAGACGTCCAGTTTTCACCCGCTTCCGCACCCTCTCACCAGTTCTATAAAGCCAAAAACGGGATTCATCTGACCACACGACGCGGCGCAGATCTGTAGAGGTCCAGTTCTGACTCGCTACCACGCACTCCCACCAGTTCCATATAGCGGAAAATGGAATTCATCTGACCACACGACGCGGCGCAGGTCTGTAGAGGTCCAGTTTTGACCCACTCCCGCGCCCTCCCACCAGTTGTATATAGCTGAAAACGGGATTCATCTGACCATACGACGCGGCGCCGACCTGTAGAGGTCCAGTTTTCATCCGCTCCCGCATCCTACCACCAGTTCTATACAGCTGAAAACGGGAGTTATCTGACCACACGACGCGGCGCAGATCTGCAGAGGTCCAGTTTTCACCCGCTCCAGCACCCTCCCACCAGTTGTATTTAGCTGAAAACGGGATTCATCTGACCACACGACGCGGCGCAGATATATAGAGGTCCAGTTTTCACCCGCTCCAGCACCCTCCCACCAGTTCTGTTTAGCTGAAAACGGGATTCATCTGACCACACGACGCGGCGCAGATCTGTAGAGGTCCAGTTTTCACCCGCTCCCGCACCCTACCACCAGTTCTATATAGCTCAAAACGGGATTCATCTGACCACACGACGCGGCGCAGATCTGTAGAGGTCCAGTTTTCACCCGCTCCAGCACCCTCCCACCAGTTCTATATAGCTGAAAACGAGATTCATCTGACCACACGACGCGGCGCAGATCTGTAGAGGTCCAGTTTTCACACGCTCCACCACCCTCCCACCAGTTCTATTTAGCTGAAAACGGGATTCATCTGACCACACGACGCGGCGCAGATCTGTAGAGGTCCAGTTTTCACCCGCTCCAGCACCCTCCCACCAGTTGTATTTAGCTGAAAACGGGATTCATCTGACCACACGACGCGGCGCAGATCTGTAGAGGTCCAGTTTTCACTCGCTCCAGCACCCTCCCACCAGTTCTATTTAGCTGAAAACGGGATTCATCTGACCACACGACGCGGCGCAGATCTGTAGAGGTCCAGTTTTCACCCGCTCCAGCACCCTCCCACCAGTTCTGTTTAGCTGAAAACGGGATTCATCTGACCACAGGACGCGGCGCAGATCTGTAGAGGTCCAGTTTTCACCCGCTCCCACGCCCTCCTACCAGTTCTACATAGCTGAAAACGGGATTCATCTGAATACACGACGCGGCGCAGATCTGTAGAGGTCCAGTTTTCCCTCGCTCCAGCACCCTCCCACCAGTTCTATTTAGCTGAAAACGGGATTCATCTGACCACACGACGCGGCGCAGATCTTTAGAGGTCCAGTTTTCACCCGCTCCCACACCCTCTCACCAGTTCTATAAAGCTGAAAACGGGATTCATCTGACCACACGACGCGGCGCAGATCTGTAGAGGACCAGTTCTGACCCGCTACCACGCACTCCCACCAGTTCCATATAGCGGAAAATGGAATTCATCTGACCACACGACGCGGCGCAGATCTGTAGAGGTCCAGTTTTCACCCGCTCCCGCACCCTACCACCAGTTCTATATAGCTCAAAACGGGATTCATCTGACCACACGACGCGTCGCAGATCTGTAGAGGTCCAGTTTTCACCCGCTCCAGCACCCTCCCATGAGTTCTATATAGCTGAAAACGAGATTCATCTGACCACACGACGCGGCGCAGATCTGTAGAGGTCCAGTTTTCACACGCTCCACCACCCTCCCACCAGTGCTATTTAGCTGAAAACGGGATTCATCTGACCACACGACGCGGCGCAGATCTGTAGAGGTCCAGTTTTCACCCGCTCCAGCACCCTCCCACCAGTTGTATTTAGCTGAAAACGGGATTCATCTGACCACACGACGCGGCGCAGATCTGTAGAGGTCCAGTTTTCACTCGCTCCAGCACCCTCCCACCAGTTATATTTAGCTGAAAACGGGATTCATCTGACCACACGACGCGGCGCAGATCTGTAGAGGTCCAGTTTTCACCCGCTCCAGCACCCTCCCACCAGTTCTATTTAGCTGAAAACGGGATTCATCTGACCACACGACGCGGCGCAGATCTGTAGAGGTCCAGTTTTCACTCGCTCCAGCACCCTCCCACCAGTTCTATTTAGCTGAAAACGGGATTCATCTGACCACACGACGCGGCGCAGATCTGTAGAGGTCCAGTTTTCACCCGCTCCAGCACCCTCCCACCAGTTCTATTTAGCTGAAAACGGGATTCATCTGACCACACGACGCGGCGCAGATCTGTAGAGGTCCAGTTTTCACTCGCTCCAGCACCCTCCCACCAGTTATATTTAGCTGAAAACGGGATTCATCTGACCACACGACGCGGCGCAGATCTGTAGAGGTCCAATTTTGATGTTCCGGCTCCAGGCGAGGCGTAATGTCCGATGACGAGCAGTCAACAGTGCCCCCAGGGTCTCCAGCGTACGTCGTACTGTTAGCTCGCTGATGCTGCTTTGGCCTCTGACAATTAACCTAGATGTGAGTTTCCCCGCTGTTCCCAAGCTGTCGGTCAGTATGAGCATTGATAGTCTACGTCGACTCCGGTCATCAATGCCGTATGGTTGGCCACCACTTGCTGTCTGGGCGCTAGTACGTCCGTCGATAGCGGACTCGTTGTATACCCTTGATACGGTTGCCCTCAGAAACCCTAGTGTTCTTACTAGAGATGAGCTTGGGCCCGGGCCCGGCCCGAGTCGGACGGGCTCAGAATTCATTCACTATCGAAAAACCCGGGCCCGGGTTCGGAATTACACTTCTTGAATTTCATTACTGTAATTAATCCAACACGTGTAATTCCGAGCCCGGTTGAATTACACGTGTTGAATTTCATTGTGGATTTGTTACCATGGTGGAAGGATTTTCAATTTCCTTAGCTAGCTGCCATTGCAAGACAAATTTTGCTTAGCAAGACTTGCATTACGCATTGTCCAAAGCTATGGCTCAAACAAGGATTACTTTAAGGAGGTCTGGTATTGAAAAACTGGGAAAAAATCGCATTCTCATTTTTTTGTATTTTATTAAAAATCAAGAATCTTATCTTTAAAATGATGTATTAATTTCCAAAATTGTGCAGTTAGAAGTATTGTTGTTTACTTTTTAAAATTTCCTCACTAGCTCATTGAGTTGCTAACGGTGGTCGTTAAGCCTCCAATAAAAGAAAAGGGTCACCCCCAGTGGTCTAAGCGATGGCTTCTGATCATTCGTCCGAGATGGGTCCGGGTTCGAATCCCGGTGAGGCATGGATGTTGTGTTTGTCTTACGGCACTGGCTCTTTCCCTTCCCTAGAACCAGTGACCTTAAAAATTAGGGACGGGCGACTGCGTATCCCATTGAGTTGCTCACGGTGGTCGTTAAACCTCCAACCGAAAAAAAAAAAAAAAAAAAAAAAAAACGAAAAAAAGGATCCAAAAGTTCCCGGACTTCGCCTGTGTAACAAAGTACATGTACCGCATGCCCACGGTGATTATTCGATTATGTTACGACATTATATCAATCAAAGGGAATTAATTGGTTTCGTCCATCTACATCACACGCTCGCAGCGGTACATCCGGGTATTGTGAGCCACTTAGACAGTGTTCGGCGATTGATGAAAAATGGCGTTTTTTGAGCAGCGCGTTAAGGTGGTTCCACCCAAAATCTCTACCTTAGGTTTCCAATGGTAAAACTTCTTTACACATTTTCTTCGTAATTAATGTATTCCCAAGGATGAAAATTTGCACAACGGTAAAACTAACTTTAAGTTAGTTTTACCGTTCTGTAAGTCCACACGGCGGGACAGGAAAAATGAGAATCCTTTCTTCAGTGCCTCAAATAAAAAAAAAAAAAAAAAAATCTGTGTGCTGTTACGTTCCCCACACCAAAAATCATCTGGGATTTCTCAACTGCACGTCCTTCATGGGATGACTGCCTACAGCAACACGTAGTCTCGGCTGACCCGAGGACCATGCCCCCGGTGCTCTTTCGGTGTGTGTGTGTGTGGAGGGGGGGGAGATGTGACGTGCCTGCACCGCAGGACGCACATGAGATAAAGGCAGATAGCAGTGAGAGCGCATGTCCGCGTAGCTCAGTTGGGAGAGCGACTTACTCCGTCGGGCAAACTTGTACGTTGTGCAGCGCAATGATCCCGTCCAGAAAGCGAGGTCCTGGGTAGGAATGATTCAATGAGATGGTTGAGGAAGAACTTGATTGGCCTGCAGTGATACGCGATCTCAACCACTATGAACCACCTTTGGGATGATTTTGAACGCAGCTAGGCCGAACCAAGAAGGTTAGAAGAAGGAGGAGGTGGCAACAGCACCTCTCCGTGGGCTGCTGACGTGACGTCACTTTTAATCAGCTGACTACGCCAATGCGCTCAACCCGAGAATCTCCTGTATTTATCTCTATGGGGAAATTGCGATTTTGAACGGGTTTTTCGGACCCTTACTCCACCCATACAGTCATGAAAAAAATTGAGGCTGAAATATTCATTCCCATAATTAAAAAAATCCAGAAAAAAAATATGTGTTGGTATTTCTTTAAAAAATTTAACAAAATAATGATTTTCTGAGCGGAAGTGCATACTGCGCTTGTGCAAGTAGCCATGTTAAAAATATCACCAAAACTCTAATGTTTAAAAATCCGAAGTCCGAAATATTCCTTGTTTGTATCCTAGTTTTGCATGGTTTGCATGCGCTAAGCGTAACTGCTTCAGGCACAGGAAGTGACGTCACGTTGCCGAACTCCCGCAAACTATCTGTTTCGGCTTCACTCAAAACGGGTCCTTTCACCTCCTCTTCTTCTAACCTCCTTGGGCCGAACCGCCCGATATCGATGACCGACCTGACTGTATCGATAACCGACGTGGCTAATGCTCTTGTAACATAATGGAAGGCGACCCCCGCAGCAACCTATCAAAGTCTAGTAGAAAGCCTTCCCAGCAGAGCGGACACTGACAACATAGGACGGGCCAAATCGATATTAATGCCTTTCCTATTACAGGGAATTTGTGGATAGGCAAGTGTCCGGATACTTTTGATCAGATAAGGTATCTGCATAATGCTCATACGCCTGAACGTTACATTGTAAAGAAACTCGCACATCGCATTTTAATGATTTTTTATGTATTTTGTGGTTTAGAGATATAGATTTTGCAGAATTTACTTTGCAAAAATTCGTTTGGTGTCTGAGAGGTCGGGGATTTTGATGCCTGACTAGCCGTCCGAGCTGAACTCGAGTTCCAGTGCCGGATGAAGAATGGGTGGTGTGTTTATTCCACGGAGCAGGGTCTTCCCGTTCCCTGGAACCAGTGACCCCGAATTATGGATGGGCAACTCCCTGTAGGAGTAAAAAAAAAAAAAAAAAAATCGTTTCCTTTATAAACTATGAAAAGTATCCTCATATATAATTTGCTAGAGTTCTCCTCCTCCGTGCCACTTTTAAAGTAGTCATAGCAACAACCGAGAAACAAATGTTTGTGACGTCACGCTTAGCTTTTCGTCTATCTGCGTAGGTGACGTTATCACCTACACGCGCACAGTCCACACGTATACCACTTTGTTTTGTTGTCATAGCAACAAAGAACACAGCTGCGGGTGTGACATCACCTAATCCAAATCATTCTCACATGACGTCAGAGATATGTTACGTCACACGGTCAACTCTAGAAATGCGAAAACGTTTTCTTTTTTGTTGTTGTTGGAGGTTTAACGACCACCGTGAGCACCTCAGTGGGCTATAACCAGTCGCTCGTCCCTAATTTAGGGTTACTGGTTCCAGGGAAGGGAGAACGCTAGTGCCATGAAACAAACACAACATCCATGCTTCACCGGGATTTGAACCCGGACCCCCTTCGGACGAATGATCAGAGGCCATCGCTTAGACCACTGAGCCACCGAGGCAGCTACGAAAAACTTTACATCAGGAATTTTGGTTCACTACCTGAACCGGTGTTTAGCCATCTGTATGTGGCAACGTCAAGATAAAAATAGTTCACGGAAAAGAACAGGGGAAATTGATATAGGGTTCACAGTCAGTGTATACCAAAAATGTTGTGTACAAGGAAGTGTTGACGAAATAGGGACTAAAGGTTTTACAAAACACATAACAAACAGGCAGCCCGTCGTATCAAATTCCATAACCAACCGCTCGGGAAATTTTCAGAAAGCTGGAGCCAACGTCGCCATTTAATGACGTGGAACTCAAAAACTCAATAAATAAATGTCAATAATTTCTGTATCATAAATTTCATTTTTCCCCGTCATTATGGACGGGCTTTCATCTAGTATGAAAATATATAAAACAAGTTCCACTTACTTGAAAATTTCCACGAGAATCCCTTGGCAGACGTTCGTGATAGTGTCATTTATTCTCAGAAGTGGCTTTCCTCTGAGCAACCGAAGAATGATCTCCAAAGTGATCACCAAAATGAAAGGTGATGTGACCTGGGAAATATCAGCATAAATTATCATACCATCTTTCACTTTTTTAATGCAAATTCATTAAACATCATGCGGATACAGAATGGCTACTTCATGACATAATTACAAGCAAGTGCACCGGGTGGTGTCTCTATTCCCTGGTGTCTTGAAAAGGGAGAAGTGGATCTGTTGTGATGAAACTTGGTATGTATCTTACTGAGGACATGGGAAAAAGATTTAGCGGCAAAATAGTTCGAAATTGCGCCTCTAGGCGAACATTAGCACTGCAGACGCAAGAAAAGAACAGGCACATGCGTTAATTTACTATTTATTGACTGCACAAATGCTTCGTGACAGAATCTGCTGAATATGCTGAGCATCACTAGAGATGACATGCTGCAAACGTAGGACGTCATGTGATACAGCTGCTAGCAGCATGTTTCGGTCGATGTTGGCCTCTTCACGTCTGATACTCGTTATCAGATCTGAAAGAGAGCATATAGCGTCCACTTAAATTCTGTCTTTCAGGTATCTCCAAAGCCAGAGGTCACAAGGTGTAAGGCCCAGTGAATGAGCTGCCTATGACTGTGGAAACCCTGGAGAAATCACGATTCATTGCCGAATGTCCGATTGAGCAATTGCTGTGGCACTACTGTGTGAGAGTGCATCCCGGGCTTGCCTTTTCGGCACTGGCAGCTGCAAATAAATCCTTAACAATTTTAGGGAACTGGAGGTCAACTGGTACTCCAAATTCTCCAGTGTCGTCTAACTTCCGTATCATCTTCCTCAACGCAGTGGGTGTAAATGATGCTCTACGTAATACTTTGATTCGTCGATTCTGGCATAGTGCATTATACCACGCAGATTACGGACTTTCAGAGAGGCCTGATCGTTGGGCTGAAAACCGCAGGGTGGTCGGCGCGCCGTATAACCCGCCGCGTGGATCGTTCTGACCATACCGTCCGACTGTGTTGGAGAGCAGAGGACACGTGACGGCACTGACACACAGCCGAGCAGCTTCTGACGGACCAAGAGGACCACCGACAGCGAGGATCGCCGGATCGTGCGCCAGGCACGAACGGATCCCACGGGGAACCGGTCCGCTATACAGGCAGATGTAGCGGTTCCTGTGTGCCCACGAACCATTTCCCGACGGGTTGTGGATGCGAATCTGCGATTCCACCGCCCTTTACGTGGGCTGCCATTAACACCGGAATACCGCCAGCTCTATTTGCAGTGGTCTCAGGCAAGAGCGACTTGGAACACCACAGACTGGCGACGTATGGCGCTTAGCGATGCGTGCCGCTTCGTTTTGGGGACAGATGACCATCGTGTCCGGGTGTGGAAGTCCCCGGGTCAACGGCCCAATCCCAACTTCGCTATCGAGCGCCATACCTCCCCAACTTCAGACATTATGGTCTGGGGAGCCATAGCCTACGATAGCTAATCAGCTCTAGTCTGTAGGCAGTGAACGGAAGATCTTGAGAACAAGAGCGACTGGCAATCCGGAAAGCCTGGTGGAGGAGAGGCATCAGGATGGGACAGTAAAGGTAGACGTGATAAACGTCTGCCTCCTGTGCGCAGAAGGAGCAGAGAGGGGAGGAGAGAAGAGACATGCGAAAGAGAAAACACGGAACAGGGAGGCGATTATGCAAAAAGAGCCAGTGGGTATTAATTTCAAGAGGGGCGGATAAGGGTGAGCGGGCAGCGGCCCAGACAAGAGGAAGAGAAGCAGGGGGAACCTCCAGAATAGAAAGCGGTGAAGGGGTGGCAAGGTGCACTAGAAAACGATAAAGAGATTTAGAGGAGAGAGAGGAGAGAGGAAGAACCGAGTTTGTGAGTCGGAGGAAAAACGGCAGCGGAAGAAGGGCAGAAAAGACAGAGACGAGACCGGTGGGGGAGACAAGATCAGGGAAAAGCGAAAGAAGTGCAGTTAGCAGAGAGTCATAGACCAAATGAGCGGATGGGGACGAGAGAATAGCAGGGGGAGGCCAGAGAAAGGGCGCCGGGATAGATCCGAGTTAGTGAGGTCTTGTGCGGTTACTACACCTGCTCGGAGCCAAGAGGGGAATGAAAAACAGGGGAGATGGGGGGGTGAACAAGGGATTTGAAGAAGAGGGGTTCAGAAAGAAGCTCTAGAGTTGAAGAGGGAGGGGAGCGAATGAGGGGGAGAGAGCGAAGGTGAGTGAGGGCTTCAGAATATGCAGGTGGGAGTTTGGAGGGGGGGGAAAGGACAGCAATCCATGAGAACTAAAGAAAGAAAGGAAAAATGTGGGTTAGTAGTGGTACGTGGATCACTGACGGGACAGAGGTATGTGGATGAGATCCTACGGCCCCATGTGCTCCCATTCCTGGCCGCGATTCCATGTGCTCTATACCTGTAGGATAATGCCCGCCCGCCCACGGTTCGGGTTGACCAGGTCTGCCTACGTCATGTCCACACACTTCCATGGCCTACCCGCTCCCTTTACATCTCCCCTGTCGAGCATGTGTGGGACCAGTTGAAATGCCAGCTGCCACCGTTCCGCGGCCGGGATTTGGAGCACACCGTCCAACACTTGTGGGCCAGTCTGCCGCAGGACAACATCAGGCGTCTGTTCGCCTCCATGCCGGACGGTATTGCAACACGTATCGCCCCACGAGGCGGTGCAACGCGTTATTGAAGATGACCGGACTGCGTGCCACAGATCCTTCTGTAATTGTCCTGCAGGTTTGTTTTTGCCATCATGTGTATCATTCATCTGAATCATTACGTCCATAAAATTTCAGTTAAATCCGATGCTTCTTTCTCGGTGCGCAAATTTTATTGTCCGTGAGTGTAGTTTTTAGCAGCCTGATCATTTCCGATTGTGTCGTGCCAGATGCAGCATGTCAAATTTGCACGTGAGCATTTGCATACGATATTTACCATGTTAGCGACCTGCAATTTCTCGGATTTTAGCAGTGATGGTCAGCTTATTGAACACCAGAGATTTAGCCATCACAAGAGATTAACTCTGCATCATAAGTATAATCCCTTGTGATGGGTGGTTGAGCAGACTTTTTTTTGAAACGTTTGTGTTGTCAATAAACAGTAAATTCACGCAGGTGTCCGTCCTTGTGGCATTTGCAATGCTACTGTTCCCCTTGGAGTGCAATTTTCAACAAAATTTATTTCCGCTAAATCGTTTTCCCCTGCTCTCCGTAAGCTACCAGCCACGTTTCGTCGATATATCTCTATTTCTCGCTTTTCTGGACGGGCGAAAATAGGGATATGTATTTATAACCACCGGGAAAAACACTTAAAATTGGCTGTTCAACTGTTGATTTAAATTGCAGGATCATATTTTGCATGATACCTCTTCTCATGAGAATCGACCTGCAAACAACACTATTTTTATGGCACGTGACATAGAAACGCAAGTTTTCAGGCTCCTGAAAGCTATCACAAGAAAGATGACACCGAATTTTCGGGTTTAAAAAAGCACGTCTTTTGAATCCGTTCTGACGCAAATTAAATTTATGAAAGTTATTCAAAGTCAATGGAACCGGTATGGAAAACAATAGATCTGACGAAAGAAAGAAGATTTTCAATCAGGTTTTTAATCCCTCAGATATTGCTGTAAACGGAATCGTGAGCTTACGAACTCTTAGAAACAGAGATATCGACAAAAATAAGATGTGACTTTACGTCCCCTGGTGGGAAAACCATCCATTATTTTAGGAAGAAAGTATTCTCAAAAGCTGTTTCCATATAAGCGGCATCGGTCGAAAAAAAAAAAAAATTAGTCGAGTTTTCAGGAACCCAGATTTTGCAACAAATACTTCAGAAGCTGAAATTAACACTTATGTATGACCCCTGGTGTCTAAACCATTCTTTACCAAACATTAGAAATTATGTGAAAAATATTTTCCATCAGGTCTTGTATGTGATACAGGAAGAATTTTTCAAATCGGAGCTTTAGGAGCAGAAATAACGCAATTTACCTTTGTGCCCCCTTGCGGAAAGTCTATGATTTACTTGAAAATTTTGAATTTATAGGAAAAACATTTCGCATCAGAAACACTATCCAACAAAGAAGGAATTTTTCAAATCGGACTCTTAGAAGTAGAGATATTGACAAAATAAGATATACATCTACGCCCCCTGGCGTAGAAACCGTGCCCTATTATAAGAAGAAAATGTTTCTGAAAAGTTTGTCGGCATCAGTAGTATCGGTCAACAAACGACTTTTTTTTCAATCGAGAATTTAGAAGCTCATATTTTGCTGCAAATACAACAGAAGCGGAAATTAAGACTTACGCCACCTGGTGGCCAAACCATTTCTTACAAAAATTAGAAAATATGTGCAAACGATTTCCCATCAGGAGCTGTATGCGGTGCAGAAATAATTTTTCAAATCGGAGATTTAGAAGCAGAGATATAAGGGGAAACGCAATTTACATTTACGCACCCTAGCGGAAAGTCTGTGAATTACTTGAAAATTTTAAAATTATATGAACCACATGTGACATTAGAAACACTATCCAACAAAGACGAATTTTTCAAATCGGACACCTAGAAGTAGAGATAAAAAAAAAATAAGATATACATCTACGCCCCCTGGCGTAGAAACCATTTTTTTTTATTGGAGGTTTAACGACCACCGTGAGCAACTCAATGGGCTATAAGCAGTCGCCCGTCCCTAATTTAGGGTCACTGGTTCCAGGGAAGGGAGAGAGCCAGCGCCGTAAGACAAACACAACATCCATGCCTGACCGGGATTCGAACCCTTACGGACGAATGATCAGAGGCCAGCGCCTTAGACCACTGCGCCACCGGAGCGGCAAGTAAAAACCATGCACTATTTTAAGAAGAAAATGTTTCTAAAAGATTTGTCGACATGAGTAGTATCGGTCTACAAACGACGTTTTTTTCAATCGAGAATTTAGAAGCTCACATTTTGTTGCAAATACGTCCGAAGCGGAAATTAAGTTTTACGCCCCCTGGTTGCCAAACTAATTTTTTTACAAAAATTAGAAATTATGTGCAAACAATTTCCCACCAGGAGCTGTATCCAGTGCAGAAAGAATTTTTCAAATCGGAGATTTCGAAGCAGAGATATAGGGGGAAACGCAATTTACTGCTACGCCCCCTAGCGGAAAGTATATGAATAACTTGAAAATTTTGAAATTATATGAAAAACATGTCACACGGAAAACGCTATCCAACAAAGAAATAATTTTTCAAATCGGACTCTTAGAAGTAGAGATATTGACAAAAATATGATGTACATCTACGCCCCCTGGCGGAGAAACTGCGGAATATTTTAAGAAGAAAATATTCCGAAAAGGTTTATCGATGTGATTGGCATCAGTCCACGGAAGAATTTTTTCAATCGATATTTTAGAAGCTCCGATTTTATGGCAAATACATCAGAATAAAAAATTAACACTAACGCCCCCTGGTGGCCAAAGTATTCTTTACCAAAAGTTTGAAATTATATGCAAAAGATTTCCCATCAAGAGATGTGTTGGCTGAAGAAAAAAAATTTCAAATCGGAGTTTTAGAAGAAGAGTTATCGAGAAAAGTGTAATTTACTTTTACGCCCCCTAGCGGAAAATCTATCGGTAATTTGAAAAAGTAACTATATCTAAAATACTCTTCGACATAAATAGAATCGAAATGTAAAAAAAAATGTCAATCGGATGTTTAGAAGCAAATATGTGGAATAAAACGTATTTTTGAATTTGTCATCATTTGCATTTACGAGCTCTACCGGTTAAATTGTACATCGTAAAAAAAACGAAATAAAGGATCATCATTTGCATATTTCAAGCTTCCCAATGGAAAAATAATTTTTCAAATCGGACTAATAGTTGCAGATATAGCGTGGGTACAGACGGACGGACGGACGGACGGACAAACCGATAACAGAAGCACGATCTTTTTTTCCAAAAGACGTGCTAAAAATGGTAACCGTGGTATGGATATTATGTTAAGCTTTCCTTCCCGTTTTTTTTTTTTTTTTTTTTTTGATAGGAGGTTTAACGACCACCGTGAGCAACTCAATGGGCAGTCTCCCGTTCCTAATTTAGGGTCACTTGTTCCAGGAAAAGGAGAGAGCCAGTGCCGTAAGACAAACACAACATCCATGCCTCACGGGATTCGAACTCGGATCCCTCTCGGACGAACGATCAGAGTCCATCGTTTAGACCACTGTGCCACCGGGGCGGCTTTCCGGGTTCATACTTCTCGTCATCAAAAGTCTGAAGCTCCACTTTTCTTTGCAGATAGTTCGATCTTCAACTCAGTCAACAAGTGCTGTTTGCGATTGTATCAAAGAGAAAGGTTAAAAGAGCTAGTAGTGTACTTCGTTAATGTTGAAGTCTCAAATTGTGAGTTTGTAAGACTTGGAGAGTATTCTTGTTACGCTAATCTGCTGAATTATATCGAAATACTTGATGATTCTGTGATGTTGCATTGACTTGAGTTCCTTCCAAGGACCAAAACGTATTGATTGACTAGTAGACTTTGACTTTCCTGGCAGCAAATGATATTCAGTGCGTAGTTAGTTCTGTAATATACACTATATTATCAAAAGGTATCCGAACACTACAAAATATATGCATAAGTGCAAAGAACGGTAGCGCAGGAAACTGCGCTATGAGTGGGGAGGTACGTACATAAAGCTGAGATGTTCTGCCGTGTTATCAGTAACTTTGAAGCGGATATGTCACGTGGGCGTGAACTTTCCGAGTTCCACCGTAAGCTGGACATAGGATGTCATCTGAGTAACGTTTCCATACGGAGCAAAAAAACTCTCCGGAAGGCCGCACCAACTGACGGAACGTGACAGAAGAACCATTGTAATAAATGCTAATGAATCCCGTTCTTTCTCAGCCGTTTCCATCTCTGCTGAAGTAGGAAATGCTTGTAATGGCTCGGTTAGTACCATAACTATCTGCAGATAGTTGCACAGTGTGGGTTATTATTCTGTAGCAGCGGCACACAAGTCACACATCACTACCGTGAATGTGAAGCGCCGTTTGGAGAGGTGTGTCTCACGTCATTCCTGGACTGTGGGCGACTGGAAAACTGTTCTTTGGAGTGGTGTGTCTCTCGTCATTCCTGGACTGTGGGCGACTGGAAAACTGTTCTTTGGAGTGGTGTGTCTCTCGTCATTCCTGGACTGTGAGCGACTGGAAAACTGTTCTTTGGAGTGGTGTGTGTCTCGTCATTCCTGGAGTGTGGGCGACTGGAAAACTGTTCTTTGGAGTGGTGTGTCTCTCGTCATTCTTGGACTGTGGACGACTGGAAAACTGTTCTTTGGTGTGGTGTGTCTCTCGTCATTCCTGGACTGTGGACGACTGGAAAACTGTTCTTTGGAGTGGTGTGTCTCTCGTCATTCCTGGACTGTGAGCGACTGGAAAACTGTTCTTTGGAGTGGTGTGTCTCTCGTCATTCCTGGACTGTGGGCGACTGGAAAACTGTTCTTTGGAGTGGTGTGTCTCTCGTCATTCCTAGACTGTGAGCGACTGGAAAACTGTTCTTTGGAGTGGTGTGTCTCTCGTCATTCCTAGACTGTGAGCGACTGGAAAACTGTTCTTTGGTGTGGTGTGTCTCTCGTCATTCCTGGACTGTGAGCGACTGGAAAACTGTTCTTTGGAGTGGTGTGTCTCTCGTCATTCCTGGACTGTGGGCGACTGGAAAACTGTTCTTTGGAGTGATGAGTCACGTTCTCTACTTTTCCAGTTAAAAGGGCGCGTTCGGATTTGGCGAGAGCTCGGAGAATGATTTTCGTTGGACTGTGTTCTTCCAACTGTTAAGTTCGGCGTAGACTTCATCATGTTATGGAGTTGTTTTTCGTGGATGGGAATCGGCCCGTTGGTTATTATAACACAAACCATAAACTCTGAAGTGTTCCTCGACGGTCTGGATAATTCTGCCCTACCAACAATGTGGCAGTATTATGGAAATGACCGTTGTCTCTTCCATCACGATCGAGATCTCTGCCACACTGTACGGCGAGTGCAGGACTGGTTTCTTGAAAATGAGGTGCAATGGTTAGACTGGCCTGCTTAGAGTCCTGATCTTGATCCCATAGAACACCTCTGGGATGAACTGGAACGACGTATAAGAAATCGACCGCAATGACCTGTTTCTCTCTCCACTCTAACAATAGCTTTGCAGCACGAATGACGAGCCATTCCTGTTGAGACCTACCGGAAATTGATCGATAGTATGCCTTGACGTGTTGCCGCTGTCATACAAGCAAAATGTGAACCGACTAACTACTAATTGGAATAATAAAGACATTTGTCCCAAAACATTGTGGTACTCGAATATTTTTGATATAATATAATATACACTGCTGGCCACCCAAAATGCAACACCAAGAAGGACACGAGATAGCAAAGCCAGATTTACTGGACACATAACAACAGATACAAAGGTGAAACGATTGAGCTTGCAGGCCCGTGCGATTTGCCGAACACGCAGACATCAATAGTTCGCGTGGCCCCCATGGCTGGCAATAACGGCTGCTACACGCTGCGGCATCGAACGAAAGATGCTTTGGACGTGGGCTTGGGGTATGTCGGTCCAGGCTGCTTACACACGTTGCCACAGTTCATCAGGCGTAGCCGCGGGTGGTACTTGCCGGGCCACTCGGCTGCCAATCAGCGACCAGACGTGTTCCATGGGCGACATATCAGGAGAACAGGCGAGCCACGGCAGCAGTGACACCTGGTGGGCTGTGAAGAATTGGTTCACAATGCGTGCCACGTGCGGGCACGCATTGTCCTGTTGAAACGTGGCCGCTGGTAGGTAAGGGAGGACTACAGGCTCCAAAACGTCGGAGATGTAGCAGTGGCTTTTGAGTTTACCAGTGATTCGTACCAGAGGGGTGCGGGTGTCATATCCAATTGCGAACCAAACCATAACTCCAGGCGACGAACCGGTATAGCGATGCATAATGCAGGCGTCATACAGTCTCTCGCCGCGGTGCCGCTACACGCGAATCCGACCATCGTGGTGTTGTAGGCAGAAGCGCGATTCGTCGGAGAAGACACTGTCGGGCCATTCCGTAGTCCAGGTGCGGCGTTCAACGGCCCACTGCCGCCGCACTCTCCGGTGATGTAACGTCAATGGTAATCGGAGCAATGGGCGCCGTGCGACAAGTCCCCTCTCCTGTAGACGACGTCGAACGGTACGTGCTGACACAGGTTGTTGCGCAACACACCCTAATTCCTGCGATAACGTTCGTGATGTGGTGGTGCGAGCCGTCAATGCCCGCCGTTCAACATGCCTGTCCTGTCGTTCGGAGGTGTACCGCGGCTGCGGCAGTCACTCACGGCGGTCCGTCCGTCGCTCCTGCACCCACCGAATCCATACTCGCCTCACTGTGGCTGGATGTCGTCCCACACGGGCGCCGATGTCTCGTTACGATAAACCGCTGTCGCGATAAGACACTATTCGTCCTCTGTCGAACTCCGAAACGTGCTGGAATGACTGCCGTATTCTGCGACGAGGCATCAGGAAGCTTCCCACGCACAGGTCCGGCAGCACAACACACTTCCACTACTTACACCCCGCCTTCTGTGCATCCTTCTTATAGTGCTTCTCGGTGGCGTGCTATGCGCACATGATTTGCATATGCCCTGCAATGCTAATCGTTTGCATGTCCTCTCGCGGGAGACGCATGCTGCGAATTTCAGGCCAATCGGATGCTTCCTTCTTGGTGTTTCATTTTGGGTGGCCAGCAGTGTAGTTTCTGTTACGTCACGATCTACAAAATTTCTAAGAATTTAGTGCTGTTCCACAAAACAGAGTTAAACCTGTTATCAAAATATACGGCTCGTAGTTTTCAAACAGGTTGTAGAAGTACTTGAAACTAAAAACACATTGTAAAAAAAAAAAAAAAAATAAGTGGTATGAATTCACGGAAAATTCCTGAAAATAACGTGCAGGAAAGTTGCCGGTAGGCATCCGTCTGTTAACAAAATTTTCGTTTCTAAAAGCCCCCACACCCCCTTTTTTTTTAACTTTGTATGTTCAGTAATTCCTTTTATTTCAGAAAAGTCTTTTTCGGGTTTTTCCGTATTAATACAGAAATTTTTGCAAAATCGAAGAACTTGAATTTCTCAGCCCTTACATCATCGAATCCTTTCGCACTGGCGGCATTCGCGCCGAGTTAATTTGGGTTGACCCAATAGAAACTGCGCGTGTTAACCACTGAGCCAGAAATACTCTGAAGTCACCGTGTTCAAGGTAAAACTCTAATTGCACATTGGTGCGACTGATTTTTTTTTTGTTTCTTGATTGGAGGTTTAACGACCACCGTGAGGAACTCAGTGGAGCTATAAGCAGTCGCCTGTCCCTATTTTAGGGTCACTGGTTCCATGAAAGGGAGAGAGAGCCAGCGCCGGAAAGCAAACACAACGTCCACGCCACACACGGATTCGACCCCGGACCCATCTCGGACGAATGATCAGACGCCATCGCTTAGACCACTGCGTCACCTGGATGGCAAAGTGAATTAGTCCTTTTATTTTTTGTTGGAGATTTCTATTTTTTTGAATAGGTTTGTAATAATTTTATTTTTCATTGTGATTTTTCGAAGCAACAGAATGCTTTGGAATTTGAGATCTTTTAAGACTGACAATGACTTTCAATTATCTTTAAGAAAAGATGAAATGTACTGTTTTATAGAATTATTTCACAAAGCCGCTAAATATAAAATTTACTTCTGATAGCTATAATAGCTTTTGTCTTAAGGGGCCTACCGACTGATTGATACGCAGACATCATACAAATCACCTGTACAATAATTTAAATACAATGTTGCCCCTCCCGCAAGATTTACTTCCGCAAACCAAAGCATATTATTTTCCCCAGGATTTCGAACACGGAAGAGGATGCATTTTTCGCGGTGTGTGCGTGCGGTGGTTGGGGGTTGGGTGGGGGATCAGGAAGTCAGGGAGAGTGTCTGTAAAAGTAATGGTGGTACGTAAAACCCTGTAGTCTTAACTTTTTAAGTAATAGATTTGAAAATACGTGCAACTGCTTTGTCCAAAACTAAAATAAATCACTTGAAGAAATCATCCTCTTACAGATAGCAAATCTGCGGCTGCTGTGAATAAATGTTGACTGCTGTCGTGCAAGTAATCCTAGGTAACTGTCTGTTTTCCCACATCCTCCACGGGGAATCCCACTGTGCTCTCGCGCTTTTCCTCAGCGGCGCAGAGAGAGGGCGATTGGAGAGCGATCGTATTATTTACAACCCATTGCAGAGCAATCGTATTACAACCTGAAATCAAAGAGCCGAACACTTTCAAATTGTGGGACATTCAGTGTTTTAAAAGTGAAAAAAGGAATTTATTTAGGCAAAGCTAAATATATCTTAAAGCAAAATATGAATCTTTGGGTTAATTATTGTGCGTGTTCGAATTTTTCCATAAAATTACAACCGGCAGCTGCAGTACGCCCCTTCGTTACCTGGCCTTCCCCCCTTCCCGGATGCTGCGGGGGTGGTAGTTACGCCACTGCTGGTGCACAAAATGTGGAAGAATAGAAGGAATATCCGGTGTCACGATAACCAAAATTTCATGTGATATTCTATCCACAATATCCGATCTAGCTACAGAACTTCAAAATCCGGTCCTTCGACATTAATTACTTTCACCCCGCCTGTATTATGTTGCTTTGGTGCCCTCGTTAAATAACTTGCACAATTGTGCACGCTGTGTTTTTATCTCATGTATGTAATGTTTTACCTTCACGGCGGTGTTTGAGCTGTTCTTTTTCTAATTGTGTACTATTGTTTCGCCTGTGTTATCCTGTAAATCATGCCCAGCCAATGTCATGTGACACGATTTGTTTCTCTCTGTCACTTCTGCAATTTTTATGCAATACGCTTTGCTTGCAGCATCTGTTATTCATCCCCATTGTCATTGCAGTGTATATACCATCATGTTTTAACAGTTTTGTATTATTTCCCACTGAGACGCCCAACGCTGTACGTCTCCCTCTTATGTTTTCTTTTGATGAATATAATAAAGCGATTTTGAAACCTTCGACACACGATTGAAATTTAACAGTTAATCAAACCTCAACTATTCCCGCGAATCTCTCCCATTACCATAAAGTTTTCGTCATACGGATACGGAAAAGGTGAAAATGGAGTTTTTCCGTTAAGTTTTTTCGTTAATGTACAGAAGGAATTACGGAAAGGTTTCCGAAAATTCAGAATTTTCCGCTAACACGTCTTTAAAACGGTAATTTACCGTCAATATAAGAAAGAAACTGCGGAATGGTTTCTGGAAATTCAGAATTTTCCGCTAACACATCTTAAAAATGGTAATTTACGGTCAATATAAGAAAGAAACTATACGGAAAGGTTTCTGAAAATTCAGAATTTTCCGCTGACACATCGTAAATACGGTAATGAACCGTCAATACAAGAACAGAGCTGCAGAAAGTTTTCTGAAAATTCAGAATTTTCCTCTAACGCATCTTAAAAACGATAATTTGCCGTCAATATAAGAAAATTTTTCCGCTGACACATCTTAAAAACGGGCGGTAATGAACCGTCAATACAAGAAAAGAACTGTAGAAAGTTTTCTGAAAATTCAGAATTTTCCGCTGACACATCTTAAAAACGATAATTTACCGTCAATATAAGAAAGAAACTGCGGAAAGGTTTCTGAAAATTCAGAATTTTCCGCTAACGCATCATCTTAAAAACGGTAATTTACCGTCAATATAAGAAAGAAACTGCGGAAAAGTTTCTGAAAATTCAGAATTTTCCGCTAACCCATCTTAAAAATGGTAATTTACCGTCAATATAAGAAAGAAACTGAGGAAAGGTTTATGAAAATTCAGAATTTTCCGCTAACGCATCTTAAAAACGGTAATTTACCGTCAATATAAGAAAAAACACTACGGAAAGGTTTCTGAAAATTCAGAATTTTCCGCTAACGCATCATCTTAAAAACGGTAATTTACCGTCAATATATGAAAGAAATTGCGGAAAGGTTTCTGAAAATTCAGAATTTTCCGCTAACGCATCTTAAAAACGTTAATTTACCGTGAATATAAGAAAGAAACTGCGGAAAGGTTTCTGAAAATTCAGAATTTTCCTGGAGTACGAAAAAATCCGTGAAAACCAGGATGCTTTCTGTCATTTCACGGAAAAAGGTTGTATCAGAAATATGCTTCGTTAATTCATGAAAGAAATGACGGAAACTGTCTCGTGAATTTCAGAATTTTTTTTTTTACAGTGTAAGATAAGCCCACGTTCAGCTCAGATAACTCTTCAGATATCTACTTCTCGGACCATTCGGCCACAGTAGCGAAATGAACCTCTGGTTAAAAATTAATGAAAAATAGTTTCATTGCAGACAGTTTAACAGAAGGACGAAGCTTCGCTGGAAACAAAGAGAATATTAAGAGAACGGAAGAGCATTTGAATTATTAATTGATTGATTTCTAGAGTCTCTACTTACTTCTTTATAATAATCAGGTACCTGATCTACAGTTTCATAGAGATGTTCTTTGGGATTCACAATGTAAAACATATATCCCACTTTTTTAAAGAAGTTCCAAATGTCGCCCAATTCCATCATTATTTTCCTGTTTTACAGATGAAAAGATCCTGCGCTTGAAAAGTGAGAAATAAATCTGAGATCTTGAACAATGGGTCCTCCCTGCTCTCCGGATGATGGAAAGTCATTCAGAGAAATGCTGCGGCAGTGCTGTCTAGTTGAACCACAAAAACAGCTGAGCAAGGAAGCAGAGGAAGGCCATTGGTCGAAAAATCTCGCAACAAATTCGAATTACGGGCACAACCGGTATCTGCTTCTCGAGGGCAGCTCTTTTAGCGGTTGCACTGTTCTTCCTTTTGCGCACCTTCGTTTCTATATTTTTCTCAGCATTATTCTTTCACTCGAAAGCCGAAACTTTTAAAAGCACATGTCAAATATAATTATCTACGTAGATGCCCTTGGATGTTCTCTTAAGTAAATGTAAGAACCTTGCAATTCAACTCACTTGAAATAATTATTATTTGTACACGCTTTTCACACATTGGGTTTGTTGCAAATATCTTCATCTTCGGAATTTAATTAAACAAAGTTTGCGTTTTTCAAATTGCGCCGCCTTACAGTTACTCCCCAACTGGGATGGGTACGTCTTTTTAATGGACTTATTCCGACATCAACGCACTGACTATACAACATCCTATGTTAAAACAAAATCATTTCCCATAAAAATGCAGATTTATAAATTTCGAAATCAGGGACGTCGTCTAAAACTTTGTTGAGGGGAGAGGGGGGGGGGGGGGGTTAATGAAAAAAATTAAGCTCTTAAACGGAGCTTAATTTTTTTTTCACTACCTCTAATCCCCGTAGCAGAATTGCAATGGCGTACGTCGCAGATTTTATTTCGGTTCTGCAGACAAAAACGACATTCCCCTATTAAATCCTCTCTTGCACACTTCCGATCGCGGATGCAAATTTCCGCCTCTCAAAACTTTTCGAAAACGGAAGTTAGACGGAGTGAAGATTTCTCCCGTAATCGTTATTTTTTTCCCTCGCGACGTTCCGTACGTCCATGTGTTGTTAAATATTATTTTATTGCATAAATACTTGTGTTTCAGTTTGAAAATGAAGGCAACAATTTCCGAAAACGGATGTTAGACGGTGCCCCAAGTAACCTTATTTTTTTTTCTCTCGTGATTACTCCCCCCCCCCAATGGTTGTTATATATCATTTTATTACATAAATATATATACTTAAAATTGGAAATACAGAAAAATTTCCGAAAACCGAAGTTGGACGGAGTGAAGATTTCTTAAGTTATAGTGAAATGGAGGCAAAAATTATTGACAACAAAAGCTAAAGGCAGCAAAAATTCCACAATAGTTTGGTTTCACGGTGTTTTTACTTGACTGTATTATACTTTAAGTATAATTTAATTACATAATTGTTTGTATTTAAGATCAAAAATGGAGAAAAAATTTCCGAAAACAGAAGTAGGACGGATCGGAAGTTTTCCCCGGTAATCATAATTTTTTTTATCCAGTGAAGTTCCCTCAGTTCTGTTTTATTCTCTTTGTTTCTGTTTGAAAATGGAGGCAAAATTCGAGGTACAGAGGACAGGGTATGTGTGGCTGTGTGTATCATCATCATCATCGTCCATCATTATCAGTCCACTGCTGGATGAAGGTCTCCCCAAGTTTCTTCCACAGCAGTCTGTCTTGAGCCATTCTCCTGCATGTCACTCCCGCATGCTTTCGAATTTCATCCACCTATCTCCCATTTGGTCTTCTTCTGTGTCTTTTTCCGTCCCTTAGTATCCATTCTAAATTTTCGGTTGCCGTCGATGGTCCATCATCCTGGCAAAATGTCCAGCCCATGGCCATTTCAGGGATTTTACTCTGATCATGATGTCTTCCAGTCTTGTCATTTTCCTGATCTATGAGTTCCTCTTCTTATCTTTCCTGGTTACACCAAGCATGCATTTCTGAACTCTTCTTCCAGTTGTGTGCAGTCTTTGTACGTATGTGTTTTCTAGTTAAGGTCCCGTCTCTGCTCCGTACTTAAACACTGAAAGGATGAATTGATTAAATACTTCTCTTTTAAGACATAATAGCATATTGCTTTAAAAATTATACTGTTTCTTCCAAAAGCTCTCCAACCAAGTCTTATACGCCAATTAATTTCTTCACCAATGCAACCTTCGCTTGATATCTGCTGTCCAAGGCAAATGTAGGTAAATGCTATCTCCACCTTTTCCCCATCAATCGATAAATCTTCATTTCTTCTAAAAGCATTGTACATCAGTTTCCTTTTCTGAAAGTTCAATTTTAATCCCATTCCTTTACTCTTGTCAGCAAGTTCCTGGATCCATACTCTGCAGTTCTAAAAGGGCAGTTGCAAAAATGACTACGTCATCAGTAAAACGAAGTTGAGTTAAATAATTTCCATTAATCTTTATCCCACTGTTTTTCCGGTTCAATGACGGAACTACATTTTGCAATACACAGTCGAGTCACATTATGGTGACCAGATAATATCCAGAGTAGCCACCGTGTGCAGCGCGGACAGCATCTAGACGGTCCGGGAGTGACTCATCAAGGTGCTAAAAGGTGTTCACAGGTATGTGGAGCCATACTGACTGCAGTGCATCTGCCAGCTGCTGGAGGGTGTGTGGTTAAGGATCCATAGAGCGAACAACACGATCAAGGTGGTCCCACAGGCGCTCAATTGGGTTTAAGTCTGGGGAATTTGGCGGGCCAGGGAAATACTTTGATGTCTTCATCGTGCTCTTCCAACTACTCTCGGACATTTCTAGCTGTACTACACGTCGCATTGTCGTGCTGGAAGATCCCATCCTCCCCAGGGAAGACAATGAGCATGTATGGGTGTACGTGGTCTGCAAAGATGGATTCATAACGAATTCGGTCCATAGTGCCTTCCACAGGTATGAGTGGACCCAGAGAATGCCACGAAAACATTCCCCAGACCATAACGCTGCCCCCTCCAGATCCGTTCGATGAAGCGGAAAACGTGACTCATCGTGACTCATCGACAGTATCAGAATTGAACCTCCGAATCAGCGGAGGTTCAATTCTGATACTGTCGTGCAAATGTAAGCGTTTTCTTCCGATGCACCTTCGTTAACATAGGTGCAGTGATCATCCGTCTGCATCCGAGCCCCATATGCAAATGGGTTCGCTGAACTGTCATTTTAGACACACTTCCGGTAGCCCACTGGTGCATTCGGCCAGTGAGTTGCTCCACTATAGCGTGTCGATCGGCCTTAACGCACCTTCGAAGCCGACGTTCACCTCTCACATCAATGGCACGTGGTGTTCCGCTCTTTCCACGTCGCTTATTCGCAATGGTGCCATTTCCCCAATCACGATACACTTTAACCACTGCAGGACGCCAACAGTTCAGAAACTGCGCTGTTTCAGAAATACTGCGACCCTTGGCCCGAAAGCCGGTAATCGTTTCTTTCTGCAAATCTGATAAATCGCTCCCTCCTTTTATCCATGACAGCAACGAGCGATATGTTACTCGACTTTGCATTCATATGTACTGTATATACACTGACGGAAAAAAAAATCCCAACACCACAGAAAAATACTTGTAGAGGAATGAAATGGCGGCAATACATTTGTATAGGTAACATATTTAATCGATTAAGGTTTCAAGATCACAGCTTATTGTAAGCGCGAGAAGAGCCATTTTAAATGTGAAATGCTGGTACATTAATAACCGGTGTAACCGTCAGAATGTTGAATGCAAGCACGCAAACGTTCATGCATTGTGTCGTACAGGTGCTGGATGTCAGTTTGTGGGATGGAGTTCCATGCCTGTTGCACTTGGTCGATCAATACACGGACGGTTAATGCTGGTTGGGGGTGACGCTGGAGTTGTCGTCCAATGATGTCCCATACGTGCTCGATTGGTGAAAAATCTGGTGATCTAGCAGGCCACGGCAACATGTTGACACTCTGTAAAGCATGTTGGGTTACAACAGCGGTATGCGGGCGAGCGTTATCCTGTTGGAAAACACCCCTGGAATGCTGTTCATGAATGGCAGCACAACAGGTTGAATCACCAGACCGACGTACAACTGTGCCGTCAGGGTGCGCGGGATAACCACGAGAGTGCTCCTGCTGTCATAGGAAATTGCTCCCCAGACCATAACTCCAGGTGTAGGTCCAGTGTGTCTCGGCCGCAGACAGGTTGGTTGCAGGTGCTCACCTGGCCTCCTTCTAACCAACACACGGCCATCACTGGCACCCAGGCAGAACCGGCTTTCATCAGAAAACACAACAGATCTCCACTCCGTCCTCCAATGAGCTCTAACGTGACACCACTGACGTCGCAAACGGCAGTGGTTTGGAGTAAGTGGAATGCACGCTACAGGGCGTTTGGCTCGGAGCTATCCTTCAAGTAACCAATTTGTAACAGTTCGTTGTGTCACTGTGGTGGCAACTGCAGCTCGAATTGCTGCCGCAGACGCGGTACGATGCGCCACGGCCATACGCCGTACACGGCAGTCTTCCCTCTCGGTAGTGCCACGTGGCCGGCCGGAACCCGGTCTTCTTGAGGCAGGACCTTCCCTTGACCACCGCTGCCAACAATCTTGCACAGTGGCTACATTCCTGCCAAGTCGTTCTGCAATATTGCGGAAAGAAAATCCACCTTCTCGCAGCCCTATTACACGACCTCGTTCAAACTCCATGAGCTGTTGATAATGGCTTCTTCGTCTTCTTAAAGGCATTATTGACTAACATCAACACACTACGTCGAATCTCAACGATAACTAACGCTCACGAACGTTATAGCGCGTATTTACAGCAAACCTGCTTTGCATGTTCCGAGGGGCGTTACTAGCGCCACACGTATGCGCCGAGCGCGAAATTTGCATAGACGTCATCTTACAGATGTACTCTCACTGCATATTAACTGTCGTTTATCTAACACAACCTGGTGTTGGGATTTTTTTCCGTCAGTGTATATGTGGGTTTTCAGTATGTGACGTCATTATGGTGAAATGCCGAGATCGCTACGCGGAGTAGCGGCCGCTGGGTGGCGTGAACGTCGGACGTCCGCGCGTCACTAAAACATGCTTCCACAGACAAGAAGTAGAGCTACAGAGAGTTCTGAGGTGTAAACACCGAGACTGGGCGGTGTGCCGAAGGGTGTTCGATTGGTGCTCGATGTGTTCGCCATGTTTGTATTTCTTAACGGAACGAGTAGGTTCCGTTGTTAGTGTATTCTGTATCAATTGTAAGTGTACAACAGATTAAATGTGCGTGTGTTTAGAGTTCGTCCAGCCCGTCCATTATTAAGTGTCGTAATTCGATGGAAGCATAGTGGGAAAGTTTCCCAATACCTCACATATATACTGAACTAAGGAAGTATCTATGGCAACAGCTATTAGCCGTGGCAGGCGATTCTGGTTATGTTATTGCACTATTATTTAAGGTGGTCTGCCTTTCGCTATACAGCTATGGGGGTGAGTGATTCAGAGTTAAGAAGTGAAATGTGTTGTTCCATAAAAGTTTGCTATCGTCTATGTAAAACGACTCCAGAAACAGTTGATTTAATGAAAAAAGCTTCTAAAGATAAATGTTTGGGTGAGTCAACGATTTTTAGATGGCACCATGGTTATATAACGATTTTTAGATGACACCATGGTTATATAACGATTTTTAGATGGCACCATGGTTATATAACGATTTTTAGATGGCAAAATTATTTTATAATAAATCATGTCTGATGATTTTGTTCTTGCGACAGTAAAAGCGAATTGGACAAACCTAAAGGCAAGTTGATATCATTATTATTAAAACAACTTATAGGACTTGTAATTATCATTTTCATCATCATTGGGCATTTAATTATTTTTATCAAAACAATTTATAGGACCCATAATTACTATCAAAAACAATTTATACGACCTGCAATCTGTTTCATAAATACTGCGCTGTCGTCTTACACAGTAGTTATATGACATGTACTGTACACACGTAAGTACACCCCTCTATAATACGAATATTTTTTTGGTTTTGATATCCCAACCTGATAAAACGCATTGCACCCGCCACTAGCCAACCATGTTAATGAGGGAGGGAAGAGTGACACTTTCTCTACGTTTCTGATGTTAGAAGAGATCACTATTGCTTGCTATCTTCCTCTTTTTTCTATTTAAATTTTTATTAATATATTACCCTGGAAAGGATTTTACGATATTCATCCGTGTAGTGAGAGTGATCTAAAACATGGCTGTTTCATGCAAATTTAAGTTTTAATGAGGGATTTCTCATGATGGGTGAGAGTCGTGTTCATTGAAATGCCAATTGCCAGTAAGTTCTCATGCAGCCATAATTAGTTTATAATAAATCATGCGTGCATGCATCTGCATTGTGTAATCAAGAACATACAGGATAACAATTGTATACAATTAAGAACATTTTGTAGTGCGTTGCATCGAAAAATGGTGCTACACCAGCTGCACCACTTTTTAAGGAAAGGGACACCAATATGTAGTGCATGGAAACCTAACAATATGGTGCAGTTATTTTTTTTTTTTTATTTTTTTTTTTTTTGATTGGAGGTTTAACGACCACCGTGAGCAACTCAATGGGCTATAAGCAGTCGCCCGTCCCTAATTTAGGGTCACTGATTCCAGGGAAGGGAGAGAGCCAGTGCCGTAAGACAAACACAGCATCCATGCCTGACCGGGATTCGAACCCGGACCCCTTACGGACGAATGTCAGAGGCCAACGCCTTAGACCACTGCGCCACCGGGGCGGCTAGGTGCAGTTATGCACCAGTCATGTTCAAAGGGTTCGTAAATGTATACCATATTTTTTGCCTTATTATTTTTAACCATAATATGACAGAAAGCCACACCATATTGTGGTTCAGGATTACATCCCTTTTGAACATTATTGATGCAAATTTGCACCACATAAAGGCGTACCTTTCCTCAAAGTACCGTGTAGTTAGTGCAGTACCACTTTTTTGTACTACATATCGTCAAATTCTAGAGTAGTTTTTAAACTATTGGGTTGGTGCGAATGAAATGTCCGGCAAAGGACCAGCACACGTGGAGGGCGAGAACGGAAAAGTAGGACAACTTACCTAATAAAAACAATCCCCCTCGGCATCGACACATAGTTGCCATCTGTCCGGCAAAGGCCATGATCTCGGAACGAAAAAGTCTTGTGGCTGGGAGCTGAAGAAGTCATCAACTTCACGTTGAACTTCGTTTTCTGTCGTGAACTGTTTCCCGTACAGGAAGTGATCCAGGCGACGAAACAGATTATAGTCTGTCGGATACAAGTCCGGGTAATAGGAAGGATTAGGCAGTGCTTCATGGCCCACGGCGCTTAGTGTAAGTGTAAGCATCGTTTGTCGTGCCACATGAGGGCTGGCGTTATGCAGGGTGTACTAGAGCAGAAGAACACCATGCCTGTTGACCAAAGCCGGTTGTTTCTGCAGCAATTTCCAGTGTTCCTGGTGTAATTCAGCACAATGACGTTCTGCAGTGATGGTTTGGCTTCTTGCCAAGAAACTCCGATGAATTATCCCGGCTGTGGACCACCAGGCAAGAAGCATTATCTTCTGGCTGTGTAGGGGTGGCTTAGGATGCCGTCCAGAAGGCAGTGCCTTGCTTAACCATTGTGCAGATAGTTTCCGATTATCATAAAGGACCCACTTCTCGTCGCATGTGACGATTCAATGCAGTAGAGGTTCCTGTTTATTCCTGGCAAGCAGCTACGTGCAGACTTCCAAACAGCCTAGTCTTGTTGGCCGTTGTCAACTCATGCGGCAGCCACGTGTCCAGCTTTTTGACCTTACCCAGCGCAGCCAGACGCCGAACAACTGTCGTGTGATGGACACCTACCTCTGCCGCTATCTCACGACACGTTTTCCGGGGATCCGCTTCAACCACACGTATTGTTAATGTTTCAAGCGGCAATTCCAGTTCAAATTCATACAGGAAGGTAACTCTCACTCAAATCCGGCGTCTGCATGTTTCCTTTGCAAGCCATGTTACGCCAAAACAAACTACGCCTGAACCCTTGTTGTTTACACACGTGCTAGCTATTTATAGCAACTCTGTGACGTAACACCGGCAACACCTGTGGATGGTTCCATTTCGCTGTTGTGGAGAGGGGGGTCTGTCTCCACTGCTCGTTCGCGCCAGACATTTCATTCGCACCAACCCAATAATTGAGGGAAAAAAGATTTTCAAAACAAGGTTTCTGTACTGTAGTTTCGCAATGTTTCTTTTTACATCTCCAATTTATGAGAAAAAAAAAATGGGGGTTCCGTCTTTGTTTGCTTTTTATTTTACATTTGTTCTGACACATCCCGGCGAAGATTTTACTCTCCATACTTATAATAGCCCATGACCTCAATCTTAAAAATTATTACTTTGGACCAATAAATTCTACTATTTGGGCATGTTGGAGAATTTTGAACGTTAGGTATAAGTATACCATGTCTAAAATTTGTCTTTACAGCTATACTGACTAACGAAAATCTGATTTGGCTAGTTAGAACGATCTGAAATATTACCCATACCTAACATTCAAAATTATCCAATAACTTGTCAAAGTACCATACAAAAATCGACCTCACAAGGGTAACAATACGAGTACATAACACTGTATGAACAGATGTTGTTTCGGCAATCTTACTTAACCTGCTGTGAAAACACAAGTTTGTCCGTGATGCAGATCGAAGTCGCGCCCCCTCACTCCGGAGTAAGTTGCTCTCCCAACTAAGCTATAGGGACAGAATGCATATCTGCAGATTTGTCGTATTGACACGTGCTTAACTTCTGTAGTACATCACACTGTAAACTGGGGAATTACCTAAAGCAGTAAAGTCTTAATGACTGGGATATACAAGCAAAATGGCTGGCTGCATAGGTGACATCAAACAACTTCAACAAACTTAAAGGTTGGAAACTTCATACACACTCAAAAATTATTTTAGTTACCTATATTGATATTGAGTGAATTCTAGATATCTCAGAGTTCTCCAAACTAGCGATCTCTTGTCGAATGTGAAGATCGAAGATGGCGGCATAGCACACAGATACGTCTGCTTGTCTGTCGCTTTGATCGAAGACGTATGCTCTTTTTTTTTTTTTTTTTTTTTAGTAGCACCTAAACGTCGCTCAAGAGAATATCATTTTTCCTGCATATTTTGTGCTTTGCAAGAAAAAAAATGATGCAAGTCATTATTTCAAGCACACTTTATTGTGCAAGTGCCAAAATTTCAACACATTATGGTGCAAAGGTCGGATGTGGCACGATAATGCAGGTCAACCGTGAATTGAAAATTTTAACAGTGTAATCACTCACTTTTTAACACGTTTTTTGTAAAAAAAAATGGTTGTGCTTATGTTATCACTTTGCCCTTCCCGCTGTGAATACCACATCTCTACAAATATCACTCCTATTTGAAAATTTCTTTTTGCATTGGATAACTTGAAATGCGAGAATGATGATCCTTACATTTCAGTTTTTTCTGATGCACAGATTCGACGCTAGAGGGCGTAAGTGCAGATATCGAATTCAAAGTACATTTTATTCTATATATTTGCTTCTAAATATCCGATTTAAAACAATTATTTTTCCTTTCGATGCCATTTATACCGAAAACTACTTTAGATGTAGTCTGTTTTCCAAGTAATGCATGGATTTTCCGCTTGGGCGCGTAAAGGTAAATTCCGTTTTCCCGATATCTCTGCTTCTAAAAGTCCGATTTGAAAAGTTCTCTCTTAAGATTCCGATTCGAAAAATTATTTCTTTATCGGAGAGCGTTTACTGGTGCGACATATTTCTCATATAATTATATCGTGTATACATATGTACCTACAGGATAAGACCTCATGAATTACCTCATGTAAAAGAAAATCAATTAGATCCTGGCTGAAAGATAACTGTTAGAATATGTATTTTAAAGTGAACTGAATAAGAGCAAATTCAACAGTTTAACGGTGAAAGGATTTTAAAGATCCTCTCGTGATGGAATGTAGCATTAGACACACTCAAAATAGAGTTTTGTAAATTCCGAGTCTCTTGAAGACCCCATTTTCAACTAAATCACCATGAAGTTCATTTTAAAAGTTTAAATTTGCACACCTTGTAACGTACCAGGAGATGTGACGTACCTGCCAGAAGGACGCACACAACATAAAGGCAGATGGGAAATTAGAATAAAAAAACGTCTGCGTAGCTCAGTTGGTAGAGCGACTTGTTCCGGAATAAGCGGCCTCGGGTTCGAATCCCGGCGTAGACCAAAAATGACGGAGAAATTCACTTCGTTATAATGGCGCCCGAACTATCCGGATGACCCGACCGTTCAAAATCTCGCATTGGTGTGATGTTCTTTCCACACCGCGAGATAGGAAAAATAAGAGAATCCCTTCTCCAGCACTTCGAAAAAAAAAAAAAAAAAAAAATAAGGGGAAGATGATGTAACGTACTAGGAGATGTGACGTACCTGCCAGAAGGACGCACACAACATAAAGGCAGATGGGAAATTAGAATAAAAAACGTCTGCGTAGCTCAGTTGGTAGAGCGACTTGTTCCGGAATAAGCGGCCTCGGGTTCGAATCCCGGCGTAGACCAAAAATGACGAAAAAATTCACTTCGTTATAATGGCGCCCGAACTATCCGGATGACCCGACCGTTCAAAATCTCGCATTGGTGTGATGTTCTTTCCACACCGCGAGATAGGAAAAATAAGAGAATCCCTTCCCCAGCACTTCGAAAAAAAAAAAAAAAATAAGGGGAAGATGATGTAACGTACTAGGAGATGTGACGTACCTGCCAGAAGGACGCACACAACATAAAGGCAGATGGGAAATTAGAATAAAAAACGTCTGCGTAGCTCAGTTGGTAGAGCGACTTGTTCCGGAATAAGCGGCCTCGGGTTCGAATCCCGGCGTAGACCAAAAATGACGGAGAAATTCACTTCGTTATAACCTCACGTAGTATTTTCCTTTAAGCAATTAATTTCTATATTGGGTATTGATCAACTACTGCGCAATAGCATAGGTAATTCCTTCAGTAGACGTTTTTTTAACCCTACCCAATAATTTGACCTATGAACCAGAATAGGATTTTTTTTGAAGTTAAATGTGGGTGGCATAAAGAGATTTCGGAACACCACTGTGAGATAATCGCTTTCTGCTCTGTGTCACTTTTTTTTTGCTGGAGTTTTTTTTTTTTTTTTTTTTTTTGAAGGATATATTGGACCTGGTGGTACAGAGACATGACAAACAGGCAGACATAAACATGATACAGATACTGTAGATGTGTAAGTCCCAGATCTTGAATATTTCGCCGTAGACTTTGATTTATGTGAAAACTGCAACCGGAGGCAGTTGCATCAGGGAATACTTCTTTAGTTGCTTTTATAAGAGTTACTTCGAAGTCCGTCTTTATCAACTTTGGAACCAACCCAATGTGGACACACAATCTTTAGTTCTTTAAACAATGAGCGGTATGTTCCTTCTTGTTTAACTGGGAGAAATCAGAACACAGCTGAATATACTACTTGATTTTCAAGTGCAGTGCTCTGTAAATCAGCATGGACACTTGAAAGTTAACAGAACTGTCTCGGGCAACTTTTGAAAGTCCCATCCAAGAAGAAATCGTCATTCTTTAATAAATCTTAGTAGCCCTCGCCGGCAAACATTAAAATTATTTTGCCAATATCATTAACAAAATCTAAGCGGAGAATTTTTAATTGATTCAATAAGAGGATAAAGTCACTTGGAAATTATTTCTGAACTGTCTTTAGGATTCTGCGTTGTTCCTCTAATGCTATTCTTCTTTCTTTACATAATGTAGTTTTTGCGTTTTCGTATGATGAGGTTGCAGCAACTAAATCATCGTACCTTTTATCATAAACTTTGGAAATTTCCTCCTTAAAAAATTTATTTACAGGAATAGAAACCTCTTCCCTAATCCTTTTCCTACAAGCACTTCCATCGCGTTTTTCACTTCTATCTCATTCGGAACACAAACATGATCTATTTCACATAATGTCATCATCATCATCATTGTCAACCATCATCAATCCACTGCTGGACGAAGGTCTCCCCAAGTTTCCTCCACAACGGTCTGTCTTGTGCCAGTCTCCTCCATGCCACTCCTGCATACTTTCGAATTTCATCCACCCATCTTCCATGTGGTCTTCTTCTGGGTCTCTTCCTGTCCCTTGGAATCCAATCTAAAATTTCGGCTGTCCATCGATGGTCTGTTCTTCTGGCAGTATGTCCAGCCCATTGCCATTTCACAGATTTAACTCTGATCATGATGTCTTCCACTCTTGTCATTTTTCGGATCCACGTGTTCCTCTTCTTATCTCTCCTGGTTACACGAAGCATACACCTCTCCATGCTTCTTTGAGTTGTCTGCAGCCTTTGTATGTCTCTTTTAGCTAAGGTCCACGTCTCTGCACCATACGTAAGCACTGGAAGGATGCATTGATCAAACACTTTTCTTTTAAGACATAATGGCATATTGCTCTTGAAAATTATGCTGTTTCTTCCAAAAAGCTCTCCAGGCAAGTTTTGTACGCCGATTAATTTCTTCATCAATGTGACCCTCACTTGATATCTGCTGTCCAAGATAAACGTACATGTCTGTTATCTCCAGCTTTTCTCCATCAATCGATAAATCTTCATTTCTTGTAAAAGCATTGTACATCACTTTTGTCTTCTGAAAGTTCATTTTTAATCCCACTTCTTTACTCTTGTCAGCAAGTTCCTGGATCATACTCTGTAGCTCTGATGGGGTAGTTGCAAAAATGACTATGTCATCAGCAAAACGAAGGTGGGTTAGATAATCTCCATTAATCTTTATCCCTTTGTTTTCCCAGTTCAGTGATTGAAAGAAATTTTCCAATGTGGCATTAAAGAGCTTCGGAGATATGGTGTCACCTTGTCTCACTCCTTTTCCAATTTTTATGTGTGTTGTATTTTCAAACAGCCGAATCTTTGCACTTGCATTTTCATAGATGTTATTAATAATATTAATGTATGCATCTTCAATACCGCAGGATTTCAGAGCCATTGCAACTGCTGATGGTTTCACCGAATCAAAGGCTTTTTCATAATCGATAAAAGCCATGCACAATGGAAGTTCATATTCCCTCGCTCTTTCAATTAGTTCTCTCAGTACGTGGATATGATCTATTGTGCTGTAGCCACTCCTGAATCCAGCTTGTTCTCTCGGTTGAGCCATGTCCAGTGTCACCTTCAAGCGGTGTGAAAGAACTTTAGTGAAGATTTTATAAACCACTGATAGGAGGCTGATAGGTCTGTAGTTCCCGAGATCCTCAATATCACCTTTTTTATGTAGCAAGATCATTGTAGCGTTGTTCCAATCCTCAGGAATTTTCCCTTCATTAAGGCATCGAGTGAAAATTTGGGCGAGTACTGTTTCGATTTCTCCACTTGCTTCTTGTATGATGTCTACAGTAATTCCATCTTCTCCTGGAGCTTTTCCCCGCTTCATGTTCTTGATTGCATGTGCAACTTCTGCTGGAAGGACTGGAAGAACTCTGGTACTGGTACCTTTCATGATGTCTGGAGTACATGTATCATCCCTTTCATATAATTTGGAGTAGAAATCTTTCACTCTTGTCAAAATTTCGCCTCTATTTTTTGTTACAGAACCATCTTCTTTTCTCAGTGCCATAATCTGTTTTTTCCCCTTACTGAGATGTCCCTTTGCTATCTTTAGGCTTTGGTTGTTTTTAATTGCTTTCCTTACTAGTTCACAGTTGAATTTCCTTACGTCTTCAGTGATACTTTTTCGTACTGTCTTGCATAGCTCTATATATTCCACTTTGGAAGTCACATCTTCTTTAGTTGTCCTCATCACTCTTCTTTTTTGCATCAACATTTTGGTTTTTCCTGATAATTTGTTCACATGCAATTTGTTCTTAGATCCAGCTAATTTGTTGCTGTTTCCATAAGAGCTTTGGTTACTTTTCTGTTAACTTCAGAGATGTCCACTTCGTCCGATGTTAGGCCTTCTAAAGCAGAAAACCTGTTCTTCAGTTCCAACTTGAAGGTATTATGGTGATTTTTAAGGTTGGTTATGTCAATAGATTTTGTTTGTCTTATGAGCTTGCCACGTTCAAGTTTAGTGTTGAGGTGCATCTTACATCTCACCAATCTATGGTCACTACCTGTGTTGAACTTGTTTAGCACACTGCAGTCTTCTATGACGAATTTTTTGTTACACATAATAAAATCAATTTCACTTGTCGTCCCATTTGGATGTCTCCATGTCCATTTCCTGTGTGGCTTTTTCTTGAAGAAGGAGTTCAAGATGAAAAACCCTTCTGCCTCTGCAAACTCAACGAGAGTATTTCCACGCTGGTTTCTGTTGCCGTGACCGAATTTACCTACTGAAGTTTCATTCTGTTGCCGGTGCCCTATTTTTGCATTGAAATCTCCCATAATTATCTTCAAGTGCTGCTTACCTTTATTATTTAGATGACGAATTTCCTCATAAAATTTTTCAATTTCTTCTTCAGCATAACTTGTGGTGGGTGCATAAGTTTGAATAATCTGAGCCTGGTATCTTCTCGATAGTTGGATAACGAGTCGTGCAGCTCTGTCAGAGGAACTTTCAACTTCTACCACTTTATCCTTCAGTTTCTTGTTTATTATAAACACAACACCACTAGTTCTGCCAGTATCTGTCCCACGATAGTAGAAGAGATGTCCACTTTTCAGTTCAATGAGATCTTCTCCTTTTCTCCTTACCTCACTTGGCCCGACGATGTCGTCTAAGCGATGGCCTCTGCTCATTCGTCCGAACGGGGTCCGGGTTCGAATCCCGGTGAGGCATGGATGTTGTGTTTGTCCTACAGCACTGGCTCTCTCCCTTCTCTGGAACCAGTGACCCTAAATTAGGGACGGGCGACTGCTTATTGCCCATTGATTTGCTCACGGTGGTCGTTAAACCTGCAATCAAAAAAAAAAAAAAAAAAAAAAACAAGGTTTGCCATTTTTTGTAGAAAGTAACTCCATAATGAAGAACAAGCTTTTCAAAACGTATCTCACAATATCAAAAGTAAAAATGGGATGTACTGGTAAAATTGCAATAGATAAGTCTCGTACAGAAGCATTCATATTGGCCAGAACGTTGGCTTATTTGAGAAGTCACCTTCAGGACTGTTTTTGGTCTACTGCAAGGGGGTGTCTTTAAGGGGTTCATTAGTTGGAGGGGAGAAGGGGGCAATAATACATTGGGATTAGATTAGTAGGGTCGATTCGCCCACGATGAAATACTGTATAACAGGGTCGCTCAGCCCACGATTTTTCAGAGGGTCGCTTTGCCCACGTAATCGCCCAAATCTGCTGGCTTTCTACTTTTAAGGATTGTTTAAGACCTGGGATCAGCCACTCCTTCCTAAAATCCTCTATATAAATCTCTAGAAAAAAAAAGAAACTTTATGAAACATCTGCGTCTTACAAGAGACTGCCGTTCCAATGGCGCTGTGGTGGCTTATGACTATTCCTCCGTGATCGGTCCGGGTTCGAATCCCGGTGAGGTATGGATGGCGGCTGTCTTACGGCATTCTCTCTTTCCTGGAGGCAGTGGCCCTAAATTAGGGACAGGCAGATTCTTTTAGGCCATTGAGTTGCTCATGGTGATCGCCAAACCGCCAAGCAGACAAACATCTTACAAGCGATTCAAACCGAGACCCAACAGTACCAAATGTTGTAGATCTGGTGATGAAATAAAGAAAAGAATTGGACGAAGGAAACCAACGCTAAATTCTGTAAAACACGTGCGTGCTTCCATCTCTGAATTGTGCATTCTAAACTGTTGCTCCTTGGTTTTAATAACTGAAAAACGTGATCAGAATTTCCTAGTTATGATGTAACAGGAATGAATGGATTCGAATAGGATTAAGCACCCTAATTGCATCTGTCTGAGAAGTTTCCGGGAGGAGATAATAATTTACAAAAGAGATCACAACTTATATGTAGTTACTGTCGCTTATACTTCTCTCCCTCAAGGACAGGTGCCAAAAATAACTGCGACGCAGAAGAAAGAAGACAACGTGGCAGGAGTTTAAGGAGGCATAGAAAAGTACTGCTGCACACATTATGACACAGACAACACGAACGCACACGCCACTTAATTACACAAAATTTCCGCAAGATTGCGGACGCACACCACACGTAAGTAAAATTTCCGCAATGTTAGTCATTTTAAACAAACGAAATCATGGTAATGAACTTCTTTTAAGTTCGCCATCTTCCTTACAATTAGCCTCAGAGTATATCGTTGCAAATATTGCAAACATTTCACAATGCATATAAGCCGACAAGCACGGTTAACTCACATAATCCATGACACAGTAAAAAAAAATAATAAAAAAAATAATAAATAGACGAGTTCGCCACGTTAAAAACTTCACACGTTTTGCTTCAATCCGTTTTATATAGACGTTCAGAGATGGCTTTTTGCACATTTCTTATCTTGTAAATTTGGAATTGCACTGAAGAGCAATTGAATTAGAGATAGCTGGCGCTATGCAAATGTGGTGCTGTGGGCGGCCATGTAAACGGCAACGACATGACGTATGCAGCCATCCGACAATATAAGGAGTGATGCGACGGGAATCAGTAAGAGTCGGAGGCAGTATAGGTAAGACGAAGGATCTAAGCGCATTTGATCGTGGGCAAATTGTCTGGGCCCGACGAATGGGTCACTCCATCTCGGAAGTCGTGCAGGCATTGGGATTTTCACGAGCCACTGCGTCACGGGTGTACCGTGAGTACATCGAATCCGGTAAAACCATCCCTGCTAGGGCCAACTGCCGTGGACAACAGCGTGTAAATGAGCGGGGTCATCGTCGGCTAGCTCGCATTGTAACAGCGGATAGACGGGCCACAGTGCAAGAAATCACTCGGCAATTTAACGCTGGTGCACAAAAACGTGTAAGCAGCCACACCATCCAGAACCATCTCCTCGCTATGGGGAACAGAAGCCATTCTCCCACGAGGGTACCGCTGCTGACCGCACATCACAGGGTGCAAAGATTAGCATGGGCGCGGGAACATCGCCACTGGACCCAGGACATGTGGAAAAATGTTGCCTGGACTGATGAGTCGAGATTCACGTTGGTACATGCTGATGGCAGGATACGAGTACGGCGCAAACCACTTGAAGCGATGGATCCTTCTTGCCAGCAGGGTACTCTTCAAGCTGGTGGGGGTGGCATTCTCGTCTAGGGACTGTTTACGTGGACTGAAATGGGACCCCTGGTACGTGTGACATCGTCCCTCACAAGTCAACGTTACCGGGATATCCTGGACGACCATTTGCTCCCGTTTGTGCGTCTTCAACATCTCATTGGGGACCTCATCCTGCAATAAGACAATGCACCGTGCCATCGCTCCCGAATTGTATCCGAATTGTTGGATGAACACTCCGCCGACGTGACCTCGCTTCCTTGCCCAGCTAGGTCACCTGACCTCAATCTCATCGAGCACATCTGGGATGCCATCGAGAGAGATGTTCGAGGCTCTGACCCCCTCCATCAAATCTTCGTGAACTGTGGGAGCTTGTTCAGGGGTCGTGGATCCGTATGGCTTCCTAACGCTTCCGGTGTCTTGCCGAGTCCATGCCGAGACGAATCGCCGCCGTCATCAGGACGAAAGGTGGTGCTACACGTTACTAGACAGGCATCTCTAATTCAATTGCTCTTCAGTGTATAATTTAACGATAACTCGGAAATTATTTTAACATCAGCTGAATTTAATGTACTTCCTTTTTTTTATCACGTCTTTTATAAGAAAGGCACGTGCTTGTGGTATCAATGTCCGTCCGTCAGTCTGTGGAAACCGTATACCTTTCCAAATTTTAGTCCGATTTGAAAAATTCTTTTTGCATTGGAAAGCATGAAATGTGAGATCGACGGTTCTTGGTCTCCGGTTTTTTCCCCGATGCATAATTTCGCCGCTAGATGGCGTAAATGCAGATGCTATCGAATTCTAAGTACACTTTATTCTTCTAAATATCCGTTTGGAAAAAAATCCTTTCCTTCTTTCAATTCCATTCATAACCAAGACACTATTTTGGGTACAGTTTCTCTTTTAAGTGATGCATAGATTTTCCGCTAGGGAGAGTAAAGATAAATTGCGATTTCCCCGATATCTCTCCTTCTAAAAGTCCTATTTGAAAAATTCTTTCTTCATCGGATACAACTCTTGGTGCAAAATGTTCTACAAATAATTTCTAATTTTTTTGGGGGGGGGAGGGGATATAATGTAGCCACCAGAGAGCGTAAGTGTTTATTTCATTTTCTGATAGACAGATGAGCCATTACTATATGACCACCCCTAGCTTAGAGAAATGATCACGCCTGGAGACTGAACGGTGGCGCAGGTGAATTTCACAGAGCAAAACACACCGACGAGCCATTACATTATGACCACCTACCTAATAAGCTGTAGGAACCCCTTTAGCACACAAAACAGCTGCCACTCGTCGAGGCATCAATTCGATGAAGTGGCAAAAGGTATCTTAGGGTATTTGGTACCAAAATGCCAACAGCAGGTCCTCCAGTTCCCGTACATTTCGGGGTGGTGGCGATTTAACGCAAACCCGCTTTTCGAAGTCGAACCACAAATGTTCGATTGGGTTCATGTCAGGTGAATTTGGAGGCCACGGCTTTAACAAAAAGTCACCAACATGTTCCTTGCACCACTTCTTGACGATTCTGGCAGTGTGAGATGGCGCATTTTCCTGTTGGAAATGGCCATCACCAGCAGGGAACACAGTTGCCATGAATGGGTGAACTTGTTCCGCAACTATGTTCAGATGCCTGACAGCTGTCAGGGATTGAGCTATTGGGTTAATGGAGTCTAAAGTGTCCCAAGAAAAATTCGCCCACAGCATAACACCGCCGCCTCTGGCTTATTTCCGCCCAACAGTGCATCCAGGTGCCATAACTTCAGTTGGTAATCGGCGTATCGACGCTCGGCCGTCTACGTGATGCACCAGGGATCTTGATTCGTCAGACCAAGCCACTTTCTTTAAATCATCCACGGTCCAAATTTGATGATCTTGAGACTATTTCATGCGTTGTTGGCGATGACGTGCAGTGAGCATGGGGACCCGGCTGTGTCTTCGGCTACCCAGGCCCATGCGCAGAAGGCTGCGATGAACTGTGTGCTGTGACACATCGCCCTAATCACCAATATTGCAGCTGTGGAGGATTTGTCACACTGTGGCCCTGCGGTCGCTGTGAACAGTGCGCGACAGTCTCCGCTCCCCTCTGGCATCAATGAGCTGCGGACGACACACGACTGGATGACGGTTCATCGTTTGGCCATCTGTGCACAACTTTTGATACGTACTCACTACAGCGGCACGTGAACAACCAACAATCCATGCCGTTTCCGAGATGGCAGTTCCGAGCAGCCGTGCATTCAAATTTTGTTCTTTATCAAACTCCGATAAATCGTCAGCTTTTCCCATTCCGACTCCGAACCCTCTACTAACCGAAAGCCGGTCCTCGGGTTGTACATATACTGCTCTGTGAACTTCACTAGCTCAACCCTTCGGTCTTCAGGCGCGCTCTTTTCTGTAGGCTGGGGGTGGTCATAATATATTAGCTCATCCGTGTATATACAACCCGAGATCCGGCTTTCGGCTAGTAGAGTGTCAGGAGTCAGAATAGGAAAAGCTACCGATCTGTCGGAGTTTGATAAAGAATAAATTGTGATGGCCCGGATCGTCGGAACTACGATCTCGAAAACGGCGTGGCTTGTGGATTTTCACGTGCCAATGTAGTGAGTGCGTATCAAAAGTAGTGCACAGAATGGACAAATGACCAACCGTCGTCCGCATCTCATTAATGCCAGAGGTGAGCGGAGACTGTTGCGCATTGTTCACAGTGACAAATTACCCACACTGAGACAAATTACCAGCAGCTACAACAGGGGTGATCAGGGAAATGTGTCACAATACGCAGTTCATCGCAGCCTTCTGCGCGTGGGCCTGCGCAGCCAAAGACCCAGCCGGGTCCCCATGCTCACTGCACGTCATCACCAAACAGCGCATGAAATGGGCCCAAGATCATCGAGATTGAACCGTGGATGATTGGAAGAAAGTGTCCTGGTCTGACGAATCAAGATTCCTGGTGCATCACGTAGATGGCCGAGAGCGGATACACCGATTACCAACAGAGAGTATGGCATCTGGATGCACTGTTGGGCGGAAACAGGCCGCCTGCGGCCGGGTTATGCTCTGTGGGCGATGTTTTCTTTGGACACTTCAGGCCCCATTATCCCAATAGCACAATCCCTGGTCAGGTATCTGAACATCGTTGCTAACCAAGTTTACGCATTCAAGGCAACTGTGTTCCTTGCTGATGATGGCTATTACTAACAGGATAATGCGCCATGCCACACTGTCAGAATCCTCAAGGAGTGGTTCGAGGAACATGCTGGTGACTTTCTGTTAAAGCCCTGGCCTCCAAATTCACCTGACATGAACCCAATCGAACATTTATGGTTCGACTTGGAAAAGCGGGTTCGTGCTAAATCACCACCACCTCGAAATGTACGGGAACTGGAGAACCTGCTATTGACATTACGGTAACAGATACCCCTGGATGCCTATCGCCACCTCATCGAGTAAATGCCTGGCGAAGGGTCGGTGTTTTGCTGGATAAAGGGGTTTTCTACAGCTTATTATAGGTAGGTGGTCATAACGGCTCATCGTTATACGTTTGCAACAAAATATGAGGTGAAAACTGGATTGAAAAAATTATTTCGTGGACCTATACCGCTCATCCCGAAAAGCATTTTGAAAATATTTTCTGCTTAAAAGAGTGAATAGTTTTGTTGCCAGGGGACGTAGATATATATCTTATTTTATGCCGATATCTCTGCTTCTAAGAATCCGATACGAAAAATTCTTTCTTTCTTTATAGGAGAGCGTTTCCTGTGCGGAATTGTCCCCATATAATTTCTAATTTTTCTTAAAGAACAAGTATGTCACTAGAGGATGTAAGTTCACATTACAGCATGTTTGCATCAACATCAGACGGTCCAACAGACAGTAGATGGATTTCATATTACAAGCGATATTCGTATGGGAGTAGAGCAGACGTCTGTCATGCATAACACGATGGGCAACTTGTTCAATAACCGCATTTGACAAAATGACGAAGAGCACTTACACATTTAATCAAATTAAACGCGGTATTTACAAGTTTAAGACACATGATAGGTAAAAACACGAGATATTTCGATCACACTAGTGATCTTCATCAGGTCACCCACCCAATGGCATCAGAGTACAACGACACGCAACGTATATAGGGATTTTGATAACAGAGAAAATTGTTAGAGCGCATGCTCGCGAAGGTTGTTGTGAACACAGAGAGAGAGAGAGAGAGAGAGAGAGAGAGAGAGAAGTCACAGCACTGCAAACGAAAAAAGTGTCAAAATGATGTTACACAAGTGTTAATGATTCCGCTATAATTGTTATTATTTCCACAATGTTCAAGTAGATTAGTTCATGTTCTTGGGAGGAGAGAGGGCATATCGTTATTACAGCAAATACCTCTACAATGGCGGATATACAAGCTTTCTGCAAAGAGGGTCATGCTTTTGATGCTGTGTGTAATGAGGATTTTAACTTCGTCCCATATGATCTATGTGTGCCGCTAGGTACCAATCGAGCTAGGGCTGTCGAATGTGAGCCTGTTCTGACATCGCGTGAGTGTTCGAGCAAACGGGTTTCTAAATTGCGTAGAGTTGAGCCTATGTACACTTGATCTATTTCATTAAGGTTTAAAGGGGATAAGGTAGACGCCGTACCAGTGTTTGGTTTCAACGGGATCCCTGTCACGTTTAATTAGAGTGTACAAATTGCGTGTTTGTAAATCAAAGTTTATATTAAACCTGACAGATGCATGATTTAAAACGCTGGTGCAGCCGGGAAGATAGCTCATGGATCCTACGTACTTGGTAATACTGCGTGTTCGTTCTAATGCGGTAAATGCAAGTCGTCGATGCCTGCGGAAAATTGGTGTGTACCAGGTCGATTCGCTAGCAATGGCAAAGATTCGTTTAAGTTCAATGCGTCGTAGTCGTACAGATGACGAATGCGTAAATGCCCGTCGTACCAGGCAGCGCAGGGAAGACAACTTGACAGATAAACATGATAAATAGCAACTTGACAAATCACCTGAGGGACTAAACACCGGACTGGAAAAAATCTTTTTCGATCAGATATTACTAACTATACAAACACTTTGAGTATATTTCCTTTCCAAAATAATGCACAATTTAGCCGCTAGGGGCGCAAATGTTTAAGCTGTTTTTCTCGATATCTGTGCTTCTAAATGTCCGATTTAGAAAGATCTTTTAACACCGGATACCATTTGCCTTGTGGAACATCCTAGGTTTGTATTTGCGGAGCTTTTAGTGGTTCACGATTCTGTCGCTAGATGGTGTTTTTGTTCTTCTGTTTGCAGCTGTATCTTCGCTTTTCCTTTTTTTTACTGTATGCCATTCGCTACAATAAAGATGGGGAGCATTATCCTCTTTGAATAACGCACAGCTTTTTCGCGAATGAGCGTAGAGTTCAAAATCTATTTCTCACTGCCTCTGTTTCCGGGAGACATATATGAAAAGTTCTTTTGCCTTCACTTTGCTTTTCGCTAAGAAGAATATTTTTGGCATATTTCAAACTTTTCCATTATGCAAAATATTTCCGGTAGTACAGTGTTTCCCAACCGCGAGTCCGCAAGAAACGAATGAATTTATTTATTTTTTCTTTTGAGTAGATGGATTCAAAGTAAGAAGAAATCTAGATTTAAATTTATTTTAACATCTACCGCGGAATATTAAAGGAAGCTTTTGGACGGCTAATCTCTTCACAGAAGACCTGAACTCCTGCAGGCTAACTCACCAGGAAAAGTAAAGCTTTGTTGAACTTCCTTCTGATGCTAGTCTGGTATCTGAACTCCTGCAGGCTAACTCACCAGGAAAAGTAAAGCTTTGTTGAACTTCCTTCTGATGCTAGTCTGGTATCTGAACTCCTGCAGGCTAACTCACCAGGAAACGGAAAGCTTTGTTGAAATTCCTTCTGATGCCAATCTGGTATCTGAACTCCTGCAGGCTAACTCACCAGGAAAAGGAAAGCTTTGTTGAACTTCCTTCTGGTGCCAGTCTGGTATCTGAACTCCTGCAGGCTAACTCACCAGGAAACGGAAAGCTTTGTTGAAATTCATTCTGATGCCAATCTGGTATCTGAACTCCTGCAGGCTAACTCACCAGGAAAAGGAAAGCTTTGTTGAAATTCCTTCTGATGCCAATCTGGTATCTGAACTCCTGCAGGCTAACTCACCAGGAAAAGGAAAGCTTTGTTGAACTTCCTTCTGGTGCCAGTCTGGTATCTGAACTCCTGCAGGCTAACTCACCAGGAAAAGGAAAGCTTTGCTGAACTTCCTTCTGGTGCCAGTCTGGTATCTGAACTCCTGCAGGCTAACTCACCAGGAAAAGGAAAGCTTTGTTGAACTTCTTTCTGATGCCAGTCTGGTATCGATATTCAGATCCAAATCTCTGACTCAGTTTTGGGGTATTGTGGAGAAAGACCTGAACTCCTGTAGGCTAACTCACCAGGAAACGGAAAGCTTTGTTGAAATTCCTTCTGATGCCAATCTGGTATCTGAACTCCTGCAGGCTAACTCACCAGGAAAAGGAAAGCTTTGTTGAACTTCCTTCTGATGCCAGTCTGGTATCTGAACTCCTGCAGGCTAACTCAGCAGGAAAAGGAAAGCTTTGTTGAACTTCCTTCTGGTGCCAGTCTGGTATCTGAACTCCTGCAGGCTAACTCACCAGGAAAAGGAAAGCTTTGTTGAACTTCCTTCTGGTGCCAGTCTGGTATCTGAACTCCTGCAGGCTAACTCACCAGGAAAAGGAAAGCTTTGTTGAACTTCCTTCTGATGCCAGTCTGGTATCTGAACTCCTGCAGATCCAAATCTCTGACTCAGGAAAAGGAAAGCTTTGTTATGGGAACTATCCAAGTCTCAGTGACAAAGCTCTAAAATCTGAACTCCTGCAGGCTAACTTTTTCGACCAGGTATTAAGCTTTGCGCGAACTTCCTTCTCAGTCTGGTATCTGAACTCCTGCAGGCTAACAAAGCACAGGAAACATAGTGGACGTTAATACTGATGCCAGTCTGTGCCTTGATATTCAGAAACGATCGCTGGAACTCACGGATCGAGAAGATTTTCGCGAAGCAATACAAACAGAACGCCGTATTGGCTAACTCACCAGGAAAAGGATAGCTTAACGTTGAGGAGAATATCGTCTTATATTGATTATCTGAACTCCTGCAGGCTTATTAATCATTAAAGAACATTAAGAGATTAAATGATATTAATACAGACATAAATCAAGCTATTCTCTTCCATGTTACACTGAGAAAAACGTCCTGTTAATGCAACAAAAATTTTGTTGAATCAACGAAAAAATTTGTCGATATACAGTCAACAAATTTTTTCTGTTGAATTTGCAAAATTATTTTGTTGAAAATTATTGTTGATTTAACAACATTTATTGTTATCACGATAAAACGTTTTATTCATTTAACAAAATGATTAGGTCGATTCTTGAGAATTTGTTTGATCCAACAAAGCATACTGTTATCGTGACAAAATGTTTTGTTGCTGCAACAAAACATATTGTTATAGCAACGAAACTTATTGTGTCACGGTAACAATATGTTTTGTTGGATCAAACAAATTCTCAAAAATCGACCTAATCATCTTGTTAAATGAACAAAACGTTTTGTCGTTATAACAATAAATTTTGTTAAATCAACAATAATTTTCAACAAAATAATTTTGCAAATTCAACAAAAAATTTTGTTGACTGTATATCGACAAACCACTGATAGGAGGCTGAGTGGTTTGTCGATATACAGTCAACAAAAATTTTTGTTGAATTTGCAAAATTATTTTGTTGAAAACTATTGTTGATTTAACAAAAATCCTATCAGTGGTTTATAAAATCTTCACTAAAGTTCTTTCACACCGCTTGAAGGTAACACTGGACATGGCTCAACCGAGAGAACAAGCTGGATTCAGGAGTGGCTACAGCACAATAGATCATATCCACGTACTGAGAGAACTAATTGAAAGAGCGAGGGAATATGAACTTCCATTGTGTATGGCTTTTATCGATTATGAAAAAGCCTTTGATTCGGTGAAACCATCAGCAGTTACAATGGCTCTGAAATCCTGCGGTATTGAAGATGCATACATTAATATTATTAACAACATCTATGAAAATGCAAGGGATGTAAGGTCAGGTGATGCGTAACATCACAGCCTCTCCTTGACAAATGTCAACCCCGCCTTCTCGTTGTGCATCCTGTTCCCACTAAAGGGGCTCTGACGACCGCCAATAGCGGTATAACTATACCATCGGGATCAGAGGAAATGCTATCCCACACTCACCAACCCGCTTGGCCAGCGTGGTGAGTTATGGCCAAACACCTCCAAAATGACTCTACAACTTAAATCTTGGCCCTCAGTCTCCGGCAGCTGGAATGTACCTGGCCAAGGCAGCGGCCAGTGCGACATGAAGGCAGAGGGTGCTAAGAATCCCCGGAGGACCGGACTAGGCTGCCATTTGATGCTGACCTTGGCTACCTATAACGGACGCTCCCTATCTTCTGATTCAAGGCTTCTTGAATTGGAAGAGGAACTACAAAGGATCAAGTGGGACATCGTCGGGCTAAGTGAGGTAAGGAGAAAAGGAGAAGATCTCATTGAACTGAAAAGTGGACATCTCTTCTATTATCGTGGGACAGATACTGGCAGAACTAGTGGTGTTGGATTTATAATAAACAAGAAACTGAAGGATAAAGTGGTAGAAGTTGAAAGTTCCTCTGACAGAGCTGCACGACTCGTTATCCAACTCTCGAGAAGATACCAGGCTCAGATTATTCAAACTTATGCACCCACCACAAGTCATCCTGAAGAAGAAATTGAAGAATTTTATGAGGAAATTCGTCATCTAAATAATAAAGGTAAGCAGCACTTGAAGATAATTATGGGAGATTTCAATGCAAAAATAGGGCAACGGCAACAGAATGAAACTTCAGTAGGTAAATTCGGTCACGGCAACAGAAACCAGCGTGGAAATACTCTCGTTGAGTTTGCAGAGGCAGAAGGATTTTTCATCTTGAACTCCTTTTTCAAGAAAAAGCCACACAGGAAATGGACATGGAGACATCCAATTGGGACGACAAGTGAAATTGATTTTATTATGTGTAACAAAAAATTCGTCATCGAAGACTGCAGTGTGCTGAACAAGTTCAACACAGGTAGTGACCATAGATTGGTGAGATGTAAGATGCACCTCAACACTAAACTGGAACGTGGCAAGCTCATAAGACAAACAAAATGTATTGACATAACCAACCTTAAAAAACACCATAATACTTTCAAGTTGGAACTGAAGAACAGATTCTCTGCTTTAGAAGGCCTAACATCGGAAGAAGTGGATATTTCGGAAGTTAACAGAAAAGTAACCAAAGCTCTGATAGAAACAGCAACAAAATTAGCTGGGTCTAAGAACAAGTTGCATGTGAACAAATTATCAGGAAAAACCAAAATGTTGATGCAAAAAAGAAGAGAGATGAGGACAACTAAAGAAGATGTGACTTCCAAAGTGGAATATATAGAGCTATGCAAGACAACACGAAAAGGTATCACTGAAGACGTAAGGAAATTCAACTGTGAGCTAGTGAGGAAAGCAATTGAAAACAACCAAAGCCTTAAGATAGCAAAGGGACATCTCAGTAAGGGAAGAAAACAGATTATGGCTCTGAGAAAAGAAGATGGTTCTATAACAAGAAATAGAGGCGAAATTTTGACAAGAGTGAAAGATTTCTACTCCAAATTATATGAAAGGGATGATACATGTACTCCAGACATCATGAAAGGTACCAGAGTTCTTCCAGTCCTCCCAGCAGAAGTTGCTCATGCAATCAAGAACATGAAGCGAGGGAAAGCTCCAGGAGAAGATGGAATTACTATAGACATCATACAAGAAGCAAGTGGAGAAATTGAAACAGTACTCGCCCAAATTTTCACTCGATGCCTTAATGAAGGGAAGATTCCTGAGGATTGGAACAATGCTACAATGATCCTGCTACATAAAAAAGGTGACATTGAGGATCTTAGGAACTACAGACCTATCAGCCTCCTATCAGTGGTTTATAAAATCTTCACTAAAGTTCTTTCACACCGCTTGAAGGTAACACTGGACATGGCTCAACCGAGAGAACAAGCTGGATTCAGGAGTGGCTACAGCACAATAGATCATATCCACGTACTGAGAGAACTGATTGAAAGAGCGAGGGAATATGAACTTCCATTGTGCATGGCTTTTATCGATTATGAAAAAGCCTTTGATTCGGTGAAACCATCAGCAGTTACCACGGCTCTGAAATCCTGCGGTATTGAAGATGCATACATTAATATTATTAATAACATCTATGAAAATGCAAGTGCAAAGATTCGGCTGTTTGAAAATACAACACACATAAAAATTGGAAAGGGAGTGAGACAAGGTGACACCATATCTCCGAAGCTCTTTAATGCCACATTGGAAAATGTCTTTCAATCACTGAACTGGGAAAACAAAGGGATAAAGATTAATGGAGATTATCTAACCCACCTTCGTTTTGCTGATGACGTAGTCTTTTTGCAAATACCCCATCAGAGCTGCAGAGTATGATCCAGGAACTTGCTGACAAGAGTAAAGAAGTGGGATTAAAAATGAACTTTCAGAAGACAAAAGTGATGTTCAATGCTTTTACAAGAAATGAAGATTTATCGATTGATGGAGAAAAACTGGAGATAACAGATACGTATGTTTATCTTGGACAGCAGATATCAAGTGAGGGTCACATTGATGAAGAAATTAATCGGCGTACAAAACTTGCCTGGAGAGCTTTTGGAAGAAACAGCATAATTTTCAAGAGCAATATGCCATTATGTCTTAAAAGAAAAGTGTTTGATCAATGCATCCTTCCAGTGCTTACGTATGGTGCAGAGACGTGGACCTTAACTAAAAGAGACATACAAAAGCTGCAGACAACTCAAAGAAGCATGGAGAGGTGCATGCTTGGTATAACCAGGAGAGATAAGAAGAGGAACTCGTGGATCCGAAAAATGACGAGAGTGGAAGACATCATGATCAGAGTTAAATCCCTGAAATGGCAATGGGCTGGACATACTGCCAGAAGGACAGACCATAGATGGACAGCCGAAATTTTAGATTGGATTCCAATGGACAGGAAAAGACCCAGAAAAAGACCACATGGGAGATGGGTGGATGAAATTCGTAAATATGCGGGAGTGACATGGAGGAGACTGGCACAAGACAGACCGTTGTGGAGGAAACTTGGGGAGACCTTCGTCCAGCAGTGGATTGATAATGGTTGACAATGATGATGATGATGATGAAAATGCAAGTGCAAAGATTCGGCTGTTTGAAAATACAACACACATAAAAATTGGAAAGGAGTGAGACAAGGTGACACCATATCTCCGAAGCTCTTTAATGCCACATTGGAAAATGTGTTTCAATCACTGAACTGGGAAAACAAAGGGATAAAGATTAATGGAGATTATCTAACCCACCTTCGTTTTGCTGATGACGTAGTCTTTTTTGCAAATACCCCATCAGAGCTGCAGAGTAAGATCCAGGAATTTGCTGACAAAAGTAAAGAAGTGGGGATTAAAAATGAACTTTCAGAAGACAAAAGTGATGTTCAATACTTTTACAAGAAATGAAGATTTATCGATTGATGGAGAAAAGCTGGAGATAACAGACACGTACGTTTATCTTGGACAGCAGATATCAAGTGAATGTCACATTGATGAAGAAATTAATCGGCGTACAAAACTTGAAACTTGCCTGGAGAGCTTTTGGAAGAAACAGCATAATTTTCAAGAGCAATATGCCATTATGTCTTAAAAGAAAAGTGTTTGATCAATGCATCCTTCCAGTGCTTACGTATGGTGCAGAGACGTGGACCTTAACTAAAAGAGGCTGCAGACAACTCAAAGTAGCATGGACAGGTGCATGCTTGGTATAACCAGGAGAGATAAGAAGAGGAACTCGTGGATCCGAAAAATGACAAGAGTGGAAGACATCATGATCAGAGTTAAATCCTTGAAATGGCAATGGGCTGGACATACTGCCAGAAGAACAGACCATCGATGGACAGCCGAAATTTTAGATTGGATTCCAAGGGACAGGAAAAGACCCAGAAGAAGACCACATGTGAGATGGGTGGATGAAATTCGAAAGTATACGGGAGTGACATGGAGGAGACTGGTACAAGACAGACCGTTGTGGAAAAAACTTGGGGAGACCTTCGTCCAGCAGTAGATTGATAATGGTTAACAATGGTGATGATATCGACAACGTTTTTTGTTAAATTAACAAAACGTTTTTCTGAGTGTTCATAACCACAGAAATTTGAAAATTTCATCGTCCTTGAACGGGAATCGAACCCGCATCTCCCGATTTGCGCTGGAGTACGCTGATTGTTACACCACCCAGGACAACGAAATCCAAACAACTAGCATTCTGGAGAGCGAATCGGGAGATGCGGGTTCGATTCTCTTTCCAGTAAGATGAAATTTTCAAATTTCTGTGTTTATGTAACAGCTTGATTTATGTCTGTATTAATTATTCTATGTGTTTCAACTTAAATGATATTAGTGGTAAGGAAGTGACATGGAATAATCTGGTATATAATTTATGGGTTGTACGTGGTGATCATTCCAATACGGGGCGTTTCAAAACTAATAGAACAAACTTTAAGGGATGATAGAACACACCGAAACAAGCACTTTTCGTCATAGAATACATGAGCGCAAGTTACGCGGTTAGGCGCTAGAGGGCGCTTTCCGTTTCTACACACCCCGTCTTTCGCACCGCAAAGACAGGAATGGCACAACAAATCAAAACAAAGCTTTATTGCAGACAAAATAAAAAACAAAACGTGACATCACCAGATTACATCAGATTTGCAAACATTAATAAGTAAATACTGAAATTAATTACATTTACAAAAGCTGCTCAAAAGGGGACAGCCACTCCTGATACACGCTTCGCATCGTCGTAATGATGCCCGTATGTTGTGGAAAATACTAGGCATTTCCCGGACAGTTGCAGCAGCGAATGAAAGTCTGGCGACTAGTTCCTTATTGGAATCAATGGCAGTGTGGTATATTAAGGACTTAAGATATCCCAACAAAAAGAAATCTAGAGGGGACAGATCTGGAGATCGTGGGGGCCAAGCGATGGGTCCCCCTCGGCTAATCCATTGGCCTGGAAATGTGGCGTTCATGTAATCACGCACCTGAGTGCTGAAATGAGCTGGCGCTCCATCATGCTGGAATCACATTTTACGGCGGACGGCTGCTGGTACATGCTGGATCAATTTAGGCAAGACTTGTTGAAGGAAAATAAAGTACGTCCTCCCATCCAGACGTTCCGGTAAAATATATGGGTCTTTGCGTTCCGAAAGACGGCGTGTGTGGGGCAACGGAAAGCGCCCTCCAGCGCCTAACCCCGTAACTTACGACCTATGACGAAAAGTGATTGTTTCGGTGTGTTTTATCACCCCTTAAAGTTTGTTCCATTAGTTTTGAAACACTCTGCATAAAAGATTACCATATTAAATACTGGTAAATAGCCTAAAGGTTTTGTTACGGCATCGGCGGTCCACGAAAGTTTTTCCAACGTTTTGTCAGTCCCCAAATGCAAAACAATTGAGGAGAACCACTGCGCTAGGAGACGTAGAGTTATATCATGCTTCTATATTTCTTCTTTTAACTGTTCGATTTGAAATTCTCTTTGCCGCTGATACCGTCCTTGTGCAGTGAGAAACCTTTTGTGCACCATATTCGCAACATACGTTTTAGCTGCTGGTAGGAGTGAGGAGCTGTTTCTTTTTCTGGATGTTTTATCTATTGTTGAAATCCTGTTGACTTTTTCTCTAACCGGTTCGATTGATTATGAACGACTTTGGTACATTTTATTCGTGTCAGAACGGATTCAAAAGACGTGCTCATTACAACCGAAAATCCAGTGCCATCTTTCTTGATGACTTGTGGCGGGGTGCGCCACATCTACGAAATTATCGGATGAGGAAAATTTGGAGATCGACAGAGAAAGCATAGCAATGAATAATTTTCGAATAACGAACTTCGTAACATCAAACTTTTAAAATTAAATAACTTGAAAAAAGGTCACCTACTTTATTTTTAACTACGATGACCACCCACAAAATGATAATAAGAATAAAAGCCTTGGCACCTCTGAGTTTTGCAACATCTGAGTGACTGGATGTAAGACGATGGATGGCTGACAGCCAATTTGCATCTCGCGCCAGTGAAGGAAAAACATGGATTTCTTGCCGGCCTTGTTCAAAGTATTGTTCTTGAGCTCGCATCAAGAAAAACACGAAATTGTAGTCGCTTCCATTACCGCAGACTACCTGGCACGTGAAATTACAGAGATGCCTCCCTCTTCCCAAACACATAAACCACGTTAGGTGTCAACTTCAAGTTGAACAAAGTTTTCCTACCGCCTTCCCGTTAATTATCCCAATGTTCTAGGAATGACGGCAACCGACGGGCTGCGAAACACTCAATGTTTGATACCGTTTCCCGTAAAAGGAGTGTGAAGTGTATTTTACACATTAAGAGGAAGACTTCCTAAACACATCAACGAAGCAGTGTTGACAAAACCTATTTTTTTTTTTTAATTTTTCACTTTCTGAGATTCTACAGCGTTTATATCTCCGATGATATAAAGTAAATGTGAGTCGCACAGGAGAGTCACAATGTATTGAAAATATTAGACCGTTCGGGAAGGAAGTGAACACTTTCAACTTACAATTACTACTGTAATAGCAAAGCAATGATTCCAATATTTGAGAGTACTTGTTAGTAGTTTCCGTCATGATCAATAATACGTACCCAAACTTTGGGCAGTTCACGAACACCATTAAAAGTACCAGCCTGTAGAAAATGTCTGTGATTCAGAAATACAAATCTTACTTGTTGTTGTAGCCAGTGCCAGATGTCTTTTCTTTCAAATGGCCAAAACAGTGGAAATGACTGGGATTTATATCTGGTGAATACGGTGAGTGGCACAACTCTACAAAACCGTTCTGTTCAACAAACAGCCGAATAATCCCGGCCTTAGGCTGCCGTACGTTGTCGTGTGCGAGAACAGGTCCCTGTACATGATGCCGCAGTGCCCATGCCTTAATATGCTACTCTAGAAACGACTTACACTGATTCGATGTTTTGGTGATATTCTTATCATACGTCTTCCAAAAAGTCATGCCGCGAACAGCCATGTATAACGAAGTAAATTTATCCGTCATTTTTATCCGCGCCACGATTCGAACCCGGGTCCCCTCATTCCGGAATAAGTTGCTCTACCAATTGAGCTACGCGGACATCTTATTCCGATTCCTATCTGCCTTTATGTCGTGTGCGTCCTTCTGGCAGGTACGTCACATCTCCTGGTACGTTACACATGTTAATGCCTAGTAAAATTTAACGGTCATTCAACTCTACCGAGGGTAAAGACGCAGCGGAAGTTCCGGTTTCAACCCAGGGCCGAGACTGATGCCGTTGCGTGGCTGCATAAAATTCTACCTAACTGTATGCTAAGCGAGGAACATTTTAATCTCCATACTATTGCGACGGCACCAGACAAGGTTTACCAGTGCAATTTCGAAGCTTGATTCGTCTTGTGTCGTGATTACAGTGTGAGGTACCCCCGCAACTACACTATCTACCAACAAGTAATTGGACACCCCTGCAATCGACGATATCTGCGATCCTGATACACGTCACGGCCGCCGCCGTTAAATATCGTGTGGGAAACAACAACGCAACCAGTCGCATGCAAGATGCCACGCACTTCGGAGCTCTCTGATTTCGAGAAAGGTGTAATCGTCGGGTATCACAGAAATGGCCGATCCATACGTGACATATCCAACGAGATGAAGTACCCAAAATCGACAGTGGCCTACGTGATTGGCAAGTGGAAGATGAGAGGTGACTGTCGGAATGTGCCGCGACCCGGTAGACCAACAAAACTGGAAGTTAGAGACAGACAGGTGCTGGCCAGAGAAATTCGGAAGAACCGCACCAAACCGATAGGCCACATCCGCGAGGAGTTTCAACAGGCATCCGGGAGTGTTCTTTCGATGAATACCATGCGTAAGGAAGCCCACCTGCTCGGTTATCATGGACGTCCTGCTGCCCACAAGCCTTTGATCACCAAGTCCAATGGCGCTGCTCGGCTAACGTGGTGCAAAGAACGTCGACAGTGGACCGTTGAACAGTGGAAACAGGTTCTCTGGAGCGACGAATCAAGGTTCACCCTCTATCGTTCGGATGGCAAGGTCTGGGTTTGGCGACTGCCTGGAGAACGCCTCCTGCCGGAATGTATTGTGCCAACTGTGAAGTTCGGCAGCGGTGAAATTATGCTCTGGGGGTGCTTCTCCTGGTATGGCACGGGACCCTTGGTCGCAATTCCTGGTAGACTCAACGCCGAGACCTACTACACCATTTTGGATGACCATGTGCTTCCTACGTTGCGGCAGTTTTACGGGGTGGACCCATGTTACTTTCAGGATGACAATGCCACCTGTCATGTTGCGAGGTCCACCATGGCTTGGAATGGTGACAATAGTGTTAATCGAATGGACTGGCCTGCGCAAAACCCGTACTTTAATCCTATCGAGCACCTCTGGGACGAGTTGGAGCGTCGACTTAAGGGGTGCCCCCACCGTCCGAAATCGGTGAAGGAACTGACCTGTCTTCTCCAAGCCGAGTGGAAGAAAATACCGCTAGCCGTCGAACAATGCCTGGTTGAGGGTATGCCCCGAAGGGTCGCAGCTGTAATCGCCGCTCGTGGAGGCTCCACCAACTATTGAAGGTACATGGACTTCGTTTTCCTTTGCTATCATAGGTGTCCAATTACTTGTTGGTAGATAGTGTAGTTTGATAACTAGGCTGAAATCATACGGCAGCACGGTACAAACCGTTGGGTGAGGTCATTGACACACATCCTACAAGTTTGCTATAATGCCTCTCAGATGCGTCGTCTAGCTTCTTGTCTGAAAGACGAAATTAGTCGAGCGCATCTTGAAGCATATTTAGGTGATGTCCTGCCTTCCTGATGTATATTTGGGTGATTTCTTGCGTTCCTTATGTACTTTTGGGTAATGTCCTGTTTTCCCTATGTCTCTTTGTTGGATGCCCAGCCTTCTTTGTGAATCTATGGGTGATGTCCTGTCTTCTTTATGTATCTTTGGTTTAGGTACTGCCTTTCTTATGTATTTTTGGGTGATGTCCTGCCTTTTTTATGTAACTTTGGATGATGTTCTGCCTTCCTTGCGTATCTTTGGGTGATGTCCTGTCATCCTTATGTATCTTTGGGGGATTTTGTGCCTTTCTTGTGTATCTTTGGGTGATTTCCTGAATTTCTTACGTATCTTTGGATGATTTCCTGCCTTTCTAATGTATCTTTAGGTGAGATACTGCCTTTCTTATGCATCTTTGTGTGATGTCCTGAATTATTTAGGTAGCTTTGGGTGATGCCCTGCCTTCTTTATGTGCCTTTGAGCAATGTCCTGCCTTCCTTATGTATCTTTCGGTGATGTCTTTCTTTCCTTTTGTATCTTTGGGTGATGTCCTCCCTTTCTTATGTATCTTTGGGTGGTGTACTTCCTTTCTTATGTACCTTTGGATGATGTTCTGCCTTCCTTGTGTATCTTTGGGTGATGTCCTGCCTCTCTGATGTATCTTTGGGCGATGTCCTGCCATCCTTATGTGTCTTTGTATGATTTCCTGCCTTCCTTATGTATCTTTGGGTGATATACTGCGTTTTCTATGTGCCTTTGGGAGATGTCCTGCCTTCTTTATGTAACTTTGGGCGATGTCCTTCCTTATGTACCTTCGGGTGATGTCCTTCCTTATGTATCTTTAGGTGATGTCCTCCCTTTCTTATTTATGTATCTTTGGGTGATGTACTTCCTTTTTTATGTACCTTTGGATGATGTTCTGCCTCCCATGTGTGTCTTTGGGTGATGTCCTGCCTTTCTTATGTATCTTTGGGCGATGTCCTGTCATCCTTATGTATCTTTGGGTGATTTCCTGCCTTTTGTATGTATCTTTGGGTGAAATATTGCATTTGTTATGTTCCTTTGGGAGATGTTCTTCCTTCCTTATGCAACTTCGGGTGATCCCACTGCCTTCCTATTTTGGTAACCCTTCTACGGAGAAATAAAGAATACACTTCCTAGAGGAAAACGCGTAGGGCTACACGACGAAAAACACGAGTCTCAGATAATTACGTGTTAAGCTCAAGATTATATTTTAAAGTTAAAAAAGTGAAAAATGACAAATCTTGAACTAGATGGGCAAGAAGACCCCCTTGGTGACGCCCCTGTCGCGAGAGAACGGTGTGTGCTCTTTAATAGTCTGAGGATAAAAGAGTGGGGATGATGGACTGTGATGATGCGAGCAGCCATCGAAAAAGAAACAAGTTAGTAAAATCATGCAATGCATTGTTTATGATACGCTTTCCAATATACCAGAAACCATTATTCAAGTTATTACTCAAGTTATGAGGATAATGGCCGTGGAATAAATCTCGCTCCTGTGCCCTGACATTTGACCCCATTTCAACGATATTCAACAGAACCGGTAAAGTATACTTCCGGAACAACACGAAAAGTTTTGTCTCAATTGAAGCATTTTTACGTAAGTTATTACGCACAAGGGAAATGGAATAGATCCCGATCCTATGTCTTGACCTTTGACCGCACTTCACCCATCCCATTTTCAATAGAGTTCGTCCCCAGGTGGTCCCCTATCACATACTAAAATTTCACCGAAATCCAACCATATTTACGCAAGTTATGACGCATAAGGGCAATGGAATTCATCCCGCTCCTATGTCCTGACCTTTGACTCCATTTCGCCCATTTTCAATAGGGTTCGCCCCCAGGTGATCCCATATCATATACTAAAATTTTATTTAGTATATTATTATTTTTACGCGAGTTATCGTGCGGACAGACAGACGGACGGACAAAGCTGGAGCATATACGCTTCTTCAACCTACGGTTGGAAAGCGTAAAAAAGGAAGAAAGAAAAGGAAAGAACTTACGTGCCAAGTACCTAACCGGCACTGGAGGTTCTTCATGTTTCTGCGGACACGTGCAAACGAGGAGGGGTGAACTGAAAACGGAGAGAAGCGATAAGAAGACAGGGGGGTTGCTTTTCTTGGAAGGACGCTGGCAGACGAATGTTACTTGCGCGTCTGAGAGGTTGCTCATCTCTTGTGTAAGCGGAGGAAGCAGTAGGCTGTAATTTTAAATGTTTTCTGTATGTGTTGAACCGTCTTTGTGTTCGTCTTGTTTTATTAAAAACCATTTTTTTAACTTCCTGCATTTTTATTGGAACAATGCTTATGTTAATTTGCACCGACCTGCGATAATGAGGAATATAACGAAGTAAATTTCTCTATCATTTCTGTCCACCCCAGGATTCGAACCCGGATCCCCTCACTCCGGAATAAGGCACTCTACCAATTGAGCTACGCGGACGTTTTTTATTTCTGATTCCTATCTACCTTTATGTCGTGTGCGTCCTTCTGGCAGGTACGTCACATCATCTCCCCTTATTTTTTTTTATTTATTTTTTTTTTTTTCGAAGTGCTGGAGAAGGGATTCTCTTATTTTTCCTATCTCGCGGTGTGGAAATAACATCACACCAATGCGAGATTTTGAACGGCTGGGTCATCCGGATAGTTCGGGCGCCATTTCTAACGAAGTAAATTTATCTGTCATTTCTGTCCACGCCAGGATTCGGACCCGGATCCCCTCACTCCGGAATAAGTCACTCTACCAATTGAGCTACGCGGACGTTTTTTTATTCTGATTCCTATCTACCTTTATGTCGTGTGCGTCCTTCTGACAGGTACGTCACATCATCTCCCCTTATTTTTTTTTTTTTTTTTTTTTTTTTTTTTCGAAGTGCTGGAGAAGGGATTCTCTTATTTTTCCTATCTCGCGGTGTGGAAATAACATCACACCATTGCGAGATTTTGAACGGTCGGGTCATCCGGATAGTTCGGGCGCCATTTATAACGAAGTAAATTTCTCTGTCATTTCTGTCCACGCCAGGATTCGAACCCGGATCCATTCACTCCGGAATAAGTCACTCTACCAATTGAGCTACGCGGACGTTTTTTTATTCTGATTCCTATCTACCTTTATGTCGTGTGCGTCCTTCTGGCAGGTACGTCGCAGGAACGGCTGGTCATAACAAGTGCCACATATGTTGGCCAACGCTACCAGAAAGAATAATATGTGAGTGGAATCAAAACCACCAGATGTAGTAAAACGTTACTGACAGGCAGGGGTATTCACCCCCATAATTTATTAACAATCTATAACATGGGCCATCACAGTCATTACTAGTGTATCTTACAAGACTACAAAAGTAGAGGAGAGCCCAGCAATGGCCTTGAGTCCAAATCCAAGAACTTACATATAAATGTAGTTAGCTTGAATTGATTTATAACAGCTTGCTCGGTTCGCAGCACTTTTCACATATAAGTATTATGCTACGTCATTGCAGAGTAAACGCCCAACAAATTAATGGAAACAGTTTTTTTTTTGTTATTGCGTCAAGGAAATAAATTTTCAGTGATACATAAAGCTTAAATGTATTAACGATTATCATTCATAAACCGTCGTTGGTATCTTCACATTGAAAAACGCAAGTAGGAGCGCGTGAGAGTTTTTCTCACATTAATTTTTTTTTCCCCGCTGTTTTAGTAGTCTACTCAATAATAATACTTCAGAATTCTTTCTTTGCAAGAAATATAGTTAATATATATAGTTACAAATCAAATTAGGCGAAAAACGCACTCGTATCATCGCGTTACTTGTACAAATATAAAACACAATCGCTTTATCAGAGAAGCTCACGTGACGCAAACGCCAGTGGTCGCTTGATGAGAGAAAAGTTCACACGAAGCACACGGGAGCAAATCACAGACTGTGTGAAGGTCAAAGACGCGCCAATTCTTATCGGAACTGTAACGAAGCAAATTTCTCCGTCATTTTTATCCGCGCCGGGGTTCGAGCCCGGACCCCCCCCCCCATTCCGGAATAAGTCACTCTACCAATTGAGCTACGCGGACGTTTTATTCTGATTCCTATCTGCCTTTATGTCGTGTGCGTCCTGCTGGCAGGTACGTCACATCTCCTGGTACGTTACATCATCTCCCCTTATTATTATTATTTTTTTTTTTTTTTCGAAGTGCTGGAGAAAGGATTCTCTTATTTTTCCTATCTCGCGGTGTGGAAATAACATCACACCAATGCGAGATTTTGAACGGTCGGGCCATCCGGATAGTTCGGGCGCCATTATAACGAAGTAAATTTCTCCGTCATTTCTGTCCACGCCAGGATTCGAACCCGGATCCCCTCATTCCGGAATAAGTCACTCTACCAATTGAGCTACGCGGGCGTTTTATTGTGATTCCTATCTGCCTTTATGTCGTGTGCGTCCTTCTGGCAGGTACGTCACATCTCCTGGTACGTTACATCATCTCCCCCTTATTATTATTATTTTTTTTTTCGAGGTGCTGGAGAAAGGATTCTCTTATTTTTCCTATCTCGCGGTGTGGAAATAACATCACACCAATGCGAGATTTTGAACGGTCGGGCCATCCGGATAGTTCGGGCGCCATTATAACGAAGTAAATTTCTCCGTCATTTCTGTCCACGCCAGGATTCGAACCCGGATCCCCTCATTCCGGAATAAGTCACTCTACCAATTGAGCTACGCGGACGTTTTATTGTGATTCCTATCTGCCTTTATGTCGTGTGCGTCCTGCTGGCAGGTACGTCACATCTCCTGGTACGTTACATCATCTCCCCCTTATTATTATTATTATTTTTTTTTTTTCGAAGTGCTGGAGAAAGGATTCTCTTATTTTTCCTATCTCGCGGTGTGGAAATAACATCACACCAATGCGAGATTTTGAACGGTCGGGCCATCCGGATAGTTCGGGCGCCATTATAACGAAGTAAATTTCTCCGTCATTTCTGTCCACGCCAGGATTCGAACCCGGATCCCCTCATTCCGGAATAAGTCACTCTACCAATTGAGCTACGCGGACGTTTTATTGTGATTCCTATCTGCCTTTATGTCGTGTGCGTCCTTCTGGCAGGTACGTCACATCTCCTGGTACGTTACATCATCTCCCCCTTATTATTATTATTTTTTTTTTTTTTTCGAGGTGCTGGAGAAAGGATTCTCTTATTTTTCCTATCTCGCGGTGTGGAAATAACATCACACCAATGCGAGATTTTGAACGGTCGGGCCATCCGGATAGTTCGGGCGCCATTATAACGAAGTAAATTTCTCCGTCATTTCTGTCCACGCCAGGATTCGAACCCGGATCCCCTCATTCCGGAATAAGTCACTCTACCAATTGAGCTACGCGGACGTTTTATTGTGATTCCTATCTGCCTTTATGTCGTGTGCGTCCTTCTGGCAGGTACGTCACATCTCCTGGTACGTTACATCATCTCCCCCTTATTATTATTATTTTTTTTTTCGAAGTGCTGGAGAAAGGATTCTCTTATTTTTCCTATCTCGCGGTGTGGAAATAACATCACACCAATGCGAGATTTTGAACGGTCGGGCCATCCGGATAGTTCGGGCGCCATTATAACGAAGTAAATTTCTCCGTCATTTCTGTCCACGCCAGGATTCGAACCCGGATCCCCTCATTCCGGAATAAGTCACTCTACCAATTGAGCTACGCGGACGTTTTATTCTGATTCCTATCTGCCTTTATGTCGTGTGCGTCCTTCTGGCAGGTACGTCACATCTCCTGGTACGTTACAGAACGAATAACAGATAGCAGTACAAGGCTACAGCAGTACAAGGCTACAGTAAAAGTCAGCTAGAGCGGGGGTAGTATCCTAGTCACTTCCAAATAAATGGAGCGCTTTATATCAGAAACGTGAGAGAAATGCTCATCACGTGACTAACGAGAGGTTAAGCCCCAAATAATTATTCGTTCTTTCAAAAATTCCTTTCGAAAAGGATACGAGAAAGTGAGCAGTTTCTCGAGTAGTCCAACGAGAGATTTCCCGGTTGGCCACATTTTCCCTCCGGGTGCCTGGTTTCTGGCGCACCCACGGAATCGACACCTGGGTGCTGTGTCCATTTCTGTGTCGAAATCAAACAAGTGATAAATATCCTTATTTTGTCGTCTTCAACTTTCCTTAATGCGCCGTTTAAACGCCTTAGTCTTTAACGCCAGCAGGGAAAATACACCACGTTCTTTAAGTAAAAAACTCACACTTAGTGGCTTTTACGACACTTTCCCGAAACTTCCATTTGACTACTCGCTGAAGGTCGCACATTGTTTATACGATAACGTATGGTGCATCCGCACCAATGGTGTCTGAGAATGGGTTTACGCAGATCACTTATCGTAAAAAAACTTATATTGCATGCGTGCGTATGGTAAGATCGGTGATTTAAGTTCCTTTCTCTTTTTCTGAAGAATTTTCCTTCGGGAGAATTTTCCGTGTGGTAATATGAACGAAAACATGCGAAACTCTATTTACAGTAAAGCATTTAAGGACCTTTCGTGAATGCAAGGTCATCTGAAAACAGGAAAAAAAAATGTTCGGAACTTAATCGACGATCATTAGGTTTCGAAAGTTCTACCACCTCAGAAAGCATTTCATAAACAAACTGCAACAAAGATCTAAGTTGCCGAGTTTAAACTCTTACAAACAAAAAAAAATTAGACTGAATTATCTTGTGTACTGAATACGTCTTCGTAATCCTATACGGTACAAAAAAAAATTTATAAACGGGTTTTTAGAAAGGGAGAAGATCGGCGAAAAAAAATGCATTTACATCTTCTAGCAGAAAAAGTTTTTAATGTTCGCGTTGTTCTTCATAGTGAATGGAACCAGCTTTTTGCAAAAACAGTGTTTTTCAACTGGACTCTTAGAATGGAAAGTTTTTTGCAAGTAGAAATTGCAATCTGGCCCTCTAGTGGCAGAAAGGGGAGTTACCAGGGCTGTAGCTAGCACGGGGGAAAGAGAGGGTTCATCCCCCTCCTGCAAGGCAAGCAAGCGCCTCTGTAAATGCACTTGGTAAATTCTTTGAACTTTTATTTTTGGTGGTTTATGAAAGTGAGTTTTGTATTTCATTTTAAGCACAAATACTTGAACTTATTTTTTTATGCGTTACACTCTTTTAAGAAAGAAAAAATTGAAGTGATACAGCACGACCGCTGAATAACTACAAAGACATCACTCAGGGCCGTAGCTGCCGGGAGGGCAGGGAGGGGGTTGCCGCCCCCTAGAATGCTCATACCAGGGGCGTAATTTCATACTCTGAGGAACGTAAAAACTGGAAATGAGCAGCATGTGAATATATTTGCGAAACATTTTAACTCAAAAACAAAGTCATACACTTGAGTTCTTTTCTACGCTTTCCAACCGTAAGTTGAAGAAGCGTATATGCTCCAGCTTTGTCCGTCTGTCCGCACGATAACTCGCTTAAAAATGGTTCGATTTCGATTAAATTTTATTATGTGGTAGGAGACAACCTGGGGACGAACCCTATTGAAAATGGGTGAAATGGGGTCATAGGTCAGGACATAGGATCGGGATCCATTCCATCGCCCTTATGCGTTATAACTTACGTAAAAATGCTTCGATTCAGACAAAACTTTATCATGTTGTTCCGGAAGTATACTTTACCGATTCTGTTGAATATCATCAAAATGGGGTCAAAGGTCAGGTCATAGGAGCGAGATTTGTTCTACAGCCATTATCCTCATAACTTGACTAATGATTTCTGATATGTTGGAAAGCGCAGCATAATAAATGCATTGCATGATTTCACTAACTTGTTTAAAAACTTTAGTTAGCCGCATACACTATTACGCGCAGCTAACCAGCGTAAGAAGTTACACTGTGAGTTGTGGACCACCTCATATGGATCACGGAATTGTCCGAAACAGCGGATGGTGGTAAGTAAATCAATATACTGATATTCCTAACCTCCGTGACCTTTCCGAATACGTCGTAGGGATGAAGTGCTATTTAGTTGTTCATGCTCTGTCACCGAAAGTTCCTCTGAGCGTTTAACCTTGAACGGAATTTTTCCAAGCCCTACTCCGACAGTATCTTCCGATTGTTTGAGCTTTCCAACCGTAGGTTGAAGAAGCGTGTATGCTCCAGCTTCGTCCGTCTGTCCGCACGATAACTCGCGTAAAAATAGTTCGATTTCAATGAAATGTTAGTATGTGGTAGGGGACCACCTAGGGACGAACCCTATTGAAAATAGGACAAATGGGACATACCAGCGGGATCCATTCCATTACCCTTATGCGTCATAACTTGCGTATATATGGTTCGATTTCAATTAAATTTTAGTATGTTGTAGGGGACCACCTGGGGACAAACCCTATTGAAAATGGGCGAAATGGGGTCAAAGGTCAGGACATAGGAACGGGATGCATTCCATTGCCCTTATGCGTCATAACTTGCGTAAGTATGGTTGGATTTCGATGAAAGTTTAGTATGTGGTAGGGTACCACCTGGGGACGAACCATATGGAAAATGGGAGAAATGGGGTTAAAGGTCAGACATAGGATCGAGATCTATTGCATCGCCCTTATGCGTTATAACTTACGTAAAAGTGCTTCGATTGAGACAAAACTTTATCAGGTTGTTCCGGAAGTACACTTTACCGGTTCTGTCGAATGTCATCGAAATGGGGTCAATGGTCAGGGCACAGGAGCGAGATTTATTCCACAGCCATTGTTCTCATAACTTGAGTCATAACTTAAGCAATGACTTCTGGTATGTTGGAAAGCGTATCATTATCAATGCATTGCATGATTTTACTAACTTGTTATGTTTACTATCTGATACTCATTCGTTCTGTGCTGGTTTGCTTTCATTCTGCATTTTTGCACGTGTTGTGTTGTCGGTCTTCACATGACTTTTACCTTTCACTTGATACTTAAAACCGTAGGCTCTCGGGTATTTGCCTAATTTTTAGATTTTCAGTAAAATTATGTCGAAAATTGGAAGTGAGATTTTTTAACGATCATAATACTTTCCTGTAATGAAGATATGAGAAAGTAAGAACTACTTACTGTTTGAGTGGAAATAAGGAACTTTTGCACTCGAAGGAGCGTAATTTCAAGGTTGGGTGCCATCCCAGATAAGAAAAGCTTGCTACGTTCCTGACATCACTTTTTCAGGTGAAACAGTAGGATCAGCTGCGCCAATTATTTTTTGCCACATGGTGAAAATATGTGATTAAAGAGTTTCGTGTTATGGGCTAGGAAAAAGAGAAATGCATTTTTTACGCTTTCCAACCGTAGGTTGAAGAAGCATATATGCTCCAGCTTTGTCCGTCTGTCTGTCTGTCCATCCGTCCGTCTGTCCGCACGATAACTCACGTAAAAATGGTTCGATTTCGATGAAATTTCAGTATGTGGTAAGAGACCACCTGGGGACGAACCCTATTGAAAATGGACGAAATGGGGTCAAAGGTCAGGACATAGGAGCGGGATCGATTCCATTGCCGTTATGCGTCATAACTTGCGTAAAAATTGAACGATTTCGATGAAATTTTAGTATGTGGTAGGGAACCACCTGGGGACAAACCCTATTGAAAATGGAAGAAATGGAGTCCATTCCATTGCATTTATGCGTCATAACTTACGTAAAAATGCCTCTATTGCGACAAAAACTTCAGTATGCTGTTCCGAAAGTATACTGAACCGGTCCTGTTGAATATTATCGAAATGGGGTCGAAGGTCAGGACACAGGAGCGAAATTTATTCCACAGCCATTTTCCTCATAACTTGACTAAAATGCTTCTATTGCGACAAAACTTTAGTATGTTGTTCTGAAGGTATACTGAACTGCTTCTGTTTAATATCACCGAAATGGGGTCAAAGGTCAGGGCACAGGAGCGAGATTTATTCCACAGCCATTATCCTCATAACTTGACTAAAATGCTTCTATTGCGACAAAACTTTAGTATGTTGTTCTGAAGGTGCGACAAAACTTTAGTATGTTGTTCTGAAGGTATACTGAACTGCTTCTGTTTAATATCACCGAAATGGGGTCAAAGGTCAGGACACAGGAGCGAGATTTATTCCACAGCCATTATCCTCATAACTTGACTAAAATGCTTCTATTGCGACAAAACTTTAGTATGTTGTTCTGAAGGTATACTGAACTGCTTCTGTTTAATATCACCGAAATGGGGTCAAAGGTCAGGGCACAGGAGCGAGATTTATTCCACACCCATTATCCGCATAACTTGAGTAATAATTTGAGCAATGATTTCTGGTATGTTGGAAAGCGTATCATAATAAATGCATTGCATGATTTTACTAATTCGTTGTTTGTTTGTTTTGTTTTTCCTCTTTCAGAGAAACGTAAAATTTTAAAGAACATAACCGGAAAAAAAGAAAAGAAAGAAAGAGTGGAGGAGGTTGAGGCATAGCGATGCAGCAAGCTAAAATAGCGTTCGTCATTTCGCAAGTCACTATGAGATGCTAATCTGATGTTTAAAACCTTCCAGGTAGTTTAGTTGCCTAAAAAGAAGTGCTGTCGTATGGATATTTTGGCTAAACGTATCTCTCTACGCTCTGGAAAACACTACTAAATGGAAATCAATGTGCGTGTGCGAGAGTGAAAGAGCTTTCAACACCTTCCCGTTCATTGCTTTTGGACCAGTAGGAAAACACTTTTTTTCTGGGAAGGGGAGGGGGGCTTTTCCTCTTTTTGAGAGGGAAAATGGGTTTGACTATTGACCACGGTCAGAAATGGCTACCGCAGAGCACCGACGAGGCAGAATATGTGATTAATGTTTGAGAAAACAGTGGAACCGAATACGAATGATAGAAAGCAGTGGCGTATATTCGAGGCTAGCTGCGAAGCCCAGAGAATGCACAAATAAAAGTTAATTAAATATACACAAATAAAAATCAATTATCAACGGCATTAAGACATGAATGCTTTCGGTGCGAAAAAACCACGAGCGGATTCGCTTCTTTCGATTATGAGAATCAATCTTGCGAGCGATGATCAACGGCATCAACGTAACGCAAATAGGTCTTTGAGAGACTTCGCTGTTCTGATGCGAAGAGCTTCAATACTATCCCTGCTAGCGTTTCCATGACAACATGAATGAGCTACGGAGCTCGTGAGTGGCCATTGCTTTGGCCAACGGTTCGCTTCGAAAAAAGAAGCCTTTGGACTACCTCATTCCCTCCATGCTTCCAGCGCATGTTTCGCGAGAGTTGTTTCAGTTTGTGTGAAGTGTCAATGAATTAAAATCAGTGATATTATATCTTAAATTCGTGGCTTTATTGGATTCGAACTGTTTTGATAAATTTTGTGAAAGCTTCCCTGAACATCTATACGATCAGAGCTTAAAGAACTCTATGCTTCCAATTTTGATACAGCTCGACTAAAAAATGAACTAAAGGTGTTTTATTCCCCTGATGAATACAAAACAAATCAGTAAGAAACATTACTTGTTACAATAAAGTTGAATAATTGACATAGTGTTTCTTCCGGTGCAAAAATTAGCAGATCAATATTAAACTGTTCATCTACAACTGCAACTGCCGAAAGAAGGTTTTCCGTATTAAAAAGAATCAAGATGTATCTTAGAGCCACACAAGGACATGCACATTCGAGCAACTTGGCTGGTTTGTTAATAGAGAAAAACATTATTTTTAAATATGAAAAAGTACTCGAAAGAAACATTTTTGTAAAAACGTAGCACTCAAGTTCACACAAAAGGAAAGAAGAATGGAGTTCATGTACAAATAAGTGTTCAAATCCTAATACTCATAATTATTTGTCATCATGTTAGCAATAGCATTAACCTAAAATTTCGAAAAAAAAAAAAATGTTATTTCTATTACTTAACAATAAAAAAATAAACTTCGCAATTTTTTAAAAACAGTACTGTGGGGGGTAGGGTGGGGTGGGGGTGGCGGGAAATGAGATAGCCCAGATCTCGGACCCAAGATACGCCGCTGATAGAAAGAGTTGAAACATTATTTGCCGCCCCTGTGGCGCAGTGGTCTAAACGATGGCCTCTGATCATTCACCCGAAAGGGATACGGGTTCGAATCCCGGTGAGGCATGGATGTTGTGTTTGTCTTACGTCACTATCTCTATTCCTTCCCTGGAACCAGTGACCCTAAAATAGGGACAGGCGAATGCTTATAGCCCATTGAGTTGCTCACGGTGATAGTTAAACCTCCAATAACTAAAAAAAAAAAAAAAATTTTTCTTACTTGGAGGTTCAAAACGACCACACTGAGCAAAAGAGTTCAATAATGACATGTAAATGCTCGATGGCATTGCATGGATCTCCGGAAAAGAAATATTTTTTTTTGTGTGTTAGTTCGGAGTTATTTTGCCTCAGCGATAAGGAATGTGCAACTTAACCACCATCAAGCAAATTCAAATAATGTGATTTATTTTTTTGATACTGTATTTCAAGGGAGTTCTTTTTCTTTTCTTCCCTTTTTGATTTCGTACTAGCTCATACCCCATGATATGCACGGGTGTAAGGTCTTTAAATTTCCAAATTTGACGTGTGATGCACAAACAACAATTAAAAGAATTAGGAGAACTTGGGCCAAAAAGGAAGAAAAAATATGTGTATACAAGTAGAAGAACGCATTCGTAATATCATGGCGGATTTGGAAATTCTAAAGACCTTAAAAAATACCTGTAAGCATTAAGCTATCAAAATTCAGAAGATGTAGGTACTTAAAAAATGCCTGAAAGCATCAAAATTCAGAAGATGTAAGTACTTAATTAATTAGGTGTAAATAATTTGATTACGATTTATATATATAATATGTAAAATGATATTAAAAACTTGTATTTAGTATAAAAAACTTGATGTAAGTAATTAATTAATTAGTTGTAAATAATTTGACTACGATTTATATATATATATATATATATATATATATATATATATATATATATATATATATATCATCATCATCATCATCATTGTCAACCATTATCAGTCCACTGCTGGACGAAGGTCTCCCCAAGTGTCCTCCACAACGGTCTATCTTGTGCCAGGCTCCTCAATAATGTTACTTATATATATATCATCATCATCATCATTGTCAACCATTATCAATCCACTGCTGGATGAAGGTCTCCCCAAGTTTCCTCCACAACGGTCTGTCTTGTGCCAGTCTCCTCCATGTCACCCCTGCATACTTTCGAATTTCATCCACCCATCTCCCATGTGGTCTTCTTCTGGGTCTTTTCCTGTCCCTTGGAATCCAATCTAAAATTTCGGCTGTCCATCGATGATCTGTCCTTCTGGCAGTATGTCCAGCCCATTGCCATTTCAGGGATTTAACTCTGATCATGATGTCTTCCACTCTTGTCATTTTTCGGATCCACGAGTTCCTCCTCTTATCTCTCCTGGTTACACGAAGCATGCACCTCTCCATGCTTCTTTGAGTTGTCTGCAGTCTTTGTATATCTCTTTTAGTTAAGGTCCACGTCTCTGCACCATACGTAAGCACTGGAAGGATGCATTGATCAAACACTTTTCTTTTAAGACATAATGGCATATTGCTCTTGAAAATTATGCTGTTTCTTCCAAAAGCTCTCCAGGCAAGTTTTGTACGCCGATTAATTTCTTCATCAATGTGACCCTCACTTGATATCTGCTGTCCAAGATAAACGTACATGTCTGTTATCTCCAGCTTTTCTCCATCAATCGATAAATCTTCATTTCTTGTAAAAGCATTGAACATCACTTTATAAATATATATATATATATATTCTATTAAGAAGAGACTGAAGAAAAATAAATTTTTGACTCATACCAAGTACAACATAGAAAAGGTTATGTATTGACCGGTGTGAGTAAAAAGAGAAAAAATAGAACAACTGAATGTAGAAAGTGTCGAGAATACTGAGCCTTGGCTTCATCAAGGACCAGCAAAAACTCTGCATTTTCTCACCTCCACAAAGACTTATTTGGAAATGGGTTTCTGCAAAGTCATAGATGCAAGTAATAAGCCCACCAAAATTTTTTTTTAATATATATATATGTCATGACCTCCGCAGAGTAGTATGACCTAGCTTTAGTTAACAATTTAGCTTGCATCCATAACTTTCCTGGCCCGACCCATGCTCTTCATCTGTTACTATTAAACAGAAAGAAGATGATTATAGAAAACTCAAGTTATAAGAGTGACTTTCTGTTTAATAGTAACAGATGAAGAGCATGGGTCGGGCCAGGAAAGTTATAAATGCAAGCTAAATTGTTAACTAAAGCTAGGTACTCTGCGGAGGTCATGACATAGATATATTTAAAAAAAAAATTTTGGTGGGCTTATTACTTGCATCTATGACTTTGCAGAAACCCATTTCCAAATAGGTCTTTGTGGAGGTGAGAAAATGCAGAGTTTTTGCTGGTCCTTGATAAAGCCAAGGCTCAGTATTCTGGACACTTTCTACATTCAGTTGTTCTATTTTTTTCTCTTTTTACTCACACCGGTCAATACATAACCTTTTCTATGTTGTACTTGGTATGAGTCAAAAAATTTTTTTGCTTCAGTCTCTTCTTAATAGAATGTGAATTCTGAATTTTCATAACTGCTGCGTTGCGCGTTTTGATCTTCAGGTTTTTTTGCAACTTTCGTTTTAAATTCTAAAGTTTTTCTTATGTTTTCGGCTTTGCACTTTAGTATATATATATATATATATATATCATCATCATCATCATTGTCAACCATTATCAATCCACTGCTGGACGAAGGTCTCCCCAAATTTCCTCCACAACGGTCTGTCTTGTGCCAGTCTCCTCCATGTCACTCCCGCCCTCCGGGGATTCTTAGCACATTCCGCCTTCATGTCGCACTGGCAGCTGCCTTGACCAGGTACATTCCAGCTGCCGGAGACTGAGGACCAAGATTTAAGTTGTGGAGTCATTTTGGAGGGGTTTGGCCATAACTCACCACGCTGGCCAAGCGGGTTGGTGAGTGTGGGATAGCATTTCCTCTAATCCCGATGGTATAGTTATACCGCTATTGGCGGTCGTCAGAGCCCCTTTAGTGGGAACAGGATGTACCACGAGAAGGCGGGGTTGACATTTGCCAAGGAGAAGCTGTGATGTTACGCATCACCTGACCTTACATCCCATATATATATATAAGTAACATTATTCGATTAGAAGAGTCGCTTCGCGCACGATTTTCCACAGGGTCGCTTGGCGCACGGTCGCTTTCCGCACGTAATCCCATGACAGAAGCCCATTTCTTACAATTTTATTTGTTCTTTTTTATGAAATAAAATAACGCTGATTCCTTTTTATAAAATTACTCTGCTATTTTATTCTTTTTTATAAAATTACTCTGCAATGCGAAGAAAATGAAGTAAAACACGACATAACACCTACCTAACAGAACAAAAGTTGCAGACAGTTGTTCGAACACATGCGTGTTGCCACAGATGAAGTCGTTTGTCTTAGAGGTTTGCACGGGCCTTAATCTGGAAAGCCCGGCCAGGCCCGGCCCAAGCCCGTACGTCCAAGGCCCGGCAAGTTTCAGTTTTTAAATCAAAGCCCGGCTTGGCCCGGCCCGTATATTTCTCCAGTTTCCAAAGCCCGGGCCGGCCCGTAAAATTTCAACAAAACACAAATTTGACATCTGGTGCACTCGGTCATTCGACTCCTGAAGAGTTTTCGTTTTCCTAATTGCTACACGTATTCTATTTCAATAAACGTTAATTCAGAATATTTCTGAGACACTGTATAAGTCACGTGACTTCCGAGGAGGGGGGGGGGCTTGTATACTCAAAAATATTGCATGAAATCGACAATTTCCATGCCTTTCAAATTTTACTGGGTTTTCAAATTATCATTCTCTACCGCCGGACCAGGAAATATCCTTGGGGATAAGGGGGGTAATTCGAAAAGTACGAAATATCGAGAATTATGAGTCCGATCGTTCTGCTAAGAGAAGATTTTATGGCTTTATAAACTGCACCCATCTCTACTGACATATCATATCGCTTAAACCCAATATGTCCCTCGTGTGTGTGAGGGGAACACATTTGTGCCGCATAAGATGCGGTGTTCCAGATTTTGTGCTATCGTAACTCAAAAAGTTTTGGCATTTAGTGCACTGCACAACGTTTTCCGGCCGACTAGTTTCAGAATGGGACAGAAATTTACAATATTTATATCGCTTTTCCCCTTTACATTGTCTACAAGCACATATTCTCTGGAAGCGATTTTTTTCGCGAAAATCTTTCGCTTTCGCTTAAACTCCATAATAAGTATGGAAGATAGCACTTTTTTGCTTATCTTAACTTGAATACAATAGCTCTTGAAGAATCGAAAAACGGTTTATCTCAGCGTGTTTTCCAAACAATTCTCTACAAAAGATGTAAATTTTATATTTTTGTGTTTAATACTTTTTGCTATGCGAGCTAGGAAAGCGCGAGTGTCGCGAAATTTCTAATGCGGCGGCGGCGGCGGCGGCGGCGGCAGTTACTTTTCTTTTAGAATAGAGAGGTTTAATTTACTGCACACCAATAAAATTTGCATAAGCACGCATGTATCCAGTAAAAATGCTAAACATAGTATCCTGGAAAAAATGTTAGAGGGCAAGAATTTATAAAATATGAGAAACTGTTCGCCAGCCAATGGTTTTAGCTGCTACTCCTATGTGCAATATATAGGAGTAGCAGCTAAAACTATTGGCTGGCGAACAGTTTTTTATAAGATGTTTTTCTCCGTGATTATAATTGTGCAAAAAATACCTTAATGCTTTTACTTAGCTTTTATTCTATGCGTAAAGTCACAGTGAAACAGAAATTATCGATACATAATTTTGATGCTATGCATCTTTCCCAAGAAAACAATTTCGGTGCAACGAAAATGGGTAACAGAAGTAGTCAAAACCAGTGTTGAAATCTGATCGTGTCGCAGGTTGTCCCATGAAATGGCGCAACATTAGTTAATTTCATTGTTACTCAACAATGTGTTTTAATAAACAATAGCCAACATTATTTCATCACATTTTAGGTAAACGTATCTCATTACCGTGTGCGTAAATTATGAGAACCGCATGCTAAATGTGATAAAAGCCATTACAAAAATGCATTTTGAATCTATGCTTCTTTCCCGACAATGTATGCGTCGTAGCGAAATTTGGCTTGCTCTCGACCCTCAAAAAGCTCTATCCGATATGGAATTATTTTTATTTCAAATAAGACTTTTAGATGCATAGATATCGGGGAAAACGCCATTTACCCTTGCGCCCCCAGCTGAAAATCTATGCACTTCTTGGAAAGGAAATGGTATCCAAAATAGCCTTCTTTATAAATGGTATCGAACGCAGGAAAAGATTTTGTCAAGCGGATATTTTTGGAAGCAATTACAGTCAACTCTGGATATAGTGAAATCTGTTATAGTGCACATTCGGCTATAGTGAACCTAAATCATTGGTCCCGACCCGCGACATCGGAAATGAACATTAAAATTTTCGTTTATAGGGAACCTAAATCATTGGTCCCGACCCGCGACATCGGATATGAACATTAAAATTTTCGTTTATAGTGAACCTAAATCATTGGTCCCGACCCGCGACATCGGAAATGAACATTAAAATTTCCGTTTATAGTGAACCTAAATCATTGGTCCCGACCCGCGACATCGGAAATGAACATTAAAATTTCCGTTTATAGTGAACCTAAATCATTGGTCCCGACCCGCGACATCGGAAATGAACATTAAAATTTTCGTTTATAGTGAACCTAAATCATTGTTCCCATCCCGCGACATCGGAAATGTACATTAAAATTTCCGTTTATAGTGAACCTAAATCATTGGTCCCGACCCGCGACATCGGAAATGTACATTAAAATTTTCGTTTATAGTGAACCTAAATCATTGGTGCCGACCCGCGACATCGGAAATGAACATTAAAATTTCCGTTTATAGGGAACCTAAATCATTGGTCCCGACCCGCGACATCGGAAATGTACATTAAAATTTTCGTTTATAGTGAACCTAAATCATTGGTCCCGACCCGCGACATCGGAAATGAACATTAAAATTTTCGTTTATAGGGAACCTAAATCATTGGTCCTGACCCGCGACATCGGATATGAACATTAAAATTTTCGTTTATAGTGAATCTAAATCATTGGTCCCGACCCGCGACATCGGAACTGAACATTAAAATTTCCGTTTATAGTGAACCTAAATCATTGGTCCCGACCCGCGACATCGGAAATGAACATTAAAATTTCCGTTTATAGTGAACCTAAATCATTGGTCCCGACCCGCGACATCGAAAATGAACATTAAAATTTTCGTTTATAGTGAATCTAAATGATTGGTCCCGACCCGCGACATCGGAAATGAACATTAAAATTTTCGTTTATAGTGAACCTAAATCATTCGTCCCGACCCGCGACATCGGAAATGAATATTAAAATTTTCGTTTATAGTGAACCTAAATCATTGGTCCCGACCCGCGGCATCGGAAATGTACATTAAAATTTTCGTTTATAGTGAACTTAAATCATTGGTCCCGACCCGCGACATCGGAAATGTACATTAAAATGTTCGTTTATAGTGAACCTAAATCATTGGTCCCGACCCGCGACATCGGAAATGAACATTACAATTTCCGTTTATAGGGAACCTAAATCATTGGTCCCGACCCGCGACATCGGAAATGAACATTAAAATTTCCGTTTATAGTGAACCTAAATCATTGGTCCCGACCCGCAACATCGGATATGAACATTAAAATTTTCATTTATAGTGAACCTAAATCATTGGTCCCGACCCGTGACATCGGAAATGAACATTAAAATTTCCCTTTATAGGGAACCTAAATCATTGGTCTCGACCCGCGACATCGGATATGAACATTAAAATTTTCATTTATAGTGAACCTAAATCATTGGTCCCGACCCGTGACATCGAAAATGAACATTAAAATTTCCGTTTATAGTGAACCTAAATCATTGGTCCCGACCCGCGACATCGGAAATGAACATTAAAATTTCCGTTTATAGTGAACCTAAATCATTGGTCCCGACCCGCGACATCGGAAATGAACATTAAAATTTTCGTTTATAGTGAACCTAAATCATTGGTTCCGACCCGCGACATCGGAAATGTACATTAAAATTTCCGTTTATAGTGAACCTAAAGCATTGGTCCCGACCCGCGACATCGGAAATGTACATTAAAATTTTCGTTTATAGTGAACCTAAATCATTGGTCCCGACCCGCGACATCGGAAATGAACATTAAAATTTCCGTTTATAGGGAACCTAAATCATTGGTCTCGACCCGCGACATCGGAAATGTACATTAAAATTTTCGTTTATAGTGAACCTAAATCATTGGTCCCGACCCGTGACATCGAAATGTACATTAAAATTTTCGTTTATAGTGAACCTAAATCATTGGTCCCGACCCGCGACATCGGAAATGTACATTAAAATTTTCGTTTATAGTGAACCTTCAACTTCTGTTATAGTGAACCTAAAGAAATGAAACTTCAAAGAAAAGAATGTACTTGTAACATGAAATTGTAACTTATTTCAAATAAAACCTTCTTGTAAAAACTTGAAAGAATGTGTTGAGACCTACTACTCCTTAAGTACATTGAAGGACAAAGGTAGGATTTAAAACCTCAGCAACATCAATCTGGTGTTCCTGCCTGCCAACACCGCGTGAGTCCTCCCACCCATGGATCAAGGTGTGATTTGCAGCTTTAAAACCTATTACAGAAGGGAAGTAACGCTTCATTTAATCCAAGCCTTTGAATCAAACCAGAAGACACCAATAAAAGTTCTGAATGCTGTACGTATTGGAAGCAAAGCTTGGAGGAGTGTCTCAACTGTCACTATACAGAACTGTTCCTGGAAGGCTGGTTTGGCTAATGAACGTGTGGCATTCGAAGTGGAGTGTGATGTGCCTCTCAAGGACCTGCTTCAGCATATCGGTGCGAATTCCGCTGAAGCTGAAGATTTTATCGATGCTGACTGTGAAGTTATAACGAATGAAATGCCGTCGGATGAAGCTATTGTTGAGGCTGTGAAAGGTGGTTCCAGCACGGAAGAAAACGAGGCTGAAGATGACGAGGACGATAATGAATTACGTGTTCCAACAGTGAACGAGGCGTTGGATAGTGCCAGTTCCTAGAATGTATGGAAAATGTAGTATCGAGTGTAGCAAAAGCACAGACTGTAAAAAAAAGACACACAGAGCATATTTATTAAAACTGTTTGCTACAAGCAATGGCACATAACACACCGTTTTCATGCTAATTAAGGTAATGTAAAATTAATTTTGCTTACTTAATTTAATGAATATATACTACGTACATAAAAATATTATTTTTCAGATACATATGTACATATCTTATTTTCTTGCTCACCATTCCACTCATTTCAGGTTAAGGGAAGACACTTCGGTTTTAGTGAACTTCGGACATAGTGAACGAAACATGCGAGTCCGCAAAGGTTCACTATAAGCGGAGTTGACTGTATATGGAATAAAATGCAATTTGAATTCGATAGCGTCTACATTTACGCCCTCTAGCAGCGAAGTTATGCAGCGTAAAAAAAACCGGAAAGCCATGATAATCTTTCTCACATTTCATGCCTTCCAATGGAAAGAGAATTTTTCAGATCGGACTGATAGTTGCAGTGATATAGTATCCACAGACGGATGTACAATACAATACCATACAATTATTTATTGCACACATTTAAAACTTACAGTTATATGAAAATGCAATACACCAGGAGGAATCTGAACCCATTGGCTGTAAGGCGATTCCTCCTATCAGATGTAAGAAAAAGAATAAAACATATGGCATATATGAAAGCAAGTAAGATGGTTATAACAGAAGCACCACTGTTAACAGCATGCTTGGAACTACAATTTAATGATAGGGTTGAGATTCGTTATGGAGATCAGGGTGATTTACAATGTAATTTCGCAGAGACAAGGGAAACTTTTTGATATTTTCCAGGGATCTGATGCTCTCTGGGAGATTATTCCATAGGATAATGGCTTTATACAGTATGCTATTTAAACAATAATTAAGTCTAACACACGGCTGACATAATTTGTTGTTAGCAACAGATCTGGTGAAGATAGAATAATCCAGATATTTGATGTCAGATTGAAAAATAGGCAGTTTAAGATGCATTACTTAAAAAAAACATGGTACTTAGTTTCAAGGTAAAAATTTCATGAATTTTTAGAATATTTAGTTTTAGAAATAATGGTTTTCAATGAGACATGTAATCTGTGTTCAGCATATAGCGAACAGATTTCTTCTGTAATTTGAGCAAGCATAACTTATTCTTTGCACTTATATTTGAATACCAAGATTCCAGACAATAGGAGAGATGGGTATAAATAAAAGCATAGTAAAATGTTTTTAGGACATTGATAGGGAAGAGATGCTTATTTTTACCCAGCAGGCCAACCTGTAAGGAAACTTTTTTTAAAACAAACTGAATATGCGTATTCCAGTTAAAGAATTCATCAAACGGAACACCAAGATACTGAACTTTGTCCACAATTTTAAGGGAGAGATCATTAATCCTGACTGGAAATTTATTTATGTCCTCTCTTTTATGAACGCTTTGGAAATATACGGCGTTGGTTTTTAGAATATTAAGTGATAATTTGTTAGAGCATAACCAATGAGATAAATTTGATAAATCATTACTGATCATTATCTGTAACTTATGCAAATCATGACATTTTTGAAAAATGACAGTGTCATCAGCGTATAGCAAAGCATGAGTTGATTGCAGGCACAGAGGAAGGTCATTAATATATAACAGGAACAGTAACGGTCCCAATACCGAACCTTGAGGCACTCCGCATGAAATATTAAGTAGATCGGAGTTTATTTTATTTACAGTGACATACTGTTTGCGATGAGAGAGGTAGCTCATTAAGAGGGAAAGAATTTTGCCATTGGTTATACTATAAGCATGTATTTTTTTTTTTTTTTACAAAAGACGTCCTAAAACTGAAAGCAATAGTCATGTTACGTTGCTAAAACGTTATCAAGTGAAAATTAATAGCATTACACAATATCACTTTACGTACCTTGGTTTCTTTAAAAACCTCTTGCATTCTCATTTTGAACAATGTCTTCACAAGAAACGAAGATTTATCAATTCATGGGGAAAAGTTGGAGATAACCGATACCAGGATTTACCGTGGACGGCAGATATCAAGTGAGATTTACATTGATGAAGAAATTAGTTAATCGGCGTACAAAACTTGCGAGGAGAGCTTTCGGAAGAAACAGTATAATTTTCAAGAGCAATATGCCATTATGTCTTAAAAGGAAAGTGTTTGATCAATGCATCCTTCCAGTGCTTATGCATCGTGCAGAGACATGGACCTTAACTAAAAAAGACAAGACTGTAGAAAACTCAAAAAAGCATGGACAGGTGCATGCATGGTGTAACCAGGAGAGGCAAGAAGATGAACTCGTGGATCAGAAAAATGACAAGAGTGGAAGACATCATGACCAGAGTAAAATCCCTGATATGGCAATGGGCTGGACATATTGCCAGAAGGACGACCATCGATGCACAACCGAAATTTTAGACTGGATTCCAAGGGACAGGAAAAGGCCCAGAAGAAGACCACATGGGAGATGGGTGGATGGAATCTCGAAAATATGCGGGAGTAACGTGGAGAAGACTGGCACAAGACAGACCCCGTTGTGGAAGAAACTTGGGGAGACCTTCATCTAGCAGTGGATTGATAATGGTTGACAATGATGATGATTCTCATTTGTGCATTAGATTTCAACCCAATTATTTTAAAAGCACAATCTAAGACTGCGTTTTGAAATATCACCATCCTGAAAATTTGCTTTAAACAATCTTTTTAATGTTAAAAGACACTGACTCGCATCTTTGATTGAATTAGTGTTTTTACACTAAGGTTCGCCACAGTTGAATCATGAACCGAAAAATTGGAAAGGGAATTCTCACCTAACTTGAAAATGGAGACATCAAGTATGTTTTGTATTGAGAAAGGCGGGTTTGCGTAGTACTATACAATCAATGAAAAAAAAAAAAACATTAGAGATACCTGTCTAATAGCTTGTCCTCCTCTAACGCCAATAATAACAGCCTTTACACGCCAAAGTGTCGACTTCAGCTGATGCCGGAGGGTTTCCGGAGGTAATACCAGCCATGTCTGTTGCAGCATTGTCCATAACTCCGCCCGAGACGTCTTTCCACGGCATCCCAAAGAGCTTCCACATTCCCTAAATCCGGGAACCTTGGGCAAAGAATATAAACGCTTCGCGTGAAGAAGCTCAACTCTCGTAGAGATAATGTAAAACAGGCGACAGCAGCGCCACCATGTAATGCGGCAGCAGATGCTCTGCGGGAAAGTTAACATTCAGGCGCAAAAAGCGTAGGAGACACGGGACGGGAAGCCTATTTCACGGAAAGGAAGCTAAGCTTTGATCTGCGACTGTTTCCTTCGGTCTCATTGAGTCTACTAAAGCATTTTCTTTTTTGTTCTTTTCTGAGTATCCCTCCTGTCCCTTCTTTTGGTGAAACAAATATATACATTAGCAATTAATATTATTTTAAGGAAATTTTAGCAGTTTTATTCTCACTTTAAGCACCGTAGTAATACCAGGTTGCTTGGCATGAATTTCACATTTACAATATACCTTAAATGTCAAAAATGCTGAGGCTGGTTTTGAATTTCCATGGGATTCGTGGTACTTCGTATTAAAAATTGTTTGTTTTGCTACTGAAAATTCCATGCAAAGGAATGGGTTCCCACAAAACGTAAACATTAGGTACCCAGCAAAAACAGTCTTGCTGGGCCAGCACTGTCCGCCAATTTCCCAGTAGTAGCCATAATAATAAAAAAGAAAAAAAAAAAAAGCAAAGACAACCGCAGTTTCCCAAAGCTACAATTTTTTTTTTCTACCCTTCCGAAGTTTGTAAATTAAACGCACTGCGCTGGGGAAATTTTCTCAACAGATCTGAAAACCAATCGTTCGTATCTGAGTAGGTACGAACCTGGGCCGTTGGCGTGATAGCTGAGCTCTCCACCGTCCGGACTAATTCCTCACGTTCGAGTGCATCCTTAAAGCTGTCTCTTTGGTATGCAATGTGTAATCGAATGCTTCCTCTTTCATTTTACAATATTACGAGGTATTTTTCATAAAAGTCAGTTTCATATAATTGATAAATTAATTTTTTCAACGTAACGATAGCTTTTTTTTTCAGCAAACGTTGTTTTAATGGTTTTCCAGGATATTTGTTTCAAACGGTTTCAAATTTGTTCTTGTTATTATCCACTCCATTCCATGAATTGTTATTCATCGGAATGGAGTGGGTGTATTTCATGGCTGTAATATAAACGCAGATCTAGATGAGAACAACAAAACCTTTGAACAAAACGCCAACACAAACAAGCGTTTATATTCTTTGAACACAAACACGCATGCTCAGTCTAACTCAGTCTGCTCGGCATCCTGCGGCATCAGCCTGTAATGTTGGCTTCTGTGTAGTAATTCTTTGCCGCATAATATAGTGGCGCTAGTTACGTCTCGCTGAGCCTTACCTTCTTATCAGTTAGATATTCTTTGCCTTGGGGGTGCACTGGATGATTCCAAATTCAGATTAGTGCTCCTCGAGTGGTTGCGGCCCGGAGAAGCGCGCATTGTCCTTCTGAAAGAGATCATTGGTCGCAGAATGCGCGAAGGCCATGAAAGTGTGTAGGTGATCATCCAGAGTATGCTGGTAGCGCGCAGCGGTTAAGGATGTGTGGAAATACACTAAGTGACTTAATGTGTCCAACGAGAAGGCTCCCCAAACCATCACAGAGCCGCCACCACCACCTCGAACACAGCCGACCTATCACGACGAGGCCACAGCCTCATGCTGTCGGCGCCACACCTACACCCTCCCGTCAGTTCGGTGCAGCTGAAAACGGGATTCGTTTGATTCCCTAAGACCAATCACGGCGCTACTTTGCAGCCGCCCAGTTTTGACGTTCACGACACCAAGCGAGGCGTAATGTCCGAAAATGAACAGTCAACAGTGACACAGAAGTAGGGCGGAGGCTCCCGTAGTCCAGGGTATGCAGTGTATACTGTACCGTTCGCTGCTTTGGGCTCCAACATTTAACTTGGATGCGTAATACAAATTTGAAGTTGTGATTCCTTCTATTGGTGTAAATTAGGACAAGAAGTCATAGGGTAAGTGTTCTAGTAAATGACCAGTTAAGAGTCACAACATAAATATTTCCTGATTGCTGTATGAAATTCAATCACAGTCAAATAGAACTTTCTGTAAAAAGCATCTAGAAGGTTTGTAGAATACTACTAACATGTTGGTTTCTTTCTAGCAGTATAGAGAGAAAGTCACAATAAAGAAGGCAACTTTCTCTTACCTTGAACCCCAGAGAACGACCATTTCTTTCCAGAAATTGACTACTCTGGCACCAATAAATGACCGCAGACAGAAATTATTGAAACGTGTTGCTTAAACCAATGGAAATTGTAATTTTCTTGTCCTTGAACACGGGTTTCCTATAAACTTAGCCTCAGAGTAATTTCTTCTAGTTTAACCTCTATTAAAATGTGGAAGTGTTACTGACGTTGATCATATGTAGAGGATTTTAGGAAGGAGAGTGTCTGACCCCAGGTCGTCTTAAACAACCCTTAGAAATAGGAAGCTAGGAGATTTGGGCTAGAGTGCCCGATAGGAAAGTGACAGGGAAGCGAGGTAGAAAGGGGGAGGAAGACGCCCTTATTTATTACCGGGGGGGCAGTACCCAGGGTCCGACGGCTTAACGTGCCCATCCGACGCACGACGGATATTTAGTGGATCGAGCGTTCGTACCTGCCTGGGATCGAACCTGAGGTCCTTTTCGTGACAGTCACGAACGTTGCCCACTAGGCCACCCGCGGCCGGAAATGTTACTGATAATGTTCATTCAAATTAAATTTAGAAGGATCAACTTGGGAAAGAGGAAAATCAGGCTAAGTATAAACAAAAACTAAGTTTGATTCAGATTTAAAACAAATATAATTTATTAACATTTAAGCAAAACTACAAGCAGCCTATCCTGTATACTCTATTAGGAACTTGGAATTAATAACAAATATAATTATAATTCGGAATTATTTAAAGTTCATAATAATCAGAATACATATCATTACAGGCTACATCAGTAATTATCCATTTCAGAAACTTTGAAAACACAAGACCCTTTTGCAAATGTCTCAGGCTCTTTAATGCGCGCTATTATATCGCTATGGCTGTACCATATTTGATCAACTTTTTTTAACCATTTCCATTTGTCTTGGTTGGCCTTTGCCATTACTTTTACTTCGGAATCAGTATTATCTTTTGTCACCACTATTCCTAGATAATATTTCCCCTCATATTTTACAATAACATTATCATTTTCATTGAAATCAATGTTATGGACATCACTTCTGGCAGAGCGAGTTGCAAACAGCTCAAAATCAAGTCTATATCAGAAGCAAGTGACATTGCATCTGAATCTGTCTCAGTTTTAATCTCCCAATATTTGCGTTTTCTTATATTTTTTTCTTAGGATTTATTTCCCCCTCCTCCCTTTCTTCTTTACGTTGTTTGCTTTGCACTTTCTTTCTCTCCCTTTTCTCTTGATTTCTTGTCATAGTATTTCTCCCATTTTTCCGAAGTCACAACGAAAGGAATTTTTTCAGTTTTCCTTTTCTTCTTTTTCAATATCTTTTTCATTTCCATGTTTTGACCAGTGTAAATGATTATTCCAAATATTAGTGACACTTTTTGATCTAAATGCTGTTTGTGGAACAGCGGCAGTGTTTCTAGATGGTCCGAGAGGTACATTAGTGTAATTATCAGACTCACGAAGAACTGCAATGGGGATATCATCTGATACATATTAATTTGATTCCCATTGTTTTCACTATCCTGTAAAATAATACTTTCTTGATAGGTATTATCTTCTGTTGAAGCAGAAATGTTGACTGGTCTGTCTGCTGTCATGCTTAGGGCATACTGAGCACTGTTAACGTGAATTTTGGATTTTATTGTCTTCCATAGAGAAAACAATACTCTTTCAGTTACTGGTTCCATTCTGGTTACATCTGCTTCCCTAAAGGACTCCAGCATATCTAAAGCTATCACCTCTATCACCCTGAGTTCAAAAACGTATCCCTCTCTATTTTCATGTCTATTGGACTCTTGTCCTTAACTGAATAACTCCTTTCGTCTATTTGAAGTACATTTAATATAGTCGATCCGATCAGAATCGAAAAGGAATAATCCACGCACTTCAAAACCTCTCTTGATGGTATCAGCTTTGAATGTTTTCTGATAAGCTAAAAAAATTGCAAAATTAACTTTTGAAACAGATTTTGAAGTTTCTTGTTTGTGCTTCCTGATAACGTTTCTCCACTGCTATTCAGAGGTCGAAAAATTGCTACTTCACAAGGCTGTAGAATATGCGTTGCGTTTGGTAGAAAGCAAAATATCATAATTTGCTTTTCTACACAGAATTTGTACAACTCCTCATTTATATGGGACTTATGTCCATCCAGAAGTAAATGTGTGGGGAACTCAATTTGTTTAGCAATAAGTCATGGATAAAACGCATTTGCAATATATTCGAAAAATGTTGCACTTTACATCCATCCAGATTCGTTTCTCCAAACTGCATATCCGTCGGGGAAAGATTCGGCAACATCTCTAGGAACCCTCTGGTAAGGATAAAGAATCATTGGATCTACCGTCTATAACGAAGTAAATTTCTCCGTCGTTTTTGTCCACGCCAGGATTCGAACCCGGATCCCCTCATTCCGGAATAAGTCACTCTACCAATTGAGCTACGCGGACGTTTATTCTGATTGCTACTGGCTTTATGTCGTGTGCGTCCTGCTGGCAGGCACGTCGCATCTCTCCCCCCCCTCCCGAAAGAGGGCCGGGGGCATGGCCCACGGGTCAGCCGTGACCATGAATCGTCTCAGGCAGCCATCCACTGTAGAACGTGCACTTGAGAACTCCCAGTCAATCTGGTGTGTGGAATGCAACGTCACACACATTTATTTTTCGAAGCGCTGGAGAAGGGATTCTCTTATTTTTCCTATCTCGCGGTGTGGAAAGAACATCACACCAATGCGAGATTTTGAACGGTCGGGTCATCCGGATAGTTCGGGCGTCATTATAACGAAGTAAATTTCTCCGTCATTTTTGTTCTACGCCGGGATTCGAACCCGAGTCCACTTATTCCGGAACAAGTCGCTCTACCAACTGAGCTACGCAGACGTTCATTCTGAATCCTATCAGCCTTTATGTCGTGTGCGTCCTGCTGGCAGGTACGTCACACGTCGAACCATTTGCTGAATAATTACAGAGTACTGTACTGCATTTTTTCTCTTGACCAGGTGCTATATCATTGAAATTCATATACATCTTTGGCCCTAGAAGCTTGCTTCAAATTTATATTGTTCACTGGTGTAATCCCGTATTCATCATTTAACTTGAATGTAATTTTGCCTGCTGTTTGTCACACGGTTGGCCTGTACGAGCCTGAAGAGTCTACATCGGCCCCTGTCATCAGTGACATGTGGCCTGCCACCGCTTGCTCTCTGTGCGCTGGTACGTCTGTCGATGGTATATTGCCGGTATACAGTTGCTCTCAATAACCCTGAGATTCTTACCATTTGGGAGATAGAACGACTCATCTGTCGTGCGCCGAGAATGCGTGCACGATCAAAGTCACTCAGATCACCTCGTTTTTGTCGATTGTGATACCCTACTGAGAAACCCTGCTGTCCTCCTATTTGTCGCCTGCCTTTGGTTTGGGTCTGTTCCACTCTGCGCTGAGGATGCCCATGTCAACTGCCCATCACTGCTATCTCTAATGTTTTGTCTACTGAGCGTACGCTAGCGGTTGGCGGATGCTAAGTGTGTAGGGGTACATGAATTGTTGATGCATAACTTCATGCCGTTTTTTCGCTGCACTACAGGAATGTATTACATTAGAAGGGAAAATGGAATCAATCAACTATGTATTCTTCCTCCATTGTTTACGATAGTGTCCCAACGTTCACGTCCATTCTTGAAAAAACGTGCAGGTTTTGCTGCGAAGAAATCATGAAGGATATTCTGGAGATCAACATTATTGTTGAACGTTCTGCTACGGAGTGCATTCAACAGAGATTGGAACAGGTGATAATCTGAAGGGGCGGCACCTGGGGAATAGGCCTGATGTGGAAGAATCTCGCATTTCATGTCCTGAATGGCTATTTTGGTCATGTTTGAACGGTGAGGGCGTGGGTTATCATGTTGGAGAAGGACACCATGGCGCCGATGTGGTCGTTTCTGCTGAATTGCTCTCTCCACACGGCGGAGTTGCTCACAATAGAGTGCAGCGTTGATGGTCCGTTTCCTCGGCAGCATTTCCCAGTGAGTAATGCCTTCCATGTCGCATTAGATACATAACATGATCTTTGCAGGATGAAGGTCATGTTCAGACGTGGTGTGGGAGTCTTGTTTGGGCTTAGCCATTCCCTCCGATGCCTAAAATTCACGTACAGGCACCACTTTTCATCTCCTATATCAATAAGTGACAGAAAGGGTTTGTGTTGCTGAGAACATTTGCTATAACGTGCGAGCAAGGAACCACATATGGCAACACGCTGATTCATATTATCCTCGGTGAGAGTGTGAGGCACCCATGATTCCAATTTCTGGAACTTTCTCATGCGTTTCAGGTGTCGCACCACTGTGGCCTGATCACAGTCCATCTCAGTGGCCAATTCGCGTGGGGTTTGACGCGGATCCAGGTGGATGAGATGGTTCAAACGATCCTCATCCAAGTTAGATGGACGATCTGAGCGTGGATAGTCGTTCAGGTAAAAATTGCCACCTCGGAACTGCTCAAACCATTTGCGGGCTGTCCTCGGAGCAATAGCATCCTCGCACAAATTTGTCGAGTAGCCTCGGCGGCTGTGGATCCCTTAGTAAACTCGTAAAGGATTAGATGTTACCTACATTTTGATACAAAACTGGCCATCTGCACTGTCACTTCTGACCTGGGAAACACTCGTGAAATAAAACGGCATGAGCTTATGCATCAACCCAATATATATGAGAGCACGTCTGCTCAGACCACAAAGGATGGCGTTATGCATGAATGGGTGTAAATTGGGAGGCGGTATTTCGAGGGTTACCTGCACACGCTCTTTTGAAATGAGGACTACTGAAGAAATAGTCTAAGTTAAGGAATAAATCATAGCATTACGGCGAGTGAAAGTTCATTTTAAAGACTGATATCTGTCTAACGATACAGGCGCAACAAATTTTTTTTTCCGTAGTAGGGGATTAAGTACACTGCCGGACAATTGCTAAGGACGGATGACAATAGCAACGATAGCAACCATAAAATGGAAGGCACGAAAATGTGGAAATTAGCATAAGAGCGGGATACAGTAAGACGTGTTGCGCGTATGCAAATTTTGGATTGCCGAACTTGTTCGTTACGTCATAGCGCTGATAAGATATATAAAGGATTTGACGCGTATTGACCGTTGTTGTTCAAACGCAAAGTTGAAAGGGAAAGAATAAATTGACGAACGTGCAATTTTCAGTATGTCTTCCCGACATCACCTAGATGATTTTACGCGTGGCCGTATTATTGGCAAGATTAAAGAAGGGCGAAAAATAACAGATGTTGCCAGGGAGTTCGACGTCAGCCACAGTGTTGTTTCAAGGCTTTGGAAATCATTTCAAACAAATGGAGAGTGTAGGAAACGTCACGGGGGAGGTCGTGTTCGCAGTACGACACCTGCAGACGATCGGTACATAGTGCTATCAACAAAAAGACACCGGAGCAGCACAGCTAGTGAGGTAGCAAATCAGTTTATGGCTGCTACTGGCAAGCGGATCTCCCGAAAAACTGTCGCCAGACGTTTGCATGAAGGAGGACTATACGCCCGCCGTCCTGTTGTGTGCATCCCATTGTCCAGACGTCACCGTACCGCCCGTTTCCAATGGGGCCATCAACATCGCAATTGGACTGATAACGACTGGTCTGCTGTCCTCTTCTCAGATGAGAGTAGATACAGTCTATCGCCTGATTGTCGACGACAACCGATCTGGCGTGATAGTGGTACTGCATATTGTCCAGCAAACATACAGGAAAGAGACCGATATCCGACATGTAGTGTCATGGTATGGGCTGGCATCATGATCAATGGCAGTACGGCCCCTCTATGTGCTTCCAACTGGGACTATGACTGGCCAACGATACATTAATGATGTTCTGCTACCTCAAGTTCACATGTTCCGTGGTGCTGTCGGTGATAGATTCATTTTCATGGACGACAACGCAACATGTCATCGAACAGTCGCTGTCCAGGAGTGTCTTGAGAGCGAGGATATTCAACGTCTCGCATGGCTAGCACGTTCTGCAGATCTGAATCCCATTGAAAACGTGTGGGATGCTTTGGGGAGGGGTCTTGCTGGTCGCCAATGCCTTCCAATAAACAAGGACACCCTCATCCGTGCACTTGCAGAGGAATGGGATAAATTACCCCAACAGCTGCTTGATAATGTTGTGCAAAGCATGACACGACGTGTGGAATCTTGCATCGCCCTCCATGGTGGCCATATCCCGAATTGACATTTTACGCCGGAACGCCTGCGGACGGTAATTGCATTTTTTTTCACGTTTACGTATTCTGCACAAAATGGCCTGTTTGTCCCTTGAACACGTTCCAAAGCCTTCTGGATTTCAAAGCACAATAAATTGTCTTTCTTGTAATGTCCTGGCATTCTGACATTGTTTTATTTCACTTGGCATCCAACCACACTTACTTTTTTATGCGCTATGTAGCCGTTTATGATCCGTCCTTAGCAATTGTCCAGCAGTGTATCTCTTTTGCCCTTCAAGAGACGTTTAACAATGCACTTGTTATCGTACTTACTAACGCTGTCACGTTTAATTAGGTTAAAAGCATACAATGTAGAAGGACGTGCTGCACTAGTTAACACTGTCAATGAAAAAGCGAGCCGTGTATTAGAGCTCTCATAAATCAACAAAGTCTACTTTCGTGTTCGGCATTTTGAGTTCGTGGTGGTGGAGTGTTTGGTATGTATGTATAGCAATAACAAGAAAGATGACACCGAATTTTCGGGTGTAATAAGCCCGTCTTTTGAATCCGTTCAGACACAAATTAAATTTATCAAAGCTATTCAAAGTCAATGGAGCCGGTATGAAAAAAACAATAGTATCTGACGGAAGAAAGAAGTTTTTCAATCGGGTTTTTAATCCCTCAGATATTGCTGCAAACGGAATCGTGAGCGTACGCCCTCTGGTTGCAGACTTGTGTGTTAAGAAAAACATGAATTTATGTGAGAAACACATCGCACCGGAAACGCTCTCCAACACAGAAAGAAATTTTCAAATCGGACTAAAGATATATATTTTTTTGTCTTTTAGAAACAGAGCTATACACAAAAATAAGATGTGACTTAACGTCCCCTGGTGGGAAAACCATGCATTATTTTAGGAAGAAAGTATTCTTAAAAGGATTTTCCATAAGAGCTGAATCGCCCCCCCCCCCAAATATGTCTAGTTCTCAGGAGCCCAGATTTTGCTACAAATACATCAGAAGCAGAAATTAACACTTATGCTCCCTGGTGGCCAAACTATTCTTTACGAAGCATTCGAAATTATGTGAAAATTATTTTCCATCAGGTCTTGTATACAATACAGGCAGAATTTTTCAAATCGGAGTTTTAGAAGCAGAAATAACACAGAAAACGCAATTTGATTTTGTGCCCCCTTGCGAAAAGTCTATGATATACTTGAAAATTTTGAATTTTTTGGAGAAACATTTCGCATCGGAAACACTATCCAACAAAGAAGGAATTTTCCAAATCGGACTCCTAGAGGTAGAGATATTGACAAAAATAAGATATACATCTACGCCCGTGGCGTAGAAACCATGCATTATTTCAAGAGGAAAATGTTCCTAAAAGGTTTGTCGACATGAGTAGTGTTACAGTGGACACCCCCCCCCCCCCCCCATCCTAAAACCTGAAGAAAACTCTAAAATTTGTCCGCCATGTCGCGTATGGTATGAGGCAGCTAGGAATCACAGTTCGGCAGGCTCACATGTTCTTTTACAGTTCAGTTTTTTTTTTTTATTTATTTCTCATTTACGTTGTTTTTTCTTTCGGCTGTTCTCTAAATTAATTAACAAAATTGCGGGATAATTGGGAATTCGCTCCAATGCTTTTGAAGGCAAGAAACGCAATATTTTTGCCATTTTGAATTGTTTCTACCTGTGGGAAAAGGTAGCACTCAATGGTTGCTCTGGAAATTGATAAGAGCGAAGCGATAGGCCCAGAAGAGGACTTCTGGATTTCTTGAGGAGGGGCCGATGTTACGACCCACCCCCGCCATTAATTTAGTAATTAATGGGCGTGGTTGATGTGTGAAATTAATTAGGTATTAATTATGTTGGAGGCTTGATTGGAGTTTAAAAGTGTAAACAGCAGATAAAGTTTTATCTGGGGGTTTGAAAAGAAAAGAGGCGAAGAATTCTCTCTCTGGCTGGGTGGTCTCAGAATAGCTCTGTTAGGTCATAAATATCAGGGCGCAGCTGACGAGAAGCCTAAGCAACACGGAAAGGGAAAGTGGTACCTTTCGAAGAGGGGTCCACTTGAGTAAATGAATGAAGATGGGGACAAAAGGTTTAGCGAATAATCGTAAATTCGTCGATTGTTTGGGGCATTTTCGAGAACAATGGCTCTCTGTGTGGTCCGTGCAGAAAAATAAGAGTTCGCACTTGGCATGAACATAATTAAGAAAGTTTAGTTGTCTGTATGCTCTCCGATGTGAAAGGCTGGATGCCTTGGATCTGCAAAAAATGAATTGGGAAAAATGAAGCAGCAAACCTCCCCGCTTTTGGTAAGAAATGGAGACAACTCGAGGCAGCTGGAGATGCCAGTTTGCCATAAAGACAGCAGAATGCCTAAATCCGCAGGATAAAGCAGAAATTTCTAGGCTGGAGCGTAAATGGAACTCAGCGACTGTTTGGCCTAATGAAAGCCAAGTTACAGGGGAATTAAGAAGTCTGCGAGTGGACAGTGGTCATTTCAATGAGAAGCGAAGCCAAGCAAAGTCGGGTTCGGATGCCAACCACTGCAGTGTGGAATCGTCACCCCCATTCATCCCCTACTGTGGAGGAAGTGAAGAGACGCGCTTGTCTTACGGGGCGAAGCGAGGCCCCATGTGTGCGTGTGCGTGGTCACGTAAGCAGCGAAGCCACTACGTGTAAGTGCGACGGGATAAAAACATGGCGAAAGAAAAATATGAGCGTAAGAGCGGTGGCTTCGATACCTAACAAATATACAGGTGAAATGTTGAGTTGCCGATATACGCTTAAGGTAAAAGCACGTCTGATTTCGCTCGGCCGAGAAAATTAATCTCAGGGCTGGCGGTAGCAACTCGATAAAAAATGGAAACAAAACCTGCGAGGGGCATATTTGAACTGCGTACTCAGGCAGGGTAGATGTTATGCTAACGGAAAGGAACTGACCGAATTGGGAATGAACGGTCAAAAAGGACGGAAGGTAGCGACGGACGGAATCTACTATAGCAGCAGCGGAAGTGAGGGGCTTCCACTCTCCAAGCAGTTGATGGTCAGAATTATTTCTTCACGACAACAGAAATCATTTCCCAGGAACACAGAAAATCAGTCTCGGAAACTGCAACAGCAGATGTGAGAGGGGCTATTTTGTTTAACGGCCACCTTTAAATCTTCACAAGAGTGTATCCGTGTATACTCGCATCAGCGCAACAAAGTGCGGCGTGATATCACCATTTTAATTGTGTGCTTCATTTACATCAAGCGTCAAAGTGAAGTGTTGAATCATCGGTGCTGCCACATGGTGCAAGTGTCTGTGTGTGTGTGTGCGTGTTTTTTTTTGTCGTGTGATATTATGTGATGCACAATGGATTTGCACAGCAAAGTCACGAAACTGTAAGTAGATGAATATTTCCTTTTTCTTTCTTCGCACATCTGCGAACTTGTGCCATCCCGACACCCAAAGCTGCATGGACATAGGTGCAGTAATGCTGAGTGACTGAACCTCAGAGGAAATACCTGCACATACAGATTTCAATTTCTTACCGGGCCCATTTCCTGATTATTTTTTTACATGAATAAGGGTGAGGGTGTGGCCACAAATTCCGCTGGGCGGGACAGTTTCTTTTAACTTTGGTTCAGGGCCAATGCAAGCAGGGAAGGGATCTGCATGTGCATGCTTATTAGATTTAGTTAATTAACTTTGGCAGTATTTCGCACCTATAATCTTATACCGCAAATTAACGTGCTTGTGTATTTTGTGTCGCGAGTATTTTTAATGTGATCGTTTGCATATAATTTTTTTTTTCATTCTCTAAGCAATTGTATATGAATATCACCTGCAGCTCTATTTAGTGTGTTAACGAGTAGTATCTCTTGTTCAGATAGTCCGGTGGAGACTCAGTCGGCTTGCATCTTCCGACAGTAAAGTGTGACACCGTATGCTGCCCACATAAGAGGGGCAATTGTCTATGCGCCTAGAGAGGGCCGTATCTGTTTAAATCTCGCAGAACGTAATTAAATGTTGTGTTGTGTATTTGTGAATCATGTGTTATTTGCTAAAGTGAGTGTTGTACTGGCTGGTTGGGGATTGAATGTACCGGAGTAAGATCCGGACCACTACACTCAGTCACGAATTGGTGATTGCGGGTGAACCTCATCACAACTCTGATCCCAAAGTATCATTTTTTTTTTAGTTTATTTTATTTTTTATTTGTTGTTGTTATTTTGTTCACATGGTGGATTCACACAAGCCTTGTGCTTCGGGTCATTCTTCAACTTTTCATTTTTTATGTTCTGGTGTGAATCTTTGAGGGCAGCGGTGCACCTGAGATTCTCACCTGGTGCCGCGGCCAACAAAATTGTACTTCAGGTCCCAAGCACCGTTACCGGCCGACTCGGCAGGAACACTGCTAGTGCCGTGTAACAGTAGTATCGGTCAACAAATGACTTTTTTCAATCGAGATTTTAGAAGCTCATATTTTGCTGCAAATACATCATAAGCGGAAATTAAGATTTACGCCCCCTGGTGGCCAAACCATTCTTTCACAAAAATCAGAAATTATTTGCAAACGATTTCCTATCCGGAGCTGTATCCGGTGCAGAAAGAATTTTTCAAATCGGTGATTTTGAAGATAGGTGGACACGCAACTTACCTCTACGCCCCTAGCGGAAAGTCTATGAATTACTTGCAAATTTTGAAATTATATGAAACACATGCCACACTGAAAACACTATCCAACAAAGAAGAAATTTTTCAAATCGGACTTCTAGACGTAAAGATATTGACGAAAATAAGATATACATCTACGCCCCTTGGCGGAGAAACTGTGGAATATTTTAAGAAGAAAATATTCCGAAAAGGTTTATCAATGTGAGTGGCATCATTCCACGAAAGAATTTTTTCAATCGATATTTTATAAGCTCAGATTTTAGGGTAAATATATCAGAAGCAAAAATTAACACTTACGCCCCCTGGTGGCCAAAATATTCTTTACCAAAAATTTTTAATTATATGCAAAAAAGTTTCCATCACGAGGTGTATCCGCTGAAGAAAAAAAAATTCAAATCGGAGTTTTAGAAGAAGAGTTATCGGGGAAAATGTAATTTACTTTTACGCCCCGTAGCGGAAAATCTGTGCATAATTTGGAAAAGTAACTATATTTAAAATAGTCTTCGACATAAATGGAATCGAAAGATAAAAGATTTTTTTCAATCGGATGTTTAAAAGCAAATATATGGATTAAAACGAGTTTTTGAATACGACATCATCTGCATTTACGCCCTCTAGCGGCGAAATTGTACATCGTAAAAAAGAACGAAATAAGGGATCATCATTCGCATATTTCAAGCTTCCCAATGCAAAAAGAATTTTTTAAATCGGACAAATAGTTGCAGAGATATCGTGGGTACAGACGGACGGACGGACAAACCGGTAACATAAGCACGATCTTTTTTTACAAAAGACGTGCTAAAAATGTGTCCCCGTCTGGAGGTAATGTGTATCGAGAACAGTGATTTCGCAAACGATTTCAGACATTGACTATCATAATGAATAAAAAGAATGGGTATTCTCAAAATGACAGACAACAGTAAACACTGTATTAGTATTTTATTACTTTTTATTCAATTGTTGATACACCCGATTGTTCCATACAAAAATGCAAGGTCGCCAATTTAAATATGTTTTCTGACTGTACAAGAAACTCGTATATCGTCCCTGTGGTAGAGAAATTTATAGCACTGGCTACGAATAACTGGTTGGCCTATGCGCAAGATCACGAACAATGTAGACAGCATATTTCTCACGTCCAGGGATTTATCCAGAAATTTTAAATTCGGGGGTTGCTAAAAAGGTTGGACGGATTGTGGAAAAAATAGGGGGTTGGGGTGGGGGTGGGGTGTTTTTGATATGAGTAAAATTTTCATCTGAAATGTCTTAATAGTGAAATATTTTTGTTTTCAATCTATGGAATCAAAACTGGATAAAAATTCAAAAAATGGAGGATCTGTTGGATTTTTAAATAGCAGTTAAGAATTACAAAAACCGGAAATCTTGTTTCTCTTTTTTTCCAATGCTACACACGAGAGAGCTGCTTTTATTTTCTATCTGTAATGTCTAAGTGGTTTCCTAAACAAGGTAAAAGCAACTAAGTATTAACATAGGTCTCTAAAACAGTGGATATTTGTATTTTTATATATCTTGTGTATGCTAAAATCATTCAGAAGCATACCTGCAAAATCTGCAACAGATTAATATACGTTTCGTGGTTGCAATGACTGACTTTAAGGTGGACGTCAAGTAAGTTTGCTTCCTACACTTCCAATGGAAAAACTTTTGTACACATTTCCTTCACAATTAGTGTGCTCCCAAGGATGAAAATTTGAACATCGATTAAAATAACTTCATATTATACACTGCTGGCCACCCAAAATGCAACACCAAGAAGAACACGAGATAGCAAAGCCAGATTTACTGGACACATAACAACAGATAGAAAAATAAAACGATTGAGCTTACAGGCCCGTGCGACTTGCGGAACACGCAGACATCTGTAGTCCGCGTGGCCCCCATGGCTGGCAATAACGGCCGCTACACGCCACGGCATCGAACGAAAGAGGCTCTGGATGTGGGCTTGGGGTATGTCGACCCAGGCTGCTTCCACACGTTGCCACAGTTCATCAGGCGTAGCCGCGGATGGTGCTTGCCGGGCCACTCGGTTGCCGATCAGCGACCAGACGTGTTCAATGGGCAACATATCGGGAGAACAGGCGGGCCACGGCAGCAGTGACACCTGGTGGGCCGTGAAGAATTGTTACACGTTGCGTGCCATGTGCGGGCGCGCATTGTCCTGTTGAAACGTGGCCGCTGGCAGGTCCTGCAGGTAAGGGAGGACTACAGGCTCCTAAACGTCGGAGATGTAGCGGTGGCTGTTGAGTGCACCGGCGATGCGTACCAGAGGGGTGCGGGTGTCATATCCAATTGCGCCCCAAACCATAACGCCAGGCGCCTGACCGGTATGGCGACGCATAATGCAGGCGTCATACAGTCTCTTGCCGCGGTGCCGCCACACGCGGATCCGACCGTCGTGGTGTTGCAGGCAGAAGCGGGATTCGTCAAAGAAGACAATGTCGTGCCATTCCGTAGTCCAGGTGCGGCGTTCAACGTCCCACTGCCGCCGCACTCGCCGGTGGTATAACGTCAATGGTAATCGGAGCAATGGGTGCCGTGCGACAAGTCCCGCTCTTGCAGACGACGTCGAACGGTACGTGCTGATACATGTTGTTGCGCAACACACTCTAATTCCTGCGCTGACGTTCGTGGTGTAACGGTGCTAGCCGTCAATGCCTGCCGCACAACATGCCGGTCCTCTCATTCGGTGTTGTGCCGCGGCTGCGGCTATCGCTCACGTCGGTCCGTCCTTCCTGCACCCACCGAATCCATACTCGCCTCACTGTGACTGGATGTCGTCCCATACGGGCGCCGATGTCTCGGTACGATAAACCGCTGTCGCGATAAGCCACTATTCGTCCTCTGTCGAACTCCGAAATGTGCTGGAATGACTGCCTGTATTCTGCGACGAGGCGTCAGGAAGTTTCCCACGCACAGGTCCGGCAGCACAACACACTTCCACTACTTACACCCCGCCTTCTGTGCACCCTTCTTGTAGTGCTTCTCGGTGGCGTGACGGCCGCACATCATTTGCATATGCCAATCGTTTGCATGTCCTCTCGTAGGTGACGCATGTTGCGAATTTCAGGCCAATTCGATTCTTCCTTCTTTGTGTTGCATTTTGGGTGGCCAGCAGTGTAACTTGGAATACTTAAGATTTTCTAAAATATAACCATAATTATATTAAAAATCAATAACTTTTGCTTTGGTTGTGTTGAAACCAGAAAAAAGATGGCGCGACCAGTACTTTGACGACGTCAGTAGACAAACAAATGTTGGATTGCATAATCATGGTTATGTTTTACAAATATTAAGTATTCCAAATTATAAAATGAAGCTATTTTAATCGATGTTAAAATTTTCCTCCCTGGGAACGCATTAATTGTGAAAAAAATGTGTACATACGTTTTTCCATTGGAAGTATAGGAAGCAAAATTACTTGACGTCCACCTTAAACATATGCTTTAAACAAGAAAAACACTAAAAAAAACCATTAAACTGCTATACACTGTAGCGTTCTTAACTATTTGAAGCGTATGTAGTCCCGAGAACAGTACTTAAGACTTTTTCTTATTATACTCTCTTGAAGTGAAACAAAAGTTGCTCAAATAAAGTTTCAGAAAGTTTTACTTAGTGTTAACTCTTTTATTCCATCATAATCGTATATGGGCTCTATACTTGCATATTCCAAAATATTTGAGGAATTAATCACAATAGTAATAATACTTCAAAATTAATTAACAAAAGTTTGCAAGCAGCATATTCCAAAATACAGGGTAATTCAAAATGATTGCCCCGATTACAAATGACAGTAACATGTTTATAAAGATAAATAGACAGCTGATATATATACAGAAGAAGAATTTTTTTGGAACCTACTGCTGTGTTGTTACGGTGGCATGGGAAAGTGAGAAAGTGACATTGGAATATGCACGTTCGCCAATTTTTGAGCGAAATTCTTTCGAACCGTTGGATTGGTCGTTGTAGACAGGACGACAGGGTTTTCTGCAAGTTGCTCCCCAGGCCTCCGGAACTTTCTCTTTGTGACGTCTTTTTGTGGGGGTACGTCAAAGACCATGTGTATGTGCCATCTTTGCCAAGAACACTGCAAGAGAACTAAAGATGCGCATTCAGCTTGCACTGGCATCACTGACTACGGACATGCTTCATAATGTGTGACGTGAAATGGATTACCGTTTAGATGTTGTGCACGTGACCCAGTGGAGTCACAAAGAGCATTTGTAAGGCATAGAAACAAAATTCCAAACTTCCTCCTTTATTGTGCAATAATGTGATATCTGTGTATCTATGTTCAAAAATCAGGTATTGTCATTTGTAATCGGGGCAACCATTTTGAATTACCCTGTACTTGAGCAACCAATCGCAATAGTAGTAATACTTCAAAACTAGATTAACTCCAAATGCTAACTATATAACAACATCACTCTAATACGCAACCTTCAAACAGATACAGTTTCAGGTAACGCAGCTTTCACGATTATAACATCACACCACACATTTGGCTGATGCTTCAACATTATACAGGGTGCATAGGAAAGTCCCTTTAGCCTGAAATAACTTGCGAACGGAGAGAGGTACAGTTATGCAAGTGAGATAACGGTATAGTAAAGCGACTACGCACAATCGAATGCAACCAATAGCAGCGCCTCTAGTGGCGAAATGCGGAAGTTAGCCATTGCAAATCGAAAACGAAAAGAGATAGAGCAAAATTTCCAATTACAAAGTTGTAGAGCATCAATTAATTAGTACAAAACGACGGTTTAGAAATTGTCACCTGAATACCCTAAAATGTCCGAAATTGATGTGCGACCTTTTGTGTGAACGTTTGAAGGGAACAGGCATAGGTATGAGCAAATACACACTAAGCGGTTCTTCCAAACACCGCACCACACGTTAATGGACCAACGCACTGGATGTCTGGTGGATCGTCCCCAAGAGGAATTTTCCATCGCCCAGTAGTGGGCGTGGTGTCGGTTTAGTAATCCGGTGCGGTGGAACACCGCCGCGTCAGATCAAAGAATGTTGGATAAAAAGTCTGAGTCACCTTCAACATTAATCAACGCCCAGTTGCACCAATCAAATCGACGCTCATTGTCCAGTAGTAAAAGTTCTTGCTGCGGAGAGACACGATAGGGATGTGCACCTTAAACATTCGGTATCACTCGACTGTAAAGCCTGAAGCTTCTCTAATGCATTTCTCGTCTGTTTTTCGACGGATCTCCATAAAAGTGGTATCAATACAATCTTCAGTTCAGAGGAAAGAAGGTTCATACAAAAAAAAAAAATTAGATAGACAACGGATTTACCTTTTTTAAGCACCTCAAAGTAACCTCACTCGCTTCGGCAGCGAACGCGAGGCCCCACGTTAAGCCTAACCGTCTGCTATCGTTAAGTTACTTTCACGGCAAAGCTTTCTTAAGCAGACGCTTCTATGGAAAAAAGAGACGACACTTCCTGTGACGTAGGGACTCCGAGGCTGGCGATTAGGCAGGGCCAGCTAGAGTCTAGTTTGGCCCTGGATTAGGTTGAAAAATTAAGATACATGTACTTGGAGTGCCACTTTTCCGAAATAAGAAATCAACGTTGCCAAAGTTTTGTACTAGTTTTGTACACCCAAAAGAAAATTTTGTACACCACCGGAAGTGGTGCTTTTCGGCTCTCTAAAAGTGGCACTCCACGTACATGCTGGAGTGCCACTTTTTCAAAACCGAAAATAAATACTGCCAAAGTTTTGTACTAGTTTTGTACAGTTTTGTACACCCAAAAGAAAATTTTGTACACCACCGGAAGTAGTACTTTTCGGCTCTCTAAAAGTGGCACTCCAAGTACATGCTGAGTGCCACTTTTTCAAAATCGAAAATAACAACTGCCAAAGTTTTGTACTAGTTTTGTACAGTTTTGTTTTCCCAAAAGAAAATTTTGTACACCACCGGAAGTGGTACTTTTCGGCTCTCTAAAAGTGGCACACCAAGTACATGCTGAGTGCCACTTTTTTAAAATCGAAAATAGCAACTGCCAAAGTTTTGTACTAGTTTTGTACAGTTTTGTACACCCAAAAGAAAATTTTGTACACCACTGGAAGTGGTACTTTTCGGTTCTCTAAAAGTGGCACTCCAAGTACATGCTGGAGTGCCACTTTTTCAAAATCGAAAATAAATACTGCCAAAGTTTTGTACTAGTTTTGTACACCCAAAAGAAAATTTTGTACACCACCGGAAGTGGTACTTTTCGGCTCTCTAAAAATGGCACTCCAAGTACATGCTGAGTGCCACTTTTTTAAAATCGAAAATAAATACTGCCAAAGTTTTGTACAAGTTTTGTAAAGTTTTGTACATCCAAAAGAAAATTTTGTACACCACCGGAAGTGGTACTTTTCGGCTCTCTCCAACCAAGTACATGCTGGAGTGCCACTATTTCAAAATCGAAAATAAATACTGCCAAAGTTTTGTACTAGTTTTGTACAGTTTTGTACACCCAAAAGAAAATTTTGTACACCACCGGAAGTGGTACTTTTCGGCTCTCTAAAAATGGCACTTCAAGTACATGCTGGAGGGCCACTTTTTCAAAATCGAAAATAAATACTGCCAAAGTTTTGTACTAGTTTTGTACAGTTTTGTACACCCAAAAGAAAATTTTGTACACCACCGGAAGTGGTACCTTTTGGCTCTCTCCAAACAAGTACATGCTGGAGTGCCATTTTTTCAAAATCGAAAATAAATGCTGCCAAAGTTTTGTACTAGTTTTGTACAGTTTTGTACATCCAAAAGAAAATTTTGTACACCACCGGAAGTGGTTCTTTTCGGCTCTCTAAAAGTGGCACTCCAAGTACATGCTGGAGTGCCACTTTTCAAAATCGAAAATAAATACTGCCACAGTTTTGTACTAGTTTTGTACACCCAAAAGAAAATTTTGTACACCACCGGAAGTGGTACTTTTCGGCTCTCTAAAAGTGGCACTCCAAGTACACGCTGGAATGCCACTTTTTCAAAATCGAAAATAACAACTGCCAAAATTTTGTACTAGTTATGTACAGTTTTGTACATCCAAAAGGAAATTGTGTACACTCCCGGAAGTAGTACTTTTCAGCTCTCTAAAGGTGGCACTCCAAGTACATGTATTACCATGACCCCGGTTGTACGGTGGTCGCGGAATACTTATTACTCGTCTAATTGGATAAACAGTGAGGTTGCGTTCCCATGAATGTAAAGAACCCAATCTCAAAGTTTACGGACGTCGCGTTGTGTTTCATATGAGCTCGTTACGAGGTATTCGTAAAAAACCCATATGCCGCAAATTGTAAATTTAGAGGAATATACACTGCCTATAAAGTTAGCTACACCAGGTTAGCTAATTAACAATGTTTATTAATAGAAAAAAGTATATGATACATGCACTCCAGACATCATGAAAGATACCAGTACCAGAGTTCCCCCAGTCCTTCCAGCAGAAGTTGCACATGCAATCAAGAACATGAAGCGGGGAAAAGCTCCAGGAGAAGATGGAATTACTGTAGACATCATACAAGAAGCAAGTGGAGAAATCGAAACAGTACTCGCCCAAATTTTCACTCGATGCCTTAATGAAGGGAAGATTCCTGAGGATTGGAACACCGCTACAATGATCCTGCTACATAAGAAAGGTGACATTGAGGATCTCGGAAACTACAGACCTATCAGCCTCCTATCAGTGGTTTATAAAATCTTCACTAAAGTTCTTTCACACCGTTTGAAGGTAACACTGGACATGGCTCAACTGAGAGAACAAGCTGGATTCAGGAGTGGCTACAGCACAATAGATCATATCCACGTGCTGAGAGAACTAATTGAAAGAGCGAGGGAATATGAACTTCCATTGTGCATGGCTTTTATCGATTATGAAAAAGCCTTTGATTCGGTGAAACCATCAGCAGTTACAATGGCTCTGAAAACCTGCGGTATTGAAGATGCATACATTAATATTATTAATAACATCTATGAAAATGCAAGTGCGAAGATTCGGCTGTTTGAAAATACAACACACATAAAAATTGGAAAGGGAGTGAGACAAGGTGACACCATATCTCCGAAGCTCTTTTAATGCCACATTGGAGGGTGTTTTTCAGTCGCTGAGCTGGGAAAACAAGGGGATAAAGATTAATGGAGATTATCTAACCCACCTTCGTTTTGCTGATGACGTAGTCATTTTTGCAACTACCCCATCAGAGCTGCAGAGTATGATCCAGGAACTTGCTGACAAGAGTAAAGAAGTGGGATTAAAAATGAACTTTCAGAAGACAAAAGTGATGTTCAATACTTTTACAAGAAATGAAGATTTATCGATTGATGGAGAAAAGCTGGAGATAACAGACACGTACGTTTATCTTGGACAGCAGATATCAAGTGAGGGTCACATTGATGAAGAAATTAATCGGCGTACAAAACTTGCCTGGAGAGTTTTTGGAAGAAACAGCATAATTTTCAAGAGCAATATGCCATTATGTCTTAAAAGAAAAGTGTTTGATCAATGCATCATTCCAGTGCTTACGTATGGTGCAGAGACGTGGACCTTAACTAAAAGAGACATACAAAGGCTGCAGACAACTCAAAGAAGCATGGAGAAGTGCATACTTGGTGTAACCAGGAGAGATAAGAAGAGGAACTCGTGGATCCGAAAAATGACAAGAGTGGAAGACATCATGATCAGAGTTAAATCCCTGAAATGGCAATGGGCTGGACATACTGCCAGAAGGACAGATCATCGATGGACAGCCGAAATTTTAGATTGGATTCCAAGGGACAGGAAAAGACCCAGAAGAAGACCACATGGGAGATGGGTGGATGAAATTCGAAAGTATGCAGGGGTGACATGGAGGAGACTGGCACAAGACAGACCGTTGTGGAGGAAACTTGGGGAGACCTTCGTCCAGCAGTGGATTGATAATGGTTGACAATGATGATGATGATGACATCCTTTAGGTGGAGGCCAAAATAAAAGTTACGTTAAATTAAAAGATATTGGAATTAGCCATGTTTACTGATCAACTGCTGCATACGCCTGTCACACCCTTGAGCTTAACTTTAAATTAACTCCCTCAATCTCTTCCGAGGAGGCATAGCGACCATGCATATGTATATATCTAGTTAACATGGGAACTGGAGTTGGGGAAAATAACGTCATCTTACCTACCTGTCGTTGGTGTGGTCGCTCGTTGAAGCCCCACGCTGGTAGATGAAAAACTTGCGTGGATGTTGACCGCGTGGTTGGTTCGCTGTATATCTTGGTTGCCGCGCTGGGACCGCGTACTATGTCCGTTTCCTAACTAAGCCTCAGCCGTCTCATCCTCGACTATCTCTGAAAATTGTACTTCGACTATCATCTCTAGCTAACCATCTCTATTTTTTCCATATGATCACCCCGTCTTCTCTCGTGTCTGTGTATATATTTCCGTCCCTTTAATTTTCCACGCGATAGGGGCGTGCCTACAACTTTCTACGTACTCTTCGCCTGGGGTCCGGATTGGTCAGCTGATCTGACCAGTGCTCGGGCTTAGTGGCTATTGGTTGGACCTCTGGTCCAGTTGGCTACCTTTTCGCGACAGCTGGCCTGTTCTCCAGGTGGTACTTTTTGTGAATTGCATAGGCCTATTTTACGCTCAGATGAATAGCGAGGAATTTAAAGGGCCTTTCCGCTGCCCGAGTTACGACTTTTCTGTGACACCGCGATGTACTTTACGACTTTCGCTGGTGACTCTCTCATCAAGGAGATGGTGGTAAACCGCAACTCGCCTATTCATCTGACCGCGTTCCGGATTCTTGCCTGTGCCTTCTGAAATACCGGGATGTATTGTCCCACCAGCAACGCTAGCACTGGGGACATTTCTTAAATTTTGCGAATGCCATGGTTTTCCTCACACGAGTGAAAAGAAGGTGAATTCCTTTGGTCATTCATCACGGGTGTCCGGCAAACCGATTTGACCACCTGGGTTTTCTGCTTCCGTGGGGAAAAGGGGGTTTATGAGACAGGAAGGGAGCAAAGGAAAAATAATTTAAATTAAGTAAAAAAAAAATAATTTCGGTAAATTACTCCTGGTCTTTAAATTTTAATTAGGCCGTAAACAATGTGACCCGAACTACGAAGTAGTTCCGCGGCAACACATGCTGAGTGCCACTTTTTTAAAATCGAAAATAAATACTGCCAAAGTTTTGTACTAGTTTTGTACAGTTTTGTACACCCAAAAGAAAATTTTGTACACCACTGGAAGTGGTGCTTTTTGACTCTCTTTTGTGGCCCTCGAGCATGTACTTGGAGTGCCACTTTTCCAAAAACGATAAAAAACACTGCCAGAGTGTTGCCCTAGTTTTGTACACCCAAAAGAAAATTTTGTACACCACCGGAAGTAGTATTTTTCGGCTCTCTAAAAGTGGCACTCAAGTACATGCTGAGTGCCACTTTCTCAAAATCGAAAATAACTACTGCCAAAGTTTTGTACTAGTTTTGTACACCCAAAAGAAAATTTTGTACACCACCGGAAGTGGTACTTTTCGGCTCTTTAAAAGTGGCACTCCAACTACATGCTGGAGTGCCACTTTTTCAAAATGGAAAATAAATACTGCCAAAGTTTTGTACTAGTTTTGTACAGTTTTGTACACTCAAAAGAAAATTTTGTACACCACCGGAAGTGGTACTTTTCGGCTCTCTAAAAGTGGCACTCCAAGTACATGCTAGAGTGCCACTTTTTCAAAATCGAAAATAACCACTGCCAAAGTTTTTTACTAGTTTTGTACAGTTTTGTACACCCAAAAGAAAATTTTGTACACCACCGGAAGTGGTACTTTTCGGCTCTCTGAAAGTGGCATTCCAAGTACATGCTGGAGTGCCACTTTTTTAAAATGGAAAATAAATACTGCCAAAGTTTTGTACTAGTTTTTACAGTTTTGTACACCCAAAAGAAAATTTTGTACACCACCGGAAGTGGTACTTTTTGGCTCTCTAAAAGTGGCTCTCCAAGTACATGCTAGAGTGCCACTTTTTCAAAATCGAAAATAACCACTGCCAAAGTTTTTTACTAGTTTTGTACAGTTCTGTACACCCAAAAAAAAATTTTGTACACCACCGGAAGTGGTACTTTTCGGCTCTCTAAAAGTGGCACTCCAAGTACATGCTGGAGTGCCACTTTTTTAAAATGGAAAATAAATACTGCCAAAGTTTTGTACTAGTTTTGTACACCCAAAAGAAAATTTTGTACACCACCGGATGTGGTACTTTTCGGCTCTCTAAAAGTGGCACTCCAAGTACATGCTGGAGTGCAACTTTTTCAAAATCGAAAATAAATACTGCCAAAGTTTTGTACTAGTTTTGTACAGTTTTGTACACCCAAAAGAAAATTTTGTACACCACCGGAAGTAGTACTTTTCAGCTCTCTAAAAGTGGCACTCCAAGTATATGCTGAGTGCCACTTTTTCAAAATCAAAAATAACAACTGCCAAAGTTTTGTACTAGTTTTGTACAGTTTTGTACACCCAAAATAAAATTTTGTACACCACCGGAAGTGGTGCTTTTTGACTCTCTTTTGTGGCCCTCGAGCATGTACTTGGAGTGCCACTTTTCCAAAAACGAAAATAAACACTACCAGACTGTTGTCCTAATTTTGTACAGTTTTGTGCACCCCAAAATCAATTTTGTACACCACCGGAAGTGGTACTTTTAGACTCTCCTTTGTGGCCCCCGAGCATGTACTTGGAGTGCCACTTTTCCCAAAACGATAAAAAACACTGCCAGAGTGTTGTCCTAGTTTTGTACAGTTTTGTACACCCAAAAGAAAATTTTGTACACCACCGGAAGTAGTATTTTTCGGCTCTCTAAAACTGGCACTCAAGTACATGCTGAGTGCCACTTTCTCAAAATGGAAAATAAATACTGCCAAGGTTTTGTACTAGTTTTGTTCAGTTTTGTACACCCAAAAGAAAATTTTGTACACCACCGGAAGTGGTACTTTTCGGCTCTCTAAAAGTGGCACTCCAAGTACATGCTGGAGTGCCGATTTTTCAAAATGGAAAATAAATACTGCCAAGGTTTTGTACTAGTTTTGTTCAGTTTTGTACACCCAAAAGAAAATTTTGTACACCACCGGAAGTGGTACTTTTCGGCTCTCTAAAAGTGGCACTCCAAGTGCATGGCTAGAGTGCCACTTTTTCAAAATCGAAAATAACCACTGACAAAGTTTTTTACTGGTTTTGTACAGTTTTGTACACCCAAAAGGAAATTTTGTACACCACCGGAAGTGGTACTTTTCGGCTCTCTAAAAGTGGCACTCCAAGTACATGCTGGAGTGCCACTTTTTCAAAATCGAAAATAACCACTGCCAAAGTTTTTTACTAGTTTTGTACGCCCAAAAGAAAATTTTGTACACCACCGGAAGTGGTACTTTTCTGTTCTTCTAAAAGTGGCACTCCAAGTACATGTTGGAGTGCCACTTTTTCAAAATGGAAAATAAATACTGCCAAAGTTTTGTACTAGTTTTGTACACCCAAAAGAAAATTTTGTACACCACCTAAAGTGGTACTTTTCGGCTCTCTAAAAGTGGCACTCCAAGTACATGCTGGAGTGCAACTTTTTCAAAATCGAAAATAAATACTGCCAAAGTTTTGTACTAGTTTTGTACAGTTTTGTACACCCAAAAGAAAATTTTGTACACCACCGGAAGTAGTACTTTTCAGCTCTCTAAAGGTGTCACTCCAAGTATATGCTGAGTGCCACTTTTTCAAAATCAAAAATAACAACTGCCAAAGTTTTGTACTAGTTTTGTACAGTTTTGTACACCCAAAAGAAAATTTTGTACACCACCGGAAGTGGTACTTTTCGACTCTCCTTTGTGGCTCTCGAGCATGTACTTGGAGTGCCACTTTTCCCAAAACGATAAAAAACACTGCCAGAGTGTTGTCCTAGTTTTGTACATTTTTGTACACCCAAAAGAAAATTTTGTACACCACAGAAAGTGGTACTTTTTGACTCTCCCTTGTGGCCCTTGAGCATGTACTTGGAGTGCCACTTTTCCAGAACCGAAAATATACACTACCAGAGTACTGTCCTAGTGTTGTATAATTTGGAACACCCAAAAGAAAATTTTGTACATTACAGAAAGTGGTTTTTGTTGGCTCACCAGCACGTACTCAGAGTTCCACTTTTTTTAAAATCGAAAATAAGCATTGCCACGGTGTGTGCATCCTAAAGAAAATTTGTACTCTACCGGAAGAGGTTCTTTTCACCTTTCCTTAGTGGCTCTCCGGCATGCGCTATTGTACTGTCCTTTTTCTAAAATCAAAAATGAACACTGCCAGTGTGTTGTACGAGTTTTGTACGGTTTTGTACACCACCGAAAGGGAACCAGTCACTTACTACGCCGAAGCAAACTAGCTTTTGTTTTCCTGGAAAGCCATCGTAGAAAAGTTTCTCCAAAAATGAAAATAGACACCACTAACATTCTTTATTATGTTCTACCGTAAAATTTAAAATTATTTTCCTGAACAGAACAGTAGTAGAATTTTCCTACTTGGTGTACCGCTAAACATGTACTTGCAGTCCAAAATACAAAAGGTCGTCGTATTTTATGTTTTTTCAGCTCGAAAATGTTTTTTGTATTTTACCGGATGTGGTACTTTTCTTCCGTCTTAGTTCAGTACCAGACATACATTTCTTGTACCTTTCCACAAATCCGAAATATTCACACACGTTTTCTACTAGTTTTGTAAGTGCGAGAAACGTGCTCTATTTTGAAATGTAAGAAATCATTTTATAAGATTCCTCAATGGTAAAATTTGACCATCTCGGAGCGTATTAGGCAGATTATAGTTCTTAATTTCCAATTTTTGTCTTAATAAAGTTATTTGCACCTGACTTTTTTTTTTTTTTTTTTTTAATTACAGATTTGTACATTTTGGGATTGTATAACGCTATCCTCAGTTGTGGATACCTGCATGACTGCATTAACAAATAACTTGTAGAATTTTTGATTTTCGAAGCAGTAGTTTAAATGGTTAACTAATTTGATTAATATTCCTAGTTTGTTGCATATAAAACACACTTTTGTAATAACCCAGAAGCCGAACGGACAAGTTGAAAGAATCACCAAAAGAATTTATGTTTAAAATCTCCTTTCCCTTAATTTTCCACTCAATGAAAGTTCGTAGGTCATCTATATAAAAAATTGTCACATTGTGATTCATCATTTGACACAAAATAGCTCTTAGATCAACAATAGAAACAATACGCATTCGTTTAAATCTCTTTCTTTATATCAGTTCCCCACAATTACTTGCAATCTTTCTCCCTCTACACCACTCCCCTCATTATTTACAATCAAGGTTGTCTCTATAAATTCTGCTGTGACTCACTGTCAGTGTCGCTAAAATGTACAAGCTGTTTAGAGAAGTAACGAACTCTTCAGTGGGAAAATGTTTAGTTTAGAAGCAACTCGAAGGAGGGTTAAGTTTGTCACGTAGTTATTTTGTCAACTACATTTTGTCATGTAGTTATTTTGTCAACTACATTTTGTCATGTAGTTTATACGTCACAGACTGAAATTCAAACAATCTGAATTTCTTCGCAATGTTTTTTTCAATCTAGTGGTTTTCAGTTTAAACAAAATTTTTAAATTTAAGCATTGCTTTGTAGAAATAAAAAGATATTCAGTGAAACTTCGGCTATGCGTATTCCAGTTATATTTTTTGACATTTATACGTAATTCTGCATTAGTCCCGATATTTTACTGTAGTTTCTAAGCTTTCCAATTCGATAATAGCTAATTAATTCATTTATACGCTTTTTTCGATGTACATAAATTTTGTAATTTCAGATTATCACAAACTCACAGTTCTTTGATTCGTTTCATTGTCAACCATTATCAATCCACTGCTGGACAAAGGTCTCCCCAAGTTTCCTCCACAACGGTCTGTCTTGTGCCAGTCTCCTCCATGTCACTCCCGCATACTTTCGAATTTCATCCACCCATCTTCCATGTGGTCTTCTTCTGGGTCTTTTCCTGTCCCTTGGAATCCAATCTAAAATTTCGGCTGTCCATCGATGGTCTGTTCTTCTGGCAGTATGTCCAGCCCATTGCCATTTCAGGAATTTAACTCTGATCATGATGTCTTCCACTCTTGTCATTTTTCGGATCCACGTGTTCCCCTTCTTATCTCTCCTGGTTACACCAAGCATGCACCTCTCCATGCTACTTTGAGTTGTCTGCAGCCTTTGTATGTCTCTTTTAGCTAAGGTCCACGTCTCTGCACCATACGTAAGCACTGGAAGGATGCATTGATCAAACACTTTTCTTTTAAGACATAATGGCATATTGCTCTTGAAAATTATGCTGTTTCTTCCAAAAGCTCTCCAGGCAAGTTTTGTACGCCGATGAATTTCTTCACCAATGTGACCCTCACTTGATATCTGCTGTCCAAGATACACGTACGTGTCTGTTATCTCCAGCTTTTCTCCATCAATCGATAAATCTTCATTTCTTGTAAAAGCATTAAACATCACTTTTGTCTTCTGAAAGTTCATTTTTAATTCCACTTCTTTACTCTTGTCAGCAAGTTCCTGGATCATACTCTGTAGCTCTGATGGGGTAGTTGCAAAAATGACTATGTCATCAGCAAAACGAAGGTGGGTTAGATAATCTCCATTAATCTTTATCCCTTTGTTTTCCCAGTTCAGTGATTGAAAGACATTTTCCAATGTGGCATTAAAGAGCTTCGGAGATATGGTGTCACCTTGTCTCACTCTTTTTCCAATTTTTATGTGTGTTGTATTTTCAAACAGCCGAATCTTTGCACTTGCATTTTCATAGATGTTACTAATAATATTAATGTATGCATCTTCAATACCGCAGGATTTCAGAGCCATTGCAACTGCTGATGGTTTCACCGAATCAAAGGCTTTTTCATAATCGATAAAAGCCATGCACAATGGAAGATCATATTCCCTCGCTCTTTCAATTAGTTCTCTTAGTACGTGGATATGATCTATTGTGCTGTAGCCACTCCTGAATCCAGCTTGTTCTCTCGGTTGAGCCATGTCCAGTGTCACCTTCAAGCGGTGTTAAAGAACTTTAGTGAAGATTTTATAAACCACTGATAGGAGGCTGATAGGTCTGTAGTTCCTGAGATCCTCAATGTCACCTTTTTTATGTAACAAGATCATTGTAGCGTTGTTTCAATTTTCAGGAATTTTCCCTTCATTAAGGCATCGAGTGAAAATTTGGGCGAGTACTGTTTCGATTTCTCCACTTGCTTCTTGTATGATGTCTACAGTAATTCCATCTTCTCCTGGAGCTTTCCCCCGCTTCATGTTCTTGATTGCATGTGCAACTTCTGCTGGAAGGACTGGAAGAACTCTGGTACTGGTACCTTTCATGGTGTCTGGAGTACATGTATCATCCCTTTCATATAATTTGGAGTAGAAATCTTTCACTCTTGTCAAAATTTCGCCTCTATTTCTTGTTACAGAACCATCTTCTTTTCTCAGTGCCATAATCTGTTTTTTTCCCTTACTGAGATGTCCCTTTGCTATCTTTAGGCTTTGGTTGTTTTCAATTGCCTTCCTTTCTAGTTCACAGTTGAATTTCCTTACGTCTTCAGTGATACTTTTTCGTACTGTCTTGCATAGCTCTATATATTCCACTTTGGAAGTCCCATCTTCTTTAGTTGTCCTCATCTCTCTTCTTTTTGCATCAACATTTTGGTTTTTCCTGATAATTTGTTCACATACAATTTGTTCTTAGACCCAGCTAATTTTGTTGCTGTTTCCATAAGAGCTTTGGTTACTTTTCTGTTTACTTCAGAAATATCCACTTCTTCCGATGTTAGGCCTTCTAAAGCAGAGAATCTGTTCTTCAGTTCCAATTTGAAGGTATTATGGTGTTTTGTAAGGTTGGTTATGTCAGTACATTTTGTTTGTATTATGAGCTTGCTACGTTCGAGTTTATTGTTGAGGTGCATCTTACATCTCGCCAATCTATGGTCACTGCCTGTGTTGAACTTGTTTAGCACACTGCAGTCTTCTATGACGAATTTTTTGTTACACATAATAAAATCAATTTCACTTGTCGTCCCATTTGGATGTCTCCATGTCCATTTCCTGTGTGGCTTTTTCTTGAAAAAGGAGTTCAAGATGAAAAACCTTTCTGCCTCTGCAAACTCAACGAGAGTATTTCCACGCTGGTTTCTGTTGCCGTGACCGAATTTACCTACTGAAGTTTCATTCTGTTGCCGTTGCCCTATTTTTGCATTGAAATCTCCCATAATTATCTTCAAGTGCTGCTTACCTTAATTATTTAGATCACGAATTTCCTCATAAAATTCTTCAATTTCTTCTTCAGCATGACTTGTGGTGGGTGCATAAGTTTGAATAATCTGAGCCTGGTATCTTCTCGAGAGTTGGATAACGAGTCGTGCAGCTCTGTCAGAGGAACTTTTAACTTCTACAACTTTATCCTTCAGTTTCTTGTTTATTATAAATCCAACACCATTAGTTCTGCCAGTATCTGTCCCACGATAGTAGAAGAGATGTCCACTTTTCAGTTCAATGAGATCTTCTCCTTTTCTCCTTACCTCACTTAGCCCAACGATGTCCCACTTGATCCTTTGTAGTTCTTCTTCCAATTCAAGAAGCCTTGAATCAGAAGATAGGGAGCGTCCGTTATACGTAGCCAAGGTCAGCATCAGATGGCAGCCTAGTCCGGTCCTCCGGGGATTCTTAGCACTCTCTGCCTTCATGTCGCACTGGCCGCTGCCTTGGCCAGGTACATTCCAGCTGCCGGAGACTGAGGGCCAAGATTTAAGTTGTGGAGTCATTTTGGAGGGTTTGGCCATAACTCACCACGTTTACGTATACGTAAGTTATATCACAAGTTTGAGAGAATCGAAACAGCGTTACTGAGATGCAGCCAAAGTTGAACTTTCATCCCATCAGAGAAGGGTATGCTGTTTACTTTTGGTCAGCGTTGTTGTGTTCCTTGTTGGTGCAAAGTTGAACCTTGATCTCATCAGAGAAAGATATGTTGTTTAGTTTCGGTTTGGATGAAACATTTATTTCGCAATCTTTGCTCTGAATAAAACGTGCACTTAAGCAAGCTACAACTTTTGGCATGGTGCGGACGTTTTTTTGTTGTAGTTCAGCCATGAAATAGATGATGCAAAACTTAATAACGTTCACAGTTATGTTTTTTCTCTGACTTTGACAAATTTTAAACAAGCAAAGATTAGAGAATATTTTACTCAATACTATTGAGAAATCAACTTGTAAACAATTTGCTTTGAAAAGAGTGATGCTAATCAAATTTTAAACAAGCAAGATGACAAATTGTTGACAAATTTTAAACAAGCAAAGATTAGAGAATATTTTACTCAATACTATTGAGATATCAACTTGTAAACAATTTGCTTTGAAAAGAGTGATGCTAATAAAGAAGGAGTAATAGGGGTATGGATATAAAATAAAATAACATTCGGATTTACTGCAAAGTTTTTAAAAAGTAAAGATTTTTTTTTTCATGTACTGAATATGCAAAATTGTACAAAATCATTTTGTTATGTAGTTTATAAAATAATTGGCCAAACTTTGGGAACTTGTTTTACCGCCATTTTGGTGATAAAAAAATCATATCAAGGGCCTGAAACTTTTTCCCGCAGCGATATCCCCCATGAGCATGGGCGTCCGCTGCAACTTTTCCGGGTGTGGAGGCAAACCGGTATACTCCCACTATCACAATTATCGCTTAATTTTTTTTTCACATGTAGAGGATTTTAGGAAGGGAGTGTCTGACCCCAGGTCTTAAACAACCCTTAGAAATAGGAAGCTGGGGGATTTGGGCAAGAGTGCCCGATAGGAAAGTGCCATGGAAGGGAGGAAGACGCCCTTATTTATTACCTGGGAAGGGAGGTACCCGGGGCCCGACGGCTTAACGTGCCCATCCGACGCACGGCGGATATTTGGTGGATCGAACCTGAGGTCCTTTACGCGGCAGTCACGAACGTTGCCCACTGGGCTACCCGCGGGCAACGTTCGTGACTGCCGCGGAAAGGACCTCAGGTACCCCTGCTTCTTTATATGGCATAGTGGGGGTTGGGTCAGGCGAGTGCAACGAGTCCCTAAAGCTAGGGGGTGGGTTCGGAACACTGTTACCCCCCCCGAAAAGTTTGGGAACTTGGGCACATCTTTCTTTCTTTCTATAGTCAATATTTAGTATTGTGAATAACGGACAATAATAATAATTATGTCATTTACCAATTACTGGCCACTGATTATTCATATCTGAGTCAAAAGTTTAACCTTACTGTAGGCTTCTTGCTAAATTTAATAATCAACTTAATACAGTCTTTTTGTATGGAAACATTAACTTGGGATTACATAAAACAATTGCACCGCTCCATCGTCCTTTATTGAGAATGAGTATACCCCCCCCCCCTTTTTTTTTTTTTTTGATAGACATAGATCTGTTTATTTTTATACCCCCTTCAATTTTCTGTTTCTTGCACTTTAGAAGAGATACTATGAAATAAAAACTGCAAACGTCTTGGGTTTGTCCAAATCTATCAATCACATATTGAATGAGTTCTTGTTTGTTCTCAAAAACCTTTTCTTGATGAATACTCATCATGCACAGTCCAGATAAACGTCCATCTGCCATTTTTGACCTTAACCAGGTTTTTAACCGTTCTCATAGTGCTGAAGGACCTCTCCACTGGGCAGGTTGTTACTGGTAATGTTTGAGCAATAAGAATAGCCTGTCGAACAGAAGGAAACAGATCAGTGTGTTTGAGCAAGCCTAAAGTTCGTCTCCACATCCATCATCTTGTTTCTTCCTTCCTGATAACATTTCAAACTGTTATGGATAGGTTTTGCTCATGTGTGTAATTAATAGTTAAATTTAACAAATGTTTAAATTAAGGTAAATATTGACTTTAGGTGAAAATTAAAATTTGGGAGACGGGTGGATGCATTTCGAAACAAAAAGTAAATTCAATCAATTAAGGCCATGATAAATGAAAATAAAATGCAATGCAACACTGATATTAGGACATTCCAAAAGTTATTATTGAAAGTTTGCGTTGTTTGAATTTACGATGAGTTGTGACACGTGCAAATGTAAAATCAGTAATTATTGTTTATATGTGTACCAAATTTGCGAACACTAAAAAATGGATGGTATACAATGTACACCTGTAATAACTTTTGGAGGCGGTGATGATCAATTTTAGTGGTTAGGACAAAATGTATTAATTAAATAAAAACAAAATTACAGAGACGTCTCGTACCTTAGGCAAGCTAAGGTGGATGAGCATGTGACCCTGAGAGGAAATTCAACTGAGTCACCTAATTCTTCACTGCGCAAGGTTTGGGTTTTTGAAAGGCCACTTGCCTGCATTTATTGTACAAACTTAACCACAATAACAAAAAACACAACAAAATGTTTTAAGGAGTCGGCGACTCACCAAGGCAACACAATGTCTGAAAAATTTTGCTGCTACATTTTAGCAGTTCTTCAAAATTGCTAACTTTGGCCCCTGGCCTAAAGAAACATTCAGATGACACCTTTAGATTAATCGCTTCACAAGAAACATAACTTCATCCACAAATAAAAATAGAATGTTTACCAAATAAGTGTGAGATTTTACTTTACAAAGTGATATTGCTTAACAAGAAGTTACACCCAAATTTTAGATTACCATAGCAGGCCTAATGCAGCACATATTTGAAATTCACAAATTATATAACACTCTTTAGCTTGTATCATATGTTGCTGAAGTGAAGTGTCTCCTCGCGTCTCCCCTCAGTGTTATAATATAGGAATATGTACTATAGTTTTGATTAGCCTCTTTCAAACAACCCCGTCCAACCAGTTTTCTTAGCACATGCTAATTTGAGACATTACAACCACTGACCAAAATTCACAAATAAAAGTTATATTAAAAAATGGTTCTACACTCCCCAGGAATATTTGCCTTACAATTAAATATACTCAACATTCTATCATTACTTGATACAAAATCACTCTAAACACTCTACTAAACATACTGCACCAAATACCTTACTCAATTATCTCAAAAATTATCATTACACCACAATGCTGACAAATAAACTTAAAATTTACACCATCATCTGGAAAAATCAAAATTCTTCACTAACACCAACTTGCTCTGAGTACTCAATATCCCTACCATGTAAATAAAAGGCAAACACTAACTCTCAACACTCCTGGACTTAAATTCATACTTATCTGCACTCCTACTGTCCATCACAATTTAAAATTACACAACTAATTCTGGCAAGCAATTTATAAACAAATTACTTCAAATTCTCAAAATTACACCATGCAAGCTTTTACTAATTTTAACAATCCATATAATAAACCACTGAGGTAACGGCTAGGCAAAACATCTCAGTTCATCAAACTCACTTTCTTCGAAAACAAAATTTACATCCCGAAGAAAATATCAATCAGGCTAAAGGCGAGAAATTGGGTAGTGAAGCCAATTCAAGCTTATGCAACGAAATGGTAAGTCAATATGTGTGACTCATTACCCTTGTAATTTCTTTCCTCGCTCACTGTCTTTGGGACAACACTCGAACGCATGTAACTTGACAGGGGCTGGTCCTTACTGGCCGACGATTTTACTCGGGGTCGAAGACGAATCCCCCAATTCATCCTCATAAGCACTCTTTCAATACCCGAAGTATGTCCACGTAAGGAAAAACCTCCAGCAAGAGCTCTCTTGACCCCAAATTTTCTTACTCCAGGCACACAGCTCCCAGAAAAAAACTATCTGAAAACTCTCATTATCTCTAGAAAATATCCACATAAATCTCACTTTCCAGAAAACACATCATATCTCTTTTTCCAGAAATCATTATCAACTCTCGAAGCACTCTCTATTTCCAGAAATCAAAACCCTTGCGAAGAAATCTCACTGTACACAAGTAATGAACAGGCCTCACTTTCAGACAACCCTAGTCTGCTTGCATACCCTCCTTGACATCCTCCCCCTTATGCAAATCAAATTCTCAAATCCATTTGCTGATATGGTCTCGAGTCGCAATTACTACAAAATGTTACATATTTTCACCCATTATTTGCCAAACTCAAAAATCACCATAACCTGCCTCTAAGGACAAAAATTTCACTATACATGGCCCTGTATGTTTATAAATACAAATGCAATTTATATATTATTAAATGCTACCAAGCACAAAGAAAGTTAAATTTCCTTAATAAAATTTTACTGGTTCGAGAGGTTGTTCTTCAAAATAGCTGATAACACCATTATGATATTAGATATTCTCTTTACACAACAAAAACAACAACATTACATTCTTTTATAGCTTATCTCAAGAAATAAAAAAATAATGACAGGAGTTCCCCATGCTCACCATTACTTGACCACAAATACAATACCTGACATAAAGATATTGACAACTTTCCCATATCCAGCTAGCCTCGAAAAATCATAGAAATATATGTACGTTTAACATGTACTGCTCCACTGCAAAAACAATTTGAAAGTAACCGCACATAATATTTAAAAAAAATGCCAAGCAAAACTATTTACTTTAGCACAGAATTGCACAAAGTTGAGCTTTCACAAAATACTACTGTCAGAGACAAAAATTTGAGTCCTTCCTGATTTGGGCTCCCGGGAAGAACTTTTTTTTCCTTATGAACTCATACCTGAGAGATTAATAAAATTTTGAACCATTTCCTTATGAACTCATACCTAAGAGACTAATAAAATTTTGAACCAATACGACAACACAGCCACAACCAGAGGCGAACATTTTTTTCTTATGCTCAGCTCGAAGATCAAGTACTTGCTTGGGAGCTTATGTATTAACACAAAAAAGATATGAACTAAAGCATTACCTTTGAGCTAGTGTCCTTTTTAAAACACAAACCCCCAGAGTTCACTGCCCAGGAACAACCAAATTCTCTGCATGCCCCTGTCTTTTCCCTGTTTTTTTTTTTTCTCTATGGACCTTCTGACCTGGAGCGGGTGTATGGGATATCATCCTTATTCCTGCTGACACAGTGTGCTTGACTAAACCCCAGGAAGCTGAACAGCACTTTGGATTTCCCTGCTGGTGATGGTGGACCAGACAAGAGGACCATGATGACGACTCCAGTGATCTCGGATTCAAAACGTACCTCTCGAAGCTGTTTTTCCTTCTCCATGTCTCAGTCGTTCAATTTTATATGATGTGCAGAGCGGCGAAAGCATTCGGGTCGGCAGATCCCCTCAACGTGCAGGTGGGCATGAAAAAACCCTTCGATTTAGGCCCCTGTTGTCATACCTCTCAATACTGCAGTCGTCCACAAGGGATGAATCAGTGGCAGCTAATGGCCCACTTGGAATAAGACGTCTTCTCGTTGAGCTCTCACGAAAAAACTTAAATTCTCCAGAGCTGACACCACCCCCGGAAACACACTCACACATTTTGACCTTTGAACGAAATTCGTAACTTTTTTCACCCTGTTACAGTTGTCTGATCCCCAGCGGACGCCCATGCCCATGAGGTCTGAAAACTTGACGTGGTTTGGGGGCCCCGCTACGAAATCCAGATCATTCTTGTACGGATGAGTGGTAGATTATTTGCATGAAGCAAGTAATACTTTACTGTGTTACCCCCGTGTAAAGTTTTCGTTGCTGGTGGAATTTCTTTTCGCCATCCTTGGAGAACGAGCCAAATCCTCTGGAATTTGTGTTTTGTGTCTGTGATACCCTGTGGTTAGCTGGTCTTCGCACCGCCTTGGATCTACGCAAAAAGGTGTGCGCATTTCGTGAATTGGTCGTCTTCATGATCTAAAGGTAATTATGAATTCATTATCTATACTACTTGCGTAGGGCTGCCTTCTAGAGAGTAAGAGACCAAGCAAGTAGTTATTTTACTATTATCTTCTGCATTTTCCTAAAATTCTACATTTCTTTTCTGCTTGTAAGGGCTGCCTTTAAGTGTACGATACCACATCAAACACTTCCTATTGTATTGTAAAGGGTTGTTATATTATGCGTAAGATACCCAAGCAATAGGAATACCTATTCAGTCTATTCCAGCATGACATGAGGAAAATAAGAGCAGCTACATGTGAAAAAATCAGAAAAAATAAAAGGCCCTTTTCAGGGCTCATTTCATTTGTTTAAAAATGGATACCAATCTTACCAAACATAGCACCAGTTGACCCAACATTCTTTTAACTTTATTTAACATATCCAAATTTAACATTAATTACTCTAAATGATTTTGCAGATCCATTTACAAGAGTGAATAAAAGAAAATATTCTCTGTGTAAAACACTAGTTATTCACACTGTGAAGAACACAACGAACATCTTTACAACCAAATTTTTAAGCACATTTTCCACACAATATCTTAAAACAATACATACACAGCAACATTAGCAAATAAAGTAAAACAACGCTTTCACATTCAATTTCAAAAATCACAATAACATTGTAACCTTACAACTATTCACACATGTGAAGAATACGCTAGTCACTCAGATAACAAATTGAAGTTACTCACACATGTGAAGAATAACATAACAATAATAATCAGCTTACCATTTCTTTCTTCAGCAACTCAATCAAATTATCAACAATTATATCAGTGAAATGATATTACAGATCGTATTACAAGTGTTAATAAAAGAAATTATCCACTGCGTAAAAAACAATTTTTTATACTGTGAATATAAATAAGCAGCATTATGCAGGAACAACAACATGTAAACATTTCAGCAGACAATAACATCACTGCTAAACACCATAAGATTCTATACGAAATAATCAACTTATGTTCAGTAACAAATAATTATACACTAGCGTATATTATACTAATTTTTAATTAACTAAGTTTGCAACTGGTGTTCATGAGCAACAATAGCATTACACCAAACATATTACAGCATTACAATCATACGCAATCATGACATTTCACCAATTACAAGTATGAATAAGAATAAATTATTCACTGTGCAAAAACTAGTTCTTCACACTGTGAATATAAATAAACAGCATAATGCAAGAACAATATGCAAACATTACACTATACAATAACATTACTGTTAACAAACCATAATATACAAACAGTGCAGTATACCAATTAAATTGATTGGCCCTTAAAGGTGTAATGAACCTCCAATAAATAAAAAAATAAGACAAAGACTAAAAATTGAATATATAACCTGACAGCTGAAACATGACTATTTTATAACTAAAGCAAGACCATAATAAATTAATTAATAATATAAATCAATGAAAAAAATAATTACCGATACCCTGGTTGAAACAATAACAACAAAACCTAACTAAATCCTCCGCAAAAGCAAATCAAATGAAATAAAACTACAGAACACTTCACTTTAATCTATGCCACGGGACATTAAATATATTATAATTTAAATGACTTAATAAACATCTTATGAAATGACTCGGTTTGCTTTATTACTGAGCATCATGCCCTTGAGGCGATGCTAATATTCTACCATTGTAATCTTTCCTATGGAACACCAGTTTCTTTCTAATTTTAAAGACGTTTGGACCTACGGCATCACGTCTTTATCGTCTGAGAGGGCTGTGATGAGCGATCGTTCAGGCGACTAAACCTTGTTAAGGGCAAGAAATCTGAAGTCACTGTTTGAACGATAAGGTTGACTCAATGTTTGAACTTTCGATTCTTGTGTATCGATTGGTCTCACAGAGATATACAAGGTGGATGTAATAAATTGCTCAACAGCCGAACGGAGGCTCGTAATGAAGTGGAACCATTGGTATTGATGTAAGTGACAAAAAGCTGATCCTATCAGCTCGACTTCAGCACCCCTAGTGGCGAATTCGCATACTCAGCTCACCGAACTCAGACTATATGATAGAAACAAAATGTCAAATACAAAGTCGGAGACAATCTTTTGCTTGCTACGAATCGGTCAGAAAATGTGGGAGTCAACGGGAAAATTTGCAACGTGAATAAATTTCTACATCATATAGAAGAGCACGTGGAAGGTCCCTTCCTTCAGGGGATTGGCCTTGTACATTTTTTGATGGTCATCATACACCTCCCATTCATTGTTTTGACGTAAGCAATACGCCCTATAGTGACCTACACTGGCAACATTACATCCTACAGTGTAGCTAACTGCCCCTCTCACATAGTATTGCCGCTCACCAAAGGCAAGCATTCGAGGCAGTTGCGCTGGTTCCGTTTTCAGACTTATCACGTTTTCATCATTATTGTCAATTACTTCTACAAAAATGTGATACATTGACTGTTTCACCCGTATCGTTTTAATTCCATTACACAGGGGATGTTTCTTTGAGTTTTCCCAATCAATGCATGCGTCCTCATCTGTGCGATCTATGTCTTCCAACGCTGATCGACAAATACCACTCCGTTCTGCTGTCAAGTTCTTGTTAACCATTTCTGGAATAATACTGAGATTTCCGTTGGTAGTTCCCACTGTCACCACGGCAACAGGAAGAATAACATTCCTCCTAGAACATACAGAAGAAGTGCATTCTTGAAACTCCTGTGCCGTACACACATCTTCCCATGATCTTAGTATCATCTGTGCTATTGGTAGTGCAGCGTCTAAAGACACCAAACCACATAATAATTTCTTCGCGTTTTTAATAATGCATTTAAGCGCTACAGCCCGCAATCTGTAAACTTTAGCTGTCGGACCAGTCGTTATCATTTTCGATACCATGTTAGCCATTGCATTCTTTTGGGCATGTTGGTCTATCGCCTCCCTGTATTTCTCACTATCGCAATAACCAACGCAAGCTAACTGAACGAGTCGTATGCGCAAGTGTTTTTTACTGTAATTTGCTCTTCACCTATCTGAATTGGACGTAGACCAATACAATTTCCATTTTTTAGAAGACCAATTGGAACACATTTGTTTGGTGACCTGAAGTCTATAATCGTATCTTAAACCAAGTGCATTTCTGCACTTGGTTCAAGATACGATTTCTTTGGTCGTTTATGTTCACTTTCTTCCGCAAGCCCTCTCCAGTTCTCGAAAGCTTTGCTTTCTGAATTCCTTTCTAATTCGATTATCTCTCTGCGCCTAACAAAATATGTTCTTATGTCTGATGGGTTTTTCTCCTTCTGTTTGTCTTTATTCGAATGCATCGTTTTCTTCATGCAGTTATCTTCTGAAGCTAACCCGACTTTTTTTCTGTGGGTTCTTTTTTTAGTGCACCCACTTCTCCACTGGGTTCAAATAGTATTCCAGTAAGCTTGCCATCACTTACTTCTGTATCGGTTAATTCTGTTGCTACTACATTTCTTCTGGGAGAAAATGTCAGTATATCTGCTTCTGATTTATCGCGTTCCCTTTGATAAAGATTATGAATTTCGTCCAAACCAATTTCTTGTTTTCCTTCGTGTTCTCCGCTAGCACTTTCACTCGCAGCGGGAAGGCAGCTGGAATTATTGTCTGCACCTGGAGGTACGGAAGCGGAAGCTAATTTCATCATTCCACTGAGATTTTTTATATGCATAAGCAAAAAATCATCAATTCGGGCAGGTAATTTCAGGTTTTGACATACTCTCTTCTTTAAGTCATTAAAATTGCTCTCAACAGAGGCACTCGAAGCAGTTCTGGCTCCATATCCAAAATGAGGGACCATTACAGCTGTCCATAAAGGAATTAGGTGACACACCTTTAGAATGTCATCTACTATTCCTGGAGCATACTGCTGATTTCCACGATCACCATGTGGATTAATACATTTCCTAGCATTCTGTTCCACGCTAATGGCCCATGTACGAAAGACATTTCTCTGCCCTTTCTCTTTCAGAATTTCCATAGTGTCATCGAGAAAAGACTCTTCAATAACTGTGTCATCCGTTGCGAAACCTGATATACGGCGCTGTAGATAGCATTTACTGTTCTCGCAAGAGGTATATTCGCTGGAAAATTCGTCGTTACCTTCGGTTTCATTCAGCGCTACAATAAAAATGTGAGTTAGCAAAGTCCTTACGTCATTCATGTCTGTTGACTGAACAACTGCGCACAAAGATCTTAAATAAAATTGCCGTGTCCTTCGCAGTTTCCCTTTCAAGCTCGGAAATTTAGCAAATAAGTTGACCACATGAGCAACGTCTGATCTAATGAAACAATTTGGAAGATCGAACCTGTCTCCTTCTTCGATGCCAAGAACATTTGCACACTTTTCTAGGTATGACGCAAGTGAGGGCAGATGTGTAAACGATTGTACACAAGCTGACATGAGGGCTGCTGACATGTCTATTACAACCTCCATTGGCATGATCTTACATTCCTGAAGAAATCTACTTAACCAATGCCGAATTGTTTCCGTATCATGTCTTTCACTTAGCATATTGAACACAAAATACTGTTCCTTTTCTTCTGAGTGCGCTACAGTAGCCCCATATAGGAAAATGTGTCCCGATTTGCTGTGTTCCGTTCTTTTGATCTTTTTCACCAAACCGCCAGTAGCATCTATGCATATTCTTGATACCTTTGAAGCTCTGAAAATCGCCTCAGTAATGTGTACCTGCTCCGTGAACCAGTAATGAATCACTAACTTATCATATGTTACATCTTTGAGGTAAGAGTTATATGGGCTTATATATATTAACACTTAGCTATGGCCAACACTGGATCTTCGTGCATCCTTCCTCGTTGTATCTCACGGGACTTGTCTAGTCGCAGAGCGTTTAGTGCTGGCACATGACTGGGCTCACGGTCACCAAACACCATGATGCGCTCAGCCTCCAAGCGCCTAAATGCACTAGCTGAAGTGGATTACCGGGTTAATCTGTGTACTGCTCTCTCTCTCTCTCTGAGGGATCCCGACAGGTTTCTTTTGTAATTTTTTGGATGGTCTTGACGAAATTTTCCTTTGAATTTGCATTTCATATGCACAAAATCTCTCTTTTTCGGTTCATTTTCAATAATCCCTTTCAAAATAGAGCCGCAGTACGTACACACACCGCGAATAGACACATAGGGAACATTTTCCTTTGTGTTAACCTTGCCACCTTTGTAAATCATTTTACAGGGTCTTCGTGTATGTCGAAGAAATGAGCATGGATAATATGTGTCCATACATTTCGCTTCAACACTGCATAAGTCCTTCTCATCGGTTTCGTGTGCTGTAAACACTTCCGAGTGTACGTTACTCTCTCTGGTCCCATTTCGGACCACTCCTTAGCACTGAATGATATTGTGAATTCCTCCTGATATTCTGTTAGATCACCAGCTTGTTCTGCTTCGTTGACAGGAAAATGTACTTCTCGATGAACAGAATCGTCATCCTCCCATTCTAAACTGCTGACCTCTTCAACTTCTGAAGATGTGGAAGAACTGTTCCTTTCATTTGGCCTTGTGTCACTCTCTAACGGGAGTTGTGCAACACAAATGCCCAGTAAAGAATGTAAACCATGCCTATTCATGCGCACATTTAGGTACAAGGCTTGCGGTGTTGTTCTGTATTCATCTTTGATGGCATCACAGAGGCGCTTCCATACAATGTCATTTCTGGGAGCTATTCTTCCATTGCCCTTGTTAATAGCAGATTCTTCCGAAAGAAAAAAATGCTTGAGTTTTTCTATTGGGATCGACGCAGGCCTCGGCATCGTAGTTGCTCAAAAATCACAGTAACATTAACAAGGGTTTTTTTGCAATCAAGCGGAAAACAAGTGATGAATGCACCCGACAACGAAAGCTTGAGAATACGTAAACCTTTCGCGACGCTACTTCATAAAATTATCAAAGTCCATCGAGATAAAGCTCGCCTACTAGTAATACAGTACCTAGCGTGCAACAAGGAAGTGATGATACGAACCTAGTGTCATTACACGGAACTAAGTGTGACGCCAGAAAATGTAGCAGGTCTCTTCTGAGCAACCGCATTCTGAGTACGCAATACTACTTCTGCAGCTGCGGGAGGGGAGGCAGGTAATATAGAAGTTAAAGCAGCTGCCAGGAGTTTTAAGTTCACTTTGGAAGCACTGATATCCTAAGTGAAAATCCCCCAAATATGTGGCGTCAGTTGAATAAATAAATACATCGCTCTTTCCACGTTTTACCAACACACAGCATAACAATTTTTCGGTTGATGGATGTCCTTCACATTGAAGCTATTCGGCCCTTTGGCTCCGAGTTGTAATATGATCGCTCTGCAATCGCATTATCGGTGCACTGTGAAGGGAAGTGCGAGACCACATGGAGATTCCTCGTGTAGAATGTGGATCCTACAATTGTCGGTGGTTGTACTAAATGTAATTATAGCCTTGATGCTTTTCTTAACACTCACGGCTACCCGTCATAATAGCATCTGTACAGAGATCGTTTTCCAAATGAAAATTTGTAAAAACTATTTGAGAAGCATCATGTCACAAAATAAGCTGCAGGAATTGTCACTGCATAGAAAGGCAGTTTTCCAAAAGATTGGACCTCAATGCTTAATAATTTTGCCAAAATGAAAGCTAGAAAGAAAGACTTTGTCCTAAAAACATGAAAATTTCCACTTATCGCATAAAAAATGGTTTCCACTTGTATTTTAATCATATAATTGTAATTTATATCATATCTATATTATGTAGTTATATGGTACACTCAGTGCTCGAAGTGGCACAGAGCTACTGCCGGTATGGTGTAGACCATAGATCCACATAGTATAAATAGGAGGTTTCGAAAGAAATACATACCATTCCGTATAATTTTTTTTTTTTTTTTTTGGTATTGAAAAATTATTGTATATAATGTTAAAAAAATTAATGTAAAAATTAAAAAAAAATGTCATTTGCCGATTTTTGCGTTAAAATTTGTGCTGTCATCCTAATTTCTTTACGTAGTTTGTGAAGGGTTTATAATTTATTACATACCGGGATGGTAAATAATGTTTTTTAACTGCAGGTATGCTCACTTCCATTTTTGTTAACTACCGGTATGCTATACCGGCAAACTTCGAACACTGAGTATAGTACTTGTATATTTTCAAACATCACATACCTGCACATTGTATTTCCACACGCACTCTTTTTTCTCCTGGATTGCATTGAAGTTTTGTTGTACATGCAAATTAATATCTGCAGCTACGAAATCCATATTGCATTCTTGCAGTGCAGAATACTGAATTCCCTGTTTGTATACAACCATATCCAATAACGATCACTAAAGTCTCATAGTTGTTAACCTTAAACATTTAAATATATTTTACCGAATTCGTTTCAATGCAATAAAACGTATATTCATGATTATGCATCTGACAGCTCACAGTGTTAAATCTGACTGGCTGATTGATAACCTTGCATTATGTACTTCTGTTCCAAAATTTATTTTAAAAGTTAAAACTACAGGACTCTATAGGTAGTTCCTTTACTTTTCCAGACAGTCTCCCTAACTTCCTGACCCCCCACCCCCACCCCCATTTTCCCAAAACAAACACCGTGAAAAACACATCCTCCCTAGTGTCCGAAATTCTGAAAAAATTATCATGCTTAGGGGTGCTGAAATAAATTTTCTAGGGTGGCAGAAGTTCTGCTAATTAAGCCACTGCGAATGCGCCGAGGTGTTTTGCAACTTCCCCCTCCCCCAACCTAGCTCGGCATGGCTGCTAGACTGGAAGCGATGATCCACGCTGATTTGAATTCCTCTTCCTCGCGTTTTTGAAATGTTTTTGCTGAAAGCATTGCTTAACAAAGCAACAAAAAAACTGTTTCTTTTCTTCCTTTACTATAAAAATGAAGGCTCCGGCAATTTCTTAGTTTATACAAGACAATCGCACGGAAATTTGCGACCTTGAACAAATAAAAGTTACGTATAATGAACACGAAAACAGCTGGTGTGTATAATGAACAGGAGTAAAAGTATGTAATGAACTGAAAAAGATAGCACTGTGTTTACTTCCGAATTTCGAAAGATGACACTCTAAGAGCATGCTGTACAACCAAAGAGAACCATCGCCGGAGGGGCACATAACTCTCTTTTGTCTGTACAAAACTAGTACACCATTCCGGCAGTGTCTATGTTCGATTTTGGAAATATGGCTCTACAAGTACATGCTCGAGAGCCACAGAAGGAGACTCAAAAAGTAGCACTTCAGGTGGTATACAAAATTTTCTTTTGGGTGTACAAAACTGTACAAAACTAGGACAACACTCTGGCAGTGTTTTTTTTCGATTTTGGAAAAGTAGCACTCCAAGTACGCGCTCGAAGGCCACAAAGGAGAGTCAAAAAGTACCACTTTCGTTGGTGCACAAAATTTTATTTTGGGTGTACAAAACTGTACAAAACTAGGACAAGACTCTGGCAGTGTTTATTTTCGATTTTGGAAAAGTAGCAAGCACTCCATGTACGCGCTCGAAGGCCACAAAGGAGAGTAAAAAGTACCACTTCCGTTGGTGCACAAAATTTTATTTTGAGTGTATAAACTGTGCAAAACTAGGACAAGACTCTGGCAGTGTTTATTTTCGATTTTCGAAAAGTAGAACTCCAAGTACGCGCTCGAAGGCCACAAAGGAGAGTCAAAAAGTACCACTTCCGTTGGTGCACAAAATTTTATTTTGGGTGTACAAAACTGTACAAAACTAGGACAAGACTCTGGCAGTGTTTATTTTCGATTTTGGAAAAGTAGCACTCCAAGTACGCGCTCGAAGGCCACAAAGGAGAGTCAAAAAGTACCACTTCCGTTGGTGCACAAAATTTTATTTTGGGTGTACAAAACTGTACAAAACTAGGAAAAGACTCTGGCAGTGTTTTTTTTTCAATTTTGAAAAAGTGGCACTCCAAGTACGCGCTCGAAGGCCACAAAGGAGAGTCAAAAAATACCACTTCCGTTGGTGCACAAAATTTTATTTTGGGTGTACAAAACTGTACAAAACTAGGAAAAGACTCTGGCAGTGTTTTTTTTTCAATTTTGAAAAAGTGGCACTCCAAGTACATGCTCGGGGGCCACAAAGGAGAGTCGAAAAGTACCACTTCCGGTGGTGTACAAAATTTTCTTTTGGGTGTACAGAACTGTACAAAACTAGGACAACACTCTGGCAGTGTTGTTTTTGGAAAAGTGGCACTCCAAGTACATGCTCGAGGGCCACAAGGAGAGTCAAAAAAGTACCGCTTCCGGTGGTGTACAAAATTTTCTTTTGGGTGTGCAAAACTGTACAAAACTAGTACAAAACTTTGGCAGTATTTATTTTCGATTTTGAAAAAGTGGCACTCCAGCATGTACTTGGAGTGCCACTTTTAGAGAGCCGAAAAGTACCACTTCCGGTGGTGTAGAAAATTTTCTTTTGGGTGTACATAACTGTACAAAACTAGTACAAAACTTTGACAGTTCTTATTTTCGATTTTGAAAAAGTGGCGCTGAAGCATGTACTTGAGTGCCACTTTTAGAGAGCCGAAAAGAACTACTTCCGGTGGTGTACAAAATTTTCTTTTGGGTGTACAAAACTGTACAAAACTAGTACAAAACTTTGGCAGTATTTATTTTCGGTTTTGAAAAAGTGGCACTCCAGCATGTACTTGGAGTGCCACTTTTAGAGAGCTGAAAAGTACTACTTCCGGTGGTGTACAACATTTTCTTTTGGGTGTACAAAACTTTGGCAGTATTTATTTTCGATTTTGAAAAAGTGGCACTCCAGCATGTACTTGTAGTGCCACTTTTAGAGAGCCGAAAAGTACTACTTCCGGTGGTGTACAAAATTTTCTTTTGGGTGTACAAAACTGTACAAAACTAGGACAAAACTTTGGCAGTATTTATTTTCGATTTTGAAAAAGTGGCACTCCAGCATGTACTTGGAGTGCCACTTTTAGAGAGCCGAAAAGTACCACTTCCGGTGGTGTACAAAATTTTCTTTTGGGTGTACAAAACTGTACAAAACTTTGACAGTTGTTATTTTCGATTTTGAAAAAGTGACACTCCAGCATGTACTTGGAGTGCCACTTTTAGAGAGCCGAAAAGTACCACTTCCGGTGGTGTACAAAAAATTTTTTTGGGTGTACAAAACTGTTCAAAACTAGTACAAAACTTTGGCAGTGTTGATTTCTTATTTTGGAAAAGTGGCACTCCAAGTACATGTATCTGAAAAATTATCACAGTATCCTACGTCTGGGTCCAGAGTATTGTTTCCCGCGACGATGACCATGCATTATCGGCGAACCCTTAATATGGCGTAGATATATTTTTTTATTTATTTTTTTATTACTTTTGCCTCATTAGTCTTTAAAAGCCATGCATTTTTTCAAGAAAATTAAATAGGTGAGATCCAATATATAAAAGTTGAATGCTTGTTTGTCCGCTGTACAAATCTACATTTCAAAATTGCCTTTATTCTTCAGTAAAATAACATTTCTATGTACATGACAATGGAATTCTGCCAATAAATACAGCGGTATATACATCAGCTGGAAGGTTCCAGTGAAACGTAAAACAAAATATTGTTAAAATCATAAAAAAAAAAAAAATTATTTCGCCACGTAGGGCGAAGGAGAGGCAGACAATAAAGCACGAGCGATACAAACGAAAATGTTTACCTACAGTATTGTAGACAGGGCAAGACATGATTCTATACTATGCACAAATTCCAATTAAGCATTACTACCATACTAAAGATTAAACATTAGGTACTAATTCACAGAAATGCATCAGTGATGCTACATTCAAAATTTACAACATATGTACAGAAGTATTCAGTGACAAGGGGAAATAACGCTAAATGTACTCAGAAGGGCATCTTGTTACATTATATTATACACACAGTGACTAAGATTTAAAAAAATATTCAACATAATGAAGGGGACATTGCGTGGGCAGTAAACTGTGAAGAAGGAAGAATTATATACAACAACATAAAACCCAACATTATCGAAGAGAACATGGGAAACATGGTGAGCTATCTTCAATGGCACATTAAAACAGAAAAATCACAAATAGCGAAGCACCAAAATTAATACGTAAAAACATGATTTGTTACAGTGAACGTGGGCGACAACAAAATCCCACTTATAGGTTGAGATGTAACTGCAAATTGTGGATATGGAACCACCCAGCCGATTGGGCCCAAGTGGATTGAAAAACGCTATCGGTGTTTGTTGAGGCAGCACGAGAGTGCTCCATTTGGAGGCGAGTGGTTAACCGTGCTAGGAAGCGTCTCCGAATGATAGCACTTGCCTCCTGAGGAGGTGGAATAAGAGCGGGGAAGCGTTGTTGAAGATGGAAAGCATAGACAGTGAACTTCACAAGAAGAAAAATATAACGGCACACAGGAGGCAAGTGAGTAGGTGGATGCTTAGTTTGGAGTAGCCAAGCATATGCAAGAAATGGTAACGATCGAGCACAAATTCGATCAGCAAAACGAAATGCTGTGTTTAGGACTGGCAGGAGAACGGGGCAGAATAGGTATTGATGTTGGACGTCGCTGACTTCAGGGCAAAAGGAGCACTGCGGAGAGGTGAGAAGGGTCATGCGAAACAGTACTGATGGGGCGGGGAGACGAAGGTGAAGAAATTGCCAATGGACAGTGAGTTCAAGAGGGGAGGAAAGGGCAGAGGTAGATGCTGTCCAGATGGCGGGGAGAAGAGAAGGAGGAGCAGAATGAACAGAAAGTGGAAGTGCGGGAGGGGAAAGAAGAAGCCAATAAAGAGAAGAGGAGGAGAGAGAAGTAACTAGAACCGGGGAGCTACGAATGAGGAGAAAGAACGGTAGGGAAAGAGGAGCAGAGGGGACCGAGAAGAGACCATCAGGTGAAGCGAGGAGTGGAAAGAGGCTCCAAAGCGCTGTGCGAAGAAGAAGATATTCGTTAGCAAGAGTAATGGTTGGAGATAGAAACAGGGAAGAAAGAGGTCTCCAGGTTAGATCAGAAGTTACGAGAGAACGGACAGTTATCACACCAGAGCGGATCCAATGAGGAAAGTAAAAGTAAGGGAGGTTAGGAGGGTGAATAAGAGAAGAGAAGAAGAGAGGTTCATCTAGGAGATCAAGAGTTGAAGAAGGAAAAGAACGGAGAAGAGGAAGCGAACGAAAGAGAGAAAGGCCCTCTCGCAGGACAGGAGGGAGGTGGGACGGGAGAAGAGAGTATGCATCCATCTTCAGAAACAGTAGGAAGGTGAAAGATGGGTCACTGAAAGAAGCTAGAACATTCAAGGTAGTGGTAAGGGACGGAACAGTTGAAGTGGCAAGGCGAATGAAATGAATAATGCGATGTGTTTTATAAAGGAAAGCTGGATCGGGAAGCTGGATGCCACCCAAAGAGGCTGGCAGATGAAGCGTGGCAGGTTTAACCCAGTGATGTGAAGACCAGATGACGGAAGTTGAGAGGCGAGTGATGGTCATCATTTGTGACACGGGCACAACCGTCGACATCCAAGAGTATTCGCATAGAGAGATAAGTTGTCGACGAACAACGGCTGCTCGTTGACGGAACGATGTGAAAGGGCGGGCCTTACTCCAGTAGGCAGCAGTCCGTTGTATCCGGGGAAGAAGAGCAGTCCAGGTGGCAGATGCAGAAGCCAAGGGCAATCCGACATACGCACCGAGGATCTTCTGTGTAGTGGCTGTCCACTGCGCACCCCAAGGAGCATCGGTGCGGGCAGCCCATGCCCCGCACCATAAGCCAGTACTTTTAGTGGCATTCAGCGCTGCTCCAGATAATGCAACATACTGTTGATATACAGAATACAGGCGATCAAATTGAGATTCATCCCGGACGCAAAAGGTCACATCATCAGCATAGGCGGTGAAAATTATTCGATGATGACGAGTACTAGCCACTGTCGGCGGTAGGACATCCAGGAGTGATCTTCGGGCTGCTAACAGGAAAGGCTCAAAAGCGAGAGCGAATAGCTGGCCGGAGAGCGGACATCCTTGCCGGATGCCTCGCTTAAACGGAATTGGAGCGGTTAGAAATGTGGCCGCTCGAACATGGAAACTGGCGCCCTGATAAAGGGCCAAGAGTGCGGAAGAAAAGGTAGGAGGAAAGCCAAATTGTGAAAGGACAGCAGAGAGATAAAAATGAGAAACGTTATCAAAAGCGGACTTTTGATCCAGATTGAGAAAGGCAAGAGGTTCAGAAAAAGAACGAGCGAGGAAGTGAAGATGAAGGAGAAGAGAAACGTTAGTGGAAATAGTCCGACCAGGCACAGTGTATGTCTGGTCAGGAGAAATAACGAAAGAGAGAACAGAATTAAGGCGACGGGATAAGAGTTTTGTATAGAACTTATAGTCAGTGTTTAGGATGGAGATAGGGCGCCAGTTTCCAAGATCCAAGAGGTCACCCTTCTTAGGAAGGAGGATGGTGTGTGCCAAAGTAAAGTCGGGCGGTAACGCAGGAGAGGAAAAAGCAGACGAGAAACACGCAGACAGAAAAGGCAGAAGGCACGGTAGAAAAGCACGATAAAAGGACAGAGGAAGGCCGTCAGGTCCAGGAGCGGCATGAGGATTGAGAGTAGCGAACGCCTCGCGGAGTTCGCGAAGAGAGAAAGGAGAGAGTAAAGAAGTAGATAAAGTAGAGGGGACCTGAGGAAGAGAGGAGAGAAGAGGAGAAGCTAATGAGGATGAAGACTGCGTTACCGCACTGTACTTGGCGATGAAATACTGTCTGGTGAAAGTGCATAGCTTCGATGGGTTCGAAGTGATGGAACCATCCTGGAGGCGAAGATGACGCAAAGATGTAGCAGAACGATGTTGAGATTCCAAGGCGGTTAAGTAATCGTGAGAATCAGCTGTAGGGGAGAGATGCAAGAAATGCATCCTGCAGGCTGCATCGGATGCGCGAGGAAGAAGCAAAGCGTGGAGATCTGCCAGATAGCCGGGGTATTGCGGATCATACAGTTTACAATTTAGAACCATCAAATTTAGTATACAATATCATGGCACCCTTAGACCGTAGGAGGTATTTTGGATGATGTTGGGGCCCGGGGTGAAGGGGGCCCATACGAAATTTTCGTAAAAAATTCTACGGTTTTCAATTTAGAACCACCAAATTTGGCATACCGTCGGTCTCATAGTACTCTGATTTAGCCGTAACATGATGTTGGGGCCCGGGGTAAAGGGGCCCCATACAAATTTTCGTAAACATTTCTACAGTTTTCAATTTAGAACCACCAAATTTGCTATATGTTCTGATGGTACTCTAACTTAGACCGTAGGAGGTTTTTTGGATGATGTTGAGGCCCGAGGTGTAGGGGGCAAACACGAAATTTTCGTAAAAAATTCTACGGTTTTCAATTTAGAACCACCAAATTTGGCATACCGTCCGTCTCATAGTACTCTGATTTAGCCGTAACATGATGTTGGGGCCCGGGGTCAAGGGGCCCCCATACAAATTTTCGTAAACATTTTTACAGTTTTCAATTTAGAACCACCAAATTTGCTATATGTTCTGATGGTACTCTAATTTAGACCGTAGGAGGTTTTTTGGATGATGTTGGGGCCCGGGGTGAAGGGGGCCCATACGAAATTTTCGTAAAAAATTCTACGGTTTTCAATTTAGAACCACCAAATTTGGCATACCGTCCGTCTCATAGTACTCTGATTTAGCCGTAACATGATGTTGGGGCCCGGGGTCAAGGGGCCCCCATACAACTTTTCGTAAACATTTCTACAGTTTTCAATTTAGAACCACCAAATTTGCTATATGTTCTGATGGTACTCTAACTTAGACCGTAGGAGGTTTTTTGGATGTGTTGGGGCCCGGGGTGTAGGGGGCCCACACGAAATTTTCGTAAAAAATTCTACGGTTTTCAATTTAGAACCACCAAATTTGGCATACCGTCTGTCTCATAGCACTCTGATTTAGCCGTAACATGATGTTGGGGCCCGGGGTCAAGGGGCCCCGATACAACTTTTCGTAAACATTTCTACAGTTTTCAATTTAGAACCACCAAATTTGCTATATGTTCTGATTCTGATGGTACTCTAACTTAGACCGTAGGAGGTTTTTGGATGATGTTGGGGCCCGGGGTGTAGGGGGCCCACACGAAATTTTCGTAAAAAATTCTACGGTTTTCAATTTAGAACCACCAAATTTGGCATACCGTCCGTCTCATAGTAGTCTGATTTAGCCGTAACATGATGTTGGGGCCCGGGGTCAAGGGGCCCCCATACAAATTTTCGTAAACATTTCTACAGTTTTCAATTTAGAACCACCAAATTTGCTATATGTTCTGATGGTACTCTAACTTAGACCGTAGGAGGTTTTTTTGGATGATGTTGGGGCCCGGGATGAAGGGGGCCCATACGAAATTTTCGTAAAAAATTCTACGGTTTTCAATTTAGAACCACTAAGTTTGGTATACTATGTCATGGTACTCTGACTTAGACTGCAGACGGTTTTGGGATGGGGTCGGAGCCCGGGGGGTCAGGGGCCCCCATACAAACTTTTCGTAACAAGTTCTACTGTTTTCAATTTAGAACCACCAAATTTGGCATACCGTCTCATAGTACTATCTGATTTAGCTGTAACACGGTGTTGGGTTGATGTTGGGGCACGGGGTCAAGGAGCCCCCATACAAATTTTCGTAAACATTTCTACAGTTTTCAATTTAGAAACACCAAATTTGGTATACGTTCTGATGGTACTCTAACTTAGACCGTAGGGAGTTTTTTGGATGAAGGTCTTACCAATAAAGGTCTTACCATGTAGATGTGCCAGTCGAAGAGAAAAATGAGATTGGGGCAACGGTTCAGGCATTGTAGGGCGGCAAAGTTATCATGTAAAGTATGGGAGAAGCATGCGGTTGACTCACGCGCTGCTGAAGGCTGAGTGTGGAGGGTCAGATAGTCCAAAGTCCGAAATCTTCTCTATTCTGAGCGAACCGTTGCACAAAGCAACGCTAGCAGGCATTAGTATCAAAGTTCTTCTAATCGGAACAGCGAACACTCTCGAAGACCTGATTGCGTTATGCCGTTGGACTGTGTGATATATGTATACAATTTAATATTCATTCATCCAGTTAATTCACGTAGGTAAGACGTTTCCCATTATGTAAAAATGTAAGTAAACATTCCGTTGACCATTGTTAGTGAAAATATTACGGGCGATTGCTCATATCTCATTGAGTTGCTCACGGTGGTCGTTAAACCTTCACTCAAAAAAAAAAAAAAAATCACGAACTTAGACTATTTATTGTCTTTACTGAAGTGGTTGAATGAATTTGTCAGTCAAATAAAGTTAGCATTTAGTGTTTCATATGAGTTCATGCTTCTCAAAAAAAAAAAAAAAAAAAAAAAGGAAAAAAAAACCGTCGATTCCGACGGGTTTCGTCTAGTTCCTTGTTAAACTAATAAAAATGGAAAAAAAGAAAAGAAAAAGAAATCCTCGCTTTATTTTCAGGGATCTTTAGAGATAGAATTTCACAGATTATCGTATTTTGCAGAATTAGCTCGCATCTCATAATATCTAGGTTCTGATGAGGATAACACTCAGAGAGTTTTTTTTTTTAACCTGACAAATTCCAGTGAAAAAGATGTTGAATGATGCTAATGTAATAGGTGACGTGATTGGTTTGACCCTGACGGCTTGCAGGGGGGGGGGATACAGATGTTTGCAACAAAGCCCGGCAGAGGTGTTCCCACACACTGTTTTATTGTCGTAAACGGCCTCTGGCACTTACAGCGCCATATGGTCGACTTGCCCAGTGAGCAGAATCGCCTGTGAAAGTTGTTCAATGTTCAGTCATGCAGTCACATCGTTCTTCATATCTTGGCTTTGTAAGATGGCATGCCAAGGATGTCGAATAACATTTTTCAGTCCTGGTCAAATGGAAGGCGTGGCTTTAACGAATTTTCTAGTTAGCCACAATATTTTCAGTGAAAACATAAATTGTCCCAGTTGTGGACGACGGGGTTCGGACATTTGGGCATCGGACTTTTGGGCACCGGACATTTGGGCACATTCCCTTTTAAAGCAATGAAATTGCGCTGCGTTGAAAATTATAGCGTTCCTATATTTCTCCCTACTTGAGCAAGTGGTGTGCACAAAATTTTTTTCACTTATATCTCATAATCATTAAGAAATTGAGACATATTTACGAATTTCAGTCTGAAAGACTGGGCGGACATTTGGGCACCGGACATTTGGGCACCCGGACATTTGGGCACAAATGTTTAAGGGGCCGTAAAACAATTGCCGTTTCTTGGCCCAATAGTAAGAGTTTGACAGAGAAAATGTTCGCCGTAAGTTACTTACGTACTAAATATTTACGGGCACGAGCCTACTCAGCAAACCTGTTTGGAAGGGGGAGGGGGGGGATATATCAAAAGTGTAAAATATGAACAATTTCTCATCCGATCGGGAGATTTTCAGCATTTACAAACTGCAACTGGAGACATTATCTCAGGGCGTAAACCTACTGAGCACACCTGTCGGGGTGTGTGTGGGGTATAATACTAAAAGTGTGAAATATAAAAAATTTCTCGTCCGATCGGGAGATTTTCAGCATTTACAAACTGCAACTGGAGACATTATCTCAGGGCGTAAACCTACTGAGCACACCTGTCGGGGTGTGTGTGGGGTATAATACTAAAAGTGTGAAATATAAAAAATTTCTCGTCCGATCGGGAGATTTTCAGCATTTGCAAACTGCAACTGGAGACATTATCTCAGGGCGTAAACCTACTGAGCACACCTGTCGGGGTGTGTGTGGGGTATAATACTAAAAGTGTGAAATATAAAAAATTTCTCGTCCGATCGGGAGATTTTCAGCATTTACAAACTGCAACTGGAGACATTATCTCAGGGCGTAAACCTACTGAGCACACCTGTCGGGGTGTGTGTGGGGTATAATACTAAAAGTGTGAAATATAAAAAATTTCTCGTCCGATCGGGAGATTTTCAGCATTTACAAACTGCAACTGAAGACATTATCTCAGGGCGTAAACCTACTGAGCACACCTGTCGGGGTGTGTGTGGGGTATAATACTAAAAGTGTGAAATATAAAAAATTTCTCGTCCGATCGGGAGATTTTCAGCATTTACAAACTGCAACTGGAGACATTATCTCAGGGCGTAAACCTACTGAGCACACCTGTCGGGGTGTGTGTGGGGTATAATACTAAAAGTGTGAAATATAAAAAATTTCTCGTCCGATCGGGAGATTTTCAGCATTTGCAAACTGCAACTGGAGACATTATCTCAGGGCGTAAACCTACTGAGCACACCTGTCGGGGTGTGTGTGGTATATAATACTAAAAGTGTGAAATATAAAAAATTTCTCGTCCGATCGGGAGATTTTCAGCATTTACAAACTGCAACTGGAGACATTATCTCAGGGCGTAAACCTACTGAGCACACCTGTCGGGGTGTGTGGGGGGTATAATACTAAAAGTGTGAAATATAAAAAATTTCTCGTCCGATCGGGAGATTTTCAGCATTTACAAACTGCAACTGGAGACATTATCTCAGGGCGTAAACCTACTGAGCACACCTGTCGGGGTGTGTGTGGGGTATAATACTAAAAGTGTGAAATATAAAAAATTTCTCGTCCGATCGGGAGATTTTCAGCATTTACAAACTGCAACTGAAGACATTATCTCAGGGCGTAAACCTACTGAGCACACCTGTCGGGGTGTGTGTGGGGTATAATACTAAAAGTGTGAAATATAAAAAATTTCTCGTCCGATCGGGAGATTTTCAGCATTTACAAACTGCAACTGGAGACATTATCTCAGGGCGTAAACCTACTGAGCACACCTGTCGGGGTGTGTGGGGGGTATAATACTAAAAGTGTGAAATATAAAAAATTTCTCGTCCGATCGGGAGATTTTCAGCATTTACAAACTGCAACTGGAGACATTATCTCAGGGCGTAAACCTACTGAGCACACCTGTCGGGGTGTGTGTGGGGTATAATACTAAAAGTGTGAAATATAAAAAATTTCTCGTCCGATCGGGAGATTTTCAGCATTTACAAACTGCAACTGAAGACATTATCTCAGGGCGTAAACCTACTGAGCACACCTGTCGGGGTGTGTGTGGGGTATAATACTAAAAGTGTGAAATATAAAAAATTTCTCGTCCGATCGGGAGATTTTCAGCATTTACAAACTGCAACTGGAGACATTATCTCAGGGCGTAAACCTACTGAGCACACCTGTCGGGGTGTGTGTGGGGTATAATACTAAAAGTGTGAAATATAAAAAATTTCTCGTCCGATCGGGAGATTTTCAGCATTTACAAACTGCAACTGAAGACATTATCTCAGGGCGTAAACCTACTGAGCACACCTGTCGGGGTGTGTGTGGGGTATAATACTAAAAGTGTGAAATATAAAAAATTTCTCGTCCGATCGGGAGATTTTCAGCATTTACAAACTGCAACTGGAGACATTATCTCAGGGCGTAAACCTACTGAGCACACCTGTCGGGGTGTGTGGGGGGTATAATACTAAAAGTGTGAAATATAAAAAATTTCTCGTCCGATCGGGAGATTTTCAGCATTTACAAACTGCAACTGGAGACATTATCTCAGGGCGTAAACCTACTGAGCACACCTGTCGGGGTGTGTGTGGGGTATAATACTAAAAGTGTGAAATATAAAAAATTTCTCGTCCGATCGGGAGATTTTCAGCATTTACAAACTGCAACTGAAGACATTATCTCAGGGCGTTGGTTGGTTGGTTGGTTGTTGGATTTTATTGGCGCAAGGGCCAGGTTTGGCCAAAGAGCGCCAGACAAAGAACTATCAGCCACAGATTTTTAAAAACGTGGAAAATGATTAAGAGCAGACAGGCTTGGTAAAAGTTGAAAAAGAGTATGATGAAAGCTGTGAAGACAAGGTAGTTAATTAGGTTTATATAAAAATTTATTAATTTACTATTATAATTATATTTTTTTAAACACAACTACACAAAGGATGAGTCACTCTCCTCCCCCCACACTCCTCTGCAATGCTGGCAGAGGGCGGGGACGAACTGTCACTCTCTTCCCCCCATGTTCCTCTGCAATGTTGTTTGAGGCTGGGGACGAACTGTCACTCTCCTCCCCCCTATGTTCCTCTATAATGTTGGTTGAGGGTGGGGACCTCGCTGAGGCCGAGACAGTTGGATGGACACTGCACACCTTTGCGGATTGAGGGCCGGGTCGTCCGCACGTGCAGGCTTTCTGCTTTAAACTGGAAGAGAGGGTCGGCTGCAAAAGAGAAGGCCCAGAATCAGGTAGTCGAAAAATCGCGAGCTCGGGGAAAAACACCTGTGTCGATTGGTCAGCTGTAGATCGCTTGGCAAGCGCTGCGAGAGCTACAGGGCGCGGAACAAAGGGCTGCACGGGTTGTGGCTGAGACTGAACAACTGCGGCAAAAGTACGCTGGCGGGTGTTGGGAATACCCAACTTGGCCTTGGCAGCAGGGTACGAGAGGCCTTCTAGGGTCTTGAGGCGCTGGATCGCCATCTCGTCCTTCCATTTCATACAGTTGCGGGAGTAAGCTGCATGGGCCTCACCGCAGTTAACACAGCAGGCCGCAGAAGTGCAACCTTCCCCGTCATGTTCACTGGAGCCACAATTTGCGCAACGAGCGGAACTCTTACAGAAGCGTTGTGAATGCCCGTACCTCTGGCACCTGAAACAGCGCAGAGGACTGGGAATGTACGGGCGAACTCCACAGACCAAGTAGCCAGCCTTGATTTCGGTCGGAACTTTCGGGGAGTTAAAAGTCAAGATGACATTTTTTGACTTAATCATGGAACCATCACGCCGGAACATCATACGACGTGCAGCAATAACACCTTGATCAGCAAGTTCAGTCACGAATTCGTCTTCACTGCATGGCAAGAGATCAAACTCCGAAATAACACCCCGAGAGGTGTTAAGAAACGGGTGAGGTGTCACTTTTACAGGAATGCCTTGAAGACTAGTGAGGTTCAGAAAAGTGTTACTCTGAGAAACACTGCAAGTTTGGACAAGCAGGTCCCCAGAGCGAAGCTTCCTCACAGACTTCAAGGGGCCAACCGCAGCGTCCAAAGCTTTAGAAATGAAAAAGGGAGATCTGGTGGACAGTCTCTCATGCGGATCGATGGATTCTACAAGCAAGTGAGTAGCATGCGTAGTCACAGCAATTGAGGGGAGACGACGCTTCGGAGCGACTGGTACAGCCGCCGAAGAAGAGGTTCCACATTCTTGGTCCAGGTCAAGGTCTAAAGACCGTTTAAGGGTATGAGACTTGGTAGGTTGAGAAGACGAAGGACAGTCGTTGTCAACTATTATTTTGTCATTTGACTTAAATTTGGAGTTTTTGTTCTTTTTACCCATGGAAAAAAAAGGAGGAAGATTCGTCTGCAGACTACTCCACCCACCACCGAGCCCTACAAGGGAGAACTGGAGGTCTGCAAGCCAAGAAAATGACGCTGGACACAGTTCTGGAGCTTATACGTTGCAGATATAGTCCGTTGGCTGTGATCACACGCACTCGGCGGACACTTCGGCCTCCGGGTACCGTCATGCCAACGCCTTTGGCATGATCCCACAGCCCCCGGGCTCACCCTGCCGTGCTATACGACAAAAAAGCCGCTAAAGCCGTGTACACAACTTGGTACAAGACTTCTGACTAGAGGTGGGTTAGTCTCTAGCCTCCCGTTTACAGCGAAGCCGGGGTCGAAGAGGAGTGTTGGTACACAGGAGGCACTTATCCGGTCTCCTGCGACCTCAGCCGCCAGACATCCTATTTCCGCCTCACGGGTCTCCGCACGCGGCAAACATGCAGGTAGGTCTAGCACCCAAACCAGCTAAAAGGAAAAAAAGAAATCCAAAGAAGACAAATCCTGGAAGGGAACCTAAACGGAATCTCAGCAACCTACGAACTGAGCGGTTAATATAATACAGTTAGTGGTGGAGGGTAACAAAACCACAAGACCGGGGTGTTAGTGCATAACGTGGTAGCGATTAGGTAAAGTATACAACACGGGCAACTAGCCAGTGGAGAAAATAAATAAAAACGAAAAAGCGAGACACAAGACCAGCTCGGGATCGTGGGGCCGCGACTCCCCAACAGCTGGATGAACAGCCGTCCCTGCAAACACCAACAGCACCAAAATAAGAAAAAAACAAGCTGTGGCATGACATCAGATGTTGACCAGTCACAAGGTCAGCTCGGGCCGTGGGGGCGCCGCTCCCCAAATAACTGGAAAACCAGTTATCCCCGTGCGGGTATCTCAGGGCGTAAACCTACTGAGCACACCTGTCGGGGTGTGTGTGGGGTATAATACTAAAAGTGTGAAATATAAAAAATTTCTCGTCCGATCGGGAGATTTTCAGCATTTACAAACTGCAACTGGAGACATTATCTCAGGGCGTAAACCTACTGAGCACACCTGTCGGGGTGTGTGTGGGGTATAATACTAAAAGTGTGGAATATAAAAATTTCTCGTCCGATCGGGAGATTTTCAGCATTTACAAGCTACAACTCGTAACAATGTCTGAGCGCACGTGCCTGCTCTGAATACTTGTGGTGGTGGGGGGGGAGGGGGGGGTTATACCAAAAGTGTAAAATATGAAGAATTTCTCTCCCGATCGGGAGTTTTTCAGCATTTATAAGCTACAACTCGGCAGATTATTTGAGGGCACATGCCTACTCAGCAAACCTGGCGGGGGTGGGGGTGGGTGGGTGGGGCAGGGGGAGTATATGATAATTGTGAAATATAAAGAATTTCTTGTCCGATCGGGAGATTTTCAGCATTTACAAACTACAACTGGAGACATTATCTCAGGGCATGAACCTAATGAGCAAACCTGTCGGGGGGGAAGGGGGTTAATACCAAAACTGTAAAATTTGAAAAATGTATCGTCCAATCAGGAGAGTTTCAGCATTTACAAGCTACAACTCGACAGATTATTTGAGGGCACGTGCCTACTCAGCAAACCTGTCGGGGAAGGGGGTATACCAATAGTGTAAAATATGAAGAATTTCTCGTCCGATCGGGAGGTTTTCAGCATTTACAAGCTACGACTCGGCAGATTATTTGAGGGCACGTGCCTACTCTGAAAACGTGAGTGTGGGGGGAGGGGGGGTAAATACCAAAAGTGTAAAATATGAACAATTTCTCGTCCGATCCGAAGATTTTGAGCATTTACAAGCTACAACCCCCCTCGCCCGATAGGTTTCCTGAGTAGGCACATGCCCTCAAATAATGTGTCCAGTTGAAAATGCCGAAAATCTGCCGATCGGACCACTTTTGAAATTACCCCCGCCCCCGGACGGGTTTGCTGCGTAGGCACATACGCTCAGAACAGAAAATTTTTCGAACTGCAGCTTGTAAATACTGAAAATCTCCCGATCGGACGGGAAAGTCTTCATATTTTACACTTTTGGTATCCCCCCCCCCTCACATACACAGGATTGCTGAGTAGGCACATGCCTTCAATTAATGTGTCGAGTTGTAGCTTGTAATGCCAAAAATCTCCCGATGGGAGGAGGAATTTTTCATATTTTACACTTTTGGTATTAACTCCCCCCCCCCCTTCCCTCCCGACAGGTTTGCTGAGTAGGCTCGTGCCGGTAAATATTTAGTGCCTAAGTAACTTACGGCGAACATTTTCTCGGTCAATCTCTTACTATTGGGCCAAGAAACGGCAATTGTTATACGGCCCCTTAAACATTTGTGCCCAAATGTCCGGTGCCCAAATGTCCGCCCAGTCTTTCAGACAGAAATTCGTAAATATGTCTCAATTTCTTAATGATTATGAGATATAAGTGAAATTTTTTTGTGTGCACACCACTTGCTCAAGTAGGGAGAAATATAGGAACACTATAATTTTCAACGCAGCGCAATTTCATTGCTTTAAAAGGGAATGTGCCCAAATGTCCGGGTGCCCAAATGTCCGGTGCCCAAATGTTCGCCCAGTCTTTCAGACAGAAATTCGTAAATATGTCTCAATTTCTTAATGATTATGAGATATAAGTGAAATTTTTTGTGCACACCGCTTGCTCAAGTAGGGAGAAATATAGGAACACTATAATTTTGAACGCAGCGCAATTTCATTGCTTTAAAAGGGACTGTGCCCAAATGTCCGGGTGCCCAAATGTCCAGTGCCCAAATGTCCGGTGCCCAAATGTCCGGTGCCCAAAAGTCCGGTGCCCAAATGTCCGAACCCCGTCCGAACCCCCTCAGTAAACCCGATGGGGGTGTTCAATACCAAAAGTGTAAAATATGAAAATTTTCTCATTCAATCGAGAGATTTTTAGCACTACAACTCGACACATTATTTGAAGGCATGTGCTTACTCAGCAAACCTGTCGAGGGGGGGGGGATTGCCAAAAGTGTAAAATATGAAGAATTTCTCTTCCGACACGGAGATTTTCATAATTCATATGCCCTCAGATAATGTGTAGAGTTCTAGCTTGTAAACGCTGAAAACCATCCGATCGAACAAGCAATTCTTCATATTTTACACTTTTGGTATACCCCCCCCCTCCGCGACGTTTTCAGAGTAGTAACGTGCGCTCAGATAATGTGTCGAGTTGTAGCTGCCAAATGCTGAAAATCTCCCGATCGGACGAGAAATTCTTCATATTTTACACTTTTGGTATGCCCCTGCCCCCCAACAGGTTTGCTGAGTAGACACATACCCTCGAATAATGTGTGTAAAATGCAAAAAATCTGCCGATCGGACGAGAAATTCTTCATATGTTGCACTTTTGAAATTACCCCCCCCCCCCCCGGACGGGTTTGCTGAGTAGGCACATGCCCTCAGAAAATTTGTCGAGTTGCAGCCTGTAAATACTGAAAATTTCCCGATCGGACGAGAAATTGTTCATATTTTACACTTTTGGTATTACCCCCCCCCTTCGCCGACAGGTTTCCAGAGGAATCCAGGAAAAAAAATCCAAGAAAAAAAGGTCCACGGAAAAAAAATCCAAGAAAAAAAAGCCATGGAAAAAAAATCCACGGAAAAAAAAAGCCAACAGAAAAAAAGCCAGGGACATAAAATCCAATTCTAACGAAACAGTATCCATTTACATGATCGACACAGGGCCGGATTAAGGGGGGGGGGAGTCTAGCCACTGGTTTTCATTAAGGGGCCGGACACAAATTGCTGTTCCTCCGAAGAACACTTGGAATGTGTGTTTTTTTTTTTTGATTGGAGGTTTAACGACCACCGTGAGCAACTCAATGGGCTATAAGCAGTTGCCCGTCCCTAATTTAGGGTCACTGGTTCCAGGGAAGGTAGAGAGCCAGTGCCGTAAGACAAACACAACATCCATGCCTCACCGAGATTCGAACCCGGACCCCGTTCGGACGAATGATCAGAGGCCATCGCTTAGACCACTGCTCCACTGGGGCGGCCTTGGAATGTGTGACAATTTTTCCAGTAGGGCAGTTTTCCGGTTACCGGAAAAAAAATCCAAGGAAAAAAGATCCACGGAAAAAAAAGCCAGGAAAGAAAATCCAACGGAAAAATGATCCAGGGAAAAAAAAGCCAAAGGAAAAAAAAGCCATGGAAAAAAAGTCCATGGAAATAAAATCCAACGGCTTCTTTCATTTAGGTTAAACCAGTAAGAAACTTAGGGAGTCATATAAAAATGTACATAAAAAAAAAAAAAAAGTTCTCACTTCTCAAAGATTACAAGGACACCATGATTTGTTTCCATGGAGGTTCGAGCAATTGGGGGGCGTACAAAAATTGCACTTTTGATTTTCTTGTGTCCACTTCCATGTTGGGTGACCTTGTAGAAAATTTAGGGGTCGTACAAAAATTGCGGTTTTGATCCCCCGTCCCCCAGAAATTTGGTGGTCTGTAAAAGGGATACGAGGTGCTTGGTTTCGAGGGCTCTAACCCCAACTTCCGTAATTTTATATTCTGGACCTCTAGAGTCGGTCAGTGTATCCTCAATGTTACCCCTGAAAAGCTCTTAGAAACATGGGGGGGGGATTCACCCCACCCTCCTGATAATTCGTGGTTGTGTACAGAATCATTATATAAAGCATGTTACTAATGTTTACAGCTCTACGTCCATTTTAAAATTTTGGGAGAAGCCCCCCCCCCCCCCAGCTCACGGACTTCGCGGACGCTTCAAGGGGAACATCCTGGATACATTGACAGACTCCAGCGGCCCAGAATATAATATTACGGAAGTTGGAGGTAGAGCCCCCCCCCTCCCAAGTGTACCTCGGATCCTCGGCAACTTATTTCTTCGAATTAAAGTACAATTCTCGCTTGGCTTGGCTTACATGGAACGTTTTCTAGAAATTCGTTTGTTTGGAGTTCCCAATTCAATTGTCAATATAGACCCAGAAACGGCAATCTTTATGGCCCCACCCCCTTTAGCGTTTGTGGCCAGTTGCCCTAAACTCAAATGAACCGGCATGAAAATTCATACAAACAAAAGAGTTCTTTCCCCTCGTTAGGCACCTTCGAAAACTGTAATGCTGAAAAAATTGTCACACATTCAAATGTGTTCTTCGGAGGAACAGCATTGGTGCCCGGCCCCTTAATGAAAACCATGTGGCTAGACCCCCCCCCACCTTAATCCGGCCCTGGGTCGACATGTAAATGGATAACTGTTTCGTTACAGTTGGATTTTATTCCCCTGGCTTTTTTTCCGTTGGCTTTTTTTTCCGCTGGCTTTTTTTCCCTGGATTTTTTTTTCCGTGGATCTTTTTTCCTTGGATTTTTTTTTCCTAGATTCCAGTTTTCCACGGTGCTGAACGAGGGGAAAGAACTCTTTTGTTTGTCTGAATTTTCATGCCGGTTCATTTGAGTTTAGGGCAACTGGCCACAAAAGTTCAAGGAGGGGGGGGCTATAAAGATTGCCGTTTCTGGGTCTATATTGAGAACTGAATTGGGAACTCCAAACAAACGAATTTCGAGAAAACGTTCCATGTAAGCCAAGCAAGAATTGTACTTTAATTTGAAGAAATAAATTGCCGAGGATCTGAGGTACACTTGGTTGGGGGAGGGGGCACTACTTCCAACTTCCGTAATATTAGTCAATGTATCCAGGATGTTCCCCTTGAAGCGTTCGCGAAGTCCGTGAGCTGGAGGGGTGGCTTTCCCACAAAATGTTAAAATGGACGTAGAGCTGTAAACATTAGTACCATGCTTTATATAATAATTCTGTACACAACCACGAATTTTCAGTAGGGTGGGGTGAATTCACCCCCTCCTGAAAATTCGTGGTTTCTAAGATCTCTTCAAGGGTAACATCGAGGATACACTGACCGACTCTAGAGGTCCAGAATATAAAATTACGGAAGTTGGTAGTAAACCCCCCAAACCAAGTGTACCTCGGATCCTCGTGAATTTATTTCTTCAAATTAAAACACAATTCTCGCTTGGCTTATATGAAACGTTTTCTCGAAATTCGTTTGTTTGGAGTTCCCAATTCAGTTCTCAATATAGGCCCAGAAACGGTAATCTTTATAGCCCCCCCTTGAACTTTTGTGGCCAGTTGCCTTAAACTCAAATGAACCGACATGAAAATTCAGACAAACAAGAGAGTTCCTTCCCCTCGTTAGGCACCTTGGAAAACTGCCGCACATAATTCGGAAATTTGGAAAACTGCCCCACTGGAAAAATTGTCACACATTCAGTGTTCTTCGGAGGAACAGCAATTTGTGCCGGACCCCTTAATGAAAACTGTGTGGCAGTTTTCCGGTGACCGCTGGGCCCGGGCCTCCTTTTTTGTTTTTTTTTTTCTTTTTAGAAATGACCTAATCATTATTGAAAATATTTTCATTATTATTATTACTGTGAAGGTACTAATTAATTTATGTTGGGTTTTATTGCACCCTTCTTTTTGGCCAATCTGCAATGCATTCATAAAAGGAGCAGTTTCAATATTCACAAAACCCCTGTGTTAATCTTCTATTAAATTGCTACCAAACTTCAAAATCGCAATCAGTTTTGCTTTACCAATTGTAAGATTATAAATATTTATTATTATTAATTCGTAGGTTATTAATTAATCAAACTCTGCTGCCTCTGTGGCGTCAATCTAAGAAAAAAGATCCACAGGGAAAAAAACAGAGAGCCAGGAAAAAATCCAATGACAAGTTTTATACGACCCTCTAGGCTTCTTACACAGAAGTGACGCAAAGAAATCAGAAAAGAAATTTTTATACGACCCTTTAAGCTTCCTACATAGAAGTGACACAAAGAAATCAGAAATGCAATTTTTATACGACCCCTAAATTTCCTACAAGGTCATCCAACATGGAAGTGGACACAAGAAAATCAAAAGTGCAATTTTTGTACGACCCCTACATTTCTTACAAGGTCAACCAACATGGAAGTGGACACAAGAAACAAAAATGCAATTTTTATACCCCCCCATTGCTCGAACGTCCATGGAAACAAATTATGGTGTCCTTGTAATCATTGAGAAGTGAGAACTTTTTTTAATGTAAATTTTTATATGACCCCCTAAGTTTCTTACTGGTTAACCTACATGAAAGAAGCCGTTGGATTTTATTTCCATGGACTTTTTCCTTGGCTTTTCTTTCTTTTGGATTTTTTTCCCTGGATCATTTTTCCGTTGGATTTTTTTCCTGGCTTTTTTTCCGTGGATCTTTTTTCCTTGGATTTTTTTCCGGTTACCTTCCAGAGAGTGCACATGCGCAGAGAAAATTTTTCGAGTTGCAGTTTGTAAATGCTGAAGAACTCCCGATCGGAACGGAAACTCTTGATATTTTACGATTTTGGTATTAACCCCCCCCGCCCCGACTAGTTTCCTGAGGCAGCACATGCCCTCAGATAATTCGACGAGTTGTAGCTTGTAAACGCTGAAAATCTCCCGATCGGACCAGAAATTATTTATATTTCATATTTTAGGTTTTAAGCTCCCCCCCCCCGCACACCCACACCCGACAAGTTTCCTGGGTTTGCTCATACTCGCAGAGAATTTGTTTAGTTATACTTTCTAGAAAAATATCGTAAATAAGAAAATAAGAAATTACGGTTATTTTATCTGTGTTAGGTAATCAATCTCGGGGAGACGTAGCCACGGAGCAGCCCAGAACGCAATTTTTATACGGCACCTTAAAATTTTTGTGGCCAGTTCTCCGGTGGTCAGTTATCTGGTGGCCAGTTCTCCGCTTACTCTTAGCTCCGAAAATCATGGAATTGTCTAAATTTCTTACTGAAAATGAAATATTTAAAAAATAAATAAATTATGAACAATAGTTGCTCAAGTAGTGGGGAATATAGCCACACGAAATTTGTTTACCCAGAAAAATTTTATGGCACTGAAATTGCAATATGTCCAGTTCTTCGTACCCGTATTCTTCCAAGTTCAGCAGACGCACGTCACTTTCGAAAATCACAGTTTTTAAAAAATGAAAAAGTTCTTACATCTGAGGGTAAAGACAGTATGCCAAGGAAAGCATCATGAAAGTAAATCGTCTTGAAAGAATATTTGCTTGAACACATTGGGCTCTAACCGTAATCCGTTTATACACATACCAGATATCTAGGTTGTAACTTAAAATTTTCTAAAAAGGCCCGCGGCTGAAGTGGCGGTAAACGGTAAAAATACCACCGGGGGAAAAATAACCCCGGAGAAAATACCCCTGAAAGCTGAAAAGTGGCAAAAATACCCCCAGAACAAGCGGTTCACTCTAAACTGCACACAGGAACACTGATGTGTGGCTGTGTTCCGGTTTGTCAATTTACCGGCAACCCTGCCACACATCTTTCAGCAATTAATTGCCACATGTTTTTCATTAAGGGGCCGAAGAACATTTTAATATTTTTCCAGTGGGGCAGTTTTCCAAGTTTCCCAATTATGTGCAGCAGTTTTCCAAGTTTCCCAATTATGTGCAGCAGTTTTCCAAGTTTCCCAATTATGTGCAGCAGTTTTCCAAGGTGCCTTACGACAGGAAGGAGCTCTTTTGGTTGTAATACTAAATTTATTGGTTCTAAATTGAAAACTGTAGAAATGTTTACGAAAATTTTGTATGGGGGCCCCTTGACCCCTGGCCCCAACATCATCCCATCACCGTGTTACGGCTAAATCAGAGTACTATGAGACCGTTTACCAAATTTAGTGGTTCTAAATTGAAAACTGTAGAGAGCATTCTACGAAAATTTTGTATGGGGACCCTGAGACGTCCAACACTGTACGTCTCCCTCTTATGTTTTCTTATGATGAATAATAATAAAGCGATTTTGAAACCTTCCCCATGGCTCCGACCCCATCCCAAAACCGTCTACGGGTTGAGTCAGAGTACCATGAGACGGTATACCAAATTTGGTGGTTCTAAATTGAAAACTGTAGCATATAATAAGTATTTGCGCTTAATTGTTTCTACCATTTCTCTGATATTTCTAAATACTGTTGCACCTGTTAGTTCCTTCTCACCCATGGTCTTTTCTGTGAATTAGTACCTTGTGCATATTTAATCTTGAGTATGGTAGTAATGCTTAATTGGAATTTGTGAATAGTATAGAATCATGTCTTTTCTTGTCTACAATACTGTAGTATACATTTTCATTTGCATCGCTCGTGCTTTATTGTCTGCCCCTCCTTCGCCCTTCGTGGCGAAATAATTTTATGATTTTAACAATATTTTGTTTTACGTTTCACTGGAACTTTCCAGTTGATGTATATACCACTGTATTTATTGGCAGAATTCTACTATCATGTACATAGAAATGCTATTTTTATTTGAAGAATAAAGACAATTTTGAAATGTAGAAATGTTTACGAAAATTTTGTATGACCCCCCCCGAGCCCCCGGGCTCCGACCCCATCCAAAAAACCGCGTACGATCTAAGTTTGAATATCATGAGATGGTTTACCAAATTTGGTGGTTCTAAATTGAAAACTGTAGAGCATTCTACGAAAATTTTGAATGGGGTCCTCCCCCCAGCTCCGACCCCATCCAAAAATCGTCTACGGGCTGAGTCAGAGTACCATGAGACGGTATACCATTGGTGGTTCTAAATTGAAAACTGTATAACTTTTTACGAATTTTTTGTATGGGGGTGGCCCATTGACTCCGGGCCCCAACACCATCCAAAAACCGTGTACGGCAAAATTAGAGCACCATCAGATACAATACCAAATTTGGTAGTTCTAAATTGAAAACTGAAGAAATTTTTACGCAAATTTTGTATGGGTCCCAATGGCCCCGGGGTCCGACCCCATTCAAAAAACCTCCTACGGTCTAAGTCAGAGTATCATGACATAGTATACCAAACTTAGTGGTTCTAAATTAAAAACCGTAGAATTTTTTTACGAAAATTTCGTATGGGGGCCTCTTCTCCCCGGGCCCCAACATCATCCAAAAAACTTCCTACGGTCTAAGTTAGAGTACCATCAGAACGTATAGCAAATTTGGTGGTTCTAAATTGAAAACTGTAGAAATGTTTACGAAAATTTGTATGGGGGCCCCTTGACCCCGGGCCCCAACATCATGTTACGGCTAAATCAGAGTACTATGAGACGGACAGTATGCCAAATTTGGTGGTTCTAAATTGAAAGCAGTAGAAGTTGTTACGAAAATTTTGTATGGGGCCCAATGGCCCCCGGACTCCGACCCCATCCAAAAAACCGTCTACAGTCTAAGTCAGAGTACCATGACATAGTATACCAAATTTAGTGGTTCTAAATTAAAAACCGTAGAATTTTTTTACGAAAATTTCGTATGGGGGCCCCTTCACCCCGGGCCCCAACATCATCCAAAAAACTTCCTACGGTCTAAGTTAGAGTACCATCAGAACGTATAGCAAATTTGGTGGTTCTAAATTGAAAACTGTAGAAATGTTTACGAAAATTTGTATGGGGGCCCCTTGACCCCGGGCCCCAGCATCATGTTACGGCTAAATCAGAGTACTATGAGACGGACAGTATGCCAAATTTGGTGGTTCTAAATTGAAAACAGTAAAACTTGTTACGAAAATTTTGCATGGGACGCCCCTGACCCCCCGGACTCCGACCCCATCCAAAAACCGTCTACAGTCTAAGTCAGAGTACCATGACATAGTATACCAAATTTAGTGGTTCTAAATTGAAAACCGTAGAATTTTTTACGAAAATTTCGTATGTGCCCCCTTCACCCCATCATCCAAAAAACCTCCTATGGTCTAAGTTAGAGTACCATCAGAACGTATAGCAAATTTGGTGGTTCTAAATTGAAAACAGTAGAACTTGTTACGAAAAGTTTGTATGGGGGCCCCTGACCCCCCGGGCTCCGACCCCATCCAAACACTGTCTACGGTCTAAGTCAGAGTACGATAACATAGTATACCAAATTTAGTGGTTCTAAATTGAAAACTGTAGAAATTTTTACGAAAATTTCGTATGGGGGCCCCTTGACCCTGGCCCCCAACATCATCCAAAGAACCTCCTACGGTCTAAGTTAGAGTACCATCAGAACGTATAGCAAATTTGGTGGTTCTAAATTGAAAACAGTAGAACTTGTTACGAAAAGTTTGTATGGGGGCCCCTGACTCCCCGGGCTCCGACCCTTTACAATCGAGTGATACCAAACATATTTGCCATACACGGCCCCGTGTTGAGCCACTCGCCCCCCGCTGATATCTCTTGTACTGCTTTGTGGATGGGCTAGTGCATATATCAAAATATCCTCTGCCATTATACGCATACCTGCACCCACTGGTCTGCCAGAACGAGAAGGACTTTTAGTACTTCCTGTCTCCCTGAGCGGTCTCACTACACTTGCGATGGTAACCGCAGTTGTATGTGGCCCAGCTGGAAAACGAACGGCATATTCACGTGCAACTAGCGCCGCGTTTCGTTGGCATTCGCCGTAAACAAACACTATCTCGCAATATTGGGAGTAAGTGAAGCTCGCCATTCTCACACAGCGTACGTAGACCTAAACTTCTGATCAGGGTACATCCTGCTACTGGTTTTTATATCGTAGGTACAGTACAACGTTACAACATTTGCATACGGCTACATTTGCGAAATCTGAATATGCAGATTCGAATCGCCGCGCATCGATTTCGAACATTTTAGGGTATTCAGGCAAAAATTTATCATATCCGTGTGAAACAAATGTCTTTTTGTACTAATTAATTGATGTTCTACAACTTTGTAATTGGAAATTTTGCTCTATCTCTTTTCGTTTTCGATTTGCAATGGCTAACTTCCGCATTTCGCCACTAGGGGCGCTGCTATCGGTTGCATCCGATCGGGCGTAGTCGCTTTACTATACCGTTATCTCACTTGCATAACTGTACCTCTCTCTCCGTTCGCAAGTTATTTTAGGCTAAAGGGACTTTCCTATGCACCATGTATATATCTACTTCTTATCTGTCAACATGCATACATCACAATCTCTGACCACAGAATTGTTGCCAACTTCATTACGCGAAGGAGAAGTTATAACGTTAAAGTTGAAAACGCTGAAAGAGAATGACCTCAAATTTACATAGAGAAAGCAACTAAAACAAGAAATGTGACACCGAATTTTCGATTGTAGTGAGCACGACTTTTGAATCCGTTCTGATGCGAATTAAATTTATCAGAGCCATTCAAAGTGAATGCAATGGGTTAGGAAAACGATCAACCGGTTCCTAAAAACGATTATACCGGTCCCTACAAACGATAAAACATCCACAAATCAAAACATCTACTGAGTTCCACCAGCGAATAAAGAACATGTTACGAAAACAAAGAAATGGCGCACGAAACATTTCTCCTGGAGATATCAGAAACAAAGATATTTTCAGATCGAACAGTTAAAAGAAGAAATGTAGAAAAGAAAGCATCATATAAGTCTACGTCTGCTAGCGGAAGAATTTTGCATAATGGAAAATTTGACGAAAAACAGTCTTCATGGAGAAAGCTATGTTAAGGAAACAGATTTTTTCTAATGCATCTTCCAGAAGCAGAGAGCCGCCCCGGTGGCGCAGTGGTCTAAGCGATGGCCTCTGATCATTCGTCCGAACGGGGTCCGGGTTCGAATCCCGGTGAGGCATGGATGTTGTGTTTGTCTTACGGGACTGGCTCTCTCCCTTCCCTGGAACCAGTGACCCTAAATTAGGGACGGGCGACTGCTTATAGCCCATTGAGTTGCTCACGGTGGTCGTTAAACCTCCAATCAAAAAAAAAAAAAAAAAAAAAGAAGCAGAGATAGTGGAAAAAATAGTTTCGATATTTACGCACCTACCAGGAAATCTTTGCATTATTTAAAGAGGATAATGCTCCACATTTCTAATGTAACGAATGGCACACAGTAAAACAGAAATTTCTCAATAGTGATTTTAGAAGCTGAAATACAGCTGCAAACTGAAGTACACAAACACCACCTACTGACAGAAATGATGTGCTTTAACTACAAAATTTCTCATATACTAGCCGAAAGTGTTCTACAAAGTAAATGGCATCCGGTGTTGAAAAGATTTTTAAATCGGACATGTAGAAGAAAAGATATTGAGAAAAACAGATTAAGTTTTTGGGCCCCCTAGCGACGAAAATGGGCATTATTTAGGGAAGAAAATACGCACACAGAGTTTACTTAGTAGTATCTGATCGAAGAAAAAAAAATTTCAATCGAGTATTTAGTCCCGAAGATATTTCTGTAAGCGAAAATGTGAACTTACGCCCTCTGATGGCAGACTTGTGCGTTAAGAAAAACTTGGAATTATATGAGAAACATTTTTCAGCGGAAACACTCTCCAGAATTTTTCAAATCGGACTCTTAGAAGCAGAGATATTGACAAAAATAAGCTATGGCTGTACGCCCCCTGGAGAAAAAAAGTATGTATTATTTTAAGAAGAAAGCATATGGTTTTTTGATGTGAGTGGTATTGGGTCACGAAATAATTTTTTCAATCAAGTTTTTTGAAGCTCAGCTTTTGTGACAAATACATCAGACGCAGGAATTAACATTTACGCCCGCTGGTGGCCAAACCGTTCTTTATTAAATATTAGAAATTATATGCAACGCATTTCCTGTCTGGAGTTGTATGCGATACAGGAAGAAATTTTCAAATTGGTGCTTTAGAAGCAGAAATATCGGGGGAAACGCAATTTACCCTATCGCTTCCTAGCGGAAAGTCTATGAATTACTTGAACATTTTGAAACTATATGAAAAACATTTTGCACTGGAAACGATATCCAGCAAAGAAGGAATTTTTCAAATCGGACTCTTAGCAGTAGAGATATTGACAAGAATAAGATATACATCAACGCCTTCTCTCGGAGAAGTCATGCATTATTTTAAGAAGGAAATATTCCGAAATGGTTTATCGACGTGAGTAGTATCAGTCCACAAACGATTTTTTTTCAATCGAGATTTATAATCTCAGATTTTTCTGCAAAATACATCCGATGCGGAAATTAAGACTTACGTTCCCTGGTGGCCAAACTATTTTTTACCAAAAATTAGAAATTATATGCAAAAGATTTCCCATCAAGAGCTGTATCCGGTGCAAAAAAACGTTTTCAAATCGGAGTTTTTGAAGCAGAGATATCGGGAGAAACGGAATTTACCTTTACATCCCCTAGCAGAAGGTATATGAATTGCTTGAAAATTTTGAAATTATGTGAAAAGTATTTCGAACTGGAAACGCTATCCAATAAAGAAGGAATTTTTCAAATCGGGCCAATAGAAGCAGAGATATTGACAAAAATGTGGTCTACACCTACGCCCACTAGCGAAAAAAAACATGCAATATTTTAAGAAGAAAATATTTCGAAAACGTTTATCAACGTGAGTGGCATCGGCCCATGAACGAATTTTTTCAATCGAGATTATAGAAGCTCAGATTTCGTGGCAAATACATCAGAAGCAGAAATTAACACTTACGCCCCATGGTGGCCAAATCATTCTTTACCAAAAATTAGAAATTATATGCGGAAGATTTTTCATCAAGAGCTGTATCCGCTGAAGAAAAGTTTTTCAAATCAGAGTTTTAGAAGCAGAGGTATCGGGGAAAACGCACTTTACTTTTACGCCTCCTAGCGGAAAATTTATGTGTAACTTGAAAAAGTGACTGTACCTAAAATACTCTTCGACATAAATGAAATCGAAAGGTAAAAACAAAAATTCAGTCGGATGCTTAGAAGCAAATATATGGAATAAAATGTATTTTGAATTCGATATCGTCTGCATTTACGCCTTCTACTGCCGAAATTGTACATCATAAAAAAAAAAAAAAAAAAAAAGAACTGAAGGATCATCATTCGCATATTTCAAGCTTCCCAATGCAAAAATAATTTTTCAAATCGGACTAATAGTTGCAGAGATATGGTGTCCACAGACGGACAGACAAACCGATAACATAAACACGATATTTTTTACAGAAGACGTGCTAAAAAGTGTATTTACCAGGGAGAGTCAAATTTTGGTTTCTTTTGCAGCTAAAAATTGTAATGATGCAAGAAAGACATACAAGCTCACATCACTGTGCAAAATTCAGGCCGATGTTTTCTGTAGTCTTATGCCAACGTTTAACCAGAGCAAGGTTAACAGACAGTCTACTAACCTTGGATCTGTACAAGGAAAAACGTCTGCTCTCGATTTTTATTATTTTCCAGAAAGCTCCTTAAGGAATAGTTAATGTGTATATTTCGTCACACACACACTTTGGCATTCTATTCAGTAGAGGTATACAGATTTACAGATAACGCTACACAGAAGCTTCAGTAACTGAAATTTGCGCGAACACGATAATAAGCAATACTTAGCATAACATCGCATTCTGTGATCACCCTGAGGCAGTGAATGAACCGGAATATCAGTCGTGTTGACATCAGAAGTATCGAAAAGACATCAGTTCAAAAATATCAAAAGATAGATCTGATATATTGATTTTTCAATAATGATATTTTCTACACAATACATCAATCTCAGAGATATGAAATGATATCGATATCCAGGGTTTGAAAAATTTCATGCTGGTTCACCAGTCAGTGGAATATGTCACTCTCCAGCTGAAAATCGATATCATTTTGTGTTTTAAAAGTTTGATTTGTTAAAGTATTATACATATCTCTCGAATACGTATTTTATCGCTAACCTAATTTCAACGATTTACCATTGTATAATAACTAAACTCAGTGTTCTCCCTCGATGACGCAACAATCCTTCAATGTTTTAGAACTTTCATAACAACTCCGTAGAAACACGGATTCCCATGACTTTCTACAGCAATCCTGGGGTTCCCAAACTTTCTGAGACCGCGCCGCCCTTCACAAGTCACATTTTTCCATGCGACGCCCCTTTACCCAAAATTAAAAATCAACAATTGCCTAAATTCGTGTTTGTGGTATTTTTTAAAAAGAAAATAGCCATTTACATTTACTAGCTTGTGTTATTTTTAACGTAAGGTGTTGCCTACTGCCAGTGGCGTAGTCTGAAATTTCTTAAGGGGGGGGAGTATGGGTTTGGTTCATTGGTGAAAGCTTCGCATACACGTATATATCGCTTTAAATTCGTGCTCAGACTCCCCTCAACGGAGGGTTTGACACCATGTCAAGAGCAGCACGAAACACCAACTCCTCGGTAATTGCGTGAGGTTTCTTGCTGCGTGCATGTTACTTTGTAGGACACAAGGAGAGCTTTGCTGAGGATTGTGGTTTGCTTACGGAAATGAGTCTTCTGCTCACGCATTTCTTGTAACTTGCGTGAAAAGTAATTATAATGAATAAAGTTCTCCGCTGGGTGTGTAGTGCAGGGAAGCTTACGTTAAGTCACGTTAATGTTATTGGAAGGTTACTTGACGTAGCTAAAGTGTGCCTAATCTTCAAAGTGCTAGAGTTTGTTTAGGTAAGACACGCACGTGCAATAAGTTCATTGAATATGGAACTTCTTTTTACTCAGCGTTCCTCATTATCTTGAATTTCAGTAATATAACTTCGGTTTTAGTACATTAGTACCTTGAAGGCTCCTTATTAGAGCGGTAAACACAATATACCCTGGACTTAACGTAAACACTCAATGAAAGAGACTTAACGGCCAGACAGAGGTCTGACAATAAAATGAACTAAGAAAACGTACTCACTTTTAACCTTTTATTGGGGAACTCCTGGTATTACTCAAATACACACTCCAACAAAACACAACTACTGATATTCCGAACTTTCGTACTATCGTAGATAAATCACATAACAACAATAATGGAAAAACCTATCACATATAAAACGAAGCTGCTTGGTATAGTTGAGCGCACCTATATATACTGCATACCACCACGTCATGACTTACACTCGTTGCCACATATAATTCAGCGGGAGAAATAACATTTCGTTAAGTGAGAAGATAATTTGCATAGGAAAATAAAATAACAAGAGATAGTAAAATCAAAAGGAAACTGAATCTAGAGTATACGTTACATCATCTACCCCTTATTTTTTTTTTTTTTTTTTGAAAAACCTATCAAATTTTGAGTGTAGTCTTACATTTCGCTGAGTGACGTTTATCGTCCTACTTTTTTTTTTTGTGGCAGCAGTATTTACAACTTCAAGCTTGGCATAACAAATTCAGTAAACCTGTGTCCGCAGCTATTGTCGTCTGTGAAGCAGGAAACACTTTTTATACGTGTACAGAACAAACCTGCATCGGCATACCTTATTTTTATTCTGCCCAGCAGGAATCACTTTTTTTATTTCATTTTACTTCCTCATATTTGCAACTCAATTATATTGTTGATTACAAACCAACTGTATCAGCAGCGAAGATTGCCTGTAGCTGCCTAACAGTAACAATTTTCACTATTTTACCCCTAACACACACATATATATATCATCATCATCATCATTGTCAACCATTATCAATCCACTGCTGGACGAAGGTCTCCCCAAGTTTCCTCCACAACGGTCTGTCTTGTGCCAGTCTCCTCCATGTCACTCCCGCATACTTTCGAATTTCATCCACCCATCTTCCATGTGTTCTTCTTCTGGGTCTTTTCCTGTCCCTTGGAATCCAATCTAAAATTTCGGCTGTCCATCGATGGTCTGTTCTTCTGGCAGTATGTCCAGCCCATTGCCATTTCAGGGATTTAACTCCGATCATGATGTCTTCCACTCTTGTCATTTTTCGGATCCACGTGTTCCTCTTCTTATCTCTCCTGGTTACACCAAGCATGCACCTCTCCATGCATCTTTGAGTTGTCTGCAGCCTTTGTATGTCTCTTTTAGCTAAGGTCCACGTCTCTGCACCATACGTAAGCACTGGAAGGATGCATTGATCAAACACTTTTCTTTTAAGACATAACGGCATATTGCTCTTGAAAATTATGCTGTTTCTTCCAAAAGCTCTCCAGGCAAGTTTTGTACGCCGATTAATTTCTTCACCAATGTGACCCTCACTTGATATCTGCTGTCCAAGATAAACGTACGTGTCTGTTATCTCCAGCTTTTCTCCATCAATCGATAAATCTTCATTTCTTGTAAAAGCATTGTACATCACTTTTGTCTTCTGAAAGTTCATTTTTAATCCCACTTCTATATATATATATATATATAAATTGGATTAGTAGACGGACATAGAATATATATATAAAAAAAAACTACATATATACACAAAAAGAATGCGTAGGCCCACACGAAAAAAAAAAAAAAAAAAATTCTGTCTCGCCAACTGGTCGTGCAGGAAAAACAACATAATGAGAAAATAACCTGTCCACGAGAACTTACTTATCTCGAGGACGCATAAAAAACCCTAGTACGATATCTTTTTCCAGGCCTCATCGGACTGGTAAATTCTGGTGGTGTCGATCTTTTCTGCGACTTGAATGGATCTGGAACATCTGTAGTCTGTCGGTCAAGAAATCCCTGAGTCTGACAGATACGGTCAGGAACGGCTGAAGTCTGTCGGTCAAGAATTCCCTGCATCTGACAGGAACGGTCAGGAACGGCTGAAGTCTGTCGGTCAGGAATTCCCTGCGTCTGACAGGAACGGTTGAAGTCTGTCGGTCAGGAACGGCTGAAGTCTGTCGGTCAGGAATTCCCTGCGTCTGACAGGAACAGTCAGGAACGGCTGAAGTCTGTCGGTCAGGAATTCCCTGCGTCTGACAGGAACGGTCAGGAACGGCTGAAGTCTGTCGGTCAGGAATTCCCTGCGTCTGACAGGAACGGGCTCCCCCAGGCTTTCGATATATATGTTGTCCCTTTGTGCTGGGGCCCGTGTTGTCCTTCCAGCATTCTTTTGAAGGGACGTGGCTCCGGCCACATCGCTTGTTTTCTCTTTCTACTTTGTGGCATGACAGTAGAAGCAGGCATCGGCCCTGTTTGCCCTGAGCGTAAGTTCCAGGGGCGAAACCCGGGCGGATGCAAAGATCTCTGCCTTCGTCTCTGTTGCGGCGAAGCAGATTGGGGAGACAAGTTGCGTTTTCGACCAGCTTTTGGTGTTGCTGGACGGTTTGTAATATGTGTCTGACGTTTAGGAATCGTCAAACTATTGTCTATATCTGATAAATCAGAAATATGTGATGACTCTGAGTCGCTGCTGTAAGTTAGTGGTCGTGCAGGGCGATGTTTATTTCTGCCTATCGGAATACTCTCTGACGAGGTATTCAAGGAAGTAGGAGCTTGTGTTGGTGCAGAGTTATTAGGGAATGGTGCAGCAATAGTCTCGGCAATGGTTGGAGGGAAAGGAATGATACTAGAATTTGAAGAACTTGATTCGAGCCTTCGTCTTATGGTAGAATCAGGTTGCGTTTTTGGAAGCCAGTCTTGTGGAGGGGAGGGTGAAGAAAAAATCGCTGGAGATTCTTCAAAAAGGTTTGTCGGTTCGACCAAAATTTCTGGAGGTTGATCGTGTGATATAGACTCTTGAGTCTGTGGAACAGAAAGTTGAGTAGGGTTGATTATAAAATCTATATTTCGTTCATGATACTTGCGACACTGAGCAACGTGTACGTATTGAAATTGATTGTCAGGTTTTTCAAGGATAATGTTATTTTCATACACATTTGCCACCCGATATGGACCTTCGTAGCTGGGTGCAAATTTCTTTACTAAAGTATGAGAAACAGAAGACTGGAAGTGTGTCTCCATGCAAGAGAGTTAGATCTCCAACGACAAGATCTGGTTTCCTACGCCTAGTATTACAGTATCTTGCTTGAGCCGCTTGTGCTCCTATCATTGCAACACGAGCTTTCTCTGCCATGATTCGTACTGATTGCGGAGTTGGTCGCTGGTTTAGTTCGTCGATAATCCCCGTTAAATTTTCAAAAGGGGTCTTAATTTTTCGACCCAAAAAAAGTTCTGCGGGAGTAAACTTAGTAGTATCGTGAACAGACGAGCGGAGGGCGAACGAAAAAAGCTCAAGATATTCGTCCCACCGCTCGTGATGATACATGACAAATGTAGCGATCATTTTAACTAGCGTGCGGTTTACTCGTTCCGCGGGATTACTCTGGGGATGATATGGGGAAATGAATTTATGCTTTATGTGTAGTCTCGCACACATTCTTTCAAAAATGTCAGAAATAAATTGGGGACCATTATCCGAAACTACTTGATCAGGTGCACCATATCTAGAGAATACTTCATTAATTAATACATTACAAATAACTTCCGCCGTAGCGGCTTTAGTGGGAAAAACTTCGACCCATTTAGAGAAATCATCGGTTAATACTAAAACGTAACGAGCTTTGTTTTTAACAGATAAAGGATAAGGTCCCAATAAATCTATTGAAATAATGTCAAAAACATGAGAACTTGAACTAGATTTCAAGTGACCGGCCGGTCTTACATTACGGTAATTATAAATCTGACACAAGTGACATGATTGAACGTATGCGAGCACACTTTGGTACATGCCAGGCCAATAGGCAACATCCCGCAATTTACAACGGGTCTTGCGAATACCTAAATGGCCTGCAATAGGTTTGTCATGAAATTCGTTTAAAAGGGCCATTCTAAGGGTTCGCGGAATACATGGGCGAAACTCTGCCCTAGTAGTCCTAGATTTCGTATAGTAAAGAAGACCCTCTATGACTTCAAAATGCTGTGACCTCCCAGCCACAGAAGGGTCACTTTGTTGTGGTGAACCCGCAAGCAAAAAATTATAGATTTCCCCAAAATCTGGATCATTTACTAATTCTGCCATTATATGCTCTCTGGATGTTATATCAGCTATTAAAAGTAAAGGCTGACATCCAGGAGTAGTTTCTATGGGAACCCCACTAATCGGGACGCGAGACAATGCGTCCGGTAATTGATTCTTATGACCTGGCTGGTACGAAATTTTGATATTGCTCTCTTGTAACTTAAGAGCCCACTTCATAAGTCATTAGAGAGGTGCTTAGCAGAATTCAAATACTGAAGGGCAGAATGATCCGTAATTATATTAACTGTCAATTCGTTGAGATAACATTGAAGTTTTTCAAGAGCATACACTACAGCAAGACATTCTCGTTCCGTAGCTGAATAATTGCGTTCAGCTTTGGCTAAAGTACGGGACGCAAAAGCTATTGGATGCCCAGCTTGTGACAAAACGCAACCAAGACCAACTCCGGATGCGTCAGTGTAAATATCAAATTCCTTAGTATGATCTGGGAAAGCTAATACAGGAGGCCGAGTCAACGCAGATTTTAGTGCTTCAAACGCTGCGTTAGCCTCAGGTGTCCAAACAAACTTCTTGTATTTACGTTTCAAAGCATACAATGGCTCACAGATTGTAGTATAAGCGGGGACGAACTGCTGATACCATCTAGTCATTCCCAGAAAGCGTGATAGTTCTTTGGCTGTTTTTGGCCGTGGAAAGTCAACTATAGGCCTGATTTTTTCATCATCCGTAAATTAGCCAGATAGCGAGGGACGAGATATACAATCTCGTCCCTCGCTATCTGGAATTTACTAGGTTTTAACGTCAAGCCAGCATTGTATATGAGTTGGAACACCTAGTTGAGCAGAGAAAGGTGCTCGTCAAAAGTGTCGGATGTAATAATAATGTCATCCAAATATACATGCACATGGGGACCTAGAACAGGTCTGAGAACCGTATCCATAAGCTTTTGGAAAGTAGCAGGTGCAGAGGCTAGTCCAAAGGGCATACGCAGGTATTCATAAGCCCCAAAAGGAGTCACAAATCCTGTTTTATCTACGGAGTCTGGATGTACCGCAACCTGCCAATATCCACTCGCCAAATCCAAGGTTGACATCCATTTAGTTGACGATAGGTCATGCAAAATATGCGACATGACAGGTAGTGGATAATTTATGGCTTTCGTGACTTGGTTTAGCTTGCGGAAATCTGTCACGAAACGAAATTCGTTGGGTTGTTTCTTTGGAACAAAAAAGCAGGTGCTGCCCAGGCGCTTGTTGATTCCCTTATTATGCCCTGTTTAATCATCTCTGAAATTTGACGTTTCATTTCATTTTTTTATGGGGAGCACAAGGGTAAGGTTTCGTCGCTATCGGTTTCGAACCATCAGTGTCAATGACATGAAAAACCACCTGTGTGAAACCACGTTGGTCGGAAAATAAACCAGGTCTTTAATTCAAAAGCTGAGAAAGCTGGTTTTGTTGCCTCTCATTCAGTTGTTTACTCAGTAACAAATTCGTTATGTCTGTAGGATCTTTAGGAATCACTTCGACAGGTTCCGGAAAGGAAATAACATGTTGTTCGAAATTCATAGTAACTTTAAAAGTATTGATAAAATCTATGCCCATTAGACATTTAACAGGTAGGTCGTCTATGAGCAGGAAAGAATGCGTAAAACGAGCCTTTCCCAGCCCTAGAGATAATGTGACAGTTCCTGTGATACTGAATATTTCATTATTTGCACCTCGCAAATACTGCGTCGCAGGCTGGACGTGTATTGCAGGAAAACTTTCAGTGTAAACTTCGTATTTAGGGCTGATATTTCAGAACCAGTGTCGAACTTTGTCTTGACAATAATATCTTCAATTGTCAATAACACATCAGGCAACTGAGGAGTTTGGACAGTCAATAATACTATTTTAGGGTCAGAATTCTTGGTATCAGGAAGCAGTGCCGACCCTTGGTCTACTTCGTTTGGAAGTTTAAAGGATTCCTGGTTGTATTTTCATGCGGTCTGAAACCTCGGCCCTGCCTGGTATCTGTTAAGTTTTCACGCTTAGAAAAACTTCGTGAAAACTGCTGCGGGAACTCCGCATTTCTTTGAAATTTCCATTTCTATTATTTCTTCCCTCAGCACGGGCAGAAAAATCATTATTGCCCTTAGCATAAAAATGTTCCGAATTTTGCGGATTGGAACGGAGTCGAGCATACTGTGCATTTGTACTGTACCCAGAAAATTGTTTAGAAACTAGCGGTTGGTGTACCACTCTTCTATGCGGTGGTTCGTATGATGCTTGGACTTGCACCTGTGTACGCTCGTGTTGAAAGTCATTAGGCCTATTATGCTGCTGAGGATTTTCGTGATAAGCCTTCCGGGGTTCCCGAGCATGTTTAGTTGGTCCATGTTTGCCGTGTCGCTCCTCATACGTTCGTATGAGGTGAAGGCATTCATGTATTGTTGCAGGGTGTCGGACCTCAATAAAATCCTGGAGAAATGGATCGAGGTGTTGCAATAGGGTGTCCAACATGTCGACATTACTGGCATGTGGATCCCATAATTTATACAAGCGTGTTGTTTCTAAAGCAAACGCAACAGGGCTATCGTTGGGTCCTTGCTTACGAGAAAAAAGTTGTTTTGCAAGGCCAGCTCGACTGAGGCCGAAAGGAAAGACTTCTAAAAATTCCGCTCGGAAATTCTCATAACGAGAATCCGGGTTCGATACTCTCCACTGCCGATACCAGGTCTTAGCGGTATCTTTCAAGCAAGTGCCTGCTATTTGCACTTTGCAATCTTGAGGAATATTGTATAAGTCGAAATGATCCTCCAAATCCTCGAGAAATTTCAAGGACCCCTCCAAACCATTGAAAGTAATTGCTCCCTCATGCGGCACGAAATGTGCAAGCATTTTGCTTCTGTGAGAGGATTGAAATACCTCAGGTACGACCCGCGACTCAGAGTGATATGAAGCTGGTGAATGACGAAATTGTGAGGAATGCCTGGTTACTTGCAAATCATTGACATCAAAGTGAGACCCACAGGCTTCCTGCAGATTGCCAAAAATAACCCCACCTCCACCGAAACTTGATTCAGGTTGAAATAGTGAAGTTTTCGCAGGTAATGAAGACATAGTCAATAAATGTCAATACCTCGTGTTCAAGAAATGTTCGGGCGCCAGTTATAATGAATAAAGTTCTCCGCTGGGTGTGTAGTGCAGTGAAGCTTACGTTAAGTCACGTTAGAGTTATTGGAAGGTTACTTGACGTAGCTAAAGTGTGCCTAATCTTCAAAGTGCTAGAGCTTGTTTAGGTAAGACACGCACGTGCAATAAGTTCATTGAATATGGAACTTCTTTTTACTCAGCGTTCCTCATTATCTTGAATTTCAGTAATATAACTTCGGTTTTAGTACATTAGTACCTTGAAGGCTCCTTATTAGAGCGGTAAACACAATATATCCTGGACTTAACGTAGACACTCAATGAAATAGACTTAACGGCCAGACAGAGGTCTGACAATAAAATGAACTAAGAAAACGTACTCACTTTTAACCTTTTATTGGGGAACTCCTGGTATTACTCAAATACACACTCCAACAAAACACGACTACTGATATTCCGAACTTTCGTACTATCGTAGATAAATCACATAACAACAATAATGGAAGAACCTATCACATATAAAACGAAGCTGCTTGGTATAGTTGAGCGCGCCTATATATACTGCATACCACCACGTCATGACTTACACTCGTTGCCACATATAATTCAGCGGGAGAAATAACATCTCGTTAAGTGAGAAGATAATTTGCATAGGAAAATAAAATAACAAGAGATAGTAAAATCAAAAGGAAACTGAATCTAGAGTATACGTTACATAATCTCTGGGCGTATCCACTAAATGAACTACTGTGTACGGTTTCCAGGTGACGTTTCAGTTTGTTCGGAAGCATACTCTCAGCTGCCAACACTTTCAGGCAGATTACACGCTGAGGAAGTTCTTCGTTCTTAACAACAGTGCACGTGAAACCGAAATCCAAGTTCATGTGATCATAGTTTCTGGACTTGTTCCTTCTCGACTGTTTACAGCTACTTGCAACTTCTACACCACGTTTTAAAAACTTCGCCATTATCATAAACTAACGCACGCTCACATAGAAATAACTACGTTCTCAGCTATTAAAACACAGCAGCTCAGTTCAAACGAATGTTCATATACGCTACAGTCTGTGTGTCTAATGAAGACTGCGTGGTTAACTAAATGCTCAAAAGTGCAGCTGCAGAACGTTATCGCTTCACCTAGCCTGGATCAGTCCATTTTCAGACTGGCGAATTCGACACGACGTCATGCCAAGATTTCAAAGAGAGTTACAGTACAGATCTCAGGTCAGATGAAGGGAGCGCTTTCACATCAAGAAAATGATCTGTCTTCTTTTTTCATTAACATTCGTTTTTACAATTCATTCTTTAATATATGTACACGTCTAGAAAATTTGCATGTTACCTTTCACTATAAATTACAGTTTTAGTTTTTCCTTATAGTCGCGACGCCGCGTACTAAGACCGGCGACGCCCTGGGGCGTCGCGACACACAGATTAGGAACCTCTGAGCTAAGCGGTAGCTTGCAATTACCGGCTTGCGACTGCTTGCCTCGTTTTCCTAGTTAAGCGCACCGTGCCATTTTGACCTTGCCCGGATGTTTTGACACACGGCATTCGCTGTCCAAGTTCTTTCGCGGAGAAACCGGTTTTCCATGCTAGCGCGCAATCACGCATAACTCCTGTTAATGAAAATGAGCTTTGTTACAAAAGTAACAGTTTTCCGTAAACAACAATAGACATAATAACGTATAAGGAATTACTGATTGAATTTAAACTGCTCTACTGAATATTTTACTCGTCAACTAAAACTTTTCACTCGTCACAGACGAGCAGACGACCGCATTTTTCAAGCCCTGTCAATGTATTGACATTTTTTTTTCACACTTCAGACACACTTCAGAAAATATTGCCCATCTCTAACTGAAACTCAGTGGTGCTAAAATCCTCATCCTCTACTAGAATAAATTGCCGTCCTTGTCGGAAATGGGTCATGGAGCGAAACAAGTGGTAGTCCCTGGGGGTAAAGTCGGGACTATAGGGAGGACGGTCTCAGCCATTTCCAATTCCTACCGTTCTTGGGGGACCAATCTGAAGGTGTGACTTGGGGCATTATCCTCTTCCAGCAACTCCCGCTTTCTATTGATAAGCGCTGGGTAGCGTTGGCGCAAAGCATCATGGACAATCTGCAGTTATTCGGCATAGAGCTTCCTGACCATCTGGCGCTAGTTCCTACTGCACAGGAGCTTCACAATCCCAATAGATGCATAGCATTACTTTCCTCTCGAACGACTTCAGCAACTGGTTTCCAGTGGTAGGATAACGTAGGAATAATCACTTTTCATCACCTATGGCCAGTGGCAGACTGACGATCTATAGGCAGTGAAAATCTTCTAAGCACGTGTAGACAACGTAAGTAGACGAAGTCATCGCTCTTTCCACGGTTTTCTTTAATTAACACACAGCAACCGAAAAATTGTATTTCGACAATGTTGGGATCGAACCCCAGACCTCTCGATAACTAGTAGAACGCGTTCGCCTTATTCTACGGTGGCCAACAATCCACGGCGCTATGTGTGTTTATCTGTCAGCAACTAACTTCCCAAATTCGTAGGGGTTGGCTCCGCAACTGAGACGCCTCCATCTCGTCGAACCATAAACGGCTCTGGAACCCATTTTGTGTGGCCCACTTTCGAAAAAAATGTCAAGGTATCCCATCCCTGAAAAACTGGTGTGTCAGCATCACCATCTTTTCAACACAAGTCTAAAAAGTCATTACAGTTTGTTTTGTATAGAGGCAATAATTAACAACATTTCACCTATTTTCCTGCCCGGCGGATCCACTAACCGAGGGGTCGGTACCTGGGATCCGACGACTTAACGTGCCCATCCGACGCAGGGCGAATATTCAGGGGTTCGAGCGTTCGTACCTGCCTGGGATCGATCCTGAGACTTTTCCGTAGCAGTCATAAAATATTGTGAAAGGGGTCGTGCATAGGCGTCCCTCTCTCAATGTTTCGTGACTATAGGCAAGGCGTTAAGTCGTCTACCAATGACGTCCCACACGTTTTCTATCGGTGAGAAGCCTGGGTATCGCGCTGGCCAGGGAAGCACCTGGACACCTTTTATTGGTTTATGACGTCCCACACGTTCTCTATCGGGAAGAAGCCTGTGGATCGCGCTGGCCAGGGAAGCACCTGGACACCTTTTATTGGTTTATGACGTCCCACACGTTCTCTCTCTATCGGGGAGAAGCCTGTGGATCGCGCTGGCCAGGGAAGCAGCTGGACACCTTTTATTGGTTTATGACGTTCCATACGTTCTGTCTCTATCGGGGAGAAGCCTGTGGATCGCGCTGGCCAGGGAAGCAGCTGGACACCTTTTATTGGTTTATGACGTCCCACACGTTCTCTCTCTATCGGGGAGAAGCCTGTGGATCGCGCTGGCCAGGGAAGCAGCTGGACACCTTTTATTGGTTTATGACGTCCCACACGTTCTCTCTCTATCGGGGAGAAGCCTGTGGATCGCGCTGGCCAGGGAAGCAGCTGGACACCTTTTATTGGTTTATGACGTCCCACACGTTCTCTCTCTATCGGGGAGAAGCCTGTGGATCGCGCTGGCCAGGGAAGCACCTGGACACCTTTTATTGGTTTATGACGTCCCACACGTTCTCTATCGGGAAGAAGCCTGTGGATCGCGCTGGCCAGGGAAGCACCTGGACACCTTTTATTGGTTTATGACGTCCCACACGTTCTCTCTCTATCGGGGAGAAGCCTGTGGATCGCGCTGGCCAGGGAAGCAGCTGGACACCTTTTATTGGTTTATGACGTCCCATACGTTCCCTATCGGGGAGAAGACTGGGGATCGCGCTGGCCAGGAAAGCACCTGGACCCCTTTTATTGGTTTGCTGGCAGATACGGACATGGCACTTCCGTACACCGAAATTTTAGCGTCAGTTCCGTACACGTGTAATGCTAATTACGCATTGCATTTGAGATCTCCACAGTCCTACCGTTTTTGTGTAAGTTGCGTACGAAAAGGAATTTAACTATCTAATGCCCGGAACATGCCTGTGGATCATCTTGCTCCCTTTGTACGAACCAGGGCTTTAGAAAGAGAAGGGCTAGGTCATTCTATTGTTGTCTGAAAAGTATTTCAAGTCTCAGTTACTTATCTTTTAGCCATAAGCCTGCGAACGGAATAATATTTTTGCTCCTATTTCTTTGTGAACAACGTCTGTTGTTTGTATTTATTTTAATTCACAAAATGGCTTCATTTTGTGCAGTGGACTTGCCGCCAGTTGCTGAAATATAAGGAAACCATGGACCGGGTATGTGGTTCATCACGCTTTCCCTGTTAATACCAAAGACACTGCAAAAGGAATGGATTCAGAAGTTTGTCTACGGTTTCATATTGAGGGGTGCTCACTTTTTCTGGGGAGGGAGGGGGTTGAATGAAAGGAGGGAATTTTTTCTAAGGCTGAACATTTTTTTCTAGTAAACTATGACCAGAAAAGTGGGCCGATGAAATATGAATAAATAAACTACACTCACGGACAATGAAATTTGCGCAACTAGAAAAAAACAAGCTACTACCGCGAAATTTTGAGCTAGAGTGCGTGCTGGCATACAGATGATCCACGTTTGGTGCGATTGCGCATGACCACACACCCTGTGGTGGCGCTGCAAACACGAACCGGCATGTAGTCGATGCCCCATGAAAGCGAAAAGCACAAGCCGACGTAAACAAGAGTACAGAGTGACAAGAATGCCGGGTAGACGCCAAAGACGTCTATTTACGCAACTTACGGACTTTGAGAGAGGCCTGATCATCGGGCTGAAAACCGCAAGGTGGTCGGCGCGCAGTATAGACCGCCACGTGGGTCGTTCTCACCATACAGTCCGTCTGTGTTGAGAGCAGTGGACACGTGACCGCACTGTCACAAAGCGGAGTGGCTTCTGACGGACCAGGAGGATCACCGACAGCGAGGATCGCCGGATCGTCCGCCAGGCACGAACGGATCCCACGGGGACCCAGTCCACTATACAGGCAGATGTAGTGGCTCCTGTGTGCCCACGAACCATTTCCCGTCGCCTCGTGGAAGTGAATATGCGATCCCAGCGCCCCTTACGCGAGTTGCCGTTAACACCGGAACATCGCCGGCTCCGTGTGCAGTGGTCTCAGGCCAGAGCGACGTGGAACGCCACAGACTGGTGACGTGTGGTGTTTAGCGATGAGTGCTGCTTCGTTTTAGGGACAGATGATCGTCATGTCCGGGTGCGGAGGTCCCCGGATCAACAGCACGATCCCAACCTCGCTACCGAGCGCCACACCTCCCCCACTGCAAGCATTATGGTCTGGAGAGCCATAGCTTACGATAGCTGATCAGTTCTAGTAGTGGTACGTGGATCATTGACGGGCCCGCGGTATGTGGATGTCATTCTACGGCCCCATGTGCTCCCATTCCTGGCCGGGATTCCCTTTACGGAGGATAATGCCCGCTCGCACACGGCTCGGGCTTCCCACGCCATGTTCAGATACTTCAATGGCCTCCCCGGTCCCCGAACATGCCCCCTATCGAGCATGTGTGGATAGTTGAAACGCCATCTGCCACCATGTCGTACTATCCGGGATTTGGAGCACGTCGTCCAACACGTGTGGGACAGTCTGCCGCAGGACAACATCAGGCGTCTGTTCGCCTCCATGCCGGACCGTATTGCAGCATGTATCGCCGCACGAGGCGGTGCGACGCGCTGTTGAAGATGACCGGACTGCGCGCAACATCTCCCTCCGTAATTCTCCTACAACTCTGATTTTGTCATCATGTGTATCCTTCATCTGTATCATTACGTCCATAAAATTTCAGTTCAATCCGATGCTTCCTTCTTGGTGAGCAAAGTTCATTGTCCGTGAGTGTAGCGTGAAGCCGAGAAACGAGCGCTGGGTTTTATTACAGATTATACTGCCTGTCGTGTACGGGATAAAACTCCATCTCTTGGCACCATATTTAGGAACGTTGAAAATTTGAATTCTGGCTTTTGGATGAAAAGCATCTAATATTTTAAAACAGTTTTCCTGTCAATCCATGGAACAGATTTTTCTCGGGAAAAGGGTGTATCATACGAAAAATATGGAGAACTATAAAACATCATTTCCCGAGCATTTGCATACTTATATGAATTCGGCATGTTAATCACAATAATGCTTTTGTAACGTACCAGGAGATGTGACGTACCTGCCAGAAGGACGCACACGACGTAAAGGCAGATAGGAATCAGAATAAACCGTCCGCGTAGCTCAATTGGTAGAGTGACTTCTTCCGGAATGAGGGGATCCGGGTTCAAATCCTGGCGTGGATAGAAATGACGGAGAAATTTACTTCGTTATACTTTTTTTTTTTTTAAATGGATGTTTAACGACCAGTGTGACAACACTACAAGATCCATTTTATTTAAATAAAATCTCCAGAAGAGCACTGTGTGCTGCATAATTAAAAAAAACAAACTAACAGAGAAATGAATCTCACCCTTTGTACGAAAGTTACACACGATCAGTTTGCCTTGCTCTCAACTTTGCTGGATACAGTGGAGAGATACTTGCTTGTACGGATCTGACACACAAAAAAATTTGTACGGAAGTACCATGTTCGGATGTGTCACGACACCCCTTTTATTGACGATCTGCTGATATTAGCAGTGTGGGGAAGGGCGTCATCTGGTTTTACCTGGGCATCAGGGATACCATAGAGTTACGCCAACAAAATGCACTGAAACCATGCGACGGAAAGACCAACCAGCCGTACGTATATACACATGTAATGAAACCTCTGATGAAAAATTCCTGATGACGTCATAGCAATGTGGTGACGCCTGAGTAGGATTTCTGATGACATCGCCCAGCCATTCTCATTCCTCACACGCGCTTTCGCCACCGAGATCATTCCGATGCAGTGGAACAGAACAGGTGAGAACGAACAAATTTAGCTACGCCGAGCAGTCTTGTTCTTTTATTCCCCCCTCCAATCACGTGATTGTGTCGTAATCATTTACACCGATAAGCCATTCCATTAGGACCACCCCCGGCCTCGAGAAATGAGCGCGCCTGGAGACCGAACGGTGGCGCAGGTGAAGTTCACAGAGCAGTATGTATACAACACGAGGACCGGCTTTCGGTTAGTCGAGTGTTCGGAGTCAGAATAGGAAGAGCTGCCGATTTATCGTAGTTTGACAAAGGACATATTGTACTGGCACGGTGCTACAGAACTAAGATCTCGGAAACGGCGTGGCTTGCGGGTTGTTAAAGTGCCGCTGCAGTGAGTACGTATCAAAAGTGCGGCACGGATGGCCCCACGACGAACGCTCATCCAGCCGTGTGTCGTCCGCAGCTACAACAGTGGTGGTCAGGGCAATGTGTCACAGCACACAGTTTATCGCAGCGTTCTGCGCATGGGCCTGCGTAGCCGAAGACCCAGCCGGGTCCCCATGCTCACCGCACGTCATCGCCAACAGCGCATAAAATGGGCCCAAGATCATCGAGATTGGAGCTTGGATGATTAGAAGAAAGTGCCCTGGTCTGACGAATCAAGATTCCTGGTGCATCACGTAGACGGCCGAGCGCGGATACGCTGATCACCAGCGGAGGCTATGGCACCTGGATGCACTGTTGGGTACAAACGGGCCTGCGGCGGCTGGGTTATGCTGTGGATGATGTTTCCTTGGGACACTTTAGGCCCAATAGCAAAATCCCTGACAGCTGTCAGGTATCTGAGCATCGTTGCGTACCAAGTTCACCCATTCATGGCAAATGTGTTCCCTGCTGGCGATGGCCATTACTAACAGGACAATGCGACATGCCAGAATCGTCAAGGAGTGGTTCGAAGAACATGCTGGTAACTTTCTGTTAATGGCCTGGCCTCAAAATTCGCCTGACATGAACCCAATCGAACATTTCTGGTTCGACTTGGAAAAGCGGGTTCGCGCTAAATCACCACCACCCCGAAATGTACGGGAACTGGAGGACCTGCTGTTGACATTATGGTACCAGACACACCAGGATACCTATCGCCATCTCATCGAATAGATATCTCGCCGAGTGGTTGCTGTTTTGCTGCCTAAAAGGGGTTTTACAGCTTATTAGGTAGGTGGGGATAATGTAATGGCTCATCGGGATATATAATCGAACTGTTGACACATACCCACAAATTTGTATGGCGCTCCGACAGATATTAGCTGATGTGGCATCTTTCATGTCGAACACCGTATCTGAGATGAAAAGGCCACGGCCCACCAGGATACCGGTGGAACACGCAAGAAATGGCCGGCCTTCTTCTGAATTCTTGTTTGCCTGAATAGTTATTCCCTTAAAAAAATAATAATAAGGAAAAGAAGCATTTCCTTCTGTCTTTGTTGAGCGTTTGCTCTGACAGGAAGGACGCGAGGGTATCTGACTGTATTTGCTTGAGGAAAGCGCAGCCGAACCAAGCAAGCTGTTATAAATTAATCAAACTGAAGACATAGGTGATTAGACTAGGAGACTGGTGTTACCATGTTCCTTCTTATCTTTATTCTTGTTGTTAACTTTAAAAACATTGCGTGGTTGAGTTGCTAAGTCTTATATAGGTGAAGATAATATTGATTAACACGCAATAACCAAAATGATATAAATTGTATGCAAATAATTCTTCCGATTTGTAAATATGTCTAAGAAACTTTTATTCTTTTCTTCATTTAATTGCCTGCAAAGGTTGTCCGTTAAGCTGTGCTATATTTCCTAACTTTCCCGCTTTCGATCATCTCTCGCCCTGTTGTGAGATCCCCCGACCTCCCAGCTTTGCCTGGGGTAATCCTCTCCTCGTACTTTTCCGTGACCGCTCGCTACCTAAACCTAGAGACAACTGTCCTTCGCCTTGTCTCCAAGAAATGCCCTTAAGCATATTCTAAAATTCACTGTGAGAAGGAACCACACTGCCCTCGGTAAATCTTAAGCCTCAAAGTAAAAATTTGAGGGCAGGTGCATTCGTCGGCACTATTGAAATTGAGACCCGAAAAGCATCAAAAGAGGCGGATAGAGTTAATCTCCATTCAACACACGAAGGGCAAATACTACGTATAGACAAATTGTCGTCTTAGCAAATAACCGTGCATCCGATGTCTAATGGGGAACTGACTCTGAGAAATTTCTCTCACGCTTTGTGGAGACAAAGGAAAGTGGAGCACGAGATAGAATAAAAAGTTACATTTTGTGATTTTATATGAAATCCTAAAACCCCGTATAAAATCTCTGTAACACTGGTATGCCCTACCCACGCTACCCTTTTGTGATCTTAAAAGGGACACCAGTCCCCTTTGCGATGGCCCATCATCCTCCCTCCTACCCTTATCTACAGACTGACAGAACACAAAGCGATTCGCTCTCAGAGATGTTCCGACATCCGAATCCATCGAAGTGCTCCCCTTTTTGCTCTGAGCGAAGAGCAAAACCAATGCTATATTCGGCACAAGTTCATGTAGAAGGCGATAGGGAGGATACCGCGCAATCAGTTCCTTTTGTTCCATGATGCGGTACTAGCATCTTAAAGCCATAGACAGCGTGAAGTGAAAGTGTTCGGTGAAGTGTGGTAATCAACCTGGAATGTAATAATAACGGAAAAAAAAAACAGAAAAAAAAACTGCGTAGAAGTGGGTCAGCAAGAACGCGCGAAAAAAAAAAAAGACAGAAAAAAGACATGTTGAATGACAGGAAAACGTGGAAAATCAAGTACCTATTTATACATACCTATTAATTCTTATATGTTAAGGACTAGTGTAAGTCAGGTTTCATCACTAACTTCTGATTATTACCAGCTTTTGAGGGAAATATACACTGCTGGCCACCAAAAATGCAACACCAAGAAGGACACGAGATAGCAAAGCCAGATTTACTGGACACATAACAACAGATACAAAGATGAAACGATTGAGCTTACAGGCCCGTGCGACTTGCGGAACACGCAGACATCAATAGTTCGTGTGGCCCCCATGGCTGGCAATAACGGCCGATACACGCCGCGGCATCGAACGAAAGAGCTGCTTCCACACGTTGCCACACTTTATCAGGCGTAGCCGCGGGTGGTGCTTGCTGGGCCACTCGGTTGCCGATCAGCGACCAGACGTGTTCGATGGGGGACATATTGGGAGAACAGGCGAGCCACGGCAGCAGTGACACCTAGTGGGCCGTGAAGAATTGTTGCATGATGCGTGCCACGTGCGTGCGCGCATTGTCCTGTTGAAACGTGGCCGCCGGTAGGTCCTGCAGGTAAGGGAGGACTACAGGCTCCAAAACGTCGGAGATGGTGCGGTGGCTGTTGAGTGTACCGGCGATGCGTACCAGAGGGGTGCGAGTGTCATATCCAATTGCGCCCCAAACCATAACGCCAGGCGACGGACCGGTATGGCGATGCATAATGTAGGCGTCGTACAGTCTCTCGCCGCGGTGTCGACACGCAGATCCGACAATCGTGGTGTTGCAAGCACAAGCGGGATTCGTCGGAGAAGACAATGTCGTGCCATTCCGTAGTCCAGGTGCGGCGTTCAACGTCCCACTGCCGCCGCACTCGCCGGTGGTGTAACGTCAATGGTAATCGGAGCAATGGGCGCCGTGCGACAAGTCCCGCTCCTGCAGACGACGTCGAACGGTACGTGCTGACACAGGTTGTTGCGCAACACAACCTAATTCCTGCGCTAACGTTCGTGATGTGGCGGTGCGAGCCGTCAATGCCCGCCGCGCGTCATGCTGGTCCTATCGTTCGGTGGTCTGCCGCGGCTGCCGCAATCGCTCACGTCGGTCCGTCCGTCCCTCCTGCACCCACCGAATCCACACTCGCTTCATTGTGGCTGGATGTCGTCCACACGGGCGCCGATGTCTCGGAACGGTAAAACGCTGTCGCGATAAGCCCCTATTCGTCCTCTGTCGAACTCCGAAACGTGCTGGAATGACTGCCGTATTCTGCGACGAGGCATCAGGAAACTTCCCACGCACAGGTCCGGCAGCACAGCACACTTTCACTACACACACCCCGCCTTCTGTGCACCCTTCTTACAGTGCTTCTCGGTGGCGTGCCGGGCGCACATGATTTGCATATGCCCTGCAATGCTAATCGTTTGCATGCCCTCTCGCGGGCGACGCATGCTGCGAATTTCAGGCCAATCGAATGCTTCCTTCTTGGTGTTGCATTTTGGGTGGCTAGCAGTGTATATTTGGAATTTGTGCGATCACCTCACATTTCCATTGCCTTTGCAATGTAAATTTTAGATTTTTGAATCTAGAAGGAATGTAAAAAGTTAAAAACATATGCCAATTATTATTAAACACATTTACTTAATTTTTGGAACTACAAAAAAATTATTTTAGAATGAAAATTATTAGTAACGTGCTGCTAAAAAATGTATTAATCAACAAGTACGCTGTGCGTTTTATCCAGAAATTGATCCGAACAAGAACGAGGCTAAGCTCGTAGTACAAAATCTCAAATGAGCAAAAGTATAAAAGCCGCCCCTGTGGCGCAGTGGTCTAAGCGATGGCCTCTGATCATTCGTCCGAACGGGGTCCGGGTTCGAATCCCGGTGAGGCATGGATGTTGTGTTTGTCTTATGGCACTGGCTCTCTCCCTTCCCTGGAGCTAGTGACCCTAAATTAGGGACGGGCGACTGCTTATAGCCCATTGAGTTGCTCACGGTGGTCGTTAAACCTCCACTCAAAAAAAAAAAAAAAGTATAAAATTGTCGGATGAATCTAATCCACTTAGATTACCATATGTAATTACTGAAATAAATATAAGTTTACGGGTGGTGAGACAATCTCAGTCGGAGGGATGGTGCGCTTCCTCTCTTTTAATGAGGGAAGTTATAACGAAGTAAATTTCTCCGTCATTTTTGTCCACGCCGGGGTTCGAACCCGGGTTCCCTCACTCCGGATTAAGTCACTCTACCAATTGAGCTACGCGGACGTTCGTTCTGACTGCTCTCTGCCTTTATGTCGTGTGCGTCCTGCTGGCAGGTACGTCACATCCCCCCCCCCGAGAGGGCCGGGGGCATGGCCCACGGGTCAGCCGTGACCATGAATCGTTGCAGGCAGCCATCTGCTGTAGAACGTGCACTTAAGAACTCCCAGTCAATCTAGTGTGTGGAATGCAACGTCACACACATATATTTTTCGTAGCGCTGGAGAAGGGATTCTCTTATTTTTCCTATCTCGCCGTGTGGAAAGAACAGCACACCATTGCGAGATCTTGAACGGCTGGGTCATCCGGGAAGTTCGGGCGCCATTATAACGAAGTAAATTTCTCCGTCATTTTTGTACACGCCGGGGTTCGAACCCGGGTTCCCTCACTCCGGGTTAAGTCACTCTACCAATTGAGCTACGCGGACGTTCGTTCTGACTGCTCTCTGCCTTTATGTCGTGTGCGTCCTGCTGGCAGGTACGTCACAAAGTGTTTTAAGAAAGTGAAGAGTTGTTGGAGTTCGAATGCCGACCCTAAATCAGTAAAATTACGACAAAGATTCCTCTTTTGCATGCACTATTACATGCCCATATTGATCTTAAAAGAAATAACGATTGACCAGTAATCGTTCACGTGGGTCAAATAAGGCGCGTTTGCTCAGGGAGATACGAATAGGATTGCGCAGTCGGCAAACAGTGGCCAAATAAATATAAAAATTAATTTCATAGAAAATTTACCATGTACGTGTGTACGTTTGAACTTTCAGAATTATTTTTGTAATGGTTTAGTTGAAAATGGGGCTTTCAAGAGACTCAAGTTTCTTTCTTTCTTACTTTTTTTTTTTTTTTTTTTTTTTATGAAAAGCAAATTTTTCTGAAGGGAATAATTGTCAGGTGCGAAACACCGTTTTGAGCGTGACTTGATGCTACATTATATCGGGCGGGTTTAGAAAATCCTTACACCGCTAAATTTCAGTAAAAATTTGAATTTGTTTTACTATGCTTAGCACATTTCAGCACATTTTCATTTCATCCCAGATCTAACAGAATGATTTTCACGAGGGAATTTATGACGCATTCATCGGTAGATACGTATATTCCTACAGCGTAGAGGTTTATTTAGGAAAATTATATACGGCTGGGAGAGGGGATTTTTAAAAACTTTTGGGGGGAGTGTTGGATAAAAGGAAATCTTTCGAAGGCTGAAAATTTTTATTGTGATATATTTAAGCTTTAAATTGAGGCTTAAAAATTCGAAAAATCTCAGAAATTGATAACAGCTTAATTTCTAATAGATCAGATGGTTATAGCCTAGCTAAGAATATTTTTATCGAAAACAATAGGCGGTATTTTGTTTTGGAGTTGTTTTTATTTATATCTCCCTCGTCTAAATGCTTCCTTAACCAAGGCTAAAGCAACCAACGTCACATAACTTGTGCATGCCGAAATGGTTCAGAGATATATCTGCGCAGTCTGTAACAGACTAAAATGAAGCTATGCACCCATGCTTCATGGTTGTAATGACTGACTTTAAACAAATAATTCAAACAAGAAAAACTGAGAAATACATTAGACTGCTATGTACATTGACCTCAAATAAAATACGGTAATAAAGTATGTATAACTTGCCTGGAGAGCTTTTGGAAGAAACAGCATAATTTTCAAGAGCAATATGCCTTATGTCTTAAAAGAAAAGTGTTTGATCAATGCATCCTTCCAGTGCTTACGTATGGTGCGGAGACATGGACCTTAACTAAAAGAGACATACAAAGGCTGCAGACAACTCAAAGCATCATAGACAGGTGCATCCTTGGTGTAATCAGGAGAGATAAGAAGAGGAACTCGTGGATCCGAAAAATGACAAGAGTGGAAGACATCATGATCAGAGTTAAATCCTTGAAATGGCAATGGGCTGGACATACTGCCAGAAGGACAGATCATCGATGGACAGCCGAAATTTTAGATTGGATTCCAAGGCACAGGAAAAGAACCAGAAGAAGACCACATGGGAGATGGGTGGATGAAATTCGAAAGTATGCGGGAGTGACATGGAGGAGACTGGCACAAGACAGACCGTTGTGGAGGAAACTTGGGGAGACCTTCGTCCAGCAGTGGATTGATAATGATTGACAATGATGATGATGATGATATACAGTAGTTCTCTTAGGCATATATATATACAGTATATACCTGTGTGTGTTACACACCTTCAAATGGAGGAATGTTTAGGTTTTTCATGGGGTCTGAAGAAATTGGAAAGGGGGGTGGTTTATGATCCTTGCTGTAGTGGACCACAAATCTAAATTTCCCGGCCTGATTTGGTCATCCCAATCCGCCCCTGGCCTTGACCATCAGAATTGTAAGTTTCGCATGTGATGAGACGTTGTCGGAACTGAGAAGTATCAAAATAATCCTCATAAGGCTAAGAAAAAAACATTCTTTAATGAACGTTTTGCGGGAAATTTTCTTGAATTAGAGTTCAGTGCAGCTTGAATACCGTATTTTATTAAGCCGGTATGCGTAGCTTCGCATGAGTTATTCGTTGATTGCTAAGTAAAGAAATCAAGTGTAAAGGCATTTCTCTCTCTCTGCCTGTATTTCTGCTGTTACAGCGAAACGAAAAGGTGTCAGAAATGCCTGGGGAAATATTTGATGAGAAAACACGCATGTGACTTCGCATTGTTTGCTCGCTAGCGTCCTTGAACGGATTTAACGGCTTATTTATTTTACCCAGATTGCAGAATACCTCAATCCGTGAATGAAGTCCTGTTATGTTAATTATTTCGCACATGTGTAGATCCTAGAGAAAGCAAGTTTTTTACGTTTGCGAATGAAAAGTCAATAAAATCACAATGTGTGTGTGTGTGTGTGTGTGTGTGTGTGTGTGTGTGATAAGTGAGTTGACGTGTACTTCTTAAAAAAATGTCGGCCGATTTCTTTCGTGTAGTTACATCGAAAAAGTCTCCAGTGGCATTCCATAAGCTTGAGTTTGTAAAGTTCGTGTGCATAAAAGCAACTCAGTTTGGACTTACATGTTTTGCATATGAAAAGTGGCATACAGAAACGTGGTAAAAAATCTTGCTGAAAATAAGAGTATTTTATTCTTTTTAGCTTTAGAAAACGAATTCGCGCAGTCACTACCAACAGTAAAAATGCACCCAACTATATACACAATCGAGTCAGTGACCATCTCCTACTTTTGATATCAACAGCGCGTAGCCAGTGAAAGAAGGCGCATGTGGTGAGCTGGCTTGGAGGGTACATAAGGTGTGCTGTAGGCATTCTGAAAACATATCGCTCGTTGCTGTTATGGATAAAACCATTTATCAGATTCGCAAAAACGGATGATTATCGGCTTTCTGGAAAAGGGTGGCAGTATTACTGAAAGAGCGCAGTTTGTAAAATGTTCGAGTGCAGCTGCGGTTAAAGTGCATCGTGATTGGAGCACCATCCTGCGGAGCACCACGTGCCATTGATGTGAGAAGTGAACGTCGGCTGCGAAGGTATGTAAGGGACGATGGACATGCTACAGTGTGGAGCAACTCACTGGCCGAATGAACCCGGGGGCGTCTGGAAGTGCGACTAAAACGACAGTTCAGCCGATGCAGACGGATGGTCACTGCACCTATGTTAACGAAAGTGCATCGGCGGAAAAGGCTTACATTTGCACGGCAGTATCGGAATTGGACCTCCGCTGATTGGCAAAGGATTGCCTTCTCCGATGAATCACGTTTTCTGCTTCATCGAACGACTGGACGTTGACATATAAAGCGAGAAACATCGGAGAACAAACACTCTTCAACACTATTGCTAGAAGAACCCAAGCTGCTGGAGGGGCAGCGTCGTTATGATCTGGGAAATGTTTTTGTGTCATTCTCTGGGTCCACTCATACCTGTGGAAAGCACTATGGATTGAATTCGTTATGAATCAATCCTTGCAGACCACATACATCCATACATGCTGATTATCTTTCCTGAGGCGGATGGGATCTTCGAGCACGACAATGCAACATGTCACACAGGTAGAAATGTCCAAGAGTGGTTGGAAAAGCATGATGAAGACTTCAAAATACTTCTCTGTCCCCCTAATTCCCCACACTTAAACCCCATTGAGAATGTGAGGGACCACCTCGATCGCTCTATGGATCCTCCACCACACACCCTGCAGTTGCTGTCAGATGCACTGCAGTCATCATGGCTCCACATACTTGTGAACATCTTCCAGCACCTTATTGAGTCACTCCCAGTCCGTCTAGCTGCTATCCGAACTGCACACGGCGTTTAGCCTGGATATTAGCTGGCTGTCACAATAATGGGAGTGGACCGTGTGTTTTCATACGTAAATTTATCAAAAAGTGGAACTGTAAATTTTGCTTAATCTGCATAGCCTTTTGGTATAACTTTTGCTGACAAAATAGGCAAATTGCTGCAAGAGAAAAAATTCGAGCTTGAACACTGGGCGGAATGTGACTTTTCTTGAGAACAAAGCCGTCATATAAGCCATTTTTTTTTTTTTTTTTTTTTTTTGATTGGAGGTTTAACGACCACCGTGAGCAACTCAATGGGCTATAAGCAGTCGCCCGTCCCTAATTTAGGGTCACTGGTTCCAGGGAAGGGAGAGAGCCAGTACCGTAAGACAAACACAACATCCATGCCTGACCGGGATTCGAACCAGGACCCCTTACGGACGAACGATCAGAGGCCAGCGCCTTAGACCACTGCGCCACCGGGGCGGCTAAGCCATTTTAGTAAGGTTATAAATACACATACATATATGTATGTACACTGCTATTTAAAACTTATACCAGAGCGTCATGGGGTTAGAAGAGCTTACACTCGAGGGTATGACGTATGAAGACATTTTACGATGCGAAGTTCGAATTCAAATTCGCTGTGAACACGTGACAGCTTTCGAAGATGTATACAAGTAGTAAAGATCTGCACGGCTGCACGGGCTTGATCTGCAAATCGACTTATTATTATTATTTTTTTTTATTTAAGTGAAAAATTCTGGACTCAGGCAGTGGCGAAACTAGCACAACGCCCCCCCCTCCCCCGGGCGGAGATTTACTTTAGTGCCCCTAATAAAGTAATTTTTCTCATGATTTCAAGCACGAGGAAAGATGCATTTTTCGCGATGTGTGTGTGGTGGATGAGGAGGGGGTGGGTCAGGAAGTAAGGGACAGTGTCTGTAAATATAAAGTTGGTACCTAGAGCTCTGTAGTTTTAACTTTTTAAGTAATAGATTTAACAAATACATATAATTGTTTTGTACAAAACCAAAATAAATCACTTGAAGAAATCACCCTCTTGTACATGGTAGATCTGCGGTTGCTGTGAATAAACGTTGGCGCCTGTCGTGTACGTAATCCTAGGTAACTGACTGACTGTTTCCCGACATCCTCCATGGGGAATTCCCATTTAGCCTCGCGCTTTTCCTCAGCAGCGCGGAGAGAGGGCTATTGAAGGCCGATCGTATTACAACTCGGAGCCAAAGAGCCGAGTAGCTTCAATCTGTAGGACATCGAATGGTTTAAAATTGAAACTTAGCAATTATTTAGGAAAAGCTAAATGTACCTACCTTAAAAGAAAATATGAACCTTTGGGTTGATTATTTGTTTGTTTGTCTTTGTGCAAGTTCGAATTTTTTCAAAAAACTATAACTGGAAGCTGCGATACGCCCCTTGGTTACCTGCGCCCCCCCCCCAGTTGCGGGGGAGGTAGTTACGCCACAGGACTCGGGCTGTGCTTGTATTAGAAGGTTTAACATTTTGCTCCTGCATTTGAAAAAATCTTTTCGTCTCACAAAACGAAGACTGACTTGAAAGAAATCATGAAAGAAATACGGGATTATGCCGTATAATACAAATTTTGAAGATGACAATCCGATTTTTGGCGTAAATGTGACAAGGATGGTAAGTCAGATAATATCCGAAAACTTGAAAATTAAATTCAAATTGATCGGAAACTTGAAACTTGGTCGTTCTGGGTGGTGTAGTGGTTAGCATACCTAGGCGTTTTCTGGGAGACGCGGGTTCGAGTCCCGCTCCAGGATGATGAAAATTTTCAAGTTTTCGGATATTATCTGACTTACCATCCTTGTCACATTTACGCCAAAAATCGGATTGTCATCTTCAAAATTTGTATTATACGGCGTAATCCCGTATTTCTTTCATGATTTATCTGCTTCTCCGGGCAATCACGGGATAGGATTATTAACCTCCAGATTCGCTAAACATGAATGCCGGTTGCTTCGACTAGCGAATCCTGTGATGGTTTAAATTCAAATTGATCGGAAACTTGAAACTTTGTCGTTCTGGGTGGTGTAGTGGTTAGCATACCTAGGCGTTTTCTTGGAGACGCGGGTTCGAGTCCCGCTCCAGGACGATAAACATTTTCAAGTTTTCGGATATTATCTGACTTACCATCCTTGTCACATTTACGCCAAAAATCGGATTGTCATCTTCAAAATTTGAAGACTGACTTGCTAAATAATCAGATGGCGAGGTTCATTGTGTGAAACGCATCGGCCACCGGATACATTGATTAATTGCACATCATTAGCCACCCTGGTGGCGCAGTGGTCTAAGCGATGGCCTCTAATCATTCGTCCGAAAGGGGTCCGGGTTCGAATCCCGGTTAGGCATGGATGTTGTGTTTGTCTTACGGCACTGGCTCTCTCCCTTCCCTGTAACCAGTGGCCCTAAATTAGGGACGGGCGACTGCTTATAGCCCATTGAGTTGCTCACGTTGGTCGTTCCTTAAATCAAAAAAAAATTACAGATTAAACCGGCGAGTCGAGCTGTAAGACGACAGTCTGGAATGGAACATGTAGACGATACTTTCGTTCTATGGAAGGGAAAACATTCTGAAATTCCGGAATTAGTCAAACTTATAAATTCCATTGATCCTCACATTCAATTCAGCTACGAAATTTAAAATAACGGATGCCTACCATTCCTTGACGTCCTGGTAACTCGCTTAAATCAATCTCTCGCAACCACAATTTATCGGAAGCCTTTCGCTATTTTTTCACCTCCACGTGCCAAGTCTAATCACCCTTATCAACAAAAACTCAGAGCCTTTTACAGTTGCGTATATCGCGCGATACATATATGTTCAGATAAGGACAGTTTGCAGAAAGAACTTTATTTCCTTAAACGTGTTGCAGTACAGCGAGGATACAATCCTTCCATTATAGACAAGGCTCTCACAAAATTCCGGAAACCGAAGCCCATCTCCACATTAACTCCTTTGATGCGCCCATTGCGACAGAATTTCGCCATTATTCCATTTTCCCGTGACATTGCCTTCAAAATTACGAAAATTCTCAAAACCTGTAATTTTAAGGTGATTTTTAAACCCATAAACAAAATTAAATTTTTAGGATCAAAGGACTGTGTTGAAGACAAAAACTCGTTTCCCGTGACATTGCCTTCAAAATTACGAAAATTCTCAAAACCTGTAACTTTAAGGTGATTTTTAAACCCATAAACAAAATTAAATTTTTAGGATCAAAGGACTGTGTTGAAGACAAAAACTCGTGGGGAATTTATCAAATTCCATGTGAATGTGGCGCTTCGTACATAGGACAGACCCGTAGAGCCTTGCGTTTTCGATTGAAGGAGCACAAGACCTACATTCGGAATTGTGACCTAAAGAAGTCTTCGATGGCTAAACACTGTTACGAAAAGGACCACAGATTTCTCTTTGAAGAAGCAAAACTTATTGACAAGCCAGATTCAACCACCAAATTTAATATTTTGGAAGCTTTCCATATATATCAGAAGTCTTCGCAACTTGTTAATGACATAGCATCCACGCCACTTCTATCAAACGCGTAGAAGCATCTAACCAAAACACGTGACTGTAAACACCATTTATGATGTCAAAACACTAAACTCGAACGTGGCAAGCTCATAAGACAAACAAAATGTATTGACATAACCAACCTTAAAAAACACCATAATACTTTCAAGTTGGAACTGAAGAACAGATTCTCTGCTTTAGAAGGCCTAACATCGGAAGAAGTGGATATTTCTGAAGTTAACAGAAAAGTAACCAAAACTCTTATGGAAACAGAAACAAAATTAGCTGGGTCTAAGAACAAGTTGCATGTGAACAAATTATCAGGAAAAACCAAAATGTTGATGCAAAAAAGAAGAGAGATGAGGACAACTAAAGAAGATGGGACTTCCAAAGTGGAATACATAGAGCTATGCAAGACAGTACGAAAAAGTATCACTGAAGACGTAAGGAAATTCAGCTGCGAACTAGTAAGGAAAGCAATTGAAAACAACTAAAGTCTAAAGATAGCAAAGGGACATCTCAGTAAGTGAAGAAAACAGATTATGGCACTGAGAAAAGAAGATGGTTCTGTAACAAGAAATAGAGGCGAAATTTTGACAAGAGTGAAAGATTTCTACTCCAAGTTATGTGAAAGGGATGATGCATGTACTCCAGACATCATGGAAGGTACCAGTACCAGAGTTCTTCCAGTCCTCCCAGCAGAAGTTGCACATGCAATCAAGAACATGAAGCGGGGGAAAGCTCCAGAAGAAGATGGAATTACTGTAGACATCATACAAGAAGCAAGTGCAGAAATCGAAACAGTACTCGCCCAAATTTTCACTCGATGCCTTAATGAAGGGAAGATTCCTGAGGATTGGAATAACGCTATAATGATCCTGCTACATAAAAAAAGGTGACATTGAGGATCTCGGGAACTACAGACCTATCAGCCTCCTATCAGTGGTTTATAAAATCTTCGCTAAAGTTCTTTCACACCGTTTGAAGGTAACACTGGACATGGCTCAACCGAGAGAACAAGCGGGATTCAGGAATGGCTACAGCACAATAGATCATATCCACGTACTGAGAGAACTAATTGAAAGAGCGAGGGAATATGAACTTCCATTGTGCATGGCTTTTATCGATTATGAAAAGGCCTTTGATTCGGTGAAACCATCAGCAGTTACAATGGCTCTGAAATCCTGCGGTATTGAAGATGCATACATTAATATTATTAATAACATCTATGAAAACGCAAGTGCAAAGATTCGGCTGTTTGAAAATACAACACACATAAAAATTGGAAAGGGAGTGAGACAAGGTGACACCATATCTCCGAAGCTCTTTAACGCCGCATTGGAAAATGTCTTTCAATCACTGAACTGGGAAAACAAAGGGATAAAGATTAATGGAGATTATCTAACCCACCTTCGTTTTGCTGATGACATAGTCATTTTTGCAACTACCTCATCAGAGCTGCAGAGTATGATCCAAGAACTTGCTACAAGAGTAAAGAAGTGGGATTAAAAATGAACTTTCAGAAGACAAAAGTGATGTTCAATGCTTTTACAAGAAATGAAGATTTATCGATTGATGGAGAAAAGCTGGAGATAACAGACACGTACGTTTATCTTGGACAGCAGATATCAAGTGAAGGCCACATTGATGAAGAAATTAATCGGCGTACAAAACTTGCCTGGAGAGCTTTTGGAAGAAACAGCATAATTTTCAAGAGCAATATGCCATTATGTCTTAAAAGAAAAGTGTTTGATCAATGCATCCTTCCAGTGCTTACGTATGGTGCAGAGACGTGGACCTTAACTAAAAGAGACATACAAAGGCTGCAGACAACTCAAAGAAGCATGGACAGGTGCATGCTTGGTGTAACCAGGAGAGATAAGAAGAGGAACTCGTGGATCCGAAAAATGACAAGAGTGGAAGACATCATGATCAGAGTTAAATCCCTGAAATGGCAATGGGCTGGACATACTGCCAGAAGGACAGACCATCGATGGACAGCCGAAATTTTAGATTGGATTCCAAGGGACAGGAAAAGACCCAGAAGAAGAATACATGGGAGATGGGTAGATGAAATTCGAAAGTATGCGTGAGTGACATGGAGGAGACTGGCACAAGACAGACCGTTGTGGAGGAAACTTGGGGAGACCTTCGTCCAGCAGTGGATTGATAATGGTTGACAATGATGATGATGATAAATTTGAATATTTACGTGCCATTCGTCCTGATGAAGCTAGGCCAATACCCAGCGAAACCATGGTCGGCTTCAAAAAATAAACATTTGTGACAACTACGTTGTATTATCTTAATCTATACAGTTTATTTCTTTTAAGATTCAAACCAAGTTCCGTTTTCACATCGTTGGCTTTAGCGAGTAAAACACACGGCTTCATTCTTTTCCGAGAAATGTTTACATGAGCAGACAGTGGAGGACTGGGTCTAAAAACATTGGCTGCCAGGAGACAAAGGGGGCCCACCCACAACTATTAGACTATCATTGAATTTTTATAAGAAAAAAATTAAACGTTCAAAAAATACGCAAGTGGGAAAAATGTACAATTAAAATTGTTGCGAAATAAAAATATATTTTTTAATAATTACAATGTTCATATATTGTACATATTGCTAGCAGTTAAGTGTACAATATAATGAAGCTCCAATATCATTGCATACAGCAACAATATTGGGTCATCTACTATATTTTCAAACTACTAAAATGTCATTAACATTTTGTGTGTTTTGAATATACGTATTTTGAGTTTTAGTAATCTATGGCTGGCTTTAACTTATAAGAAGAATATGTTCTATATATTATTAAGAATACGTTCAACTCTTGAGATATTTCTACCGTTCTCGTCCGCTTCTTGCTTTTCGTATCCACTACCGAATGGTGACCTCGAAGGAGCCACCATCAAGAAGTGTTTTTGTAGGACCAAACTGGGTTAGAGAAGGCCCAACAATTATTAAGAATCATAATGAGGTTATTGCTGTGATTGAAACAGAAGACCTAACTGAAATTATTGTAAAATTCGTCGCAGTACAACGTCTTTCACATTCGCTAGAAGATACAGCAATGATTTGCACATATTGTCTAATGCTCAAGGAGGCCCACTTCATCAGGGGCCCACTTGCCATCGGGCAAGCTGACACCCTGGGCAGTCAGCCACTGTGAGCAGAGTTATCAGCTTCTCGAAGCCAAAACCAAAACGAACTTCTGGCGCCATTCGTTGCTGCAGAGGAGATGAGGAAGTTCGAAGTATTTGTTCACACATTTGGAAAACGGGGATTACCTTGTTTCGATTTAAATGTAGAGACAGGTTTTCAATACAAAAACTTTGCTTTGGGAAAAAGAAACGACGCAGTTAACATGATCCTCGTATCTATGTTACAATGAATTCCGAAATAGGTATCTGATACGCCCCCATTTTTTAGTATGCATTACAAATTTCTGTGTGTGTGTGTGTGTGTGTGTGTGTGTGTGTGTGTGTGTGTGTGTGTGTGGATATTCATTTCCCCATTTTGAAAATGGATTTTCTTCCATTTTAGAATATGCTTTGTAAACAACTTCTCGCGGGCAATGGAAAAGTGTTTCGCGGGCAATTGAAAAGTGTTTCGCGAGCCACGGATCGAAGAACCCTCTTACTGCAAAGCAAGATAAGATATGAGTTATTTTCAATAATTTGCGGAGAACGTTTGATGAAAGTATAGAACGCGTCGTACCGGGCCGTAAAGTAGAATTTCTGAGCCGGGTTTGCTCCTGCCGGACTCCTGCACGGGCTATCCAAATAAACGCATGTGCTGACCTTTAATAGGCAGGTGGCCGAGTCGTGTCTCATATAAATTCATCCTGTTATTCACGTGTTTCAGCGACGGAGCTAGAAACTACGTTCTGACGTACTGTATAGGTGAAATACGTCTCAAGAAGACAAATCTACAATGATACATTTCGCCAGTGTAGTTTAGTTGGCTAGAACAACTGGCTCTGGAACGAAGAAATGCGGCTTCGTGCTCCGACACCGACAAATTTGGGAAGTTCACAGCGTGTCTGAGGTAACAAAAGGATATCTCGCAACTATCGTAAGGATGGCTTTACCCAAGGCTGAATTATTCGCAAGCACGAGAAAGGCCCGACTGCAACCGATGTCGCCTGAGAGTTTAGAGCAACAAATTGCATAGTACTGTGGCTTTAGTTCACGTTCAGGACACACACAGCACCTGCCAGACATTTTGTTCCCCGGTGTATGAGGCAGCGAGATGACCGTTAATACCTGGCCATAATGGCAAATCGGAGCCGGAAAAGCACTGCGGGTCAGTTGACTAATCGTCATCAAGCAACAACAGGTGTGCAAATTTTACCTCAAACGGTGTCAAGACGTCTTAATGCAAAAGGACTAAATGCTCGAATACTCGTACGCTGTCTACCATTATCCAAGGCGCATTGTGCAGTCCTCCTCCGTAAGTGGTGTATGTCTCATGTTGCCTTGTCTTTAAATCAGTAGGCCAAAGTAATGTTCACAGATGAAAGGCGCTTTACTCTTTCGTCGGATTCCAAGCGGCGATTGATCTGGAGAAAACGTAGGATTACCAGAAACATCGTTGAACTGGACAGACACGGAAGTCCCGGTGTTATTATGTGGGCCCTTATGATGGTCAATGGACGTACCGAACTGCCAATAATGGGTCAAGAGACAATCGCCGGACAGCGGTACTGAAATAATGTGATTATTTCGTACGTTTGTCTGTTCCGCTATGCCGTGATACAGATTTCATTTTTAATGGAAGCTAACGTCCGTCCTCACCGCACATCAGCTGTGGAAGAAGTATTGGCTAGGGAGGATAACCGTCGAATGGAATGGCCAGCGCGTTTCCCTGATCTCAATCCAATCAAACCTGCATGGGACGCTTTGAGGAGACATGCTGCGAAAGAAATCCCCTACCAGAAACCATTCCATCTCTTATCAGGGCTCTTCAGCAAGAGTGGGACAATTTCCCACAAGTGCTCTTAAACCACTCGGTGCTAAAGCTGACATGCAGGTGCCGAACATGCATTGCAGTGCGAGCTGGACACATCCCCTACTGAGAACACTGCCCTGTAGTCTCTATATTTAGTCCTGATGAGAGAGTGACTCTGGACGACAAGAGAGTCTGTACTGCATTTGTATAATTTCCTTCTGTTTCGATTTCTATACGTATTTATTCACGGTTTTTGATGCTGAGCGTTTCATTTTACTGTGGCTATTGCTACCGAAACCACTTACAGCTGAAAATCGATCTTTCCTATTCAAAATATACCTTGTTCATAAGTTTTGGACGGTATGAGGAAAGAATGCCCACGGAAAAAACGCCCACGGAAAAAACGCCCACGGAAAACGCCCACTTTTCGAAAGTAGGAAAAAACGCCCACGGAAAAATCGCCCACAGACAAAATGCTCACGGGAAAAATATGTGATCGACTGATAAGTTTATATGTCTGTTATAAACGGTGTTCGGACAACTGGTCACAGACTGCTGGCTAAAAAACCGTTAGGGGTCATATAAAAATTGCGGTTTCTTGGCCACCTCACCTACATAACGAAAATGGGTGTAGGAGAATTGGCCACAGGACAACTGGCCACAAAAGTTCAAGGGTGGGGGGGGGGGGGTTGTAAGTATTATCGATTTTTGGCCTACATTGAGAATTGAATTAGGAACTCCAAACAAATTTCGAGAAAACTTTCTATGTAAGCCAAGCGAGAATTACAGCATAATTCATGTATGTTCGGAAAAAGGACCCTAAGGTGGGATTTTTTAATAACGCTGCACTTTTACGTAGGTACTAAATATTTACATAACATGTCAAGTTTGCAATATTTTTCTTTTACTTAATTAATTCACAGGCGAAGAAAAAAGTGTTGAATAGGCTTAGGCCTACGGCCTATTAATTAATGTATGGATTGAATGTATGGTGCATAAGTAGAAGCGCAATATTATTGACAATTAATACAGACATTTGACGTGGAATAGGAATAGCTGTGCTGCAGTGGAAGCATATCCGGCGCGTAACTGGAAGACCCTGAGTTCCATTCCTGGTGGCGGCCACTGAGAATTTTTCCGTGACTCACTTATAAACGTGGAAAGAGCGATGACTTCTGTTTGATTATTGACAATACTTGTTATGTAAATTTTACGAATATGGGAATGACGGAACGAAAATTTTTAGGAGGGCCTAAACGTTAGTCCTAATATTATTTTCTGCCTGAGTAATACCGCAATATTAATAATTTGATGTGTTATGTAAACGTTATGAATATAACATCGTTAGAATAAAAACTGTTGAATAGGCCAAGGCCTAGGACTTATGACTTAAGGGCCGCGGGTGGCCTAGTGAAGAACCAAATAAGATTGTTAACTTTCAACTTACTACTGTAGAGTAGCTACTTTCTTAAAAAATTCCAGTTCGGCTTCACTGTAATAAATTTGTGACTATTCTTATTTTTTAAAGTAAGATCTTAATTTTTATAAAACTATGCATGTTTGTTATTTAACTATATCAATTAAAAGGGAAATAATTAAAAGTCAGATTATTTTATTTATAAATACTTTTAAAGTATAATGCATTTAATTGTAAAAGCGATTTTCGTAAAAGGCGCAATGTACAGATATAACTTTGTGTAATGTGCTTTCTTACCACTCTTGTCTCTTTTGGAAATCCTCTTTTGTATACGGCGAGCGGAGGGGGGATGCATCTGTCTTTCGTCAAAGTGGTGCTTTGCAGCTGCAGCTGGAACGTTTGCTAGCGACCGCACCCCAAATAACAAGCGATATATTTCATTTAAATTTATCGGTTGGCCACCGGTCGGGGTGTGTCTTCCCCGTGAGTAGTATAATCTCAAGTTACAGGCATACTTCTTTTCTTCCCAGTGTAAAGAAAAAAATACGCACTCATAGCTTCCTGGGAGTTTTCCAAAGGACAACTAAAGCAGTTAATTTCTACATGATGGGTGTAGGAGAACTGGCCACCGGAGAACTGGCCACAAAAATTTTAAGGGGCCGTATAAAAATAACGTTTTTGACCGCTTCGTGCCCACAACCCCCAGAGGTTGGTAATCAGAGTCATATATAGTTTCCGTAATTTCGTCTTTTCTTAATTGCGATAATTAATGTAATTCTTTATAAGAAATGTTTATGATCTACATCTGAGCAAAAGATTTAAAGGTTTTCAAACTACAAGTCTGCAAATTATCTGAGCGCATGTGCTGACTCAGGAAACCTGTCGGGGGGGGGGGTAATATCAAAACTGTAAGATTTAAAAAATGTATCGTCCCATCGGGAGATTTTCAGCATTTACAAGCTACAGCTGGACAGATTATTTGAGGGCACGTGCCTACTCAGCAAACCTGGGGGGTGGGGTGGATGGGGTGGTTATATGATAATTGTGAATTATATAGAATTTCTTGTCCGACCCGGAGATTTTCATCATTCACATGCCTTCAGATAATGTGTCGAGTTGTAGCTGCTAATTGCCGAGAATCTCCCGATCGGGCGAGAAATTGTTCATATTTTACACTTTTGGTATTATCCCCCCCCCTCTTCGCCGACAGGTTTCCAGAGAGTGACATGCGCTAAGAAAATTTGTCGAGTTGCAGTTTCTAAATGCTGAAGATCTCCAGATCGGAAGAGAAATCTTGATATTTTACGATTTTGGTATTACCTCCCCCTCCTCCCTACTCCGACTAACTACCTGAGGCAGCAGATACCCTCAGATAATTCGACGTGTTGTAGCTTGTAAACGCTGGAAATCTCCCGATCGGACCAGAAATTCTTTATATTTCATATTTTAGATTATAAGCACCCCCTCCCCAGACAAATTCCCTGGGTTTGCACATACTCGCAGAGAATTTTTTTATTTGTAGTTTCTAGAAAAATATTGTACAGCAGTTGGCTTGAAGACAACGGTGAATCATTAGTATGTTTTTAAATAACTGTTGCATAAGACTACCACGGCTTTCAGGCCAACACCATACAACCTCTACAGTCCATCAGTGCAATCCGAACTTTCCTCTCGTATTTGTAAGGTTTGCAGAAAATATTTTACACATCAAATTATTAATATTGCGGTATTACTCAGGCAGAAAATAATATTAGTACTAACGTTCAGGCCCTTCTAAAAGTTTTCATTCCGTCATTCCCATATTCGCGTTATGTAGGTGAGGTGGCCTAGAAACCGCAATTTTTATATGACCCCTAACGGTTTTTTGGCCAGCAGTCTGTGACTAGTTGTCCTAACACCGTTTATAACAGACATAAAAACTTATCAGTCAAACACATATTTTTCCCGTGAGCATTTTGTCTGTGGGCTATTTTTCCGTGGGCGTTTTTTCCTACTTTCGAAAAGTGGGTGCCGCCCCGGTGGCGCAGTGTTCTAAGGCGCTGGCCTCTGATCATTCGTCCGTCTGGGGTCCGGGTTCGAATCCCGGTGAGGCATGGATGTTGTGTTTGTCTTACGGCACTGGCTCTCTCCCTTCCCTGGAACCAGTGACCCTAAATTAGGGACGGGCGACTGCTTATAGCCCATTGAGTTGCTCACGGTGGTCGTTAAACCTCCAATCAAAAAAAAAAAAAAAAAAAAAAAAGTGGGCGTTTTTTCCGTGGGCGATTTTTCCGTGGGCATTCTTGCATGCAATCGTTTTGGACAGCAGTCTATGTGTACTCGTTCTAATTAGCTTGAAAGTTTAGGATCATGTGATACTCTCGATGAGTGAATGGAGGGGCATTGTTTCAAGGACGAGGTAGCACTTATAGCCGAGTGTTCAGAGGCGGTGGATTCCGGCTGGTCTTCCCAGTTGAGCCCTACCTAAAGGATGACGTACAGACTGGCCGCCCAACTGCCTCAATGGTCTGAGCTCTGGCTTCTGATCATTTGTCGGAGATGGGCCCGCGTTCAAATCCTGGTGAGGAATGGAAGTTGTGTTTGTTTTGCGGTTCTTGGTCTCTACCTTCCCCGAAGCAAGTGGCCTTGATTTAGGGGCGTGTGACTCTTTATAGCCTTAGGAGTTGGTGGCTACTAATCTTACACTGCACATCTACTGTATTTTTAGACCGCACGCAGGGCGCGATTTCACCGATTAGCAACTAGCAAATAGCTAGTGAAAAATCAAATTTGCTAGTGAAAAAAAATCGCAGTAGCAAATATTGCTAGTAAGGTAATTTCTTTATTTAAAGTAACCAAAAATCATTACTAACCCACGAAGTTTACATAACAGTTTCTATTATCACTTGTTAAAACAGCGACGATCAGCGATTCTCTTTCGCCAATTTCCTTTCGACATTTAATACCCATCCTCCCCATATCTTTCATCCCTTCCAAACTAATCAATTCCACTTAGTAGTTCTAATTCTGACTATTATATAGCTCTAATTATTGTACTATTCTCTTTTACGTGCGATATTTCAAAGTAACTTGTACAGAAAACTAGCGGATAATGCTTACCTTGGCATTCCTTTCTAGCGACGGGGACATTTCACGCACGTGTTTTCCGGTCTTTGTTGAGGTTATTGTCCTAAAGTCCGTTGTATGCTATGACTGGCTTTACTTCTCACACTTTTCGCTGGGTATACTCATTGGATCTTTGCTTTAGGATTCCAAACATCAATTTTTACCGTTCTTTATACTCGAAATTTTCGCCCATACTCTGGGCATCTTCAGGAGCGTGGCGACTTTACCACCGATGTTCGTGGCTAACTTCGCGCTAATGGAGTCCGATACTCCTTGTTGCCATTCGTCGGAAAAACTTTCCTGGATATATTTCGTTAACAAGCCCGGCTGGCGCCATCTATGTTTAGTTAAGACCATTTTTTTTTTCCCCGTATTTTTTTTTTTTTTTTATTTTTTTTAATTTCTTCTCCTATCCTGGTTTTCTTGTCTTTTTTGCCTGTTTTTCTTTTGTTGTTGTTTTTCTTGTCTTATTAGTTCTTTCCACAAGCCCGATAATGTGCTAGGGTCGTTCTGGTTACATACCCTTGCTTTATTTTTGTAGATTAATATTGCTTCTTCCCTCCTCATTTGCCCAAAGTTCGATGAAATTAAAATGCTAAAAAAAATAAAAAATCGGAAAGGCAAATGAGGAGGGAAGAAGCAATATTAATCTACAAAAAATAAAGCAAGGGTATGTAACCAGAACGACCCTAGCACATTATCGGGCCTGTGGAAAGAACTAATAAGACAAGAAAAACAACAACAAAAGAAAAACAGGCAAAAAAGACAAGAAAACCAGGATAGGAGAAGAAATTAAAAAAAAAAAAAAAAAAAAAAATACGGGAAAAAAAAAAAAAAAAGTGGTCTTAACTAAACATAGATGGCGCCAGCCGGGCTTGTTAACGAAATATATCCAGGAAAGTTTTTCCGACGAATGGCAACAAGGAGTATCGGACTCCATTAGCGCGAAGTTAGCGACGAACATCGGTGGTAAAGTCGCCACGCTCCTGAAGATGCCCAGAGTATGGGCGAAAATTTCGAGTATAAAGAACGGTAAAAATTGATGTTTGGAATCCTAAAGCAAAGATCCAATGAGTATACCCAGCGAAAAGTGTGAGAAGTAAAGCCAGTCATCGCATACAACGGACTTTAGGACAATAACCTCAACAAAGACCGGAAAACACGTGCGTGAAATGTCCCCGTCGCTAGAAAGGAATGCCAAGGTAAGCATTATCCGCTAGTTTTCTGTACAACCCTTCCAAACTGTCGTAGAAGCGCGTTGAAACTCCTCTTCATCGTGCCCTCATTGGTCTATTACAGAAACTGAACGTGACGTCGGCAATGGTTGCAGTGGCAACCCAGAGCTCTGGGATGGATCGGTTGTTTGACCACCTGCTCTGCCATCCTCCCTTCTTTTGCCCCACGAACTTTGTCCTCAACTCCTGCGTACCCTAAGCCAAGCGATCGCCTTTATTGCGTGGCATAGATAGACGCTTTTTTACGAAACGTGTTCGTGGAGGGTAAACGATTACGGAAGAAACTTTTGCTTCGTCTGACTTCTGGTTTTGGAAATTTTTCTTGTATTTTCAAGCTGAAATACAAATATTTATCCAGTAAAATGTTAATGAGCAATAATACTTGACAGAGGCAACATCGTGAGAAAAAAAAAAAAATTATGATTACGGAAAAAATCCGAATTCCGTCGACCTTTCGTTTTCTAGTTTCGTAAAGACGGAATTCCAATAATAACGAAAAAAGCCGGAATTCCTTGAATTCGCCGAAGAATCTTCTCATGCCTGAAGATTACAGAAAAATTTTCCAGCAGCCAACTTCCGTTTTTTCCAATTGTTCTCCACAGTTTCAAGTTAAAATGCAAACATTTATGCAATAAAATGATATTTAACAAGAAAAGCGGACACAAAGACAACATTGGGAGAAAAATTTACGATTACGGCAAAATTTTCTTACTCCGTTTCACTACTGTGTTCGAAAGTTTTGAAGCACGAAATTTCGTCTCCAGATAGAAAACGAACCCCCCCTCTTTTTTTTGTCATCAGTTAGAATGATCTAACTGATGACAAAAAATAAATAAATAAAGCGGTATTCCGCGAATCCCTGTAAGAATCTCGTGTATATCATAAAAATAATAGCAAAAGAAAAATTTGTAGAATCCGTAGTTTTGATAGTGAGTTCCGTAGTCAGACAACTAATTCCGTAGAAACTACGGCATTGTGTGGTATTTGGCAGATATGAAATGTGTAGAAGTTTAGCAGAAATTTGCGCGATACTTTCACTTAGTACTGCATGTTGTGAGGTGGGATTCAGTTTTTTAAAAAGAATACAAGGGGATTGGAGGAACAATTTGTCTGTTGAAACTTTAAATGCTCTGATGACAATTGAAATACTGTAGAAGGGCCACAAGAAGAGATTTTTAATCCACGGTCAGCAGTTACAAAGTGGTATGATGACAAAGTCAGACACCCTGAGCGTAAACCATATGGGAAGAAATCTGAATTAGAATGTCAGTGAAATATATTCATGTGGTATGAGAATTTGTTAGAAATTAATAATAAAGATAGTCACTAAACTTATCTAAGATTCTATTCATTATTCAAAAAGGTAAGTCAAAATATTTATACACATATTTAAGTTTCTGTGTAACTTTATTAGAAAATAAGTTACGATGTGATTTAGTTTTACTTGCTAGTCATGCAAATGTTTTGCTAGCAAACTATTTGGTCACTAGCAAAATTTGCTAGTGAGCAAAAAAAGTTGAAATCTTGCCCTGACCGCACATCAACTTTTCTCTTTTTCGTTGTTTACCTCAAAGTGGTTGCTAAGCAGCGAAAAAAAAACTTAATGTGCAGTCTAAAAACAGCATATATGGGAAAAGTTCATACACTACTACGAGAAATAACACTTGAGTTAGCTCGAGCAAATGGCTCTTGGTATCTAGTATTTATCACCAAATACCCAGGTTTTTCAACTGGTGGTAAAATTTTTGCAGAAATGTAAAATTTTATCGTTTCCGGTGAATTTTGATAAGCAGTTCCTATATTGTTCAGGTATGAATCATTTTCTTGTAGGACTTTCGTCCACAGTGAGTAGATTTTATATCTCAGCCACCTACAGCGAGTTCGCCTTTTGGGCAGGACACAGAAACGGAAGGAATGAGAGCAAGTCTAGCGACTTTGACAGAACAGTTTGTAGTGAGATTAGAGTACAGTAGATGGCGCCACCGTACAAGTGCGATGTTGCACATAGAGGGGTGAGAGAATTTCAGAGGGGTCATAGGAAAGGATACCCATTTAACCAGTGGGTCCAACCTGGGGGCCGTCACTTAACGTGCTCGTCCGATGCACGGCGAATATTCAGTGATTGTTAGCAAATCACACCACCTCCGCAAGATAAGCCCAGGATCAAACCTGAGGACCCTGCACTGCTAACCACTCAGCCATTCGCGGCTTTGATAAGCAGTTCCTAAAACTTTAGGACTATTTATACCCGTGCGCGGATCGCCTTGTGATCAGGAGCCATCCGATCTTATGGTTACGGGCTCGATCCCAGTTAGGCTGTGTTGTTTTGAACCACAAAATGTCCGCTGTGCGTCGGATGGGCACGGTAAGCAGCTGCCGGACCCGCGGTGGCATTATCACCCCCTCATTACACAGAAGGTTATCTCTTCCTTGTCCTTTCTCAGTGAAAGTGCCCGTCGTTGTGGGTTAATAATCTCGATTCGCACTTTTAATTTGGCACTCCTATTTCTCTGACCCATTTAGTGGCGTACCCAGAAATTAATATGCGGGGGGTACGGGGGGTGCATATCGTCGAAGCAATGTCAAAAGCACGAATGCGAAATTTTGTAGTTTTAATTATTGCTGTTTAAAAATTAAATTTGATCAAAGAATCACTTTTGCAATTACATCAGATTGTTCAAGCACTATAACATTTACATCAAGTTGCATCTGTACAATGCATCAGTGAATAAAATTTTATATGATGTAAAGTCAACATTCGAAACATTCTCACATTTTTGGTGTTATCACTGCAGCTATGATATCATTCCTTCCTACAGTGATGAAAAAAAAAATGCATGAAAACAGGCATTTTTATTTTTCTCAAATATTATTAAATACAAATTAATGTTCATTATACGTTTGTGTTTCCCCACTGTGGTATGCACTCAAGATAAAAGGCTTATCCCCCCCCCCCACCATTCATTAGACTGGCCCAATGACCACTACAACATACAACATCAGTTCGCTCTCTTCTTTCTTCGGTGGCATACAAGTGCGAAATGCACAGGGGGGATAGGCATTAACAATAGGCATATGTGACCTCGTCTGACCATTCCAAATATAGAAGTAACTAACGGCAATATAAGGAAGACTAGAATGGTGACACTCACAAAATAAGGTCACCGACAGCTTTTATCAGTTTTTAATACTGTACAAAACTATTCTGAGGGGTGCATATGGCCCTTTGCACCCGCCCCCTGGGTACGCCATTGGACCCATTCGTCCTCTGTTGCACCTGAGCCTCTACAAAGGTCTCGCGAGGGAGGTGGTTGCCTGTAAACCCTACTGTAGGTGTAAACCCTACGAGAATCGGCTTGTTTGTTTGAGGGTTTAACGACACCCGTGTGCAACTCAATGGGCCATAAGCAGTCGCCTTTCCCTAATTTAGGGTCACTGACTGCAGGGAAGGAAGAGAGCCAATGATTTAATATGAACACAACATCCGTGCCTCACGGGCTTCGAATCATGACCCAACTCGTACGAACGCCAGTGCTTATGCCACGCTACCTGCTACGACAATCGGGGCGTAATTTCAAGAGCTTCAGTTGACTCTCCAACTAATTTCTGAAGAAAATCGTCTTCTATGGACTTTTGTTTTCCCAGCTCTATTTTAATATTGAGTAAAAGATGTGGAGAATTGCAATAGTGAGGTTGATGTGAAGAATTGCTGCTTACGTGATTGGTTACGAGTATGAACCGTGTGGCGTACGTGAGTGACCTTTTGTCCTTTCTCTCACTGTTATATATGTATTACATTAAGCTAGCCACATCAACTACGTGATTCTGAAGAAAGCCATGAATAGAATGGACGCAGAGGCTTTCCTAATTTAGACTTGCGAAGCCGATTCGCACTATTTCAATTTGAAAGACACCGAATTACAAGGCTGAAAGAGCGTTGACGTCTGCTATTTCTTTGCTTTTTAGTATTTATCAAGCGTCCCATCGGCCGAATAAGAGAGAGACGTGCATTTTGCTTTGACTTCGAGATAAAATGCAACATTGTAAATAAAGATATCTGATGAAATCACTAGGTGTGAAGTTCCTTCTCTGTGGTCGTAACTTTGACCTCGATCTCAAATGCGTGTATACAGACAGCCTTTTGCAAGCTTTCGCTTTTTGCGTTAAGTAGGGCGTGGCAGGATGCTAAACAAACCGGAAGAGGTCCAAGATAAATGCAGCAAGTATGCCAATGAGTTCTCAGCCGTAAAGGCAATGAGCAGGTCAAAAGTCTCGAACCTATGCTGAATGTACGTCGTGTTTTTGTTTTGTTTTCTTTTCAAATGTGCAGACAACAATTATTAATAAAACTAATTTTGCACAAACTAGAGCGAAAACTTCGTCTGTTAAAAGCTTGGAAATCCAATGGAAATTAGGGATCATAGCTGTGGAGAAACAGAGCTAAAGGCAATTTTATCTAGAAAATACACAGTCGAGTCACATTATTGTGACCACCTCCTTCTTTTGACGTCAACAGCGCGTAGCCGCTATGACGTAGAAGTCTTTTCGTACTTCTACGGTATTTTAAAAACATAACTATAAGATGAATTAGTTCCAAATCATCTGGAAATGATTTAAGGGGTATGTAACGATTGGTCGACATAACGATTGGCCGACACACGATTGGCGGACGGTAATGATTGGTCGACATAACGATTGGCCGGCATAACGATTGGTCGACAGAAATGATTAGTCGACAGTAACGACTGGTCGCGATATAGCGAGTAGTCGACATTGGTCGACATAAAATGGTCAACGGAACTTGGAAAAAAAAAAATTTGAATAAGTGCAAACAGTTTGGCGGTAAATTGCCCCACCTTAAGATTGCAACACATCTTTCAGCAACCCGGAAAATTGCCACACACGGAAAAACTGCCCCACCGGAAAATTACCACATTGTTTCCATTAAAGGGACGAGCACAAATCGCCGTTCATCCGAGAAACGCTTTGAAAGTGTGGCAATTTTCCGGTGGGGCAATTTTCCGAGTTTCCGAATTATGTGTGGCCGTTTCCCCAAGGTTCCTATACCTAAAGTGCCCTGGGGACCCTTTCGGAAATAACATCGTTCAGAAGGCCCTCTATACAGATTTCACTTAGAGTACAAAAGATGACACGGAGGCCTATTTGGAAATAATATGTTATAATGGTGTACGTTCTGAGGACTACATTCTAAAAGATATTATTTCCAAAAAGGAACGTAACGTTTTGAGAGGTCAGTACGTTCTGAGAGGTACCGCTGCGAATGTAAACCATAATCCTCTGAACCAATGGTTATCTCGACCAATCGTTGTGTCGACCAATCGGGTGTCGACCAATCGTTATGTCGATTAATCGTGCGACACCGGATCTGAGAACGTAGTGTCCCTATAAGAAGACATTTGAGAACGTAGTCTCCCTATAAGAAGACATATTGAGCACATGGCTTTGTCATACAACATCCGGTTGTAATGGGGAATTTCTCACGAGGAAGGTGAAGTCGCGATAGTTGCGGATTCGGCATCTACCTAGAAGAGGGGGGGGGCATCCTGCGTATTTCGGATGGGGGATGAAAAAGGAGAGCACAAGTGCTCTGGCGTTTGAAGACAGCTGGGAAAACAGTTCCTCCCTCTCCGAAGACGATGGGGAAATAGAGTTTTAGAATGTCCGATGCCGAGATGGGATATCTAGACACAAATTAAGTTGGAATACCGGAGCGAGGGAACTTCGCAGTGTGGTAGCTTTCGAAAGTGCCTGAGAAGATGTGAATGAGCAGATGAATGTGCAAACAAGTCAGTAAAATCGTGCAATGCACTGGTTATGATACGCTTTCCAACATACCAGAAATCATTACTTAAGTAATGAAGATAATAGCTGTGGAATAAATCTCGCTCCTGTGCCCTGACCTTTGATCCCATTTCGATGATATTCAACAGAACGGGTTCAGTATACCTCCGAAATAGCATGATTAAGTTTTGCCGCTATCGAAGCAATTTTACGTACGTTATGATGCATAAGGGCTATGGAATAGATCCCGCTCCTGTGTCCTAACCTTTGACCCCATTTAGCCCATTTTTAATAGGATTCGTCCCCAGGCAGGCCCCTACAACATGCTAACATTTCATCCAAATCGAAACATTTTTACGAAAGTTATGACACATAATGGCGATCGAAGTGATTCTGCTGCTACGTCCTGATCTTTGACCCCATTTCGCCCATTTTGAAGGGGCTTTGTCCCCAGGCGGTCCCCTAGCAAAATTTCATTGAAATCGAACCATATTTACGCAAGGTATGACGCATAAGGGCAACGGAATGGATCCCACTCCTACGTCGTGACCTTTGACCCCATTTGTCCCATTTTCAATAGGGTTCGCCCCTAGGTGGTCCCCTACCGCATACTAAAATTTCATCGAAATCGAACCGTTTTTACGCCAGTTTCGAAAGCGCCTGAGAAGTGCGAACAGACGGACGGACGGACGGAAAAAGCTGGAGCATATACGCTTCTTCAACCTACGGTTGGAAAGCGTAAATAATAAAAGGAATGAAATAAATGTAATACAGAAATGGCGATAAGAGAGCAAATTCGCAGCATTATGCTGCATTGAATAAAGATCACCGACGCAGAAGAGCCAGATCTCAATTAGCCAGTAATGTATTCATTTCATCATCGAGGAAGAATACACCTGAAACCTCGGGACTCTTAAATTTCCTTACGAGCGAAGGCCTAACGAAAGTAAGCAACAGGGTTTAGAAAGAAATCCAGTGAACAGCCTTGAAATCCCGGCCCGGTGGCGGGTTCGGATCCGGTGAGGCATAGATGTGTCTGTCTTACGGCACTGGTTCTCTCCCTTCCTAGGAACCAGTGGCCCTAAATAAGGGATGAGAGACGGCTTGTGACCCATCGAGTTGCTCACGGTGGTCATTAAACCTTCAATTTAAATATAGAAATATCGAATAGCCTTGAAACAATTGCTGACACTATAAGAAATTCACTAAAGTTTAACTTATTGCAAAGAAACAGAGAAGAGTCCGTTTACAAATTTTGAAGATAACAATCCGATTTTTGGTGTAAATGTGACAAGGATGGTAAGTCAGATAATATCCGAAAACTTGAAGATTTCATCGTCCTGGAGCGGAACTCGAATCCGCGTCTCCCAGATAGCGCCCCGGTATGCTAATCACTACACCACCCAGAACGACCAAGTCTCAAGCTTCCGATTAATTTGAATATAACCATCACAGGATTTGCTAGCCGAAGCAACCGGCATTCATGCTTAGCGAATCTGGAGGTTAAGAATCCTATCCCGTGATTGCCCGGAGAAGCAGATACTTGGTCGTTCTGGGTGGTGTAGTGGTTAGCCTACCCGGGAGCTATCTGGGAGACGCGGGTTCGAGTCCCGCTCCAGGATGATAAATCTTCAAGTTTTCGGATATTATCTGACTTACCATCCTTGTCACATTTACACCAAAAATCGGATTGTCATCTTCAAAATTTGTATTATATGGTGTAATCCCGTATTTCTTTCATGGTTTCAAGAGTCAGTGTGTTGATATGTATAATAGTAATTTTAATTTAATGATATGTAGCGCCATGTACATTCCAAAAATTCGTCAGAGAGAAAGTAAATACTGTTACGATAACTGAACTAAACACAATAGCTGTGCTCTCTGGTCGTGTAAAAAGAAATCTAGATTTGTAGCAACCTCATAGAACCAATGGCACGATATTGAAAATTGTCGTACTCATCACCTTTTAAATTATGAAAAGTTATGATTTAGGAGGGAAACAGTTATCCGATGACTTATGGTAATTAGTATTTGCTGAACGTTTAGTTTCATATTTATTTTCACCGACTTTTGAGAATATAGGTCGCAATAAATGCCGTTAAATTGAAATTATTATTGTTATTATTACTCGTTCTATTTTTATGTATTATTGTTATTATACCTATAAATATGCTGATTTCTGGCGATTTGTATGACATACGTTAACATTTATATAGTACACTTATCGTGACTCCGGTTTCCAAACCTTTTGGTTAATTTGTTACGTCCCAGAATGTGAATTTCCATTTCGACTAGATGGGAGCAACGGCATTTCCAAAGCTTTCGTTTCCTTTGTTACATTCAAGAATGTGAATTTCCGTTTCCATTATTGGTTAGCAACGGCATTTCCAAAGATTTTGTTTCATTTGCCCTATTCCAGAATGTGAATTTCCGTTTCGACTATCGATGAGCAACAGTATTTTCAAAGATTTGGTTTGCCGCCCCGGTGGCGCAGTGGTCTAAGGCGCTGGTCTCTGATCATTTGTCCGTAAGGGGTCCGGGTTTGAATCCCGGTCAGGCATGGATGTTGTGTTTGTCTTACGGCACTGGCTCTCTCCCTTCCCTGGAACCAGTGACCCTAAATTAGGGACGGGCGACTAATTATAGCCCATTGAGTTGCTCACGGTGGTCGTTAAACCTCCAATCAAAAAGAAAATCTTTGGTTTCATTTGTTATATTCCAGGATGTTTATTTCCATCCGTTTCGACTATTGGTGAAAAACAGGAATTTCAAAGCTTCTGTTTCATTTGTTATATTCCAGAATGAGAATCTCCGTTTCCACTATTGGTGAGCAACTGCATTTCCGAAGATTTTGGTGTTTCATGTGTTATATTCCAGAATGTGAATTTCCGTTTCGACTAGATGTGAGCAACGGCATTTCTAAAGTTTTCGTTTTCTTTGTTACATTCAAGAACGTGAATTTCCGTTTCCATTATTGGTTAGCAACGGCATTTCCAAAGATTTTGTTTCATTTGCCCTACTCCAGAATGTGAATTTCCGTTTCGACTATCGATGAGCGACAGTATTTTCAAAGATTTGGTTTCATTTGTTATATTCCAAGATGTTAATTTCCATCCGTTTCGACTATTGGTGAAAAACAGCAATTTCAAAGCTTCTGTTTCATTTGTTATACTCCAGAATGTGAATCTCCGTTTCCACTATTGGTGAGCAACTGCATTTCCGAAGATTTTGTTGTTTCATGTGTTATATTACAGAATGTCAATTTCCTTTTTCCGTTATTGATGAGCATCAGCATTTTCAAAGCTTTTGGTCCATTTGTAATGTTCCATAATGTGAATTTCCGCTTTTACCATTGGTGAGTAGAGGCTCAAAAGACAGTCCTAAACGATCTACGTAATTTTTGATAATAGTGACGGTTATCTAATACAAAGAGAGAGAGAGAGAGAGAGAGAGAGAGAGAGAGACAGAGACAGGGAGTTTTACATTTCACAAGGCGTTGAAGTGCATTTACGTACGTCTGTATCACACCAAGCGTTCATTAGACAGTCCTTTAAGTGTCTCAGATTTGACGAAAGAGGTCTTTTGCTCCCGGATCTGTTTTCCTAACATGTCCCATATATTTTTAACGGTGTTCAGATCTGGGCTTTGTGGTGGCCAGGGAAGTTGGTAGACGTCGTTGTCATGTTCGTTGAACCACTGTTGAACATGGGACATGTTAGAAAAACAGGTCACGGCTGACCCGGGAGCATGGCCCACGGGTCAGCCGTGACCATGAATCGTTGCAGGCATCCATCCACTGTAGAACGTGCACTCGAGAACTCCCAGTCAATCTGGTGTGTGGAATGCAACGGCACACACATTTATTTTTCGAAGCGCTGGAGAAGGGATTCTCTCATTTTTCGTATCTCGCGGTGTGGAAAGAACATCACACCATTGCGAGATCTTGAACGGCCGGATCATCCGGAAAGTTCGGGCGCCATTATAACGAAGTAAATTTCTACGTCATATTGGCGCCCGAACTTTAGTCATTATCGTGCGTGAAACATCCGTCACCGCTGGATAAAAAGTCAACATTGCAGGATGGACTTGATCGGCAACAATGTTCAGGTAATCTTTGGAGGACACCCGACCTTCCAGCAATAGCAGGGAACCCACTATGGGCCAACAAAGCGTGCCCAACATCATGACATTACCTCGAGAACCTTCAGTTCTTTTTGTCCATTGCTTCATGGGGGCCATGCTAAACTCTCTACCCATCGCCGGTACAGGGAAAGGTGTACCGCCATTGAGGGGTGAGAGCGATGCACCTTCCCCGTCTTCCAGTGTTCAGTCACGGTGTTCCAGACACCACTGTAGAGGAACTTTGCGGTTCTTCGCAGAAATCGGCGGTTTCCGTATAGGGTTGCGACTGACAATACCAATCCTCTTCAATTCCGAACGCATGATTCGCTGAGAAACAAGTCGGGTACACCCTTCATTGAATGCTTCGGTCAATTGCTGTGCACAGGAAGTTCCGTTTCTCCGTACAATCCTTCTCAGACGACGGCGATCTCGTTCCTGACAGATTGTCGCCGCGAACACATTTACACCTCTTAGACAAGCAATGTGTGTTATTTCTACACTGATTAAAAACCCTGGGATATCTCACCTTTTTGAGAAACCAGTCAGTTTTCAAAATCGTTCCTCCAGCCAGACAGGCACCCACAATAAGCCCTTTATCGAACTTCAAAATATCCTTTGCTTTTCCCATTTTGGTCAGCACTACTGACGATTACTGACAAGAAGCAATTTTAAATAGTTGCCTAGATCACGTGGTGATGCATGTTGAAGGTGTGACGCGGATTGAGACCTTTTTTTGCATTCTCGCCGAGATGCTGTGACTCTTGAAATATTCCTCCCCACCTCTACACTTGCTTTGATTTAAAAAGGTTTTGAAACTTATTATTATTATTATTATTTTTTTTTTTTTTTGATTGGAGGTTTAACGACCACCGTGAGCAACTCAATGGGCTATAAGCAGTCGCCCGTCCCTAATTTAGGGTCACTGGTTCCAGGGAAGGGAGAGAGCCAGCGCCGTAAGACAAACACAACATCCATGCCTCATCGGGATTCGAACCCGGACCCCTTTCGGACAAATGATCAGAAGCCATCGCTTAGACCACTGCGCCACCGGGGTGGCGTTGAAACTTCTGTTATTAAAGAAAAATGTCAAAAGTGTGAATTGTTACTCAACTTTTTTTTTGTCAAATTATGTTCAGAAAATGGAAATGAATTTCAAGACTCAAAAGTTATGTACTTGTTTTTAGTAAATGTAAAGTATAAATTTAATTTGTATCTTCTTAGTAAGTATGGGTATATTTTTTGAAAACTGTTTTCTTTCATTTGTTTTTCATTAAACACAGATTTCAAATTTTGCTTCAATTACAAACTTTTAATTTTAAGTAGAAGTCTTTTCTTTCCCTTTTTTTTTTCTTATAATTATTCTTGTAGGAAGGATTCGATATTCGGGAGATTAGAAGGATTCGAGAACCTTTAAGGATTCGGATTCGCGAAATTTCAGGATTCGTCCCACCTCTAGTGTTATTTTACTCCCTTTTTTTTAAAACATCAAAATTTAACTCCTTTTTTTAAAAAAAACATATTAAAATTTAACTCTTTTTTTTTTTTTTTTACTTTCCTTAAGCATGTCAAAATTCCAAGTCATTTAAAACCGAAGTTATCTCAGCCTTTGTAAATGACAAAAAAGACTGGCATGCTTCGATTATGTTTGTGCCATTTAAGTGATGGTCTCGAAATCGATTTCCTGATTTTAAAACCGACACGCAGAAGTTTCGCTGCAAAGAATAGTGGAAATTCCTTTCCTTCTGTTGAACTTGGAGAACAATAATTGTCTGTAACACAACGGACACAATTAACAGTCCGCCTTAGTTTTCCCGTAACCGTCGCATGGGGCAAGAACCGACAACACGAAAATTCACTATTGTGTGGTTGCTTAATATCAATTATATCGTTCGAGTTGCCCTTCAAGTTGCGACTTGTGTTACGGATGGTGACGCAAATACTATTTCGTAACAGATTTCAAGAATTGGTAATAAAGATTCAACTTGCAGTTCACAATAGTGACACGTGGGAGATAAATTCTCAGAAAAAAAGAAAAAAACCACAGGTAAGCTCAGTTTTGCTCGAGACGACAGTTTAGAACGTAACACTACGACTTGCAGATCGGAGAGTTGAAATGAGCTAGTCGAGTATGGTTTCAAAGCTTTTATTTAATTTGTTATTGCCAACACAGGTCTATGACATGAAAAGTAGCTTACACAATTTTAACAAATAATGCTGGATATATTTCGAACACAAAGCAGAGTTTGAGATGGCCCGGGCAAAGAATATCTAACTGATAAGAAGGTAAGGCTCAGCGAGACGTAACTAGCGCCACTATATTATGCGGCAAAGAATTACTACACAGAAGCCAACATTACAGGCTGATGCCGCAGGATGCCGAGCAGACTGAGTTAGACTGAGCATGCGTGTTTGTGTTCAAAGAATATAAACGCTTGTTTGTGTTGGCGTTTTGTTCAAAGGTTTTGTTGTTCTCATCTAGATCTGCGTTTATATTACAGCCATGAAATACACCCACTCCATTCCGATGAATAACAATTCATGGAATGGAATGGAGTGGATGAATAACAAGAACAAATTTGAAACCGTTTGAAACAAATACCCTGGAAAACCATTAAAACAACGTTTGCTGAAAAAAAAAGCTATCGTTACGTTGAAAAAATTAATTTATCAATTATATGAAACTGACTTTTATGAAAAATACCTCGTAATATTGTAAAATGAAAGAGGGAAGCATTCGATTACACAATGCATACCAAACAGACAGCTTTAAGCATACACTCAATCGTGGCGAGTTAGTCCGGTCGGTAGAGAGCTCAGCTATGCACGCCAGCGGCCCAGGTTCGAACCTACTCAGATACGAACGGATGTTTTTCCGATCTGTTGAGAAAATTTCTCCAGCGCAGTGCGTTTAATTTACAAACTTCGGAAGGGTAGAAAAAAAAATGTAGCTTTGAGAAACTGCGGTTGTCTTTGTTTTTTTTTTTTATTATTATTATGGCTGCTACTGGGAAACCAGCCTCAGCATTTTTGACATTTAAGGTATATTGTAAATATGAAATTCATGCCAAGCAACCTGGTATTACTACGGTGCTTAAAGTGAGAATAAAACTGCTAAAATTTCCTTAAAATAATATTAATTGCTAATGTATATATTTGTTTCACCAAAAGAAGGGACAGGAGGGATACTCAGAAAAGAACAAAAAAGAAAATGCTTTAATAGACCCAATGAGACCGAAGGAAACAGTCGCAGATCAAAGCTTAGCTTCCTTTCCGTGAAATAGGCTTCCCGTCCCGTGTCTCCTACGCTTTTTGCGCCTGAATGTTAACTTTCCCGCAGAGCATCTGCTGCCGCATTACATGGTGGCGCTGCTGTCGCCTGTTTTACATTATCTCTACGAGAGTTGAGCTTCTTCACGCGAAGCGTTTATATTCTTTGGCCCGGGTACGGATTCGATCGAGATTTTGGATTTTATTGGGCGGCAGTAGCTTTCAGGCGTTCTCGTTACTCTCTAGTTTGTTGGGCAGCAGTTTTCTTGGGCTTCTTATATTCCTCATCACTTGCTCTTGCCCCTCGGTTTGAGTTTCTTCACTTTTGCTTGCGTTCATTCTGCGAATTCCGCGGCATTGTCGAAAATGTTAACCCCTTAACACGAATTTTTTTTAATTTTAGTTTAAACCACTGCGATATGTTCTTTATACACAGTCAAGTCACATTATTGTGACCACCTCCTACTTTTGACGTCAACAGCGCGTAGCCAATGAAAGAACCACGTGTCGTGGTCTGGCTTGGAGGATATATAAGGTGTGCTGTAGGCATTCTGAAAACATGTCACTCGTTGCTGTCATGGATAAAAGGAGCGATTTATCAGATTTGCAAAAAAGGATGATTGTCGGCTTTCGGACCTAGAGTGGCAGTATTTCTGAAACAGCGCAGTTTGTGAACAGTCCACGTGCTGCTGTGGTTAAAGTGTATCGTGATTGGAGAAATGGTAGCATTGTGAATAACCGACGTGTAAACTGCGGAGCACCACGTGCCGTTGATGTGAGAGGTGAACGTCGGCTTCGAACTTGCGTGAGGGCCGATCGGCATGCTACAATGCAGCAACTCACCGGCCGAATGAACCAGTGGGCTACCGAAAGTGTGTCTAAAACGACAGTTCAGCGAACCCTGATGCGTATGGGGCTCCGATGCAGACGGATGGTCACTGCACCGATGCTAACGAAGATGCATCGGCGGAAAAGGCTTACATTTGCACGGCAGTATCGGAATTGGACCTCCGCTGATTGGCAAAGTATTGCCTTCTCCGATGTGTTACGTCTTCTGCTTAATCGAACGGATGGACGTTGACGTATAAAGCGAGAAACATCGGAGAACAAACACTCTTCAACCATTGCTGGAAGAACAGAAGCTGTCTGGGGAATGCTTTCGTGGCATTCTCTAGGTCCACTCATACCAATGGAAGGCACTATGGATCCAATTCGTTATGAATCCATTCTTGCGGACCACGTACACTCCTACATGCTGATTGTCTTCCCTGGGGCGGATGGGATCTTCCACCACGACAATGCGACGTGTCACACAGCTAGAAATGTCCGGGAGTGGTTGGAAGAGCATGGTGAAGACTTCAAAGTACTTCCATGGCACCCTAATTCCCCGCTCTTAAACCCGATTGAGCCGCCCCGGTGGCGCAGTGGTCTAAGCGATGGCCTCTGATCATTCGTGCGAACGGGGTCCGGGTTCGAATCCCGGTGAGGCATGGATGTTGTGTTTGTCTTACGGCACTGGCTCTCTCCCTTACCTGGAACCAGTGACCCTAAATTAGGGACGGGCGACTGCTTATAGCCCATTGAGTTGCTCACGGTGGTCGTGAAACCTCTAATCAAAAAAAAAAAAAAAAAAAACCCGATTGAGCATCAGTGGGACCACCTCGATCGTGTTATTCGCTCTATGGATCATCCACCACGCACCTTCCAGCAGCTGTCAGATGCACTGCAGTCCGCACGGCTCTACATACCTGTGAACACCTTCCACCACCTTACTGAGTCACTTCCAGCCCGTCTAGCTGGTGTCCGCGCTGCGCAGGGCGGTTACTCTGGATATTAGTTGGTGTTCACAATAATGTGACTCGACCGTGTATTTACTTTTATGTCTCATATATCTTCTTTCATTGGTTTTACAAAAATATCATTCATTATTCAATCTACTTAAGTACTGCTCAATATCATGAATTAGTAAACTTGTTGTTTGTTGATATGATTTAATTCCATTTAGTATGCAACGGACTGGTACTCGGTGTGGTCATGAGAGACACGAATAAATTCAATTTGTTGTACGTAAATAAATGTATACTCTCGAATCACTCGTTTTATTTCACACCCACGAAGATCTTGGCATACGAAAAATGCATAGCACAAGTTATCTACAACGAGCACCAGGAAATTCTTTCGATTTTTTTTTATTTACTTTTGTTTTTAAACTAGTGATTTTTTTTTTCAAAAAGCCAATTTCAAAATTGGTGTAGTTTGGACTTTCAGGAAGGTATTTTTGATCATCATTAGTTGAGAAAATATCGTAACTGAGAACATCGAAAGCAAGAAATTTAATATTAATTCCATTCATTACTGGTCAGTAATTAAGAAAATATCTGCAAAGTGCGGAACTGTTTAGCTAGAATTATAATTTCATGACCTGGTTAAAGTGGACGTCAAGTAATTTTGCTTCCTATACTTCCAATGAAAAAACTTCTGTACACATTTTCTTCACGATTAATGCGTTCTCAAGGATGAAAATTTGAACATCGATTAAAATAGTTTCATTTTATAACTTAATATTTTCTAAAACATAACCATAATTATGCAATCCAACATTTGTTTGTCTACTGACGTCATCAAAGTACAGGTCGCGCCATATTTTTTCTGGTTTCAAAACCAGCAAAGGAAAAAGTTATTGATTTTTAATATAATTATGGTTATATTTTAGAAAATATTAAGTATTCCAAGTTATAATATGAAGTTATTGTAATCGATGTTCAAATGTGCATCCTTGGGAACACACTAATTGTGAAGGAAATGTGTACAAAAGTTTTTCCATTGGAAATATAGTAAGCAAATTTACTTGACGTCCACATTAATTACAAGTCGTGAATTGTTTCTGGTTTCTCTCTAGAAGTACGACGAAAGTAATTCTTCGTAGTTGGCAAATTCCCTGGTCCGAGGTCCCGTAAAGATCGGAAATGGCAATGTTATCAGTTAAGGAAACTCCAATTCAGGCGACCTACCGAAACATTGCAAAGCGAAAGTGTCCAGATAATTATCTGCACATTTCCACACAATCTAATGAACCACATAATTGTAAAGAAACCGTCCTTCACTGTTTCAGCTCGCTAATGCAGATGGCCGTGAACTGATGCGAAATATTTTTTTCTTTTCTTTTCCCCGTTCGTTTGATGCATACACGCTTGGAAGCTAGATCGTTTTAGATAACCGGAGAATAACTGTTATATAACTGGACCGTTTTGCTATTATTAAGAAACACAATAAAAACATGAATTTGTTTTGCTAATTGTTGCGACATCTGAAATAAATATACTTCCGTTTGAATAATGGCCAATACATAGTTTTTTAATTAAGAAGGTTTAAGCGTATAAAGTTGCTGCAGCAGTTGTGTTGCTAAAGACTACCGTAGAGTTGTACAAAAAACATATTTTAATAAGTACTGATTTAATGGGAATTTTGATTTTTTTTTTTTTTTTTGAAGTTTAACGATTACCGTGAGCAGCTGAAAAGGCTATAAGCAATCGCCTGTCCCTAATTTAGGGCCAGTGGTTCCAGGGAAGAGAGAAAGCCGGTGCCGAAAGCAGGAACGAATTTGCGGTTACCGGAGCCCTGGGCAGAGCTTTGGTTTCTCCTCTGCCTCCCTTAGCCCTTCATCGCCGAGGTGAAAAAAAAAAAAAAAAAAAATACTTTTTTTTACAGCACACCCCTCCCCTCCCCCGCCCTCCGTTTTTACCTACTCATATTAATGTACGAGGAAGCATTCTTATCGCAAAAAAAAAAAAAAAAAAAAAAAAAAAAAAAAAAAGAAAGAAAGAAAGAAAGAAAAAGAATAATTGACTTCGAAATTTCAACAGAAATATGCATTTTGTGAAAACAGTCAAATTACATTTCAGGTTCTCCCAAGCATTATTGGACTACTATCACGGTGGGGTGTTTGTGTGTGTGTGTGTGCGCGCAAGAAACGGAAACCGAAGGCTTAGACACGTTTACACACCCACAAACCGAGGACGTCCTCGGTTTGCAAAACTACAAAAAACTAATTCTATGACCTAAATTTCTGTTATAGATATCCTTTTTATTGAATTTGATAAATGTCCTCGTTTGACGGTGTTTTTACATTTTGTGTGTATGGCGCTGCAGTCGATTGTGTGTATAGTCAAATTAACGAGTCCTCGGTTTCATGGCATTAAAACAGGTCGACCGCAACTCCTCGGTTACTCGTTTGTAACTTTTCCCTGTCATTTTAAGAAATGCAACCGGATTAAATAAACCGCGATGTTTTTTTCTCTAACAACTTTGCTATTCTGTTTAAGAGTTTTCTTGCGTATGATTATGCCACAAGTTCGGAAATTTGAGCATTTCTTTTTATTATTTTATTTATGCAAGGCGAGCCATTCATCTGCTCGAAAGTGTATTTCTTTCTGTACAGGACATAAATATTGGACATCAAACCTGATCAAACAGAGTGACTGTTTTGCAAAATACAGTAAATAAACTACTTATGGTCATCTAACAATATTATTTCTTAACTGCTTCTCACACGCACGATAATCGAATCATATTATAGGATTATTAATTTTGGCATTACATTTACACTTAAATCGTTTATTATAAATTAATTGGTGTTGTGTATATTCGCGGATGCGAATATCTGGGTAAATGGGCGAATGCCTATAAGAATACGGTTGATAATTTTGTCATCCGTGCAGGGTTTAAGTATTGTATCTGACTAAAACAAACAATTTTCTCATTTTCAATAAACCTTTTCTTTTATTAACATTACTTAAGGTATATACTCAAGAAAAAATAAATATTGGTTTTCGCACAGTAACAAGAACTTATGTGAATTACGTTATTGTTCATTGTAAGTGTGATTAAGTTTTTTGATTATTTAAAATGAAAACTATTTATTACTTTGTCCAATTTAAAACCAACACTGACATTGAATATAATGCATTTTCTGGTTCAAAATTAGATAAATGAAATTATTTCTTTAATTATCTCTTTATTTATTTCTAAATATCTAATCACGTAATTAAAAAAATATGTCTAATTAATGCAGAAAATGGTGATCTATTTCTTGATTCCAATGTGACTCCAATTTTAATAGAAAAAATAATTTGAACGGTACCCTTGTTTTATGATGTATAAAAGAATGATGCATTTTGTTTGTAGGGCGTGTTTCTATAGTCCTGGTTTTGCGGGGTGCGTAATCGGGTCCTCGCATTACGGTATGTATCTGGAGTTCTCGTTTTACGGTGTATAACCAGAGTCCTCGTTTTACGGTGTGTAACCAGTGTACTCCTTTTACTGTGTGTAACCAGGGTCCTCGTTTTACGGTGTGTAACCAGGGTCCTCGTTTTACGGTGTGTAACCGGGGTCCTCGTTTTACGGTGTGTAACCAGGGTCCTCGTTTTACGGTGTGTAACCGGGATCCTCGTTTTACGGTGTGTAACCAGGGTCCCCGTTTTACGGTGTGTAACTAGGTTCCTCGTTTTACGGTATGTAACGGGGGTCCTTGCTTTACTGTGTGTATCTACAGTCCTCGTTTTACGGTACACAAATACTTTTTCATTTATTTAAGCTGCTAGTAAATGTTTCAGTGAAAAGTGATTTCGTGTGGGTCGGAGGGAGCATCATCATCATCATCATCATCAACAACAACCATTAGCAATCCACTGCTGGATGAAAGTCTTCCCAAGTTTCTTCCACAATTGTCTGTCTTGAAGCCTGTTTCCTCCATGTCACTCCAGCATACTTTCGAATTTCATCCACCCATCTCCCATGGGGTCTTCTTTCGGGTCTTTTCCTGTCCCTCGGAATCCAGGCTAAAATTACGGTTGTCCACCGGTGATCCGTATATATATATATATATATATATATATATATATATATATATATATATATATATATATATATAAGTATTGTATCTGACTAAAACAAACAATTTTCTCATTTTCAATAAACCTTTTCTTTTATTAACATGACTTAAGGTATAAACTCAAGAAAAAATAAATATTGGTTTTCGCACAGTAACAAGAACTTATGTGAATTGTGAATATATATATATATATATATATATATATATAGGGATGTAAGGTCAGGTGATGCGTAACATCACAGCCTCTCCTTGACAAATGTCAACCCCGCCTTCTCGTGGTACATCCTGTTCCCACTAAAGGGGCTCTGACGACCGCCAATAGCGGTGTAACTATACCATCGGGATTAGAGGAAATGCTATCCCACACTCACCAACCCGCTTGGCCAGCGTGGTGAGTTATGGCCAAACCCCCCAAAATGACTCCACAACTTAAATCTTGGCCCTCAGTCTCCGGCAGCTGGAATGTACCTGGCCAAGGCAGCGGCCAGGGCGACATGAAGGCAGAGGGTGCTAAGAATCCCCGGAGGACCGGACTAGGCTGCCATCTGATGCTGACCTTGGCTACGTACAACGGACGCTCCCTATCTTCTGATTCAAGGCTTCTTGAATTGGAAGAGGAACTACATAGGATCAAGTGGGACATCGTCGGGCTAAGTGAGGTAAGAAGAAAAGGAGAAGATCTCATTGAACTGAAAAGTGGACATCTCTTCTACTATCGTGGGACAGATACTGGCAGAACTAGTGGTGTTGGATTTATAATAAACAAGAAACTGAAGGATACAGTTGTAGAAGTTGAAAGTTCCTCTGACAGAGCTGCACGACTCGTTATCCAACTCTCGAGAAGATACCAGGCTCAGATTATTCAAACTTATGCACCCACCACAAGTCATGCTGAAGAAGAAATTGAAGAATTTTATGAGGAAATTCGTCATCTAAAAATAAAGGTAAGCAGCACTTGAAGATAATTATGGGAGATTTCAATGCAAAAATAGGGCAACGGCAACAGAATGAAACTTCAGTAGGTAAATTCGGTCACGGCAACAGAAACCAGCGTGGAGATACTCTCGTAGAGTATGCAGAGGCAGAAGGGTTTTTCATCTTGAACTCCTTTTTCAAGAAAAAGCCACACAGGAAATGGAGATGGAGACATCCAAATGGGACGACAAGTGAAATTGATTTTATTATGTGTAACAAAAAATTCGTCATAGAAGACTGCAGTGTGCTAAACAAGTTCAACACAGGCAGTGACCATAGATTGGTGAGATGTAAGATGCACCTCAACACAAAACTCGAACGTAGCAAGCTCATAAGACAAACAAAATGTATTGACATAACCAACCTTAAAAAACACCGTAATACCTTCAAGTTGGAACTGAAGAACAGGTTCTCTGCTTTAGAAGGCCTAACATCGGAAGAAGTGGACATTTCTGAAGTTAACAGAAAAGTAACCAAGGCTCTTATGGAAACAGCAACAAAATTAGCTGGGTCTAAGAACAAATTGCATGTGAACAAATTATCAGGAAAAACCAAAATGTTGATGCAAAAAAGAAGAGAGATGAGGACAACTAAAGAAGATGTGACTTCCAAAGTGGAATATATAGAGCTATGCAAGACAGTACGAAAAAGTATCACTGAAGACGTAAGGAAATTCAACTGTGAACTAGTAAGGAAAGCAATTGAAAACAACCAAAGCCTAAAGATAGCAAAGGGACATCTCAGTAAGGGGAAAAAACAGATTATGGCACTGAGAAAAGAAGATGGTTCTGTAACAAGAAATAGAGGCGAAATTTTGACAAAAGTGAAAGATTTCTACTCCAAATTATATGAAAGGGATGATACATGTACTCCAGACATCATGAAAGGTACCAGTACCAGAGTTCTTCCAGTCCTTCCAGCAGAAGTTGCACATGCAATCAAGAACATGAAGCGGGGAAAAGCTCCAGGAGAAGATGAAATTACTGTAGACATCATACAAGAAGCAAGTGGAAAAATCGAAACAGTACTCGCCCAAATTTTCACTCGATGCCTTAATGAAGGGAAAATTCCTGAGGATTGGAACAACGCTACAATGATCTTGCTACATAAAAAAGGTGACATTGAGGATCTCAGGAACTACAGACCTATCAGCCTCCTATCAGTGGTTTATAAAATCTTCACTAAAGTTCTTTCACACCGCTTGAAGGTTACACTGGACATGGCTCAACCGAGAGAACAAGCTGGATTGAGAAGTGGCTACAGCACAATAGATCATATCCACGTACTGAGAGAACTAATTGAAAGAGCGAGGGAATATGAGCTTCCATTGTGCATGGCTTTTATCGATTATGAAAAAGCCTTTGATTCGGTGAAACCATCACCAGTTGCAATGGCTGTGAAATCCTGCGGTATTGAAGATGCATACATTAATATTATTAATAACATCTATGAAAATGCAAGTGCAAAGATTCGGCTGTTTGAAAATACAACACACATAAAAATTGGAAAGGGAGTGAGACAAGGTGACACCATATCTCCGAAGCTCTTTAATGCCACATTGGAAAATGTCTTTCAATCACTGAACTGGGAAAACAAAGGGATAAAGATTAATGGAGATTATCTAACCCACCTTCGTTTTGCTGATGACATAGTCATTTTTGCAACTACCCCATCAGAGCTACAGAGTATGATCCAGGAACTTGCTGACAAAAGTAAAGAAGTGGGATTAAAAATGAACTTTCAGAAGACAAAAGTGATGTACAATGCTTTTACAAGAAATGAAGATTTATCGATTGATGGAGAAAAGCTGGAGATAACAGACACGTACGTTTATCTTGGACAGCAGATATCAAGTGAGGGTCACATTGGTGAAGAAATTAATCGGCGTACAAAACTTGCCTGGAGAGCTTTTGGAAGAAACAGCATAATTTTCAAGAGCAATATGCCATTATGTCTTAAAAGAAAAGTGTTTGATCAATGCATCCTTCCAGTGCTTACGTATGGTGCAGAGACGTGGACCTTAGCTAAAAGAGACATACAAAGGCTGCAGACAACTCAAAGAAACATGGACAGGTGCATGCTTGGTGTAACCAGGAGAGATAAGAAGAGGAACACGTGGATCCGAAAAATGACAAGAGTGGAAGACATCATGATCAGAGTTAAATCCCTGAAATGGCAATGGGCTGGACATACTGCCAGAAGAACAGACCATCGATGGACAGCCGAAATTTTAGATTGGATTCCAAGGGACAGGAAAAGACCCAGAAGAAGACCACATGGAAGATGGGTGGATGAAATTCGAAAGTATGCGGGAGTGACATGGAGGAGACTGGCACAAGACAGACCGTTGTGGAGGAAACTTGGGGAGACCTTCGTCCAGCAGTGGATTGATAATGGTTGACAATGATGATGATGATGATGATATATATATATATAAGACCCAGAAGAAGCCCATCTCCCATGTGGTCTTCTTCTGGGTCTTTTCCTGTCCCTTGGAATCCAATCTAAAATTTCGGCTGTCCATCGATGGTCTGTCCTTCTGGCAGTATGTCCAGCCCATTGCCATTTCAGGGATTTAACTCTGATCACGATGTCTTCCACTCTTGTCATTTTTAGGATTCACGAGTTCCTCTTCTTATCTCTCCTGGTTACACCAAGCATGCACCTCTCCATGCTGCTTTGAGTTGTCTGCAGCATTTGTATGTCTCTTTTAGCTAAGGTCCACGTCTCTGCACCATATGTAAGCACTGGAAGGATGCATTGATCAAACACTTTTCTTTTAAGACATAATGGCATATTGCTCTTGAAAATTATGCTGTTTCTTCCTAAAGCTCTCCAGGCAAGTTTTGTACGCCGATTAATTTCTTCATCAATGTGACCCTCACTTGATATCTGCTGTCTAAGATAAAGGTACGTGTCTGTTATCTCCAGCTTTTCTACATCAATCGATAAATCTTCATTTCTTGAAAAAGCATTAACGTCACTTTTGTCTTCTGAAAGTTCATTTTTAATCACACTTCTTTACTGCTGTCAGCAAGTTCCTGGATCATACTCTGCAGCTCTGATGGGGTAGTTGCAGAAATGACTACGTCATCAGCAAAACGAAGGTGAGTTAGATAATCTCCATTAATCTTTATCCCCTAGTTTTCCCAGCTCAGCGACTGAAAGACACCCTCCAATGTAGCATTAAAGAGCTTCGGAGATATGGTGTCACCTTGTCTCACTCCCTTTCCAACTTTTATGTGTGCTGTATTCTCAAACAGCCGAATCTTTGCACTTGCATTTTCATAGATGTTATTAATAATATTAATGTATGCATCTTCAATACCGTAGGATTTCAGAGCCATTGTAACTGCTGATGGTTTCACCGAATCAAAGGCTTTTTCATAATCGATAAAAGCCATGCACAATGGAAGTTCATATTCCCTCGCTCTTTCAATTAGTTCTCTCAGTACGTGGAAATGATCTATTGTGCTATAGCCACTCCTGAATCCAGCTTGTTCTCTCGGTTGAGCCATGTCCAGTGTTACCTTCAAGCGGTGTGAAAGAACTTTAGTAAAGATTTTATAAACCACTGATAGGAGGCTGATAGGTCTGTAGTTCCCGAGATCCTCAATGTCACCTTTTTTTTTTTTTTGCAAGATCATTGTAGCGTTGTTCCAATCCTCAGGAATCTTCGCTTCATTAAGGCATTAAGTGAAAATTTGGGCGAGTACTGTTTCGATTTCTCCACTTGCTTCTTGTATGATGTCTACAGTAATTCCATCTTCTCCTGGAGCTTTTCCCCGCTTCATGTTCTTGATTGCATGTGCAACTTCTGCTGAGAGGACTGGAAGAACTCTGGTACTGGTACCTTTCATGATGTCTGGAGTACATGTATCATCCCTTTCATATAATTTGGAGTAGAAATCTTTCACTCTTGTCAAAATTTCGCCTCTATTTCTTGTTACAGAACCATCTTCTTTTCTCAGTGCCATAATCTGTTTTCTTCCCTTACTGAGATGTCCCTTTGCTATCTTTAGACTTTGGTTGTTTTCAATTGCTTTCCTCACTAGTTCACAGTTGAATTTCCTTACCTCTTCAGTGATACTTTTTCGTACTGTCTTGCATAGCTCTATATATTCCACTTTGGAAGTCGCATCTTCTTTAGTTGTCGTCATCTCTCTTCTTTTTTGCATCAACATTTGGTTTTTCCTGATAATTTGTTCGCATGCAACTTGTTCTTAGACCCAGCTAATTTTGTTGCTGTTTCCATAAGAGCCTTGGTTACTTTTCTGTTAACTTCAGAAATATGCACTTCATCCGATGTTAGGCCTTCTAAAGCAGAGAATCTGTTCTTTAGTTCCAACTTGAAGGTATTATGGTGTTTTTTAAGGTTGGTTATGTCAATACATTTTGTTTGCCTTATGAGCTTGCCACGTTCAAGTTTAGTGTTGAGATGCATCTTACATCTCACCAATCTATGATCACTACCTGTGTTGAACTTGTTTAGCACACTGCAGTCTTCTATGACGAATTTTTTGTTACACATAATAAAATCAATTTCACTTGTCGTTCCATTTGGATGTCTCCATGTCCATTTCCTCTGTGGCTTTTTCTTGAAAAAGGAGTTCAAGATGAAAAACCCTTCTGCTTCAGCCAACACAACGAGAGTATTTCCTCGCTGGTTTCTATTGCCGTGACCGAATTTACCTACTGAAGTTTCATTCTGTTGCCGTTACCCTATTTTTGCATTGAAATCTCCCATAATTATCTTCAAATGTTGCTTACCTTTATTATTTAGATGATGAATTCCCTCATAAAATTCTTCAATTTCTTCTTCAGGACGACTTGTGGTGGGTGCATAAGTTTGAATTATCTGAGCCTGGTATCTTCTCGAGAGTTGGATAACGAGTCGTGCAACTCTGTCAGAGGAACTTTCAACTTCTACAACTTTATCCTTCAGTTTCTTGTTTATTATAAATCCAACACCACTAGTTCTGCCAGTATCTGTCCCACGATAGTAGAAGTGATGTCCCCTTTTCAGTTCAATGAGGTCTTCTCCTTTTCTCCTTACCTCACTTAGCCCGATGATGTCCCACTTGATCCTTTGTAGTTCCTCTTCCAATTCAAGAAGCCTTGAATCAGAAGATAGGGAGCGTCCATTATACGTAGCCAAGGTCAGCATCAGATGGCAGCCTAGTCCGGTTCTCCGGGGATTCTTAGCACCTCCTGCCTTCATGTCACATTGGCCGCTGCCTTGGCCAGGTACATTCCAGCTGCCGGAGACCGCTGGCCAAGCGGGTTGGTGAGTCTGGGACAGCATTTCCTCTAATCCCGATATTATAGTTATACCGCTATTGGCGGTCGTCAGAGCCCGTTTAGTGGGAACAAGATGCACCACGAGAAGGCGGGGTTGACATTTGTCAAGGACAGGCTGTGATGTTACGCATTACCTGACCTTATATATATATATATATATATATATATATATATATATATATATATATATATATATATATATAAACCTCATTTCCGGCTGAGAACCTTCATTGGAACCCCCCTCTATGTTCTTGATTTAGAACCCGGAAACATGAATAAAAATGTACCAAGGTATAAATTCTCACTGAACGAAAATAACACTGGAAATATAGTAAAAAGAAACACAAAAAGAGAGAAATAAACTCGGGTGCCGCAGGCCACTCATCAGGAAAAGACGTTCCGCGACATCCGAGTTAGGTTCGAGTTTCGTGCAGGTGTCAGGTTAGAACATTTTATTTTAAAAAATTAATTCTCGAAACAAGGGTTAAAAAATTTTTTTACAAACTTTTTTCTGAGTTAAGACACCTGGTTTTCCCTACTCGAACCATATATGAAATATAAGTGACTTACCTTGGCAATTAGTTCCCCTAATATCACCTCCGGTGGGGCCGGTAGGTATCTAACTCCTATCTGGAATATATCCCTCCCGTAATAAATTAAGAATGTCACCTCCCTGTAGAATAGAACTCACAAACCTAAGAAGTCGTGCGGCGACTCCTATCGGAACTAATAAAAAAAAAAAAAAGAATAGATAAAATAAAATAAAATAAAATAAAAGTAAAACAAGGTGTTGGTAATCTAATGTGTGCCAGTAAAATTTGTTAATTGTTCCGGGGCGACTCGGAAGAAGAAATTTAAGTTTGGGGCCCGAAAAATAATTAGTTCAAAGTAACATAAGTAGTAATATTGCAAAGTCTGATTTTAATTGGATTTCTAGAATTATAAGAGGTTAAAAGGTTTTCGAAGTGGAATAAACAGTATTTCCTTGGATAGTGATTTTTCAAAAAGGAAGAGAAAAGTGTTTTCAATTGTTTAGTATTGTTGTGCTTGTTATTACATATTCTGGTAATCCGGATGAATTGAGAAATAATAATATTTCTGAAGACATGTTTCGATATATTGGAGTTCCAATCACTGAGAACTTTAGTTTTAAAATTAATTAAAGTGTATTCTTTTATCAAAAACATCCGTGATAATATTTTTGTTGTGTATAACAAGGTCTATGTAAAGGAATTGTACATGATTCTTGTGATTGGTTTTGCATAGCACTAGACCAGGAGGGTAGATATTGTCTATGTTTGTAGAAGGAGAACCAAATGAAAAGGTAATGAGGTCGTCCACATATCTAAATGAGAAAATTGAATCTGAACTAAAGAATTCCTCATAGTAATGAAGGTAAAGGTTTGCCAAAAGACTGGAGCAACTGGAGCCCATGGGTACTCCCTTTACCTGTACATATATTTGGTTGTTGTCATAAATGTAGTTATGAGAAATACATAAATTGCATAAATATTTCCAATATTCGAACCCTATGTCCAGTTGATGTCCGAATTTTTCGAAATAATAATCCAGGATTCTATGTTAATCCATCAAATCTATTGAAGTAAACAAATTCGTAAAATCATATGTATTTATTTCCAGTTCAGCAGGGATGATAGAGTTGACAAAGTCTAGTACTTTACTATTGTTATCTATTATCCAGGAATTATTTGAAAAATTATTGTAAAAGACAGATAGGAATTTTTTAAGGATTTAACAAGCTTGAATATTATAACTTTTAACTCCACAAGTAATGAATCTGAATTTTAATGGCTGTTTATGAAATTTTGGAATAGCAAAAACGCATGGAAAATGTAGCTGTACTCTATTAACTTTTAATAATTTGTTAAAGCCAATTAATCGTTTCTTTAAGGTATTTAATGAATTTGTTGAAACTATTTTATATGTGTTTTGGTTTGATAATTCAGTGGTAAGTACTTGGTAATAAAAAATTTTACAAATGAAAGCATAGTTATTATAACTTTTGTCTATAGAGGTAATGATGAAATCTTTTTGAATTTCTCTGATTTGATTCTTAATTTTCCCCCAGTTTTTAATATAACCAGATTTTTGGAAGTTTTTTTCTGCAGATCCATGCAATTTTTCAAGTACTTCGCTCATCCAATGGAAGAACAACTCCACTGGAGTATTGGTTCGGTCAGACCATTCAAAGATGAAACTGTATAGCTCTCTAGTCAAAACTTTTTTAATGTTTTTCAAGGGAATGAAGATATTTGGTGGACGACCTCATAACCTTTTCATGTGGTTCTCCTTCTGCAAACATAGACAATATCTACCCTCCTAGTCTAGTGCTATGCAAAACCAATCACAAGAATCATGTACAATTCCTTGACACAGACCTTGTTATACACAACAAAAATATTATCACGGATGTTTTTGATAAAAGAATACACTTTAATTTTAAAACTAAAGTTCTCAGTGATTGGAACTCCAATATATCGAAACATGTCTTCAGAAATATTATTATTTCTCAATTCATCCGGATTACCAGAATATTATTATTTCTCAGTTCATCCGGATTACCAGAATATGTAATAACAAGCACAACAATACTAAACAATTGAAAACACTTTTCTCTTCCTTTTTGACAAATCACTATCCAAGGAAATACTGTTTATTCCACATCAAAAACCTTTTAACCTCTTATAATTCTAAAAATCCAATTAAAATCAGACTTTGCAATACTACTACTTATGTTAGTTTGGACTAATTATTTTTTGGGCTCCAAACTTAAATTTCTTCTTCCGAGTCGCCCCGGAACCATTAACAAATTTTACTGGCACACATTAGATTACCAACACCTTGTTTTACTTTTATTTTATTTTATCTATCCTTTTTTTTTTTTTTTATTAGTTCCGATAGGAGTCGCCGCACGACTCCTAACGTTTGTGAGTTCTATTCTACAGGGAGTTGACATTCCTAATTTAGTACGGGAGGGATATATTCCAGATAGGAGTTAGATACCTACCGTCCACACCGGAGGTGATATTAGGGGGACTAATTGCCAAGGTAAGTCAGTTATATTTCATATATGGTTCGAGTAGGGAAGACCAGGTGTCTTAACTCAGAAAAAAGTTTGTAAAAAAATTTTTTAACTCTTGCTTCGAGAATTAATTTTTCAAAATAAAATCTTCTAACCGGACACCTGCATGAAACTCGAACCTAACTCGGATGTCGCGGGACGTCTTTCCCTGATGAGTGGCCAGCGGCACCCGAGTTTATTTATTTCTTTTTGTGTTTCTTTTTACTATATTTCCAGTGTTATTTTCGTTCAGTGAGAATTTATACCTTGGTACATTTTTATTCATGTTTCGGGTTCTAAACCAAGAACATAGAGTGGGGTTTCAATGAAGGTTATCAGCGGGAAATGAGATTTAGATATATACTCTATGTGTGGTTCTAGCAGATAAGCGCGGATCCCGGTTAAGTCATACAACTTAATGGTACACGGTTTTTTAGTTATTGTCATATATATATATATATATTCAATATCATTTTCAATTGACTGCAAGATGAAGGTTACTCCAAGCCTCCTCCACATATTCCTATCCTCAGCTGTTCTTTTCACGTTGCTCCAGTTCTTTCTTTATTTCACCTATCCATCTTACATGGGGTCGTTTCCTTGGTCTTTTGTGCTATCTTGGAATCCAGTTTATAATTTCTGTTGTCCAACGGTGATCATTTCTCCGCGCAATGTGTCCAGCCCACTGCCACTTGAAAGCCTTTACTACGGCGAAGACGTCCGCCACTTCTGCCCGTGGTCTAACCCTGATATTTGTCCTGCTCACCCAGTTCAAAATATGCCATTTTCAGCTAATTTAACTTTAAAAAATAATCTGCACTTTGTAAAGTAATAAGTCTTGTGTTTTATTTCATGTAGCCCTACGTATTTTCCCGTAGGAACTGCGTTGTTTACATCTTCGTATAAAGGTTATCAAAATAGCATCCGAAGGGCCAAGAAAATTCAATTGTTCTCCACTCTGGCAATTCCTTAGTTTCAGCCTCTTTTCCATGTGTGTATTGAAAGGGGGCGAATGAGGATAGTGGATAGGAATTCACTGAGTGAGTCACTACTAATTGCTCTGATGTTTGTTTTAGTTACTGAATATGGGATTCCAAGACGAAAAGTGGTGTCTAAAGCTACACTAGCGCTCGTGAGACTGCCCCAAGACAGTGAAAGTGCAGAAAGTGGCTGACTGACGACTGCTTTGTAGGGGAGGAGTGCAAGGCAAAGTCGCTGGCTGGAAGCAAGGAAGTTAAGAGGGGGGGGGGGAGATTTTGTCCACGTGGCACAACGTTAAAATTTGATTTCAATAAAAAAAACGACATTTTCTTTTAAATATATTGTTCAAGTACAGGACTCTTTTCGCAAGCAAAAATGAAAAATTTTGAAAAGCAGTTTAAGACAATGCGTTCAGAGAAAGCAAAAGTTGAAGCCGACATTCTACCAACACTTCTATCTTACACCAGTGGCGTAACCAATCAGATACGTGTATGTACAGCTTGTGTATGTCGGTGGAAGGGGCGGGCATTGCACGAATTATTTTGTAACCGGTAGTGAAAAGCATTAAAGCCAGCCCAGTGGCGCATTGGTCTAAGCGCTGGCTTATAACCATTCGTCCGAGAAGGGTCCGGGTTCGGATCACAGTGAGGAATGAATGTTCTGCTTGTCGTACTGCACGGGCTGTCTCCCTTTTATGGAACCAGTGATTTTAAATCAGGGACAAGCGACTGCTTATAGCCCATTGAGTTGCTCACGGTGATCGTTAAGATTTTTTTTTTTTTTTTTTTTTTTGATTGGAGGTTTAACGACCACCGTGTGCAACTCAATGGGCTATAAGCAGTCGCCCGTCCCTAATTTAGGGTCACTGGTTCCAGGGAAGGGAGAGAGCCAGTGCCGTAAGACAAAGACAACATCCATGCCTCACCGGGATTCGAACCCAGACCCCGTTCGGACGAATGATCAGAGGCCATCGCTTAGACCACTGCGCCACCCGGCCGTTAAGATTTCAATTAGAAAAAAAAAAAAAAAACATTAAAAATTCGTTCTTTCAGTGTTTCGTATTAAAAAAAAAAAAAAAAAAAAACAATTTGCTATCAAGCTTACCCCATCAAAAATAATACGGCCGCCCCGGTGGCGCAGTGGTCTAAGCGATGGCCTCTGATCATTCGTCCGAAAGGGGTCTGGGTTCGAATCCCGGTGAGGCATGGATGTTGAGTTTGTCTTACGGCACTGGCTCTCTCCCTTCCCTGGAACCAGTGACCCTAAATTAGGGACGGGCGACTGCTTATAGCCCATTGAGTTGCTCACGGTGGTCGTTAAACCTCCAATCAAATATAATAATAATAATAATACTCGCTCACCCGTCGCCCATCCTGATTTCGAAGCCTAGCGATATCGCTGCATCTCAGCACTAAATGTGAGAACAGGCAGAATGCATTGATTAAAAATTTCCTCTTCAGGCACAAAGGAAGTTTTTTCCCTTTAAGATTGTTCTATTTCTACAAAATGCACTCCAGCAAAGTTTAATACGTCTGTTTATTTCTTCCATAATGCTGTTGTCCATCGTTATAAGTTAACCACGATAAAGGTAAGAATTTGTTGCTTCTAATTCCATTCCACTAACCAGCAGCTTTTCTTTCTTTCTAAAACTGTTGAACATAATTCTGGGATTATGAAGGCTCATCTTAAGTCACACTTAACTGCTTTTAGCTGAGAGTTCCTGTATCATGTCTTAAAGATCTGATGGGCTATTTGCAAATATATCAATGCCATCGGGAAAATGCAAGTGTGTTAAATAGTTTCCGTTTATCTTTTTTCTTATGTCATTCCAATTTAAAGATTTAAATACAGTTTGAAATGCTGCAGTGAAAAGTTTGGGAGAGATGGTGTCACCTTGTCTCACAGCCTTCCCGATTCTTGTGTTATTTGTACCCTTGTGTAGCCTTACCTTTGAACTGGCTTTTCTGTAGATATTTTTCGTACCATTAATGTACGTTTCTCCAATGTTGCTTGATTTCAAGCAACTGATCAGTGCTGATGTAAGCACAGATTCTAACGCTTTTACGTAGTCTATAAACGCAATACATAGCGGAAGATCATATTCATTAGTTCTTTCAATGAGTTCTCTCACAACTTGAATGTGGTCTATTGGGATATATCCACTACGAAAACCAGCTTGCTCTCTCGGTTGAGCCACATCCAGTTTTTCCTGTAAGGGATGCGTCAGTACTTTAGGGAATTCCTTATAAAAAACGAGCAGAAGAAGGCTGATAGGTCTATATTTCTTTAAATGCTCTTTGTCACCTTTTTTGTGTGTAAGTAATTGGGAAAGGACTGCTTCTATTTCTTCTCCTGCTTCTTTTAAGATGTCTAAGGCAATACCATCTTCTCCTGGTGCTTTTCTTCACTTATATTATTGATTGCAAAAGCAACCTCTTCTGTGAGGACTGGGGTACTTTATTTCCAGATTGTCACGTAACTTCCTCATTTGGAGATTCCCGTGCTTCGTACAGTTTTCAGTAGTATTATTCGACTCTCTTTGCTATTTCTTCACGATTTCTTGTTACAGTACCAACTTCCTTTCTGATAGCAATCACATGCTTCTTCTAATTGAATAAACTGCTTTTCACCCTTTTCAAGCTTTTATTGTTTTCTATGGCTTTATGGCTTCTTTCACTATTTCGCAATTAAAGTTACTTACGTCTTCAGTTATACATTTACGCACTGTCTTGCATAGTCCTACATATTCCATATTCCATTCCTTCTTTGCATCAGTTCTCTTGTCTTAGTTCTTTGCATCAGTTCTCTTGTCTTAGTTCTTTGCATCAGTTCTCTTGTCTTAGTTCTTTGCATCAGTTCTCTTGTCTTAGTTCTTTGCATCAGTTCTCTTGTCTTAGTTCTTTGCATCAGTTCTCTTGTATTTTAGAAGTTGTTTTCTTTTGTTACTTTCATCTCCCTTCTTTGCATCAGTTCTTTTGTCTTTCCTGATATCTTTTTGTCAAATCTCTTAGTTAGATCCCCACCAATTTTTGTTGCTGTTTCGATGAGAGTTTTGGCATTCTTCGTGTTAACTTCTGTGGCATCTGCATCTTCTTCTACTATAGTTCCTATGTAGTTCATCAAAGCGATTTTTGAATTCTATCTTAAACACATTAGATTGTTCGCTTACCTTTGTTATGTCAAGACATTTTTTAGTTGGCTTGACGAGCTTTTGCCGTTTTAGCTTTACATTGAGATGAAGTTTGCACCTTACCATTCCATGATCACTTCCCGTATTGAATCTATTAAGTGCACTGCAGTCCGTAATAACGTATCTTTTATTTCGTAGTATATAATCCAGTTCACTACTTCCTTCAACAGGATGTTTCCATGTCCACTTTCTCTGTTTTTTCTTCACAAAAAATTAGTTCACGTTACGGAGATTCTCAGTTTCTGCAAATCCAACCAGTTGATTTCCTCGTTCATTTCTCCATGTCCATACTTGCCGACCGATGTTTCATCTTGTTGCTGATGTCCTATACTTGCATTAAAGTCACCCATAATTATCTTGAAATTTTCTTTTTCTTTTGCCATTTATTTTCTTCACAGCCTTATAGAAGTCTTCCATCTCCTCATCAACGTGAATTGCCGTTGGAGCATACACTTGGATTATCTGCAACTGATACCTCTGCGTAAGTTGAATTACTAACCTCGCAACTCCTCTGATGCACTTTCAATCTCCACTGAATTATTCTTTTTTTTTTTTTTTAGTTCTTTATGAGTCATCGTGCCATGTCTTCTTTGGCCTTTACGATCGCCGGATTTCTCGCCATTTGAACATGTCTCTCTAAGATATGGGTGCTTGGTGACTGGCCCGTCCGGTTACTCTACCACCTGCCGAGGATGACATTTTTGGTCCGAACACAGGCAGCATGGCAGGAAATTCCAGAAACAGACATTCAATAACTATTCAGATCAACGCTACGCTTCGTACACGCTGTTATTGCCACTCTTCGCGTGTAAACTGAATACAGAATAATATTTTGTCTACCTCTGCACCTATAGCACTGTGCATCTGATTGTTCATGTCCTGTATCGTAAATAATCCGTCATATAAAATTCACTCCGTTATCTCGTGTCTATGTAGGTGCTACAATTTCATTCTCCGAATAATTGTAAATTCAGCCTATTTATTGATAAAAATCCTAGTTTTTTTTATAGAAGAAGTAAACGAGACAGAAAGAGAGATTTCGGCGAATTTCAAAGAGGGAGACAGACAATTCATTTCTATGCTAAGAAGGAAAGAAAGGTGAGCGGAAGCTATAGGGAAGAAGGAAACAGACAATTATGTGCGGTGAAAAAAAGGAAGAAAAGAGATAAAAAGAGTGAAAGTGAGAGAGAAGATAAATAGAGGGAGACAGAGATATATGCAAAGAAAAAAAGGAAGAGTGAGAGAGAGAGAGAGAGATTTGTGTGGATAAAGAGAGTGAGTGAGAAAGAGAGAGTGGGTGCGAAAGAGGCAGTGGGTGAGAAAGAGAGAGGCAGTGGGTGAGAAAGTTAGCTCTGATGGGCACAGATCATGGCTACCAGGGGCAGATCGCGGTGACCAGGCGCAGACCACAGTTACCAGCACAGCTAACTACTGGTTAGCACATACTTCTCCTTCTACCGATTTGCATGCACTTCCGATCGGATAGCGAAATAAGGGAAATACGTTATTTCTACTTCAGCTGCACAGGAAAACTAGGAAGCCTCATCGTCTGGGTGCTGCAATTTGAACCTCTCAGAGTGTAATCAATCCTTTTTTTACCCCTGCATATTGTGATATAAATTCTCATTTTTGGTGGTTTTCATAATTCCAGGGAGGCAACTGCATCGTCTTGCCCCCTCCCCCTATGGGCGCCCATGCTCCAAGATTGAGAAGCTGTAGACCCCTGGATACGTTACTGTGTTATTTGTCCGAAAACAGATCCAAATTCGGATCTGAAAAAGCAAGTGTAAGGAACAAAAATGTGCGTATATTGGACAAAAATAATTTCTTCATCACTTTAATATACCGTATAAAAATTTGACGAATAGGTAAAATCAGATTTGAAGTTTGAAGTTTGCATTATAAATAGCGCACCTCTTGTATGTTGAACTGCCCACCAGCTTTACAGACGAAAAAAAAAAAAAAAAAAAAAACACCGTTTGCTTAAATTCCCAAATTTAAGAACCTAGATTTCTGCTACAGCGTGCGCCTTTATTTGGGTGTTTGAAGTCATCGTCACATCTTTCGCTAAAAATGGAGCTTCGTTGCTAGTGGGAAGATATCCCCGTAACTTTAGCGTCCAGTCAATGAAGCAAAAGTTTACTGCACACTCTCTGATTCCAAAAGAGACTTTCAAACAAAGTATTCTGGTTGTAAATGCTGAAAATCTCTCTGTTTACCCCTTGACTCACAATAATGCCCAAATCAGGTAGGCATGTGTCAACTATTGTATTGCACGCGAAAAAAATTTCCTCAGAATAGAATGCATAACTATTAACAGAAAAATGTTAGAACTCCTTAAATAAAATTTTTACCTTAAAACATTTATTTTATGTTAGTTGTGCTTTGTGTTTCTTCAGATTTCTCAACTGAGGAATAATCACAGGATTCACAGGATAAAAAAAATGTAGTGAAAAAATAATAACTCCAAATATATGCAGGGAGGGAACGTTTCATGAATTTCGTCCCATATAGAATGAGTACCATACTACTATTTGCATTATTTGAAAGGTTTAACCTTTTTTTTAAAGAACTTGTGAAACCTAAAAGCATATATGTACTCATGTGCAAATTATACTTACAGGTTTTCTCATTTATTTATTTATTTTTAACATAGAAAATCATCTTAGTTAAAACTGAAATTAGTTCTGCAAAGCGCTTTGTAAACTTCATACTCTTGGAAACTCAAATTCTTGGGCTGATAAGCACCTAGTTTTTTAAGTGAAGCTTTTCGACTCAAATTCTTGGGCCGATGAGCACTGTTTTTTTTAAGTGAAACTCAAACTAAAAATTCTTAGGTTGATAAGCAGTGAGTTTTTTAAGTGAAGCTTTTCTTCCAGATTTAAAGCAAAGAACGGAGATTTTAACAAAATATCCACTCCATTCATTGTACTCGACAAGCAAAAGTAAAAAAGTCATGACACAAAGGAACAACACATCACCGAGAGAGACACACACAGAAAAAACAACTAACTGACCTTTCCTACGACATTTGAAACCCTCCCGCCACCCTTGAGTTTGGTCGGGGTAAGCTTCTCTGTCAAACCACGGCGTAAAGGAAATGGATATTCTCACGGCCAATCAATTAGCGCGGGGCCAGATAGAACTGGCCCCACAGCTTTTTTAGTACACGCGTTAAGGCAGTGTTGTATGTAGATCATCATACTGAATGAGACGGGGAGGAAATAGTCTCCTCTTCGCTTGCGTAGTGATGTTACTGGGGCCTGTTGCAGCCGGCCCAAATAACCTCACACTCTGAACGTATTCTATTTCCTCAGGGAATAGTTTTTCGTTTTTGAAGGAAACTTTTCCCTTAGGGAATGTTTTTTGAAGGGATATGTTTATCACCATGTAGTTAAGAGAGAGAATAAGAATCAGGGCAAAATATATATATATATATATATATATTTCTCGAAATAGAAATTTTTAGGCGGGACCCGGTCCCTAATGACGAACCGCCCCTGATGTCATCCTACAGAAAAATAAAATGATCCGTGGAAAAAATGATGCATTTCTATTAAATAACGTATTCGCAAAGCGGGTTTCTAGGCAGATAAATGCATCTGTCTAGAAACCCGTTGGACAGGGATTCGAACCTGGCGTGATCTTCGAGGATTTGTATTTCCTTGGAAAGAAAATTTCTCTAGCGTCGTGACGTCACACCGTAAAATTTCCTGATGGGGAAAAACGAAATGGCGTACAGAAGATATCGGTGAGACTATGTGGGGAGCTAAAAAACAATTGGTGAACAAAACATGTGCGGTAGGACCACGTGGCACACAAAATGTTATGGTTGAACACAAAGAGAAAATGGCGGACAAAAGATGGTCGGGAACATCCCGTGGAAAAACAATGGCGGCCACTGACGTCATGATTGACCAGAAATCGACCACATGCGTCCTTGAGGCAGCACGTGGACAGCTTCCTTTCTACAGACCCCTATTATCACGTAACAGTAGCATGATGATGTCATAAATATCTTTCAAATACGTAACAGTAACATGAAGTTGGTATGTTGAAGTTACAAAGACCTTTCACTGTAACGTATCGGTTATGTTTTAAAGTTATGTAACGTTTGCAGGCGTTTTGACGTAACCGTAAGGTTTCTGAAACATTATTGTTACTTGCGCAACGTATCTGAAAAGTCTCAATGTTTCAGTGCTACGTACTTATAACATATACGAAATATTCTGAGCTATGTGGGTAGTAAATGCCTGGGTCTTTTATATTTATAAAAACCTGTTCTTTCCAATGGATGATCGATAACTCACCTAACTAATTTATTTTTATTATTTTCAAATTTCTCAAATGCAATTTTAGGTAATTGTATTGTGTATTATCCTTAAGTGGGTATGTCAAGTTCCTCATGCATTTCTTTGATAGTAGCGTGCCTTCTTGATTTTTCATAGATTGCCATCAAAATTACATTTTGTGTTGTTTGATGGTGTTTCCAGCTAGTTCGACACATGATTACCCATGATTATCCCGTATGTTAATATTGATCTAATTTTCATTTTATAGATTATAAATTTATTTTTCCTACTGAGTTTGCTTTGCCACCCAATTAGGCCAAGTAAACTGTACCTACACTGTTTCGCCTTATTTAGGGCGCTTCACGATGCGCATTCCAATTCATTTTGTTATCAATAATCCCTAAGTATTTGTATTTTTTGACCCATTCTATCTTCATATTGTTTATTTCCAGATCTAGTGTTGAGTATTTTTGTCTCGAAATAATGTATATTGCTTTACATTTGTCTGCATTAAGTTTTAAGTTCCACTTTTTAAACCATTCCTCATATAATTTTAGTTGCTGTTTGTACTTTCCTTATAGAACCACCTAGGTGTATCCCTGTTGCTATTAGTGCCACGTCGTCGGCATAAAAGTAAGGTTTAACGTCCTTGGATTTTGGAAAATCATTTATGAAATAATTATACAGAATTGGCACTAGAACTGAGCCCTGTGGGACCTCTGATCCCACCAGGGCCGTAGCTAGGACCCAGACCCAGGGGATGCTGAAGGTTCATCAGGCGGGGAGGAGGGGAGGGGCTTGGTGTTAGAATACAAACTAACCTTTTCCAGGAACACAGACGCAAATTTTTCTTTGTTTTTTCGCTCCTTTTGTTAATTTACTTGACTAACGAATAATTTTTCCATGCCAAAGAGCAAAAATCAATAAAATAAAAAAATAAAATACAGAATTAAAAAAAAATTAATAATAACATGCGCACCGAGGAAATCGTTTGATCCCGATAAAATTCGCATGCAAGGATTCAAGGCAGAATACGCAAATGATTAAAACTTAACGACCAATGACGAAATAGTGGCCCGGCACAGCATATGGGAACCGCGCATCGAGGAGGTTATATCGGTTTTCTGTTTCCAGCGATGATACCCGTAAATCTGGGAATTCCAAAGTTTTGCTCTTGTGCTGGTAAATGATTTCATGAAATTTTACCGTTAGTTTTCAATTTGGCTAAAGGAGCAAAAAAATAAGTTTTTTCGCGCATAACGTACAAACCCCAGCATTTTACGTTAAGCATTTTTGCAAGTACGATCTTTTTAATGGCAAATTAGTAGGACTGTATGAACATAATCATTTCACTTAAAACATTTAGAAATTCCCTTCGCGTTCGATTTATTTAAATGAAAGCAAAAAAGAAAAGACTTTTCCGTAATTACATAACGAGCGCGAAAGCACAATTTCCGATTTAGTGAGTATATTTACTGAAAATACGGTAAAATGTTAAAAGGTAAAAAATATATATATAAATTAAAATCATTTAGGAAAAAGTTATTTGTCAAATGAACATGGAATATATTAATTCCGAATTCTTGTTTTAATTAGGACTCTGATACACTGCAATTTTATGAAGAAAAATGACATTTGTTTTACGGAAATGAAATGTTGATTAATAAATAATGTAATTATTTATTGTCAGTTTCTTTGCCTGGTTAACCTTAGTACTTGATGCGCTGATAATATATGTACATCTTTTTCTTTTCTTTTTTTTTTTTTTTCAATTTGAACACTACTAACTACGAATTTTGTAAAGAAAAATAGCTATTACTTTATGGAAATGAAATGTTGATTGGTTATTAATACCATTATTTAAACGACAACAAATAATGAGCTGATAATCTGAAGGCCCTTAAATTTACTCAGTCAATAATTAAAAAAAAAAAACGATTAACAATTCACTAAATTATAATTGTATTTACAACGAAAGCAGAAAATGCTGTCATGAAAACTTAACTAACCTTTGAATTCACGGTGGGTTCAAAATTTTTCATTGGTAATGAAGAAATCCGCCTTCTTCTAAAGCTCTCACTTTCAGGAAAGCTGAAAACAGTGGCTTTTGGATGTGCTTTGTAATTAGATCAATATAAAGGCACTCAATATTTTCCAGGCGTGTTGTAAAAAAAATGTTTACTCACGTGCACGACTACCGAAAGTTCAATACTGATCAATGCTGCATGAACACGAAGCTAATATCGGCATTCCCCTTACGTTTGCCCTTTGACCTCTCTGGAGAGAGGGATTGCGATGGCCCTCTGACCGTGACGTCACACCCCTTCGTAGTTCGCGCGCTGGGGCTTTTTCTCCAGGGGTTTTTGGCTCAATACGAGCAGCTGAGCAAGTTTCAGAGAGGCCGGTTGGGCAAGTGGCATTATCGTCAGGCATTTGGGTCGGAGCGACGCGGCAATCGGACGATGTTGGCGCTAATGGATCAAGAAGGGCACTACCCAACAGAACGCGGTCAATGGACGGCCAATGTCATATTTACAACGTTTACACATCAAATAAAGTTAATAGGTCGGGCTTTTACTTAAGCACGAAATATTAATTCAGAGGCCTTTGGCCTAGGCATTTTCAACAGTTTTATTTTATCGATGTCATCATATTCGCAATGTTTACACAGAAACTCAAGTTAATAATATTGGGCATTTACTTAGGCACGAAATATTAATTCATAGGCCCTAGGTCTAGGCCTTTTTTTTTCCGTTTTTACTGCACCAATGTCATATTCACAACGTTTACACATCAAATAAAGTTAATGGGATTGCGTTTTACCTAAGCACGAAATATGAATTCAGAGGCCTTTGGTCTAGGCCTTTTTAACAGTTTTATTCTATCGACGTCCTATTCGCAATGTTTACATATCAAATCAAGTTAATTATACTGGCCTAACTAAGAAGGATAAGAAGAGGAGCTCTTGGATCAGGAAAATAACCAAAGTTGAAGATATCGTGATCATAGTAAAATCCCTGACATGGCAATAGGCCGGACATACTGCTAGAAAAATGGACTACTGATGTATTACACAGGGTACCAAAGAACATAAAAAGACCACGTGGGAGATGGGTGGATGAAATTCGAAAGCATGCTGGAATGACAGGGAGGAGATTAGCTCAGACAGACACTTGTGAAAGAGGCTTTGGGAGCCCTTCCAGCAGTGGCGAAGAACAAAGTGTTAAAAAGGCTTAGGCCTATGGGCTTTTAATTAATGGATGGTGAAAAGCACAATATTATAATTGACATTACTTATTATGTAAATTTTATGAATATGGGAATGACGGAATGAAAACTCTTAAAAACGACTAGACGTTACTTAATAATTAATATTTTCTGCCCGAGTAATATCACAATATTAATAATTTGACATGTTACGCAAACGTTACGAACATGAACATGATGGAACAAAAAATGCCGACCGACCCCGGAAAATTTCCCCACATATTTGTGCTCTTTCTACGGCTGCATCTTGTTTGAAACAGCGTTGAATGGAAATGGTGACACCAGACATCTCCCCTACATCCGATATTTTTGTGTAAACTGCAATTTGTGCACGGTCCCTGACTGAAAAAGGTGGGGGACTTTTCTGTCCACCGAAAGTAATGGGATTCAATTTACTATAAGAGAGATTTAAATCTCCGATATGCATGCAGGTGATGAGCGAACTGCAATTCTAATAATTATATTTGCTGCTGTGGCCTAGCATTATTTAGAACATTTCTTAAAATGTTTTAGAGAAGTGGTTTTGTCTACGTGAAGAAATTACTACCAGATCTGAGAAAGCAAAACAGAAAGGTCAAAAGCGGGAGATATGTGTGTGATACCCGTAAAATGTCAGTTGACCTAATAGAAAAACAGCTGTTTACATCGATGCAATTATTCGCAGAGGACGCCATTGTTTGAAGGAATGCATTCGTTTTTCTCCCACCACTAAATTATGCGCCGCAGGCAATATGTATCTAAAGCATTCTGTTCACGGAGGAAAAGGTTGTAAATCTGGGGTGACGTGAAGGGGTGCGGTTTCTGCACAAAGTTTGAGTATCCAATTTTAAGACAAAAGAACTCGCACTTTGCAAACAAGCCGTTTCGTTCTTCACTCGGATTCAGAAAACAGATAAGAAAAACTTAAGGGGTCGTATAAGAGTCACACTTTTGCTTTATTTACTCAGGCACCTAGATCGGGTACGCAACAGTGGCCACCGAAGAAGTGATCACCGGAGAACTGGCTTGATCTTCGTTATATCAGATTTGGTCAACTGCTATTTTCGTTCGGGTACGGAGAACTGGCCACCGGAGAATTGGCCACATCGCAATTTCACTGCCATAAATTTGTTCTGAATAAACAAATATCGTGTGGTCATATTTCCTACTACTTGAGCAACTACCGTTCACAAAACATTTTTTTTTTATTTTATTTTCAATAAGAAATTTCAACATTTCCATGATTTTCTGGCCAATGACAAAGCGGAGAACTGCCACCCGAAGATTTGTCACCCGGAGAACTGGCCACCAAAAATTTTGAGGGGCCGTATAAAAATTACGTTTTTGATCGCTACGTGTGGCCACGTGCCCACAGGTCGGTTATCCGAGTCGGGGAACGGCAAATTGGCACCGTCACATAAAGTTTCCGTAATTTCGTATCTTCTTAATTGCGATATTTAACGTAATTCTTAAAAAGAAAAAAATTATAATCTACAACTCAACAAAAGAATTTCAAAGTTTATAAACTACAGATCCACAGATTCTCTACGGACATGTGCTAACGCAAGAAGCCTGTCGGGTTGGGGGGGAAGGGGGCTTATCACCAAAAATGTAAAATATAAAGTATTTTTGGTCCGATCGGGATATTTTCAGCGTTTACAAATACAACTCAAAATATTCTCTACAGCCGTGTGCTAACGCAGGGAACCTGTTGGGGGGCTTATTACCAAAAATATAAAGAGTTTCTGGACCGTTCGTGAGATTTTCAGCGTTTACAAACACACTCAACAAATTCTCTGCGGGCGTGCTAACGTAAGAAAGCTCTTCGGGAGGGGGATTACTGCGGAAAAAAAATAAAGAATTTCTGGCCCACTCGTGAAACTTTTAGTGTTTACGAACTGCAACTGAACAAAACTTCTGCCGGCATTTGCTAGCTTAGGAAATCTGTCACTGGGAGGGGGCAGAGAATAAGGGCTTAACGCCAAAAATATAGAATATAAAGAATATGTACAGCTGTAAGTAGTATAAGACCGCGCTTGATAACCCTTTTCGGTGGCAACACTTCAGGTCACGTGACAGGGTGGGCGGATTCATCCTGTCGACTCTCGGCGCCAGGAAGGAAGACGATGGCCGCGCCCTCTGGCGGTGGTGGTTCGCGAAAATATGCAGCGCCATCTATCGGCACTTTTTGAAATTACTTTTCATATGGTGATTCTTTTTTCTTAACGTCCATGTTGGCGAAGCCACTTTTAATTCTGCGAAATTTCTTCGCCATTTTTATTTTGTAACTGTTTTTAATGTGGTGGGGGAAAATTTTATTGTAAGTGGGCTGGGGAAATTTTTTTTGAAACCATGGATTTATGTTCGGAAAAAAGCGAAAACGGGATTTGGGACTGGATGGGTTTGAACTTGGACTGTTTATATTGCAGTCTAAAGCTCTACCGATGTGACTACCGAGACATTACTTATTGTCAAGGAGATTAAGACATATCATTCGCGTAATGGAGGAAGACTGCCTGAGGGATTTCCTGTTGGCCCTTTTTAGATTGAATGCAGGGAGGAGAGCGTATGAGCTTATTAAATATTTTTTCATGACGTATGGTTCTTCATAATCCTAAACATACTCTTTTTATTCACGAATTTTTAAATGTAAGGCGTTGTTTAAACTTTTTTCCCCGACGTGATTCATACACGTTTAATCTGGTTCATACATTTTCTTATGAAATGAAGAACTTTTTTTTTTTTTCACGTTTAGAATTATTTTTTCTGTAGGGGTTTCTTGTAATTAAATTTAATCAGTCAGACGACCTGTTTAATCTTTTTTTTTATAACTTTTTCTACGCAATATGTTGTTTTTAGTAATTGAGATCTTTTTACCGTATTTTTGTTCATGTTTTTATCTTGCAAAATGAAGAACTTGATTTATTTTTCTCTTCATGGGTTTATTATATTTTATTCTTTCTAAAAGAGGACATATTAAATATTGTCGTTATTTATTCTGAGCAACGTGTTTTCAAAAATTCAGATTTTTTTTTGTATTGCAACAATTTTTCGTAGGGTTATTATATTTTAATTTTCTGTAGAGGGACAAAATTTAGTTTTTCGTGCGTAATTTTTCTAAACGTTACGTTATGCTTTGAGAACTTAAAATTTTTTGATCTGTTACGATCGTGTTTAAGTTCGATCATGCTTGTGACCACGTGTCCGTCATTTTATAAAACGAGAGCTCATTGAGAAACAACGTACCCCCACCCCTACGGCTGCCGGGTTGGGGGAGTCGTAAGGGTGTAGTGAAACGGCTGACGAAGATAGTATATTGACCGGTGGCAGCAATGAGCGTGTGACCACGTGTTTGCTTTTTTTATGACATGTTGGCTTTTGTGTGACTCATATTCCGACTTGTTGGCTTTGTGTGATTTATATTCCGACATGTTGGCTTTGTGTGACAAAAGTATTACCAAGGTAGTAGGGGTTATGGACGTGGTCGGAGCACGTGATACATGTATTTCTGCGTTGACGTCATTCTCCTTAAGGCTGAATACAAGTGGCAACTGGTGTTGTGCGTGTTCGTGCTTGTACCGACATACGTCTCATGCTTTGCTTCCATCCGTTGCTAGCGGCCACAGGATAATGCCCGAGGGTAGTCACCTGATCCATTTCTATCAATTGATTGGCTGTTTTGTTTTCGAACATGAGTACTACAGGGAATCACTTCATTTCAGTATTTATCTTCGATCGATGCAGAGCTTTCTAGCCTTCCTGGAATTCCTGTTTTGTTCAATATTTTGTTATCATGGCAGCTGTAAAATCTACTGGAAGTTCTTCGATGATGCTGTATATGGATAATTTGCCAGAAAATTGTTTCCATCTAGAAGATAATATCTTCGTTTACGTATCTTCATGTGCTCATCAAGTTGGCTTGCACATCAGAGAATTTTAATGCTATGGCAAAGCAATGCTATCCAAGCAAATCTGATATTTGTATGTCTACCAAGGCGTGAAATGATGGATGAGAAGGAAACTATATCCCGTCATCTAGCCTATGGAATATCGGCTCCTAATTTTTCATTCTCGAGGTTTCTGAAGGTAAAAGTTATGCCACAAACTTATGAAATCAGTATCAGTAAAGAAATTTATAATTGGAAGGCTGCGAAAATGTACAAATCGAATATTCTTCTGTCTGAAAATCTGTGGAAAGAATTACTTCATATTTCTTCCAGTGTATGGCATCAGGTGGTAATAGAATTTTACCGAAATATACCTTTTCATACTATATTCAAGCAAGAGATACAATCGAATGGACAAACCCTGACTAGCAATTTCACATCACCAGAGCAAAGTGAAATGCTAATTAACGAACTGAAAATGGTTCTTACAAATGCAGTAGTTGAGTATTTGAAGGAAACATCTAGATCAAAGTCTTTAGATTTATCTGAAGTGTATTGTGATGACGAACATTTCTGCACAGCCCTTTTAGGAATAGAATGTAGTAAAATAGCGGAAAAATATCTCGAATCCCTAAAAAGAAGAAACTTGCTATCGTTTGTAACGGATGCCTTTTTACAAGCAATAGATCTACAAATTATTTTGAGTATGATCAAGGCAGAAATTCGTGAAAGTGACTTTGAATAAGAAATCGTACGTAAAGCAAACATCTACACAAAAGAGAAAAAGAAAAACCAAAGGCCCTTTTAAGGGCCACACAATTTTATCAAAAAGGATTATCATAATCGTACATTTTTTCTATATTTGTGTGTGCATGTGGGCTATTATGTAGCAGTTTCATGTTTTATTTTGAACTTCTAGCATAATTTTTAGAAGTTATATGTATTAAGAGAAACAGTGTCTTTGATATAAATCACCATAATTTGATACATTTTGATAGGCAACATATCAAATGTATCGACTCAGTGTTTTTTGTCTGTTTGTTTGATAATTGAAAATATTTCTTGTTTGAATTTGTGCAAATATGATCTTTTTTCGTTTGATTCCGTTTCCACATTACCCTAGAGGTGCTAATGCTCACCGACCTGGCAACCCACTTTCGTCAAGGCTATTCATGTTTGCACCCGATAAACATCTTGTCAGCCACGTGGTGCTAAACAACCACATGACGTGGGTGGGGTTCTAGTTCTTTGTTTGTCCTCTTAACTCGTAGAATGCGACTGCTTATATATAGCCCACTGAGTTGCTCACGGTGGTCGTTAAACCTCCAATCAAAAAAAAAAAAAAAATTAATAAAAATAACTCGTAGAATAGGTAGGTACATGCACAAGAGTATTGTGACTATTGGTTAATCCCCTAAAGCTCTTTGTGAACAATATGTGCTCAAACTAACACAAAGAGGAACAACGGCTACATATTATTGTAGGTAGGTTTCGGAACTATTACATAATCTCTAAAAATTGTTTGATCGTCGATCCTACCCCTTGGGAGAAAGTACGTGTTCACAGGCAGACAAAGAGAAACGCTAAGAGGGATACGGTAGCTGCTTGTAGTAGGGTAACAAAGATATTTGTTAATCCTCAAAACATGTTCTGTGCAAGTAAGCACGTGCTTAAGGGCAAAGAAATGCAAAAACGTGTCGTTATTTATCGCTGACATATGCTGACACCCTCATTTACTATTCAAACGGAGTTCTGCTACACTCGAATTTTTCTTCGTGCGTTTTCTTTCCAAGTAAATTTTAGTGTTTCTTCACTGTTCCTTAAGTTTGCAAAATGAAACGATCAATTTACTATCTTGGATGTATTAGATCTGCAAATTAAGCATCAGGTTCTGCTAACAAGAAAGTATTTTTTGAAGAAACAGAAGATAGTCTTCCTGAAACACAGCCGAAAAATCATTCAATGGTTGATATTTCTAAGAACTGTGTTTCGTCGAATATTTTACTAGTCGTTCAGTCTAGAAATTCTGAGGACAGTGAAATTGTAGTGATGGAAACAGTGTTACCTTCAGGACAAATATTTCAAAAGGATCCTCCGAAGCACCATTATTCCCTTGGTGGAGGGAGGTTTGTAATTGTGATTGATTTTTAGGTTTGTAATTGTGAGTGATTTTATTTTTATATTTTCTGAAATGAATAAAAATTCATTTCAGAAAATATTATTCCTGCGGTGTTACATACAAGCCATAAAAAAACATTAGTAACAATGACACCAGCAACGTTCTACAAACTGAAAGCCAAAATTTCAAACATGATGTCAGGAGAAGAGATAGCAATAGGATTTAATAAAGAACTGTTTATGCCTTACACCTTCACCCTTCGCAAAGGACTACGAGTGAAGTGGCAAAAAATGTATGTTGAAACAAATGAAAGTTCTGTTTTGCTCCGGGAGGAGTCATCTTCACCAAAGAACAATTTGAAAACTTGCAAAATGCCTGTGATGTCGTGGCAGATTCCGTCGCAGAGTTATTGTTTGGCGAAGCCTTTCAAACTTCGGTTAAAAAACACGAGGCTCCCCCAGAATAAATGCACCAAGTCAAAATATGATACGTTATTAGTAATTTTTTCAAAAAGGCTGTCGCCAGAGCAGTAGAGGAATGTATCGGAAAAGTGTTTGCTATGAATGTAGATTACCTCTGGAACTCCAACAACTGAACCGAGCAGCACATGACTGTATTAAGACATCAAGCGAAGACAAGTGGGTATTTTACAAAGATGACGCAATTCCCTACTTAGAACCAAGATTGCTCGCCGAGTCGTTTGTTGCAGAAACTAACGAAATGAAACTTTACATTCCAGATATATTTCTGAAATCTCTTAAAAGAAAAGCGGTACTTAATGAGGTTAGCGCTATCTACATAAACAGGTGGTAAAACAAACAAACAAACAAAAAACAGTGGAATAGGCTTATGCGGGAAACCACTTAAAAATAAAACGCATTGGGATTCCTACCTCTTGGGTGATGTGGAAACGGAATAAAAAATAAAGAAAGAAAAGAACACATTTACACAATTCACACAAGAATAAAAAAAAATCGTCTGTTTAAAATGTTGCTGTGATTAAAATCTTGAAATGGTATTTTTGCGCCCACTAACTTCGATGTTGTGAGAGCAAGCTAATAGAAGTCTTTCAGAATGCATTTATGAAGGAATTTGAATCGTTGATTTTTCTAATAGTCAATATTTTAAACGTTCGTTTTTCCAGGAGCCAATATTTGAATGCTTCATTTTCCTAAAAGTCAATATTTGAATCGTTCGTTTTTCATAAAGTTCGTTTTTGAATCGTATAAATTTTAACGTCAAAAAATGGTTTTGTTGTTTTTACTAAAAGGGCAATTTTTTAAATTTTCGTTTTCTTATAATCGCAAAAATCCCATAGAATAACATGGGAATTGCTATCCAACTAAAAGTCAATATTTAAATCGTTCATTTTTCATAAAATTCGTTTCTGAATCGCATAAATTTTAATAAGACAAAAAATGGTTTTGTTGTTTTCACTAAGAGAATATTTTTTTAAATTCCATTTCCTTATAATCGCAAAAATCCCATTGAATAACATGGGAAAACTACCATGAGCTGTTTTGAAACGAGGAAAATTCGCTAAAAGATCGATTCCGTAAAAGTTGAAAATAGACCAGGGGGAAAATGGAATGTTCTAAAAACGTCTTAAGGAACGAAATGAACTATGAAAAAACTATGTAGGAAAGAATTATTAGCTTAATGACTAATTTTTTAAAAAAATAGGAGAAAAATTCAACTCAAAGAATGACACTTTATTTTCTTTCCATCTGATTTTTATAGGGAATCCATCGATATGACACAGGATTCAAATGTTTACACATTTTCTTAGTTTCTGTCTTTTTCCGTTTAGAAGTTACAACAGTATTTCCTTTTTGCACAGGATCTTTTAACATTTGTTTATTTTTAATATACTTTGTTGGCAAATTAGTATCCCTTAAAGCTTTTACAAATTCAGGAGGTATTTGCAGCTTAGAGCCTTTGGTTAGAAACATATAGTCTACGAGATCGACAATATTCGAGTTTTTCACAATGCGTCCTCGGACTTGGAGTTCTGCTTTGGGGCTCCATCCAATTATGTCAGAGTTTGTTTTAAAGATACCCAACACATTTCTTGCATAGCGTTTCAATTTAGTAGGAACGGCCTGTATGACAAGATCTTCCACATAATCTTTTTCTTTCTCTCCTTTGAAAAGCTCTTCTTTTGCTGGTTCTTCAGTTCTCGACGGGGTTTCATGAGATGTTACCGGAGGATTAAAGCTGGATACATGAATGCGTTTATTCAAGACTTGGTTATATAATTTCAGTTTCGCTTCGTCAGGCTCTTTGCTTTGCAGAATTTTTTCATTTCTTTGTCCAAGTCCGTTAGCGTTTCATCCGTTGGCAAATGGCGAGAAATCCGTTCTTCGGGAATCAGAACCATTTTCTTGGTGAATTCCATTATTTCGTAAGCGGAGTCGTTAGCACGCTGAGAGCAGCAGGAATCAACACGCCTAAAAATCCCCCTTTTTGAATAAGGAGTTTCCTCTTTTTATACAGAGGCGTCTTTTTTAGAGAAAGAGCTCGCAAGGTGTGCTTATGCCTTTGCAATGAATGTTTCTGGGCGTGAGTAAGCGGAACATTTCCTTTTAACCTATTCATACAAACTTCGCATATAGCTTTAATTCCATTTTTCTTACATTTTGAAAATAGGTCTTTTAATACTTTTTTTGGATAGTGTTGAATCATACATAAAAGTTGGACCTGTTGCTTAGACAGCGTCATGATAAAAACTGAGACTTATTTTATATCAGCGAGATTGATATATTACTTGAATGTCTCCCGGAAGTATCTGGGAGCGTAATCTAAATTCTTCCTTTGTCTCAGGTTTTAGATCAATCAACAAATAGCTGTAAGGGGATTTTGTGGCATCCATATACACTTCTTGAAAAAATTTAAGTTTTCTAGAATACAACTGCCTCCCTAAATGAGTGATTTGATTCACATCTCTTCGTGTTTTGAACAGAAACAAGTAATGAGCATTCAGGGAAATTTCTCGCATTTCTTTGCCTTTATGAAAAATATTTTGAGTAATGAATATCACGGACACATTGAAATGATGACTCCCTCTAGTGAACAAGTGAGTTAGGTTTTTATCGCTTCCGCATTCAGTCATGAGATCGTCAATGACAAACAGCGTTCTTCCTTTCACATATTCACGGAAATTAGAGGGGAGGCCTTCCAAAAATGTCACGTCTTCTATTCCATCGTACAGTGTTTGGTGAACCCCATAGGAAAACACCACGTGTTCGGGAGGGGGAGAGATGACTTCCTCTTGATGCTGAAGTAAGCGTTTTACAAACTGGGTCTTCCTACATCCCGTAGGACCAGCTATCAGAGCTGTGAACGGATGACGTAGTCTGGGCACTTCCATGTTGTCAACAGAGGTCATTTAAAAACTTACAAAACAATTTAAAGACAAGACGCATAAAATAGTGATAAATCAATTTTTATTATTCACATTCTAAATTTTGGTACAATCCCAAATTTATTTCGAACAAAATGATAGACACGCACGTCGTTTGTTTCCGATTTCCATCGAAAATTTCTTACAATGGAGTACAAGCTTTTCCCGCGACATCTAGAATAAAGGAAAAAATACAAAACTGTCCACATACGGCCGTAAACGAACTTTGAAGAGGAGCATCATTAAAATTCACAGTTTCAAACTTGGAGACAAATCGTGCAATAGGTCCTTGAAAATATTCTAGAGAATGTCCGAAAGAATAAAAAAATTCCATTGTTTTTGGGTTTGGTATATACATAGCCAACCAGTGTTTTCCTGTATTTCCAAGCCGGTCCGTATTCACAACAAGGCATGCCGAGAACTTGACATTTCTCTTGGGAAGTCGGTCACAAGCAAACACTCCAAAGAAGGAACGTCGGGTCACGTGATCTTGCTTAAGGGACTTGGTTATTTGCACACTGTTCATTGCTTTTAATTAGCAAAATCACAAAGAATACTTATGGACTGGGAAATTTCGATAATATTCTGGAACTCGGCGTAGATTAGCACCGAAATGGTTTTTGTCAAAGCTTTTCCGAATTTGACTTCCACTCTCAAATTTCCTAGCTGGATCAGGTTCATATGTCCTCCATCACACAGATCGGGACTAAGGTCGAATGCATAAAGAGTGTATCCCTTGGAAAATTCTTCTCGGTTGATGAAAATTCCTCTATCTGAAATAAGCTGTGGTAGGAACGAATAGTGTTTCCCTTTTCAAAATTGGGTTCTAGAGGTTTATGAGGAACTGGCTGTCCGTCGACGTACACGGCGATAAAGTTGACGTCATAATGCTTGAATTCGAAGGGGTTTGACTTATATGTACCATTAAAAGCGTCCTTATCTACACATCCAATAACCAGTCTTTTGTGCATTTGCCCGAGGAATACGTTGTCTTGCACAAAGGACATACTTCCTTGAGAAATGGAATACACTTTGCATAAAACACGATCAATGGGATATTTGGCAGGAGATTTTTCTAAAGCTTTTGCATGACTTATGGCAACTCCTGGGTTGACTTTGACTTTTCTCACAAAAATTGATGCATGCTCGATTAGAACTCTGTAATTGGGTGTCCCGAAGGAGGAAACGAGGCAGATATCCGGTTTGTTTCGATTTAGTTTGATTTTCACATCCACTAAATTTAGCAACAGTCTATTTTGAAAAAATAAATCACAATGCAAGGTTCCAATCATGTCCAACGTCTTGCTATCCTTTACGAGCTCGTAGCGTTGATGCAATCCCTTGTTCGTTGTAGCATTCGTGGGGTTAATTTCATGTAGATGTTCGGCTGTATCCTTGTAAAAACCTTCACCTTCTTCTCCATAATTCAGCAGAGTTTCAACATAAGCTCTGTAAGGATATGTGTTGCTTGATGACGAAATCACTCTTTCGTTTAAACTGATGTCGACTTGTGAAAACAGAGAATGAAGAAAACAGTTAATGGGCCCCACGGGCTTTTTGTCGGGCAGGACGGAATTGTCGATTTTATAATTTCGACTTTCACGTAAAGTTGACTGGAAGATAAGTCCATGTATTCTTCTCCACTACCAGAAGTATTAAATTCCAGAGGTCGGCCATCTCGAATGTTATCTAAGGGGTGGTATTCAATCAATTGTCCTTTTTCTATGCTTGTTTGTGTGGGCGGTAAAGCAAATAAATCCAGTTCCGACTTGAGACATACGGGAGAATGACTGTGAATCAGAACCATGGTTTTACGGATCAAAAATATCGTGTGCTGTCCTCTTGGATTTCTTTGAACGAATGATGCATGTCTTCATTTTTCTCTTCCTTTTAACGCGTCCACCCAGCATTTTCTTCACTTTGTTAGCGGCTTTGTCGGAGAGTAGTTGTCCTGCTTCTTTAGCTCGTTGTTTGGCTGCTATCTGTACATCTTTTCCTTGAATAACATCCTTGGCGAGATCCATCCCCGTTCGTAAGACTTGTTTTCCGAGCGTTTTAGCACCTTGTTTGAATAATGGTACCGCCGCTTTAAATAACGAACGAAAGAGTCCTCCAAGTCCATAACCTTTTTGCAGTGGTACTCCTTGATAATAGACTAATCCTTTTCCAGTTTGGCTGATGTAATAGTCCTCAAAGGATTCCGTACCGCAGTGGTAGGGTTCATACATGATTACAGATGTTTGAGACGAAAATGAAGTTTCACTATTGCTCTCCCACGTTCAAATGGCACTAATTGACGTGTGTGATTCCTTATAACAATTTCGATGGTTTGGAATTTTTTTCTTGCAAGAGGCAAATAATGAGGTCGATCGAACAAAGCGCTCACCATCTCTCCATCCATACCACTCACTTTAACGATGCGAAGGAGTGGAGCAACCATGTCTCCCACCGTTTGAGGTTCCACAATATCGCTGTACACATACAACAGAGAAAACCGACCGTTTAGATCTGCGATAAATTCACCATTTACAGAGAGAGCTGCACTCACAGCCGAAAGTTGCATGGTTTGGTATCCTAAGATTTCTGCAATCCCTGGGGGCAAAACCAAGCGAGTACCTTTAAGAAGAGTTGACTTGACCTTTTGAGTCGCTTTATTATAATACAAAAAGATTTTATTGGCAAAGTGATTGCTCATGAATTTAACAATGTCCGCTACAGACTCGTAATGGCCTGGAGATATTCTTCCCGTCTTAAACTGACCCGTTCGTAAATCGTATTCGAAATGATTGGAATTTTTTGTGATATTATACCACGAGTGGGGGTAGATGAGTTCGACGAGTCCCACTTCCCAGTCTCCATTCAGTTCGATTGGGGAAGGAAGCCGCGTTATGAAATGAGATATTTTGTTGTCCAAAAAGTAGCCGATAGAGCTGTCGCTCGGTAACGTCAGGTAGAAATTCATCTTGACCAATGACGCTTCGCCGAAGAAACGTCTGCCTTTTATAGCGATGTTAAATCCACCGCAGGGATCCATGCATTGAATTTATCGGCATAGCCTTTAAACTTAACAAAGTATTCCATCTTCCCTCTTCTTTTGCGTTTCTTTAGAACACGTTTCACAGGAAAGGTCTCAGAGAGTGTTACTTTTTGTAGCTCTTCGGCATAAAATGTTCCCTCCAGCTCTTCGTTCAATAAGTCTTTTACTTTGTACACGGGAGGGGATCTTGGAATAAGGTTGCTCACAACAAATATTTCTTCCGTCCAGTTTGATTCGTACCCCTTTTCAAACGTCAATTTGAGTTTACTAATACGTACGTGATCACCGACTAGAAATTTATAGGAGGGTTTTCCCGATTTGAGATCTCCGTACAGGTTGTTCCAAACCTGCTTTTCATTGCTTTCATTCACATCCACAGGTTTCATTTTTATACTCCGGTGAAAGGAATGATTGTAACCATGAACTAAATCATGGAGCACGTCTAAGAATATGAGATGTTTTGACTAGTAAAGTAGCGTCACATTCTAGTTTTAAGCGTATGATTGAATCTTTCCACAACAATTGCTTTCGTCTCATTATTCGTCGTAAAGAAATGCACCCCTTGCTGTTTTAAAAACTTAAGAAACTCTTTGTTCTTAAATTCTGTTCCTTTATCTGTCTGCAGTTTTAATGGTTTTCTACGTTCAAAAATCTCGGAAAAGGCTTGGACGATGTGGGACCCTGATTTTTGTTTTAAGGGAATCACCCACGCATATTTGGAAAATATATCGATACACGTCAACAAGTAACGAAAACCATCGTTATGATGACTCAGACTGCTCATATCGGCTAAGTCTGCTTGCCACTGTTCATCGATTCCCACCACTATGATTCTATTTCTCGAAAAATGGCGTCTCACTTGTTTGTGCAGAGTGTACGCTTTCTCCCCCTTCAGCCATTTTTTGACAACTTTTTTCTTTACTTTTTCTTTTTGAACAGCATGGAATAAGGCATTCACACCAGCCAAACTTCCTTCTCGGCTAGGATTTAGATACGCTTGTTTCAGAACATTCTCCATTACAACATTCAAATTTAAGACTCTCGCACCGTAATTGAAAATTCATGTTGTCACCTTCCCATGTAGAGTTCAAAATGAAATCATGTTGCCTCCTACTCTTTTTTATACGTCACACAAAGATAACATGTCGGAATATAAATCACACAAAGCCAACAAGTCGGAATATGAGTCACACAAAAGCCAACATGTCATAAAAAAAAAAAAAGCGAACACGTGGTCACACGCTCATCATTGCCACCGGTCAATATACTATCTTCGTCAGCCGTTTCACTACACCCTTACGACTCCCCCCAACCCGGCAGCCGTAGGGGTGGGGTACGTTGTTTCTCAATGAGCTCTCGTTTTATAAAATGACGGACACGTGGTCACAAGCATGATCGAACTTAAACACGATCGTAACAGATCAAAAAATTTTAAGTTCTCAAAGCATAACGTAACGTTTAGAAAAATTACGCACGAAAAACTAAATTTTGTCCCTCTACAGAAAATTAAAATATAATAACCCTGCGAAAAATTGTTGCAGTACAAAAAAATCTGAATTTTTTAAAACACGTTGCTCAGAATAAATAACGACAATATTTAATATGTCCTCTTTTAGAAAGAATAAAATATAATAAACCCATGAAGAGAAAAAATAAATCAAGTTCTTCATTTTGCAAGATAAAAACATGGACAAAAATACGGTAAAAAAATCTCAATTACTAAAAACAACATGTTGCGTAGAAAAAGTTATGAAAAAAAGCTTTCACAGGTCGTCTGACTGATTAAATTTAATTACAAGAAACCCCTACAAAAAAAATAATTCTAAACGTGAAAAAAAAGTCCTTCATTTCATAAGAAAATGTATGAACCAGATTAAATGCGTATGATCACGTCGGGTTTAAACAACGCCTTACATTTAAAAATTCGTGAATAAAAAGAGTATGTTTAGGATTATGAAGAACAATACATCATGAAAAAATATTTAATAAGCTCATACGCTCTCCTCCCTGCATTCAATTTAAAGAGGGCCAACAAGAAATCCCTCAGGCAGTCTTCCTACATTATGCGAATGATATGTCTTAATCTCCTTGACAACAAGTAATGTCTCGGTAGTCACACCGGTAGAGCTTCAGACTGCACTATAAACGGCCCAAGTTCGAATCCATCCAAACCCCGTCTTCGCTTTTTTCCGAACAGAAATCTGTGGCTTCAAAAAATCCCCCCACCCTAAAAACAGTTACAAAATAAAAATGGCGGAGAAATTTCCCAGAATTAAAAGTGGCTTCGTCAACATCGACGATAAAAAAAATCACCATATTGAAATTAATTTCAAAAAGTGCCGACAAATGGCGCTGCACATTTTCGCGAACCACCAGAGGGCACGGCCATCGTCTTCCTCCTTCGCGCCGTGAGGCGACCGGACGGACCCGCCCACCCTGTCACGTGACCTGAAGTGTTGCACCGAAAAGGGTTATCAAGCGTGGTCTTATACTACTACTGTAATTTGTAAGCGCGGTAATCTTCCAATCGGACCAGAAGTTTTCTACATTTTATATTTTCGGCACCCCCCCCCCCGTACAGGCTTCCTTCGCTGGCTAATGCGCTGAGATATGAGATAATTTGTTAAGTTGTATTTGTAAACGCTGAAATCTCCCGATTAGACCAGAAATTCCTCATGTTTCATATTTTTTGTGCTGCCCCATAATAGGTTTTCTGCATTAGCACATGCGTGCAGAATTTTTTTGAGTGTTTTCAGTTTGTAAACGCCGAAAATCTCCCGATCGAACCAGAAGTTTTCATATTTTAATTTTTGGTATTAATCCCCCGCCTCCCCCAACATGTTTCTTACTTTAGCACATTCTAGTAGAGAATTTGTTGAGTTGTATTCGCAAACGCCGAAAACCTTCCGATCGAACCAGAAATTCCTTTTTTTAATATTTTTGGTATTAGCCCCCCCCCCCCCGCGACGGCTTTGCTGCTGAGTAGGCACATGCCCTCAGAAAATTTGCCGAGTTGTATCTTATAAATGCTAAAAATCTCTCGATCGGACGCGAAAAAATTTTCACATTGTACACTGTTTTGGTATTTCCACCCCCTCCCCGCGAAAGGTTTGCTGTTGGACCAGACATTCTTCATATATTACACTACTTTTGGTAATACACCCCCCCCCTCACACACACACACACAGGTTTCCTGAGTCAGGACATGCGCTCAGATAATTTGCAGACTTGTAGTTGGAAAACATTGAAATCTTTTGTTGAGATGTAGATCATAAACATTTGTTATAAAGAATTACATTAATTACCGCAATTAAGAAAAGACGAAATTACGGAAACTTTATATGACTCAGATTACCAACCTCTGGTGTCGTGGGCGCGGAGCGGTCAAAAACGTAATTTTTATACTGCCCCTTAAAATTTTTGTGGCCAGTTCTCCTGCACCCAATCGACTTATTTGCATGCCCATCATGTAATTAAAACGCACACCTCGGGCTTTTTTTTCTGGACTTTATTTCCTTGGACCCTTTTTCCTGGACTTTTTTCCGCGTTTATTGACAGTCTCGGTGTTTTTTTTTTAAAACTTTGACGCAATAATTTTCCGCTCTGTCAGGTGAAGCCCCCCCCCGTGGTTGCGCCACTGGGCCAGCATTAAGAGCACTGGAGTAGCCAAATTTCAACTGTACTTGTTCTGAGTTCCTCCAAAAACTGTACAAAATGAAATATTCACCATGCAATACGTTAATATCGACGAATATTTGTCGATAAGCGCAATATTTCTAGATCACGAGATTAAAATTTAGGATTTTTTTTTTACTATTACAAACTGGTTTATCGTGCAAAAACTATTAATTCCTTTATTTAGATTAAAAGTTTAAGAATAATTTTAACAGATACAAAATATACGGACTTCTCATGTTCTCTGGAATTTCTGGGTTCAATCGGCAAAAAATCCGGAAATCCGGATGAAATCGGAACCAGAGTTGGAAACGGGTCAAAAATTTCGGACCCGGACCCACGGGCGGCTCCTGCTATGGGGCTGTGGGGCTGCAGCCCCCCTACCCAAAGCAGTTTTTTTTTTCATGCCGTACCAAGGGAGAGAAGTTTTGTGAACACCGCTGTAAGTTTTCCCAGCATAATGCCACGACTGCAGTTTTCTGAACTCAACTGGAAGTTTTCCCTGCATAACACCAGTGGGAGCGGGAAGAACGTTACGGACTGCGCTTATTGCAGCCCTGACGGCTATTGAAACCAACTCATGTGGGAAGCTCTGCCTATTCCCACATCAGTTCGTTTCCTTTGAATAAAACTTTCCTGGGGACTGCATTCATGGCAGCTCTGGCTAGCAGGGTTGCTCGCGAATGCAGTCTCCCGTTGGGTGAGAATGCATCGCCGGGCCTGTGTGCTTTGTTGATTAATACGGTTCTTGAGCTTCCGAATAAGGGGAATAAATTAAAAATAATGACGAATGTTGAAATAAAGTATTAAATAAAGAACGTTTGAATGTATTTCTCAACCTGGGGTTGTTGTTTTTTTTCTTCCAATTTTTGGTTTGTTCCTGCTTTTATTTAACGTAATAATTCTAACAACAATGTTGCTCCCATCTAATAACAAATACTCAGTTGCCGGGACTTTTGCAAAAAAGTTTTACTTATATTTTCTCTTCTGGTCAAAATGGGCATGTAAACAAATTGCGATTGAAAATAGAGTTCAGTATTGGATACATTGAAAAAAAAAAAAAAAAAAAAAAGAGAGAGATACTAATTTCTGCAGCAAAATACTTGCACAAAATTGATTTCTTCACTTATCAAGCACAGCGAAATTTTCGCTTTTAAACTCACGTAAATTTGTATTCACCAAAAATCATTGAAGTCACTCTACTGGATACATTTTATTTTTCTGCTGCATCCCCCCGCCCTCCCCAAAATCAGCTGCGCATTTCAATTGAGGTAGTGTACTTAATTACTTTGAAACGAACATTAAATCAGATATCATTGGTTAGAAAATTTACGAAGTTGGTAAATTTTGGAAAACAAATTTTTCTACACTAAATTGTTATCATGATGACTTCAGAATTAAAACTGGACTGAATATGTTTGCAACCCGTTTTTATTAAAGAGAATGCCGGTGTGTGAGTATCGCAATAACAACTCATCGCGGAATTCTGGCAGACCCTGCAAAATTCCACAAAATGTTTTTCATCGCCGCCCAAGTTGAAGTTCCAAAGGGAGTGTATCAGAAGAAAAAATATTTATTCTCGTATTTCTAGGGGTCACAATGAGACACTTGAGAACGCGTACATGACCTTGAGTGTGTCTCCGCTACCATTGGCACACGCATTATATATTTTTTATTTTTTTGTCCTTATATATATATATATATTTACGTACAGTGTATGCATGTATATATAATTTGCAACCACTATCAATCCACTGCCGGATGAAAGTCTCCAAGTTTCTTCTTCCACAACAGTCTGTCTTGAGTCAGTTTCTTTCATGCTTTCGAATTTCATGTACCCATCTCCCTCTTGTCATCTTCTGGATATTGTTTTTTCCCTTGCTATCCTGTTCAATATTTCAACTCTCCGTCGGTGGTTCTTTCTTCTAGCAATATGTCCATCCCATTGCAATTTCAGGAGTTTTGACAATGTCTTCCACTCTTGTTATTTTCCCGATCCACGAGTTCCTATTTGTATCTTTCCAGGTAACATTAAACATGCATGTCTACATGCTTCTTTCAGTTGTATGCAACGTCTGTATATCTATATTAGTTGAGGTCCATGCCTGTGCTCCATGCGTAAGAACTGGAAGGATGCACTGATTAATTAGTTTCTTTTTAAGAAATAATGCATTCGACGAAGTTTTATAGGTCGATTATTTTCTTCATAAATGTGGCAATGTGGCCATCGCTTAATATCTGTTGCCTAATTTAGGTATCGGTACTTTTACATTTTCCATATCAATCGCTAAATATAAAATCTAAATATTAATTTCTTGTAAAAAAAAGCACTTTCGATCAGTATATATATATATATTATTGTTATTATTATTATTATTAAACGGACAGCATCAGCACAGGCGTAGTAACTTAGCCTTCGAAGTGTATCATGATATCTACAAAATTGAGATGCAGCCCCCCCCATCTCAGCTTACCACGAGCCGCCACTGCCCGGACCCAACCTGAGCCCGGACGTCCCATAACTGGTCCCGACCTGGACCCAATCCAGGACCGTAACTGACCCGGACAAATCTGCTTTGAACTATAAATTCGAAACTCAATTCATATATATATATATATGAATTGAGTTTCGAATTTAAATTGCAATGGGATGGACATATTATACATTTAAACGTAATATATATATTCATCCCAATAACTGCTTGATATTTAAAAACTGAAATCCTTTTTTTATAGAAAAATTTCGTTACTTGCTAAATTTTAGTGCTACTATTTTGCGTAATCCAGAAGTGATGGCTAACTATGACCGTGATCGTGAGTATATTACAAATGGTAATCATTATTTACGATTACACAAATGTATTTAGATTGTTCACTCTTTCCACGCTTTGATGATGGTTCGCATACTTTCATATGGTCAGTTAGATTTTTGGTTCCATTACCTCTTATTACACCTTCGACATCTTTCTTTGTAATTATATACTATCCACATTTTGAACAACAAGCAAGACCAAACAACGCAGAATTATCCACCGGTTCCTTAATGAGACGAAACAATTTCCAGCATTCACTCTTGTGGTTTTGAATAAGCACGTATTTGTTGGCCTCGACGCTTTTCTTAACCTCCTTAATATTAAATCCATCCATATTAACAAATAAGGAGTTAATTTCTACATGACATGTCATGGGAACGGGATGTTAGCACATCAATCCGAAACCTCTGAATGCTCAATGTAAAAAATGCGATGTGAAAAGTAACTCTTAGTCATACAGTGAACTTCGCACGGAGAGAGTGAATCAGCTGAGAAGCAGACGAATGGCGTTTCCCTGTACCTTGCCCTGGACAATCGCACTGTAAAAGAAGGCAAAGGGAGTATCTTTTTACGATATGGTGTCGGTGTGTCTGTCTGATGTCGGTCAGTAGAAAACTTCGTTGCTTTAAGAAAGAGACTACAATATTTTTGCATGACAAATCATTATTCATTCCGTGGGCACCAGTATCGACTACAGAATTCCACAACGCGCATTTTTCTTTGGAATCTATTTTTCTCTTTTCAAAAATAAAACGGGAATAAAACCGGGTCAGGAATACCTTGACCCGACCCGTTGTACCCGCAATAAATTGTCGACGCGTTGACCCGTTTCCTTCTCTGATCGGGACCACGATCAGCCCTGATCTACTGAGAGCATAAGATAGATGGGAGTGGTAACACCTGGATAATCTTCTTTAATTTCCCCTTTTCTTGTTCTTTATTCTAAAAAATATGCTCTCAACCTGTTTATTTTGATTGAGAAAACATGACAGCCTTTATGACAAATTTTCTCCAATAAACTTCCCTTTTAGGACAAGGGAAGATACCGCAATTTATGTGAAATTAAATATTAGCTTTTTATGCTGTCTTTGAGGCTGAAAATCACTATTTTTCTGCTAAATGAACTTTATTTCTAGTTGTACAAAAAATATTTTATTACGTCCAATTTTTTTGCTGCAATATTTACAAAACGTATGTGCACATATTATGTGTGTAATCGGTTAGAAACAGGCTGTACGTGCAATTTAACGTGGGCCCAACACTGAGCCAACTGCTTCTATTTCTAAAAGACGATGGCTCAGTGTTGGGCCTACGTTAGATTGAAGTGCTCTGCTACCAGGGGCGTATTTCCTTGTCCACAAACGTGTGTGTGCAGAAAAATGCAATTTGTAAATTTATTTGTTCCACGAACCCTTAAATATGTCCAGGAAAACGTTATTTGTAAATTTATTTGTTCCACGAACACTTTACTGTTCAGAAAAATATTCCACATAATTTTGTCTGTACATACTCTTTCAATGTTTTTTCTACTGGATTTACAGTATTTTCGTCACAGGTCTGACTTTCCTTGCTTACAATTTCAATATTTTTTTTATTGCTTTAATCTCTTTGCATGATTCCAATTGCAGCATAAAATGAGAAAATACATTTTTGTTTCCTCTGATGAAACCGCTTGGCACTTAGTCCTCTTCTCGCTCTACACATACTGAGTAAAAATTAATGCAAAATATCGGAGAGAAATGAAAAACGTGTCAACAAAGCAAATGTTCTCTACTGAGCGATGACAGAAGAGTGAATGATATTGCCCAGGGCCAAACTAGATTCGCCAACTCCGTGTTCATTTTTTCGTTTAGCGACAACAAAGACGATTGAGGGTAACTTCTGTTAATCCCCCGGTCGCTGTCGCTGTGCAAATTGAAAGAACACAGGAGGGGGGTTGGAAATCCCACTGAAGGTATCGGGCGATGGTTTATACCCATACTCTTTTTTCCCAATCTGCTTTATTTTCCCTTTTGTTTATGTTGAGGTCATTAGCGGTCATAAGTTTAACTCAGCAGCTATTCCCAATCTCCTTTACTCCCATACGGCTTTATATTGCGCCAATGAAGACACTTTGAAATGTGGCATTCAAGAGTTTGGGAGATATGGTGTCACCTGGTCTCACTCCTTTTCCAATTTTTATTGGTGCTGTGTACTCAAATAGCCGAACATTTGCACTTGCATTTTCATAGATGTTATTAATAATGCTAGCATTATTAATAACATACACTGAAGAACAATTGAATTAGAGACAGCCGGCGTTATGCAAATGTGGCGCTGTGGGCCTCCCTGTAAACGGAAACGACATGACGTATACAGCGATCCGACAATATAATGAGTGACGCGACGGGAATCAGTAAGAGTCGGACGCAGTATGGGTAAGACTAAGGATCTAAGCGCATTTGATCGTGGGCAAATTGTCGGGGCCCCACGAAAGGGTCACTAGATCACGGAAGTCGTGCAGGCACGGGATTTTCACGAGCCACTGGTGCACCGTGAGTACATCGAATCCGGTAACACCATCCCTGCACGGGCCACCTGCCGTGGACAACAGCGTATGGGTGAGAGGGGTCATCGTCGGCTAGCTCGCGTTGTAACAGCGGATAGATGGGCCACAGTGCAAGAAATCACTCGGAAAATTAACGCTGGTGCACAAAAACGTGTAAGCAGCCACACCATCCAGAATCATCTGTTTGCTATGAGGTACAGAAGCCATCGTCCCACGAGGGTACCGCTGCTGACCGCACATCACAGGGTGCAAAGATTAGCATGGGCGCGGGAACATCGCCACTGGACCCTAGACATGTGGAAAAATGTTGCCTGAACTCATAAGTCGAGATTCATGTTGAAACATGCGGATGGTAGGATACGAGTACGGCGCAAACCACATGAAGCGATGGATCCTTCTTGCCAGCAGGGTACTCTTCAAGCTGGTGGGGGTGGCATTCTCGTCTGGGGACTCTTTACGTGACTGAAATGGGACCCCTGGTACGTGTGACATCGTCCCTCACAGGTCAACATTACCGGGATATCCTGGACGACCATTTGCGCGTCATCAACATCTCACTGGGGACCTCATCCTGCAACAAGACAATGCACCGTGCCATCGCTCCCGAATTGTATCCGAATGGTTGGATGAACACTCCACCGACGTGACTTCGCTTTCTTGGCCAACTAGGTCACCTAACCTCAATCCCATCGAGCACATCTGGGATGTCATCAAGAGATAAGTTCGAGGCTCTGACCCCCTCCATCAAATCTACGTGAACTGTGGGAGCTTGTTCAGGGGTCGTGGATCCGTATGGCTTCGCAACGCTTCCGGTGTCTTGTCGAGTCCATGCCGAGACGAATCGCCGCCGTCATCAGGACGAAAGGTGGTGCTACACGTTACTAGACAGGTAACGTGTAGCAATTCAATTGCTCTTCAGTGTATACTGCATATATTTATTCAAATATAATTCAACAATGAATAATGATTGTGACCAACTTAGGTCCAATAACACCGTGCACCGTCTTAGCACAAGACAAATAAAATTTTACTGAGCTTTAAAAAGAGTTAAAAATAAAAGTTACATTAAAAGCCCTACGAAACCTTTCGGAGCTCCGGGAGTTCCTTCATTAGATGGTATGATTACTACAATGATTTCCATGGGCGTTCTAGTGAGTCCAAGTGGTGTTGTGAGAGTGTAATAGCATAGTACGGAAGATACTATGCTATTAGACTCTCACAACACTCGGACCGAACTTCTAATAGCGGAAAGCCTCCATATATACAATCTGGGCAGTGAGTGCTGTAACGACGATACAGCTGTACAGATACCGTTAATTACGTTGCTTTTTTCTAATCGTTATTGACTACTTATAACAGCAGAAGTAGTTGCTCCGTACCTTTCACAACATTACACTCTTAAGTTAACTTGGATTGTAGTGAATGCAGTCTAGAAGTCAGGTTACTGAGCTTTGTCGCTTGTGCCTACTTACAGTCGTTGCAGACATGCCGTTTTTATTTTTATTAGAGGATAAATATGGGGTAACATCACAGTTATAAACGAAATCTGTAAGGTGGCCGTTGTACAGGGTGGTCCGAATGCTTTGTTACCCCCTTTACAGCGGGAAATCTGTGAATTTCGGGTGTAGGAGAACTGGCCACACAATTTTAAGGGGCCGTATGATAACTGCGTTTTCGACTGCTCCGTTGCCACGTACCCACCCACACATCACAAAACGTTTCAGATATGCATCAGTAATGTTACAATCTCTCATTTTCGTTACACTTTCAGACATATCTTACAATTACATTTCAGCAACATCTATTTTGGAACATAACTCTTTGTACACGGTTACGTTAAAAATAGCATTCACCGATACTACTGCTTCATAGTTTCCATTGTACATAATTGTTACCTTGATGTTACGGTCCGGCGATATTTAAGATTTTTGATTTGGCAACGGCGTGGATGCGCATGCACATTTATGCCATTTCATCGAAGCACTCTCGTAGTCGTTCCACGTGCTCCTGGGATATTCTTTGGTGATACTGTCGTACTCAAGTTAGCTGGGTGTAGAAGAAGTGGCCACAGACATTTTAAGGGGCCGTATAAAAATTGTATTCTTGTCCACGACCTTTCAGAGGTTGGTTATTTGAGTCATATAAAGTTTCCGTAATTTCGTCTTTTCTTAATTGCGATTTTTAATGTAATTCTTTATAGAAACATCTTTGTGATCTACAACTCAACAAAAGATTTCAGGGTTTACAAATTACAAGTCTGCAAATTTTCTGAGAGCATGTGCTGACTCAGGAAAACTGTCAACGGGGACGGGGAGGGTAACACCAAAAGTATAAAATATAAAGACTTTTCTGGTCCGTTCGGGAAATTTTCAGCATTTACAAGCTACAAGTCAACAAATTATCTGAGGGCATGTGCTGCCTCAGGAAACCTGTCGGGGTAAGAGGGGTCACACAAAAGTATAAAATATAAAGCGATTTCTGGTCCGATAGGGATATTTTCAGCATTAACATGCTATAACTCCACACATTATCTGAGGACATGTGCCTACTTAACAAACCTGTCGGGGGGGGGGGGAGATACCAAAAATGTAAAATATAAAGAATTTCTCGTCCGATCGGGAGATTTTCAGCATTCAAAAGCTACCTACAGCTCGTCAAATTTTCTGAGGGCATGTGCCTACATAGGCAACCTGGCGGGGGGGGGGGGGTTGGTACAAAAAGCTTAAAATATAACGAATTTCTGATCCGATCGGGAGATTTTCAGCATTTCAACGTACATCTCAACAAACTCTCTGAGGGCATGTGCTGACTCTGGAAACCTGTCGGGGCCAGAGAGGGGGGGGGTAATACCTAAAATATAAAACAAAGTATTTCTGGTTGTAAATGCTAAAAATCTCCCGATCGGACAAGAAATGCGTTATGTTCTACACGTTTCGTATCCCCCCCCCCCCCCCCGACGGGTTTCCTGGGTACGCACGTATATTCAGATAGTTTGTTGACTTGTAGCTTGTAAACGCTGAAAATATTCCGATCGGATCAGAAATTCTGTATATTTCATATTTTAGGTTTTACCCCCTCCCCCCCGGATAAGTTTCCTGGTTTCGCACATACCCGCCGAGAATTTGTTTAGCTGTAGTTTATTAACCTTGAACAATATCGTAAATAAGAAAATACGAAATTACGGAAATGTTATGTGCATTAGATAAGCAATCTCGGGAATCGTAGCCACGGAGCAGCCCAGAACGCAATTTTTATACGGCCCCATAAAAATTTTGTGGTCATATCTCTGGTGGTCAGTTCTCCGCTTTGTCTTTGGCCCGAAAATCACGGAAATAACTAAATTTCTTACTGAAAAAGAAATATTAAAAAAATAATAATAATTTAGGAACAATAGTTGCTCAAGTATCGGGGAATATAGCCACACGAAATGTGTTTATGCAGAACAATTTAATGGCACTGAAATTCCAATGTGTCCAGGTCTCCAGTGGCCACTTCTCCGTACCCGGAGTTAGCTAGTTAGTGTACAGTAGTGTCCGTCCTTAAGTTTTGCACGCCAGTGTATAATATCTTAGTACGTTTGTTGGTTTTGAATCAGAAAAAAAGTCTCAATAAAAGTAGTTGTCAGTTTGTAAAGGTAAAGAAAAAAAATAATATTGATATATTGAGAAGTTTAACGACTACGCAAGTTTTGAAAACAAAAATAGAGTAAAATATGCATTAAAAGGTACATTTCGTTAATTAACCATGAAGAAATTTAAGTCATCCTACAGAAAAATAAAATGATCGATGGACAAAATAATGCATTTCTATGAAACAACGTATTCGCAAAGCACTGGCCTTCTCGTTAGTTCCTACAGAACTCTGTAATCGCGAGGCGTCCCATGGTGTGTGGGATAATGCATCTGCATAGAAACCCGCTGAACAGGGGTTCGAACCTGGCGTGACTTCGAGGATTTGTATTTCCTTGGAAAGAAAATTTTCCTAGCGTCGTGACGGCACACCGTGAAATTTCTTGATGGGGAAAAACAAAATGGCGTACAAAGGATATCGCTGAGACCACGTGGGGAGGTAAAAAAATTGCCGAACAAAACATGTTCGGTAGGACCACGTGCCACACAAAATGTTATGGTTGAACACAAAGAGAAAATGACAGACGAAAGATGTTCCGAAAGTTCACGTGGAAAAACAATGGTTGCGACTGATGTCATGATTGACCAGAAATCGACCACGTGCGTCCTTGAGGCAGCATGTGGACGGGTTCCTTTTTACAGAAACCCCCAATTATTACGTAACAGTAATGTAACGAAGTTACAAATATCTTTCAAACACGTAACAGTAACATGAAGTTGGTATGTTGAAGTTACAAAGACCTTTCACTGTAACGTATCGGTTATGTTTCAAAGTTATGTAACGTTTGAGGACATTTTGACGTAACCATATGGTTTCTGAAACATTACTGTTACATTGCACAACGTATCTGAAAAGTCTCAATGTTTCAGTGTTACGTACCTGTAACATATACGAAATATTCTGTGCTGTGTGTGCAGAGGTTGGTTATCTGAGTAGCATAAACTTTCCGAAATTTCGTATTTTCTTAACTGCCACATTTATTGTAATTCTTTATTAAAAAAAAGTTTATGATCTACAACTAAACAAAAGAATTTCAGGTTTTTTTCAAATGGGGGTTTAATGACCACCGTGAGCAACTCAACGGGCTATAAGCAGTCACCCGTCCCTAATTTAGGGCCACTGGTTCCAGGGAAGGGTCAGAGCCGTAAGACAAACACAACATTCATGCCTCACCGGGATTTGAGCCAGGACCCATCTCGGACGAATGGTCAAAAGCCGTCGCTTAGACTATTGCGTCATCGGGGTGGCATTCACGTTTTAAAAACCACAGTTCAGCAAATTCTCTCCAAACGGAGGAAACGCGTCCATTGCTTAGTACCAAAAATATAAAATATAAAGAATTTCTCGTCCGATCTGGAGATTTTCAGTGTTTGCTAACACTACAACTCTACAATTTATTTGAGGGCACGTGCACAGGAAACGTGTCCGGGAAGAAAGGGGGGGGGGATTTTAGACCGAAAATAGAGTGTGTGCCACATAAAAGCGGCTCGGCCGAAAATGCAAAGCCACCTTAAGTATGCGTCGGTATGACGCGGCAGATATTCCCGTTGCAGACTATAATCGGCGAATCGACTTCCGAGGGCTTTGTAACATCATTGTGTGCACACATCCTTGATATTGTCTTCAGTACGAATTGTCTTGGGTTTGTTTCTTTTCCTGTTGCACACCGTGCCGGTTTCACGGTGTTTCCGCACTAACTTCTGTACCACTGATTTCGCCAGTGCTGTACAATGTGGAAATTTTTCTGTAAAGAACTCATTCAAAACCTTGTATGAGTTATTTCTGAAATACTGTTCTATAACGAAGTAAATTTCTCCGTCATTTTTGGTCTACGCCGGGATTCGAACCCGAGTACGCTTATTCCGGAACAAGTCTCTCTACCAACTGAGCTACGCAGACATGTATTCTGATTCCTATCTGCCTTTATGTCATGTGCGTCCTGCTGGCAGGTACGTCACATCTCCCCCCCGAAAGAGGGCCGGGGGCATGGCCCACGGGTCAGCCGTGACCACGAATCGTAGCAGGCAGCCATCCACTGTAGAACGTGCAGTTGAGAACTCCCAGTCAATCTGCTGTGTGGAATGCAACATCACACATTTTTATTTTTCGAAGCGCTGGAGAAGGAATTCTCTGATTTTTCCTATCTCGCGGTGTGGAAAGAACATCACACCATTGCGAGATTTTGAACGGTCGGGTCATCCGGATAGTTCGGGCGCCATTATAACGAAGTAAATTTCTCCGTCATTTTTATCCGCGCCGGGGTTCGAACCCGGGTCCACTCATTCCGGAATAAGTTGCTCTACCAATTGAGCTACGCTGACATTTTATTCTGATTCCCATCTGCCTTTATGTCGTGTGCGTCCTTTTGGCAGGTACGTCACATCTCCTAGTACGTTACAGTTCCATAATAAAAATCCGCTGTTCCGTACTTAAAACCATTTCCGTTGCCTTTGTTCTCTCTTCACTTACCCTTATGACCGCGTACCTACACTGCTCTGGCTGTGACTAACCACTCCGGAGAATTCTTTTGCAGCTGTACACACAGAAACCGGTTAGAAGTGGAACAAAGCTGTTTTAACAGGAAACCCCGCCAAACAACTTTAACCCGCCTAACAACTTCTGGCCACGGGGCATCTTTCATATGGCGCTCCCGGTATATAGCATAAAGAATTTGTATCCTAATTGGGAGATTTTCAGCGTTTACAAACGCTGGAACTCAACAAACTCTCTGCGTGCATATGCTAAGGCAAGAAACCTGGAAGGGGGGTTAAGAATAAAAAATAAGGAATTTGTAGCACAATCGGTAGATTTTCGGCGTTTGCAAATTACAGCACAACGAATTCTCTGCGGGTACGTGCTAACCTAGGAAACCTGGCGGGGAGAAGGAGGGAAGGGGTGGGTGACAATGCCGAAAATATAAAACAAACAATTTCTCGAATTTCTAGTCCGATTGGTAGGTTTTCAGCGTTCACAAATAACAACCCAACAAATTATCTGAGGACGAGTACAAACGCAGAAATCTGTCAGGGGCTTAAAACAGAAAAAATGAAATGTAAAAAATTTGTAGTCCAATCGAGAGGAGATATTTTCGGGGTTTAGAAACTACAGTTCAACAAATTATCTCCGGGCATGTGGTGACTTTGCACGTGGCCTCAGATAATTTGTTGATCGGGAAATGTTCAGCCTTTGTAAACACTGATTTTCTCCCGAAAAAACCTAAAATTCTTTATATTTTCGGAATTATATACTCCGCCCCCCCCGCCCTCTCTCCGTCAGACAGATTTCCTGCGGTAGCAGAAGCCCCCAGAAATTTGTAGAGTTGTAATTTGTAAACGCTAAAAATCTCCGGATCGGACCAGAAATTCTTTATATTTCATATTTTCGTCATTACCCCCCCCCCCCCTCCGAAAGTTTTCCTGCGTTAGCAGATGCTTGTAGATAATGTGTTGAGTTGTAGTGTTTGTAAATGCTGAAAATCTCGAGATTGGATCAGAAATCCTTTATATTTTACATTTTGGTATTAAGCCCTCCCACCTTGCCAGGTTTCCTGAGTTAGCACATGCTCTCCAAGAATTGGATGAGTGTAGTTTTTATACCCTGAAGTTCTTTTGTTGGGTTGTAGATTATAAACATTCTTTTTAATAAAGAATTACATTAAATATCGCAGTTAAGAAAATACGAAATTATGAAAACTTTATGTGATTCAGATAACCAACCTGTGGGGACGTGGCCACGAAGCAGTCGAAAACGAAATTTTTATACGGCTCCTTAAAATTTTTGTGGCCACTTCTCCGAGGGTCAGTTCTCCGCTTTGTCTTTGGGCCGAAAATCATGTAAATGTCTAAATTTCATATTGAAAATGAAATATTAAAAAGAATGTTTTGTGAACAATATTTGCTCAAGTAGTGGAAAATATTGCCACATGGTATTTGTTTATTCATTACAATTTTATGGCACTGAAATTTCAATGTGGTCAGTTCTCCGGCGGCCTGTTCTCCGTACCCGTTGAATTTCTTTAGAGAGGGTGATGCTCCACATCTCTATTGTAGCGAATGGCATACAGTAAAAAATACAAAATTCTCAGTAGGACTTTTGAAGCGAAGATACAACTCCAAACATAACTACATTAGCACCACCTAGTGACAGAGCTGTGAACCACAAAATTTCTCAAATACAAACCCATAGTGTTCCACAAGGTAAATGCGACAAAGTGATAGCATAAGCACGATCTGTTTTTACAAAAGACGTTCTCAAAGACGATTAAAAAAACAAAACAAACCGAGATGTTTTTCATTTACGTACTTTTTCCCCCAAAGATATGGGAAAAGACATAGTCGCTTAATAATTATTATTTAGTGCCTAAGCAAAAGCGCAACATTGATACCCAGACTTGATATCTAATCGTTATGAATATTAGATCCGCAGAATAATAACTGCAAAAAAAGGCAAAGGCCTAGGGCCTACAAAATAATATTTAATGCCTAAGTAAAAGCGTAGTATTGTTAACTAGAGTTGATATGTAAACGTTATACGAATATCACACATGGTTAGAATAAAAACTGTGAAAAAAGGCCTAGGCTTAGGGCATATGAAATAATAATTAGTGCTTGAGCAAAAGCGTTATATTATTACCTCGACTTGATACGCAAACGTTACGAATAAGACGTGGTTGGAATAAACTGTGAAAAGGGGCCTAGGGCATATGAAATATTTAGTGCCTAAGTAAAAGCGCAACATTGAGTTGATAGGTAAAGGTTATAAATATGACACCTGTAGAAAAAATACTGTAAACAAGGCCTAGGCATAGGGCCTATGAAATAACATTTAATGCCTAAGCGCAATATTATTACCATGACTTGATACGTAAACATTATGAATAAAACATCCGCAGAATAAACAATGTAAAAAAGGCTTAGCGCTCAGGCCTATGAAATTATATTTAATAACTGAGCAAAAGCGCAATATTATTACCCTAATTTCATATGTAAACGTTATGAATACGACAGCCGTAGAAAAATACTGTAAAAAAGTCCTAGCACTGGGGCTTATGAAGTAAAATTTGGTGTCAAAGTAAGAGCGCAGTATAATTAACTTGAATTGATACGTAAACGTTACGAATATCACATGGTTAGAATAAAAATTGTGAAAAAATGTTAGGCCTAGGGCCAATTAATTTATATTTACTGCCTGAACGGAGCGCAATATTATTAGCCTGACTTGACACATAAGCAATATGAATATGACATCCGTATAGAATAAATACTGTAAAAAAAGGCCTAGGACCAGGGCCTATGAAATATTATTTAGTGTCTGAGCAAAAGCGCAATTTTATTAACTTGTCGTGAAAGAAATACGGGATTACGCCATATAATACAAATTTTGAAGATGACAATCCTATTTTTGCCGTAAATATGACAAGGATGGTAAGTCAGATAATATCCGAAAATTTGAAAAAAATTTCATATGCAAACGTTACGAATATGACATGGTTAAAATAAAATCTGTGAAAATGGCCTAGGCTTAGGGTTCATGAAATAATATTTAGTGCTTACCTTGAGTTTATACGTAAACATTATGAATGTGACATCCGTAGAATAAATAGTACTTATTCTATTAAGTACTGTAAAAAAGGCCAAGGCATAAGACCCATGAAATAATATTTAGCGACTGAGCAAATGCGCAGTTTTATTACCTTGATTTGATGTGTAAATGTTATGAATATGACGTGATTAGAATAGAAACTGTGAAAAACGCCTAGGCCAAGGGCATATGAAATAATATTTAGTGCCTAAGTAAAAACGCAATATTATTACCTTGAGTTGATAGGTAAACGTTATTAATATGACATCCGTAGAATAAAAACTGCTGAAACGGCCTAAGCCTAGGGATTATGAATTAATATTTCGTGCCTCAGTAAAAGCACAATATTATTTATTACCTTGAGTGAATACGTAAACGTTTTGAATATGACATCGGCAGAGTAAAAACTGTCAAAAGGGCCTACACATGAGGCATAGTAATTAGTATTCAGTGCCTAAGTAAGTAAAAGAGAAATATTAATAACTTGGTATCTTATGTAAATATTTAGTGCCTAAGTAAAAGTGCGGCGTTATTAAAAAATCCCACCTCATTGTCCTTTTCCGAACATAGCGTGAGTCATGCTGTAGTGATTGACATCGTACCACACAAAAGAGTTAAAAAGCTCTTCAAAGTTAAGTTCTTTGTTTTACTTTAAATAGCATTTAAAATCGTTATATTTTAATCGAGAAACTCAGACAGGAAAAAAAAAAAAAAAAAAAATCGCATGCAAGCCAATGTCCGCTGACCTTTTCTTCTGCCTAGAACAAAAATTCCATGAAAACACAAAATTTCGACCTTATTCCATTCATTCTGAGGACGAAATGAAAGTGGACATAGTGAACGGTTGAAGAAATGAACACTGAACGAAGTGAATATTGGACTAAGTGAACGTTGGGCGAAATTAACACGTACAAAGTGATCCGTCACCCGTAAAAATATGTTTTTTGGTTACGCGCTTTTTCCGGAAATTTTCATTTGGTTTCAGTTATGTTCTTCGAAACTTACGTACAGAAGCCTTCAATTCCGTCGAAATTTTAGTTTGTTTGAAGGGACACCTACGATGCGAAATTTTACTTAAAAACTCCATAGAGAAAAAATGGTGCATGTCGAAGGAATGTGTTGAAAATGGCTGAAATCTGATTAATACGCAATGCGCATGCATGGACTTGATCAATTCTTTTACAGATTTGCACGCCGCTAATCGCTATGAAACCGGTGAATTCCCCTTAAAAAGTAAGTAACTTCTGTTTTCTAGCAGGCAAAGCCCCCCCCCCTTTTTTTTTTATTGGCGCAGTATAAAACCGTATGGGAATAAAGCCGATTGGCAAAAAGGAGTATGGGAAGACGCGTCGGGAGATCTGGGCGCTTGTGGTCGTCTGAATGTACTGAATGTCCGGGCGTATTGTGGGTTGTGGGAGCGTAAGGGTTAAAAGCCCCATCCCGAGGAACCTGAAGTATGTCAGCTCAAGCGTGACAAATTTTTTCATAGCTTTTCGACCCCAGACAAGGCAATCATTCAAAACTGCCATGGGTGAGGTAGCCGTAGTCCCACAAAGGGAAATCCACTTGTGTTGAATCAGATAATAAGCTGGTAAAGTGTTCTAGCAGGGTCATGACGAGGGACTATTTAGAAAACAAAGGCTAATGGGCTAAGCCAAAATCCGCACACCTGTCTTTGGATATACCTGCTTTTGTAATCAACAATTTCGCAAAACTGAAGGATTCCAAGTGAACAGCGATGCAATCGAATGGGACCTCATCATTATTTTTCATCAATCGTTGTTCATTTTTTTCTCGGTGACTATAAAGAAAAGAAAGAAAAAAAAAACCGTAGACCTTTTGTTTAACGAAAATGCCAAACATTACAAAATTTTAAAGCCCGTGGATATCATGAAAACTCGAAGTCGATATGTATTTTAATTGTCGCACTTTTATACTACCCTTTTCTAGTGCTTACAATTTCAATGAGAAAGTAAAAAGCAGCTAAAATTTATAATAAAATTTCTTGGGACAAAATAGCAGATTTCTGTATCGGGCAACAACGATAATCTAATACGTTACGTCGCCCCCCCCTCCCTCCCACCCACCCCGAAAGTGATTGTCAATAAGATGGCTAATATACAAATATATAGATCACTGGTTCTGAATTTTGGAACAGGAGACGTAGTGTGGGCTGTTTTTGTAAATGTACTTATCGTACTAATACTCATATAAACATTTTTATTTTATGATTTATGAAAGCTAAATATAAAAATTTTAAAATAAACTTTACATAGCTCGGGTAAATGGGAAAAATAGAACAAATTTCAGAAGTTAGTTATTTGAATTAACGCAAAATTGCAAACGTTATATTTTAAATCTGATCACAAAATTAATGAGAATAATGAAGGCGATGTCCTTGAAAAACTATAGTTCCCTGATTTCTACTAAAATTTCATCAGAAGCTCCTAAATATGAATTTTTGTGTTAATAAGTGTAATACGTAATTTATCAGCAACTTAAAAAAATCTTAAAAGTGGAGTGTGCACTGCATTGAACGTACAATGCGCGTGGATATGTGCGCACACCGTTCAACCGGCCACTCATTGTTGCAGGGCTATCGTAGCCTTCACAAATAATATTTTCAGGGTCAAGGCCAAATTATTTTATGATTGATAGAATTGAATCTGCTATTCCAACAAATCTAAGAAATCTTCAGAACAAATCCTAAGAAATCTGCTCTCACAGATTTGCTCGCGCTGTCTACCTAACGAACGCATAATGGCATTTGTTCCGTACAAGAAATGTCCGTTGTTTCGTCCGTAAGAATGGCAAAATGCTTTTCTGCCTGAATTTAGTCTTCAATGTATCGCTGTATATTTTGGCTGCATATTTCGATGATTTCATTCTGTATATTTGGGCTGGTGTGCGTAGAATTTCCCCAGCTGTTTCAAAATGGTTCTGGAGAACAATATCTCCCAAATCCACTCGAAACCTTAACAAGGATCTAAAAATTACATCATTCACTTCTGTGTGTGCACATCGCCACATAAGCACAAATCCCCTTTCTTTTTTTGGTTTTTGTTTTGTTTTGTTTTGTTTTGTTTCTGTGTTCTTCAATTTTTCCCCCTTCTTGGCTGCATATTTCCCCTAGTTAAACAGTGTGAACTTGTATGTCATTTAGGGGGGGGTCATCCCCTAACCCCCACTTCGGTACGACCCTGTTTACAAGCACATACAAAAGGATAAAAATTTCCTGGAAAAGAAAAAGCACTTTGCCTTTTTTATTAAAACAAACTCAGCAAAAATGTTCAAATACGGTATTTTGGGATTCTTAACCCTAACTGAAAGAAATGAATGACACACGAAAAGGAAAATCTTGCAACATAGATTGAAAATTATTGCTTGTAATAAAAAAAAATAATTTTTGGATGAAAAAAATGGGCAATAATCCAGTTTAAAATGTTGCAATAATCCTGTTAAAAACAAACAAACAAAATGAATTTTACAGAACTAATAAAGCAATAATTCATAATGTGTGTTAATTCCTAAAAAAGGTTTGATTCGTGAACAGTTTTGAAATTTAAAAATGAGGGTCTGTCATTTCGTCAGGCCCTATTTCACCAATCGAATAGCTCCTTACTGGTACCTGTAGAAACAATTTTTTTTTTTTGTAATACAAATTAATAGGATAGTCAAAATTTTTAAATTGAGAGGTAGACATGGAGGCATGTACAATCCGGAGCAAACGAAAGTACAAACGAATAGCAAAATTAACATTTCGAAATTGTACACATGACAGAATTCTTCTATTTTTTTAATCATTCTTCCATTTGTTCTACTACTTTTTACTTAGGTTAGGGGGATAAGCAGTATCGAACTAATCTTCAAATTCCGGGAACCGCAATTACAATAAGAAACTTTTATTATGAAACTCTCATTTTGACAATGCGTGACACACATCGTCGTTGGGATGTAGTGTGAATACATTATGTCCTCGTTTTTATGGTGCGTGATAAAGGTCCTCGTTTTGATATGATGTGATATAGGTCTCGTTTTGATAGTGTGTTGCATAGGTCCTCGCTTTGATGGAGTGTGAATATGACCTCGTTTTGATGGTATGTGATGTAGGTCCTCGATTTGATGGAGTGTGATATAGGTCCTCGCTTTGATGGTGTGTGATATAGGTCCTCGCTTTGATGGAATGTGAATATGTCCTCGTTTTGATGGTATGTGATATAGGTCCTCGATTTGATGGAGTGTGAATATGCCCTCGTTTTGATGGTATATGATATAGGTCCTCGATTTGATGGAGTGTGAATATGTCCTCGATTTGATGGAGTGTGAATATGTCCTCGTTTTGATGGTGTGTGATATAGGTCCTCGCTTTGATGGTGTGTGATATAGGTCCTCGCTTTGATGGAATGTGAATATGCCCTCGTTTTGATGGTATATGATATAGGTCCTCGATTTGATGGAGTGTGAATATATCCTCGATTTGATGGAGTGTGAATATGTCCTCGTTTTGATATTGTGTGATATAGGTCCTCGCTTTGATGGTGTGTGATATAGGTCCTCGCTTTGATGGAATGTGAATATGTCCTCGTTTTGATGGTATGTGATATAGGTCCTCGGTTTGATGGAATGTGAATATGTCCTCGATTTGATGGAGTGTGAATATGTCCTCGTTTTGATGGTGTATGACATAGGTCCTCGCTTTGATGGTGTGTGATATAAGTCCTCGCTTTGATGGAATATGAATATGTCCTTGTTTTGATGGTATGTGATATAGGTCCTCGATTTGATGGAGTGTGAATGTGTCCTCGTTTTGATAGTGCAGGGTAAATGTAATCGTTTTAATGGTTTATGATATATGTTTAAATATGTAGAGAATTATATTATATTACAAACTAAAAATATGTAGAGTATAGACTAAAAAATTTGTTGCTACTCTATATATTTTAAAATATATAAAGAGAGAGTAGGAAATTGGATGGAAAATACACCCAAATTTCCAGTGTTACCTACCTTCGCTACGCTTTTTCTCTAGATTGTAGTACTTACGGGGAAATAAGGAAAGTGATTTAACCATCCATTGTTTTATGTTAAAATTATATATTTCTAATAAATATTGCAAAAAATACTAATCTGGAAATAAGTTGCAAAACTTGAGATATTTAACACGCATCTGTTTTTTGACATCCTGTCGCATTTCCCGTTTTCCGTTTTATTCATTTTATAACAAATTTATCTTTTTTTTTCTGCCTTAATTGAAAATTAGTCACCACTAAGGTTTGAAAGGTGAATGTCAGATGTAGAAAAGGCGTATGACAGGATTAAATACTGTGGCTGGGGCTACTGATGAGACTTTATTAGTAGAAACAGCGCTGTCCAGTCCATCCACAGTGTATTTTCCTCTCGTACGATGTATGTACGATTCGTGTGAGTCTTATATCGGGACTATGTGACGTAGTAATAATGGCTGTCGCAGAATCTTTGATTCATAAATTAAAATATGTTAAGTCATTTTTTAGGGAAAGGATTTTGATGTATGAAATGTATCTGTTCAGTTTCAGCATAGAAATCAGAAGTCTGCTATTTCTTAATACCGATTCCCTTTGATTAAATGTTTGAATTCAAGTTCTCGTTTTGGCGGAGTGCAATCTAGGTCCTCGTTTCGACGGTGTGTAACGAGGTCCTCGTTTCGACGGTGTGTAACGAAGTCCTCGTTTCGACGGTGTGTAACGAAGTCCTCGCTTTGAAAGTGTGTGTACTAAGGGGTGGGTTACACAGGTCCTCGGTTACATTGAGAAAATACATACTTAAAATATTACTATTGCGCAAATATGAATTGTTCCACTAGATTACGGAACCCAATAAGATGCCTAATTCTTTCATCGTTTCAAAGAAAAGTGATTATTTCAATGAGATTTTCGGGTCCTCGGTTTGCTAGCATAAACACATAGTCCTCGTTTTCCACGTCTTGCCACCCTTGCGTGTGTGTGTGTGTGTGTGTGTTTTGCCGCCATTACTGAAAAGCTACTATATTCATCAATCTGAAATTTAATAATTAGAGAGTTCTGTGATACCCTGATGGGGAAAAAGTTAGCGGAAGTTACAAGTGCGAAAGCCTTTTTTAAGAAACAAAAGTGGAAACTTTTGTTAGGATGGTCAACGAAGCACAAGTACTGACATTTAACATGTTACAAACGGTTACTTGATGACACTAATTTTATTGCCATTTATTCTACATAGGCAGTGAGATCTGCTCTCGCATAACATCAGATTCCACCTCACTGACAGTTCTCCTAAAACAAAAACCAACATGGATGAAATACACTATATTATCAAAAGTATTCCGACACCACAATGTTTTTGGACAAATGGCTTTATTATCGTAATTAGTTGTTAGACGGTCCACTTTTTGCTATTATGACAACGGCAACACGTCGAGGCATACTTTCAACTAATTTCCGATAGGTCTTGACAGGAATTTCTCGCCATTAGTCCAGCAATGCTACTGCCAGAGTGAAGCGTGAAGACAGCGTTGTAGTAGATTTCGTATCCGTCGCTCCAGTACATCCCAGAGGTGTTCCATGGGATTAAGACCAGGACTGTGAGCTCGGTTGTTCTTTAATTTGAATTAAAGGGAAGCAGCAAGACAAGAGGTTTTTAATAGATTCGAAACAAAGAATAATCGAGCTAGATTAAAAAAACATTACACAGAAACCGCTATTTACTTCTAAAAACAGGGTTCTTAACTATTTGAATTGTATGTGGTTTGGAGGAAAAGCCGCGGATGGCTTAGACTAGCGTCTCGAGGTAGAGACATCCACATGTATCGAGTTATCTCATTGGCAGCAATACAACTGGGACCCACCAATTGGCGAACGGCATCGTAACGGCTTTAACAGTTTGGCGGTAATAATGGTGGATAATGGCTACTGCTACGCTGCGAAGAGGTAAGTTTGAGAGAATAAGTAAGTAGTTTTCTTTAAAACTTCTATCTAGTTAATAACTATATTTGGATGGATACTGCGAACAGGTTAAGTTGTTCGATTTGTACTGTTTCATTCGGGTAGAAATACAATTTGAGCCAGATATACGTCGTCGAAGTCGTGACACAGGTTGTTTACATCTTAGTTAACATTAGTTTCTTCGTTGGCGGTTGTCGATAGTCCTGTACAATTGATATTTTAAGGTGAAATTGGATTTATTTGATGTGCTTTTATGTTTTGCAGCTTACTGTAATCACCAATCACCAGACTGTGAGAAATCAGTGTTCTTTTTATAGATTTCCGCCAAACTGTTAAAGCCGTTACGATGCCGTTCGCCAATTGGTGATTCCCAGTTGTATTGCTGCCAATGAGATAACTCGATACATGTGGATGTCTCTACCTCGAGACGCTAGTATGGCTTAGTGGTTAGTGTTTCAGGTTATCGATGCTGGGTCCCCAGGTTCTAGCCTGGGCTGATCTTTCAGAGATGGTGTGATTTACTAACAATCGCTGAATATCCGCCGTGCATCGGACGAGCACGTAAAGTGACGGCCCCCAGGCTGGACCCACTGGTTAAATGGGTATCATTTCCTATGTCCTCCCTGAAATTCTCTCACCCATCTATGTGCAATATCGTACTTGTACGGTGGCGCCATCTACTGTACTCTAATCTCACTACAAACTGTTCTGTCAAAGTCGCTAGACTTGCTCTCATTCCTTCCGTTTCTGTGTCCTGCCCAAAAGGCGATCTCGCTGTAAGTGGCAGGGACCTAAACTCTACTCCCTGTGGACGGAAGTCCTACATGAAAATGACAAATCCTGCATCCTCACTGTGGTTTGGAGGACACTACTTAAGATTTTGAGAATACCACCTCCGTAAAACAAAGTCACTCAAAGCTTCAGAAAGACTTTTTCTATTATTTGAGGTTCAACAACCACCGTGAGCAACTCAATGGGCTATAAGCAGTCGCCCGTTCCTAATTTAGGATCACTGGTTCCAGAGAAGGGAGAGAGCCAGTGCCGTAAGACAAACACAGCATCATGCCTCACTGGGATTCGAACCCGGACCTCTTTCCGACGAATGATCAGAGGCCATCGCTTAAACCACTGCGCCACCGCGGCGGCCTAGAAGGATTTACTGTTCACTTTTTTACGCTTTCCAACCGTAGGTTGAAGAAGCGTATATGCTCCAGCTTTGTCCGTCCGTCCGCACGATAACTTACGTGAAAATGGTTCGATTTCGACGAAATTTTAGTATGTGGTTGGAGACCACCTGGGGTCAAACCCTATTGAAAATGGGTGAAACAGGGTCAAAGGTCAGGACATGGGAGCGGGATTCATTCCATTGCTCTTATGCGTCATAACTTGCGTAAAAATGGTTCGATTTCGATGACATTTTAGTATGTAGTAGGGAACCACCTGGGAACGATCCTTATTGAAAATGGGTGAAATAGGGTCAAAGGTCAGGACATAGGAACTGGATACATTCCATTGCCTTTATACATCACAACATGCTTGTAAATATGGGTCGATTTTGATGAAACTTTAGTTGTGGTAGGAAACCACCTGGGCACGAACCCTATTGAAAATGGGCGAAATGGGGTTAAAGATCAGAACACTGGAGTGGGATCCATTCCATTGCGCTCGTGCATCATAACTTACCAAAACATGCTTCGATTGCGACAAAAACGTTACATGTTGTTCCAGAGGTACTGTGGTTGTTGAACCTCAATATTAACGAAATGGGGTCAAAGGTCATTGCACAAAAGCAAGATTTATTCCACAGCCATTATTCTCATAACTTGCGTAAAACTGCTTCTATTGCGACAAACCTTTAGTATGCTATTCCTGAGGTATACTGAACCGGTTCTGTTGAATATAATGGAAATGGGGCCAAAGGTCAGGAAACAGGAGCGAGATTTATTCCACAGCCATTATCCGCATAACTTGAGTAATATTTTCTGGTATGTTGGAAAGCGTATCATAATCAATGCATTGGTTGATTTTACTAACTTGTTTATTATTCCATGAACAGCGTTTGAGCAGTTTTTGCGCGCATGTTCCAAAATTCACGATGAACTGGCGCAGTGGTCTAAGCGATGGCCTCTGATCATTCGTCCGAAAGGGGTCTGGGTTCGAATCCCGTTGAGGCACGGATGTTGTGTTTGTCTTACGGCATTGGCTCTCTCCCTCCCCTGGAACTAGTGACCCTAAATTAGGAACGGGTGACTGCTTATAGCCCATTGAGTTGCTCACGGTGGTCGTTAAACCTACAATAAAAAAAATGATGAGCTAATCACAATAGTAGTAATATTTCAACAGTGATTAACGTAAATAAGTAAGCAGAAAACATGATAACTCCAAACGTTAAATATACTACACAACTCAAATACGCAGACTTCCAGTAAACACAGTTTCAGTCTAACACAGCTTCCTCCACCACACTTTTTGGCTGCTGCTTTAACATTACATATCTCTCGTTCTTATCTGTCACGTGCATACGTCACGTTCTCTGACCTCACAATTGTTGCCAACGTCATTCCGTGAGCGAGAAAATATAACGTTAAGGTTGAAAACGCTAAAAGAGAATGAACTCAAATTTAATTATCATCATCACATGCAGAGGATTTCAAGAAGGAAGTGTCTGACCCCAGGTCTTAAACAACTCTTAGAAGTAGGAAGCTAAAAGATTTGGGCTAGAGTACCCGACAGGAAAGTGACACAGAAGTGAGGTAGAAAGGAGGAAGAAGAAGAAGTCACCCTTATTTATAACAGAGGGCCCACTCCCCGGGGTCCGACTGCTTAATGCGCGGCATATATTTAGTGGTTCGAGCGTTCGTACCTGCCTGGGATCGAGCCTGAGATTTCTCCGTGGCAGCCACGAACGTTGACCACTAGGCCATCCGCGTCAATGAACTCAAATTTACATAGAGAAAGAAACTAAAAATGAAAGTTAGTTTAGAGTATACGTCATACAATTTTTTAAATGAAATTGACTGGATTTAACTGGAAGTGTGACATTACTAAACGAGTGTGATGACGCTCTAATTCCATGGCTGGGCACGAGCCAGGAAACGGCATAGGTGCTGTTTATATCTTACGGCAATGGCTTTACACGTAGTGCTATAAAAAAGTTCCGAGACTAGGTACGTAGCGTGCCAACAGATGGCAGTATGCGGATGCGCGAGCAGCGGTCGAGGGCAGTGACCTTCATGAGTCATTGAGCCGGGTGGTGTCGTTCTGTGAACACTGGGAGCTGTGCTACACGATATTTGGTGACCATGTTCAAAACACAGCTGCGATTTCGGTATGGACTGCAAACTAGAGCAGCGAGCGAACATCAAATTCTGCGTCAAACTCGGCAAATCGGGAACGGAGACGCATGAAATGTTGCTGCAGGCTTATGGCAGTGAAGCAATGAGTCGTGCGAGGTGTTGTGAGTGGCACTAGCGCTTCAAGAGCGGCAGAACGGCACTGAAAGACGACGAGAGGTCAGGGCGACCGTCCACGAGCAAAACCGCCGAAAATGTGGACAAAATTTGGGAACTGGTGCATGAGGATCGTCGGAGAACCATTCAAGACATTGCTACCATCGTCAATGTGTCATACGGAAAACTGCAAGAAATTCTGACGTCGGTTTTGAGCATGCACCACATTGCTGTAAAGTTTGTGCCAAAGGTTCTGGACCCCGAACAGAAGGTGCTCCGTGTCGAACTCTGTCAAGATTTTCGTCAGCAGGTGGCGAATGAACCAACGTTCCAGTCGCGGGTCATCACTGGGGAAGAGACTTGGGCCTACGGTTACGACCCGGAGACCAAACGACAGCCGTCGCAGTAGAAGAGCACGGCATCTCCACGAACCAAAACCATGCTGATCGTGTTCTTCGACATTCGTGGGGTTGTGCACCGTGAATTCGTCCCCCAGGGCCAGACCGTCCTCGCCCTTTTTTACTGAGATATTCTGCGGCGTCTTAGGGAGGACATTCGCCGCAAATAACCTGAAATGTGGCGCAGGGGCGATTTCCTGCTCCATCACGACAATGCAGCAGCTCACAAAGCGTTAGCAACGCGCCAGTTTTGCAGCCGCAACAGCATGACTACCCTTCCTAACCTGCCTTACTCGCCGGATTTGGCTCCCTGCGACTTCTTTCTGTTCCTGAAGCTGAAGCTGAAGCTCAAGGGTCGCCGTTTTGAAACCGTGGACGAGATCTAGCGCGAATCGCAAACGAACGGTGCTTGACACGATTTGCGAACAGGACTTCCAGCGAGCGTTCCAACAGTGGCAAAAACGCTGGCAGTGGTGTATCGCTGTCCAAGGAGACTACTTTGAGGGAGATCATAGCCAGACTTAAGTAAAGTAAGTACTTTGTTGTATATCGGCTTAGTCTTGGAACTTTTTGATCGCGTACCAAAATTAGGGACACGCGACTGCCAACAGCCTTAAATCCACGCGGTGGTCGTTAAACCCCAAAACAAACTCATAAATCAACAAAATAATAATAATAATAATAATAATAATAATAATGATAAAACATGAGTGTTATGTAACACTCATGTTTTATTATTATTATTATTTTGTACACGCAGCTTAACAGATGACGTCCTATCCATTACGTGATCTGGTGCAGTGGTGTAGTCCTAAAAAAAATAGTGCCTTAGCGGTAACACATCATCATTATCATGAACGTAATTCCCCCCGACTTATATACTAGGGGCAAAGTTAACTTGATTACACTGTTAAGGTTGTGATACCGATTCACCAACATGAATTCTCTTGTTTATCAGTACTTCTCCGCGCACTAATGGGGTGCCATGTATCGGGGACCCTTTCCCCTATACGAGTGACTGAAAGCGAGACAAAAGGAAACTTCCCGCGTTCCATCACGATGTTTCCCTCTACCCCCACACTTTCTCAACCTTTCCCATCAGACAAGCGATTTCTGAATGGGTATTTTAAAACAGCAAACACGAAAGAAGGAGTAAGCTCATTACAATGACCACCAAGACATTATCTCCCCGCCTCTGGCTAACAATTCTTCCTTCCCAGTCGCAGTAAATGTCGTTCGTGTTAACTGTATAACCTCTCTGAAGCAAAACAGAAGTGACAATGACGCCGCCAAAATGCGAATATTTGTATTTTTTAGAAACGCGACCGAAACTGGAATCTTCATTTTTTTAATGTTCGTACGTACGACATTTAGAACATCTATACACTGAAGAGCAATACAATTAGAGATAACTGTCTAGTAACGTGTAGCGCCACCTTTCGTCCTGATGATGGCGGCGATTCGTCTCGGCATGGACTCGACAAGACACCGGAAGCGTTGGGAAGCCATACGGATCCACGATCCCTGAACAAGCTCCCACAGTTCACGAAGGTTTTATGGAGGGGAGTCAGAGCCTCGAACAACTCTCTCGATGGCATCCCAGATGTGCTCGATAGGATTGAGGTCAGGTGACCTAACTGGCCGAGGAAGCGAGGTCACGTCGTTGGAGTGTTCATCCAACCATTCGGGTACAATTCGGGAGCTGCATTGTCTTGTTGCAGGATGAGATCCCCAGTGGGATGTTGAAAACGCACAAACGGGAGCAAATGGTCGTCCAGGATATCTCCTGGTAACGTTGACCTGTGAGGGACGATATCACACGTACCAGGGGTCTCATTTCAGTCCACGTAAACAGTCCCCTGACGAGAATGCCACCCCGACAAGCTTAAAGAGTACCTTGCTGGCAAGAAGGATCCATCGCTTCATGTGGTTTGCGCCGAACTCGTTTCCTGCCATCCGCATGTACCAACGTGAATCTCGACTCATCAGTCCTGGCAACATTTTTCCACATGTCTAGAGTCCAGTGGCGATGTTCCCGCGCCCATGCTAATCTTTGCACCTTGTGATGTGCGGTCAGCAGCGGTAACCTCGTGGAACGATGGCTTCTGTACCCCATAGCGACGAGATGGTTCTGGATGGTGTGGCTGCTTACACGTTTTTGTGCACCAGAATTAAATTCCCGAGTCATTTCTTGCACTGTGGTCCGTCTATCTGCTGTTACAATGCGAGCTAGCCGACGATGACACCGCTCATCCACACGCTGTTGTCTACGGCAGTTGGCCCTTGCAGGGATAGTTTTACCGGATTCGATGTACTCACGGTGCACCCGTTACACAGTGGCTCGCGAAAATCCCAGTGCCTTCACGACTTCCGAGTTGGAGTGACCCATTCGTCGGGCCCCCGACAATTTGCCCACGATCAAATGCGTTTAGATCCTTCGTCTTACCCATACTGCGTCCGACTCTTACTGATTCCCGTCGCATCACTCCTCATACTGTCGGATCACTGCATACGTCATGTCGTTTCCGTTTACAGGGCCGCCCACAGTGCCACATTTGCATAACGCCAGCTGTCTCCAATTCAATTGCTCTTCAGCGTATTATGCAGTGGAAGTACACACTCCGTAACTTTAACTCCATAGTCAGGTTAGCTTTGCCCCGGGTATAGAAGAATAATTCCTCCGAGAAATTGCCACTCCCATATTTAACCATAAAACTATATGAGGAATAGGCTGAAGGGTCACATTCCAGGTACAAAACAAGGAAGCTGTTAACGGAATAAGAAGAAGGAGAAGGATGGCCATATGTTGGGAATCTTTTGCGCGCGCGACGATTAGGGTTAACCACCTGTGGTTCAAGAAAGATGGTCCTCCGCCTATCCTGGACGGGACTGATCACAGACAGAAGATTATGCAACTTCGTTCTTGAAAGCTATCCTCAAAGAAACTGACTCGTTTCGACGACAGAATACGGACACCCACCCTCTTTCCTCTCATCCCCTGACACCACGCAGACCGCCAATGTCCAGGTCCAGCGAGGCCTGCCCAACATTTGTAACATTTTTGTCTTCGCACACTTCGGGCGATGATTTCTCACCCCAGGACAACTGACTAGGCAGGCAAATTACAATAGCACGGGGCAGTCAGAATTCCTGGTTGTACACTGCTGGCCACCAAAAATGCAACACCAGAAAGGACACGAGATAGCAAAGCCAGATTTACTGGACACATAACAACAGATACAAAGATGAAACGATTGAGCTTACAGGCCCGTGCAACTTGCGGAACACGCAGGCATCAATAGTTCGTGTGGGGCCCTCATGGCTGGCAATAACGGCCGCTACACGCCGCGGCATCGAACAAAAGAGGCTTTGGATGTGGGCTTGGGGTATGTCGGTCCAGGCTGCTTCCACTCGTTGCCACAGTTCATCAGGCGTAGCCGCGGGTGGTGCTTGCCGGGCCACTCGGTTGCCGATCAGCGACCAGACGTGTTCGATAGGCGACATATCGGGAGAACAGGCTGGCCACGGCAGCAGTGACACCTGGTGGGCGGTGAAGAATTGTTGCACGACGCGTGCCACGTGCGGGTGCACATTGTCCTGTTGAAACGTGGCCGCTGGCAGGTCCGGCAGGTTAGGGAGGGCAAAAGGCACGAAAATGTCGGAGATGTAGCGGTGGCTGTTTAGTGTACCGGCGATGCGTACCAGAGGGGTGCGGGTGTCATATCCAATTGCGCCCTAAACCATAACGCCAGGCGACGGACCGGTATGGCGATGCATAATGCAGGCGTCATACAGTCTCTCGCCGCGGTGCCGCCACACGCGGATCCGACAATCGTGGTGTTGCAAGCAGAAGCGGGATTCGTCGGAGAAGACAATGTCGTGCCATTCCGTAGTCCAGGTGCAGCGTTCAATGGCCTACTGCCTCCGCACTCGCCGGTGGTGTAACGTCAATGGTAATCGGAGCAATGGGCGCCGGGCGACAAGTCCCAGCTCCTGCAGACGATGTCGAACGGTACGTGCTGGCAAAGGTTGTTGCGCAACACACCCTAATACCTGCGCTAACGTTCGTGATGTGGCTGTGCGAGCCGTCAATGACCGCCGCACAACATGCCGGTCCTCTCGTTCGGTGGTGTGCCGCGGCTGCGGCAATCGCTCACGTCGGTCCGTCTGTCGCTCCTGCACCCACCGAATCCATACTCGCCTCACTGTGGCTGGATGTCGTCCCGTACGGGCGCCGATGTCTCCGTACGATAAACCGCTGTCGCGATAAGCCACTATTCTTCCTCTTTCGAACTCCGAAACGTGCTGGAATCATTGCCGTATTCCTCGACGAGGCATCAGGAAGCTTCCCACACACAGGTCCGGCAGCACAACACACTTCCACTACTTACACCCCGCCTTCTGTGCACCCTTCTTATAGCGCTTCTCGGTGGCGTGCCGGGTGCACATATTTTGCATATCTTCTGCAATGCTAATCATTTGCATGTCCTCTCTCGGGCGACGCATGCTGCGAATTTCAGGCCAATCGGATGCTTCCTTCTTGGTGTTGCATTTTGGGTGGCCAGCAGTGTATTATGCTTTTTTGTTACACCCCTTCGATGTTGAAGAACGTCAATTTCTGCACATAGCAAAGTAGCACTGTAATATAGACAAAATAGTAAATTTGGAGAATATCCATACTTCTGGATTTCAGTACCTGGTAATACCACCACGATGTCGAAGAACGTCATGAGACCAGCACGTCATACTTGCAATGATATCATTGATGAGTGCCTGGGGCAGCTCGTCCCATATTACAGGCAATGCGTTACGGAGGTCTGTCAATGTACTGGTTTATGGAACAGGGTTATTCAGACGTCGCTGTACGGCGGTCCAAATGTTCTCAATCGGATTAAGGCAAGAGGCAGGAGACCACGGAAGCAGCTGTAACGATTCAGTCCCATGGTTTTTCAGCTCTAGAAGCACGCTCCAGGCACGGTGACCGGTTGCATTGTCATCGAGAAAAGGAAATGCATGTCCAATTGCAGTGTGAAAAAGTGTCACACCGGGCACACTGATCTACTTTAGGTACGCTGAGGCATTCATGTCGCGTCGATAAGCATACAAGGACGAATAGCCATTAAAACATACTCCTGCCCAGACCAGAACTGACTGCCGCTAGTAAGGGAGGACAGACCACAATAACTGTGGTTGCATTCGTGTGCCGGATCTCCTTCACACGTGTCCTCGTCGAGTATTAGGATAAAGAGCGAAAGGGATTTTGTCTGTGAAACGTACACGGTGCCACTCTGTATTCCATGTCATGTACTCTCGGACCCAGGTATATTTTGACGACGGTGGGCTGATGTCAATGCTATTCATCTCGGCGGGGTCCATCTCGGCGGGGTCCATCTCGGCGGGGTACGGTTTTGTACTGTTTTAATACATACTGTGACTCCAGAAGCAGCTCGAAGTGATTCCCTCAGTTGGCTGCTGGTGATATTGTGGTGGTGCAAATGAAATGCCCGGCGTGAACGTGCAGTGGAGGCAGACCCTCCACCACAGCGGAATGGAATCACCCACACGTGTTAAGGATATTACGTCACAGAGTTACTATCAATAGCTAGCACATGTGTGAAGAACAAAGTCCAGGCTTGGTTTATTTGGACGTAACGTGGCTAGCAAAGGAAGCATGCAGACGCCGGATTTGAGAGTCATCTTTCGGTATGAATTTGAACTGCGCCATTCTGCCGTAAATTGCAGCTCGAATCGTTAACAAAGTGTTAGGGGAGAATACAGCAAGAGAACGAACCATTCGACGATGGTTTGTGAAGTTTCGAAACGGAGATACGGACCTGCAAAACGCAGCACGTAGTCACCGACCTGTTGCTGTTTCTGACTATCTTCTGTTACGTGCGGTTGAAGCGAACCCCCGAAAAACGTGTCGTGAGATAGCGGCAGAGGTAGGTGTCCGCCATGCGACAGTTGTTCGGCGTCTGGTTGCGCTGGGTGAGGTCAAAAAGCTAGACATGTGGCTGCCGCATGAGTTGACAACTGCCAACAAGACTAGGCCGTTTGGAAGTCTGCACGTCGCTGCTTGCCAGGAATAAACAGGAACCTCTACTGCATCGAATCGTCACCTGCAACGAGAAGTGGGTTCTTTATGATAATCGGAAACGATCGGCACAGTGGTTAAGCAAGGCACAACCTGCTGGACGGCATCTTAAGCCAACCCTACACAACCAAGAAGATGATGCTTCTTGCCTGGTGGTCCACATCCGATCTCCAGCAGTCACTAAATTTGCATATCACCATGTCTTCCCTTCGAAACTGCAATACCCCTATTTTTTTAACCGGTTCAGCTTATGAATCATCCTCAATACCCCTATGTTTTAATAATGACGCACCGACTCACGTGATAACCGATCTCCAGTAGTCACTAAATTTGTATATCACCATGTTTTCCCTTCGAAACAGCAATACCCCTAATTTTTTTAACAGGTTCAGTTTATGAATCATCCTCAATACCCCTATGCTTTTAATAATGACGCACTACCCACGCTGATAACCGATCTCCAGCAGTCACTAAATTTGCATATCACCATGTTTTCCCTTCGAAACAGCAACACCCCTAATTTTTTTAACCGGTTCAGTTTATGAATTATCCTCAATACCCCTATGTTTTAATAATGACGCACTACCCACGCTGATAACCAATCTCCAGCAGTCACTAAATTTGTGTATCACCATGTTTTCCCTTCGAAACAGCAATACCCCTAATTTTTTTAACTGGTACAGTTTATGAATCATCCTCAATACCCCTATGTTTTACTAATGACGCACTACCGACGCTGATAACCGATCTCCAGCAGTCACTAAATTTGCATATCACCATGTTTTTCCTTCGAAACCGCAATATCCCCCCCCCCTTTTTTTGTGACCAGTGTATTCAACTGTTCGAGGACACAGCACTTTTAAAAATTGTAAAGAGAGTGAGACAAAATGACAACACCATGTCTCCCGAGCTCTTCTCTATGCCATATTGCAGGATGTTTTTCAATCATTGAACTGGGAAGACAAGGGTAGAATGATTAACGGAGATTGTTTAACTCACCTTCTTGTTTTATTAGTCTTTTCTGAGAAGTGCACACTCAGAGCTGTACAGTATGGTTCAGGAACTTACCGAGGAGAGTAAAGAAGTGAGATAAAGATTAACGTAAAGAAAACAGTATTAATGTACAGGGGTTTATCAAAATAATGGAAACACCGAGTGCGATTGGAGTACACACAATGCGCCGCATCCAAATCACAAAGGCGACGTCACCCGCTATATGAGGCATATAAACGGATGCTGTCAGATATCCGTTATCACGTAGAATAGCCACAGCCCCGTTGAAATGGCTGTTGTGAAGTAATTGTTCACAATGTCAGATCTCAGTGGCCTCAAAAAAAGGCATGATCTTTGGTGCGCTTCTTTCAAGAGCTTCGATACTAGAATGGCAGAAATGGTAGTTGTAAATACGAGGAACTGTATCGAAGATTTTCACTACCTATCAAAAAGGACACGGCGTTGCCTCTAAACGTGCATATTGTACACGCCATACGAAAATGTCCGATAGAGATTGGCTAACGTTTTCAAGGTTTGTACACTGGAAGTTCAAGACAACGGCATCGCAAATATCTGCAGAGTTGAAGACCAGTCGGAATCATCCCGTTTCTATCATAACAGTTCGTAGGGAATTCCATCGTGCTAGTATTTGCACCAATAAGCCGTTACATTATGACCACCTACTTAATAAGCTATACGACCCCCTTTAGTCCACAAAACAGCCACCACTCGACGACGCATCGATTCGACGAGGTGGCGAAAGGTATCCTGGCGTATCTGGTACCATAATATCAACAGAAGGTCCTCCAGTTCCCGTACATTTCACGGTGGTGGTGATTTAGCGCGAACCCGCTTTTCCAAGTCGAACCACAAATGTTCGATTGGGTTCATGTCAGGTGAATTTGGAGGCCAGTGCATTAACACAAAGTCACCAGCATGTTCCTCAAACCACTCCTTGGCGATTCTGTCATGGCGGATTTTCCTGTTGGTAATGACCATCACCGGCAGGGAACACAAGCCATGAATGGGTGAACTTGGTTCGCAACGATGTTCAGATACCTGACAGCTGTCACGGTTTGTGCCATTGGGATAATGGGGCCTAAAGTGTCCCAAGAAAACATCACTAATGGCATAACCCCCACCGATGCCGGCCTGTTTTCGCCCAACAGTGCATCCAGATGCCATATCCTTCCTTGGTATCGGCGTATCCGCACTCGGGCGTCTACGTGATGCACCAGGAATCTTGATTCGTCAGACCAGACCACTTTCTTCCAATCATCCGCGGTCCAGCCTTGGTGATCTTGAGCCCATTGCATGCGTTGTTGGCGATGACGTGCAGTGTGCATGGGGATCCGTCTGGGTATTCGGGTGCTCAGGCCCATGCATCAGAAGGCTACGATGAACTGGGTGCGGTGACACATTGCCCTGATCACCACTGTTGTAGCTGCGGGAGATTTGTCGCACTGTGGCCGTGCGGTCGCTGTGAACAATACGCGACAGTCTCCGCTTCCCTATGGCATCAATGAGCTGCGAACGACGGATCGTCGTTTGGCCATCCGTGCACTTCTTTTGATACGTACTCATTACAGCGGCACGTGAACAACCCACACGCCGCTCCGTTTCCGAGATCATAGTTCCGAGGCGCCGTACCATCGCAATATGTCTTTTATTTAACTCCGAAAAAATCCGCAGCTTTTTCCTATTCTGACTCCGAACACTCTACTAACCGAAAGCCGGTCCTGGAGTTGTGTATATCCGGCTCTGTGAACTTCACCTGCGCCACCGTTCGGTCTCCAGGCTGTGGGTGGTCGTAATCTAATAGCTCATCGGTGTACAGCCGTTTTGCGATTCACAAACATCTTATTACCAACATCAGTGCAACAAAACGTTCAGAAATCCTTTAAAAACTGGGATGCTGAAAACTGATAAGATGTCATCTGGTCTGATGAATCGTGATTCCTGTCGTTTCCCCACCACTGATAGAGTGTTCGTGTGGCAAAAAACTGCAGAAGAGTATCGTCCCGACTGTGAGGCATGGTGGTGGATCCTTTATGATGTTGCGTGCCATATCATGGAGCTCCTTAGGTCCATTTGGTTATTCTTCCTGGTCGTGTCACATATGCAGCGTACGAATCTATTGTTGCTGACCACCTGCACCCAGTGTTGCACGTATTGTTATTAAATGACCGTCCCTGGTTTCAAACATATTATGCACCCGTGCATTGTGCGAAACTATCAAGTTGAGCATGTGGATGAGGTACATTAGCCAACTCAATCTCCAGATTCCAATATTATTGAACATTTCTGAGAATATCTGGAGCGAAAGGTCACACCACACTTTGCACCTCCAACATCATTGGCAGAGATGGGACATATATATTTTATATGAAGAATGGTCCCAAATTCAATTATCTTATACACTGAGTGGCCACTTTATTATATGACCACCTGACAGTTTTAAGCAAATGAGCTATGGCTGCACGCTGTTGCCACCAGAGGGCGATTCTAGTATAAAAAGGGAAAGCTTAATTCTTGCGACAGTAGTAGAAGTGATTTTTCGGTGACGAGATGGGTAAAAAATGCGATTTGACGGACTTTCAACGTGGGATGATTGTAGGAGCTCGGAGCCATGGAGCGAATATCACCGAAACCGCCGCATTCGTAAAATGTTCCAGAGCAGCTGTTGTTAACGTGCTTAAAGACTGGACTGTCAGCCAGAAACCTGGGTCTCTACGTGCAACGTGTGGTCGTCGTCGACTAGTGGCTGCTCGGGGGGAACGGAGAGTGTCCAGACTGGTAACAAACAACAGAAGGGCAACAGTACAGCAAATTACAGACCATCTTAATCAAGGATCCCCTCAAATGATCTCTGCACGTACTGTTCGCCGTACACTGCATCGGATGGGATATGGCAGCCAAAGGCCTGTTCGAACACCTTTGCTGCCTGCAGTTAACAAGAGAAAAATCTCCAGTTTGCACAGAAGCACAAGGATTGGACAGTCGATAATTGGAAACAAATTATGTGGTCCGATGAATCACGTTTTCTGTTGCACCATGCCGATGGCCGAGTGAGAATTTGGCGGAAACATCACGAAAGCATGGATCCCAAATGCATTGCTACAACCCTTGAAGCTGGTGGAGGCAACGTTATGGTTTGGGGAATGTTTTCCTGGCATGCTTTGGGCCCTTTAATTCGTGTTGATCAACGTTTGACTCGCACATTATATCTAAACATCGTTGCGGACCAAGTGCATCCTGTCATGTGGGTAGTTTATCCCAATGGCGATGGCTACTTTCAACAAGATAATGCGTCCTGCCATAGTGCTCGTATTGTACAGGATTGGTTTCAGAAACATGCCGGTGAGTTTACTTTGCTTAGGTGGCCCACACAATCTCGAGATCTCAACCCCATTGAGAATTTGTGTAATGAAGTTGAACGAGCCATCAGATAGCTGGATCCACAACCTTGCAATCTCACAATCCTGGAAAGTGCTATTCATCAAGCATGGTCTCAGGTTCCAAAAACCACCTATCAACATCTCGTGGAGTCCATGCCACGAAGAATCGACGCAGTATTAAAGGCAAAAGGTGGCCCAACGAAGTACTGAGGGGGTGGTCATAATAAAGTGGGCACTCAGTGTATGCATGACGTTTATAAGTCTATTCCAATTTGAACTGCTTTCGTTCTAAAAGACCGAGGTGAGATTACAACTTATTAATAACAAGTTCTCCACAAACTTTAAGTGCTTCCATTATTTTAATAAACCTCTGCACAAAGGCTTTTACAAGGATAATTAGAAAATTTAGTACTAACTGGTGCCTGACAGCTTTATTTAACGTAGTGATAGAAAAGGAAGAAATCCCTGAACAATGGAATAGCGCAGTTACAACACTTATTTATGAAAAAGGAAATAAAGGTGATATTAACAACTATAGACTTATAAGCATTTTGTCACAAGTGTATAAACTTTAAAACAAAATATTAAAAAGATTAACTTCAAAATTAGAAGTTGAACAATCGGTAGAACAAGCGGATTTTAGGTCTGGTTACTCTACAATAAACCATCTACATACAATTAACCAATTAGTAGAAAAAACAAATGACTATCAGAAAGAAGTTCACTTAGTTTTCGCAGACTATACCGAAGCTTTTGTTTCTATATAACAAAAGGAAATGGGTTCTTCAATAAAAAGACAAACATTGGAAAGAAAATTTGTCTGTTTAATAAATAAAATATATAACAAGGCTGCAGCAACAATAAAGTCGGGGAACATGGGCTCGGTTTTCGAAGTAGACAGAGGGGTTAGACAAGGAGACCCGCTATCTCCAAATTTATTTAACTCTGTATTGGGAGATATATTTTTGGAAATTTAACTGGGATGAAAAAGGATTAAACATAAATGGAAAGTACCTAAGTCATTTAAGTTTGCTGATAGTCAACATTACAACTAGCAATAGCAAAATGCAAAATATGGTAGAGGATTTATGGATGGAAAGTCTTAATAAAGGTCTGACAATAAACACGGCAAAAACTAAATATATGAACAATACAGAAAAGGGTACAGAAAAGAATTTTGATAGAAAGAAAGGAAATCGTAGATGAATAAATTTATTTAGGTCAAGTAATCCGTTTTGAAGACAGACAGAAAAGAGAAATCAATAGAAGAATTATACAAGGTAACAGAATCTTTTGGAGACTTAAAGACTATCTAACCGGCGATCTTCCAATGTGTTCAAAAAGAAAAATTTGCAATGCATGTATTATCCCCGTATTTACTTATGGAAGTGAAACGTGGAGTGTCACAGAACGACAATGTGAAAAATAAGAGTATCGGTAAGAAAGTTTGTAACGTACCAGGAGAGGAGATGTGACGTACCTGCCAGCAGGACGCACATGACATAAAGGCAGATAGGAATCAGAATACATGTCCGCGTAGCTTAATTGGTAGAGCAACTTATTCCGGATTGAGTGGACCCGGGTTCGAACCCCGGCGCGGATAAAAATGACGGAGAAATTCACTTCGTTATAAGTTAAAGAGAAGAAGGTTAGGAAAAACAAAAAGAGACAGTTAGAAATGTACTTAAAAGAGAAAGAACAGGAATAATAGATATTATAAAAATAATAAAAGAATTAATGTGAAGACGGACTGAAAGATGGACATGATTAATAACAGACTGCAACTGAGAGATGGAAAGAGACGAAGGGGGTGCCAGAGAACAAGATGGAGAGATGACCTTCAGAGATTTAGAGGTGCTAAATGGTGGACTGAGGCTAAGGATCGAAGAAGTTGGAAAAGACTGGGGGACGCCTATATCCTGCATTGGGGGCCAACAGGCTAAGAAGAAGAAAAAGAAGAAGATCCCTACATCCACCTTCGACAACAGATGTCAAGCCACATCAAAGGAGAAATTATTAGTCGTAAAAAACTAGGCTGGAGTGAATTTAGAATTGCAAAAAGGATTTTCAACAGCAGTTAACATTGTGTCTTAAAAGAAAATTGCTTGACCAGTGCATCCTTTCAGCTCTACCGTATAGGTGAAAGACATGCATCTTTACTAAGAAAGATGTGCAGATGTTGCAGACCACTCAAAGAAGTATGGGGAGCTGCATGCTTCGTGTAACCAAAGAAAGATAAGAAAATTAACTCATGGCTCAGGAAAAAGACACGAGTGGATGACACTATGACCAAAACAAGGACCCTCAAGTGGCAATGGGTTGTATATACTGCTAGAAGAACTAATTTTAAATATTTGACACGATTAAAGGCGACAGAAAAAGACCCAGCAAACGACATGGGAAATGTGCTGATGATATTCGAAAGAAGGTAAGGCAAGGCCACCTACGAAGAACTGGGACACGACATTAGAGAGACAGTTCTCTCCGTTCGTGACGTCAATCTCATGTTACACCGCCTGATACATCCGTGTTGTGTTTGACGTCATACACGACAGCGCTGGAAACCAATCAGAAGGTTTGGTTTCCGTGTGGCGTCACTAAAAGAAGGAACTCATCTCTCTAATGTCATGGCCTTGTATTTTATAGACGGCCTTGGTCGGGGTGATATATATTAGAATTGCTGAAGATAGAGTTGAGTGGAAGAAATTTGGGGAGACTTTCAGCTAGTAGTGGTTTGAGAATGATTGATGATGATAACGATTACTTTTTGGATTTGCGTTCATGTATCAGAAGATTTTCTAAAAGTTTCCCGTTATTTGAAATCGGGATTTTCCTGTTGGTAAACAGGCAACGACTGCAAGTCACGGGATTTCGAAACTGAAGTATTATAAGAACAATAATAACACGATCGCGAAAAATATTGGAACTTTTACCCTTTGCTGCGAATCACGAAATACTTTCTCCCACTCTAATTTCATGCATCACTGAATTATGTCCACGTCAACCGTCTCAGGTTATCCCAGGGCAAACTACTCATTTTAGTTGAGTCAATTTCGCATTGTTCGTCTTAATTTAATGTGCGGTAAAGAAGGAAAATGGATGATTTAAGAAACTCATAAGGCAAGTGTTTTTATTGTGTTCAATCGCGTGAGTTCTTAAATTGTTTCGTTTGAATTTATTTTAATTGCTGAGCTTTCTTTTCCACGTCAGACTTGTTGAGCAGGAACTGGGGTTTAAGCTATTGCGATACTTCTAGGAATTGTTTTCACGTGAAATACGTAAATTTTGTCTTTGTGCCCTTGATTTCTTTTGAAATCCTTTGAAACGGGTAAAACCGTGACGCTGTAAACAAGAAAGATCACCGGACTCTCAAATCTAATGAACATGTGTTTGGAATCCTTTCAGACACGAAAAGAATTTTTCGAGGCTGATTTTTAGAAAAAGGGAAAACAAATCAACGAAAAAACGCATTTACACCTCAAGTTGAAAAACTACGCAATCTTTAAAACACAGTGTGTGCAGTGTTCTTCATGGTGAATAGAACCAGTTACAAAAGAAGAACTGCGCAATATTTAAAACATGCAGCGTGTGTAGTTTTCTTCATGATGAATGGAGCCAGTTACAAAAAAACAAAAAAAAAACTACGTAGAATTTAATACAGAACATCAGAGGTAATCGCTCTTTCCACGTTTGTAAGTGAGTCACGGAAAAATTCTCGTTGGCAGCCACCGGGAAACGAACCCATGGTCTTCCAGTTACGCCCCGGATATGCTTCCACTGCACTTTAAAACAGTAAAAATAAAATAAATAAGTAAATAGAATTTAAAACACGCAATGTTTTTCGTTATGAATGGAACCAGTTACAAAAAGAAAAATTGCACAATATTTAAAATACGCAGATAAATGGAACCAGTTACAGAAAGACAAACTGCGCAATATTTAAAACCCATAGTGTGTGCAGTGTTTTACATGATGAATGGAACCAGTTACAATAAGAAAAACTGCGCAGAATTTAAAACACTCGGTGTTTTCTTGATGAATGGAACCGCTTGCAAAATGAAAAACTCCGTAATATTTAAAACACAAAATTTGTATAGTGTTCTTCATGGTGAATGGAACCAGTTACAAAAAGAAACACTGCGCAGATTTAAAACACGCGATGTTCTTCATGATGAATGGAGCCAGTTACAAAAAGACAAATTGCGTAATATTTAAAACACAGGTTGTGTAGTGTACTTCAATGGTAAATAGAACCAGCGACAAAAAGAAACACTGCGCAGAATTTAAAACACGAAGTGTTCGTCATGATGAATGGAATCAGTTATAAAAAACTGCACGATATTTAAAACACGTAGGTTCTTCATGGTGAATGGAACCAGTTACAAAAAGAAAAACTGCGCGATATTTAAAACACGCAGTGTTCTTCATGATGAATGGAAACAGTTACAAAAAGACAAATTGCGTAATGTTTAAAACACAGCTTCTGTATTATTCTTCATGGTGAATGGAACCAGTTAAAAAGAAAAACTGCTCTGAATTTAAAACACACAGTGATCTGTATGATGAATGTAAACAGTTACAAAAAGACAAACTGCGCAATATTTAAAACACGCATTGTTCTTTATTAGGAATGGAAACAGTTACAAAAAGATGCTGCGTAATATCTAAAACACACAGTTTGTGTATTGTTCTTCTTGGTGAATGGAACCAATTACAAAAAGATACACTGCGCAGAACTTAAAACACGCATTGTTCTTCATAATGAATGGAACCAGCAGCAAGAAGAAAAACGGCGGAATGTTTAAAACTCAAGTGTGCGTAGTGTTCTTCATGGTGAGTGGAACCAGTTACAAAAAGAAAAACTGCGCGATATTTAAAACACGCAGTGTTCTTCATGATGAATGGAAACAGTTACAAAAAGACAAATTGCGTAATGTTTAAAACACAGCTTCTGTATTATTCTTCATGGTGAATGGAACCAGTTACAAAAAGAAAAACTGCTCTGAATTTAAAACACACAGTGATCTTTATGATGAATGTAAACAGTTACAAAAAGACAAACTGCGCAATATTTAAAACACGCATTGTTCTTTATTAGGAATGGAAACAGTTACAAAAAGATGCTGCGTAATATCTAAAACACACAGTTTGTGTATTGTTCTTCTTGGTGAATGGAACCAATTACAGAAAGATACACTGCGCAGAACTTAAAACACGCATTGTTCTTCATAATGAATGGAACCAGCAGCAAGAAGAAAAACGGCGGAATGTTTAAAACACAAGTGTGCGTAGTGTTCTTCATGGTGAATGGAACTAGTTACAAAAAGAAAAACTGCGCTGAATTTAAAAAACGCAGTGTACTTTATGATGAATGGAAAGAGTTACAAAAAGACAAACTGCGCAGTATTTAAAACACGCATTGTTCTTCATTATGAATGGAAACAGTTACAAAAAGACAATGCGTAATATCTAATACACACAGTTTGTGTATTGTTCTTCTTGGTGAATGGAACCAATTACAAAAAGAAACACTGCGCAGAATTTAAAACACGCATTGTTCTTCATAATGAATGGAACCAGTAACAAAAAGAAAAACTGCGCAATATTTAAAACACGCACTGTGCTTTATGGTGAATGGAACAAGTTACAAAGAGATTTTTTCCAACTGGATTTCTGGAATGTGTGAAACATTTATAAGTAGGAATATTATGCTCGCTACATGCCTAAATGCATTTTTCGAAACTCTAGAAACTGAATGAAAAATGTTTCACACAGCGCAACATATCCAAGCTCAAAGAATTTTTTTCGAATAGAACAATTGAAAGCAAAGGTATGGGGGAATACCTAATATAACTGTACTCCCCTTTGGTAGGGAAACCGTGAACTATTTGAGGAAGAGCATGTGTTCTAAAATGTTCTTCGAATTAAGGAGTATCAACAAAGAAGAAGTTATTTTTAAAATTATAGAATTTTACAACACAATTGGAGATGATCTCATACATAGAATTATACACTCAGATGCCTATCTATTTGGTACAATAGGCTTCGTCACGCAAATCCAACATGTAAGACGACTTGTGAGCAAGGTGTTCGGTGAAAATAAGGCACAATAGTTCGCTGATAATCAGTTAGCGTTCAATTCAGGGCCCGAATAGACGAAACGAGAAATCTGAGCGGCTTTGAAGGTGGCAAAACAATTTGGCTCCAGACAAGCCGGTTTGAGCATTTCTGAAGCGGCCATCTTCATGTCTTTTTTACGTACAACCATAACAAGGGTTAACCGTAAATTGTGCGACGCGTAAACATTTTCAGCAATCAGCGATCCTGTGGAAGAAAACGCTTGTGGATTTGAGAGGTTCAAGAAGACTGGCGAAAATTCTGCAAGCGGAGAGACGATCCACAACTCGGCAAATTACAAAAATTCAATATTGATGTGCCTAGGGTCATCTCCGAACCCACAACATACCACACCATTTCGCGAATGAGTTACAATAACCGGCGACCATGTGCAGAGCCGATGTTACCTCTTGCGCAAACTTCGAAGGCACTCATCCAGTGGTTACGGGAGCATCGATACTGAACCGCTGAGGACTGGAAAAAAAATTATCCTGGACGCAAAAATCAATTTTTCTTCTGCATCATGCAGATAGGAGGATCCAAATTCTGTGAAAATAGCATGAGGCCATGAAACCGTCGGTGGCAACAGGCTGTTGGACTGAGGGATGTTTTAGGACATATCGCTGTCGACCAAATTCATCCCTCCATGGTTACGGTGTATCGTCACCATGATGGTCACGTCCAGCAGCATAACGCACCCGCTCACAAGCCTCGTATGGTCACCAAATAGATCCAGCGACGAAGTTTCCTTGCTTCAGTGGCCTGCACAGTCTCCGGATTTTAACTCCATCGAACATCTCTGGAATGAGGTGGAACGGGATGTCCGCTGCGAGTCTGTGCCGCCGTCCAATTTACAGGAATTGCAAAACTCAAGCATTTCCGCACGGTAAAACATTCCTGCCCGAAGCTTCCAGCACCGATTAGGTTTAGGAACATGCCGACTTATTTTCCTTTTTTTCAGTGGCCCTGCGTAGTACTCGGATCTTGACCTCGTCGAGCATTTCTGGAATGAACAGGAACGGGACGTTCGTGGAGAAAAGTGCCGCCGTTCCATTTGGTGCAACTGCACTACTCAGTCTTTTCCGCATGGTGCAACATTCCTGTACGAAACTTCCAGCATCTGGTATGTTCTATTCTCCTACGAAATGGGACTGTTTCTGCTAGTCAACAGCGGCCCAGCGCACTACAAGGTAGATGCGTCTAAGAAACTAGCATCTCTTTGTACATTGACGTCCATTATTTGCACAACTGTGCCTCATGAAAAAGGTGGAGTATGCATAAAATATTCTTCCTGTCGCAAGCTATGCGATGAAAAAATAAATTTTCAAATGCGACTTTTAGAAGCAGAGATAGCAAGTTAAAGTATTATACGCATTCGCCATCAAGCGGGAAAATTGTCCCCCATTTAAATTTGACAATGTTTGAAATCTTCGCCAAAACGAGTGGTATGCAGGACAAGCACATGTTTTTCAATAGGATTTTTAAAAGCAGAGATAGAGTTTCAAATAGAAATGCCCACCTACACTACCTGGCAGCAGAACTTTGCATCAGGAAAAATGAAACAAAAATATACGGAAAATGCTCCTTGAAATGAATGGAATCAGACGAAATTTTTTTCGAAATCTGACATTTAAAGAGAGAGAGTAGCAGAGGTATCGAGAAAACAATAACGCACATTTGTGCCCCCTAGCGAGAAAATTGTGTTATTTGGAGCAGGTAACATGCATGAAATGTTTTCTATGGTGAGTGGTGTCTGACCAAAGAAGAATGTTTTCAGTCGGGTGTTTAGAAGCGTAGATATGGCTAGAAATACAACGCAAACAGAAATATGCGTTTACGTCCCTTCTCGTGACAAAACTGTACGTTACGAAAATTTTGGAGTTGTACGAAAAATATTCTTGACTTTGACCGCTATCGGGTAGGAAACGAAGGTTTTAGGGAGCAATTCAATGTAAATTTACGCCTCTAAAGGAAACGGTGCGTTACTTGAAGTGGAAACTGTACACAAAAACGGTTTTCTTGGGAAAAGTTATCGGAGTAAAACATATTTTTTCCAGTAGGACTTTATTATTATTATTTTTTTAATTCGAGGTTTCATGGCCACCGTGAGTAACTCTATGGACTATAAGAAGTCGCCGATCCTCTTTTAGAGTCAATGTTTCCAGGAAGGGAGAAACAAGCACACCATAAAGCAAACACACCAACCATGTATCACCCAGGACTCGAACTCGGGCTCATCTCAAACGAATACTCGTTTTAGAAGCAATGATGTGGAAAAAAAATACATTTTGAATTCACGAACATCTGTATTTACGGAGAAGTTATCCATCTGGGAGATACCAAACGACTCACACACAATAGAGTCACATTATTGTGACCACCTCCTACTTTTCACGTCAACAGCTTGTAGCCAATGAAAGAAGGCACATGTCGTGAGCTGGCTTGGAGGGTAAATAAGGTGTGCTGTAGGCATTCTGAAAACATATCACTCGTTGCTGTCATGGATAAAACGATTTATCAGATTAGCAAAAATGGATGATTATCGGCTTTCTGGACAAGGGTGGCAGTATTACTGAAACAGTGCAGTTTGTGAAATGTTCGAGTGCTGCTGGGGTTAAAGTGCATCGTGATTGGAGCACCATTTAGGGGAGCACCACGTGTCATTGATGTGAGAGATAAACGTCGGCTACGAAGGTATGTAAGGGACGATGGACATGCTGCAGTGTGGAGCAACTCACTGGCCGAATGTTCCAGGCGGCTACTGGAAGTGTGTCCAAAATGACAGTTCAGCGAACCCTGCTGCGTGTGGGGCTCCTATGCAGACGGATGGTCACTGCACCTATGCTAACGAGGGTGCATCGGCAGAAAAGACTTCCACTTGCACGGCAGCATCGGAACTGGACATCCGCTGATTGGCAAAGGATTGCCTTCTCCGATGAGTCACGTTTCCTGCTTTATCGAACGGATGGACGTTTGCGTATAAGGTGAGAAACATCGGAGAACAAACACTCTTTAACCATTGCTGGCAGAACACAAGCTGGGGATGGGGGAAGCGTTATAGTCTAGGGAATGTTTTCGTGGCATTCTCTGAGTCCACTCATACCTGTGGAAGGCACTATGGACCGAATTCGTTATGAATCCATATTTGCAGACCACGTACACCCATATATGCTGATTGTCTTCCCTGATACGGATGGGATCTTTCAGCACGACAATGCGACGTGCCACACAGCTAGAAATGTCCGAGAGTGGTTGGAAGAGCACGATGAAAACTTCAAAATACTTTCCTGGCCTCCTAATTCCTCAGACGTAAACCCAATTGAGCATCTGTGGGACTACCTCTATCTTGTTGTTCGTTCTATGTATCCTCCACCACGCACCCTCCTGCAGCTGTCAGATGCACTGCAGTCAGCATGGCTCCGCATGCCTGTGAACACCTTCCAGCACCCTATTGAGTCACTCCCGGCCCATCTAGCTGCTGTCCGCGCTGCGCACGGCGATTACTCCAGATATTAGCTGGTGGTCACAATAATGTGACTCGAGTGTGCATTATCATTACCACAGTTTTGGCATCACAACGCAAAAGAAAGTTTTCAAATCGATCCAGTAGGTGTAGATGTGATGCCTATAGACGGATAGAGGAACTGACTGACGGACATATAGTGATAATACGTATAAGCACCTTCTTTTTTAAAAAAGAAATACAGTAGATTTCGATTAATTGGAACAATTTGGCCCAGTTCAGCGGCTGCCTGAGTTATGCGAAGCTTTAACCCAAAGAGCTGTTCTTATATGTTCTTCAAGAACTGTCCCACATAAATGGCGACCCCGATTAAGCGAAATGGCACAATTGACTGGAATCTGCGGTACTAAAAACATCGCTTTTCGGAAAATCACAGTGACTCTTCTGTTGTCACAAAAGAATAAATATTCAATAAATAAGAAGGAGAAATAAATATACAGGAAGAGTAAAATTATAATAATATTCATTTTCTAAAGATGAAGAAAGAGAAACAAACAGTAAAATACAGAAATAATGTAAAATTGGAAGTGTCAATGCATTCTGTGAAAATATGAACATTTCGCATACAAAACTAAAAATCTGTATTCAGTTCTTAAAAGGGGAATGAATTTCTTAGAGGGTTGTTCAGTGGACTTCTGTCTGTGTCCCGACGCGTCGGTAATAAAGGAGTTAAAGGCCGCTCCGGTGGCGCAGTGGTCTAAACAACGGCCCTGATGATTCGTCCGGAAGGGGTTCGAATCCCGGTGAGGCATGGATGTTGTGTTTGTCTTACGGCACTTGCTCACTCCTTTCCCTGGAACCAGTGACCCTAAATTAGGGACGGGCGACTGCTTATAGCCCATTGAGTTGCTCCACGATGGCCGTTAAAACTCCAATAACTAAAAAAAAAAACTATTTTCTTACTTGGAGAAATTAAGCAGTTCCGGGGTTTTAGCGATTTGCCCCCGATGATGAAATGAACGAATCTCTAGCTGAATTAAAGCGCACTCTTTAGCAGTGGTGCTCTTTATTCAATGCAATATATGGGGGCGATATCACGGATTTTCTTGCCCTGATTTTTATATACTATATTGCTTCTTTTATTGTTGAAACATTGATCTGTTCCTGCTCATTCTATCAGACGTTTTCCTCTGTTACCTCACTGTCGAGTTCCTATTTCCAACTTCATTACTGCCGCAGTCTTCCATTTCGGCATCAGACACATTCTCAAGCTCCATTTTTCCTATGCCACCCATCATTTTTTCTAGGAGCCAAAAAGTCTCTCCGTTGCACTGAAAATCACCAAAACTACCTCTTCCTCATTCGAGGCTCCCGACGTTTTTTATTTCTCACATGTGGAAAATCTAGGTTACTTCCTGTTTTTTCACCTCCTCTCGCGGACCATCTCGGTAGTTGCGGAATGCTCAGTATTGTGACTCTCACCCTCCTCGTGAGAAATACCTCATTAAACCCGAAAGTTGAAACAGCAGTGTACTCGAAATTCTACCTAAAGTGACGCTGTAGCCTAAAATATTTTCCAGAGCAGTAAATCAATTTCCAAACAGAATTTCATGAACAGCCGATGAAAGGAGGCATCCAGTAATAGTGTTTTCTCCGACATCGGAGTCATAGCAGGAAGTGGCCGTCTCCCCACCCTCAGTAACAGCTGGCTGAAATTTTGCAAAGCGACTATCTCATAGCCTTCCCCAAAACATTAAAGAAAAGGGAAATTAATTTGTTTTAATGTGGTGATATTAAAGACGGTTATTAATATTAACTTTTTCTGTGAAATAATTGGGGCCACGGTAACACATTTATGTCGTGAAGTTTTAGTTAAATGAAGACGTGTTGAATTTTTACTAAAAAAAGAACAAAATTGTTAATCTGAAATTTTAACGCCCAATTATCAAACGATTCTGTCCTGTTTGAAAACAGATTATTTTGTTTTCAGATAAATCATTGATGAACAATCTTAATAGCGATGTGCGGCGGGAGGGCGGGAGGGGGCGGGGGTTGCAATTCGCCCAGTTCTGTAAATTTTTTCATTATATTGAGCAATTCTCTGAGATCTAGTACGACGGTTGGTACAATGCCGATTGGTCCGATGCCGATTCGTCCAAAAGGACGATTGGTCCAATGCCGATTGGTCCAATGTCCGATTCATCCAATGCCGATTCGTCCAATGCCGATTCGTCCAATGGTACGATTGGTCCAATGCCGATTCGTCCAACGGTATGATTGGTCCAACGCCGATTCGTCCAATGCTATCATCTTACCAACGGTAAACTTTTTTATTTTCCAGAAAGGAATAATAATTTTAATTATTCTCCTCTTTATATCCTTTTGAAAGATTATTTCCGTATATTTAGTAATTCTAAACATTTTACATAATCCTGGTAAAAGGCACTCAATGGAGCATTTCTCAGCTGTTTGCAAAGCAGCTAGGCCGCGGACATTTTTTGAAGATTTTAATTTACAACCCAGATATTTGGTACTTTGTAAATATGTTATAAAACCTAATAGAAGACACTCATCCTATCATTTCTAAGGTCTTTACGAGGCACCTAGGCCCCGGACCTTTTTAGAAGATTTTGAGTTACAACCTAAGTATTTGGCATTTGTAAACATTCTATAAAACCTTTATAAAAGGCACTCATCGTATCATTTCTCAGGTCTTTACAAGGCACCTAGGCCGCGGGCCTTTGAATTAGAAGATTTTAAGTTACAACCTAGATATTATGGTATTTGTAAACATTTTAATATGTAAACTTCATAAAGGCACTCATCGTATCATTTCTGAGGTCTTTGCTAGGCACCTAGGCCGCTGGAGCCTATGAATTAATATTTCGTGCTTAAGTTAAAGCGCAATATTATTAACTTGATTTAATATGTAAACGTTATGAATATGACATCGGTAGAATTAAAAGTCCTAAAAAGGCCTAGGCCTAGAGCCTAGGAATTAATATTTCGTGCCTAAGTAAAAACTCAATATTATTAACTTGATTTGATATGTGAACGTTATCAATCTGACATCGGTAGAATGAAAACTGTTAAAAAGCCTAGACCTTAGGGCCTATGAATTAATATTTCGTGCTTAAGTAAAAGCTCAATGTTATTAACTTGATTTGATATGCAAACATTATGAATCTGACATCGGTAGAATTAAAACTGTTAAAAAAGCCTAGGCCTAGGGCCTATGAATTAATATTTCGTGTTTAAATAAAAGCGCAATATCATTAACTTGATTTAAAATGTAAACGTTATGGATATGACATCGCTGGAATAAAAACTGTTGAAAAGGCCTCTGTCCAAACCCCGACCAGTTGTTTCCATTGGGAAGTTGGCGGAAAACCCCATTGCATTCTACAAACAGAAACGGAGCACTAGTATTTTATATTATTTTATGCAAAAGAGAAACATTGAAGTTGATAGAACGGATCGTACATCAGTAACTTCATACCGCAGCAAGGACAATATAACAAGAAAACCCGATTCCAAAAAACAAAGAAAAAAAAATGAAATCTGTAACCACAATATTACGCATGAAATGTAACATTATTTTACATTCTTTGGACTACCGGTACTTTCGTATAACATAGGAGATAGAATCAGAACAGATGAGACTTTTATAGCACGAGTAGCACTTCGGACAGATAGGACGGAATTGGACCAATCGTCCATTGGACGAATCGGCATTGGACCAATCGTCCCATTGGACGAATCGGCATTGGACCAATCATACCATTGGACGAATCGTACCTTTGGACCAATTTTCCATTGGACGAATCGGCATTGGACCAATCGTCGTTGGACGAATCTTACCAGACCCGTGCGGCGAGAGGGGGCGGGGTTGCCATTCGCCCAGTTCTGTAAATTTTTTCATTATATTGAGCAATTCTCTGAGATCTAGTGCGCTCGAAAATGCGAGTTGTAAAATCACACCCCAACACACATACTGTCTTCGCGAAATTCTACAAATCTCGAGCACCACTTAAAATTAATTTAATTTAATTTAGAAAATTTGCGCCGTTCAAATTGTACTGACTTTCAGGTACTCCCCAAGAAGGATGGAAACATCTTTTTGAATTCCGGAATCAACACTTAACCATCTTAATGAAATTCGCATATTTTTAAAGTTTGCCCGGATTATTTCTCCTCCCCAACACAAAGTAGAGCTGAAGAACAAATTAGCGATAACATTTTTCCCCGTTTTGCTTTCCCCAGGCCTAATATTCAGAGGAATCCATACCATGTACAGCAAACAAGGCTCGGGTGTTCCAGAACATACCTCGTCTCAGATTTTCTCAAAATCCAGAAAGTTATGAAGACAGCATAATGCCGTGAAAAAAAGAAATAGGAAGGCGCTAAGACAAAAGGATTCAACTTTACACTTTAATATTTCCGAAACACAGAAAAGTCACTAGAAGTCGTAAATTTCTCCTCTTGAGTTTCGCAAACGATAATGAAAACAGTTTCTAAGCAGCTTAGCTTGTTCAGAAATTTCTTACATGACCTTACGTCCAGTGGTCAAAGGAAAGTTCCTCCCCGTGATCTGTAACTCACTCACCACATGAGCATTTCTGAATTTGAAAGGCCTGGGCAGGAAGCTGTTTGAACTTGGAAAATCTGTTTGAACTTGAAGTCACAAGAAGCAATATAAGAAGCTTAGAGATCAGGATTGTATGATACTGTATATCTTAGGATAGAACATGCGAAGAACATCTGGAAGTCCGAGAGCGAATCAGAGCACGGGTTCTTGTGTTGGGTGTATGTTTTGACCTTGGGTTCTGTTCTTTACGATAATTATTCAAAAAGATACACTCTTCGTACTCACAGCAATTGAATAAAAAGACAGCTACACAGTTGAGTCACATTATTGTTACCACCTCCTATTTTTGACGTCAACCGCGTAGCCAATGAAAGAAGGCACGTGTCGCTAGATGGCTTGGAGGGTATATAAGGTGTGCTGTAGGCATTCTGAAAACATATCACTCGTTGCTGTCATGGATAAAAGGAGCGATTTATCAGATTTGCAAAAAGGGATGATTATCGGCTTTCGGGACAAGGGTGGCAGTATTTCTGAAACAGCGCAGTGTGTGAAATGTTCGAGTGCTGCTGTGGTTAAAGTGTATCGTGATTGGAGAAATGTCACCATTGCGAATAATCGACGTGGAAACTGCGGAGCATCACGTGCCATTGATGTGAGAGATGAGCATCGGCTGCGAAAATGCGTGAGGGACGATCGACACGCTACAGTGGAGCAACTCACGGGCCGAACGAACCAGGGAACCACCGGAAGCGTGTTTAAAACAACAGTTCAGCACACCCTGCTGATCGTGGGGCTCCGATGCAGAAGGATTGTCACTGTACCTATCCTATGCTATCGAAGACGCATCGGCAGAAAAGGCTACGCTTACACGGCAATATCGGAATTGGACCTCCGCTGATTGGCAAAAGATTGCCTCCTCCCGTGAGACACGTTTTCTGCTTCATCGAACGGATGGACGCTCGCGTATAAGAGGAGAAACATCGGAGAACAAACGCGCTCCAACCATTGCTAAAAGAACACAAGCTGATGAGGGCAGCGTTATGGTTTGAGAAATGTTTTCGTGCCTTTTCTTGGTCCATTCATACCTGTGGAAGGCACTATGGACCAAATTCGTTATGGATCTATCCTTGCAGACCACGTACACCCACACAGGTTGATTGTCTTCCCTGAGGCGAATGGGATCTTCCAGCACGACAATGCGACGTGTCACACAGCTAGAAATGTCCGAGAGTGGTTGGAAGAGCACGATGAAGACTTCAAAGTACTTCCCTGGCTCCCTAATTTCCCAGACCTGAACCCAATTGAGCATCTGTGGGACCACCTCGATCGTGTTGTTCGCTCTATGGATCCTCCACCATGTATCCTCCAGCAGCTGTCAGATGCACTACTGAGAGCATGGGTCCGCATACCTATGAACACGTACCAGCACCTAATTAAGTCACCCCCAGTTCGTCCAGCTGCTGTTCGCGCTGCACATGCCGGTTACTCTGGATATTAGCTGGTGGTCACAATAATATGACTCGACCGTGTATTAGGACATATTAATAAGCTACGTAACAGGCTTGCGAGCATAACTGTAAAAACACATGACAATACGCCCAAACTTGCTGATGCATCTGCTCTGTCCGTTGCTCACAAGCTCTCTGACTCTCCTTCTTTTTATTCAATTTTTATTTTATTTTTTTTTATTTATTTACCATTTTTAGCTGTTACATAAAATGTTACTACAATTAATAAAATGGACACACGACATACCGTTGTGGAAGAGGCTTGGAGATACCTTCGTCCAGCAGTAGATTGATAATGGTTGACAATGATGATGATGAATACAATTACTTACATACCAATATGGGAATGTAAGGTCAGGTGATGCGTAACATCACAGCCTCTCCTTGACAAATGTCAACCCCGCCTTCTCGTGGTGCATCCTGTTCCCAATAAAGGAGCTCTGACGACCGCCAATAGCGGTATAACTATACCATCGGGATTAAAGAAATGCTATCCTACACTCACCAACCCGCTTGGCCAGCGTTGTGAGTTATGGCCAAACCCCACCAAAATGACTCCACAACTTAAATCTTGGCCCTCAGTCTCCGGCAGCTGGAATGTACCTGGCCAAGGCCATGCCAGTGCGACATGAAGGCAGAGGGTGCTAAGAATCCCCGGAGGACCGGACTAGGCTGCCATCTGATGCTGATCTTGGCTACGTATAATGAACGCTCCCTATCTTCTGATTCAAGGCTTCTTGAATTGGAAGAGGAACTACAAAGGATCAAGTGGGACATCATCGGGCTAAGTGAGGTAAGAAGAAAAGGAGAAGGTCTCATTGAACTGAAAAGTGGACATCTCTTTTACTATCGTGGGACAGATACTGGCAGAACTAGTGGTGTTGGATTTATAATAAACAAGAAACTGAAGGATAAAGTTGTAGAAGTTGAAAGTTCCTCTGACAGAGCTGCACGACTCGTTATCCAACTCTCGAGAAGATACCAGGCTCAGATTATTCAAACTTATGCACCCACTACAAGTCATCCTGAAGAAGAAATTGAAGAATTTTATGAGGAAATTCGTCATCTAAATAATAAAGGTAAGCAGCATTTGAAGATAATTATGGGAGATTTCAATGCAAAAATAGGGCAACTGCAACAGAATGAAACTTCAGTAGGTAAATTCGGTCACGGCAACAGACACCAGCGTGGAAATACTCTTGTTGAGTTTGCAGAGGCAGAAAGGTTTTTCATCTTGAACTCCTTTTTCAAGAAAAAGCCACACAGGAAATGGAGATGGAGACATCCAAATGGGACGACAAGTGAAATTGATTTTATTATGTGTAGCAAAAAATTCGTCATAGAAGACTGCAGTGTGCTAAACAAGTTCAACACAGGTAGTGACCATAGATTGGCGAGATGTAAGATGCATCTCAACACTAAACTCGAACGTGGCAAGCTCGTAAGACAAACAAAATGTATTGACATAACCAACCTTAAAAAACACCATAATACTTTCAAGTTGGAACTGAAGAACACATTCTTTGCTTTAGAAGGCCTAACATCGGAAGAAGTGGATATTTCAGAAGTTAACAGAAAAGTAACCAAAGCTCTTATGGAAACAGCAACAAAATTAGCTGGGTCTAAGAACAAATTGCATGTGAACAAATTATCAGGAAAAACCAAAATGTTGATGCAAAAAAGAAGAGTGATGAGGACAACTAAAGAAGATGTGACTTCCAAAGTGGAATACATAGAGCTATGCAAGACAGTACGAAAAAGTATCACTGAAGACGTAAGGAAATTCAACTGTGAACTAGTGAGGAAAGCAATTGAAAACAACCAAAGCCTAAAGATAGCAAAGGGACATCTCAGTAAGGGAAGAAAACAGATTATGGCACTGAGAAAAGAAGATGGTTCTGTAACAAGAAATAGAGGCGAAAGTTTGACAAGCGTGAAAGATTTCTACTCCAAATTATATGAAAGGGATGATACATGCACTCCAGACATCATGAAAGATACCAGTACCAGAGTTCTTCCAGTCCTCCCAGCAGAAGTTGCACATGCAATCAAGAACATGAAGCGGGGAAAAGCTCCAGGAGAAGATGGAATTACTGTAGACATCATACAAGAAGCAAGTGGAGAAATCGAAACAGTACTCGCCCAAATGTTCACTGGATGCCTTAATGAAGGGAAAGATTCCTGAGGATTGGAACAACGCTACAATGATCTTGAAACATAAAAAAGGTGACATTGAGGATCTCAGGAACTACAGACCTATCAGCCTCCTATCAGTGGTTTATAAAATCTTCACTAAAGTTCTTTCACACCGCTTGAAGGTGACACTGGACATGGCTCAACCGAGAGAACAAGCTAGATTCAGGAGTGGCTACAGCACAATAGATCATATCCACGTACTGAGAGAACTAATTGAAAGAGCGAGGGAATATGAACTTCTATTGTGCATGGCTTTTATCGATTTTGAAAAAGCCTTTGATTCGGTGAAACCATCAGCAGTTACAATGGCTCAGAAATTCTGCGGTACTGAAGATGCATACATTAATATTATTAATAACATCTATGAAAATGCAAATGCAAAGATTCGGCTGTTTAAAAATACAACACACATAAAAATTGGAAAGGGAGTGAGAAAAGGTGACACCATATCTCCGAAGCTCTTTAATGCGACATTGGAAAATGTCTTTCAATCACTGAACTGGGAAAACAAAGGGATAAAGATTAATGGAGATTATCTAACCCACCTTCGTTTTGCTGATGACGTAGTCATTTTTGCAACTATCCAATCAGAGCTGTAGAGTATGACCCAGGAACTTGCTGACAAGAGTAAAGAAGTGGGATTAAAAATGAACTTTCAGAAGACAAAAGTGATGTTCAATGCTTTTACAAGAAATGAAGATTTATCTATTGATGAAGAAAAGATGGAGATAACAGACACGCACGTTAACTTGGGCAGCAGATATCAAGTGAGGGTCACATTGATGAAGAAATTAATCGGCGTACAAAACTTGCCTGGAGAGCTTTTGAAAGAAACAGCATAATTTTCAAGAGCAATATGCCATTATGTCTTAAAAGAAAAGTGTTTGATCAATGCATCCTTCCAGTGCTTACGTATGGTGCAGAGACGTGGACCTTAACTAAAAGAGACATACAAAGGCTGCAGACAACTCAAAGAAGCATGGAGAGGTGCATGCTTGGTGTAACCAGTAGAGATAAGAAGAGGAACTCGTGGATCCGCAAAATGACAAGAGTGGAAGACATCATGATCAGAGTTAAATACCTGAAATGGCAATGGGCTGGACATACTGCCAGAAGGACAGACCATCGATGGACAGCCGAAATTTTAGATTGGATTCCATGGGACAGGAAAAGACCCAGAAGAAGACCACATGAGAGATGGGTGGATGAAATTCGAAAGTATGCGGGAGTGACATGGAGGGGACTGGCACAAGACAGACCGTTGTGGAGGAAACTTGGGGAGACCTTCGTCCAGCAGTGGATTGATAATGGTTGACAATGATGATGATGATGATGGAAATGCTGAAACATCACGGAGAATCAAGGAAAAGGCCTACAAAGTGTCCTGACTTAGCCTTGAAACCCAGAAGTCATAGTTAAATAATAGAATTGAGGCGAACGTTTGACAGATCATGAAAAGAAAACCGAAGTATTAGGATGAAACAGTCAATACTCGTTTTACAATATTTACACACCGTTTTCGAGCTTGTTGTTCCAACCATCTTTTATTTTTTTTATGATAATAATAAGATTATTTAGTGTGCAAGTAAGTAGCTTTTTAGTTTCTTTTTAAATAAAATATAATTGTTAATTGTAGTTTGTTTCAGAAGGTAAATGTTTCGAACAGTGTGGTCCCTGATAGTTTATGTTTTGCTTAATCTATTCAGTTTTTGGCTTACATGTTTTAATAAGTCTTTTTCCTGGTAGCGCATTGACTGTTTTTTTCTTTTTTCAAAATAATCAGTGGGCTGCAAATCACGCCAACAACCCTCCTGCGCTACATGCAGTTTGTATCACGCGAAGTTGTACACTCATCGTCAAAAAAAAAAAAAAAAAAAAAAAAAAAGACAGTTTGCACGCAGAAGGAAACAACCGACAGCAATGAAACTTTGTGGGTAGTTTTGACATCGTGAGACATGCAAATGATTAAAGCATCATGCTCGGCCGCGCATGTGACGCAAACAAGGAGGGGCCGGGGGCGTAGCGCTGTACCTGACGGGATATATGAGGTCATCCCATTGCGCACGCTTCCCATTCTGACTCGTGCTGTTGTGTTGGATGCATTCTTTGTAAGTGAATTATGCCTCGGAGAAAAGTTCGGAAACAACTCGAGCAGTTGGAGGAATTCGAGAAGGGCCACATCGTCGGGCTACGGGAAGCGGAATGGTCTTATCGCCGTATTGCACGCCATACTGGTCGTGCGGATATCACCATAGTCTCATCGCCGTATTGCGCGCCATACTGGTCGTGCGGATATCACCATCGTCTTATCGCCGTATTGCGCGCCATACTGGTCGTGCGGATATCACCATAGTCTTATCGCCGTATTGCGCGCCATACTGGTCGTGCAGTTATCACCATAGTCTTATCGCCGTATTGCGCGCCATACTGGTCGTGCGGATATCACCATAGTCTTATCGCCGTATTGCGCGCCATACTGGTCGTGCGGTTATCACCATAGTCTTATCGCCGTATTGCGCGCCATACTGGTCGTGCGGATATCACCATAGTCTTATCGCCGTATTGCGCGCCATACTGGTCGTGCGGTTATCACCATAGTCTTATCGCCGTATTGCGCGCCATACTGGTCGTGCGGATATCACCATAGTCTTATCGTCGTATTGCGCGCCATACTGGTCGTGCGGATATCACCATAGTCTTATCGCCGTATTGCGCGCCATACTGGTCGTGCGGTTATCACCATAGTCTTATCGCCGTATTGCGCGCCATACTGGTCGTGCGGATATCACCATAGTCTTATCGTCGTATTGCGCGCCATACTGGTCGTGCGGATATCACCATAGTCTTATCGCCGTATTGCGCGCCATACTGGTCGTGCGGATATCACCATAGTCTTATCGCCGTATTGCGCGCCATACTGGTCGTGCGGTTATCACCATAGTCTTATCGCCGTATTGCGCGCCATACTGGTCGTGCGGATATCACCATAGTCTTATCGCCGTATTGCGCGCCATACTGGTCGTGCGGTTATCACCATAGTCTTATCGCCGTATTGCGCGCCATACTGGTCGCGCGGATATCACCATAGTCTTATCGTCGTATTGCGCGCCATACTGGTCGCGCGGATATCACCATAGTCTTATCGCCGTATTGCGCGCCATACTGGTCGTGCGGTTATCACCATAGTCTTATCGCCGTATTGCGCGCCATACTGGTCGTGCGGATATCACCATCGTCTTATCGCCGTATTGCGCGCCATACTGGTCGTGCGGTTATCACCATCGTCTTATCGCCGTATTGCGCGGCATACTGGTCGCGCGGATATCACCATAGTCTTATCGTCGTATTGCGCGCCATACTGGTCGTGCGGATATCACCATAGTCTTATCGCCGTATTGCGCGCCATACTGGTCGTGCGGTTATCACCATAGTCTTATCGCCGTATTGCGCGCCATACTGGTCGTGCGGATATCACCATAGTCTTATCGCCGTATTGCGCGCCATACTGGTCGTGCGGATATCACCATAGTCTTATCGCCGTATTGCGCGCCATACTGGTCGTGCGGATATCACCATAGTCTTATCGTCGTATTGCGCGCCATACTGGTCGTGCGGATATCACCATAGTCTTATCGCCGTATTGCGCGCCATACTGGTCGTGCGGTTATCACCATAGTCTTATCGCCGTATTGCGCGCCATACTGGTCGTGCGGATATCACCATAGTCTTATCGCCGTATTGCGCGCCATACTGGTCGTGCGGTTATCACCATAGTCTTATCGCCGTATTGCGCGCCATACTGGTCGCGCGGATATCACCATAGTCTTATCGTCGTATTGCGCGCCATACTGGTCGCGCGGATATCACCATAGTCTTATCGCCGTATTGCGCGCCATACTGGTCGTGCGGTTATCACCATAGTCTTATCGCCGTATTGCGCGCCATACTGGTCGTGCGGATATCACCATAGTCTTATCGCCGTATTGCGCGCCATACTGGTCGTGCGGATATCACCATAGTCTTATCGCCGTATTGCGCGCCATACTGGTCGTGCGGATATCACCATAGTCTTATCGTCGTATTGCGCGCCATACTGGTCGTGCGGATATCACCATAGTCTTATCGCCGTATTGCGCGCCATACTGGTCGTGCGGATATCACCATAGTCTTATCGCCGTATTGCGCGCCATACTGGTCGTGCGGATATCAGTATAGTCTTATCGTCGTATTGCGCGCCATACTGGTCGTGCGGATATCACCATAGTCTTATCGCCGTATTGCGCGCCATACTGGTCGTGCGGTTATCACCATAGTCTTATCGCCGTATTGCGCGCCATACAGGTCGTGCGGTTATCACCATAGTCTTATCGCCGTATTGCGCGCCATACAGGTCGTGCGGATATCACCATAGTCTTATCGCCGTATTGCGCGCCAGACTGGTCGTGCGGATATCACCATAGTCTGATCGTCGTATTGCGCGCCATACTGGTCGTGCGGATATCACCATAGTCTTGTCGCCGTATTGCGCGCCATACTGGTCGTGCGGATATCACCATAGTCTTGTCGCCGTATTGCGCGCCATACTGGTCGTGCGGATATCACCATAGTCTTGTCGCCGTATTGCGCGCCATACTGGTCGTGCGGTTATCACCATAGTCTTATCGCCGTATTGCGCGCCATACTGGTCGTACGGATATCACCATAATCTTATCGCCGTATTGCGCGCCATACTGGTCGTACGGATATCACCATATTCTTATCGCCGTATTGCGCGCCATACTGGTCGTGCGGATATCACCATAGTCTTGTCGTCGTATTGCGCGCCATACTGGTCGTGCGGATATCACCATAGTCTCATCACTGTATTGTGCGCCATACTGGTCGTGCGGATATCACCATAGTTTCATCACTGTATTGTGCGCCATACTGGTCGTGCGGATATCACCATAGTTTCATCGCCGTATTGCGCGCCATACTGGTCGTGCGGATATCACCATAGTCTGATCGCCGTATTGCGCGCCATACTGGTCGTGCGGTTATCACCATAGTCTTATCGCCGTATTGCGCGCCATACTGGTCGTACGGATATCACCATAATCTTATCGCCGTATTGCGCGCCATACTGGTCGTACGGATATCACCATAGTCTTATCGCCGTATTGCGCGCCATACTGGTCGTGCGGATATCACCATATTCTTATCGCCGTATTGGGCGCCATACTGGTCGTGCGGATATCACCATAGTCTTGTCGTCGTATTGCGCGCCATACTGGTCGTGCGGATATCACCATAGTCTCATCACTGTATTGTGCGCCATACTGGTCGTGCGGATATCACCATAGTTTCATCGCCGTATTGCGCGCCGTACTGGTCGTGCGGATATCAGCATAGTCTTATCGCCGTATTGCGCGCCATACAGGTCGTGCGGATATCACCATAGTCTTATTGCCGTATTGCGCGCCATAGTAGTCGTGCGGATATCACCATAGTCTTATCGCCGTATTGCGCGCCATACTGGTCGTGCGGATATCTCCATAGTCTTAACGCCGTATTGCGCGCCATACTGGTCGTGCGGATATCACCATAGCATGCTGTCGGCGGCAGTGGATAGAACAGGACATGCAGCAGCGAGAGGAAGGGTCTGAGAGACCTAGACGAACCACGGAGAGAGAGGACCGACCTGTTGTTCCACACGCGCGGAGTGACCCGACAGCCATAATTGCAGATATTCCGCGAGCAGTGGTGCCCTCCATTCCTCGTCCGATTAGTGCGAGTACCATTGGCAGTTGGCTGCACGACGTTGGACTACACGCACGCATACCGTTACGACGACTGCCCTTACAACCAGTGCATCGTCGCCAAAGACTGCAATGGTGTCGTGTCAGACTGTTATGGATCCACTCGGATTGGCAGCGGGTGATCTTCAGTGACGAGTTCCGCTTTTCTCTTGGAGGAGACGACCACCGAATTTTTGTGTGGGAGGCACCGTGGTCAGCGCCAAGATGAACGGTTTGTTGTCCAGCGTCACACCTCCAGAATGCCTGGTGTCATGGTGTGTGGTGCAAGTGTCTACGATGCAGTGGTGGTCATTACAGACACTTTAACCGCCCAACGTTAGGTTAATGTGGTCCTGCAACCAGTGGCCCTACCTTTTCTGAACGCTCACTTCGGTGCGATTTCCCAACAGGACAACGCTAGTCCGCATACTGCTGCTGCTGTCTCGAGAGCTTGTCCTCAAGACACTGGCACTCTGCCATGGACAACAGTATCGCCAGAATGATCGCCGATTGAAAATGTGTAGGATGCTATTGGACGCGCTATCCACACTCCACACCTACCTGACAATCTGCAGAAATTACGTGAGAAGATTCAAGCTTAATGAGATTGCTTATCGCAGGACACCATTTGGAACGTGTACAACGCCATGCCGAGACGTCTGGCATGCTGTGTGAAGAAACATGGCGGCCCAACGGCATACTGAGAGACACTACTTATACGCGTGTAGCTCAATAAATATAATTTATTGTTCCTGGTAACCTTTACCTTCCTCCCGAATAGCTTTGCAATCCGACACGTCCTCATGGGTGCATTTTTTTTTTTTGGCGACGAGTCTATAAGCAAATGCGCATTAAGTTATAACAGTGTATCAACTGTCTTGGAATTTTGAGAGTGACCAATGAAATGTTACTTCGATTTGTCTTTTTAAAGGAGTAATTATCCGTCTCATACTACCAATACGTTCCAAGATATTTACATAATCCCACTACTCCATATAAGCCGTATGATGTATACTTCTAATTTAATCTTGAATTATGTGTTCTCATGTACGGTAAATTTGGTTTCTGTTGCTAAAGCATTTTCTGACTTAAAGACGTAGAGTTTCTTCCGACGAGCTGGTAACAGCTTGAAAGTGGGTCAAACCGCAATCACACGCAAATAAAAGGAAGGGGCGAATTTAGGGGTGAGCGGGGCCTTGTTCTCCCTCCGAAAGTGTTTCATTTTTTATGTTTTTGGTTAAAACGCGACTTGCATTAGAAAAAAAAATGATTTAATTTAATAAAAATGCATCCACTTGCATTAAAAATAAAGCTTTAATTTTTCTTCTATTTTTCATTAACTTCTATTTTGTTCTAGTGGATTTCAAAAACCTTCCATTTTTCGTCGGCCACCTATGAGAAAAAGTTCTGTATACGCCCCTGATAAGAGGTATTGAATGTTCTGAGCTAGTATGCAATGTCATGTTCTGAGCTAGTATGCAATGGAGATTATCTAACCCACCTTCGTTTTGCTGATGACGTAGTCATTTTTGCAACTACCCCATCAGAGCTGCAGAGTATGATCCAGGAACTTGCTGACAAGAGTAAAGAAGTGGGATTAAAAATGAACTTTCAGAAGACAAAAGTGATGTTCAATGCTTTTACAAGAAATGAAGATTTATCGATTGATGGAGAAAAACTGGAGATAACAGATATGTATGTTTATCTTGGACAGCAGATATCAAGTGAGGGTCACATTGATGAAGAAATTAATCGGCGTACAAAACTTGCCTGGAGAGCTTTTGGAAGAAACAGCATAATTTTCAAGAGCAATATGCCATTATGTCTTAAAAGAAAAGTGTTTGATCAATGCATCCTTCCAGTGCTTACGTATGGTGCAGAGACGTGGACCTTAACTAAAAGAGACATACAAAGGCTGCAGACAACTCAAAGTAGCATGGAGAGGTGCATGCTTGGTATAACCAGGAGAGATAAGAAGAGGAACTCGTAAATCCGAAAAATGACGAGAGTGGAAGACATCATGATCAGAGTTAAATCCCTGAAATGGCAATGGGCTGGACATACTGCCAGAAGGACAGACCATAGATGGACAGCCGAAATTTTAGATTGGATTCCAAGGGACAGGAAAAGACCCAGAAAAAGAACACATGGGAGATGGGTGGATGATATTCGTAAATATGCGGGAGTGACATGGAGGACACTGGCACAAGACAGACCGTTGTGGAGGAAACTTGGGGAGACCTTCGTCCAGCAGTGGATTGATAATGGTTGACAATGATGATGATGATGATGCAATGTCACAACATTGTTGAGATAGGCAGTTTTCAGAGAGGAGTGTTATTCAATGAACAGATTGTAAGAGCGAATTATATGAGCAAAGCAATATGTTACATGCAGAGAGATAAGTGTCAAGGTATATAGTACGAAATCATCGAGTGAATTCTATTCACTCGATGATTTCGTACAAAATATATATTGAATGTTGGATTGCTTAAATCTCATATATGAAACACAAAACGTCTGTTTGTCTGAAGCAGCAAAAACTCTCGAGCGCCGAACTGTGGCATCGTAAAAATTTGCATAGCTTATTAATACTGGAATTTCCAGGTCAACGCAACTATTTTAAGATCTCTAAATTCTTCCGTTCGCGAGTTACGAATTACTTAATAAGCTAATCAATAAAATCAGCGTCGTTTGCTACGTTATCGTTATCTGTTCCAAATCTGAAAGCACGTGACTGCATTCATCCACAGGTGTTTCTATTCTTTGGGAACTGTGCATAAGAAAATGCAAAAACGAACTTTGCGAAATCTTAACGAAACAGGGCTGAAATTTTTGTCAACACCATGAATTGGTAATAAGAGGAGTCCCTCAAAATTTCACCGGAATCGGGTCAAATTTTTCAAAATACGCATGGAATTTTTAATTCATCTTTAAACAGAAATACACTGCTGGCCACCCAAAATGCAGCACCAAGAAGGAAGCCTCCGATTGGCCAGAAATTTCCAGAATGCGCTGCCCGCGAGTGGACATGCAAACGATTAGCATAGCAGGGCATATGCAAATCATGTGCACCCGGCACGCCACCGAGAAGCACTATAAGAAGGGTGCACACAGAAGGCGGGGTGTAAGTAGTGGAAGTGTGTTGTGCTGCCGGACCTGTGCGTGGGAAGCTTCCTGATGCCTTGTCGCAGAATATGGCAGTCATTCCAGCACGTTTCGCAGTTCGACAGAGGACGAATAGGGGCTTATCGCGACAGCAGTTTATCGTACCGAGACATCGGCGCCCATGTGGGACGACATCCATCCACAGTGAGGCGAGTATGGATCCGGTGGGTGCAGAAGAGATGAAAGGACCGACGTGAGCGATTGCCGCAGCCGCGGCACACCACCGAACAACAAGACCGGCATGTTGTGTGGTGAGCATTGACGGCTCGCACCGCCACATCACGAACGTTAGCGCCGGTATTAGGGTGTGTTGCGTAAGAACCTGTGTCAGCACGTACCGTTCGACGTCGTCTGTAGGAGCGGGGATTTGCCGCACAGCGCCCATTGCTCTGATTACCATTGACGTTACACCACCGGCGAGTGCGGCGGCAGTGGGCCGTTGAACGCCGCACCTGGACTACGGAATGATATGACATTGTCTTTTCCAACGATTCCCGCTTCTGCCTGCAACACCACGATGGTCGGATCCACGTGTGGCAGCACCGCGGCGAGAGACTGTATGACGCCCTGCATTATGCATCGCCATACCGGTCCGTCGCCTGGCGTTATGATTTGGGGTGCAATTGGATATGATACCCGCACCCCTCTGGTACGCATCGCCGGTACACTCAATAGCCACCGCCACATCTCCGACGTTTTGGAGTCTGTAGTCCTCCCTTACCTGCAGTACCTGCCAGCGGCCGCGTTTTAACAGGACAATGCACGCCCGCATGTTGCACGCATCGTGCAACAATTCTTCACGGCCCACCAGGAGCATTGCTGTCGTGTCCTGCCTGTTCTCCCGATATGTCGCCCATCGAACACGTCTGGTTCCTGATCGGCAACCGAGTGGCCCGGCAAGCACCACCAGCGGCTACGCCTGATGAACTGTGACAACGTGTGGAAGCAGCCTGGACCGACATACCCCAAGCCCACATCCAAAGCTTTTTTCGTTCGATACCGCGGCGTGTAGCGGCCATTATTGCCAGCCATGGGGACCACACGAACTATTGATGTCTGCGTGTTCCGCAAGTCGCACGGTCCTGTAAGCTCAATCGTTTCATCTTTGTATCTGTTGTTATGTGTCCAGTAAGTCTGGCTTTGCTATCTCGTCCTTCTTGGTGCTGCATTTTGGGTGGCCAGCAGTGTATATACGTAGAAACGGTTAATATAATTTTTACGGCTAATTTGAAAAGTTGTTGACCGATTGAGGCGAAATTTGGAGGTCATGTTCCTATTAACGATTTAGGGTGTTCATTAAAATTTCAGCCAGTTTCTTAAAATATTCGCAAAGATAAGTTTTTAACTTTTTTTATCCCAGAGATTCGCCCCTCAAAGACGTCTGAAACCGAAAGCACGTGATGCATTTGATCGTCAATAACAAATTGCTAACGAATTTTGTTCAGTCAGTGTTCCAATGCTGTGTCTCCTGGAGGCGTGTTCAATATTTCGTAACGCTTTTGGTCCGTTTGATTCTACAGACAGCTGTATGTTGGAATCTCAAGAGCAAAGGATCCAACAAAATTATATATTGTCGCCGATGAAGGAGAAACCAAAAATTTGTGTACGGTCAAATGCCGAAATAATAACTATGAATAAATAATTTGTAATGACCAAATTTGTGAAACCAGGTTTTTTCTTTCTTGCAAGCATCAATTTTCCCCCCGAATTTTTCAGTTACATACACTGGCGGAAAGTGAAAAAAGAACACAAAGAAGGAATTGGCAGACGATCATGAAATTTACATATGTTAATGGGGTCGAGTTTACGTAGGTGTGATGTTAATTTTGGGACCAACCGGTGAGCGCTTACGCCACAGCACGGCATAATATGCAAATTATCGTCGGTGGTATTTAAGGAGTACTGCAAAGTGAATGTAATCAGTCGTCGGTGTACGGACACGTGCGAAGATCCTGAAGAAGCTGCAATGCCTGGACATGGAAGACGTGTACGATTTCAGAAGATATCGGACTTTGAGCGAGGTCGTCTAGTCGGACTCAGCGAGGCCGGGTTGTCGTATCGTCGTATTGCGGAGCGAATTGGACGGGAAGTATCGGTGGTGGTACGATGGTGGCGTAGATGGTCCGAGGAACATTCCCACACGAGAAGACGTGGAACCGGGAGTCACAGACGGACTGATGAGCGGACCGATCGACGCATAAGAAGAGCGGCGTTGTCAAGCAGAACGTCCACTGCGACGCAAATCCGAGCTGCCGTTGCACCTGAGGTGACTGTGCGAACAATCCGTAACCGTCTACTGGATGCAGGACTACGCGCACGTGTGCCTCTCGCATGTGTATCTCTGACTCCAGCTCACCGTCAGGAACGGCTGCAGTGGTGTCGCCAACGTCTGCACTGGAGAACGCAATGGCGATCTGTTGTGTTTAGCGATGAAAGCAAATTCTGCTTGGGAGCCTCCGATGGCCGTATGCGCGTTCGCAGACGCACAGGGGAGCGTCTCCACCCTTCTTGCATCCGCCAGCGACACACAGGGCATACACCTGGTCTCCTGGTGTGGGAAGCGATCAGCTATCACTTCCGTACACAACTAGTGTTTGTACCGGGTACGTTAAACAGCACCTCCTACATCAACAACATCATTCAGCCCGTTGTTGTGCCATTTGTAAGGTCGGTCCATCTTGGTGTTTTCCAGAAAGATAACGCACGCCCACACACGGCACGTGCAACGCAACATGCACTTTAGGGTGTGAGACAACTTCCATGGCCTGCACGTTCACCGGATTTGTCCCTCATTGAGCACGTGTGGGATTTTATGGGACAACGACTTATCCGGTCTCCACGGCCAGCCACGACCATCCCCGATCTACGCGTCTAGGTTGAGGATGCTTGGAACTCAATACCCCAAATTTACATCCAACATCTGTACGACAGACTCCATGCCAGAATTGCACAGTGTGACGCAGTTCATGGCGGTTCAACCTCGTACTAACCATGTTACATGGAAATGTTATTTTTCAGTTTACCAGCAAATACAGCTGCATTTTGACATAATGTTTGGATCACGTTATCCTCTGTATTCCGTTATTATGCTGTATAAATTTCGTTGGTATCAGACGTCTCCTTCTTGGTGTTCTTTTTCACTTTCCACCAGTGTATAAGGGAATGTGAATTTAATAAGCCTAAATCCCTGGCAAAACTGGGTAATTAAACTAGTACTGTATAAAGAAGGAATTGGGCATTTTAAGTGGCATTCCGTTGTTACTGACTCTTGGCCGTTTTACAGAAAGTGATTTCCATGTACCATGCACACTACTGTTTGAGCAAATGTGTGCAAATTGCAACACCATTAAGTATTGCTGCTATTAGCTTGAAACTTATACAGGATATGTGCAACAGGTTGGTATATGCAAATGATTAAAATGTCAGTGAAATGCGCATGCGGTTAAAGAGCAGCGCCCTCTGAACTGTCCTGTCTTGGGTGTAAAGAGCTGGCTCAAACGATATGTTGCAATCAGTGAAGAACCGACATTAAGTCCAAAGGGTGTTTCTTGCGTCTCACTCTTCTCCAAAGTCCGTCAGGTGTTCATAATGCCAAATAAGTTTGCATTATGAACATCTGACGGACTTTGAGCGAGGAAGGATTGTCGGGATGAGAGGAGCTGGATTTTCCTACCGCGAATTTGTCACTCGTACAGCAAGAAACGCCAGTATAGTGATGCGGACGTGACGTCAAAGGACAGATGAGGCTCGGACGCACAGAAATCCGGGAAATGGACAGGAAAAATTGTACGTCTGCACGGGATGACAAACCAACTTTACCGACGCATGGCAGCGACATCCACGATATTAGCACAGCAGTGCAGCACTGTCACAAGCCAGGCTTTGTCCTCCAGCACAGGTAGACGTCATATGCTTGACAGCGGACTATAGGCACTAGCAGCGTATTGTTGCGCAGTACCTTGACCTTCAACCATAAACGCCTCAAGTTGCAATGGATTCTCAAACTCAGACATAGGCGCGCTGATTGGCAACAGCTCGTGCTTACTGACGCGTCACGATTCAACTTGATGCGCCATGGGTTCAATTCGCGATCTCGCCTGATACGAAATGAGGGAGCCCTCAACATCCAGCGATACATCAGGGATGTTTTTAGATGCAGAGGTGATACCCTTCCTTCAGTGTTGTCCTGGCACTGTATTCCAGCAAAACAATGCTCGGCCACATGTGGCCCGGAATGTCCGAGACCTCTTCCAAGAACGGGAGACTCAGCTCCTTTCCTGGCCTGCACGTTCGCCAGGAAAGGAGCTGTTCGCCACGGAAAGGAGCTGTTCGACATGTTCGCCACGTTCCCCTATCGAACATGTCTGGAACATAGAAGCTAAGCGAATTCTGGTTGCCTCCGCTTTAAGCAACCTGGCATGTTATTCCCCAGAACGACATCGAAAACCTCTACCATTCAATATCACGCCACGTAGAGGCTGTTATTGTTTCTCGAACTGGCTTAACACGGTACTGAATTTTGAAGCGAAAAAGTCGTGTATAGCAACCGGTGACGTAAATATCATTTGAATAGCGCAATTCTTTCTTGGTGTTGCCATTTTCATAAACAGTAAAGAGTTTAATAAAGGTTTCAGCTTTTGCAAGTATCGTTACACACAATTTGAAGTAATCCAAGCTAATTCAAGTCATGAAGTTCATGTTTCAATGAGTGAAACGTAAGGGTGAATCATGTCTACAGTCCATTTTAAAGCAAATATTTTATTGACGCCGTGGTGATTCACGGGGTCCATTGAGTGGCAAGGTAACAATGCACAAATCTTATAGTTCGTCGCAGAAATTTAGAGACAGAACAAATTTTCGAATAAAAAAGAAACAACAACGAGCTGAAATGTACACCTCATATTTATAGCAAAAATAGCATAGGACACGCAGCTGCATAACAGTTTGACGGAAGCATAATAATTCCAACTCCAAGTACAAGAAAAAACAGAAATACGCAGTCTCAAAAATATAAAGACTTACTAGTTATGAGCACCTCCGGTACGAATAGTGGAGCCGTTGTTCCGAATAACACTGAAAACCCGATTGGGCATGCTGTCCACCAAGTGATGTAAGTGTTCTGGACGGAGTGCATACCAGCTTCGTTCAATCTGCTCTTTCAATGCCACCACAGTTGAGAACTGCCGTCCATTCGCATAAACATCACGAGCTAGGACACCCCAGAGGTTCTCGATAATGTTCAGATCTGGACTGGGTGCTGGCCAATCCATTACGGTCACATGATGAGTGTTAAACCAGCTTTTCGTTGATGCAGACCGATGGATAGAGGCATTGTCTTGCTTGAATAGATAATCAACACCCACTAGAGTTTCGGCAAACAGTAGAAGGTGGCTGCTGAGTATGTCCTGATACGTTTCGGAGTTTTGCCTGCCTTGCAGAAAAGCGATATGCGATGTCCTATTGAACGCAAACCCAAAAGCTAAAGAAGGCCAATAGCAGTTCCAACCGTCAGGACCGTCCAGGCTGAACTTTTTCTCATCGGAGAAAATAGTTGTGATCCACTCGTCTGTCCAGTACATGTATCTGCTTGCCCATAACAATCTAGCTTCCTTGAGGCGCCGCGTGAGGTGTGACAGACGGCGCATTTTAAGGAACGCAATGTTGCGACTTTCCTTGATTCGTCGATAAGCTGTGTCCTTTGAGACGGTGACACCAACAGTCCGAGAAACTTGACGTAGTGATAACCTTTGGGATGAAACTAAACGCATGATGGCACGATCATCTCGTTTGGTTGTTATTCGAGGCTTTCCAGGCCGTTCTCTGGCAGTTAACGCACCGCGTTTCGATAAAGTCTTATAAATGACTGCCCTACTCCTCCCGATGGCTTTACAAATTTTCGCTACAAGCAATCCATTTTTTTTAATTGGAATTTTAACGACCACCGTGTGCATCTCAATGAGCTATAAGCAGTCGCCCGTCCCTAATTTAGAGCCACTGGTTCCAGGGAAGGGAGAGAACCAGTGCCTTAAGACAAACACAACATCCATGCCTCACCGGGATTGGAACCCGGACCCCTTTCGGACGAATGATCACAGGCCATCGCTTAGACCACTGCGCCACCGGGGTGGCGCAATCCATTTGCTCTCAGTCTCCAAATCGTCTGCACCCCCTCACAAGAAAGTTGACTGTTGCGTGGCATTTCGATAAATGAATGTCTGACGGCAGGTCCGCTGTCTTTTGTAGGCAAGACCGAATTACGGCCCATGCGTGTGCATACAACATGCTCATTTGTACATCCCATTTTCATGTGGCTACTTTACATACTTGTCTTTATATTTATGATACACCTAAAAGTACACTATTTCACTTTGCGGTGTTCTTTTCACACAATCCGGTCCTCTCGACGGATCGAAGCGTTTGTTGTAGGGTTATGTCTAATTACGTACTACTTCACCCTCCTACCTACATTCGCATTGCGTTCATGGCGCAAAGTAGACTCTCTGTATAGTTATGTGACGCACCTTATTAATTTGCTTACATATTATCTTTTAGCTGAAAACGAAACAATAGGTATCTCATATTTTCCTCGTAAAGTAAAGTAACGTCGCACGTATATGTGCGGTTAAAAGTTGTCACGATTTATTACAAATAATGGAAAGTATTACGGGTGTTCAGGTTTTACCTGGACTTTTGTTTCTAATACATTAGTTCGAAAAATTGTGCTTATAATTATTGTGCGTTTGGCAACACTGGTATCTCACGCTACCAGAACGCCACTTGTTTCGTTAATATTCGTTGCCATGACAACTCCCGCATTGCAGAAAGAGAAGTGGACAGTGAATGTGATTCGACTTCGGTGCAACAGAGAATAATTATCAAATTTCTTTGCAATGAAGATGCGAGTGGCAGTGAAATTCACCAGAGACTTCAAACACAGTTTGGTGATTCGTGTCTGTCCCGTTCATCCGTCTTCGAATGGTGTACAGAGTTCAAGGAAGGCAGACAAACGAACCGCTCAAAGCACGACCGGCAACTGCTGTTAACGACGCTATGACTGCGCGTAAATGAGCTCACACGGAACAACAGGGGGATTAATGTAAGTGATCTGAGCTCTGCACTGAACATTAGCGCCAGCAGCGTGCTTACCATCATGCACGATAAGCTGCGCTTCAGCAAGGTATGTGCCAGATGGGTACCGAAGTAGCTGTCCGACGAGCAGAATTCCAGCAGGTTGCGAATTGCGAACATGTTGCTCCGAAGACATCACTGAGAAGGAGACAACTTTCTCAGACGTGTGGTGACAGTGGACGAGACATGGATTCATCACCATACGCCGGAAAGCAAACGTGCAAGAATGAGTAGAGACACAGTGATTCGTCCCCACCCAAAAGATTTAAGAGCAGGACATCAGCCACGAAAGTAATGGCAACGGTGTTTTGGGACATTAACGGTATTATTCTTACGTATTTCCTGGAAGATCGTCAAACAATCAATGCCACCTATTACAGCGATCTCCTCAAGAACTCCCTTAAGGCAGCACTGAGGAAGAAGAGACCAAGACTCCTCAACAGTGGAGTATGACTTCTCCAAGACAACGCCAGGTCCCACACCGCTAAAGTGACTATGGAAACATTGGAGGAATTGGGATGGGACGTGATACCACACCCTCCGCACAGCCCAGATATGTCACCTTGTGACTACCACCTATTCGGCCCATTAAATAAATTTTGGGGAGGGCAGAAGTTCAGGTCAAATGAAGAGGTGAAAAGTGTCGTTTTGAGATGGTTTAACAGACAGAGTAAAGAATTCTATGAAACTGGGATCCACAAGCTTCCAGACCGCTGGAAAAAATGTATGGACCACGACGGAGATTACTTCGAAAAGTAAGTGATGTAACATTAGCTGTATGGTAAATAAATATCTGACTAAAAAATAAAGTCCAGGTCAAATTTAAATCCCCCTCGTATTCAAAAGTAATTTCTGTTGGGAAAGGGAGTTCTCTACATAACTCTACGAGCGGTCTTGGGGGAAGTTACATTTCTCACCCCAAAGAAGTTACGCCGTCAACCCCCCCCCAAAGAAGTTGCGTTAATTTTTCTATTTCGCTACAGTTGTACTTTTTGAATCTTTTCTACATGGCCGGAATAGCCACTTCTGAGCAAGGCATATCAGAACATTAAAAGTCCAGTAGTGGGAGAGATTAAAAAAATATATTAAAATATAAATATTGGGTAATCGTGTCTCCTGCCGCTTGGATTGACGAAAGAAGTCGAGAGATGGCGACAGGTCTCTTCGGATGATGAGGGGGTTTCAAATGCACCATTTATGTTTTCTTCAGTTGACTTTGTCCCTTGTCAACCTTAATATGATCTAAAAAAAAAAAAAAAAGGTACTTGAGATTAATAATTGCTTATCAAGGCCGTAACTACCGGCGGAGCAGGGTGGCTGTCGCTCTCCCAGAATGGACATACTAGAAGTGTAAATTCATGTTCTGAAAAGCGTATAAAATAGAAATGGACGTGTGAATAATTTTATGAAATTGAAAATTAAATCGATCCTATACACTTCCGTATTTTGTGTTTTAAAGACATTTGTACCCATCGGATAGATATTAATTTGCGTAGTTAACCACGGTACAGAGTAACCTACTCTGTTAGTAGTGAACCCCTCATATGCGCGAAAGGAATCATCCGAAACAGAGGAGAGATGCATTTACTACGAGAATATGCCTTCCCGCAGCGTGAGCAAATGGAGGAGCAGGCACGCATAAGCTTAAACTGATGTTTTCCTTGGGGGGAGGGGGAGGGGAGTACGAATAAGTGTACACTGTTTTTCTTGGGAGTGGGGGGGGGCGAAGCACGAATAAGTGTATAGTAATGTTTTCTTGGGGGAGCACGAATAAGTGTAAACAGATGTTTTCTGGGAGCGAGCACAAATAAGTGTTAAGGGATGTTTTCCTTCGGTGGAATTACGAAAAACTGTAAACTGGTATTCTCCTTGAAGGGAGGGGAAGACGAATAAGGGTAAACAGATGTTTTCTGGGAGCGAGCACGAATAAGGGTAAACAGACGTTTTCTGGGAGCGAGCACAAATAAGTGTTAAGGGATGTTTTCCTTCGGTGGAATTACGAAAAACTGTAAACTGGTATTCTCCTTGAAGGGAGGGGAAGACGAATAAGGGTAAACAGATGTTTTCTGGGAGCGAGCACGAATAAGGGTAAACAGAAGTTTTCTGGGAGCGAGCACAAATAAGTGTTAAGGGATGTTTTCCTTCGGTGGAATTACGAAAAACTGTAAACTGGTATTCTCCTTGAAGGGAGGGGAAGACGAATAAGGGTAAACAGACGTTTTCTGGGAGCGAGCACGAATAAGGGTAAACAGACGTTTTCTGGGAGCGATCACGAATAAGTGTTAAGGGATGTTTTCCTTCGGTGGAACTACGAAAAACTGTAAACTGATATTCTCCTTGAAGGGAGGGGAAGACGAATAAGGGTAAACAGACGTTTTCTGGGAGCGAGCACGAATAAGGGTAAACAGATGTTTTCTGGGAGCGATCACGAATAAGTGTAAAGTGATGTTTTCCTTCGGTGGAACTACGAAAAACTGTAAACTGATATTCTCCTTGAAGGGAGGGGAAGACGAATAAGTGTAAACAGATGTTTTCTGGGAGCGAGCACGAATAAGTGTAAAGTGATATTTTCCTTCGGTGGAACTACGAAAAACTGTAAACTGATATTCTCCTTGAAGGGAGGGGAAGACGAATAAGTGTAAACAGATGTTTTCTGGGAGCGAGCACGAATAAGTGTAAAGTGATGTTTTCCTTCGGTGGAACTACGAAAAACTGTAAACTGATATTCTCCTTGAAGGGAGGGGAAGACGAATAAGTGTAAACAGATGTTTTCTGGGAGCGAGCACGAATAAGTGTTAAGGGATGTTTTCCTTCGGTGGAACTACGAAACACTGTAAACTGATATTCTCCTTGAAGGGAGGGGAAGACGAATAAGTGTAAACAGATGCTTTCTGGGAGCGAGCACGAAAAAGTGTTAAGGGATGTTTTCCTTCGGTGCAGGTACGAAAAACTGTAAACTGATGTTCTCCTTGAAGGGAGGGAAGACGAATAAGGGTAATTAGATGTTTTCTGGGAGCGAGCACGAAAAAGTGTTAAGTGATGTTTTCCTTCGGTGGAACTACGAAAAACTGTTAACTGATGTTCTCCTTGAAGGGAGGGGAAGACGAATAAGTGTAATTAGATGTTTTCTGGGAGCGAGCACGAATAAGTGTAAAGTGATGTTTTCCTTCGGTGGAACTACGAAAAACTGTAAACTGATATTCTCCTTGAAGGGAGGGGAAGACGAATAACTGTAAACAGACGTTTTCTGGGAGCGAGCACGAATAAGTGATAAGGGATGTTTTCCTTCGGTGGTACTACGAAAAACTGTAAACTGATGTTCTCCTTGAAGGGGGGGGGGACGAATATGTGTAAACTGATGTTTTCCTTCGGTGCAGGTACGAAAAATGGTAAACTGATGTTCTCCTTGGGGGAAGGGGGAGACGAATCAGTGCAAACTAATTCTTTCCTTGGGGGCACGAATAAATATAAACGAATGTTTTCCTTCGGTGGAGGTGCGAAAAACTGTAAACTGATGTTCTCCTTGGGAAGTAGTAGGGGAGACGAATAAGTGTAAACTGATGTTTTTCTTGGGGAAAGGGAGAGACGAATCAGTGTAAACTAATGTTTTCCTTGGGGGCACGAATAATATAAACGGATGTTTTCCTTCGGTAGAGGCACAAATAAATGTAAACCGATGTTTCCTTTTTGGGTAGAATTTGATGTTTTTCTTGGGAGGGGAGGGGCACGAATAAGTACAAACTGATGCTTTCCTTCGATGGAGGTACGAAATAGTGTAAACTAATGCTTCCCTGGAGGGGGGGGCACTGATAAGTAAAGACTGGCGTTTCCCGGGGGGGGCATGAATAAGTCTGAATGGATGTTTTCTTTCGGTGGAGGTGCTTGTTCTTCAAATTTTTGCGACCTATAAAGGACCAGCAGAAGTCACCCTCAGTCAATATTATTAAGCAAATAAGTTAACCAACAGACTGTTTCGGGCTTTATGGTATTTAGAGTGATACAAGATTTTTGGGTCATGGTCGTAAAGGGTTAAACCCCCCATTCACATTGGCTGCTTTATCGTATGCATACCCTCGCATTTAAATTTTCTAATGTTGAGGCGTACGTGCCCCTATTTTCTAATGTTGAGGGTACGTGCCTCTATGTGGCCGCCGAACGCTATTTGCCTAACCTTTGTGACCTTTCCAATAACGTCGTATGGATGAAGAGCTAATTTGTCTTCTGTGCCCTGTAACAGAAAGCACCCCTGAGCGTTTATAAATAACCTTGAACTGAATTTTTCCAAGCTGTACTCTGAAAGCGTCTCCCTACTGTTACACTATCACTATCTGATGATACTAATTTTTTCTGTGCTGGTTCGTTTTTGATTCTGCATTTCTGCTGTGTGCTGCGTTGTCTGCGTTCATATAACTTGCACATTTTAATTGATATTTATGGCTGTTGGGTAATTTCCCAATTTTCGCATTTTTAGTAAAATTAACATTAAAAACCCGCAGTACAATTTTTGAACCATCATCAAAGTTTCTATAACGGACGTATGAAAAGGTAAAAACTGCGTACTATTTGGGTGAACGTGGGGTTTGTGTATGTTACTTGGTTTTACAATTTCTGTTTCCCTTCTCCCATAAACTAAGCTGTAGAGCCATCCATGACTGCAATTTAGATTAAGGTAAATAAATTACGTATACTCCAACCTGGAAATTAAATTACAATCTAAAGTTTTTAGTGACGGAAAAGACCTGTAGAGGCCGCCACGCCTGAAGCAAAACCTTTTTTCTAAAGAAACGTGAAGGACGTATATAAAAATGAAATCTTGTAGTTCTAAGATATCTGTCTATTTAGTAATAAATTAATCCTTCAGCTCTTTAAAAATATATTTAAGAACACAATAGCCTGCATACTTTTTTATTGCAAATTGCAAAACTTTGAATTACCCAATTTATTATACAAATATATTATTTAATATAATGCTGCGTTTAACAATTCTCAGCTATACAGTACTGCCATTCTTGGCGTCTGCGATCGGTCCGCCGATGTGAAAAAATGTTAATAAAAAGAAAAGTGACACGTAACCTCTGTATTGATCGCGTTTCCTTACTATTTTGTCTAGGCTTTAAAGGGGTATATAGGAATGCTTTCTTTCCAAAATATTAATTCTGAAGAAACCCACTTTATTCGATAGAGGATTTTGTTCTTGTGTGCTGCCATCTGTCGTCCGATGTGAAAGATAAAAGCACGTAACTTCTGTATCGATCGCGTTTCGTTACTATTTTTGTAGACTGGCTCTTAAAAGAACTCTTATCAATATAATAGGTTCTACCTGTTAGCTCTGGTTTATTTGCAGTTAGTGTAATTTCCAGCGGGAGCTGTAATTTGTTTCGTTGTCTTTTGTATACGTAATGAGCACTGTATCGGTCTCGTTTCTTTACTATTTTGCTGGCTCTTAAAATGATTTTTACCAAAGTTTATACTCCTACGTACTGTATGACGTACTACAGAGGTGAAAACATGTGTCGAGACGACAAATCTGCAGTGAGACATTCTGTCCGCGTAGCTCAGTTGGGAGAGCGACTTACTCCGGAGCAGGGGCGCTGACTTCGCCATATTATTGAGGGGACAGGCGTGAAGAGATCAGACGTATATTTTGAAACGTAATTGTAATTGCTCATCAGCAAATGAGCAAGAAAATATAAATATTCTTTTGCTGAGTATTAAGATTAAAAAAAATGAAATTCAGCGAGAGATTTTGTAAAAACATACCGAGAGGTTTTGTTTCCAAACGTTTATCAAAAATATGAAAAATTAGCGCTGTTATTCAAACAAGTTAGTAAAAAACATGGAATGCATTGATTATGATACGCTTTCCAACATACCAAAAATCATTACTCAAGTTATCACGCAAGTTATGAGGATAATGACTGTGGAATAAATCTCAGTCCTGTGCCCTGACCTTTGATCCCATTTCAGTTCGATGATATTCAACAGAATTGGTTCAGTGTACCTTCAAAATAACGTGATAAAGTTTTGTCGCAATGGAAGCATTTTTACGTAAGTTATGATCCATGCATAAGGGCTATGGAATAGATCCCACTCCTGTGTCCTAACCTTTGACCCCATTTCGCCCATTTTCAACAGGATTCGTTCCCAGGCAGGCCGTTACGACATACTAACATTTTATCAAAATCGAAGAATTTTTACGTAAGTTATGACGCATAATGGCGATGGAAGTGATTCCGCTCTAATGTCCTGACCTTTGACCCCATTTCGTTCACTTTCAATAGGGTTCCTTCTCAGGTGTTTCCCTTCCAAATACTAAAATTTCATCGGAAATCTAACGATTTTTACGCGAGTTATCGTGCGGACGGGCATACGCACACAACGCGTGACGTAATGAGGCAGATGGAAATCGCGACCATCTGCTCGAAAGAGTGTGACGTCATAAAACTTTAATAGGATCCACGCAAAACGCGTGACGTAATGAGACAGATGGCGTGACCGCGCAATCGCGAGATTGTGATTTCAATCGCGAGATTGTGATGTCATGAGATTTCTAAGCATGGGTAAGAATAATAGGACGCCATGACACTAAAACGTGGTAATTCGGGGTGGTTTTTTAACGCACTAAACGAATTTTTCTAAAGTCGAGACCAAGCTAAATCGATTTCCAGTACCAGAAAACGGTAGGTTAACGACTTTCATCAAAATCCTTAAAGCCGTTTTCAAAATAAAATTTACATACATACAAGAATTGCTCCTTTATAGTATAGGATAAGGGCGATTGAATGGAACCCGATCCTATGTCCTGACTTTTGATACCATTTCGCCCATTTTTCCATAGAGTTCGTCCCCAGGTGTTCCCCTACCACATACTAACATTTCATCGAAATCGAACCAATTTTACGTACGTTATGACGCATAAAGGCAATGGAATGCATCCCGCTCCTATGTCCTGACGTTTGACCCTACTTCACCCATTTTCAATAGGGTTCATTCCCAATGGTCCCCTTCAATATACTAAAATTTCATCGGCATCGAACCATATTTACGCAAGTTATGACGCAACAGAGCAATGGAATGGATCGCGCTCCTATGCCGTGAGCTTTGACCCTATTTCATCCATTTTCAATAGGTTTCGTCCCCAGGTGGTCCCCTACCACACACTAAAATTTCAGCGAAATCGAACCATTTTTACGCGAGTTATCGCTCCGACAGACGGACGGAAAAGGCTGGAGCATATACGCTTCTTCAACCTACGGTTTGCCGCCCCGGTGGCGCAGTGGTCTAAGGCGCTGGCCTCTGAGCATTCGTCCATAAGGGGTCCGGGTTCGAATCCCGGTGAGGCATGGATGTTGTGTTTGTCATACGGCACTGGCTCTCTCCCTTCCCTGGAACCAGTGACCCTAAATTAGGGACGGGCGACTGCTTATAGCCCATTGAGTTGCTCACGGTGGTCGTTAAACCTCCAATAAAAAAACAAAAAAGAGCAAAAAATACTTTATTTATTCGTGCATTGAACATTAAAAAAAATTGAAATGATACAAAAAGGAAATAAAAAAAAGCCTCTTACGGTGAATCTGTAAGAACAGTTGCGCCAATGATTCTCAATCATTCACACAGGCTCAAGGCTTGCTGGTGTCAAGGACCAGGAAAGAGAGAATTCCCCCTTTTTTTTCTTTCAATGAACTTTACCTCTCCACCCTCCCGAAAAGAAGAGATAGAAATAAATAGGCGAAAAATAAAATCACAAACGTTGGTGAATGCGTAGTTCCGCAGAAGTTCCATGCGTAACTTGAAATAAATAATGTGGATGACAGAGGACGTGGGTGAAAGCTAGATACAAGGGATAACCAAAAAATCTGAGAGCTCTTATTTTTTGAGTCGGGATGGGAGAGAGTTTGGCTGTTTACTACCGCAAGAAGATGCTATATCTCAGAGCACCAGCTAAGGAGAAAAATTGGAACCAAAGAATGGGAGTTGAAAAGATTAAAAATACGACATCAATAACTCCTTGATGCTGTTACGCGGATCCACAGGAAGGACCAGAATAGTGAACTAAAAAATGTAATGCATTGTTGAAAAGAATTAGGGGAGCAAGAAATATTATAAGGAAAATCATATGCGACTCATGTTGTTAAACGCAAAAGAAAATATTTTTATGTAAGATACGGTAGAATATTCAGTAATATGGATAAGGAAAAGCACATTAGCGAATTTTATACTATATTATAATTTAATGCTCATAATGCTGTATGTATGCTATACAACAATATGTATATCTGTACAACGAGAAAAAAATGACTTTTTGAAGGTGGTAATTATCCTCTTGCAAGGTGTGTGGTCACTTCGAATGGCTAAGACCACTGTAGCATGGAATTGATGAAGTTTCTGGCAGGGGGTGCAGACGAGGCCTCGCGCCGCCAGGCTAATTTTAACCCAAGTAAATAGGACTTCTTAAAATTTATTTATTCACTTATTGCCCATAGAAATCCTCCCAATGTTGGTTCGGGAATACTAAAATGTGGACGCAATCGATGCCTTTTTTCGCAAGCAGTCACGCAGAAGGTCGGGAAATAAATCAACACCTGTGTCCTGACCTTTGATCCCATTTCGATCATTTTCAATATGGCTCGTATGTTGGGCTTTCCAAACAACCTACAAAAATTTCATCGAAATCGTATCATATTTACGCGTGTTAACGTGCAGATGGAGAACAGAACAAAGCCGGACCACATACGCTTCTTCAACCTAAGGTTGGAAAGCGTAAAAAATGCATTGGGATCCCTGTACAACAGTTTAGAAATTATACATTCAAAATTGGCAAACTGCAAAAAATATGACTGTTTATGATTTTTCGACGGAAATTTAATTATAGTCAATTATATTTCGGATAATAATAGATGGAAATTACAGCTGTCACTCTCCAGGCTCTTTGGAGTACGGTAAAAAAAATAGCCCTTAATTTTTTATGTAGGTATATTGCATGACTTTCGAGAAAGCATTTTGCTAAATTTTAGTCAGACAATTTGGGTGATGGGGTACATGCCTCCCTTGATGGGACACCCGTGATCAAAATTGTTTCCTGTGTTTCCAACAATAGAGAGTATTGCAAAGTTTAAAATTGAGCATGCCTGGGATGCAATGCATCTGCCAAGTGCGTCCCAGGCGTGCTCAATTAGATTTACGCCAGATGAGCAGGCTGGTCACTCCGTATACTCGATTCCCTCCTCTTGAAGCATGCCCGAACTCTATGAGGTCGAGCCTTATCGTCCGTGAGAAGGAACAAATCACCGACGAATGCGTCCACACGGCATGGTAATAGGTACGAGAATCTCGTCTTTCTATCGCTGAGCCGTTAGACTTCCGTTTCGGATGACGTACGTGTCCGTACGTCCACCGATACTTATGTCTTCTCAGACAATGAATCTATGTCCGCCGCAATGTGATATTTGCTGCACAAAAGCTGGGTTATTTCATGTGCCGGTATTCCTCCAGGTTAGAACTCGTTGATTGTTAGACTCCCGCTGAATCTCGACTTGTCAGAAAAGAGAACTTAATTCCACTCGTCGTGACCCCACCCACCATGTTCCGCATCCCAGTTTCTATTGGCCGTACGGTGTCGTGTGGCTAAAGGGACACAAACCATTGGTCTACAACTTTGCGTCTCAAAATAGAAATCGAATGATCATTATGGCAATGATTTACCTTTTGACTAAGCACGATTTTGAGTCAATCGAACTTAAATTCCTAGTCTCGGGACATAGCTTCATGGACTGTGACAGGGACTTTGGTCTATTCGAGTTGAGAGAGAAGAAAGCTCATAAAACTATGGTTCCTGATGATATATGCAGTCTCATAAAATCCTCAAGATCGAGCAAGCCCTTCATACCAATAAAAATGGAAGAGGAGGATTTTTTCTTTACTTTGGCACTGATTATCAACACTAAAGGATTAAAGGTGAGCAAGTTGTCATATATTTGCGTCAACCGATACGACCCTACAAAAGGTTGGCTGAGAGAAAGCCACAATGAACTCATTGACCCAACTGCAAAACACGTTTCCACAAAACGCAAATCACCAGCAGCTCTTCCATCTCCTTTGGGACTGCCGAGAATCACGAGCAAAAAAGAAGTAAGTCAAGAGGAGAAAAAGGACCTTGCTAGCATGATTCCATATTTGCATGATAATATACACAAAAGTGAGGGTCACATTGATGAAGAAATTAATCGGCGTACAAAACTTGCCTGGAGAGCTTTTGGAAGAAACAGCATAATTTTCAAGAGCAATATGCCATTATGTCTTAAAAGAAAAGTGTTTGATCAATGCATCCTTCCAGTGCTTACGTATGGTGCAGAGACGTGGACCTTAACTAAAAGAGACATACAAAAGCTGCAGACAACTCAAAGTAGCATGGAGAGGTGCATGCTTGGTATAACCAGGAGAGATAAGAAGAGGAACTCGTGGATCCGAAAAATGACGAGAGTGGAAGACATCATGATCAGAGTTAAATCCCTGAAATGGCAATGGGCTGGACATACTGCCAGAAGGACAGACCATAGATGGACAGCCGAAATTTTAGATTGGATTCCAATGGACAGGAAAAGACCCAGAAAAAGACCACATGGGAGATGGGTGGATGAAATTCGTAAATATGCGGGAGTGACATGGAGGAGACTGGCACAAGACAGACCGTTGTGGAGGAAACTTGGGGAGACCTTCGTCCAGCAGTGGATTGATAATGGTTGACAATGATGATGATGATGATGATGATACACAAAATGTTCTGTAAGAGTCTACTTGGGATAACGTCGGAGGACTTCGGTGATGGCGACAGTGAAATGAGTGGTGGTTTGTAAGATGTGTCCCAGCATGCACTATAAGCTTTTGTTTTTTTCTACTTGTAGCAGATCATATGTAGAGGATTTTTTTAGGAAGGGAGTGTCTGACCCCAGGTCTTGAACAACCCTTAGAAATAGCAAGCTAGGAGATTTGGGCTAGAGTGCCCGATAGGAAAGTGACACGGAAGCGAGGTAGAAAGGGGGAGAAAGACGCCCTTATTTATTACCGGGGGGGGGGTAGTACCCGGGATCCGACGGCTTAACGTGCCCATCCGACGCACGGCGGGTATTTAGTGGTTCGAACGCTCGTACCTGCCCAGGATCGAACCTGAGGTCATCCCTATGGCAGTCGCGAACGCTGACCACCAGGCCACCCGCGGCCCACTCTACTTGTGGCATTGAAAATATGAAGTTTATATACCACGTTTCAACCGGCGGTTGTTTTGTCTTTCCTTTTATTTTTAAAAACAGCTTCAGTAGTGTTGTGAAAGTAATTCATAATAAACCAAATAATAATGCCAAATGAAAAATAACATAAAATACGAATATACTGTAATAGAAAATTACTAATTTATTTCTTGCATGAAATAAACCAGTACGGAATTAAAATATTAAATGGTTGATTTGACAAGCGTAGAGCATTACTTGTCTGAAAAAGGGGGTAAGTGTCATACTCGGAATAAAACAGTTTTCTGTTTCTGTAAAATCAGGTTCTTGGAACTTTTTTCCTTTTTCGCTCCTCAATTATTCACCCAAAAGTCGTTCGTAACAAAACACGATGCTTGATTATCACTTAATCAGCGATGCTTAAGTGCTTATTGTAGGCGATTTCGGCGGTGACCCGAAGTTAGCACGGGCACTCGGAGCGCCCTCTGGCTACGCAGCCTTACTTTCATCAGGGTTCGATGCACTATGTTTTAAGTTACATTACTTCCATCACCAGCATTCAAATTACCTGCGAGTCGGGCCGCAGTATCCTTTCTGTTGGCTCGCATCAGAATGGAAATCCTTTGGTCATCTCTAACATCGATGACCCGTGATGGTCCCACACTTTGCTGGCGGTTCCTGGTTTTCCCTCCTCCGACCACTTTTTGAAGGTACTACCACGGCTGACTGTGTTCATCCAATAACACCGGTAGCACAGTAATGTCGAATCGACATCGATTTTTGGTTACCAGGTCGATATTACGTCGAGGTATAGTTTTCGACGTAAAATCGATAAGACGGAATGTCAAGAAAAATCATTACATTGAATTTCAGTATACATATAGAAGGTTTTACGCTGTTTATCCATTTAGTTGCATTAGGTCGAATAAGCGATGTTTTTTATACGACCTGTAAGCATCGCGCGCGTGCGCCTTAGCAACCATTATGCCAAGCAAACTTTTTGGATGCTGGGTGTTGGTCGGTTGTATCATTTCTGTTGTAACACGGGGGCCGCGGGTGGCCTAGTGGTCAACGTTCGTGACTGCAACGGAGAGGACCTCGGGTTCGATCTCAGGCAGGTACGAACGCTCGAACCACTAAATATCCGCCATGCGTCGGATGGGCACGTAAAGCCGTCGGGTCCCGGGTACTGCAGCCCCCACCCCCACCGGTAACAAATAAGGGAGTCTTCCTCCCCTTTCTACCTCGCTTTCATGTTACTTTCCTATCGGGAACTCTAGCAAAAATCTCCTAGATTCCTATTTCTAAAGGTTGTTTAAGACCTGGGATCAGACACTCCCTTCCTAAAATCCTCTACATCTGACCTGATCTGTTGTAAGACGACATTCTTATTTACCCATTTCCTTTTTCACATGTAAGTTAAAAGTTGTTTTCTTTGCTTAAGTATGTTCATAAGAAGTTGAGTCTCGTTCCTTTAAGTAGAATTAATTTTTAAGATATACACTGAGTGACCACTTTATTATGACCACCTGACAGTTTCAACCAAATGAGCTATGGCTGCACGCTGTTGCCGCCAGAGGGCAAGGCTAGTATAAAAAGCGAAAGCTTAGTGCTTGCAACAGTCGTAGAAGTGATTTTTGTGTGACGAGATGTGTAAAAAATGTGATTTGACGGACTTTCAACGTGGGATGATTGTAGGAGCTCGGAGCCATGGAGCGAATATCACCGAAACCGCCGCATTCGTGAAATGTTCCAGAGCAGCTGTTGTTAAAGTGTTTAAAGACTGGACTGTCAGCCAAAAACCTGGGTCTCTACGTGCAACGTGTGGTCGTCATCGACTAATGACTGCGGGAGGAACGGAGAGTGTCCAGACTGGTAACAGACAACAGAAGGGCAACAGTGCAGCAAATTACAGACCATCTTAATCAAGGATCCCCTCAAATGATCTCTGCACGCACTGTTCGCCGTACACTGCATCGTATGGGATATGGCAGCCAAAGGCCTGTTCGAACACCTTTGCTGCCTGCAGTTAACAAGATAAAAAGTCTCCAGTTTGCACAGAAGCACAAGGATTGGACAGTCGGTAATTGGAAACAAATTATGTGGTCCGATGAATCACGTTTTCAGTTGCACCATGCCGATGGCCGAGTGAGAATTTGGCGGAAACATCACGAAAGCATGGATCCCAAATGCATTGCTACAACCCTTGAAGCTGGAGGAGGCAACGTTATGGTTTGGGGAATGTTTTCCTGGCATGCTTTGGGCCCTTTAATTCGTGTTGATCAACGTTTGACTCGCACATTATATCTAAACATCGTTGCGGACCAAGTGCATCCTGTCATGTGGGTAGTTTATCCCAATGGCGATGGCTACTTTCAACAAGATAATGCGTCCTGCCATAGTGCTCGTATTGTACAGGATTGGTTTCAGGAACATGCCGGTGAGTTTTCTTTGCTTAGGTGGCCCCCACAATCTCCAGATCTCAACTCCATTGAAAATTTGTGGGATGAAGTTGAACGAGTCATCAGACAGCTGGATCCGCAACCCTGCAATCTCACACTCCTGGAAAGTGCTATTCGTCAAGCATGGTCTCAGATTCCACAAACCACCTATCAACATCTCGTGGAGTCCATGCCACGAAGAATTGACGCAGTATTAAAGGCAAAGGTGGCCTAACGAAGTACTGAGGGGGTGGTCATAATAAAGTGGACACTCAGTGTGTAATTTGTACGTACGCATATACCAATTAGGGATAGGCCTAGCGCGATGCTGACAGATCACCAAAAATTCTGTGGTTTTTTTGAGAATTATGTGTCTTTTCGAATGCGTCCGAAAAGACTTGGATGTTGAAAAAAAAATTATATGATCTTTTAATGGTAGACAGCGTCGTAGAATCGTACTACAAATACGAATGCATTCTACGTTTTATGCCACGACTAACAGTTTAGAATTTCATGTTTCAACATCTAAATTGTAGAGTAAACGTTGATTCGACATTACAACAGTACTAGAATCGATGACTAAACAGCGTAATACCGATGTCAATCTTGATGATGGGGCCATTCCATTGTGAGGGAAGGCGCCGTAAACCATGAACGCTCCTCCTCCGTGCTTGACAGTCGGCTGAATGAACTGAGGGTTGAATCTCTGGCCACACAGACGTCGTACGTATCGGATGACATCATTTCCGAAACAAGTTGAACTTGCTATCGTCGGTGAAAAGCACCTTACTCCAGTCCACCGCGGTCCAGTGTCGATGACGGCGCGCCAACGCGACTTTGGCTCGTCGATTCTTGACTCCGATGAGTGGTTTCTTGGCGGGGAGTCTTCCATTCAATCCACCAGCAATGAGACGACGAGAGATGGTCATTCGGCTCACGTTCAGGTCGTCGCTGTCGCGGAATTCGGTGGCGATGTCCACAGCAGTCAAGGTGGGATCAGCACGAGATCGACGGAGGATGCGTCTATCCTGACGCAACGTAGTGGAACGAGGCCTACCACATCGCGGACTGTTCTCGACGGTTCCAGTCTTCTTATAACGTTGCAGGATAGCTGAAATGGACTGATGTCGGATCTTCAGGGAGCTCGCAATGTCGGTGACGCGCATTCCGGATTCCATCATGTTCACGGCCGCTTGGTGAGCTCCAACAGGGATCTCCGCCTTTTTACCCATTTCTGAAAACCTAAGATTGACTTATTATCACAGTACAGATCACAAAACCCACAAAAATCACAAGAAAAACATTAATACATGCAGCAAACAAATGGGTAATAATTGGCGATTCTTGAATATGGCCCATTTCGAACGACAAATTCGCTCTGAGCGAAAATACAAACTACGCGGCGTTGTAACCCACGAATCAACACATATTATATCCCAAAATGACCCGATTTGGTCCAGCAGAAAAAAACTTATGGTCGAAAAAGTGTTTAGCCAAATACTTGTGTTCGCTACTGTATATTCGACGTCTCATATAGACAAAAATTTGACGTTGAATCGATGTGAAGAAAACTTATGGTCGAAAAAGTGTTTCGCCAAATACTTGTGTTCGCTACTGTACATTCGACGTCTCATATAGACAAAAATTTGACGTTGAATCGATGTGAAGAAAACTTATGGTCGAAAAAGTGTTTCGCCAAATACTTTTGTTCGCTACTGTATATTCGACGTCTCATATAGACCAAAATTTGACGTTGAATCGATGTGAAGAAAACTTATGGTCGAAAAAGTGTTTCGATAAAATACTTTTGTTCGCTACTGTATATTCGACATCTCATATAGACAAAAATTTGACGTTGAATCGATGTGAAGAAAACTTATGGTCGAAAAAGTGTTTCGCCAAATACTTTTGTTCGCTACTGTATATTCGACATCTCATATAGACAAAAATTTGACGTTGAATCGATGTGAAGAAAACTTATGGTCGAAAAAGTGTTTCGCCAAATACTTTTGTTCGCTACTGTATATTTGACGTCTCATATCGACCAAAATTTGACGTTGAATCGATGTGATGTGCTCCCGGGGAAGCCTTGCCGTCTCGATAAAGCTCTTGCCTAGTCGTCTGGCCGCTACAATTTGGGATTTGTCAAACTCGCATTAATCCGCTGCCTTTCCCATCGAAAGAACAATAATAATACTGATTAACAAAACTCAGTATCAGGTGTTATTTGTACCGTTTCATGACCTTCACATGCGCCGTCGTACACCTGTAGCTGCTTCGATTTGCACAGAGACTCACTGGTCATAATGTTTTGGCTTTCGGTGTGTGAATATAGATGATATCTTTACATGTATACGCAGGTGAACGGCTATGAGCACAGGCACACCAGTGGTCTGCAGCTGCGGAGACTCATATCCAGGTGCGTACGATGAACTGTGTGCTCGGACACATTGGGCCCTTCACCACAATTGAAATTATGGGTAATGTCAGCCACAGTAGCCCTTCTGTTGTTGCGGGCAGGACCAGATAGCCTGCGCTGACCTCTGGCATCAATGAGGCGTAGCATACCCACGCCTTGGCGACGGCTCGAAGTGTCACATGTTTCAGACTATCTTTGATAGGTACTAATTACTGCATAGCGTGAGCAGCCTACCAGCGTCGGTGTTTCGGAGAGGATCTTACCAAGGCGTCTTGCCATAACGGTCTGGCTTTTGTCGAGATCAAATAAATCCCTTGCTTTTTCCATGTCGAGACAAGACGAAATACTGATTGAGAAAGATCAGATCAGATCAGATCATATGTAGAGGATTTTAGGAAGAGTGTGTGTGACCCCAGGTCTTAAACAACCCTTAGAAATAGCAAGCTAGGAGATTTGGGCTAGAGTGCCCGATAGGAAAGTGACACGGAAACGAGGTAGAAGACGCCCTTATTTACTACCGGGGGACCAGTACCCGGGGTCCGACGACTTAACGTGTCCATCCGACGCACATTTAGTGGATCGAGCGTTCGTACCTGCCTGGGATCGAACCTGAGGTCCTTTCCGTGGCAGTCACGAACGTTGCCCACTAGGCCACCCGCGGCTCTTGACTGAGAAAGCTCCGTGCCAGGTACTATATGTATCATTCGCGACCTTGGCAGGTGACGCTGATTGGCTGCCGTGCAGCCAATCACCCGATCTCATTGAAAGGCAAGGAAATTAGTTCGAAAGCATGCCGAAGACTGGCTCAAGACAGGGTGTTGTGGAAGAAGCGTGGGAAATCCAGATTTCGATTGATAATGATGATGATTATATGTGTGTGCTATGTGCATCACGTGACGTCTCTAGTGTTATACATCAGCTTCAGATTTTGTTTCAATGGGGGCCTGGCCACTTTCATGGCCCAGGGTGTCTTAATCGGGCCCTTGTGTAATTGAAGCAAAATGTTGTTTGTAATGTGGAGACAGTATAATGAATAAACCTCTTCTACCAGCTAAGCTAATTATAATGAATAAAGCTTTCAACTAAGCTAAGTATAATGCTTTATAATGCTTCTAATAGTGAATTCAAATGGTTGTTGTTACTAGTTAATTAAGATCATGAATAAAGTCTTAACGCTGGTTGTTAATAATAATCAACAAATGACATTAACCTAACAGCCAGACAGAGATCTGACAAAAACTATGAATTGAGAAAGACGTACTTACGAAAAAGCTCTTTTATTAGATAACTCTGAAATCATCCAACGCACACACACTACTCGTATCACAATAATGAAGAATCAACCTAATCACATAGAACGAAGCTCTCAATACAACAACAAACTCTCTCCTTCGCATAAACCAACGCCCTCAGTACAACAACAAACGCTCTCTGTACAACAACAAACGCTCTCCTTAGGTATTGTTGAACGCGCCTATTTATACTGGCTACCACCACGTCATGACTTACACTCATTGCCAGATCTCATTCAGCGGGTGAAATAACATCTCGTTCAGTAAGAAGATAATTTACATAGAAAAATAAAATAACCAGAGATAGTAAAATCAAAAGGAAAGTGAATACAGAGTATACGTTACAACAGATATTTTACATTGGTTCGGACATCTAGAAAGAATGAGTGATGAAGTGCAAACTAAGAGGATTTATTCAGTCAAATGGGCAGCAAAGAAACGTCGAGGAAATCTTGGGAGAACCAAATTCAGCCATGCCAGCAAGAGAGAAAGACAAAAGTATGAATCTTGTGCAACACCCATGACGGATATCAGAGAAGCTCCAGTTGTGTGCCAAAATCAATGTAAATGAAGGCGTTTGATACATCAGTAATAAACATAAAATCTAACCCCATCAATATCTTAGCACTCCTTTCTTTGAGGAGCTAACCTGTGTATCTCAGAGAAAAGCTTAGCAATATGTATGTAGTCGGTAGGTTTGGCATCATGTTATGCTCCCTGATTTACGGGTGGAATTAAATTCAGACAGTCCTCAATTCACAGGGTGGATTATATCGTACCATTGAGCTTTATCTGGGTTTTGTTTACTCCAAAATATACTTTGCACTAGGAGCTTAATGTCATGTACTGATTCTCGGCATACCGTGGCAATCACTAGGATATCAAATTGTGTGATCCTTTATTCTTCTATTCAATAGTAAGTTTTTGTTCAGTTTTCATTCCCAGGATATACAGTCAGTAATATTTTTTTCTTTAGATGCATTTCGGGAAAAGGGAAAGAAAAAAAAACCTTTCTTAACTGTCAAGTACTTGAGTAATCTGAAATGTCAAGGTTTCCCGCTGTTCTGATTCTTCTCCAAGAAAGAGTACAACAGCTAGTTTTGTTTTGTTATTTCCTGGAGTCCCATTCAAGCGTCAATCCCTTTGATCTCGTTGAAAAGCAAACGACGAAAAGACGTTTTGTGTCATATTGAATATATTTATTGCTCAGAGGTTAAAGTTGATTGTTGTAATTTAGCATAACCTTCTATGTTTTTGGTGTTACCGATGATTACGAAACTGTGTGGTTGCTATATTCTAGAACAGCAGCTTGTCGCCTTGAAACAAATAATAAACACGATGTCACGAACAGCAATTTCTGGTGAAATTCTTGATTGCTTCTTTTATCGGGCACTGTGACTTGACAGGTATCTTCAACAACAGCAAAATGTGATTTATGATTCAAGCTGGCGAAGACAAGTTCAACCAGATTATTTAACACGTGGCACGCTTGAAAGGACTACGCATATGTACATCTAATTTCATCGTACTCGCATTTTAAAAACTCTCATCAAAGTAACACGAAATTTTGGTTTGATTGTAAAAGGGGGTATCGTTCACTTGATCGAAAGGTCACTTGACCGAAAATTACTTGCCCGAAAATCACTTGATCGAAAGGTACATCACTTAACCGAAGGGTCACTTGACCGAAAAGTTCATTTCACCGAAAGGTCACTTCACCTAAAAGTTAATTTCATCGAAAGGACATTTGATCGAAAAGTTCATTTCACCGAAGGATTACTTTACCTAAAAGTTCATTATATCGAAAGATCAATTCACCGAAGGATTACTTTACCTAAAAGTTCATTACATCGAAAGATCATTTCACGAAATGGTCAGTTTACCGAAAACTTAGAACATTGTTGTTAGAGATCTGTTGGAGTGTGGTGCAGGTTTTTAAAAAACTGGCCACCTAAACATTATCAGATTGTATAAAAAATACACTTTTAATTTCCATGAAACACCTCCCCATGAGTAGGTTTTTCAAAATGTAACATTAATTATAAGGCCTAGATCTGTGCCTTTTCGTCAAATGTTTATCCTCCGAGCTCATATTCATAAGGGTTACATAGAAAATCAAGTAAATAATGTTCCACTTTTACTCAACCACAAAACATTAATTTTTTGACCGTAGGCCTAGATGCAGGTCATTTTAACAGATTTTAACCCTACTCATATTCATAAGCATTACATAAAATGTAATGCAATTTTTTATGTAAACTTCATGAACATGAGCACGCACGGTTAAAATTTGCTAAAAATGCCTACGCCGAGGCCCATAGCCCTAAACTTGATTCTTTTTGCCTGAAAACATATGCAACAATATTAACTTGACTTTTTATGAAAACCTTATGAACATGAGTTCGCACGATTAAAATTGGGTAAAAAGGCCTAAGCCAAGGCCTAGGGACTTAAAATTGATTCTTTTGCCTGAAAAAATGTGCAACAATGTTAACTTGACTTTTTATGTAAACCTTATGAACATGAGTTCGCACGATTAAAATTGGGTAAAAAGGCCTAAGCCAAGCCCTAGGGACCTAAAATTGATTCTTTTTGCCTGAAAAAATGTGCAACATTATTAACTTGACTTTTTATGTAAACCTTATGAACATGAGTTCGCACGATTAAAATTGGGTAAAAAGGCCTAAGCCAAGCCCTAGGGACTTAAAATTGATTCTTTCTGCCTGAAAAAATGTGCAACATTATTAATTTTACTTTTTATGTAAACCTTATGAACATGAGTTCGCACTGTTAAAATTGGGTAAAAAGGCCTAAGCCAAGCCCTAGCTAGGGACCTAAAATTGATTCTTTTTGCCTGAAAAAATGTGCAACAATATTAACTTGACTTTTTATGTAAACCTTATGAACATGAGTTCGCACCATTAAAATTGGGTAAAAAGGCCTAAGCCAAGGCCTAGGGACATAAAATTGATTCTTTTGGCCTGAAAAAATGTGCAACAATATTAACTTGACTTTTTATGTAAACCTTATGAACATGAGTTCGCACGATTAAAATTGGGTAAAAAGGCCTAAGCCAAGCCCTAGGGACTTAAAATTGATTCTTTCTGCCTGAAAAAATGTGCAACATTATTAATTTTACTTTTTATGTAAACCTTATGAACATGATTAAAATTTGCTAAAAAGGCCTAAGCCGAGACCTATTGCCTTAAAAGAAGATTTGTTTTAAAACTAAATCTTTGCGTTCTCTGTGACACGTAGAAATTAAAAGTGCAATTTGAGTATAATCCCCTAAGGTTTCGGTGGTCTGTCGCCGAACTTACACCAAGCTTCAACAGATCCTGTAATGAAATCCAAAGTTTTCGATAAACTGATCCTTCGGTGAAATCACCTTTCGATGAAATTAACTTTTAGGTAAAGAGACCTATCGGTGAAATTAACTTTTCGATCAAGTGATCCTTCGGTGAAATGAACTTTTCGATCAAGTGATCTTACGCTGAAACAATCTTTTCGGTCAAGGGACCTTTCGATGAAGTAAACGTCGGGCAAATGAACCAGAACCGCACTACGGAAACACAAAAATTAGGAAATGAAAGGTCGCTTTCGACCCTAAGTAGTCAATGTTTCTAAACTGAGACAATGGTACATTGTTTTCTATAACAGAGAATTCTCAATCAAATATTTTTTTCAACACAAAATTCCCATTTTTGTCCTGATTCAGTCTGAAGTTAATCGGATGATATCACCGGTGATAAAGAAAAACTAACACTATAAATATTTTGTGCGTGAGGTCCAAGCATGATGCATTCACAGTGCGATACCAGTTATTGTAAAGCAACTAAGTTCATAAAACAGTAAAACTGTAATAATAAATAGAAATAAACGTTTCGAAATTTTCGCAGATCAACAAGATGGCTTTTTCAAGGCAGACAGGAAACTGTAATATGAATAATAGCACGCTTCAACAATTTGAACTCGGTTACTTGACTAGTAAATAAAGAGACACTTGCAAATGTAGTTTCATTCAAAGATACGAGACGGCATCTTGTAAGAAAGAAAGGCATTATTTGAAGAACTTGCTTCAAATTCGTTGCAAATCTAGATATACGCTATCACTGCAAGCCCTGCTGTTGGTAATGATTTTCCAAGTTTCCCCGAATGGCTGTAAATTTAGAGGTAGAGTAGGCAGCTAATTTCTTTATTTAATCCCACAAAAGGGCAGCGGAGTTGAAGTTGACGTCTCTGAATAGTGTCGTCGTTTCTTTACGGTCGTTATGTTCGCTGATTCTAATCCCGGATGAACGCTTGATCATTCAGATGTAGTCGCCGTCCGGTTTCTTACCGTCCTTGGTAAGAACCGTAAGATGCAGTTAGCCGTCCCGTCTCTTACTGGTACGAAACTAAAATGTATGTAGCAGCCTTCCTGTTTCTTTACCGTCCTTTGTGTATATTTTATGCTCGCTGATTCTAATTCCAAATGAACGCTTGGTCATTCCGATGTGGTATCGTTTGGAGGCTTACGGATATTTTAGAGGGATGACTAATTAGCGCCTGCTTTGCTAGAAAGAGGGGGCTTGTCAATGTTTCTCTTAATCCCGGCATATAAAAATTGGGGAGACTTTATCCCTACACCGTAATTCGTCTTCTTGAGTGCGTTCTTGAGATGATAGAAAATTTTTGTATGTAGGGAACTGAGGACAGTTAACACAGTTGCTGCATAGAAAAATAGAACGCTTTATTTTGGATTTTACGATGAAGTTATACACTATATTGACAAAAGTCACCGTACACCTAGAAGAGAAACAACGTAGCATTTATTGACGTACTGTATATTAGTGCAGTGTCGGTCAACCTTTGGCCTTAATGCGTGCACTGAACCTTCGATACATGCTTTCGACAAGGTTTTCGAACACAGCGATAGGTATACGCTTCCATTTAGTACATATGCTGCCGCTAACTATTGCTTAGTAGTAGGCCTTGGTTCCTAACTTCTTATGCGGCGCTCTAATTCATCCCATAGGCGCTCTATGGGATTAAGATCAGAGCTCTGTGCTGGCCAGCCCACATACGATAAGGAATTATCGTCAAACCACGACGTAACAGTCTTTGCTTTATGGCTCGGTGCATTACCCAGCTGATACCAACAAGGCTCGGTTCCATAGTATGCAACAGAGTTGGTAGGGCATAATTGCCCAGAATATCGAGGTAGACGGGCTGGTCAACAGGTTTGTCCACGATAACCAATCGGTCGGGACCATACAACGAAAAACATCCCCACACGAGTACACTGCCACCTCCAAATTTGACCGTAGAAACAGTACACTGCGAAATAGCGTTTCCCTCGGATGCCGCGATACCCACACACGACCATCAGACTGGTGGATCGTGTATCTGGATTCATCAGTCCATAGGACCCGTTTCCATTGATCTACAGTCCACTATTAATGTTCTTTTCACCATGCTAAACAAGAAGTAGCATTCCGAGTGGAATTGAAAGACTTATGAGCAGCCGCACGACCACGGTAACCCATGGAATGAAGTCCTCTGCAAATGGTACGTGTACATACCGAGGTTCCAGTATTTTCACTCACCTGTACACTGAGGTCTTGTGCAGTACTCCGTCGATTAGCTGTAACGACTCTCCTGAGGCTTCGACGTCCTCAATCAATGATTTTCTTTGGTCTCCCGGTACGTTTTACTACTTCAGGCACGCCATGTGTCTTCCACTTATTCAGTACGTCCAAAACAGTTGATTTGAGTATGTTTAAACGCCTCTCGGTTTCTCTTATGGACAACTCACTAATATAACACCCAACAATCTTTTCTTTCTCAAAGTCAGTTCTCTCCCGCCGCGACATTTTCACTCAACCTCACAGTGCGATATTATCGCGGTCAACTTCAGGCTTGTTTTTATACCGTTTGCAGCTGTACCGCTCATCTTTACAACGCAGCGGACCCGTTCATTTGCTTTTGAAGGGGTGTCCGGTGACTTTTGTCAATATAGTGTTTATCTGGTTTGAACTGTATCCGGCCTATTCGATGACCCTTTTTAGTTCGTGTTGTCTCATCGGAGGAGACGGCGAAGGCTCTTCTATTTCGAGAACGGAAGGTAGCTATTTTGTATGCAGCTGGACAAAATAAGCTACAGTTCATAAGGTTGGGGTCGGATGTTGGTTTATAAAAGATCACAGTTTTATGTCTACTTTGAAAAAACCATCTGGTTGATGTGCGAAAGCTTGAAAACGTTTATTTCTAGTTTTACGTTTAAATCGAATAATGCAGTTTTAATATTTTATGTGTAGCTGGTGTATATTTCCTCGTTATTAATTAATCAATGATATCCAGTAAATTCTTCTTGGGGAGTTTATCGGGAGCAGTTCAATGCTCAATAAGCAGCTGCCGGTCACCAATTTGGGGGCCATTGGTTTAAAGGAGGGAAAATTCAGTGTCGAAAATCAAAAACATCATCCCTGCATTACCCAGGACTCGAGGACGTTCCCCATCCCGGCGAATGGTTAGAAGCAAGGAGGTTATATTACTGGAGACACCACTCCTATCCACGCAACATTGGCCGCCATAAGTCACTGTCCGTGCTGCAAATGACGTCATGTACAGGCACGACGCAGCCGCAGAAAAAAAGCTGCTTTGAAACCAATGGAACAAAAGCTTCTAAGCGTATAAACAGATGAAATGAGTAATTCAATAATCTTTATCAATGATACACAAGCTTACTGTTTTATAAACGGTATAATTTAGTTCGTTTTTGCCTGCTTGTGACGTCACACCACAGATTAGCTGTGACCTATGGCAGCAGAGCCAGTGGTGTCTCCAGTAATATAACCTCCTTGGTTAGAAGCCAACGCCTGATACCACGTGGCCACCGTGGCAGCAATTCTTATAGCTGAGCTGCAAGTGAAATCAGCATCGTATTTTCTGATGTGGTCCCTACAATTTCGTTCCTTCCAATGGCATCCCAAACCAACCCTGGTAGCACAGTAATGTCGAATCGACATTGATTTTTGGTTACCAGGTCGATATTACGTAGAGGCATAGTTTTCGACGTAAAATCAATGAGACGGTATGTGAAAAAATATCCTTACATTGAATTTCAGTATACATGTAGATAGTTTTACGCATTTTATCCCTTTAGTTCCATTAGGTCGAATAATCGATGTTTTTTATGCGATCTGTAAGCGCCGCCCCAGTGGCGCAGTGGTCTAAGGCGCTGGCCTCTGATTATTCGTCCGTAAGGGGTCTGGGTTCGAATCCCGGTCCGGCATGGATGTTGTGTTTGTCTTACGGCACTGGCTCTCTCCCTTCCCTGGAACCAGTGACCCTAAATTAGGGACGGGCGACTGCTTATAGCCCATTGAGTTGCTCACGGTGGTCGTTAAAATTTCAATAAAATTAAAAAAAAAAAAAAGATCTGTAAGCATCGCGCGCATGCGCCTTTGCAACCATTACGCCAAACAAACTTTTTGGATGCTGGGTGTTGGTCGGTTGTATCATTTCTGTTGTAAGATGAGATTCTTATTTACCTGAAAGAAACGTTATTTACCAAAAGAAACGTAAGTGGACAGTTATATTCGACGTAATTTCTGTTTCGGGAACCATATTTTCCGTTTCATATTCTGAAATATGACAAAGCAAACGTTCATTCATACAGATTTTTTTTCTAATATGAATGGAGTTATTGTAATTGATGGTTAACTTTGCGATGAGAGATAGAACTCCCGTGAAGACCGTCACAACGATGACCTGTTAATTAAATCATGTTCATCTCAGAAAACACAGAGTGTGTTGTTTCTTTTATTCCCGCTCCTTTTCAGATTATCCGCCATCTTCCTAGAACAACCTGTTATTTTTCTAGTTAGGAGCATTTCCGCTTTCAACTTTTCGTTGTCTTTTTATGCAGCAACAAACACGCTATTTAAAATAACACGTAGAACGAGATGAGGAAACGAAATGTCCGACTGTTTTTGTAAGAGGCACCCAACTGATAGAGTGAGAATTCCTTGGCGAGGGACGATTTCCTAATTTATTATTTTAAGACATGATTTTTTTAATTCTTTTTTTTTTTGGGGGGGGGGGGATTTAAGAACACACACGACTTATAACGAAGTAAATTTCTCCGTCATTTCTGTCCACGCCAGGATTCGAACCCGGATCCCCTCATTCCGGAATAAGTTGCTCTACCAATTGAGCTACGCGGACGTTTTATTCTGATTCCTATCTGCCTTTATGTCGTGTGCGTCCTTCGGGCAGGTACGTCACATCTCCTGGTACGTTACAGACTATCTAAAACTAGAAAAAATTCACTCCCTTATTTAACCCTTTAACCGGCTGGAACGAATTAACTCGGGGTTAGGAGAATGGGCTGAAATCAGCTCAAACGAATGTATTCGCTGTCTGAGAAGTGGAACGAATACGGCAAGAACGAGTGAATCTGTGCGTCCGAAATCGTTGCTTTTACCTACCGTTTGTCATTCTAAGTGCTCATTGGGAAGGAGGGTAGGATTATCATTAATCCTTCCTGTCTGATTACCTTTACCGCTAAGAATGCCAAGAAAAGGGAGACGAACCTAAAAAGGCTTAGGAGTAAATGTATGAGATGATCAAACAGAAATCATCGCTCTTTCCACGTTAATAAGAGAGTCATGGGAAAATTATCATCGGCCGCCACCGGGAATCGAACCCAGGTCTTCCAGTTACGCGCCGGACATGCTACCACTGTACCACAGCGGCCTCGAATTCGCCAGACTCGCATGTGATTGACTGCCAAACTGCATGGAAGATTGCTTCATGGAGCCCCGCACAATGCTGGGGATTCACCAAAGCTGGAAAGCAGCAACTGAACAAATAACTAGGAGACGAATGGATAATTAATTCAAACATTGGACGTGGATCAGGAACATCAAACAGAAATCATCTCTCTTTCCACGTTAATAAGAGAGTTACGGGAAAATTCTCATTCTATTTTGATTTCTGTTTGATGTTCCTGATCCACGTCCAGTGTTTGTATGAGATGATGTATGAGTAAATAAAAAGATGTATGATAATGAAATAAGATAAAATATGTAAGATAATGAAAAGATGTAGGTGTAAATTGTTTCTACCCAGTGGCATGATGTCCGTGTCCGGGGGACTACTGCTTTCGAATCATTCCTTGGGTAATGGAACAGAGAGTAAAGGATTATAAGTGAAGATAAGATATCAGGTTCTCGTGCGGACTGAGTCAATCATAAAAGCTTAAGATAGCAATCTTAAAAGCACGATAATTAAAACACTACGCAGGCTTCCGATGAAGCGAAGAACGTATTTAATGTATAAGTTAAAAGATTAAAAATAAAGCCAAAACACCTTTCGGTGAAAGCTTCAGTACTTCCATCTGATGATGATGGCCTTTAGAAGCCTTCAGTACTTCCATCTGATGATGGTCTTTAGGAAGACCGAAAGTTCTTACGGCTTTATTTTTAATCTTTTAACTTATACATTAAATAAGTTCTTCACTTCATCGGAAGCCTGCGTAATGTTTTAATTATCGTGCTTTTAAGATTGCTACCTTAAGCTTTTGTGATTGATGGATTACAAGTGAATCAGACTACTATAACTAAGTAAATGTCTCCGTAATTTCTGGTCCACGCCGGGAATCGAACCCGAGTCCACTTATTCCGGAACAAGTCGCTCTACCAACTCAGCTACGCAGACGTTCGTTCTTGCTGCTATCTGCCTTTATGTCGTGTACGTCCTGTGGGGCAGGCACGTCACATCTCCCATCCCCGCCCCGAAAGAGGACCGGGGGCATGGCCCACGGGTCAGCCGTGACCATGAATCGTTGCAAGCAGCCATCCTCTGTAGAAGGTGCACTTGAGAACTCCCAGTCAGACTAGTGTGTGAAATGCAACATCACACACTTTTATTTTTCGAAGCGCTGAAGAAGGAATTCTCTTATTTTTCCTATCTCGCGGTGTGGAAAGAGCATCACGCCATAGCGAGATCTTGAACGGCCGGTTCATCCGAGAAGTTCGGGCGCCATTATAACGAAGTGAATTTCTCCGTCATTTTTGGTCCACGCCGGAAATCTACCCGAGTTCACTTATTCCGGAACAAGTCGCTCTACCAACTGAACGTTCGTTCTTGCTGCTATCTGCCATTATGTCGTGTGCGTCCTGCGGGACAGGCACGTCACTCTACGTAATCTAAGACTAAGGACTGTAAGGCAGCACTCATAACCAAAGACAGATTTATAGTCGATACTCCTTAAATGAAGGAAGAAAAGGAATTGTTTTGCTGTAGCTTTTGGTATAACCCCGCCACTATCGGAACCATTCTGTTTGATGAGTGCAGGAAAATTTGAGCAGCGTTTGGACCAGGTACATCGGCCGCTTAAGGGGTTAAAGCCATGATTACAGGAAATGGGGAGAGAACATTTGCTGTATACAATATCTGCACTTAGCAGACAGAACATTAGAGAGACAAGGAGATAACCAGATCTTGCAGTTGGAGACCTGGTATTGTTAGAAACTCATTTTCAATCCTCCGTTGCACATTCGTTCGTAAAAAAATTTGCACCCTCATATGAAAGCCACTTTGAATTGGTGAAATTGTACAATAATAATGTCGTATTAAAGAAGCCAGATGGCTTCCTACATTCTGCCCATGTGCGGCAATGTAGGAAATGGGTTATTAGAAGCAATGATGCAATTATTAACCCTAAATCTAGTAGGAATCTCAGGCAGAGGTTGGGACTTCTTCACAAGTATGCATAGTTGCTTCTTCACAAGTATGCATAGTTGATGATGAAATTATTGACCCCACCCATGTCCTGTCCGATTCTCTACCTTCGTCCGAGCGGGTCTTTGTTTCCACTTTCCACGATACTCATTCTGACATTATCCCATTCACTCGTGGTGCTGCAATTATTTCAACTCCTCCGTCTCCTGCCTTCTCAAAAGACGAGAGATCAAGTACTTCCAGTTCCTCTGGATAGTCTTGTCATGTGCAACGAGGTTCATTTTCATCTGCTTCTCATAATCCAATCGCTCCATTTACTTCTTCACGCATGGTGCCTCCGTTTGGTTCTAAATCTAAAAAGTTAAAAAGGACAAGAACTGACATTTCATCTTCAGGTGTTTCTATCCCTCCTGTGCCTAAAAGAGTCGTACCTCTTGCTGAATCTGAATAATCGGACAATATTGTTGAGATCCTTCAGTCTCCAACTAAAAAAATTCCTCCTTCTGTTTCTACTGAGCAGTTGCCTACTTTAGAAACATTTAATCAATCTGCAGTAGGGTAAAAACGTCCTCTTTCGCCATCTGTGCCATCTAAACCTACCAAGCGTCCGCCACCTGAATTCTGCCCTCCTGTTCCACAGTCTCCTAGTGCAACTTCTAGTGTTGGGCTACAATCCAGACATCGAGCCCAGCATTTGCATCTGCCTGGATTTCGTCCTTGGAATCTTCGCTCGGGACGGACGGAGCCTATACCTTCCTCCACCGTTCCTCGTGGTTCACGGAAGCGCGCTTCTAGTTACACACCGCTTCTTCGACCACCAAAGAAAAGACCGGATCTACACTCTTCTCAGATTCCGGGCTCGTCTCCAAGACATCCTGGGACCTCCTTGCTTCAGCCTGGGACCTCCTTGTTTCAGCCTGGAACCTCCTTGTTTCAGCCTGGAACCTCCTTGCTTCAACCTGGACCTCCCTTGTGACAGCCTGAACCTACCTTGCGACAGCCTGGACCTTCCTTGCGACAGCCTGGACCTTCCTTGCGACAGCCTAATGACCCTGCTTCTTCTGGTCAACTTGCCTTGTCCACTGAAAAACCTGAGACATCCCGGCGATCCAGTGACCTGCAACCTAAGCCTGGGAAGCGTGAAGCTTCGAGAGTACCGTTGTCGCCCCGACAGCAAAGTAAGCATGTCCGCACACGGGTCTTTTCTGCCACTAAAAGGTACTGTTAAAACATTTTTTTGTTATTACAATTGACCTTTAAGCTCAAAGGAACTTTTTGCTACATAGAGCTTTGCTCTATAAAGACTATTTGAATCTTTCCTTTAACTCAAAATGTATCAGAGCTTTGCTCTATAAAAAGACTATTTGAACTTTTCTCTGTACTCAAAGTATCACAGAACTATTATGACAGACTTTGAGGACAAAATATATCGCATACATTATCTCCTTGTCAGTATGTATTTTTTTTTTTTTTTTTTTTTTTGGTGTGGCGCCACGTTAAATTTTTTTTAGTACTAAAATGCTTGTCACTTCAATTTTGTAAATGTTGTCTTTTCGGCATAACATGAATATCAGCTGTTGCCTTTATTGATATCTATTGATATTTTACTCCCAGGGTAGGGTTTTCCAGGGTTTCCCCTATCCCATCTAAAAATTGATGTGCGAATGCGTGGGAGTAGTTCGAAGTCGGCCCTGGCAGCCAAATGTTCAGTTAAAGGTGTTTGTGTTGTTGTTCTATGATTAACCTTTTTTTTTTTTGTGCTTGACACTTGTTGTGTTTGGCGTTAAATTTTTTTCTGCAAGTGTAGTTTTTTTTAAAACTAAATTTACACCATGACAATGTTCGACTATTCAATTAACTTGGTTTGAATGTTTTGTCTTCCCTGAGAAGTTATCAGGTGTGGACAAATGTGTAAATTAACTTCACGTTAAAAATGTTGTAGTTTTTTTCCCTGCCATACGCAGTTTTTTTAATACTATGCTACTTCTTACATGTATATTGATGAGTGTTCTCCGCACGTATTGTGACAAAATATTTATCACTACTTATAATATCAAGATTTCATATCGTACAGAAAGTTTCTTTTTTTTAATAAATGTTAGTGGTATTGAACTATTGACGTTTAGACTGTGTACTGATATAAAGTCAGCTACAGCAACTGATCAACAAATATCCTCATCCATTTTGTAAGTTCTTACCTGAAAGAGTTGAATGAATTATCAGATTATTTGAAAGGATACCTCTACAAAATTGACAGGTTCATGGGAAAAAAAAAAAAAAAAGAAAGAAATATATGAGAATGTAGAAAAACAAAGAGCAGAAACCATTCAAAAGAAAACAAATTGTAGGCCAAAACCTAAAAGCAGCAAAACAATGGAAAAAAATGTGAAACAAAAGTCGACAGAGCGAGCAATATAGTGCATGCATAGTGGAGAATTAAAAGTCTATTCTCGTTGATTGGTAATTCAGTAAAAAAAAACTTAAGAACTGAGAGAGAAAGCACAGGAAAAAAGAAGAATGGCACTTCGGTGAAAGATGAATGAGGTATGTCAAACGATAAGGAGAGCCAAGGTCAAAATGAACAGAAATATCAACAAAAGAAGAAATATTCTTTTCTCCACTGCGTTTCTTGAAGATTTATTGTGGAAGAGAAAAGAAGGCAAACAGCTCAATCTATCACAGTCTCGTGGCATATTAAACATCTCATCTCAATAAAGTCAACGATTTCATTCTGGTAATAAAAACAAGCACAAGGTCCTTATGTACAAACATAAAAAAAAAAGAAGCCACCCCCCTTAACTTTAGAACCGTTTGCCGCATATAAGCAAATAAGATATCGTTGAAAAGGACTCGAAAGGAACTATCATATGATACAAAGAAACATGCTAATTAGGCTAATTAACATACTAATTATCTCTCTATCTCCGAATTTTTCCGTATAAGAGCTATGTTATTTTAGACGCATTTTATTCAGCACAGTAAAACCCTTAAATTCCAAATTTTACACAAATCGACCAATAAATACGTGTACAGTGAGCTGCGGAAAAAAGATGCCGTTAATGTTAAACTGTGGAATTCGATTTTGTTTTGTAACATTTAATCGAGAACAGATACAATGACTTGGTGTTGCAACAGTAAAACGCAATGGTACCCAGATAATATGAGCAGCTATGCAAGGAAAGAACTGGTACATTAAGAGAATTATAAATTATGGAAGATTATTACGAAAAAAATAATAATTATGACAATATCTCATTAACAGCCCATTCAATGCGCAATATTTTTTAAATCCGTAAATCCCAAGTTACAGCGTGATCGCATTAAATCTTGCTTTTAACTGAATATATCTCGGTGAACTACAGAAACCAGTATCAATGTTACAAATCAATTATAATTGACTAAATAGTGGGTTTTGGTTAACTGAAACTTGACATCAAACATGTCATGTGTCATTTGGGGCACATAGATATTAAAGCCCGTCAATAACAACGGGGGAAAATAAGATCTCTTGCCAGATAGCAGAAAAGTGTTAAAATAATAAAAGCATCTTCGGAATTTTAGAACTCTGCAGTTGCAAATGTAAAAACATTATGGTAGTTCATGCGCAGGACCACAAAAAATGTGCTTTCTTTTCTTTCCTTTTTTCTTTCTTTTTCATTTCTTCTACAAATATAAATAAAATAATATCTGGTTAAACTCTGCGAAAAGCATCTAGTTATATTCTGATAATTTTGTAGTTTAAGGAAAAAGGAAAAAGAAAGTTCTCAATCATGGTTCTTTAGTATACGCATGAAATAATAAAAAGACACTGTTACCTATTCTATTAGAACCATCAATTTTTAGACTTAAATGAGAAAAGAAACTGGCTTGACAATCTAAAATAAACATTTTAGGTTCGCAAGGGAAATTTTAAAAATTAAATTTCATACGATAGGATTCTAAATGAAAAATTCCCTATGTCGTTTAGGAACGACAAAGTAGATCCAAAATTCCTGAGGTAGCGTTTTTTTGTTTCAAAAGATTTGATCATGGGATGTAATGCGTCTGTGACGTCATGTCACAATGATTAAGATGAGGTGGCGTCACACCAGAAGCTGTTAAAAATTGGTCTGTGTTTCTATGACAACAAAGCAAAGTGGTACACACGTGCGCAGTACGCGACAAAAGAGGACAAACGTTCATACGTTCAAACAAAGAATATTATATTGTTTTAGATTGTCACATCGAATTAATATCAGAGGTGCAAATTTAAATTTCAAGACATAGAGGTTCCCATTTATTCGTGTGTTAAGCCCGATAACTGTATGAAAGCAAAGTGAGATTTTGAGGTGAAAAAAATCAAGTAACAAATCATTTGGAATAGATCGCACACTTTTGTAGCATTCTGTGAAAGCCATTTCCAAAAAAAGAGTGATCATTGTGTTCCTCATATGTTCCCAAGGTGTTCCGAATGTGTATGTGTTATCGATGCTCTCTGCATGTGTTAATGATGCTCTCTCCTCCACAAAATATTTTATGATAGAAGACAATATTTTTACATAACACATTCGGAACACTACGTGAAAAATGCATGGAACACTGTCGTAACACACTGCGAACGCATTTTTCAGAATTACTTTCTGGATGTGTTCCGAATGAGTTGTTAACCTTTCCTCATCCATGTTGAAACACATTGATGTGCTATATTATTCCGAAATGCCACGGACAGCTAGAAAAGGGCATGGCTCAAGCGTCTGCATCATTTTAACTGTACTAATGCACTAATTAACTTAAATAGTGGGTTTTGGTTAACTGAAACTTGACATCAAACATGTCATGTGTCATTTGGGGCACATAGATATTCATCTGCTATCCATTCAGTTGGTTAACATAAGCGCCAGTCCTTTTATATTCCATGGTATATCTTTTATAATCCATGGTATCTACACTGAAGTGCCAGAAAAACTGGTACAGACGAGCTTATGCAAAATACATAGCAACGTCCCCTATGCGCGTATTCGGTTGCGTCCGCCAGTGCGTATGTAAAACGATAGACATCCTTGCCAGCTGTCAGAGCTGTTTTCGGCATGAGAATGACAAGTAATAACGATTTAAGCGATTTTCAACGCGGTGTCATAGTTGGCGCTCGTGAGATGGGCCATAGTATTTCGGAGGTAGAAACGAAGTTCAGATTTTCACGGACCACCATTGCAAGGGTGTACCGTTACTACAAGAATTCCGGCAAAACCTCCAACCTACGATACCAGTGTGGCCGTAAAAAGACATTGGGTGAACGCGACCATCGTCGACTGTCAAGAATCGTTTCACGCGATAGGCGTGCAACACTCTCACAGGTATAATCGGAATTCAATGCTGGAGCCTCAACAAGCATCAGCGTCCGGACTGTGCAACGTACCCTGCACGATATGGGCTTTGGGAGCCAATGCCCAACTCCAGTTCCTTTGATGGGTGCACGACACAGAGCTATGCGTCTTGCTTAAGCACGGCAACACCGCCATTGGACACTTGATGACTGGAAACAAGTAGCCTGGTCTAACGAGTCGCGTTTCCAACTGTATCGGGCAGATGGAAGGATTCGTGTGTGGCGCAAACCCCATGAAGCCATGGATCCCGTCTGTTAACAGGGAACTGTACCGGCTGGTGCGGGATCCGTAATGGTATGATGTGTGTTTAGCTGGACTTCACTGGGACCTATGGTATGTCTCCAAATATCTGTGACCGGACAAAGCTATGTGCGCATCCTTTCTGACAAGGTACACCCGTTCATATCCTGCATTCATGCTGATGGGTTGGGCCTGTTCCAACAGGACAATGCACCTCCACACAAGTGTCGGGACGCCACATTATGGTTAGAGGAGCATTCATCTGAGTTTGGGGTGTTGCCATTACCACCCAAATCCCCAGATCTGAACGTGATAGAACACATTTGGGATGCCATGCAGCTCGCTATCGAACACAGGAATCCGAGACCTCGGAATACACTCGAATTGTGGAACGCTCTGCAGGAAGTATGGTGTGCATTGCCTACAGCACATTTACAGGCGCTAGTGGAGTCCATGCCCCGTCGTATTTCTGCAGTCCTGCGCTCCCGTGGGGGACCTACCAAATATTAGACTGGTGTACCGGTTTTTCTGGCACTTCAGTGTATATTAGAGTACAGCATAAACTATATTTGCAGGTTTATTTCATTAAGTCAAAGCAGCCCCTGCCCGAATTTCGACTACGTATTTGGACTCCTTGCTCACGTGTGGCTGCGTACGGCTCGAATGTGGACTTTTCAGCTGGTTTTCGTGACTAATGACAAGCAGCCTACAGTTTTTTACATATTTACAGTTATATTTGAAATTTATTAGGTGTAGAAATAAGTTTTAAAGCGTTTTTGCGTGACGTATACCGCTAATTTACATATGTGACATTCCCCCATGTTGATTTCACGTAACCTTAACTGGTCCAGAGAATAAAATGTGACACGGAAGTTTGCCCAACAGGCAAACGCACTTTCATATCGGTAGATGAAAGACGGCAAGTGATACTGCACTTATCCCAAACTACATTCGTCACGAATTTCATCAAGGAAAGAGTGCTAAAAAGCATGTGCATCGATTTGTTCTGTTCTGTGGGAGAATATTGTATCGAAAAGCACGTGTGGGATTTGGTTTAGATGGTTTAAAGCAGGTGATTTTGATGTTAGCGATCGAGAACGTAGAGGCGACCCCCGCAGAAGGTTTCACATGAGAAACTTCAAGTATTGCTGGATAAAGATTCGTCTCAAACGCAAAACAAACTAACTCAACAACTGAGGCTAACTCACAAACCATTTCCAATTGTTTACGCTCAATGGGAAAGATTCAGAAAGAAGGAAAATGGATGTCACATGACCAGAGCCAGAGGAACAAGGATGAGCGTGTCATGAAGTGTTTGAGTCTGTTGAATAAACACAGAAAGTCTTTCCTGTGGAAAATCGTTACGAGTGATGAAAAGTGGATATGGTACGACAAATCCAAACGCAAAAAAACCCTGGGAAAGATAAGAAGACGTAACGACTGTGACACCGAAACGCAATATTCACCCCAAGAAAGTTCTGCTGTGCATCTGGTGGGATATGAAGAATGTGCTCTATTATAAACTATTGGAACAGGGTCAAACTGTTCCTGCTGATCACTACAAGCAACGATTGCTGCGATTGAACCAGGAAAGCTGTCCGAAACGTCCATTCACAGGCAAAGGATTGCGTCCCGTGAAATTACTTCATAACAACGCTAGGCTGCATGTCACGAAATCGGTCTAGGAGACGTTATTGACGTTTGGCTGGGACGATTTGGAGCACCCGGTGTATAGCCCCGACATAGCCCCCTCAGACTGTCATTTGTTCCGATCGATGTAACATGGTTTGTCTGCTATACGGTTCCGGATATGTGACGAAGTACAGAAATGGGTTCACGACTTTATCACGTCACACGGCGAAGTATTCTTCATGGCTGGAATTCGTCAGCTGCCCGATGATGGCGGAAGGTGATTGGTAATGGTGGTGCATATTTTGATTCGTAAAGGTATTGTTGTTTTCTCTCAAATAACATGTTTCGTTGTCTTAAAACGCTTTAAAACTTATTTGTGCACCTAATACATCCTCGTTTTCTATATTTGTGCCTTCTAAATATTTGAAATAAAAAGAATGATGACACCGAGTTTTCAGTTGTAGTGAGCACAATCTTTTGAATCTTTTTTGATACGAATTAAATTTTTCAAAGTTATTCAAAGTCAATACATCCAGTTCGAAAAATGCAACCGGGCGTTTACAGTCGATAAAACATCCAGAACAGAAACGGCTACATTACTTCGAACGGTGGCTAAAACGTATGTTACAAAAATTAACGAATGGCGCACAAAAAATTTTTCATAGCAGGATATCGAAAACAAACAGATTTTCAAATCGAACAGGCAAAAGAACAATACAGAAAGAAACGTGATATAACTCTATACTTTCTAGCGGAAGAATTATGCATAATCGAAATGTTGAAAACAGGCTTAAAATATTCTTCTTGGAAAAAGGTCTGCTGAGAAAAAAGGTCTGCGGAAAAAGAACTTTTTAGCTACGTCTCCCGCAAACAGAGATAGAGAAAAAAAAGAAAAATGTATTGACCCTTACATCACCTAGCGGAAAACATGTGCATTATTTAAAGAGGATAATGGTCCACATCCCTGTTGTCGTGAATGACATACAGTAAAAAAAAATAATTTCTCAATTTTCTCAATAGGGTTTCTTAATTTCTCAATAGGGTTTCTAGAAGCGAAGATACAGCAGCAAACAAAAGTACACAATCACAACCTACCAACAGAACTGTGAATTGTAAAATTCCTCATATACTAGACTAAAGTGTTCTAGAAAGGAAATGGCTTTTTTTTTTTTTTTTTTTTTTTTTTTTTGATTGGAGGTTTAACGACCACCGTGAGCAACTCAATGGGCTATAAGCAGTCGCCCGTCCCTAATTTAGGGTGACTGGTTCCAGGGAAGGGAGAGAGCCAGTGCCGTAAGACAAACACAACACCCATGCCTGACGGGATTCGAACCCGGACCCCTTACGGACGAATGATCAGAGGCCAACGCCTTAGACAACTGCGCCACCGGGCCGGCGGAAATGGCTTCCGGGGTTGAAATAATTTTTTTAAATTGCACATGTAAAAGCAGAGATATTGAGGACAACAGATCAGACATTTGGTTCCCCTAAAGGCGAAATTGTACAATATTTTGGGAAGAAAATACGCACACAGAGTTTGCATAGTTAGTAGTATTTGACCGAAGAAAGAAATTTATCAATCGGGATTTTAGTCCCGCAGATATTGCTGTAAAAGAAATGTTAACTCAGGCCCTCTGGTGGCAGACTTGCGCGTTAAGAAAAATTTGAAATTATATGAGAAACCTTTAGCAGTGGAAAGGCTCTCCAAGAAAGAAAGAATTTTTCCAATCGGACTCTCAGAAGCAAAGATATCAACAAATACATAAGATATACGCTACGCCCTCTGGCGGAAAAACTGTGCATTATTTTACGAAGAAAGAATTCTCCAAAGGTTGTGTGTGAGTGGTATTTGTCAGCGAAAGAATTATTTCAATCGAGTTTTCAGGAGCTTAGATTTTGCCGCAAATACATCAGAACCAGAAATTAACCCTTACGCCCCCGGGTGTCCAAACCGTTCTTTACCAAACATTAGGAATTTTATGCAAAGCATTTTCAATCGAGAGCTGTATGCGATACAGGAAGAATTTTTCAAAGCGGAGTGTTAGAAGCAGAGATATCGGGGAAGCGCAATTTATCTTATCGCCACCTAGCTGAAAGTCTATAGGTTACTTGAAATTTTTTAAAATTTTATGAAAAGCGTTTCGCACAGAGAACTCTATCCAACCATGGTGAAATTTTACAAATCGAACTCTTAGAAGCAGAGATATTGACAAGAATAGGACGTACATCTACTCCCCCTGGAGGGGTAACCGTGCACTATTTTAAGAAGAATATATTCCGAAAAGGTTTATTGATGTCAGTGGTATCGGTACAAGAATGAATTCTTTCAGTCGAGATTTTAGAAGCACAGATTTTACTGTAAATACATCAGAAGAAAAAACTTAAACCTTAGGTCCCCTGGTGGCCAAACAATTTTTACCCAAAATTAGTTGTCATATGCAAAATATTTCCCATCTGTAGCTGCATCCACAGCAGAAAGAATTTTTAAATCGGAGTTTTAGAAGCAGAGATATCGGTTGAAACGCAGTTTAGTTTTACGCCTCCAGCGGAAAATTAGTGCTTAACTTGGAAAAGTGACTATTACTAAAATAGTGTTCGCTAGAAATGGAATTGGAAGGTAAAAATATTTTTTCAATCGGATGTTTTGAAGCAAATACATGGAATAAAATGTATTTTGAATTCGATATCCGTACTTACGTCCTTCAGAGGCGAAATTCTTCATAATAAAAAAAAAAACGAAACAAAGGATCATCATTCGCGCATTTCAATCTTCCCAATACAAAAAGAATTTTTAAATCGGACTAATATTTGCAGAGATATGATGTGCACAGACTGTCGGACGGACAAACCAGTAACATTAGCGCGATCTCTTTTACAAAAGACGCTAAGAAAACGGATTTCCTGGTTCTGCTTCAATTTTCTATTATGAAACAACCTTTCAGTGATAAGTGAATACTCAGTGACCCGAGAAAATGTAATGATCGGAAACAAGAATATTCGAAACAAATTCGGGTTTTCGATTATTAGAAAAATATATACTGTTTGCTCTAACACTAATTCAAATCATTAGCACGAATAAATGAAGTTGTTATAAAGAAATCAACAAGAATAAATGAACCCAGTCCCTAGATACAGACTTTCCAGCATTATCGCTGTGCAAGGAAGAAAGCATTCCAGGTGAGTTTCCCAGATGTAGATTTATGGGTGGTCCCTCTAACTTTATTTGCAAATATCTTCGCTGTGAATCATCCGATTTAGACGACATTTAAGATTTAGGGGTTTTTTCATGTGCTAAATAAAATGCGCATAAAATAACATATAGTTTATATGGAAAAATTCGGAGATAGTGATCTAATTAATATGTTAATTTGCTTAATTAGCATGCTTCTTCGCATCATGTGATAGTTTCCTGCGAGTCCTTTCCAACGGCACCTTACTTGTTTATACGCGGCAAACGGTTCCAAAGTTAAAGGGGGTTGCTACTTTTTTTTTTTTTTTTGTCAGTACTTCGCAGAAGTACAAACATAAAAAACGGGCACGGGCTCTAGTCCTGGATTTTTCATGATTTCCAGGTGTCCAGGAGGCCGAGAGTACTGAGGATCTAGGATTCTAGGCCGGGGTTCTAGTGCTGGATCTTTAATTTCCAGGCGTTCAGGAGGCCGAGCGTTCTGAGGTGCTAGGTTTATGGGACAGTGTTCCAGTCTTGGATTTCATGAGTTCCAGGTGCCCAGGAGACTGAGAGGTCTGAGGCGCTGGGATTCTGGGTCCACGTTCTAGTCCTGGATTTTCTTGATTTCCAGGCGTGCTGGTGGCCGAGCATTCTGAAGCGCTAGGTCTCTGGGCTCGAGGTCCAGTCCTTGATTTTTCATGTGTTCCAGCAGACGTCCAGGAGGCCGAGCGGTCTGAAACGCTGTGTTTCTGGGCCCGAGTTCCAGTCCGAGATTTTCCATGATTTACAGGCGCCCAGGAGGCCGAGAGGTCTGAAGCGCTAGGATTCTGGGCCTGTGTTCCAGTCCTGAATATTTCATGATTTCTAGGCGTCCATGACGCCGAGCGGTCTAAGGTGCTAGGTTTCTGAGCTCTGGTTCTAGTCGAAGATGAGGCTTCAACAGGCTTTCGTATACCTACGGGTGGCTTTAGCCCCGGATAAGGTATAAGTGACATGCTTCTCCAATGGCGCTGGCTCTGCTCCTTCCAAAAACCAGTAGCCCAAAATCAAGGAAGGAAAAATCCGCCGCTTATTGGCCAAATGAACTTCCATGGTCATCGTTACACCTCAAAAAAAGAAATCCGGAATGTAGAAGTAATATAAATCACAGCTGATATTGATATAAAATAAAAGTCCCAGAATGATACATAGACACAATAACATACACTGACGAGTCACATTATTGTGACCATCAGCTAATATCCAAAGTAACCGCCATGTGCAGCACAGACAGCAGCTAGACGGGCTGGGAGAAATTCAATAAGGTGCTGGAAGGTGTTCACAGGTATGTGGAGTCATGCTGACGCGCAGTGCATCTGACATCTGCTGGAGGGTTTATAACGAAGTAAATTTATCCGTCATTTTGGTCCACGCCGGGGATCGAACCCGAGTCCACTTTATTCCGGAACAAGTCGCTCTACCAACTTAGCTACGTTCGTTCTTGCTGCTATCTGCCTTTATGTCATGTGCGTCCTACAGGGCATGTACGTTACATCCCCCCCCCCCCCCGAAAGAGGGCCGGGGGCATGGCCCACAGGTCAGCCGTGACCATGAATCGTCGTAGGCAGCCATCCGCTGTAGAACGTGCACTTGCGAACTCCCAGTCAATCTTGTGTGTGGAATGCAACATCACACACTTTAAATTTTTGAAACGCTGAAGAAGGGATTCTCTTATTTTTCCTATCTCGCAGCGTGAAAAGAACATCACACCATTGCGAGATCTTGAACGGCCGGCTCATCCGGAAAGTTCGGGCACCATTATAACGAACTAAATTTCTCCGTCATTTTGTTCCACGCCGGCGATCGAACCCGAGTCCACTTTATTCCGGAACAAGTCGCTCTACCAACTGAGCTACGCAGACGTTCGTTCTTGCTGCTATTTGCCTTTATGTCGTGTGCGTCCTGCGGGGCAGGCATGTCATAGGTTGTGGTGGAGGATCCATAGAGCAAAAAACACGATCGAGTTGGTCCCACAGATGCTCAATTGGGTTTAAGTCTGGGGAAATAGGGGATCAGGGAAGTACTTTAAAGTCTTCATCGTGCTCTTCCAACCACTCTCGTACATTTCTAGCTGTGTGGCTCGTCGCATTGTCGTTCTGAAAGACCCTGTCTGCTCTCAGACATTTCTAGCTGTGGCTCGTTTTCACTTTTTGGTCTTGTTTGGTGTATGCGTGTGCATCAACTGCTTTGACGGCTCTTTGCGTTCGACATTCATGAATTGAACTCACGCTTCATCCATCACTCGTCACGATATGGTCAAAAAACGCATCCCCAACTTCGCTGAAATAATGTTAAAGTGATCCCATTCTCTGCTTTCCGTTCACATCGTAAGCATATCCGACATCAGTCTGGCACAGAACTTATGGTAGCCCTGCCTATCTGTAACGATTTCGTACAGAACAGTTCGAAAAATTTGGGTAAAATTACACGACAGCCCTGATAATGCGAAGCGACGTCTTTCGCGCACTTTTTAATCAACACTTTGAACAAGTTCGTCAGTCACCACGGATTGCCGACCTTGACTCCTTCATCATGCACGTCTCTTTGCCTATCTTTTAATTTTCTACATCGCTCATATAGTTCGGACCGTACACTCTACTCATTCTCCGATCCATTTCAGCACCTACAACGTTGAAAAACGGATGACAGCGCGAATTTCATAGCTGGAGTGAGATTCGATTGCAGCACACATGCTTACTCGTCTGTACTACGACACTGAGAATTAACGCCAGATGCCCGATCGCGTGCCGTGTGGAGAGGGCACGCATCACGTGATGCTATGGCGCATGCGCGAGCTGGCTACTGTGCTTGCATCGCAACGGAGATTGAAATCCGAATAGCTCTCGCAAATTTGAAATTTGTCCGTAAAACAGCAAGCAGATGAAAAGCCTTAAGAATCTAGGATGTCCGTCCAGAGGTGCTGCAATTCACGAGTAATAGAATCGTTGCATGCATTCCGTGTTGTAAGTATTTCGATAATCTCTCAGATGTAAGTCCCAGTTTGGGTAGTATATGGGGCCAAACATTTAGATCCTGGCTATTGAGGCACCGCATCGCTGAGACGAACTTCTCTGGAAAGGGTTATCCTTTTTTACGCTTTCCAACCGTAGGTTGAAGAAGAGTATATGCTGCAGCTTCGTCCGTCTGTCTGTCTGTCCGTCCGCACGATAACTCGAGTACAAATGGTTCGATTTCGATGAAATTTTAGTATGTGGTAAAGGACAACCTGGGTACGTTCGTACGGCAATAACATTCATTAATTGTCCTAAGTACCGCTTAATGTCAGGAATAAGTAAACCTTTTTCTTTCTTGTTATGATGTGATTCCACTTAATGTTTGCCATACAGAGGCTCGGGGTGGTCGTGCGTGATGTGAATAAATACAATGTGTTGTATGTAAATATGTAATACAATGCGTTGGACGTAAATGTACACTAGCGTGCAAAAATTAAGGACGAGACGGTTTTTCGAATGTAACGTCGTGAAGAAGTGCTCCACATCGACTCAAATACTATCATAAGAACTCCAAGATGTACGAATATGGGACAAGTGAGCAAAACCGTCCAAACAAGGAATCCAAAGGATACAAAGGCACTTTATTGAAAAGGTAGCTTCGAGCACAACTGGACAGAAGACAGAAACGTCCATGATACAGGCGGCTGCCAAGAAAAATCCAGTCTTTAGTACTGGATATGATCACCACTGACTGCGTTGCAGAATTTACAACTTCTGTCCATGCTGAGGACGAGGTTGTCAAGGAGTTGTTGAGGCATCGCGGCCCATTCCTCTTGTAGCGCCAATCGCAGCTGCGGAATCGTTGCTGGCGGCTGGTGACGTGCCGCCAAGCGTCTCCCGAGAAGATCCCACACGTATTCGATTGTATTTAGGTCCGGGGACCTTGCGGGCCAATTTATGCGTTGAATATCTTCACTCTCCAACAGCTCTGCAACAGCCTCTGTACGATGAGGTGTAGCGTTGCCGTCCATGAAGAATAACTTACGAACCACAGCACCTCTAAACAGACGCACGTGAGGCAGTAAAACCTCGGTGCAATAGCGGACACCAGTGACTGAACATCCTTGGACGATGTAGAGGTCAGTACGGCTACCAAGCATGATACCGCCTCAAACGAGAACTCCGCCACCTCCAAACCGGTCCCTTTCGATGATGTTGGAGGTGTGATTGCGTGTTCCCTGCTCTCTCCAGGTGTATACGTCCAGAATCGCTCGTCAGACTTAAATCGGCTCTCATCCGTAAAGAGAACTCGACTCCATTGCTGATGTGTCCAGTTCTTGTGTTCCTGGCACCACAGAAACCGCCGTCTCCGATGAGCAGGCGTTAATGGCACACACCGTACTGGTCGTCGTGCAAATAGACCACCTTTGTGCAGCCTCCTGGCCACGGTAAAACGCGATAACGGACGTCCAGTTGTCTGTTGCATGTGCCTTGCGATTTCTCCCGCTGTCTGCCGTCTGTCTCTTCTCGCCTGTAGGACAATATACCGGTCGTCCGCCGCCGTGGTTGCTCGTGGACGACCACTGCTAAACTCTCGGACAGCTATTCCTGTCGTTTGAAACGCTCTCCAAGCTCGTGAAACGATGCTGTGAGCGATTCCAAACTCCTCTGCCACACTAGTCACACCTCGACCTTCTTCCAACTTCCCAATGACGCGACCTTGGGTAAAGTCATCCAGATGTCGTTTACCGGATTGCCTGTTGGCCATAGCACACGGTGGCAGCAACTCGACGTCGTTCAAACCGATTTACCCCGTGCAATAGCTTTCGCCGAACTGCATGCTGAGCGTACACCGCCCGTGTGCTTTATACCCTTCCGACCCCCCACACACATGTCGTGCTGCATGCATGCGCATGACCTACCGTACCGGACCCTAGTCTATCACCTGAGTGGTCTTTCGGTCCGTTTTGCCTGCTCGTTCCGCTATTATGCTAATTTCTCCTCTTCGTCCTTAATTTTTACACACCAGTGTATAATACAATGTGCTGTACGTATACTTTTGAATCACTCACTTTATTTCACACCCACACAGTTCTCGGCATCAGAGATGGAAACGGGTCACGGGTCAACGGGTCGACAATTTCTTGCTGGTCCAACGGGTCGGATCAAAGTGTTCCTGACCCGATTTTGACCCGGTTTTATTCCCGTCTTATTTTTGAAAAGAGAAAAATGTATTCCAAAGAAAAATGCACGTTGTGGAATTCTGCAGTCGATACTGGTGCCCACGGAGTGAATAATGATTTGCCATGCAAAAATATTGTCGTCTCTTTCTTAAAGCAACGAAGATTTCCACCGAACGACGTCAGAGAACACACCGAATTCATATCGTAAAAAAGATCCTTCCTTTGCGTTCTTTTACAGTGAGGTTGTCCAGGGCAAGGTACAGGCAAACGCCATTCGCCTGCTTCTCAGCTGATTCACGCCCTCCGCGCGAAGTTCAACGTATGACTAAGTGTTACTTATCACATCACATCTTTTACATTTAGCATTCAGAGGTTTTCGATTGTTGTGCTAACATCACGTTCCCATGACATGTCATGTCAAAATTAACTCCTTATTTGTTAATATGGACGGATTTAATATTAAGGAGGTTGAGAAAGGCGTCGAGGCCAACAAATACGTGCTTGCTGAAAACCACAAGGAGAAGAGTGAATGTTGGAAATTGTTTCGTCCCATTAAGGAACCGGTGAATAATTCTGTGTTGTTTGGTCTTGCTTGTTGTTCAAAAGGTGGATCGACGGTGTAATAAAAGTTTATGGAACCAAAAATCTAACGGACCATATGAAAGTATGCGCACCTCCATCAAAGCGTGGAAAGAGCGAACAATCTAAATACGTTTAAAAAATGCGTTTGTGTAATCGTAAATAATGGTTCCCATTTGTAATATACTCCATAGTCACGGTCATTGTCAGCCATTAATTCTGGATTACGCAAAATAGTGACACTAAATATGGCACTAAAATTTAGCAAGTAACCAAATTTTGTTATTGAAAAAGGATTTCAGTTATTAAATATCAAGCAGTTATTGGATGAATATACTGTATATATAACGTTTATATGTATATATATATAAATTGAGTTTCGAATTTATAGTTCAAAGCAGATTTGTCTGGGGCAGTTAGGGGTCCGGATCGGGTCGGGTCCGGTTAAACTTTTTGACCCGTTTCCAACTCTGCTTGGCTTGCGAAAGATGCGTAGCATAAATTATTGGCTTGTCGGAAAAGTCATGACGTATTTTGGCCATGTTTTGCGAACGTCATGTATTGATAGAAAGAACAAAGATCAATCAATAATATAATGCCCGTTTTGTTCGATAACTTTTTGCCATCTTTCAGTACGCTGCAAAATGCCCCGTTCACAGAAAGACTTGTCTTTCGTGGCGAACAACTGTACAAGGTGCTGATTTACAGCCTCATCTGAATTGAACGTTATACCACGCAAGGACTGTTGAAGAGAGCGAAACAAGTGGAAGTCTGAAGGCACAAGGTCAGGCGAGTATGCTTGGTGTGGCAACACATCCCAACCAAGCTCCAATAATTTTTGGAGGGTGATCAAACTTGTGTGTGGTCTCGCGTTGTCGTGATGGAACACACCACCTTTACGATGAACGAGCTCTGGAAGTTTCTGGATGATGGATTCGTTCAAAATGTCCAATTGCCAACAGTACACATCCGAATTGATTGTTTGGTTCCGTGGTAGGAGCTCGAAAAACAGGATACCTTTAAAATCCCACCACACTGAGACCAGAACCTTCCGGTGATGAATGTCTCCTTTGGATGTCGTTTGAGGCGAAGCAGAACGTCGGGACCAAGACCGTTTGCGCAGCACATTGTTGTACACAATCCACTTTTCGTCACCAGTTATCAGTCGCTTCAAAAAAGGATCGTTTTCCTCACGATTAATGAGCATATCGCAGATGTTCATACGCGCCGTCAACTGAGCTTCTTTGAGTTCATGAGGAACCCACACATCGAGCTTGCTTACGTATCCCAGCTTCTTCAGGTGGTCGTGAACGCTTGAATGATGGATGTGCAATGTGTCTGTAATCTATCGTGTCGTATAACGTGGGTTTGACTCGATCAATGCCTTGATTTGGTCGTCATCAGCCTCGGTAGGCCTCCCGGACCGAGGAGCATCGTTGAGGTCAAAATCACCAGCACGGAATTTTGCGAACCACCACTGCAACTGACGTTCTTGTAGAGCATTATCACCGTACACTTTCGCAACTTTTCACAAGTTTGACGCGCGTTCTTCCCTTTACGGAAGTAAAACAGTAAAATATGGCGAAAATGCACAGTTTGGTCTTCCATTTTCAACTTGATGTCAAATCTCCGCAAATCAACCAAATCGCTCACTGTTCTTTTTAGACTGTAGCTAGAACCGGCACCTGTGGAATGCCATAGCGATAACAGAGCTGCGCATGCCTCTAGTACTTCCAAAATCGCCCAACCGCCATCGGGTGCCAAAATACGTCATGACTTTTTCGACAACCCAATATTATCGACAAAAAGTATGAGGATACTCTCTCGACTTTTTTTTAAACACATCGCTCAATTCTGAGGCTAACAAAATCTAGTAGTTTAAAATATTTAGATATAAATTTTGTTTGACACCCAAATCAATACCTCTGAAACTTAACTCACTGCACTTAGTAACAAATGTGAAGTGCTCTAAATCAGTCAAATCATATACAAATCTGAAGTTGTGATTCCGTCTATTGGTGTAAATTATGACAAGAGTGGTAAGTTATATAATATCCGAACATTGGAAAATTTCATTGTCCTGGAGCGGAAATCGAACCCGTGTCTCCCGGTTTGCGCCCGATATGCTAACCACTACACCACACAGAACGGGAGACGCTAATTCGATTCCCGCTCCAGGACGAAGAACATTTGCAAGTCTTCGGATATTTTTTAACGTACCACTCTTGTCATAATGTACACCAATAGACGGAATCACAACTTCAGATTTGTATGTGCCGCCCCGATGGCGCAGTGGTCTAAGCGATGGCCTCTGATCATTCGTCCGAACGGGGTATACGGGTTCGAATCCCGGTGAGGCATGGATGCTGCATTTGTCTTACGGCACTGGCTCTGTCCCTTTCCGGGAACCAGTAACCCTAAATTAGGGACGGGCGACTGCTTATAGCCCATTGAGTTGCTCACGGAGGTCGTTAAACCTCCAATCAAAAAAAAACTTCAGATTTGTATGTACACTAGTGTACTCCCTTATTCATAGTTTAGTCAAATCATTTTGTCAAAAATTTTCTTAAAACTACGTTCTACGTAATTATTTCAAATAGGCAATAACTGAAACTATACGAAACGTAAGTTTTTAGTGACAAATATCTACGTATATAAAATTCTGATCGAGCATGCTGGAATGAACTGCAGGATCAGCAATTTTTTGTGTATTGTTGGGTTCATTTGATTTATAATATGCGGAATTTCCTGCCTTAGCTTTTATATGAGGGTAAAATTTATGCTGGGCAGTTTCCTCCAAAAGTGAACGGAAATATAAAAATGTGAAAAGGTGAATTATATGGAAAGGACTTTATGTTAATTAAAAAATAAAAAGAATTGTTTCCCGTGTGGTCCATGACAATTTCATACAGTTAAGAAGAATTATATCGTGAGACATTTTAGTCTCTATCCGAGTTCATAAGGTTATGAATTGTATAAAAATGGTGGCTCTTGTGATTGATAATTTCAGGAAACCCTGATTTGTAAACTGCAATATTTGAAACAGCAAGATGAATTTCTTTCTTTCTATTTTTTAACACCTTTCGTCGCGTGCGCCATTTATCACGCTAAGAATAACAATGAAAAGTGAATTCTCAGTTGGCGGTCCTTCTAAAGCTCTTTGCGTCCAATTTTGCTTGTGGCCACCTGCTTGGAAAAATCTGCGGTGAGTGCACGCTTTCAAGGGCGTCATCCTTGCGCTTACTGTTACAGACAGGCTACGCTGACGTATTAACTCAGCCAATGTTGTGGTCCTGTTCGCTCCCTGTTCCGAATTTAGCGCTGGTTAGCATACTGTGCGGTTTCTTTTCTTGGGGTGACTCTCAATGCATGCTCACTTCCCTGTTTCACAAAACGTCAGAAATGCAGCTAGTAAAACATCCAGTATTTCGCTTGCAGTGAAGGTTATATATATATATATTGGGTTGTCGGAAAAGTCATGACGTATTTTAGCCATGTTTTGCAAAGGTCATTTATAAATGATAGAAAGAACAAAGATCAATCAATGATATAATGCCCGTTTTGTTCGATAACCTTTTGCCATCTTTCAGTGAGCTGCAAAATGCCCCGTTCATAGAAGGACCTGTCTTTGGTGGCGAGCAACAGTACAAGGTGTTGATTTACAGCCTCATCTGAGTTGAACGTTATATCACGCAAGGACTATTGAAGAGAGTGAAACAAGTGAATGTCTGACGGTGCAAGGTCAGGCGAGTAAACTGGGTGTGACAACACATCCCACCCAAGCTCCAATAATTTTTGGCGGGTGATCAAACTTGTGTGTGGTCTCGCGTTATCGTGATGGAACACAACACCTTTACGATGAACGAGCTCTGAACGTTTCTGGATGATGGATTCGTTCAAACTGTCCAATTGCCGACAGTACACATTCGAATTGATTGTTTGGTTCCGTGGTAGGAGCTCGAAAAACACGACACCTTTAAAATCCCACCACACTGAGACCAGAACCTTCCGCTGATGAATGTCTGCTTTGGATGTCGTTTGAGGCGAAGCAGCACGTCGGGACCAAGACCGTTTGCGCAGCACATTGTTGTACACAACCCACTTTTCGTCACCAGTTATCAGTCGCTTCAAAAAAGGATCGTTTTCCTCACGTTTAACGAGCATATCGCAGATGCTTATACGCGCCGACAGTTGAGCTTCTTTGAGTTCATGAGGAACCCAGACATCGAGCTTGCTTACGTATCCCAGCTTCTTCAGGTGGTCGTGAACACTTGAATGATGGATGTGCAATGGGTCTGCAACCTCTCGTTTGATTCGATCAATGCCTTGATTAGGTCGTCATCAACATCGGTTAGCCTCCCGGACCGAGAAGCATCGTTGAGGTTAAGATCACTAACACGGAATTTTGCAAACCACCGCTGGCGCTGACGTTCTTGTAGAGCATTATCACCGTATACTTTATGCAACTTTTCACAAGCTTGACGCGCGTTCTTCCCTTTAATGAAGTAAAACAGTAAGATATGGCGAAAATGCACAGTTTGGTCTTCCATCTTCAACTTGATGCCAAATCTCCGCAAATCAACCAAATAGCTCACTATTCTTTTTAGACTGCAGCTAGAACTGGCACCTGTGGAATTATAACGAAGTAAATTTCTCCATAATTTTTATCCGCGCCAGGATTCGAACCCGGGTCCCCTCATTCCGGAATAAGTTGCTCTACCAATTGAGCTACGCGGACGTTTTATTCTGATTCCTATCTGCCTTTATGTCGTGTGCGTCCTTCTGGCAGGTACGTCTCATCTCCTGGTACGTTACAGAATGACATAGCGATAACAGAGCTGCGCATGCCTCTAGTACTTCCAAAACCGCCCAACTGCAATCGGAGCCCAAAATGCGTCATGACTTTTCCGACAGCCCAATATATACCACTGACTGATAAAAAAAAGGTTTTCAGATAAATCGGTGAATTATGTATATTCAGTTGATTTGTGCCGGTTCAACAGGACTGGTTACGCCCGGATTAAGGGAGAAGGGGCCTCATGGCGCTATAGCCTAGGTGCCCACCATCACCAATTGCCCAAGAGGCATGCTCCTACACAAATAATACACAGCACATCTCGCTCATTCTCTCTCTATCTATATATTAACGCATACATACACCGATGAACCATTCCATTATGACCACCCCCAGTCTAGAGAAGTGGGCGCGCCTGGGGACCGAACGGTAGCGCAGGGGAAGTTCACAGTGCAGTATATATACAACCTGAGGACTGGCTTTCGGTTAGTACAGTGCTCGGAATCAGAATAGGAAAAGCTTCCGATTTATCGGAGATTGATAAAGGGCAAATTGTGATGGCCCGGTGCCTCGGAACTATGATCTCAGAAACGGGGCGGCTTGTGGATTGTTCACGTTCTGCTGTAGTGAGTACACGTCAAAAGTGGTGCACAATAGGCTAAACGATGAACCGCCGTTCAGCCGTGAGTCGTCCGCAGCTCATTGATGCCAGAGGGGAGCGGAGACTGTCGCGCATTGTTCACAGTGATCGCGGTGCCACATTGCGACAAATCACCCGCAGCTACAACAGTGGTAATCAGAGTAATCTGTCACAGAACACAGTTCATCGCAGCCTTCTCCGCATGGGCCTTTGTAGCCGAAGACCCAGCCGGGTCCCCATCCTCACTGCACGTCATCGCCAACAACGCACGAAATGGGCCCAAGACCATTGAGATTGCACCATGGATGATTGGAAGAAAGTGGCCTGGACTGACGAATCAAGATTCCTTGTGCATCACGTAGACGGCCGAGCGCGGTTACGCCGATTACCAACGGAGGCTATGGCACTTGGATGCACTGTTGGGCGGAAACAGCCCGGCGGTGTTATGCTGTGGGCAATATTTTCTTGGGACACTTTAGACTCCATTATCCCAACAACACAATCCCAGACAGCTGTCAGGTATCTGAACATCGTTGTGGATTAAGTTCACAGATTCATGTCAATTGTGCTTCCTGCTGATGATACCCATTACCAACAAGATAATGCGCCATGCCACACTTCGAGAATTGTCAAGGTGTGGTTCGAAGAACATGCTGGTGATCTTCTGTTAATGCTCTAGCCTCCAAATCCACCTGACATGAACCCAATCGAATATTTGTGGTTCGACTTGAAAAATCGGGTTCGCGCTAAAGCATCAACACCGCGAAATGTACGGAAGCCGGAGGACCTGCTGTTGACATTATGGTACCAGATACCTCAGGATATCTATCGCCACCTCATCGAATCAATGCATCACTGAGTGGCCGCTGTTTTGCGGACTAAAGGGGTCGTACAGCTTATTAGGTGGGTTGTCATAATGTATTGGCTTATCGGTGTATGCAATGTATACATACACGCTTCCTCCTGAGCTTTAGGAGAAGCAAAAGGGAGGGCAAAGTATATCCCCATTGTGTTTGATTAGCATAAAAGAATACAAAAAGGTGTAAAAATTACAAAAAGGTGAGAAATTGCGTAGTTGATGATAAAACTTTGTGACGTATATTCTAGATTAACTTTCCTTTTTTAGTTTCTTTCCCTATGTAAATCTTGAGTTTATTCTCAGTATTCTTCACGCTTCACGAAATATCTTTTCCCTCAAACGAATACGTTTGGCAACACAATTGAGGTTGAATGCACGTGACGTATGCCTGTTATAAGATAAGAGCAAGAGATAAAAAGGACGACTGATCTGTTGTAAGAGAGCGATTATTGAGAGCGAATATTGAGAGCGATTATTACGAGCGTTGTACCGTCGAGAGAGTTGTATGAGAACGTTGTATTATGAATTGATGAATATTGAAAAGAGTGGTGTGATAAATGTGTGGAGAGTGTAGTGCATTCCATCGTGAATAAAGGACATTTTCCGTAAGTTGACTTCTGTTTACTTGTTTCGTCTGGCCGTTAAGGTTTCTTTCATTTATGGAACTATTTCCTAGTGTATTGACGTGTTAAAACAGCGTAGAAGTCGAAGAGACTTTTACGCCACAACTTTTAACAGCGATAATTTTCGCAGAAATTAAGAAAATTTCAGTTGACAGGAAAAAAGTACAACTGTGTGAAATAACAATGAAAAACTTACTGAAATAACAATGAAAAACTTACTGAAATAACAATGAAAAACTTACCAACTGTGTGAAATAACAATGAAAAACTTACCCACTGTGTGAAATAACAATGAAAAACTTACCAACTGTGTGAAATAACAATGAAAAACTTACCAACTGTGTGAAATAACAATGAAAAACTTACCAACTGTGAGAAATAACCACGAAAAACATACCGAACACTGGCATGACATCCATGCATGTATAATGTAGACCAGGAACATAAAACATTATACAAGTAGTTGAATTTTGTCATAAGTAATAAATCATACGTGGGTCGCAGCCCAGAGAGCGTTGAACACTTGGGAGGAGGCTGAACGTTTAGATGTCGTGCAATCCAACTGAAGACGAGACTGTTTTCGGAAATAGTGCAAATTTTGCGCTGTTTTTCATGTTTTGGTGATAGTGCTAATTTTGCAATGAGCACGATGAGTATCATTGGGCGGTATTACATCAACATGATGAAGATTGAAGAGATAAATAACATATTTTGCTACGACAAACACAAAAGAGCAGAGAGGAAAGTGACGAACTGGATGTTGATTGTGCACAGGAAAAAGGAGGTAATCCTTGATGGAGTGAGGAAACGAGTGTGAAAATTGATCCAATTCTGCACAAATTAAACTGAACATTATCGGCTGGCTGCATCCCTTCCACATCTTCTTGACTGTGAAGTTGTGTAATATGAGTAAAATGGACAATGAAGCAGCGAAAAGCTAGGCGGCACAGTTCAGTTGGGAGAACAGCCACTCCAAAGTATGAAGATGTGGGTTCGAATCTCAGTATCGGCAAAAAAAAGGTTATTAATGAATAGATTTGTAGAAGCTGTGTGAGATCTGACGTTCTCCTCCACAAATCTCCCAGTAGTCCTTCTAAGTACTGCTACAGGAGCAAGACAGTCGTGGAGGGTTTCTCCTAGGCGCCTTAGGCAGAGATCGCCTTTTTCCTCTGATGAGGAAGAAATTGATCCAACTCTGCACAAACTGAAGTTTCCAGTTAATGGAAAAGGAAATGTTACTCTCGTTTTCCACTTCTTTTTTTTTTTCTCGTGCTGTGGGTTGGAGGGAAAGAAAAGCCTTTCTATTAGGTCAAAATTGTAGGATGTCTTTTGTGGCACAGAGGTGTGAGGAAGCCCTGTATCTTTGTTATGGTCTAACTTTGTTAGGCAAATTGTTAGGCTTTAAACTTTTTGGTTTGCGTGTGTGTAGCTTTATTTTAAATACACCATACTTGAATAGTTAATATATATCAAATACGTGGAGATAATGTGAATGGACGATGTCATCACTCTTTCCACGTTATTTTTAAACAACGCATAGCGACTGAAAAATTATATTCCGGCACTGCTGGGATCGAACCCCAGAACTCTCGATAACTAGTCGAGTGCGTAAATTCGAACGCACTCGACTAGTTATCGAGAGTTCTGGGGTTCGATCCCAGCAGTGCCGGAATACAATTTTTCAGTCGCTATGCGTTGTTTAAAAAATAACGTGGAAAGAGTGATGACATCGTCCATTTACATACTTGAATAATTGATCATCAAACGCATGTAGCGTATTAAATCCGCTTATTTTTGTGGTGTAAGCACAAAGTTTCGCCAAGCTTTCGCACTCCACTGGGAGGCTTTTTCAAAGCAATGGTAGACATAAAAATGCAGGGAATTGGAACACGTAAGGAACAAAGATAATATTTGAAAATAACGTGAGTGACATCATGGGCATATTACATAAATTTTTGTCATGCAATTATACGGTGCGTCGCGATGTGTTTCCATCTTTTAATAATGCATGCCAAGCTCTTGGTAGTTCAGTAGAAACTATATCATTGCACGCTAGTTTGCTGGATAGAATTTCGACTGTTTCCCTGATGGCAGTCTCTTTAAAGTTCGTGTATGGGACAATTCTTATAATAAGATTCCATACCGGAGAGGCAGCTGAATGCATGACTTTTCTGGCGAGGGCTGTATTCTGCATGTCCTGGTTGACACTTTGCACGTGCTCTTTACATCTAGTGTCCTAGAATAGCTTTGTCATTCCGATACATATATTTTCCGTGTTGTCAGGATATACCAACGGTATATAGCGTACACACATGCCTTTTCTTTCTCACACTGTCTCTCCTTGCTACTTGATATTATATGTGATAAGGGAGGGTCGGGGACTTCATTGCTATTAATATGTTGTATTTACGTAATAAATTATTTAGTCAATGTGTAAAGCCTGGGACATGTGTGATGTATCCTGCGTATCTCATCGTCTTACTATAGGCGATTTTGTTATTGCTGACATTATACCATTTCTTACAGTCCTATGTATTCTATCTACGTCATCTTTCTTATATCCAGCCTTTATACTTGTGCTATAAATACTATCGATTTCTTGATTATTTAGGTAGTCGGATTTGCATACGTTATACGCTCTTTAGAACCATGCTCTCAACGCACAAAGTTTTACTCTTTTGAGCAGTGTTAATCAGAAGGGACAAGGTTCGGCACTGGGGTCGGTTTATAATAAAGGTTAAAATCGAAGCTGGATGTTCTATTTCTTCTGAGCGCGAAGTCAAGATAACTCAACTTCCCATCCTTTTCAAGCTCCATGGTGAACTTTATAGTATTATTTAGGTTGTTTATCTTGTGCATGAAATCATTTAATTCGTCTACTCCATGTTCCCATATGAAAAATATGTCGTCAGCTTATCATTCTTCATATGGGAACATGGAGAATGTCTACCATTGCCTTGAAAAAACCTCCCAGTGGAATGCGAAAGCTTGGCGAATCTTCGTGCTGACTACACCACAAAACTAAATGAATTTAATACGCTATATGCGCTTCATGATTACTGTGTGTGTGTTTTTTTTAGGTTTTTTCTTTTATTCCTTGTGCTAGCGCCTTTCTTGAGCCGCTACCTTTAAATTTTATTATGTTATAATTTTTTATGAGGACTTTTTGAGAATGTTTTTGTTCTCAAGGGGGAAAAGAGTATTTCACGTTTTTTTATTTTTATTTAATGTCTAATTAACAGATTGATTAGAGGCGCGAATATACTACCAGTTTTCGTCTCAGTTCGATGGGGAAAACGTATGTGAAATTTATTGCCAGGATGATTGTTTAAAAAGTCTGTTCGTTTCCCTGATTAGTACTCCAAGCAGTAGCATACTGTAGTTGTATGCAACGCATGTATTGCGTGCCCTAATTAAATGCAAAAAATTTGCTCTCTGAAAATAAAAGGATTACACAAAGAAAGCTTTTAACTGCCGTTTTAAACCGGAAATTCGAACTAAGTACTTGGTTTAAAAGAGTTTTATCTAAAACCATTTCCACATTTGTGTATATTTCAGCCGGAACTGAAACAAAGCGCGAATGGGAACTTAACTTCGTATCAACGTTCCTCAACTCATGGGAGATAGTGCCGTGCTTGCCAGGGACACAACACTTACGAAATCGGTCGTTGCATTCAGAGCTTGGGCGGTCAACCGATCAGAGAACCGCAGTCGGAGCCCGGATGGCCTAGTGGTCAACGTTCGTGACTGCCACGGAGAAACTTCAGGTTCGATCCCATTCAGTTACGAGCGCTCGAACTATTAAATATCCGCCGTGCGTTGGATAGGCACGTTAAGCCGTCGAACCGCGGGTACTAGTCCCCCGGTAATAAATCAGGGCGTCTTCATCCCCCTTTCTACCTCATTTCCGTGTCACTTTCCTTTCAGGCATTCTAGCCCAAATCTTCTAGCTTCCTATTTCTAAGGGTTGTTTGAGACCTGGGGTCAGACACTCCATTCCTAAAATCCTCTACATATGATCTGATCTGAGAACCGCAGTCAGTTCCCCGTATCCCCACTGTTTATTCCCACTAGGTTTGGGGCCTTCATAAACCGCCGTTGAAAAACTTTGTGAAATGCAAAAGAGAGTGTCGCATCAACCAATTGAAAGCTAATTTTCTTTTGACGTTGAGTATCGGCTATCTAGTGCGTAGAAGGATCGTTTCTTATTCAGTTGGAAAATTGGACGGCTACATTTTTGTATATTTCTTGCCTTTCTGAAGCACTGAAATGCTTCAAGATAATTTAAGCAAACTGCAAAAGGGGGAATAAGGAAATGGATGATGCAAAATTAATAAGCCTTTTGATTTCTTAAGTTTTATAGAATAATCCGAATGTGTAAGCAATGAAGCGTCAACCTCAAACTTGAATCGCTTAACATAGTCGTTAAGTATGCCGGTTAAACATACAAAAATACATAATTTATTACTACTAAACTTGTAGTGTTAAGATAGAATAAAACAGCTAGCAACGTTTCTCACAATAAAATGTTTATTATACATCGACTGTAGTTACGCAAAGCGTTTGGCTCGGCATCATCAGGACGAATGGAATTATGATGCCGAGCCAAACGCTCTGCGAAACTATAGTAGGTGTATAATACACATTTTATTGTGAGAAACGTTGCTATTTTTATTCTATATGATTCTATTTATTCTATATATAGACGATATCTGCGGTCCTGATACATGCCACGGCTGCCGCCGTTAAATTTTGTGTGGGAAACAACAACGCAACCAGTCGCATGCAAGATGCCACGCAGTTCGGAGCTCTCTGATTTCGAGAAATATGTAATCGTCGGGTATCACAGAAATGGTCGATCCATACGTGACATATCCAGCGAGTTGAAGTACCCAAAATCAACGATGGCCTACGTGATTGGCAAGTGGAAGATGAGAGGTGACTGTCGGAATGTGCCCCGACTCGGCAGACCCACAAAACTGGGAATTAGAGACCGACGGGTGCTGGCCAGAGAAATTCGGAAGAACCGCACCAAATTGATGGGCCACATCCGCGAGGAGTTTCAACAGGCATCCGGAAGTGTTCTTTCGATGAATACCATCCGTAAAGAAGCCCATCTGCTTGGTTATCATGGACGTGCTGCCGCCCACAAGCCTTTGATCACCAAGTCCAATAGCGCTGCTCGGCTAACGTGGTGCAAAGAACGTCGACAGTGGACCGTTGAACAGTGGAAACAGGTTCTCTGGAGCGACGAATCAAAGTTCACCCTCTACCGTTCGGATGGCAGGGTCTGGGTTTGGCATCTGCCTGGAGAACGCCTCCTGCCGGAATGTATTGTGCCAACTGTGAAGTTCGGCGGCGGTGGAATTATGATATGGGGGTGTTTCTCCTAGTATGGCACGGGACCCTTGGTCGCATTTCCTGGTAGACTCAACGCCGAGACCTACTGTACCATTTTGGATTACCATGCGCTTCCTACGTTGTAGCAGTTTTACGGGGTGGACCCATGTTACTTTCAGGATTACAATGCCACCTGTCATGTTACGAGGTCCACCATGGTTTGATATGGTGACAATGGGGTTAATCGAATGGACTGGACTGCGCAGAGCCCGGATCTTAACCCTATGGAGCACCTCTGGGACGAGTTGGAGCGTTGACTTAAGGGGTGCCCCCACCGTCCGAAATCGGTGAAGGAACTGACCTGTCTTCTCCAAGCGGAGTGGAAGAAAATACCGCTAGCCGTCGTACAACGCCTGGTTGAGAGTATGCCCCGGAGTGTCGCAGCTGTAATCGCCGCTCGTGGAGGCTCCACCAACTATTGAAGGTACATGAACTTCGTTTTCCTTTGCTATCACAGGTGTCCAATTACTTGTTGGTAGATAGTGTATATAAATCATAATCACCCCCCCCCTTCATAACTATCCTAAATGGGCTCAAAAAATTGTGATACGAAAAGCATCGGGTTTCCCGAAGTGAGCCTGAATTCACTCAAAGAAGCGAAGCGTATCCCACTCGTTTTGATTTCGTTCGATTAAAAAGTGAATTAAGGGTTTTTTACTCTTACTCCTGGATTAAGCGATAAAATAATGAGCAAAATGTTGAAAGCTTCACACGAACTTGGTTTTGATAAGTACTTGAGGAAAGTATTACGTTGTGCTATCAAGTTGTTCGAATGAAAACCTATTCACGCAAAGACAAGATATGCTATCTAAAAAAAATTAATAACAATTAAAAAGTTCTACTGAAGATTTATTTTGATGTCGAAACCTAACTTTTGAGACAAAGTAAAAAAAGCATAAAAAAAGTCGTAGGATCGAATTCCGCTACAAATGACGTATGTTTTTTTTTTTTTTTTTTTGTGTGTGTGCCTACACATAACGTTTACGGCAAGCCACTGACTCCAAGAAAATTCGACTTCCATCTGATTTGTAAAAGGTATCACACAGTCATGCGACCAGAATAGATTAATGACAGTTGCGTGCTATGTAAATTGTAAATCATTTTAAAAATGAAAGCGCAGCTGCGTGTTTGAGCTGTAAGAAAACTGTTTCGCTTGCATGTACCAAACATGGGTAGTTAAGCTTAAATTTCAGCTGTCAATCGGTTTTGAAAGTCTGCATTTCTTCTTTTCCTTTCTTTTTTTTTTTTTTTAATATATTTTTAACAGGAATGAAAGAGGAGATACTCAAAAGAAGAGTCGTTTCAGGAAGATAAGCAATACTATCTATCCACGCGGCTGTCGTTACAGACGAATGAACTAGACGCTTTAATGCTTGTTTGCGCTGATGGAATTCTGTAATCACAGCAGACGGCAATAAATGAGACCGTAAAGCTTTAAAAATACCCGTCTGGCGAGAAATCGAAGATGAACATTTTCAACAACAAACAGAATTAATAGCTTCTAACTTAACGTTGCTACAGGTTGTATACCTGCAAAGATTATAATGTTGAGAAACTGAAATAAAATGACGTACAAAGAGATTTATTTAAACGACTGCACAACAAAACAAAAGAAGAAAGAAACAGAACAAATCTTACGAACGCAGTGGTCTAAATTAGAAGACTTTCTCGGAATTATTTTTAGCATCAACAGAATAAATTACGAATGCAACAGAAAGAAAAGAGACAGTGCTTTTGCCATGGTGAGTCAAACGTTCGTCCCGTTCTCAACTAACAATTTTAATGATGAAAGAAAGCCATACGTGCTCACCTCATTCTTCAAATTACAGAGCGTTGTTTTTTATAGTTCTTTGCCAACGTTCCTCCCCCACAGCCACGATCAAGGACGGCCTTTAGTATAGGCGAGCAAGGTAGCCGCCTAGGGCCGCCAATTCTAGGGGCTGCGGATTTTAATCATATATATGGATTTTCTGCCATCATCCAATTTTTTATCTGTATTATCTTAAAAAAATCACAAAAAAGATAAACAGTCGAAGTACGCCTTTTCTCTTGTCCCACTAGTTTTATATACACTGACGGGAAAAAAATCCCAACACCAAGAATGGGTTGTGTTAGATAAACGACAGTTGGTAGGCGGTGAGAGTGCATCTGTAAGATGACGTCTATGCAAATTTCGCGCTCGGCGCATACGTGTGGCCCTAGTAGCGCCCCTCGGAACATGCAAAGCAGGTTTGCTGTAAATACGCGCTGTAACGTTCGTGCGCGTTAGTTATCGTTAAGAGTCGACGTAGTGTGTTGATGTTAGTCAAGAATGCCTTTAAGAAGACGAAGAAGCCATTATCAACAGCTCACGGAGTTTGAACGAGGTCGTGTAATAGGGCTACGAGAAGGTGGATTTTCTTTCCGCAATATTGCAGAACGACTTCGCAGGAATGTAGCCAGTGTGCATGATTGTTGGCAGCGGTGGGCAAGGGAACGTACTGCCTCAAGAAGACCGGGATCCGGCAGGCCACGTGGCACTACTGAGAGGGAAGACCGCCGTGTATGGCGTATGGCCGTGGCGCATCGTACCGTGTCTGCGGCAGCGATTCGAGCTGCAGTTGCCACCACAGTGACACAACGAACTGTTACAAATCGGTTACTTGAAGGTTTCAAAATCGCTTTATTCTAATTTATCATAAGAAAACATAAGAGGGAGACGTACAGTATTGGGCATCTCACTGGGAAATAATACAAAACTGTTAAAAACATGATGGTATATACATTGCAATGACAATGGGGATGAATAACAAAATGCTGCAAGCAAAGCTTATTGAATAAAAAAATTGCAGAAGTGACAAAGAGAAACACATCGTGTCACATGACATTGGCTGGGCATGATTTACAGGATAACACAGGCGAAACAATAGTACACAATTAGAAAAAGAACAGCACAAACACCGCCGTGAAGGTAAAACATTACATACATGAGATAAAAACACAGCGTGCACAATTGTGCAAGTTATTTAACGAGGGCACCAAAGCAACATAATACAGGCGGGGTGAAAGTAAGTAATGTACACGAGTAAGCATGAAAATACACTGAGATGGCATTAGCATTCACAATTCAACGGTAGTGTGGATTGCACGAGTCGTAGAGTGGAGGAGGGCCACCAGGGTGCCACGGAACTCAGCAAAGGAGGTGTAGAATGTCCTAGGGTTCTGATAGGTGTAGCAGTCCAGAATCAATCGCAAACCATGGAGCGGCCGGCGCCCAGGTAGCATAGAAGGTGGCTTCTCGACGACTGGAAGAAGCCGACTGGTACTCCAGGCGGAGTCGAGAAAGCAATCGATCTTGAAAATGGCACAAAAGTGCTGCGCTGGCCTGGTGTAAAGAGACCGGCGAGGAAATGCTGCGGAGTTGTTGAAGGTATACGTAAATAACGTGTTTAACCAGCACGAAAAGATAGGCACATACTGAAGGAAGAGTTGTAGGTGGATGAGCCCGCAGAAGAAGATGTCTGTAGGCAGTGAACGGAAGATCTTGAGAACAAGAGCGACTGGCAATCCGGAAAGCCTGGTGGAGGAGAGGCATCAGGATGGGACAGTAAAGGTAGACGTGAGAAACGTCTGCCTCCTGTGCGCAGAAGGAGCAGAGAGGGGAGGAGAGAAGAGACATGCGAAAGAGAAAATACGGAACAGGGAGGCGATTATGCAAAAAGAGCCAGTGGGTATTAATTTCAAGAGGGGCAGATAAGGGTGAGCGGGCAGCGGCCCAGACAAGAGGAAGAGAAGCAGGGGGAACCTCCAGAATAGAAAGCGGTGAAGGGGTGGCAAGGTGCACTAGAAAACGATAAAGAGATTTAGAGGAGAGAGAGGAGAGAGGAAGAACCGAGTTTGTGAGTCGGAGGAAAAACGGCAGCGGAAGAGGGGCAGAAAAGACAGAGACGAGACCGGTGGGGGAGACAAGATCAGGGAAAAGCAGAAAGAAGTGCAGTTAGCAGAGAGTCATAGACCAAATGGGCGGATGGGGACGAGAGAATAGCAGGGGGAGGCCAGAGAGAGGGCGCCAGGATAGATCCGAGTTAGTGAGGTCTTGTACAGTTACTACACCTGCTTGAAGGACAGCTACGAGCCAGACGTCCTGTAGCGTGCATTCCACTTACTCCAAACCACCGCCGTTTGCGACGTCAGTGGTGTCAAGCTAGAGCTCATTGGAGGACGGAGTGGAGATCTGTTGTGTTTTCTGATGAAAACTGGTTCTGCCTGGGTGCCAGTGATGGCCGTGTGTTGGTTAGAAGGAGGCCAGGTGAGCGCCTGCAACCAACCTGTCTGCGGCCGAGACACAGTGGACCTACACCTGGAGTTATGGTCTGGGGAGCAATTTCCTATGACAGCAGGAGCACTCTCGTGATTATCCCACGCACACTGACGGCACAGTTGTACGTCTGTCTGGTAATTCAACCTGTTGTGCTGCCATTCATGAACAGCCTTCCAGGGGGTGTTTTCCAACAGGATAACGCTCGCCCGCATACCGCTGTTGTAACCCAACATGCTCTACAGAGTGTCGACATGTTGTCGGGGCCTGCCAGATCACCAGATCGTTCGCCAATCGAGCGCGTATGGGACATCATTAGACGAAAACTCCAGCGTCACCCCCAACCAGCATTAACCGTCCCTGTATTGACCGACCAAGTGCAACAGGCATGGAACTCCATCCCACAAACTGACATCCAGCACCTGTACGACACAATGCATGAACGTTTGCGTGCTTGCATTCCACATTCTGGCGGTTACACCGGTTATTAATGTACCAGCATTTCACATTTAAAATAGCTCTTCTCGCGCTTACATTAAGCTGTGATCTTGAAACATTAATCGATTAAATATGTTACCTATACAAATGTATTGCCGCCATTTCATTCCTCTACAACTATTTTTTCGTGGTGTTGGGATTTTTTTCCGTCAGTGTATATAAAAACAGCTGTTCCCCTTCTTTATGATTTGCAGTGAAGTTTAGTTTCTTTTACGCCGGCTTTACATATAAAGCAGTAATAACAAAGGAGGAACGTGTAGGCAGTAAACAAAACGCCAGACAAAAGTTTTTGGGGTTGAGTGAAAAGCAGAACATCGGAGATTTGTTAATTTAACCGGATGTCAATTCCCTCACCTTGACTACAGTAGATCGTTTGAACTAATGTAAATCTAAATGAGTTCTGTTCCTTATGAGAGGATGAGGGCTACAGAATCAGGGAGGTTACAACAATGGGTATCCCATTACAACAACCTCCTTGAGAAGTATCATTTACACTGTTACTCGTTATACAAATGAAAACGGAAAATAGATGGAAAACTTAAAAAAGCCAAGCCGGCTACAAGGCAGAAGAGAAAACACTCAGGAAAGGGTTCTTTTTTTAACTGAACGAACACTCCAGGAAGCGTTTTTTTTTTCTCATTTGAGTTTCCTACAACAGTTTTAAACAGTGTGATTAACGTTAAACCTTCAGTTATATGCCCAAAAGTTTATGCAGGAATAATCACGAAACAGCAAGCTGAAATGATATTTATAAATAAGCATATTGTAGGCAGCATTCGGAGAAGTTCCGAAAATTTCGGGTAAGTCTTAAGTTCATATATCCAATAACAATTTTGTGCATTTTGAAAAAATTTAATTTCCTGTCATTGAGGGAAAAATACGTTACTCAAATATGATTGAAAACTGATATTTTAACATTAGGGCATCATGCAAGTTTTTCAGTTAAAAATACTATTAGGGTCCCCCGAAGTAAATCTTTGCCTAGGGCCGCCGAAGTATTAAGGCCGACCCTGGCTACGATCCCAGAGCGATACGATTTGGCAGGTTTCGATAAGAGAAACTCTCCGATGCCAGCTTTCACATCCACCACTGAAGCGAAGTGTTGTTCTTATGTATAGGAAATGGCCATAGAAAGAAATATGTGCAATGTAAAAAATACGTGATGTGAATTCACGGAAATTTTTTGAAAATAACGTGCAGCAAACTTGCCGGTAGGTGTCCGTCTTTTTCAGAAATTTCCACTTTTTAAACGAGCCCGTTTATTTTAACCCGTATTTTCACAGATTTTCCGTAGTCAGAAATTTTGTTTATTTCAGGTTTTTCCGTATTTAAATTGAAATTCCGCAAGTTCCACGACCCTGCATTTTTGACCCCTTACCCCAGATAATCTTTCCGCTGATATCAGGTTCGAATCCCAGTCGTTTGGGTTGGTTCAATAGGAAACGCAAGCCTTTAACCACTGAGCCACAAACGCTCGGGTACCGACACACGTATATCGTAAAACAAATTATGCGGCAATGATTTTTCTTGTCATTAATGCGAGTGATTTAGTCATTTTATTTTCTGTTGGAGCTTATTATTTTTCTGAATAGGTTCGTAATAATTTTTTCGGTAGGAGGACTTTCACAAACTAAGCATTTCTCATCCTGATTTTTCGAAGCAACAAAATGCTTTGCAACTTAATTTTTAAACTGACAATGACTTTCAGTTATCTTTAAAAAAGGTGAAATGTACTTTTTTTATAATATTATTTAACAAAAATAAACAAACTTTTAAATATAAAATTTACTCTTGATAGGTATAATAGCGTTTGTTTTAAGTTGTCCAAAGGGTGATACGTACTAGTAGACATCGTGCAGTTCACTGCACAATAAGTTAACTACCCGGCTTCTTACAGTTACACAATATATTTGATAGCTGGTGCACAAAATAGGGGAAAAGAGAAGAAATATCCTGTACCACAATAAACAAAATTCATGCGATGTGCTATCCACAATATCCGATCTCGCTACGTAACTTCAAAATTCGACAGACGATTGGAATTTAAAAGTTAATCAAACGTCAAATATTCTCCCCAATGGCTCCTATTACCGGAAATTTTTGTTATATGGATACGGAAAAAGTGAGAATGGAGTTTATCCGTTAATATACGAAAGGAATTGTGGAAAGGTTCAGAATTTTCCGTTAACACATCTCTAAAGTGGTGATTTACCGTCAATGTAAGGAAGAAACTGCGGAAAGGTTTCTGAAAATTCAGAATTTCCCCGTGGTACGAAAAATCTGTAAAATTCAGGTTTCTTTTCGTCATTTCACAGAAAAGGTTATATCGGAAATATGATTCGTTAATTCACGAATGAAATGTCAGAAAGTGGCTCGTGAATTTCAGAAATTTTTTTGCAGTGTAGTAGTCGGATGAAGCTAGATACGGACTATATGGAGGATGGGTAAGATCTCAACCCCTTCCAATTCCTGTAGTCTTCGGAGGACCACTCTGGGAGTGTGACTTGTGTTATTATACAATTGCAGCAATGCCCGATTTCTTTTCATAAGCACTGGGTGGCGTTCACACAGATAATCATAAACTCGCTGCGGTTGTTCTTTACGGGATGTCAATTGATTTGGACATCACAGACCCGCTGCGTTGTTCTTTACGTGATGTCAATTCATTTGAACTACATAGAACCGATGGGGTTGTTCTTTACGGGATGTCAATTCATTTGGACTTCATAGACTCGCTGCGGTTGTTCTTTACGGGATGTCAATTCATTTAGACATAGACCCGCTGCGGTTGTCCTTTACGGGATGTCAATTCATTTGGATATCATAGACCCGCTGCGGTTGTACTTTACCGGATGTCAATTCATTTGGACATCATAGACCCGCTGCGGTTGTTTTTTACGAGATGTCAATTTTTGGACATCATAGACCCGCTGCGGTTGTTCTTTACGGGATTTCAATTCATTTGGAACCATTCGAAGGCGCCTGGTGGTTAACCAAAGCTAGTGCGGGTGACGTACGATGATGGATTTGAAAGACCCCGCCCAAGCTGTCAATTGTCTGTACTAGTACCCGGTTCCCAGTTACAGTTTCGACAAATGTATCAGTCCTGCTGGATGTAGAACGTCCTGAGCCCGTCTTGTCTTAGAGATGTCAGTGTTCCCAGCATTAAAACCCTGACCTTTAATCCAAAACGGATCGTTGTTTAGCAAATCAAAAGAATTTTTATTTTATTTGGGGGTTAAACGACCACCGTGAGTAATTCGACGGGCTATGAGCAATCGCCCGTCCCTAATTTAGGGCCACTGCTTCCAGGGAAGGGAGAGAGCCAGCGTCGTACAAACACAGCACCGATGCCTCACCGGGATTCGAACCCGTACCCATCTCGGACGAATGGTCAGAAGCCTGCGCTTAAGCCTCCAGCGCGGCCAATCAAAGAAGGAAAATCCTTTTTAATCTAATATACACTGCTGGCCACCCAAAATGCAACACCAAGAAGGACATGAGATAACAAAGCTAGAATTACTGAACACATAACAACAGATACAAAGATGAAACGATTGAGCTTACAGGCTCATGCGACTTGCGGAACACGCAGATATCAATAGTTCGTGTGGACCACATGGCTGGCAATAACGGCCATTACACGCCGCGGCATCGAATGAAAGAGGCTTTGGATGTGGGCTTGAAGTATGTTGGTCCAGGCTGCTTCCACACGTTGCCACAGTTCATCAGGCGTAGCCGCGGGTGGTGCTTGCCGGGCCACTCGGTTGCCGATCAGCGACCAGACGTGTTCGATGGGCGACATATCGGGAGAACAGGATGTCCACGGCAGCAGTGACACCTGGTGGGCCGTGAAGAATTGTTGCACGATGTGTGCCACGTGCGGGAGCGCGTTGTCCTGTTGAAACGTGGCCGCTGGCAGGTCCTGCAGGCAAGGAAGGACTACAGGCTCCAAAACGTCGGAGATGTAGAGATGTAGCGGTGTCTGTTGAGTGTACCGGCGATGCGTACCAGAGGGGTGTGGGTGTCATATCCAATTGCGCCCCAAACCATAACTCCAGGCGACGGACCGGTATGGCGATGCATAATGCAGGCGTCACACAGTATCTCGTTGCGGTGCCGCCACACGAGGATCCGACCATCGTGGTGTTGTAGGCAGAAGCAGGATTCGTCGGAGAAGACAATGTCTTACCATTCCGTAGTCCAGGCGCGGTGTTCAACGGCCCACGGCCACCGCACTCGCCGGTGGTGTAACGTCAATGGTAATCGGAGCAATGGGCGCCGTGCGACAAGTCCCCGGTCCTGCAGACGACGTCGAACGGTACGTTCTGACACAGGTTGTTGCGCAACACACCCTAATTCCTGCGCTAACGTTCGTGATGTGGCGGTGCGAGCCGTCAATGCCCGCCGCACAACATGCCGGTCCTCTAGTTCGGTGGTGTGCCGCGGCTGCGGCAATCCCTCACGTCGGTCCGTCCGTACCTCCTGCACCCACCGAATCCATATTCGCCTCACTGTGGCTGGATGTCGTCCTACACAAGCGCCGATGTCTCGGTACGATAAACCGCTGCCGCGATAAGCCACTATTCGTCCTCTGTCGAACTCCGAAACGTGCTGAAATGACTGCCGTATTCTGCGACGAGGCATCAGGAAGCTTCACACGCACAGGTCAGGCAGCACAACACACTTGCACTACTTACACCCCGCCTTCTGTGCACCCTTCTTATAGTGCTTCTCGGTGGCGTGCCGGGAGCAAATGATTTGCATATGCCCTGCAATGCTAATCGTTTGCATGTCCTCTCGCGAGCGACGCATGCTGCGAATTTCCGGCCAATCGGATGCTTCCTTTTTGGTGCTGCATTTTGGGTGGCCAGCAGTGTATAAAATTGAATGTTTGTTTCTTTCTTTGTCCGCTACGCAAATCTACAGTTTTCAATTTAGAATCGCCAAATTTGGTATACTATCTTATGGTACTCTAACTTAGACCGTAGACGGTTTTTGGAAGGGCTCGGAGCCCAGAGTCAATGGACACCTATTGAAAATTCTTGTAAAAAGTTCCATTTTTTTACCTCTAACTTAGACCGTAGACGATTTTGGGAATGAGTCGGAACCTGGGGTCAACGAGCCCCCATACAAACTTTTCGTCAAAAGTTCCATTCTTTCCTTTTTATTTTGAATTCGTATACTATCTCATGGACGGTACTCTAACTTAGACCGTAGACGGTTTTTGGAAGGAGTCGAAGCCCGGAGTTTAGGGCTCCCCATGCAAATTTTTTTTGTAAAAAGTTCAATTTCTATTTTTCTATTTTGAATTGATATACTATTTCATGGTACTCTAACTTAGACCGTAGACGGTTTTTGGAAGGAGTAGGAGCCCGATACCAAGGCGCTTCCAAACAAAATTTTCGTAAAAATTCCATTTTTTCCATTTTTTTTATTTTGAATTCGAATTTTGTACTTTTTATTGTGATAAGTGCAAGCATTAATTTTTTTGTGACGAGTGCTTTCCAGTGAAGAGTTTGCAACATAATTCAGTATCGGAACTGGAGGGAAGTATTTCCAATCCTCTTCCTTCCTTTTTTGTTTCGTAAAAATAGATTAGCTAAATCAATTTTTTATTTTTTTATTTTTCACATTTGCAGGCATCCCATCCCGGCTCAAAGACCTAAATGAATTAAAATAAATTTACTGGAAAATTACAGGAATATCTTTTTCATTCATAAACTTTCACCCACTGAACTTGGTAATTCCACGAATAGTAATATTTACCCGGGAAATACCGGGTACCCCTGCTTATATGTATATAAAAAATCAACAAAAATCAAACAAAAAAACTAAAGATACGGTGTGCTAAAAGACTCTAAAGAGAATAAAATTAAAATTCAAAGAATAAATGAAATACGGTTTTAGGTACGGTTCATGCGGTATAAAAATTATCGTTTTCATTTGATTTGTACAAAATTTAGAAAGTCAATTATCACCAAATTCTCCCGAGCAACGCCGGGTAATTCAGCTAGTTGTAATATATATCCGAAAGTAACGTTGGAGCTGCTGATAAAATTTTAAAATTAAGCACTGCGTGCGTTCTGTGGTTTTCCGTTCCCCTCCCACCTAAACCCAGTAGCCTAAAATTAGTGGTGCGCGATTCCTCCCTAGTATTGGGAGTCGAATCCTTCGTTCCTTGAAATACGTGCCGTTATTCATTTTCGCTGTAGTTGTTACGTAATATGGAGCAGACGTAAGAGTAAGGACCGCTGAAGTGGAATACACCTGTCTTTTCGACCGCTTTCTCTGTACCTCTTCGCGGACTTCAGAGTTCGATGGTTTTTCAAGCTCTGCTGACCCACAAAATTCTGAGCTAACGGAAGTTAGGAAGTGTAAGGAAAGTACATATCGTTTAAAAGAGCACGATTCCAAAAATAAAAATTAAAAAAAGTTGTTTGCTGGCGTTACCTGGAAATATTGGTGTCGAAAGCTTCGCAAGACAAACATCAAACTGTTGTTTTTTTTTTCATTTTGTCTGTTATTTTTCTCGGGGAATGGTAACAAAGCCTTTTTTTTGTGACTTCCGAATTCATGAATACTAGACACCATATAATTATCGATGAAATACAAACGGAAAAGTAAGCAGTTCTTCTATCGATATTCTTGGTGGTGTCTTTTCTTTCAAACGAACAACGTAATGCAGTGGAATAACGTAATTCACTGCATATAGAGAGACCATTTTAAACCAAAGCTTCCAAAGTTGCATAAATTTATTTCCTTCTTACAGTGTGTCTTTTCCGGGTTCCTTTAGAATGTTTCTGAGAATGAACTTTTCAGAAGCCTTGATTATCTTATACGTTTATACTTTAACTTCTGACGTGCCTTCCCCGCAGGACGCACACATGAGATAAAGGCAGGTAGCAGTGAGAGCACATGCCAGTGTAGTATAGTGGACAGCACTCGGAACTCCGGAACCGAGAGTTGCGGATTCGAATCTTCCCCATGGCATAAAAATTATGGAGAAGTAAACTCTGATGCTTCTTGATTACATAACGTATATAAAAAAACAACAAAAATCTTTTTTTAAAACAACAAAAATCTTTGGGGGGGGGGGGGGGGTACCCCAAAAAAGCAGGCGAAAACTGGTTGTCATCGAATCTATATAATTAAAATTCTTTTTATCAGTGTGCATTTTTAAATTGCTTTTATAAGTGTAGGAGACCATTCTTTTATAAGTGTTAAATGATACGCGGATAACTCTTCCCTCAAGAGGGTTGCACAAAAACTGCAAAAGGAAAAGTGATTTGCAATGAGCTAATGTACCTTGGAAAATCTGCAGATTATCCATGAAAAGTTTAATTCAGAATGTTTTAGATATTAAAATCAGTACTGGAAGAATATCCAATAGCAGAGGGTATTGCTACAAGTGCCGCGAAAGACATTCTTAGGCTATCGTAATAGGTGACTGAATTTGCAAGTTTATCAAAGACTCCCCGGATGCCGAGTGGTCAGAGACGTGGGTTCCTGACCAGTCGTCCAAACTCCGGATGAGGCGTAGGCGATGCGCATGTCCTACAGATATGGGGCCTCCCTTCCTGGAACCAACTGTCCTAAATTAGGGACGGGCGTCTGTTAACAACTCTTAAATCTGGTCGTGATGGGCGTAATACCCCTTCACAAAAAATATAAATACATTTTTTATGACAAAATAGGACACAAAAATTGAAAAAAAAAAAAGTCCTTCAAGGACTGAAGAATGCACAGCTGACGAAGTCAATCGGTATTCATTGCGTTTGATAGAAGTCGACTGGTCGATGAAAATACTTTTCATTTTTAGCGGGGAAAAAAAAGTATTAGATGTGTGCGAAAGTTCTATTCGCTTTTTTTAGTAGAGAAGAAAAAACAAATTTTCTTTAATAAATGTCACATTTTTCTTTTTTGCATAATCGCCATTATTATCTATGACCCCTACTGTAGAACTCCGTTTTGGAGTCAAAAGCTCTTATAATGCAGTTGCGACATCTTCAATTTCATCGAAGGTTTTCCCAGCGAAGTTGTTCTGAACAGATCGAAAAAGGTTGGTAATCTGTAGATGCAAGGTCTGTGGAATACGGGGGATGTGGTAACACTTCCCATCAAGTGATTTTCTTTGAGTGGCTAAAGCTGTATGGGGTCTTGCATTGTCATGTAGCAAGATGACGCCTTTGCGATTAACCAGTGCTGGACGCTTAGATTTCAATTTTTCTTTCTCCCTTTCCTACTGTTGGCAGTACAGGTCAGCAAGCATTGTTTAGTTAGGTGCTAGCAGTTCTCAGTGGATTGCCCCTTGATATCCCACCATACACGTAACAAGAACTTTCTCGGATGGAATCCTGCTCTTGAAGTCGGTGGAGAAAGCAGTCCAACTCGGAATGCAGTCCTTTGACGCTTTAAATTTCCGTAAAGAACCCACCTTTCATCACCCGTAACTAATCGTTCCAAGAAGGGTTCATATGTGTCACACGCAAGCAAAGAAAGAGATATGGTAACTTTTTCGAACGATTTCTTGCGAATAAGTCATGTGGCGCCTATTGGTCGAAGTTTGTGATAAACTCGGGCTCGTGCATCCTTGTTCAGGAAGATCCTCTGTGGTTGATTCGGACACCCTTCTCACGACTGTTAGAGCTAATCCAACAACCAACACCTGCAAAAACCATCCCCAATGGAGCTTCCAAATCTAACAAAGAGCATCCACAAAAACCAATATCACCGGAGCTTCCAAATCCAGCAACCAGCACTCACAAAACCATCATCACCGGAGCTTCCAAATCTAACAACCAGCACCACCGGAGCTTCCAGATCTAACACCCAGAATCACCGGAGCTTCCAAATCCAACAACCAGCACCCACAAAAACCAACATCACCGGAGCTTCCAAATCCAACAACCAGCACCCGCAAAAACCAACATCACCGGAGCTTCCAAATACAACAACCAGCACCCGCAAAAACCAAGATCCCCGGAGCTTCCAAATACAACAACCAGCACCACTGGAGCTTGCAAATCCAACAACCAGCACCACTGGAGCTTGCAAATCCAACAACCAGCACCACTGGAGCTTCCAAATCCAACAACCAGCACCCCCAAAAACCAACACCACCGAAGCTTCCAAATACCACAACCAGCACCCGCAAAAACCAACATCACTGGAGCTTCGAAATCCAACAACCAGCACCCGCAAAAACCAGCAGCACCGGAGCTTCCGAATCCAACAACTAGCACCCGCAAAAACCAATAACACCGGAGCTTCCAAATCCAACAACCAGCACCCACAAAAACCAGCACCACCGGAGCTTCCAAATTCAACAACCAGCACTCGCAAAAACCAACATCACCGGAGCTTCCAAATCTAACAACCAGCATCCACAAAAACCAACATCACCGGAGCTTCCAAATACAACAACCAGCACTCGCAAAAACCAACTACCACCGGAGCTTCGAAATCCAACAACCAGCACCCACAGAAACCAACGCCACCGGAGCTTCCAAATCCAACAACCAGCACTTGCAAAACCAACATTACCGGAGTTTCCAAGTCTGCCATCGCAGAACACCTGAAGAAACTCGAAAAGGTAAGCAGACGATGGCACGAACTGCCGCATGAATTGGACCCATGGGCCGGGCTGTTTCTTTTCGTCAGTTAAGTGAGAAATTCCGGGCTCGCGTTGGGCCTTTACTAGAAGGTTTAGCATTTTGTTCCTGGATTTCAAAAATACTTTTCGTCTCACAAAACGAAAACTGACTTGTTAAAAAATCGCATGGCGCACGTCACTCAGTAAAAAGAAAGGCTCCATCCGCCACCGGATGCATTGATTAATTACAGCTGAAACCGATATGGCTGCAATCTGTACCTGGTGAACAAACGCTGTCTGGTAGGCCTATCACCGGAACTCAAGATTTGGATGGGCAATGAACTTCTTCAAGAAAATCGACGAATTAGAAAGACAAAATTGAATAGTTATGCATTGTTTTGGCTAATGTCAATGTGATTATCGCAAATCTGGGTTACAAGAAAGTGTGTGCTCGATGGGCTCCGCGTCAGGTTACGCCCGAAATGAAGTGAGTGAAATAAGACATGAAGTAAGCACATCAGTGCTTACTCGCTCTCTACGAAAACGAAAGTTATGATTTTCTGTGCAACATTGCTACTTGTGAAGAAAGTTGGTGCATCATTACGACATAGAAATGAGAAACCTGTCACTTGAATATCGTTGCCCCACTTCTCCCAGAAAGAAAAAAAGTGAAGACAAACTTCCGCTGAAACTGCATGGTCACCGTTTTCTGGACTACAAGGCATCATTCGCCAAGAGTACATGGTCACAGGAAATTTATTCTGAAACTTACGAGAACACACCTTAAGGTGGTTGAAACAAAGAATCGGTTGCGTTCGCCAAGGTAAAAGGCAATCAACATAACACCAAACACCCACACCAGTGCTACCACTTGAGCGGCAGTAGATGTGAAGTTGTACCACACCCTAATTATAGCCCGGATTTGGCATTTACTGATTTCTGGTTGTTCGTAACACTGAAGAAACATCTCAAAGATATTCGCTTCACTTGCGACAAATTCAAGCTACGAGGAGAAATGGTTGGGAAAACTACTTGAAGAATTCTATAGAGAAGGGTTCGGAAAACGTATTCAGAGCTGACCGCCTTTGTGTTCAGGAATGGTGGAAATTGGGGAGGTGCAGAAGGTGTAATGCTAAGGGGGCCTCAAAATTCTTCTAAAGTACGTATTATCTATCTGATCTATCTACGAAAATATTGTTTATAAAAAGAAAGATGGAAAAATCACAGTTGGATTGATCAAAACTGGAAAAATTCAGTTGCTACATGTTGGTATCTAACTAAACTTAACGGAGGAATTTTTACTGGCTGCCTTTTTGAATTCTGATCTACTACAAATACAATACTTGCTCAGTCAGATAACATATTTCAGTTGCCCTTTAAGGACCATGACCCAAAATATTCTATCACTCTAAATACCATAACGCCCGAAATTGTCTGTTGTTTCACTTCTTTGTTTAATAACAACAATAGTGACTGAGGGTGACTACTGTAAAATGAAATTAGACAGCATGTTAAGACATGGTATAAATTTTTCATTCCTTCCCCTTTCATCCTAGTGGGTCGAGAAAATTTTAAGAACAAGTAATGGGTAGGAAATTTGACTCGCTGTAGATAGGCGTTTCGGGCGGCTATTGCCGTTTGTACGTACGAGCGTTTTAGGCGTTATGGTCGTTAAAGCGTTAAATCAGCGCACATTTGATATGAATTTTATAGCAAAATAGGTTGGGTTCCTATTGTATCTATATTAACATCAGTAAAAGAATTTATTAAATTTAGTACCGACTTATCATATGATCTTTTAGATGTTACAAATTATTAAAAATCTTCTAACGCACAAAAAAAAAATCAAGGTTCTAAAGAGCTTCTTCGGAACATTGTTGATTATAATTGCAGCCATGGACGCCCATATGTGTGTGTGTGGGGAGGGGGATGCAGAGGGGCATTTGCCCTTTCTTTGAAATTTGCTCATGCCATTTTTGCTCTCAGAACGTACAACAAAGATTTTCGCGATAAACCCAATTATAATTGCTAATTTTTCTGTTGACTTTCTGGATGTAAGCATACGCAGTAAAAGTAGGAAAAACGTTGGTATTTTACTGTGGAAAGTAATAACATTGATTTTTTTTTTCATTGAGTGTTGGAGCATAACGCATATGCCACATACGTACAGTATGGAGAAGAATGATAGTCGATGAAATGAAAAACTGATACAGCTCCGTAGCCATTCTTTGCTGCACAAGACCTACTACCGAATTGTTTTTGTAGAACTTTATCTTGAGGATATTTTTTTCCTTCTTGATGATCAATTAAGTTATCGCTGGGTCTTCGTATCCCAAAAAAAGATGGTATACATTTTTCATTCCTTCCCCTTTCATCCTAGTGGCGCAAGATGCAAAAGTACAACAAGGAAATTCTTCTGTTGTCTTAACATGCTGTCTAATTTCATTTATCCATCTCTTTTACGTAGTTTCTGAGTTTTCTGTTTTTCAACTAAATTTGTTTCTGTGCTTGGCAAAAAGAGTTATATAACAAGAAAGCACAGTGGAAATTTGCGGATGGTGTTTGTGTGTTATTTATAGTTACAATTTCTGTTTGCCCTCTCCTGAAAGCGAAGCTGTGAGCGCCCATGATTACAGCGATAATTTTTCTAAATTTGATTGTTTTACGACTACTTTCCAATGCACCAGTAACCATCAAAAGTTCCGAAAGATCATTAAAGAAGCAAAAAAATTGTTAAAACATATTTGAGATCAACCATGGCCAAAGATCGTTTGCCATCTTTCGGGATATAAGCATAAAAAATTAAGGAGAGAAGAAGTGAATTTTAGTACGTGAGGAAGAAACGGCCCAGAGTAAAAAAAAATATTGATGTGAATTTACCGAAAAAATTCATTTCAAAATTCAGTCGTTAGTTTGCTTTTCACAACAATGACAGCTGCATTTATCTATTTCCATTTTTGAAGAAATATATACACCCGGATTTTTTTTTTTTTTTTGATTGGAGGTTTATCGACCACCGTGAGCAACTCAATGGGCTATAAGCAGTCGCCCGTCCCTAATTTAGGGTCACTGGTTCCAGGGAAGGGAGAGAGCCAGTGCCGTAAGACAAGCACAACATCCATGCCTGACCGGGATTCGAACCCGGACCCCTTACGGACGAATGATCAGAGGCGCCTTAGACCACTGCCCGGACTTCTGGTGCAAACAACTACGATTTGCTTACTGCCGAATTTCAGTGAAGTCGAAATACTCATAACTCATGAATGACCAATGGGCAACATATTATCAATTATTAATTACTCTGTCGTTCGAATGACTTCAAAATTTAATGTGATGGCTGATGAGCATTCAACGGATACTTCTGGAAAGGAGTGTTGCATTAATATTTGGCCCGTAAAAACATTTATGTAATCTATAGCACAAAATTAAAATTTTACATTCCCAAAATACAGTATTAATTTATTGTACTGCCTATTCAATTGAGTTAGCTGATAAGAAGAATAAATACATTCCTGTACATAAAAAACGGAACACCTGAAAGGAATCGAGCTACGATTTTGATTTTTACAGGATACGTTCATTAGGCAATATAAAACAAATGATTAGCATAGCATATCGTTGTCATATGTACCAGGTGGTCGATGTAACTAATGACACTGGGAAACGAAAAAAAATTTTTTTTTCTTGGTGCCTGGAATTTTCGATCTGATTCTGGGTATTTTTGTGCCGCTGATTCCGGAAATGGTATCCTTTTTGTTCTAGCAGCTGCTCTAGTTTTCGAGATATTGTTGGTGTTATTACCTAGTGTTATTTTATTTTCTCGCCAGCATTTGTTATCTGTTCGTATACATACCTTTGAATTTTCTGTTGCTGTCCGTGTTTGCATGTGCACGTTACATGTTCAGACGTGTTTTATTTCTGTTTCAGGCGTTGACATGGATTCATCACGACTGTTTTTGTTACATTTGCGGAGGGTATACGTTCGCTCAACAGAGACAAGCTATAACGGACTTTGTGAAAATAACTTATTTTGCCTACTTCACAGTAAAACTAGGGACCAAGATAAGCCTTGGGCACCGCAGGTCGTGTTTAAAACGTGTACAGAGCACCTACGATAGTGGATGAATGGGAAAAGGAAGTGCATGAAATTCGGTATACCAACCACAGTGATGACTGTTACTTTTGTCTGGTGAATACCACGGGCATCAATGGGAAGAATCGAAGTAAGTGGATGCATCCTGATCTAGCCTCCGCTAGACGCCCTGTTCCACATTCAGAAGAGAAGCCTGTCCCAACATGTAGCAGGCTTCCAGAGCTCTCCGAAGAGTCGGATGAATCGGCTGGTGAGAAAGAAAGCTATGCTGAGCAACATGATAGTGATTTCCTAGGATCTTCTTCAGCTGCATCAGTTTCAGTCAAACGGAATTAAATGACCTCATAAGGCACCTGTCTTCGAAAGAAGGCAGCTGAATTGTTAGATTCCAGGCTGGCAGAAAAAAGTTTACTGTTATCGGGAACAAAAATCACATTGTATCGCAACAGAGAAGAAGAGTTTCTGCCATTCCTCACAAAAGAAAACGAATTCGTTTTCTACAGCAATGTGCCAGGATTGCTGATGACATTGGGAGTTCGGGACACCCCAGTTAATGGCGGTTATTCATAGATAGCTCCAAACGCAGCCTCAAATTCGTACTTCTACATACCGGGAACAGATGTAGATCACTCCCAATAACTCAGTCGGTATGCGGGAAGATCGGGCGACAATAGCCATAGTCCTAGAGAAGATAGTATACCTCGATCACGAATGGGTCATGTCTGTGGATTTGAAGATGGTAAATTTTCACCTAGGGCAACAAGCCGGGTACACCAAGTGCCCGTACTTTGTGTGTCTGTGGGTCAGTAGAGTTAAAGATCAATACTGGGTGAGAAGACAGTTGCCTGTGAGAGAAAACATCATATCTAGAGAAAAAAACATCATCACAGAACCTTTGGTGGACCGAGAAAAGATCATATTGCCACCTTAAGAGAGATGGAATGTGTCTCGGCTACATGGGTTTGGTACGATTCGTCCAACGACGACCAATGGACAATTGGTCCAAAGGTACGATTCGTCCAATGGTACGATTGGTCCAATGCCGATTTGTCCAATGGACGATTGGTCCAATTCCGTCCTATCTGTCCAAAGTGCTACTCGTGTTATAAAAATCTCAGCTGTTCTGATTTTATCTCCGATGTTATACGAAAGTGCCGGTAGTACAAAGAATGTAAAATAATGTTACATTTCATGCGTAATATTGTGGTTACAGATTTTTTTTTTTTTTTTACTGTCCTTGCTGCCGTATGAAGTTACTGATGTACGAGCCATTCAATCAACTTCAATGTTTCTCTTTTGCATGAAATAATATAACATACTAGTTTTCCGTTTCTGTTTGTAGCATTCAGTGGGGTTCCGCCAACTGGCCAATGGAAACGTTCTGGTCGGGTTCGGACAAAGGCTTTTTCAACAGTTTTTTATTCTAGCGATGTCATATTCATAACGTTTACATATCATATCAAATGAATAATATTGCGCTTTTACTTAAGCACGAAATAATAATTCATAGGCCCCAAGCCTAGGCCTTTTTAACAGTTTATATTCTACCGATGCCATATCTATTACGTTTACATATTAAATCAAGTTAATAATATTGCGCTTTTACTTAAGCACGAAATATTAATTCATAGGCTCTAGGCCTAAGCTTTTTTAACAAATTCTACCGATGTCAGATTCATAACGTTTACATATCAAATCAAGTTAATAATATTGAGCTTTTACTTAGGCACGAAATATTAATTCGTAAGGCCTAGGCCTATGCCTTTTTGACAGTTTTTATCCTACCGATGTCAGATTCATAAAGTTTACCAATCAAGAAAACTTACTAATGTTATGCTAGTAATTTTAACTTTACTTAAATGTTAGAATATGACATCAGTAAAATAAAATGTGTTAAAAGGCTTAGGCCTAGGTGCGTGTAAAGAGCTAAGAAATGATACGACGAGTGCCTTTTATTAGGTTTTATAACATATTTACAAATACCAAATACCTAAGTTGTAACTTAAAGTTTTCTAAAAAGGCCCGCGGCCTAGGTGCCTGGTAGAGGGCTGTGAAATGATCCGTTGAATGCCTTTTATAAGGTTTTTTCAAATGTTTACGAATACCAAATATCGAGGTTGTAACTTAAAATCTTCTAAAAATGCCCGCGGCCTAGGTGCCTTGTATAAAGGCCTGATAAATGATACGATGAGTGCCTTTTATTAGGTTTTATAACATATTTACTAATACCAAATATCTAGGTTGTAACTTAAAATCTTCTGAAAAGGCCGCTGCCTAGGTGCCTTGTAAAGACCTGAGAAAGGATACAATGAGTGCCTTTTATAAGGTTTTATGAAAGGTTTACAAATACCAAATATCTAGGTTGTAACTTAAAATCTTCTAAAAAGGCCCGCGGCCTAGGTGCCTTGTAAAGACCTGAGAAATGATACGATGAGTGCCTTTTATAAGGTTTTATAAAAGGTTTACAAATACCAAATATCTAGGTTGTAACTGAAAATATTCTAAAAAGGCCCGCGCCTAGGTGCTTTGAAAACAGCTGAGAAATGCTCCATTGATTGTCTTTTACCAAGTTTATGTAAAATGTTTACAATTACTAAATATACGGAAATGATCTTTCAAAAGGATATAATGAACAGAATGATTTAAATCCTAATTCCTTTCTCGAAAATAAACGGCTCGTAAGATGATACCATTGGACGAATCGGCGTTGGACCAATCGTACCATTGGACGAATCGGACATTGGACCAAACGGCATTGGACCAATTGTCCCTTTCGACGAATCGGCATTGGACCAATCGTCCGGGACCGTGGCTACATATGTAGAAAATTTCCAGCGTTGAGCATGGAGAAAATAAAAGCAGATATGTATCCGATGGACCACAACTCCAGGAACTCATGAAAAACGAGCGTTTCCAAGACTCAATTGACAATATTGAGGCATGTGCGTATTCGTCATTTTGTATGGTTGTACAGAATTTTCTTGGGAACCATAAGGCCGCTAACTACCGTGAACTCGTGGAAAATATGCTCATTGCGTTTGGTACACTTAGTTGTAACTTGAGCATCAAATTGCATTACCTCCACAGTCATTTAGATCGATTTCCACATTGTCTTGGCGATGTCAGCGATGAACAAGGGGAGCGATTTCACCAGGAAATAAGGGCCATGGAAGAACGGTACCGTGGACGATGGGATACGCATATGGTGGTGAACTATTGTTGAAGCGTCCACCACGAATGTCCAGGAATATGGCATCGCAGGAAATCGCAGAAACGCGGGTTCAGCAGCATGTCTCAATGACGAAATTTGTGTATTGTTGTTCGTGTTCCAAGCTTCTTGGGATTTCTCTGCGTATGTTACATCGTGAGAAGTAGATCTGTTGGACAAAAGCTAATGCCATTTTTGGAATCTGTGACTCTAATATACCCCAAAAAAAGGTCTAACATCTTAGGCACCAAAAGTTGTGTTCCCCAGTGGAATCGTTGTGGCCACCTCTGGCTTGTATCACCTGCTGTATGCATTGGCGCATCGAATTAAATAATGCAATGGTATCCTGCGGAATAACCACCCAGGCTGTATTGACCCGCGTCCAAATTTCATCAAGAGTTGCTGGTGGACAGTCGTACCGCTGAAGCATCGAATCAAATAATGTGTGACGGGGTCCTGTAGAATTGGCATCCAGGCTGTATTGACTCATGTCCAAAGTTCATCAAGAGTTGCTGGTGGACAGTCGTACCGCTGAGGTATCGAATCAAATAATGTGTGAATGGTGTCCTGTGGAATAGCCATCCAGGCTGTATTGACCCTCGTGTTGGTGCGGTATGCCTGGTGCAAATACACGCTTCCAGACGCCTAACCCACTGTCGGCGGCTGAAACAGATGCGGCCATCATTTTCGGCGAAACAGAAGAGCGTTTCGTTCAAGAATGACATTGTGCCATTCGTCACCCTACTTCCTTCGTTTGAAGCACCATTGCAGCCTGGCAGTGCGTTGCTGCGGTGTCAAAGGCAGCCTGTGGAGGGGTCGACGAGCTTACAGTCCAAACTGTAATAACCGGCGACATACTGACATGGGAGAATGTGTCACAGTTCGCCACTGCTACGCCGTTGGTGATGCAGAACGGTCACTCAAAGATAATTTCATGAAATGACGGTTGTCCCTCGGCGTTGTCTGTGTACGGCATCCAGAACTTTCTCTTCGTGTCCTATGTCATTCTTCCTATCATTCCTTGAATACTTTTGCCACGACGGATTCACTGCGGCCTACACGACGGGCAATCTCCCGGAGGGAAGCATTGCAGTCTCTCATGCAGATAATGCGATTTCTGTCGAACTCGCTGGTGTGACTGCGCGACTGTCTTACACGACAACGAGGCATTCTTACCCACTGCTGACCAAGTGCAGACATGCCGAACAAGCCACGCAGCACTTATGACATAAAAACGGCAAAGTTTCCAGTCTGTGACTTTGCGCGATCTGATTTGCCTGGATGCGGTACACATGCGCCTATGACGCTAATCATTTATGCGATATTGCCTGATTGGCATATCCTGTAAACACCCAAGCCGTAGCTCGGCTTCTTTCAGGTATTCTGTTTTTATGAACGTAAGTGTATAAACTTACTATTGTAGGTGTAAAGTTTTTTTTTTTTTTTGTTATCTACAAAGGGCTTCTGAGAGTAATGACTCGTCCCTCAAGATTTTTACTTGTAGCAGCAAAAATGTCAAACTTAGTGGAGGACATATTGCTAACAATTCTAACCTATTCAAAGTATTGTCCATCACTTTCTATACATTTCCGCCATCTTTGAACCCATTGGTAAAATAAATTTAGGAAAAATTCTTGAGGCTGTCATTTCACCCATGTGTTAACAGCCAGTTTAACGTCTGTCACATCGTCGAAAAGTTCCCCCACGAATTTTTCAAATGGGCAAACAGGAAAAAGTCTGAGGGAGCCAAATCAGGGCTATAGGGGGTTTGGGACATCACCATCTATCCCATTTTGTCAATAGCCAGTGAAGTCTTCATTATAGTGTGGGGACGTACGTTATCATGGTGTAAAACAGCACTATGAAGTGGAATGTCACATCTTTTCCTTCTGATAGCTTTCTTTAACTTCTTCAATGTCTATTTATTGCTGCAGCTCCTGGATGGTGACATGACAATCAGCTACGATGAGGTCTTTTCCTCATTGCCTGTTGGCATCTGTCACTGCAGTTGCGGGTCTTCTATTCCGTTGTTTGTCCGACACTGAACTTTCTCCCACTGGAAACCTCTTCATTCATCTTCGGACATTACTGATATCAATTGTGGCAGCTCCATACACCGCCAGGAGTCTTCTGTGGATTTCTGGAGCCTCACACCCTTCTTTTTCCAGGAATTCACTGCTTTTCTCTGTCATTCATGATCTACATTTCCGATTCTGAAAAAATTTGTTCCCACATTGGTAGCATGTCATAGTACATGTCAGTGCAGTTTCATTAAAATCACTTCAAAATTTATGAAAGAGGAGGCATTACTTTCAGGATGCCCCTTCTAAATGAACCATGTTCAAATATTTCCATATTGTTTGTTGTTGCTGTTTGGTGTGGAGAGGGATCGACCTCATTAATGGTTTTGTACCCGCACCTCAATCAATTACGCACCGCCCCTGCTTTGTATCGAAAAAGGAAGTGGCTACGTTGAAAAATAAGGTATGGAAACAAATTACGCATTCTGAGCTATATTTTGATCTTTGTTTATTTCGACATCTTGTCTAGAAGTAACGTTACTAAATGGAAGGCATTACTTTCCGAACACTCTACGTATTCCTTGAGTGATCTGCCTTCCTAGAAACCAAACGATGATCTAAATTCAACCTGCATCATGTGAAGCATGTACCACAAAGATAATTTTATCATTTAAATATTAAAAAAAGGCGATTGCAGCCCCATTTTCTAAGTGAAAAATTATGTTAGATTGTCAGAGTGTCTGACGTATGAAGACGCGGCATGTCGCTGACATCGTAAGAAAATTCTGATAAATCAACGATTTATATCCGAAAGGTATGAAACGTGTCTGAACTAGGGCCACGGGTGGCCTAGTGGGCAACGTTCGTGACTACCACGGAAAGGGCCTCATTCAAAGCTACGAACGCTCGATCCACTAAATATCCGCCGTGCATCGGATGGGCACGTTAATCCGTCAGACCCAGGGTACTGGCCTCCCGGTAATAAATAAGGGCGTCTTCCTCCCCCTTTCTACTTCGCTTCCGTGTCACTTTCCTATCGGGCACTCTAGCCCAAATTTCCTAGCTTCGTATTTCTAAGGGTTGTTTAAGACCTGGGGTGAGACACTCACTTCCTAAAATCCTCTACATATGATCATTTGATCGTGTCTGAGCTGTATAACAAATCATAATCTGCTAAATGCTATTATATTCATTCAGAACGACTGACTTCGAGTTGTGCCTAGTTAACCGCGGACTTTTTTTTACATCTACCTATTAATTACACTGGAAAACACAACTTTTGGTGCCTAAGATGTTAGCCTTTTTTGGGGTATATTGGGGTCACCGATTCCGAAAATGGCATTAGTGTTTGTCCATCAGACCTGCTTCTCACGATATGGCATATGCAGAGAAATCCAAAGAAGCCTAGAACACGAACAACACAAGTTTCGTCATTGAGATATGCTGCTGAACCCGGGTTTTTGTAATTTCTGTGGTGCGATGTTCGTGGACACTCTCGATGGATGCTCCAACAATACTCCGCCATCATATGCGTTTCCCATTGTCCACGGTACCGTTCTTTCATTGCCGTTATTTCCTGGTGAAATCGCTCCCCCTTTCATCGCTGATATCACCAAGACAATGTGGAAATCGATCCAGATGACTGTGGAGGTAATACAATTTGATGTTCATGTTACAACCAAGTGTACAAAACGCAATGAGCATATTCTCCAAGAGTTCACGGTAGTTAGCGGCCTTATGGTTCCCAAGAAAATTCTGTACAACCATACAAAATGACTACCACGCACATGCCTCAATATTGTCCATTGAGTCTTGGAAACGCTGGTCTTTCATGAGTTCCTGGAGTTGTGGTCCATCGAATACATATCTGCTTTTATTTTCTCCATGCTCAACGCTGGACATTTTCTACATATGTACCCGAGACGCATTCCATCTCTCTTAAGAGCCTTTACAAATTATTTCAGCAAACCAAGTTTGATGTGCAATGGTCGCAGTATGATCTTTTCTCGGTCCACCAAAGATTCTGTGATGATATTTTATTCTCAAGTTACCATGTTTTCCCTCACAGGCCACTGTCTTCTTATCCAGTGTTGATCTTCAGCTCTTCTGTCCCACAGACATTCAAAGCACGGGTACTTGGTGTACCCGGCCTGCTGCTCTAGGAGAAAATTCACCGTCTTCAAATCCACACAGATGGCCCATTGGTAATCGCAGTATGCTATCTTTTCTAAGACTATGGCTATTTTCTCCCGATCTTCCCGCATATCAACTGAGTGACCGATTGGGATTGATCTGTATCTGTTCCCGTTATGTAGAAGTACACATTTGAAACTGCGTTTGGAACTATCTGTGAATAATCGCCTTTCACTGGGTGTGTATTCTCTTACGCCCAATTTCATCAGCAATCCTGGCACATTGCTGCAGAAAACGAATTCGTTTTCTTTCTGTTGCGGTACACTGGGAGTTTTGTTCCCGGTAACAGTGCATTTTTCCCACCAGTCTGAAATCTAACAATTTAGCTGCCTTCTTTGGAAGACTTAGGTCCTGTAACGTACCAGGAGATGTGACGTACCTGCCAGAAGGACGTACACGACATAAATGCAGATAAGAATCAGAATAAAACGTCCGCGTAGCTCAATTGGTAGAGTGACTTATTCCAGCATGAGGGGATCCGGGTTCGAATCCTGGCGTAGACCAAAAATGACGGAGAAATTTACTTCGTTATAATGGCGCCCGAACTATCCGGATGACCCGACCGTTCAAAATCTCGCATTGGTGTGATGTTCTTTCCACACCGCGAGATAGGAAAAATAAGAGATTCCCTTCTCCAGCACCTCGAAAAAAAAAAAAAAATAAGGGGGAGATGATGTAACGTACCAGGAGATGTGACGTACCTGCCAGAAGGACGCACACGACATAAAGGCAGATAGGAATCAGAATAAAACGTCCGCGTAGCTCAATTGGTAGAGTGACTTATTTCGGAATGAGGGGATCCGGGTTCGAATCCCGGCGGAGACCAAAAATGACGGAGAAATTTACTTCGCGTTATAGTCCCTTATACGGTCGTTCAATTCCGTTTGACGGAAACCTGATGCAGCTGATGAAGGTCTTTGGAAATCACTACCATGTTATTCAGCATAGCTTTCTTTCTCACCAGCTGATTCATCGGACTCTTCGGAGAGCTCTGGAAGCCTGCTACATATTAAGACAGGTATCTCTTCCTAATGTGGAACAGTGCGTCTAGTGGAGGCTAGATCAGGATACATCCATTTACTCCGGTTCTTCTAATTGATTCCCTTTATACCAGACAAAAGTAAGAGTTATCACTGTGGTTGCTCTGTTCGCGCGATACCAGTGGCATACCAAGTTTCATGCACTTCCTTTTCCCATTCGCCCGTTGTCGCAGGTGCTGTGTACACGTTTTATACACGACCTGTGGTGCCCAAGGCTTATCTTGATCCCCAAGTTTTACTGTGAAATAAGCAAAATAAGCTGTTTTCACAAAGTCCGTTATAGCGTGTCTCTGTTGAGCGAACGTGTACTCTCCCTTGATGTAACAAAAAGCATCCGGATGATCGACACCTTTCCTTCGTGAAGAATCCATGTCAACTCCTGAAACAGAAATAAAACACGTCTGAACATGTAACGTGCACACACAAACACGGACAGCAACAGAAAATTCAAAGGTATGTATACGAACAGGTAATAAATGCTGGCGGGAAAATAAAGTAATGCTAAGTATAATAACGCCAACAATATCTCGAAAACTAGAGCAGCTAGAACAAAAAGAATACCATTTCCGGAATCAGCGACACAAAAATACCCAAAATCAGATCGAAAATTCCAGGCACCACGAAAAAGTGTTTTTTTTCTTCCCCAGTGTTATCATTGCACAAATACTATAAAATAATTCAGAAAAGCAATGGAAACTAATTTAATATTTTTTCTAAGTTTCAAAACTATAGAAGCTTAAATTAGAATCATGCAATATATTTACCCTTTAACGGGCTGGAATTGATCAACGGCGTTAGCAAAATGGGCTAAATTCAGCTGGAACGAATATAATCGCTGACTAAGAAGTAGGCCGAAAGAGGCTGAATGAGCGACCTGTGCATTAGAAACTGTTTCCTTCCAACTCTTAGCATTGTTATTCAAAGTGGTTGTTTGGTGGGAGAGGTTGATACTAGTCGTTCCTCACTGATTACCTGTTAACCTGAGAAAAAAGATGTATGGGTAACTTCTTTCTACCCAGTGGCATGATGAAAGTGACAGGGGGACTAGCCTATCACCAGTGACGACAGTACATGTGAGATGAGAGAGGGGCAGGAATTGTTTTGCCGTAGTTTTCGTAAAACCCGGCTGCTATGTGAAAGTTTCCATTTGGGGAGCGCAGAAAATTTTGGGCACAGTTTGCTTCAGGTACATCGGCCACTTAATGGGCTAAGGGGCCGTCCCCAAAGTACGTCCGTGTTTTTTTATTGTTTATAAACTCCCCCATGTCACATTTTGTCCGATTGGTGACCCCCCCTCTATAAAGTACGTCCTAATTCCCGAAACCCCCCTTTATTTTTTGACAACTGCTTTTAGAAGTCCGTTGAGAAACAGAAAGAAAACGTGCAATTATTTAAAGGAATCTTCCATATATTTACACGTTTCCTTCAGAAAATATTTATTATTTAGCCATTAATTTATTCCCTAATGCTACCCAAACTTTATCATTCTGAAAAAAAGATATGCAAATGAACGCACGCATTCAAGATTGCAGAACTCCCGATTGTACCGTCTACAAAAACAATAGATTTGGAAGTACAAATATGAGATCTTAATATTCTTATTTAGCTAAATATCGTCAGAAATCGCTGGACCTCCGGATTACTAAACCGGAACTCCAGCGGCAAAAATATACTCCCCCATATCACATCTGGTCCGGTTGACAGGTACCCCCCCCCCCCCCGCCCTCCCCCTGTAGTCTCGGACGTACTTTATGCACGTCCCCTAAGGAAATTATGACATTCGGCGAACCACGAAATTCAAAATAAATATTAAATAATGTATTTAAAATATTATTAAAACATATTAAATAAATATTAAATAATGTATTTAAACTATTATTAAAATATATTAAAACATATTAATAATACATTAAAAATATTAATATATAAAAATATATATTATATATACACTGCTGGCCACCCAAAATGCAACACCAAGAAGGAAACATCCGATTGGCCTGAAATTCGCAGCAGGCGTCGCCCGCGAGAGGACATGCAAACGATTAGCATTGCAGGGCATATGCAAATCGTGTGTGCCCGGCACGCCACCGAAAAGCACTTTAAGCTGGGTGCACAGAAGGCGGGGTGTAAGTAGTGGAAGTGTGTTGCGCTGCCGGACCTGTGCGTGGGAAGCTTCCTGATAACTCGTCGCAGAATACGGCAGTTATTCCAGCACGTTTCGGAGTTCGACAGAGGACGAATAGTGGCTTATCGCGACAGCGGTTTATCGTACCGAGACATCGGCGCCCGTGTGGGACGGCCTCAAACCACAGTGAGGCGAGTATGGATTCGATGAGTGCAGGAGGGACGGACGGAACGACGTGAGCGATTGCAGCAGCCGCGGCACACCACCGAACGAGAGGAGCGGCATGTTGTGCGGCGGGCATTGACGGCTCGCACCGCCACATCACGAACGTTTGCGCAGGAATTAGGGTGTGTTGCGAACAACCTGTGTCAGCACGTACCGTTCGACGTCGTCTGCAGGAGCGGGGACTTGTCACACAGCGCCCATTACTCCGATTACCATTGACGTTACACCACCGGCGAGTGCGGCGGCAGTGGGCCGTTGAATGCCGCACCTGGACTACGGAATGCCACGACATCGTCTTCTCCGACGAATCCCGCTTCTGCCTGCAATACCACGATGATCGGATCCGCGTGTGACGGCACCGCGGCGAGAGACTGTATGACGCTTGCATTATGCATCGCCATACCGGTCCGTCGCCTGTCGTTATGGTTTGGGGAGCAATTGAATATGACACCCGCACCCCTCTGGTACGCATCGCCGGTACACTCAACAGCCATCGCTACATCTACGACGTTTTGGAGCCAGTTGTCATCCCTTACCTGCAGGACCTGCCAGCGACCACGTTTCAACAGGACAATGCGCGCCCGCACGTGGCACGCATCGTGCAACAGTTCTTCACGGCCCACCAGGTGTCACTGCTGTCGTGGCCCGCCGGTTCTCCCGATATGTCGCCCATCGAACACGTCTAGTCGCTGATCGGCAACCGAGTGGCCCGGCAAGCACCACCCGCGGCTACGCCTCATGAACTGTGACAACGTGTGGAAGCAGCCTGGACCGACATACCCCAAGCCCATATCCAAAGCCTGTTTCGTTCGAAGCCGCGGCGTGTAGCGGCCGTTATTGCCAGCCATGGAGGCCACACAAACTATTGATGTCTGCGTGTTCCGCAAGTCGCACGGGCCTGTAAGCTCAATCGTTTCATCTTTGTATCTGTTGTTATGTGTCCAGTAAATCTGGCTTTGCTATCTCGTGTCCTTCTTGGTGTTGCATTTTGGGTGGCCAGCAGTGCATATTACATATATTAATTAATATTAATTAATATATATATATATATATATATGATAACGGTATAGTAAAGCGACTTCGCCCGATCGAATGCAACCGATAGGCAATGCCCCTAGTGTGGCGAAATGCGGAAGTTAGCCATTGCAAATGGAAAACGAAAAGACATAGAGCAAAATTTAAATTTTCAAAGTTGTAGAGCATCAATTAATTAGTACAAAACGACATTTGTTTCACGCGGATAAGATAAATTGTCGCCTGAATACTCTAAAATGTCCGAAATCGATGCTCGACGATTCGAATCTGCATATTCACATTTCGCAAATGTAGCAGTATGCGAATACAGATCGTGACGTTGTACCGTACCTACTATATAAAAACCAGTAGCATGATGTACCTTGATCAGTGCCGCGGATGGCTTAGTGGTTAGTGTTTCAGACTATCGATGCTGGGTCCCAGGTTCTAGCCTGGGCTGATCTTTCAGAGATGGTGTGATTTACCAACAATCGCTGAATATCCGCCGTGCATCGGACGAGCACGTAAAGTGACGGCCCCCAGGCTGGACCCACTGGTTAAATGGGTATCCTTTCCCCTATGTCCTCCCTGATATTCTCTCACCCATCTATGTAGTGAGATTAGAGTACAGTAGATGGCGCCATCTACTGTACTCTAATCTCACTACAAACTGTTCTGTCAAAAGTCGCTAGACTTGCTCTCATTCCTTCCGTTTCTGTGTCCTGCCCAAAAGGCGATCTCGCTGTAGGTGGCTGGGACCTAAACTCTACTCAATGTGGACGGAAGTCCTACGTGAAAATGACAATGAATGCTACCTTGATCAGAAGTTTAGGTCTACGTACGCTGTGTGAGAATGGCGAGCTTGGATTTCTGGGGTTACGTAAAAAATCAGTTGTATGCAACAGTGCCGACAAGTCTGCTGGATCTACGTCATCGTGTTACAGATGCTTGCAATAGTGTGACACCTTCCATGCTGAGGAATGTGCATGCAGAGTTACTTTCACGAATACAAATGTGTATCGTGGGCAATGGCGAACTCTTCGAACATACTCGACATTAACTTTTTATCACTGCGCGCCAGTTTGCATTTTTTGTTTTTGTTTTGTCTGACGTCATCAAACTGTATTGACATAAGTACGCATTTATGCAATAAATTGTGTGTATTTGCTCATACCTATGCCTGTTCCCTTCAAACGTTCACACAAAACGTAGCGCATCGATTTCGGACATTTTAGGGTATTCAGGAGACAACTTATCTTATCCGTGTGAAACAAATGTCGTTTTGTACTAATTAATTAATGCTCTACAACTTTGTAATTGGAAATTTTGCTCTCACTATCTCTTTTCCTTTTCGATTTGCAATGGCTAACTTCCGCATTTCGCCACTATGGGCGCTGCTATCGGTTGCATTCGATCCTGCGTAGTCGCCTTACTATACCGTTATTTCACCTACATAACTGTACCTCTCTCCGTTCGCAAGTTATTCCAAGCTAAAGGGACTTTCCTATACACCCTGTATATATATATATATACAATATTATATATTATTAAAATATATTAATAATTTATTTAAAATATTCTACAAAATTTTAAGAATACATTCCGCCATCCATTCTGAGTAGAAATAGGTGAAAGATGAGAGTTTTGAAAAAACATGCGGAAACAAACTGCCCCTATACACATTAATGTAGACCCACTTTTTTCATGACAGGTACATTCACTTTCTGCAAAACGTTCAAGCCGATTGGAGTAAAAGTATTACACCCTGATAGGAAATGACTGAACTGAGTTTTCTTGAATAGCCTTTCATTTCGGAATGTGAAGAAGCTGTGTTTCATTGAAATGAGTGAGAGTTCTTATGTCCTTCAGGTAGGTCAGTGTTCCACTTCAGAACTCTCAGATCTGGAAAACAGCGAGAAAGAGGAAGAAGCGGAACACATTTTGTCAAAGAAGCCATTTTGCCTCCTTCATGTGTCAGGTCCTTTTAAATCAGTTGCTCTTTCGAATCCTTTTTTCGGAAATCAAGTGACCTCCGGAACAGAAAGATATGCAATTAAGGTCTTTATCACCTGAAACCAACGGTGACAAAGTTGGATAACTGCTTTTTCATTCGCTCTGAAATAATCCTCCTAAGAAGAATGGATGAAAGAGGAAGAAAGGTTTTTTTTTTTTTGGACCCACGTGTTTACTTTATTCTTCGTTTCCTTTACGAGAAAATGTGTTAAGTGCACAGTAAATTTTTTTAACGGCACACAACGAATTCAGGCGACCCTAAAATTAAGAACCGGATTTTAAAAACCTGCCGTTTTATGGGAACCACACTATCAAATTGAAATAAATACGAGGAAAGAAGTCTTTGTTTGCTTTCCCATTTTCCTTTTTTTTTTTTTTTTTTTTTTCAGCGATTAAAAAGGGATTAATTCCTTACTTTTTTTGGTTCCTGAGAGTGCCGAGGAACACTTTTTTCAAAGCACTTTTTTTTTCCCCGTTTTCACAAAAGTAAAGGCGTGGCCATCACTCTGCAATAAGAAGCTGTCATCCTCCGGCACATTCACTAACAAGAGTTATTTGCCACATGGCGCAAAACAACGTCCACAGGTAATTAGCATCCATCTTTGTCTGCTGTTACTCAGGGCATGGTACACAATACGTCGGACTTCTGGATAGCGGAACATTTCGTTCTAGTCGTTTGACATTGAAACTTGTTTACTGATTAAGAAAACCAACGTTTAATCACTATTTTTTTCTTGTTATTTTTTTTTACAATGTTTTGCTCTGCTTTAGTCCAGCTTCTTTTTTTTTTTTTTTTTTGATTGGAGGTTTAACGACCACCGTGAGCAACTCAATGGGCTATAAGCAGTCGCCCGTCCCTAATTTAGGGTCCCTGGTTCCAGGGAAGGGAGAGAGCCAGTGCCGTAAGACAAACACAACATCCATGCCTCACCGGGATTCGAACCCGGATCCCGTTCGGACGAATGATCAGAGTCCATCGCTTAGATCACTGTGCCACCGGGGCCGCCCCAGCTTCTTCAAGGGAATGATACGCAAATATTCAAATCGCCTATGCCATCAGCAACAGTGTTGACGGCCATGGGCTTGACAGTTGCTTCCCCGCGTTTAGTGGAAATAGCATAGACGCCATGATATATACACCGATGAACCATTACATTATGACCACCCCCAGCGTAGAGAAATGAGCTCGTGTGGAGACCGAACGGTGGCGCCGGTGAAATTCACATAGCAGTATATATACAACCCGGGGACCGCGTTTCGGTTAGTAGAGTGTTCGGAGTCAGAATGGTAAAAGCTGCCGATCTATCGGAGTTTGATAAAAGGACAAATTGTGATGGTACGGCGCCTCGGAACTACGATCTCGGAACCGGCGTGCCGCTGTAATGAGTACGTATCAAAAGTGGTGCACAGATGACCAAATGACGAACCGTCGTCCAGCCGTGAATCGTCCTCAGCTGCGAGAGGGCAGCGGAGACTGTCGCGCATTGTTCACAGCGACCGCGGGGCCAGAGTGCGAGAATTCACCCGTAGCTACAACAGTGGTGATTAGGGCAATTTGTCACAGAACACAGTTCATCGCAGCCTTCTGCGCATGGGCCTGCGTAGCCAAAGACCCAGCCGGGTCTCCATGCTCACTGCACTTCATCGCCAACAACGCATGAAATGGGCCCAAGATAATCGAGATTGGACCGTGGATGATTGGACGAAAGTGGACTAGTCTGATGTATCAAGATTCCTGGCGCATCACGTAGAAGGCCGAGCGCGGATACTCCGATTACCAACGGAGGCTATGGCACCTGGATGCACTATTGTGCGGAAACAGGCCGGCGGTGTTGTGCTGTGGGCAATGTTTTCTTGGTACACTTTCGGCCCCATTAGCCCAATCTCTGACAGCTGTCAGGTATCTGATCATCGTTGCGGACCAAGTTCATCCATTCGTAGCAACTGTGTTCTCTGCTGGTGATGGCCATTACCAACTGGATAATGCGCCATGCCACACTGCAAGAATCGTGAAGGAGTGGTTTGAGGAACGTGCTGGTGACTTTCTGTTAATACCGTGGCCTCCAAATTCACCTCACATGAACCCAATCGAACATTGGTGGTTCGACTTGGAAAGCGGATTCGCGCTAAATCACCCCCCCCCTCCCCGAAATGTCCCGGAATTGGAGGACCTGCTGTTAACATTATGGTATCACATACCCCAGGATACCTATCGCCACCTTATCGAATCGATATCTCGCCGGGTGGCAGCTGTTTTGAGTGTTAATGTGGGTCCTACAGCTTGGCCCTAAGTAGGTGGTCATAGAAATTTGGGTCTATGTTCTTTCTGTGAAATGCAGAATGGTATGTGTTTTTGTTCAGATATTCCGGGGCTAATGACAGAATTAGGAATAACTCACAATCCTACAGAATGGCGTCTATTTATCGACTCATCTAAGGTTAGTTTAAAAGCTGTCCTTTTGTCCGACGGAAACCAGAAACCTTCCATTTCAGCAACAGTGCTCTAGGAATGCAGGAGACGTATGGACAAAACCCTCACTACAATACAATATGACCAGTTTAGGTGGTCAATATGCGGTGATCTGAAAGTGATATCACTCTTGCTCAGGCTTCAAAAGTGGCTTCACGAAATTTTGTTGTTTTCTTTGTATGTAAGACAGTAGGGCCACAGCAGAACACTACGAACGGACAAACTGGCCTAAACGAGATGTTTTCATCCCTGCAGAGAGTAAAGTTTGTCAAAAGCCTTTACTTATTCCCTCTGAGATGCTACTTCCACCATTTCATATCAAACTGGGGCTGATGAAAAACTTTCTAAAGGCTATGGAAAAATCTGGCCTAGGTTTCTTGCCCTTAAAGAAAACGTTTCCTCAATTAAGTGATCCAAAGTCAAAGAAGGCATCTTCGTTGGTCCTCAGATATGGAAAATAATATTGCGTGATTCTGTTTTTGCCGTAAAGCAAAACAGCACGGAGCTCGCAGCATGGTATTCTTTCACATCTGTATTCAAGGGATTACTGGACAACCACGAAGAGGACAATTACAAACATCTGATTCACAACCTTCTGAAGAACTACATATAAAAACCTTAGGTACCAGATGTCCTTAAAAATACATTTCCTCCATTCGCATCTGGACTTCTTTCCCGTCAACCTAGGAGCAGCTGGCGATAAACAAGGAGAAAACTTCCACCAAGATATCTGAACGATGGAGGAGAGGTATCAAGGCGGGAGGAATTCCTCAGTGATGAGTGATTATTGCTGGTTTTTGCAGAAGGAGGTCAACACGACACATAAGAGAAAAAAATGAACTACTTGTACGGGTGTAAGACTATGTGTGTATACATTTACATTTGTGTTAATATTGTTTATTCTATTTCTTTTTTCTTTTGTTGTCTCATATGCAGTGATATACACTGGTGTGCAAAAATTAAGGACGAAGAGGAGAAATTAGCATAACAGCGGAACTAGCAGGCAGAACGGACCGAAAGACCACTCAGGAGATAGAATAGAGTCCGGTACGGTGGGGCATGCGCATATACGCAGCATGACGTACGGGGGGGGGGATCAAAAGGGTATAAAGCACACGGGCGGTGTACGCTCAGTAATTCGAGGAAAGCTATTGTACAATGTACATCGGTTTGAACGACGTCCAGGTACTGCCACCGTGTGATATGGTCAACAGGCAATCCAGTAGACAACATCTGGATGACTTTACCCGAGGTCGCGTCATTGGGAAGTTCGAAGAAGTTCGAAGTGTGACTAGTGTAGCCGAGGAGTTCGGGATCGCTCACAGCATCATTTCACGAGCTTGGAGAGCATTTGAAACGACAGGAACAGCTGTCCGAGAGTTTAGCATTGGCCGATATATTGTCCTACAGGCGAGAAGAGACAGACGGCAGACAGCGGGAGAAATCGCAAGGCACATGCAACAGATAACTGGATGTCCGTTATCGCGTTTTACCATGGCCAGGACGCTGCACAAAGGTGGCCTATTTGCACGACGACTAGTAGGGTGTGTGCCATTAACGCCTGCTCATCGGAGACGGCGGTTTCTGTGGTGCCAGAAACACAAGAACTGGACACATCAGCAATGCGGTCGAGTTCTCTTTACGTATGAGAGCCAATTTAGTCTGACGAGCGATTCTGGACGTATACACATGTGGAGAGAGCAGGGAACACGCAATCACACCTCCAACATCATCAAAAGAGACCGGTTTGGAGGTGGCGGAGTTCTCGTTTGGGGCGGTATCATGCTTGGTAGCCGTACTGACCTCCACATCTTCCAAGGAGGTTCAGTCACTGGTGTCCGCTATTGTACCGGGGTTCTCCTGCCTCACGTGCGTCTGTTTAGAGGTGCTGTGGGTCCTGAGTTCCTCTTCATGGACTACAACGCTACACCTTAACGTAGAGTGGCTGTCGCAGAGCTGTTGGATAGTGAAGATATTCTACGCATGGATTGGCCCGCAAGGTCCCCGGGAAGGTCCCACACGTGTCTCAAGCATCTCTCGAGAAGGTCCCACACGTGTCTCAAGCATCTCTCGAGAAGGTCCCACACGTGTTCTTTTCCAATAGAACACGTGTGGGACCTTCTCGGTAGATGCTTGGCAGCACGTCACCAGCCACCAGCAACGATTCCGCAGCTGCGATTGGCGCTACAAGAAGAATGGGCCGCGATGCCTCAACAGCTCCTTGACAACCTCGTCCTCAGCATGGACAGATGTTGTGAATCCTGCAACGCAGTCAGGGGTGATAATATCCCCTACTAAAGACTGGATTTTTCTTGGCAGCCGCCTGTCACATGGACGTTTCTGTCTTCTGTTCAGTTGTGCTCGAAGCTACCTTTTCAATAAAGTGCCCTTGTATCCTTTGGATTCCTTGTTTGGATGGTTTTGCTCACTTGTCCCATATTCTTACATCTTGGAGATCTTATGGTATGATTTGAGTCGATGTGGAGCACTTCTGCACGACGTTACATTCGAAATACCGTCTCGTCCTTAATTTTTGCACGCCAGTGTATGAATATATTTATACTTTGCAACACTAATTCTATAGCTAACAAGACACATAAATGCCGTAATACACTGCTGGCCACTCAAAATGCAACACCAAGAAGGAAGCATCAGATTGGCCTGAAATTCTCAGCATGCGTCGCCCGCGAGAAGACGTGCAAACGATTAGCATTGCAGGGTATATGCAAATCATGTGCGCCCGGCACGTCACCGAGGAGCACTGTAAGAATAGTGCACAGAAGGCGGGGTGTAAAGCTAAACAGCACGGAGCTCACCGTTATTATTTAAATTTATGTAAATGATTTATTTACTATTAATTCTTCAAGTGCTACTCCTATTTTATATGCTGATGACGCAAGCCTATTTTTTTCTGGGGACACTCTATCTGAGTTGAGATCCCACGTGTGAATCTGGAACTTCAGGATTATTTTCGTTGGTTTTGCTGCAATTCCTTAACAATATTTTTTTCCAAAACTACTAGTGTACTATTTTCGTGATGTAGGCGAAGAGTGGATATTGCAAATGGGATATTATTTAATGGAGTGCCCCTTACTTTCAGGCTGTTGTAAAGTTATTGGGTGTATATTTACAAGATAATTTGAGATGGGATGCACATGTTAGTGAAATTGCGGTTGGGCTCAGATCCCGCATTGGGGTCATTTATAGGATTTCAAGTTTGTTGCCTGCCAGGGTTAAGTTGCTATTGTATTTTTCATTTATTTATCCAGTTCTATCTTATTGTCTCTTGGCTTGAAGTCACACAACTATTGGGAATATAAATAGAATTTATGTTTTACAAAAAATATTTTTACGTTTGGTCAATCCGTCTTTACAGGTACATTCCCTTTTTCTCAGTTATCAGATAATGTCATTTGATAAATTATACAGTTTTCGATTATTACGGTTTATGCAAGAACGTATATATGCTAAGAAATATTCAGATCTAATCACCTTGCATTTCCGTTCCCATTATCATGACACCCGTGGAAATACTAGTTTTTTAATACCTAGAGCGCGTACTAATTTATTATTTAATAATCTTAACTTGACCTGCTCTAGGTCCTGGAAAGGGTTGCCGCTTCGAATCAGGACGATTACACACTTTTTGGTATTCAAAAAACAACTGAGGACCTTCAAAATTAATGGTTGATTAACGTTTGGTTATATCATCATCATCATCATCATCATCATTGTCAACCATTATCAATCCACTGCTGGACGAAGGTCTCCCCAAGTTTCCTCCACAACGGTCTGTCTTGTGCCAGTCTCCTCCATGTCACTCCCGCATATTTACGAATTTCATCCACCCATCTCCCATGTGGTCTTTTTCTGGGTCTTTTCCTGTCCCTTGGAATCCAATCTAAAATTTCGGCTGTCCATCTATGGTCTGTCCTTCTGGCAGTATGTCCAGCCCATTGCCATTTCAGGGATTTAACTCTGATTATGATGTCTTCCACTCTCGTCATTTTTCGGATCCACGAGTTCCTCTTCTTATCTCTCCTGGTTACACCAAGTATGCACCTCTCCATGAATCTTTGAGTTGTCTGCAGCCTTTGTATGTCTCTTTTAGTTAAGGTCCACGTCTCTGCACCATACGTAAGCACTGGAAGGATGCATTGATCAAACACTTTTCTTTTAAGACATAATGGCATATTGCTCTTGAAAATTATGCTGTTTCTTCCAAAAGCTCTCCAGGCAAGTTTTGTACGCCGATTAATTTCTTCATCAATGTGACCTTCACTTGATATCTGCTGTCCAAGATAAACATACGTATCTGTTATCTCCAGTTTTTCTCCATCAATCGATAAATCTTCATTTCTTGTAAAAGCATTGAACATCACTTTTGTCTTCTGAAAGTTCATTTTTAATCCCACTTCTTTACTCTTGTCAGCAAGTTCCTGGATCATACTCTGCAGCTCTGATGGGGTAGTTGCAAAAATGACTACGTCATCAGCAAAACGAAGGTGGGTTAGATAATCTCCATTAATCTTTATCCCTTTGTTTTCCCAGTTCAGTGATTGAAAGACATTTTACAATGTGGCATTAAAGAGCTTCGGAGATATGGTGTCACCTTGTCTCACTCCCTTTCCAATTTTTATGTGTGTTGTACTTTCAAACAGCCGAATCTTTGCACTTGCATTTTAATATTACGTATTATTACTTTAATTTACTGCATAATGGTTAAATTGTTCTCTTTGGCTTGACTATTTAGATTCTTTGGGGGGGGGGGGGGGGCGTCAGGCAACTGTTAGCCTTTTTCCCTGGTTCTCTTGCCACAGTCACAGTGCACCGCATTGATTTGTTTAAGAACCTGTAGTGGCGCTTCAATTTACTTTAACTAAAACTAAAAACAAATTTATTCATGTTATCATACGTGTTTTTGCATTTCCTATTACTTCATTTATACTTTTCAATATATGTATAATATTATTGTATAATATTTGTTGTTGCACGTTTTTTTGGCACAGAAGTCGTATCTGTGATTTGATTGTGTGGCGAATGGTGTAGTGTGGCAAAGAAAAATTACAAAAAAAAAAAAAAAAAAAAAAAAGTAGTGGAAGTATGTTGTGCTGCCGGACCTGTGCGTGGGAAGCTTCCTCATGCCTCGTCGCAGAATACGGCAGTCATTCCAGCACGTTTCGGAGTTCGACAGAGGACGAATAGTAGCTTATCGCGACAGCGGTTTATCGTACCGAGACATCGGCGCCCGTGTAGGAAGACATCCAGCCACACTGATGCGAGTATGTATTCGGTGGGTGCAGGAGGGACGGACGGACCGACGTGAGTAATTGCCGCGGCCGCGGCACACCACCGAACGAGAGGACCGGCATGTTGTACGGCGGACATTGGCGGCTCGCACAGCCACATCACGAACGTTAGCGCAAGAATTAGGGTGTGTTGCGCAACAACCTGTGTCAGCACGTACCGTTCGACGTCGTCTGCAGGAGCAGGGACTTGTCACACGGCGCCCATTGCTCCGATTACCATTGACGTTACACCACCGGCGAATGCGGCGGCAGTGGGCCATTGAACGCCGCATCTGAACTACGGAATGGCACGACATTGTCTTCTCCGACGAATCCCGCTTCTTCCTGCAACACCACGATGATCGGATCCGCGTGTGGCGGCACCGCGGCGAGAGACTGTATGACGCCTGCATAATGCATCGCCATACCGGTCCGTCGCCTGGCGTTATGGTTTGGGGCGCAATTGGATATGACACCCTCACCCCTCTGGTACGCATCGCCGGTACACTCAACAGCCACCGCTACATCTCCGACGTTTTGGAGTCTGTAGTCCTCCCTTACCTGCATGACCTGCCAGCGGCCACGTTTGAACAGGACAATGCGCGCCCGCACGTGGCACGCATCGTGCAACAATTCTTTACGGCCCACTGTCACTGCTGCCGTGGACCTCCTGTTCTCCCGATATGTCACCCATCGAACTTGTGTGGTCACTGATCGGCAACCGAGTGGCCCGGCAAGCACCACCCGCGGCTACACCTGATGAACTGTGGCAAAGTGTGGAAGCAACCTGGACCGATGTACCCCAAGCCCACATCCAAAACCTCTTTCGTTCGATGCCGCGGCGTGTAGCGGCCGTTATTGCCAGCCATGGGGGCCACACGAACTATTGATGTCTGCGTGTTTCGCAAGTCGCATGGGCCTGTAAGCTCAATCGTTTCATCTTTGTATCTGTTGTTACGTGTCCAGTAAATCTGGCGTTGCTATCTCGTGTCCTTCTTGGTGTTGCATTTTGGGTGGCCAGCAGTGTACATTAGAATGCGAAGCTGTAATATATTGCAATGTGAAGCTGTAATGTGTACATCTTGCGCTGTATATATGTATCTGAAAATAGCAAATGTTTCTACACAAAAAAAATGTACGTGATGTAGAGTTTTTACTGTCATATTTGAATAAACACCCCAAAATTATTTAAAAACACCTTATTTTATCCATGTTATGAAAACAAAGTTTAACAAGTCAGTAAAATCATGCAATGCATTGATTATGATACGCTTTCCAACATACCAGAAATCGTTACTCAAGTTATGAGGATAATGACTGTTGAATAAATCTCGCTCCTGTGCTCTGAACTTTGACCCCATTTCGATGATATTAAACAGAACCGGTTCAGTCTATCCCCAGAAAAACATACTAAAGTTTTGTCGCAATCGAAGCATTTTTACGTAAGTCATGATGCATAAGACAATGGAATGAATCCCGCTCCTATATGTCCTGACCTTTAACCCCATTTCGTCCATTTTCAATAGGTTTTGTCCCCAGGCGGTCTCCTACCACATACTAAAATTTAATCGAAATCGAATCATTTTTACGCAAGTTATGACGCATAAGAACAATGGAATGGATCCTTCTCCTATGTCCTAACGTTTGACTCCATCTCATCCATTTTCAATAGGGATCTTTCGCAGGTGGTCCCCTACCACATACTAAAATTTCATCGGAATAGAATCATTTTTATGCGAGTTATCGTGCGGACGGATAGACAGACAGACGGACAAAGTTGGAGCATATACGCTTCTTCAACCTACGGTTGGAAAGCGTAAAAAATGTTGACTAGTGTAATTTATGCTAAGAATATTTCGTATTCCAAGATCTCTGTGGATATGAAATAAACCGAGCGATTGGAGAATATAAATTTATTAACGTCCAACAGATTAAATTATTCGCGTCACACTCACAAACACACCTAGTCACAGTCCGATACATACTCAGTGGAATTAAATCACAACAACAAACAATAAAGGTTATTAATTCCAGACAATCAGCAAACAATAAAGGTTATTAATTCCTGACAATCAGCAGTACTCAAGTAGGTGGATTGATGAATGTTATTAACGTAAAACCAATGAAAAGATATATGCAAGTCATAAAAATAAAAATTTACTAAACTGGGCGGCGACAATAATAAGTATTACGACCTGTTTAGTTCTTCGAATACAATGTTTTTATTATTATTCAGATTAGACGAACGTAAGAAACGACTCTGACACGGATAAATGTGATGTAGCTAAAAATTCCATCTGCGCATGCACAAGCTAAAATCTGACTTCAAGATAGAAATTTTGGTCTAGGATATCTGCAGGTTACATTCGATCATGTTATACATAATTCTTACCAGGTAACCCCTCTAGGGGATTGAGAGGAAGTCCAATTTCTCTGCGTTTTCATAGCATCAAAAATGCATTTTTGTAATGGCTTTTATCACATGTAGCATCAGGTTCTCGTAATTTACGCAGATTACAATGATATATTGTTACTTTTATGTAAAACGTTATGGAATAATGTTCGACGATAGTTTAGTAAAATATGTTTTTGACTAACAATGAAATTAGCTGTTGTTGCGCCACTTCATGGGACAGCATGCGGCACGATCAGATTTCAACAATGGTTTTGACAATGACGCACCGGTACCATGGGCGGCGGAACCTAATATTTTTAGGGGGGTCCAACTTTGCCCAGAGAGAAAACAACTTTAAAAAAGTAAGGAGAGAGAGAAAGAGAGAGAGAGAGAGAGAGAGAGAGAGAGAGAAATAAAACAACGTCGGTAGATGAGTATATACTCGGACATATCATCATCATCATTAACTATTTTCAATCCACTGCTGGATGAAGGTCTCCCCAAGTACCTTCCACAAGTCACTCCAGCAGTATTTCGTATTTCATCCACATATGGTGCAAAGACATTAATGTCTCTGCTCCATCTTTCGCGTGGAATTGTTCTGGGTCTTTTCCTGCCCCTTGATATTGTGTCTAATATTACAGTTGTTCAAACACGGCCAGTTTTTCTAGCAATATGACAGTCCGAAAAAGCACGCACATTCGTCCAGAAGCGTGTATCTCCTATATGTCAAAACGCCAAGAAAGATTTATACTCTGTGCACAACAAGTAGTATACTGCTTAATTTGAATTCGAGTTCATTTGTTCAGTTATTGATTTCTCAGATGTAAGTATTTAATGGGTTTTCTGATCTCAAGTAAGACACGGGGTAAAAGAAATCACAGAGAGAAGGAGAGAGACCCCTTCTCCTCCCTGATTATTGTTTTAAAGAGGTTTAAAGAATTCTTTAACAATCTTTTTAAGGAGAAAAACAGAGCATTGAATTAACTTTTCAGTATTATTTGTGCGAAATCAATTTTCAAAAGTGTACATAAAGACTTTTTCAAAAAAAAAGCAAAGCATGGTGACGGTATCCAGGAAATCATTAAAAAAACCCTGTAAATTATATGTGAACCACATATTTTTAAGATGTTTCCTGGGTGGACCCCCTCAGTGAGGGGGACCATAAGATTCCAGAGGGGTTCCGGACCCCCGCGTCCCCTACCTTCCGCCGCCCATGACCGGTACCCATTTTTGTTACATCGAAATTTTTTACTTGGGATTTACTTTTCTACTGTCGGGAAAGATGCATGGCATCAATAAGTGCTTTTAACTGGACTGTAGACTCAACCTTTCTTCAGTTTAAAGATTAACTTAGCTTGGTGATTTAAATGTCACTTTTCCGAATTATTCCAAATCATTCATTGTAGCTGAAAACTTCATTGAGCATGGAAATCTCCTAGTAAGTACTTCAAATACACGGAAAGAATAAGTAATTAGACAGTACTTACGAATACCAAATCCCCTCGTTATTCAATAATCCAGCACGTCTGGTATCTTTTCAGTAACACTTTGTTCGTAACAAGACTATATATTTGACTAATATCTCTATTCACATTTCAAGTAACAGCACGCCGCCCCGGTGGCGCAGTGGTCTAAGGCAATGGCCTCTGATCATTCGTCCGAAAGGGGTCCGGGTTCGAATCCCGGTGAGGCATGGATGTTGTGTTTGTCTTACGGCACTGGCTCTCCCCTTCCCTGGAACCAGTGACCCTAAATTAGGGACGGGCGACTGCTTATAGCCCATTGAGTTGCTCACGGTGGTCGTTAAACCTCCAATCAAAAAAAAAAAAACTAACAGCACGTACTCAAAACATGACTCTTCACGACATAGCTCATTTCTTGTAGATAACTTTTAGAACATCGTTCTAAACATATGTGGCTCTCAACTCTGAATGCAATCTGCACACTAGCGCAGAATACTCGAAACCTTTTATTTACGTTTGACTGTATTTTGACCCCTTGTCAGGTTGCCAACTCCAAGCTCGATTTTGTGGCGTAAAGTCAGAAAATATTTAAACTCAAAGGATGATTAAATTGGGGTATACAGTGTCACAAATGGTACCGTGCCCAAAATGAAAATAGCACAGATTAGGAACAAAGAAAAACCCGCCCCGGTTCCCAAATGGTCAGAGGCGTCCGAGCCGGACCAGTGTTCGAATCTCGGATGGGTATGATGTGATGCATAGGTCACTCTGGCACTATCCTTCTCCTGTTCCAGTGGTAATAAATTAGGGACGGGGCGACTGCTTATGTGTATTTTTGTGCTGCTTTTCTGGGTTTGAAGACGGCAAAAAATTCTATCACCTCCTGAAATTTGTCATCCGCATCTGTGACAGGGGAGTCTGAACTATTAGGTTGGTGCGAATGAAATGTCCGGCAAAGGTTCAGCACACGTGGACGGCGAGAACGGAAAAGTAGGACAACTTACTTAGGCAAAATAATCCCCCTCGGAATCGAGACATAGTTGCCATCTGTCCGGCAAGGCCATGATCCCGGAACAAAAAATGTCTTGTGGCTGGGATGCGAAGAAGTCATCACCTCAATGTTGAACCTTGTTGTCTGTCGTGAACTGTTTCCCAGATAGGAAATGACCCAGGCGACGAAACAGATGATAGTCTGTCGGAGACAGGTCCAGGCTATAGGCAGGATAAGGCAGTGCTTCATAGCCCAAGGCACTTAGTGTCAGCATCGTTCGTTGTGCGACATGAGAGCGAGCGTTGTCCTGGAGCAGAAGAACACCATGTCTGTTGACCAAAGCCGGTTGTTTCTGCAACAATTTCCGGTGCATCTGGTGTAGCTTAGCACAATAACGTGCTGAAGTGATGGTATGGCCTCTTGCCAAGAAACTCCGATGAATTATCCCGGCTGTGGACCACCAGGCAAGAAGCGTCATCTTCTTGGTGAAAATGATGCTCCTTGTCTCAAGCTGATCATTATCTTCTTCGCATTAACTTATTAGTATCATCTCATGACACGTTTTTCGGGGGCCCGCTTCAGTCACACGTAACAGAACATCGTGAGAAACAGCAACAGGTCCTTGACCAAGTGCTTCGTTTTGCAGGTCCGCATCTCCGCTTCGAAACTTCACAAACCATCGCCTAATTGTTCGTTCGTTGGCTTTATTTTCCCCAAAAGCTTTTTAAACGTTTCGATCGGGCATTCCTGCAGAATGTTCCAGTTTAAATTCATGCAGGAAGATGACTCAAATCCGGCGTCTGCATGTTTCCTTTGCAAGCCACGTTACGTCCAAACAAACTGCGCCTCAACTTTGTTCTTCACACACGTGCTATCTATTTACAGTAACTCTGTGACGTAATACCCGTAACACCTGTGGATAGTTCCATTCCGCTGTGGAAGGGGGGGGGTCTGTCTCCACTGCTCGTTCGCGCCGGACATTTCATTCGCACCAACACAATATTTGGAGACTACGGGGGCAATATATCAAGATATGCATTTTTTGGTCAAATCATAAAACTTATTTCCCTTTTGTGAAACAGCACGTAACGTAATTTGAATATGTTACAGATAAAAACGATTATATCGATAAAATCTAAATTAATATCGAATTTATATCGTTTTTTTGACGTAACACGTTTTACTGATATCATTAGAGATGTTAAAACGTATTGTTTTGAACGCATCCAGATTGTGGTATGAATTCCCTTACGTTATACAGCAGAATAAAAATATCTCTCATTCCTTTCTTCCTCTTCTCCCCTTCCATTTTCTTTCTTAAAGAAAGACTGATTATATTGTACTTAAATGAAATGAAAAAACGCTGCTACTCTTTTTACAAAAACACAGAAATTTTCATAATGACTGTTTTCTAATAAAACTGGCACTTCGTAAAACGTTTTCGTTCGCATACTGGATAAGAGAGAAGAGTTTAGCCCACGCCTAGCGTATCAGAAATTTAAGAGTTTTAAATGGTTGATAATTTAAATAACTTTAAAAAACAATATTTTGTTTTATCAGAAGCAATTTGAAACGGCGGGAAATACAAGCAAGTATTAATTCAATTTCTGATCATAGTCGTAATAAAAAACAGAAGAAAAGTGAGGGGACAAATGCGATGTTTCGCCTCCTTCACGCAAATCAGTACGGGGTCGGTTGTTTCCTCCGCCCCCGCGGTTCTGACGCCGTTAACTAGTGCATATTTTCATGAATACACTGCTGGCCATCCATAATGCAACACCAAGAAGGGCACGAGATAGCAAAGCCAGATTTACTGGACACATAACAACAGATACAAAGATGAAACGATTGAGCTTACAGGCCCGTGCGACTTGCGGAACACGCAGACATCAATAGTTCGTGTGGCCCCCATGGCTGGCAATAACGGCCGCTACACGCCGCGGCATCGAACGAAAGAGGCTTTGGATGTGGGCTTGGGGTATGTCGGTCCAGGCTGCTTCCACACGTTGCCACAGTTCATCAGCCGTAGCCGCGGGTGGTGCTTGCCGGGCCACTCGGTTGCAGATCAGTGACCAGCCGTGATTGATGGACGACATATCGGGAGAACAGGCGGGTGACGGCAGCAGTGACACCGGTTGGGCCGTGAAGAATTACTGCACGATGCGTGCCACGTGCGGGCGCGCATTGTCCTGTTGAAACGTGGCCGATGGCTAGTCCTGCTGGTAAGGGAGAACTACTGGCTCCAAAACGTCGGAGATGGTGCGGTGGCTGTTGAGTGTACCGGCGATGCGTATCAGAGGGGTGCGGGTGTCATATCCAATTGCGCCCCAAACCATAACGCCAGGCGACGGACCGGTATGGCGATGCATAGTGCAGGCGTCATACAGTCTCTCGCCGCGGTGCCGCCACATACGGATCGGACCATTGTGGTGTTGCAGGCAGAAGCGGGATTCGTCGGAGAAGACAATGTCTTACCATTCTGTGGTCCAGGTGCGGCGTCCAACGGCCCACTGCCGCCGCACTCGCCGAAGGTGTAACGCCAATGGTAATCGGAGCAATGCGGGCCGTGCGACAAGTCCCCGCTCCTGCAGACGACGTCGAACGGTACGTGCTGACACAGGTTGTTCGCAACACACCCTAATTCCTGCGTAAACGTTCGTGATGTGGCGGTGCCAGCCGTCAATGCCCGCCGCAAAACATGCCGGTCCTGTCGTTCGGTGGTGTGCCGCGGCTGCGGCAATCACTCACGTCGGTCCGTCCGTCCCTCCTGCACCCACCAAATCTATACTCGCCTCACTGTGGCTGGATGTCGTCCCACACGGGCGCCGATGTCTCGGTACGATAAACCGTTGCCGCGATAAGCCACTATTCGTCCTCTGTCGATCTCCGAAATGTGCTGGAATGACTGCCGTATTCGGCGACGAGGCATCAGGAAGCTTCCCACGCACAGGTCTGGCAGCACAACACACTTCCACTACAAACACCCCGCCTTCTGTGCACCCTTTTTATAGTGCTTCTCGGTGGCGTGATGGGGGCACATGATGTGCATATGCCCTGCCAAGCTAATCGTTTGCATGTCCTCTCGGGGGCGACGCATGCTGCGAATTTCAGGCCAATCAGATGCTTCCTTCTTGGTGTTGCATTTTGGGTGGTCAGCAGTGTATATGACGTATTCAGGAATAAAGGAATTTTTTTCTTCCTGTCAGAAGTGTCGATCGAGATGCTGTGAATTACGGGTGAAAAACAAGAAAAATGAAGACAGAATGTAGAAAATAATAGCATCTTCAAATAAAAAAAAATTCCTTTGAAAATACTGTATACATTATGCACAACCGAACTTGTGTACTTATCTTAAATATATTTTTTTCAGCAAACTTTGAAAACTGGGATTTTGAAAAAAGATGCGAATGTATGTCAATAGAGAAAGAAAAACGATGCGATTGTTTCATTCCATTGCTTTCTTAGGAAAGCAATTCAATGTGAAACTGAAAATGAAAGTTTACATTAATTTCCTCTGGATTTCAGTTTCAAGGGTGAAAGTTAAAGGTAATCAAGGTATGGTTAAGGTTCAGAATTCTGTCGCTACACGATCCCCCCCTCCCCCCAAAAAAAAAAAAAAAAAAAAAAAAAAAACACAGCGATTAACAAAAGTTGGTCACAAAGTTAAAAGGTTTTAGTTAAAACACATATGTACAAGTCAAAATATACTTTCAGGATCTTTCGAACAATCATATTGTTCATCATCAGGAAAATTAGTTGAAAAAGTGACACGGGTGGACGAAGCCTTATATACAAGCCGGAGTGTTGCAATCTGCGCAGACTCATGGAGTTAGAAGAATGATAATCATTTGCAGTTTACAGGTGGTGGTGAAAGCAAAGTACAATGCTCTAACAACGCACTCACCGGATAAGAGGTTTCCAGGAGAGTGGAATAGTCTTAGGTAGTTCATCGCTACAACAGCGATCGTAAAAGTTATATACACCGAAGTGCCAGAAAAGTTGGTACACCAGTCAAATACTTGGTAGGTCCCCCACGGGAGCGCAGGACTGCAGAAATACGACGGGGCATGGACGCCACTAGCTTCTGGAAATATGCTGTAGGCAATGCACACCATACTTCGTGCAAAGCATTCCAGAATTCGGGTATATTCCGAAGTTTCGGATTCCTGTGTTCGATAGCGCGTTGCATGGCATCGCAAATGTGTTCTATTACGTTCAGATCTGGGGATTTGGGTGGAAATGGCAACACCCCAAACTCAAATGAATGCTCCTCTAACCATAATGTGGCATCCCGACACTTGTGTGGAGGTGCATTGTCCTGTTGGAACAAACCCAACCAATCAGTATGAATGCAGGACATGAACGGGTGTACTTCGTCAGAAAGGATGCGCACATAGCGTTGGCCGGTCACAGACGCTTCTAGAAGTACCAGGGGTCCCAGTGAAGTCCAGGTAAACTCACCCCATACCATTACGGACCCCCATCCCCCCACCAGCCGGTACAGTTTCCTGTTAACAAGCGGGATCCATGGCTTCATGGGGTTTGCGCCACACACGAATCCTTCCATCTGCCCGATACATTTGGAAACGCGACTCGTCAGACCAGGCTACTTGTTTCCAGTCATCAAGTGTCCAGTGGTGGTGTTGCCGTGCCCAAGCAAGACGCATAGTTTTGTGTCGTGCAGCCATCAAGGGGACTCGAGTTGGGCGTCGGCTCCCAAAGCCCATATCGTGCAGGGTACGTTGCACAGTCCGGACGCTGATGCTTGTTGAGGCTCCAGCATTGAATTCCGATTATACCTGCGAGAGTGTTGCACGCCTATCGCGTGAAACGATTCTTGACAGCCGACGATGGTCACGTTCACCCAATGTCTTTTTTACAGCCACACTGGTATCGTAAGTTGGAGGTTTTGATGGAATTCTTGTAGTCACGGTACACCCTTGCAACGGTCGTCCGTCAAAATCCGAACTTCGTTTCTACCACCGAAATACTATGGCCCATCTCACGAGCGCCAATTATGACAACGCGTTGAAAATCCCTTATATCGTTATTACTTGTAATTCTCATGCCGAAAACAGCTGGCAAGGATGTCTATCGCTTTATATACGCACTGGCGGACGCAACCGAGCACGCGCATAGGTGACGTTCCAATGTACTTTGCATAAACTCGTCTGTACCAGTTTTTCTGGCACTTCAGTGTATGTACAAACTTTCTGCAAATTCACTCTGTCTCTTAGTCACCAAGGTTAAAAGGACATATGCGTCTTACCACGTAGGGGAGCAAGTACCACACTGAATTAATCTTGATAACGCTGTAGAGGAGTTTCCACTTCTGATGTTGTATTTATGTTCTTTAATTCTGATTTCCAGCGATCGAAGTGTAGATCCAATATACACGAGATCTTCTTGTGCAGGATCGTGACTTTTTATCGGCATGCAGTAGATATTACTCCTTTGAAAGTTAGGGACAGGGTCACGATCACTTTTTACCAAGGAGAACGGGTTGCGATTAGTCTCACAAAATGCCAAATTAAATTTTTTGCAAGTACTTGTAAGAATTGATGTCACTTGCGGAAAATGAGGGATAGAGCCAATGCACTGCACATTGTTAGGTTCACAGATCAGGGTTGTGGACCTCGCACGCTGAATGCGTTTTAACAGTTGTCATACACATGAAGTAGGGTACCCATGAGAAACAGCTATGTCAGTAATTTTAGCCAGTTCAATTTTTCGGAGTCTAATATTTGAAGAGTGGTTATATGCTTGGCGTATCAACAAGTTCAAAGCAGCCATTTTATATCCTACTATGTAGGCAGAGTTGCTAGGTATAAGTACAGGAAAATAGGATGATTTTCTGTACCCGGAAAAAACAAGTTTACGTTAGCTGAAAGTCTAAAAATGGCAAAGTACAGAGGTTCTCAAATTCGTGGTAAATTTGAGCGTGGGAAAAATAGAAGACATTTGGTTGGCAAATAACTCAAGGGTTTCAATTGGGTTGGACCAGAATATCAAAACGTCGTCGATATAACGGATGCACAGAGATGGTTTATGGGTGAGAACACTTTCCTCCAAATTCTGCATGATAACTTCAGCGAGGATATCAAACAGGGGGGGGGGCATATAGGGGTCCCACCCTTCTGCTGGTATATCTGACCATTGAAGTGAAAGTATGTATGAGCAGATGCCAGCTTAAAAGCCTCTGAAATAGCAATGATTTCAGTATGAGTATAAGTGCCAAGTGCTAAAAGTTTGTCCATAATGATATTGTGAGTTTCGCTGATAGGAACATTCGGATATAAGGAGATCACATCCAAGGACGCCATAACGAATGGCGAAGTATTATTCCTAACAAATTCCTTGATTTTATCCAAGGCCTGAGTAGAGCTTGAAACAGAATATTTTGAGCTTTTGATTATTGGTGTTAGGAATTTAGCTAGAGCTTGTTCGAGTGGCCTGGTTCCACTAGCAAAGCTTGATATTAGTGGGCGAATTGGATGACTCTCCTTATGAATGTTTACCTTTCCAAACAGTTCTAGGACTCTTGGCCCATTTCGAGGGTGCATATTGGAAGTTACGCTGGCAGGTAGGAAACCTTGATTCTTTAATTTACTCAATGCTGCAATGGTGGCTACTGTGGGATCTTTCTTAACAATGGAGTGCGGAATTTTGGATATTTCATCATTCATTTTGCTGACGTAATCAACTTTATTCATGACAATTATCTGGTTGCTCTTGTCAGCAGACACGATGGAAATATCAAAATTGTCTTTTAAAATTTTTAATTGTTTCTTCTCCTCATGGTATTGAGTCCCGTCCTTTGTCATGTATCTTGATCTACACTCTTGGATGGCCTTAGCTACATTAAGTCTTGCGTAGTCTTGTTCAGGAAGTGGTAAAGTGTTAATGATACCCTCTGCTTCAGGGATAAAGCTGAATTTATTAATTCGACAAATTGGGTAACTGAATTTCAATCCCTTATTCAATGCTGCAGTTTGTACAGAGTTTAGGTTGATGTCATTTAAATTAATATACGAGGGTTGTGGTTGATTTTTAGGCACAAAGGTTGGACTTACCAAATACCGTCTGTCCACAACTTGAGCGACGAGAAGTCTCAGTTTGTGAATGTGACGTTGTTGTACAGATATTACAACAGTGGGTATCCTTGAGGAATAAATAGTAAGATACCTGTCCAAGAGAACAGAGGGAGCGTGAAAGTTCAAGTGTCGTTAAGCTGTGTAGGATTTTCGGAAGTAGAAGACGATAACACCACGCTTCCGACGTATTTCACTAGACAAACGTTTCGTTTCAGCGTTAGCCAGGACAATCTCATCACGTCTTGAAATACACAATCGCCTCTGTTCTCTTTGACAGATATCTTACTATTGATTCCTCGAGGATATCCACTGTTGTAATGGCTGTACAACAACGCCACATTCACAAACTGAAACTTCTCGTCGCTCAAGATGTGGACAGACCGTATTTGGTAAGTCCAACCTTTGTGCCTAAAAATCAACCACCACATCAACCCTCGTATATTAATTTAAGTGACATCCACCTAAACTCTGTACAAACTGCAGCATTGAATAAGGTATTCAAATTCAGTTACCCAATTTGTCGAATTAATAAATCCAGCTTTATCCCTAAAGCAGAGGGTATCATTAACACTTTACCAATTCCTCAACAGGACTACGCAAGACTTAATGTAGATAAGGCCCTCCAAGAATGTAGCTCAAGACACATGACAAAGGACGAGACCCAATTTCATGAGGAGAAGAAACAATTAAAAATTTTAAAAGACAATGCTGATATTTCCATCGTGTCTGCTGACAAGAGCAACCAGATAATTGTCATGAATAAAGTTGATTACGTCAGCAAAATAAATGATACAATATCCAAAATTCCGCACTCAATTATTAAGAAAGATCCCACAGCAGCCACCATTGCAGCACTGAGTAAATTAAAAAATCAAGGTTTCCTATCTGCCAGTGTATCTCCCAATGTGCACCCTCCAATCGGGCCAAGAGTCCCGGAACTGTTTGGAAAGGTAAAAATTCGTAAGGAGGGTCATCCAATTCGCCCGCTAGTATCCCGCTTTGCTAGCGCAACCAGGCCACTCGAACAAGCTCTAGCTAAATTCCTAACACTCAAAATATTCTGTTACAAGCTCTACTCAGGCCTTTGGATATAATCAAGGAATTTGTTAGTAATAATACTTCGCCATTCGTTATGGCGTCCTTGGATGTGATCTCCTTACACCCGAATGTTCCTATCAGCGAAACTCACAATATCATCATGGACAAACTTTTAGCTCTTTGCACTTACACTCATACTGAAATCATTGCTATTTCAGAGGCTTTCAAACTGGTATCTGCTCGTACATACTTTCGCTTCAATGGTCAGATATACCAACACAACGGAGGGACCCCTACGGGTCCCCACACCCCCGTCTGCGATCCTTGCTGAAGTTATCATGCAGACTCTGGAAGAAAGTGTTTTCACCGCATATACCCATAAACCATCTCTGTACATCCGTTATATCGACGACGTTTTGATATTCCGGTCCAACCTAATTGAAACCCTTGAGTTATTTGCCAACCAAATGCCTTCTATTTTTCCCACGCTCAAATTTACCACTGAATTTGAGAACCTCTGCACTTCGCCATTTTTAGACTTACAGCTAAAACGTGATCGAAATTCTCATAAACTTGTGTTTTCCGTGTATAGAAAACTAACCTATTTGCTTGTACTTATACCTAGAACTCTGCCAACCCAGAAAGATATAAAATAGCTGCTTTGAACTTCTTGATACGCCAAGCATATACCCACTCTTGAAATATTAGACTCCGAAAAATTAAACTGGCTAAAATTACTGACATAGCTGTTTCTCATGGGTACCCTACTTCATGTGTATGACAACTGTTAAAACGCATTCAGCGTGCGAGGTCCGCAACCCTGCTCCGTGAACCTAACAATGTGCAGTGCTTTGGCTCTATCCCCCATTTTCCGCAAGTGACATCAATTCTTACAAATACTTGCAAAAAATTTAATTTGGCATTTGGTGAGACTAATCGCGACCTGTTCTCCTTGGTAAAAAGTTATCGTAACTTTGTCTCTACCTTTCAAAGGAGTAATATCTACTGCATGCCGATAAAAAGTCACGATCCTGCACAAGAAGACCTCGTGTATATCGGATCTACACTTCGATCGCTGGAAGTCAGAATTAAAGAACATAAATACAACATCAGAAGTGGAAGCTCCTCTACAGCATTATCAAGATTAATTCAGTGTCGCACTTGCTCCCCTACGTGGTAAGACGCATATGTCCTTTTAACCTTTTGCAGAAAGTTTGTACATATATAACTTTTACGATCGCTGTTGTAACGATGAACTACCTACGACTATTCCACCCGCCTGGAAACCTCTTATCTGGTTAGTACGTTGTCAGAGCATTGTACTTTGCTTCCACCACCACCTGTGAACTGCAAATGATTAAAATTTTTCTAACTCCATGAGTTTGAGCAGACTGCAACACTTTGGCTTGTATATAAGTCTTTGTCCACCCGTGTCACTCTTTCAACTAATTTTCCCGATGATGAACAATATGATTGTTCAAAAGATCTTGAAAGTATATTCTAACTTGTACATACACTGGTGTGCAAAAACTAAGGACGAGACGGTTTTTCGAATGTAACGTCATGCTGAAGTGCTCCACATCGACTCAAATCATACCATAAGATCCCCAAGATGTAAGAATATGGGACAAGTGAGAAAAACCATCCAAACAAGGAATCCAAAGGATACAAAGGCACTTTATTGAAAAAGTAGCTTCGAGCACAACTGGACAGTAGACAGAAACGTCCATGTGACAGGCGGCTGCCAAGAAAAATCCCGTCTTTAGTAGTGGATATGATCACCACTGAATGCGTTGCAGAATTTACAACGTCTGTCCATGCTGAGGACGAGGTTGTCAAGGAACTGTCGAGGCATCGCGGCCCATTCCTCTTGTAGCGCCAATAGCAGCTGCGGAATCGTTGTTGGCGGCTGGTGCCGTGCTGCCGAACGTTTCCCGAGAAGATCCCACACGTGTTCGATTGCATTTAGGTCTGGGGACCTTTGCGGGCCAATCCATGCGTTGAATATCTTCACTCTCCAACAGCTCTGCGACAGCCACTGTACGATGAGGTGTAGCGTTGTCGTCCATGAAGAGGAACTCAGGACCCACAGCACCTCTAAACAGACGTACGTGAGGCAGGAGAACCTCGGTACAATAGCGGACACCAGTGACTGAACCTCCTTGGAAAATGTGGAGGTCAGTACGGCTACCAAGCATGATACCACCCCAAACGAGAACTCCACCACCTCCAAACCGGTCCCTTTCGATGATGTTGGAGGTTGGATTGCGTGTTCCCTGCTCTTTTCAGATGTGTATACGTCCAGAATTGCTCGTCAGACTAAATCGGCTCTCATGCGTATAGAGAACTCAACTCCATTGCTGATGTGTCCAGTTCTTGTGTTACTGGCACCACAGAAACCACCGTCTCCGATGAGCAGGCGTTAAAGGCACACACTACAGTGGTCGTCGTGCAAATAGACCACCTTTGTGCAGTCTCCTGGCCACGGTAAAACGCGATAACGGACGTCCTGTTGTCTGTTGCATGTGACTTGCGATTTCTCCCGCTGTCTCTTCTCGCCTGTAGGACAATATACTGGTCGTCCGCCGCCATGGTTGCTCGTGGACGACCACTGCTAAACTCTCGGACAGCTGTTCCTGTCGTTTGAAATACTTTGCAAGCTCGTGAAACGATGCTGTGAGCGATCCCAAACTCCTCGGCCACACTAGTCACACTTCGACCTTCTTCGAACTTCCCAATGACGCGACCTTGGGTAAAGTCATCCAGATGTTGTCTACTGGATTGTCTGTTGACCATATCACACGGTGGCAGTACGTCAACGTCGTTCAAACAGGTGGCAGTACGTCAACGTCGTTCGGTGGCAGTACGTCAACGTCGTTCGGTGGCAGTACGTCAACGTCGTTCATGTTCATTGTGCAATAGCTTTCCTCGAAATGCTGAGCGTACACCGCCCGTGTGCTTTATACCCTTTCGATCCCCCCCCCCCCTACGTCATGCTGCATATATGCGCATGCCCTACGGTACCGGACCCTAGTCTATCTCCTGAGTGGTCTTTCGGTCCGTTCTGCCTGCTCGTAATTTCTCCTCTTTGTCCTTAATTTTTGCACACCAGTGGATGTGTTTAACTAAAACCTTTTTAACTTTGTGGCCAGCTTTAGTTAATCGCTGTGTTTTTTTTGGGGGGGGGGGATCGTGTTGCGACAGAATTTTGAACCTTAACCATAATGTGTATACACGAACAATTTTTGCCTAGTACCGGTAATCAGGGTGTCATATTTTTATGTTCTTTCATTGAACAAACTTCTGATTCTCTTGCCGAATGATAAGGTGAACCACACACTCCAGGCCTGGGCATGCGCAGACATTTCCAATAATTGTGAGTTACGGAGAAAGACAAGGAAAATGAAAACAGAGTGGAGAAAATAATGACATCTTCAAATAAAAAGATATTCCTTTGAAAATACTGTATACATGATGCACAACCGAACTTGTGTACTTTGTTTAAATTTTTTTTTTCAGCAAACTTTGAAAACTGGGATTTTGAAAAAAGATGCGAATGTATGTCAATAGAAAAAGAAAAACGATGCGATTGTTTCATTCTGTTGCTTTCTTAGGAAGCAATTCAATGTGAAACTCAAATTGAAAGTTTACATTTTATTTCTTCTGGATTTCGGTTTCAAGGATGAAAGTTAAAGGTAATCAAGCTGTCATATTTTTCTGTTCTTTCATTTAACAAACTTCTGATTCTCTTGCCGAATGATAAGGTGAGCCACCCGCTCCAGGCTTGGGCATGCGCAGACATTTCCAATAATTGAATTTGTTGAGAGATTGGTTAAAAGCAAAGAGAGCATCCGAGAACAACTGGGTCATCATCGAGAGCGAAGACTTAGCTGGTAGCAGAAGGGATTGCTGCTTCCTTGCAAGGAAAACTTTCGCTTTCCCTGTTCATGCTCTCCGGAGATCACGGGGAAGAATGGAGCACATCAGGGAAACGGCAAAGCGTGCTGGTTATTTGTTCTACATAATGAATCCAAGCGACCACAATTATAAAGAAGTCGACGACGTTAAGGATTATTACAAAGAGGTTAGTTTTGTTATTTTTGCACATTGTTTTCTCTCGTATCCATAAAACACTGACTTCAAAAAATAAATTTGGAAAAATTATATAAAACTGTTTTCTAAATTAAACTTAGCAAAAAAATCAGACGAAATACTATTTGCTTTTTCAACCTTAAAAGGCTGACTTCATCGTAAATATTTTTGTGCCAAATGGATTATGTAAAAAACATTTTACCCCTTTTATTCGTAAATGATTAACCTCTGAAGGTAAAGTTAATGTCGTATAGTTTTGTATATTAAAATTATCTGGGCCGCCGGTGGTGCAGTGGTCTAAGCGATGGCCTCTGATCATTCGTCCGAACGGGGTCCGGGTTCGAATCCCGGTGAGGCATGGATGTTGTGTTTGTCTTACGGCACTGGTTCTTTCCCTTCCCTGGAACCAGTGACCCTAAATTAGGGACGGGCGACTGCTTATAGCCCATTGAGTTGCTCACGGTGGTCGTTAAACCTCTAATCAAAAAAAAAAAAAATTATCTGGAATATTACCATATTTTTCTTATATAAATGACAGACATCCGAAAAGAAACTTGAAACCATAATATGATAAAACTCCATTTATTACAGATAAAAACGACGTGCGATAATAAAAAAAAATTTTGTACTCCTAAAAGACTGATTTCAGGGAAGAACTTTAAAAGGTGATCATAAAACTGGATTTACTGCACATTAAAAGAGTGGAATAATACTGTTTTACTTTTATGCTTGAAAGATTAACTTAAAAACATTTTGAGAGATAATATCTTACAACTTCTGTGACTGCATATAAAGATTAAGGCATTCATTCAACGGAAAAACATTTATTTCTCATCACTAACAGACCGGCGTCAAAATACAGTATGAGATATTATAAAATTAAATTCATTGTATGTAAAAATTTGCTTTATTTAGCTTTATTTAATAATATATTAAAATTAATTTACATGAGAGGGACACAATATTTGAATATTTTTCCACCCCTGAACGAAGGACTTCGAAAACGGAATTTGCACAAAATATTATCAAGCTGTGTTTTTTATGAATAAAAATGCATGGAATAATATTGTTTTTCATGGAGATGCCAGCCCACCTCTGGAAGTAGTTTTCAGTAATCTACATGATTTCTTTTTCTGCAATGTTCCGTAATCTTGCACACAGTGGCAAAAATAACAAATTCCAATCTTTCACTATTATCACAGAAAAAAAAATACAATGAACTATGATTTGTTAGTGGAAGAATTGAAAATGGAAAAATCTAAAAGATTACCTTCAGTGATCTTTCAGCTATTTTCTTTCCTGTGTGTGTGTTTTTTTTATGGCCTCGGAATTTTGCCAAAGATGGAATTAACTGCTTCTCGCGAATAGGTTATTTTACTGAAGAAATGTACGGTAGACATACCCTGTGCTTTAAATTCATAGTTTCCAGTTTGTATAGTTGGATAGGTTTTATGTTCATTTATATACACTGCTGACCACCCAAAATGCAACACCAAGAAGGAAGCATCCTATTGGCCTGAAATTCGCAGCATGCGTCGCCCGTGAGAGGACATGCAAACGATTAGCATGGCAGGGCATATGCAAATCATGTGCGCCCGGCACGCCACCGAGAAGCACTATAAGAAGGGTGCAAAGAAAGCGGGGTGTAAGTAGTGGAAGTGTGTTGTGCTGCCGAACCTGTGCGTGGGAAGCTTCCTGATGCCTCGTCGCAGAATACGACAGTCATTCCAACACGTTTCCGAGTTCGACAGAGGACGAATAGTGGCTTATCGCAACAGCGGTTTATCGTACCGAGACATCGGCGCTCGTGTGGGACGACATCCAACCACAGTGAGGCGAGTATGGATTCGGTGGGTGCAGGAGGGACGAACGGACCGACATGAGTGATTGCCGCAGTCGCGGCACACCACGTAACGACAGGATTTGCATGCTGAGCGGCTGGCATTGACGGCTCGCACCGCCACATCACGAACGTTAGCGCAGGAATTAGGGTGTGTTGCGCAACAACCTGTGTCAGCACGTACCGTTCGACGTCGTCTGCAGGAGCGAGGACTTGTCGCACGGCCCGCATTGCTCCGATTACCATTGGCGTTACACCACCGGCGAGTGCGGCGGCAGTGGGCCGTTGAACGTCGCATCTGGACTACGGAATGGCACGACATTCACTTCTCCGACAAATCCCGCTTCTGCCTGCAACACCAAGATGGTCGGATCCGCGTGTGGTGTCACCGCGGCGAGAGAATGTATGACGCCTGCATTATGCTTCGCCATACCGGTCCGTTGTTTGGCGTTATGGTTTGGGGCGCAATTGGATATGGCACCCGCACCCCTCTGATACGCATCGCCGGTACACTCAACAGCCACCGCTACATCTCTGACGTTTTGGAACCTGTAGTCCTCCCTTACCTGCAGGGCCTGCCAGCGGCCACGTTTCAACAGGACAATGCGTGCCCGCACGTGGCACGTATCGTGCAACAATTCTTCACGGCCCACCAGGTGTCACTGCTGCCGTGGCTCGCCTGTTCTCTCGATATGTCGCCCATCGAACACTTCTGGTCGCTGATCGGCAACCGAGTAGCCCGGCAAGCACCACCCGCGGCTACACCCGATGAACTGTGGCAACGTGTGGAAGCAGCCTGGACCGACGTACCCCAAGCCCACATCCAAAGCCTCCTTCGTTCGATGCCGCGGCTTGTAGCGGCCGTTATTGCCAGCCATGGGGGCCACACGAACTATTGATGTCTGCGTGTTCCGCAAGTCGCACGGGCCTCTAAGTTCAATCGTTTCATCTTTGTATCTGTTGTTATGTGTCCAGTAAATCTGGCTGTGCTATCTTGTGTCCTTCTTGGTGTTGCATTTTGGGTGGCCAGCAGTATATATTCAATGAATTTAGACCATTAAGTTTGTAATTTTGTTTCTTTTATCAACGAGTTAGATAAAGTCGTGAACTAGTTAAATAAGTTAATTCAACTCTTGAAAGTACCGTTCAACTAAGTAAAAACATTTCAAGCAAGAAAAATATCCATTTCAAGACCAGGTGGACAAAATGTTAACTCTAAGGATTGAGAAATGCTTCTTCCGGGGTTTGTTTGAAGGGAAGGATTGACCTACCGGCGATTATTACGGAAATGGCCAACTTTCTCGTATTGTTTTCATCTGGAATTTTTGAATCTGCAGGGACATTTTTTCTTTTATTCGCAGGGGCGGATACGATGGACTTCAAAAACGGAATTTTGAAGTCCGTCGTATAAAGTGAGCCATCTCTCGAGTGGTCGCCGGTAATTATCATGTCAGCATGATAATTACCGGCGACCACTCGAGAGATGGCTCACTTTCTCGTATTAATTTCATCTGGAATTTTTGGATCTGCAGGGACATTTTTTCTTTTATTCGCAGGGGCGGATACGATGGACTTCAAAAACGGATTTTTGAAGTCCGTCGTATCAAGTGAGCCATCTCTCGAGTGGTCGCCGGTAATTATCATGTCAGCATGGTAATTACCGGCGACCACTCGAGAGATGGCTCACTTTCTCGTATTAATTTCATCTGGAATTTTTGAATCTGCAGGGACATTTTTTCTTTTATTCGCAGGGGCGGATACGATGGACTTCAAAAACGGATTTTTGAAGTCCGTCGTATCAAGTGAGCCATCTCTCGAGTGGTCGCCGGTAATTATCATGTCAGCATGATAATTACCGGCGACCACTCGAGAGATGGCTCACTTTCTCGTATTAATTCCATCTGGAATTTTTGAATCTGCAGGGACATTTTTTCTTTTATTCGCAGGGGCGGATACGATGGACTTCAAAAACGGAATTTTGAAGTCCGTCGTATCAAGTGAGCCATCTCTCGAGTGGTCGCCGGTAATTATCATGCTGACATGATAATTACCGGCGACCACTCGAGAGATGGCTCACTTTCTCGTATTAATTTCATCTGGAATTTTTGGATCTGCAGGGACATTTTTTCTTTTATTCGCAGGGGCGGATACGATGGACTTCAAAAACGGATTTTTGAAGTCCGTCGTATCAAGTGAGCCATCTCTCGAGTGGTCGCCGGTAATTATCATGTCAGCATGGTAATTACCGGCGACCACTCGAGAGATGGCTCACTTTCTCGTATTAATTTCATCTGGAATTTTTGAATCTGCAGGGACATTTTTTCTTTTATTCGCAGGGGCGGATACGATGGACTTCAAAAACGGATTTTTGAAGTCCGTCGTATCAAGTGAGCCATCTCTCGAGTGGTCGCCGGTAATTATCATGTCAGCATGATAATTACCGGCGACCACTCGAGAGATGGCTCACTTTCTCGTATTAATTCCATCTGGAATTTTTTGAATCTGCAGGGACATTTTTTCTTTTATTCGCAGGGGCGGATACGATGGACTTCAAAAACGGAATTTTGAAGTCCGTCGTATCAAGTGAGCCATCTCTCGAGTGGTCGCCGGTAATTATCATGCTGACATGATAATTACCGGCGACCACTCGAGAGATGGCTCACTTTCTCGTATTAATTTCATCTGGAATTTTTGGATCTGCAGGGACATTTTTTCTTTTATTCGCAGGGGCGGATACGATGGACTTCAAAAACGGAATTTTGAAGTCCGTCGTATCAAGTGAGCCATCTCTCGAGTGGTCGCCGGTAATTATCATGCTGACATGATAATTACCGGCGACCACTCGAGAGATGGCTCACTTTCTCGTATTAATTTCATCTGGAATTTTTTAATCTGCAGGGGCATTTTTTCTTTTATTCGCAGGGGCGGATACGATGGACTTCAAAAACGGAATTTTGAAGTCCGTCGTATCAAGTGAGCCATCTCTCGAGTGGTCGCCGGTAATTATCATACTGACATGATAATTACCGGCGACCACTCGAGAGATGGCTCACTTTCTCGTATTAATTTCATCTGGAATTTTTGGATCTGCAGGGACATTTTTTCTTTTATTCGCAGGGGCGGATACGATGGACTTCAAAAACGGAATTTTGAAGTCCGTTGTATCAAGTGAGCCATCTCTCGAGTGGTCGCCGGTAATTATCATGTCAGCATGATAATTACCGGCGACCACTGGAGAGATGGCTCACTTTCTCGTATTAATTTCATCTGAAATTTTTGGATCTCCATGATCGTTTTTCTTCTTCTGTTTGCAGGAGCGGGTGGGCCCACTGGCGACCATTCGAGAAATGGCTCACTTTCTCGTATTAATTTCATCTGGAATTTTTTGATCACCAGGTTCATTTTTTCTTTTGTGCTTCCATGCTAACTCTTCGAAAGAGTAATGGCAATTTCAACGCTATCAATTTTTCCGCGAAAATGGTTTTACTACTGTATCTCCGCGGTCATGCTTTTGTAGGGATGCTTTTCCCACTGCGTTTCCTTAGGTCTTCCTTTCCCATAATAATTATCTTATGGATTGCACTCTGTGATCAATCTTATTTGCTCACCTAAGCTCCCGATGGTCGTACTTATTTCGTTCTGATGTGTTTTCTAGTTGCATAAACGAAGTCATACATTTCGCGTAAAGATGCTTTTTCCACCTGTATAGATCTGAGCTGCGATGGTGTTATGCCCCATTATGCACACCGCCGTTTGAGAGGTCGGAAACTGTTGCACTTATCGTATGGAAGATTGCCTAAGTTAGCGACTATTTATTTGCATGATCTTGTAGAAGTTCGGTTGAATAATCGGCAGTTTCTGCTTCCAATCCTGTGGAAGACTTGTTGAGGGGTTAGGAACTGCTTTACCCGATCCAGTGGAAAGTCGGTTGAGGAGTTAGAAGCTTTACCCGATCCAGTGGTAAGTCGGTTGAGGAGTTAGAAGCTGTACCCGATCCAGTAGTAAGTCGGTTGAGGAGTTAGAAGCTGTACCCGATCCAGTGGTAAGTCGGTCGAGGAGTTAGAAGCTTTACCCGATCCAGTGGTAAGTCGGTTGAGGAGTTAGAAGCTTTGCCCGATCCAGTGGTAAGTCGGTTGAGGAGTTAGAAGCTTTACCCGATCAAGTGGTAAGTCGGTTGAGGAGTTAGAAGCTTTACCCGATCCAGTGGTAAGTCGGTTGAGGAGTTAGAAGCTTTACCCGATCCAGTGGTAATTCGGTTGAGGAGTTAGAAGCTTTACCCGATTCAGTGGTAAGTCGGTTGAGGAGTTAGAAGCTTTACCCGATCCAGTAGAAAGTCGGTTCAAGATTGGGCAACTAATGTATCTGATCTTGTGGAAGATCGGTTGAGGAGTCAGTAGTGGTTCTGTAGAAGATCATATCAGCATGATAATTAGGTCGCCAGCTCTCAGACTTGATCCTGTAAAAGGTCAGCATCATTGTCCTTCTAAAAATCTATCCAGTCAAAGCAATACTGTTCGCCCCAAACTTATGACTGCCTTTGTGATTTACTTATTGTCCTAAATGATAAGTTTTTTCTCCGGGTATCCCGTGGTCGGCGTAAGATAGTATCTCATTGACATTCAACCCCCCCCCCTTCCCTTTTTTTCGATTTGAAGGTTTCTACGACGACCGTGAGCAACAAGCAGTCTCCCGTCCATAATTTGGGGACACTAATTCCAGGTAAGACACACATTACCCATGCTGTACCCGGGATTCGAACCCGGACCCACTTTTGACGAATGGTTCTAAGCCCGCGATTCGTAGCACTCGGCAACCAGGGCTACCTCCTTCTTTTATACCTTTCTTTTAACTGGTTTGATGAATTTTTGTAGGCGTTGACTACTTTGGATGAAAGCATTCTATTTCTAAGGCTATTTACGATGTATAGAGATTCTGAAGTCTTCCATAATGTGTTCAGTTACCAATAACATTTCCTGTTTTTGAGCTTATTAAATTTTACCTCTTGCCCATATGCCTAATCACGTGATGTTCTCGCTCACTTCACATATACCGAACTATCAGTTCCTGGCTGATATGGAATACAGAATTACCCCTCTGCCTCTATTAATTTCAATTGCGAGAAGTGGTAATTGTCATCCAATGTCCAATGAGTGTGCATCCTTTACAATAAATTTTTGATTTTACAAAATATCCCCTCAATATGTGCCGAAGGCAGCATATCTTACAAGTATTCATCGAATGCTTCCAACGCCCTTCAATCATAGACATTAATAGAAAGGTCTATATTGAATCATAGACATTAATAGACAGATCCATACTGAATCACAAACATAAATAGACATGTTCATATTGAATCATAGGCATTCATAATACACATTAATAGACAGATCCATATTGAATCACAAACATAAATAGACATGTTCATATTGAATCATAGGCATTAATAGACAGGTCCATATTGAATCATAGGCATTAATAGACAGGTCCATATTGAATCATAGACATTAATAGACAGGTCCAGGTTGTTTGAAGGTAGCCGCCCTTTTTTTCCGTCATCATGCTTGCCAATATTACAATATACCAAAAAAAAAATGTTGAAAACATTTTTATTTCAATAATACCTACTGCAGTTCTAATATAATAATAGTAAAGCGTACAGTTCACAACAGCAGGTCGTTCGGGAAACAGGCGAACATTTTCGAATTACCATCATTCCTGTAATAGTAAAGCAATGATCACAATATTTGAGGGTAATTATTATTAGTAATTCCCCTTTTTGTCAATAATACGTTCCCAAAACTGTGGGTGGTTCAGGAACAGAATTAAAAGTACCAGTGTCATTAAGGCTGTGGAAAATGTCCGGGATTCAGAAATCCAAATCTTGTTCGTTGTTGTAGCGAATACAGGACATCTTCTCTTTCAAATGGTCAAAACAGTAGAAATCACAGGGGTTTGTATTCGGTGAATATGGTGGGTGGGGCAGCTTCAACAAACCATTCTGTTCAATGAGCAGCCAAACAATCCGGGTCTTGTGCAGCTGTACCTTGCCGTTTACGAGGACAGGTCGTTTTGCATGATGTCATAGTGCCCATGCCGGACATATGCTCCTCTAGAAAATACGTATACCCCTCCGATATCATGGGGATGTTCTCATAATACGTCTTCCAAAATTCAACGCCACGAACATCCATACCAACGACCAGTATGATAATTTTACGCTCATGCAAATCTGCAAGGAGTTAAGGAAGTACCCGTTTCAACCCAAGACCGTGACTGATGCCTTTGCCTGGGTGTGTAAAATTCCACCTCACTTTCTTTTAATCGGAAAAACCTTGTAAGCACCCTACTATTGTAACGATACCACGCCAGATTACTCCGCGCAATTTCTTAGCGGAAATCCTTGTGTGTCGTGATAAGTATGTGCAGTAACCAGGTCGCTAGTTTGCTCATTAGGTTTAAATCTTCTGTCAGCACGGTATAAACCGTTGACAGAAGATTATCAATTATTAGAACTTATAAATTCAATTAATCCTCATGTACAGTTCAGATATGAAACTGAAAAGAATGGCTGCTTACCATTCCTTGATGTCCTTGTGTCACGCTCTGAAAGTTCCTTTAATACAACAATTTATCGAAAACCATTTGCTGTTTCCTTACCCCCACATGCAAAATCAAATCACCAATGGAAACAAAACATCTCTGCCTTTTACACATACGTATGTCTTGCAATACATATATGCTCAACTGATGATTACTTGCAGAAAGAGCTTGATTTTCTTAAACGAATTTCAGTACACAGAGGATATACCCATTTCGTTATAGATAAAGCCGTTGTAACGTATATTCTATTTCAACTTTCCTTTTGAGTTTCTTTTTCTATGTAAATTTGAGTTCGTTCTCTTAGACATTTTCAAACATTAACGTTATGTCTTTTCCCACAAACGAGAATGACGTTGCCAACAATCTGAGGTCGGAACGAGAGTGACGTATGCGTGTACTGATAAGAACGTTAAACAAAAATGCGATGCAGCGGTTCCTTGAAGAGATGTTAGATCGTTGCTGAGTTTGATTGTACGACAGCTAACTAAGGTATGTGAAGTTGAGTGTGTATCTCGCCGTGATATGTTTTGGATTTCCTCTAAAGTTGCTGGACCAGTAAAAAGTTTACGTAAGAGAATTGACGTTCTGAATATGTTTCGTCTGGCCCTAAAAATCTTCATTTAAAGTAAACTATCTGGTAGAATTAGTTGCATCGCATTTACCTTTAAGATCTATTCAGCCGGACATTTGGAACTTTCACATAACCAATCTTACATAACGTAAAAAGTGTTACGTTATACCGTCCAAAAATTTAGGAAATCGAAGTCTGCTCGCTCTCGCCGATAGACCACCCAATACGACAGAATTGGGTTTTTATCCCATTTGCTCCTCAGATTCGCTTCGGAATTTCAAAAATTCTCAAGAGTTTTAATTTCAAAGTTATTTTCAAGCGCAAAAATAAGATTAACTTTTTACGGATCAAAAGACTACTTCGAAGATATAAATTCATGGGGAATTACTCTTGTGAATGTGGACTTTCCTATATAGGACAGACCCGCAGAGCTTTTAGTTTCAGTGTGAAGAAACACATGAACTACGTACGGAACTATGAACTGAAGAGGTCGTCTATAGCACAACATTGACACGAAAATAACCAAACATTTGTTTGGAAACGCTACTCATTGATAAACCTGATTCGACTACAAAGCTTAATGTATTAGAAGCTTTCCACATATACCGGAACTCTTCATGGCTTGTCAACGATATGACGTCGACTACATTTGGAGGCCCTGAAACGAACGGTTGTCATGTGACCAAAAGGGTCTCAGCTTTGTGAAATTTCTCCAAGTTCTTACCGGAAGTGAATACAGTTATTATTCTTGTGATTAAAGTCTCTTAAAAACTCTTATTGTATTATGTTTTCCAGTCAAAACTACTTTATTCTTCTGCAGCTTTTGTGAAAAAAATGTAAGTGGGTGTAATATTAAATTTTGTGAAGGGTTTAGATTATTATATCTATGTCACTTATAAATATCATTTGCTTGCAGTAGTAAAAAATATTAAAAAATTACACATAATAAGCTGGAAACTGGCAATAAGTTTGTCACATGACTTTGGTGACAGCCGTTCGTTTCAGGGCTTCTTCTTTCCAGTGGGCTATGTACGGGTTTGAATGTTTACGCTCCATTCGTCCTGATGATGCAGAGCCAAACGCAAAGCTTTGATTGTGGCTAACGTTGGTATTTTTATTTGATCTCAACACCACAAGTTCTGTAGTCATAAATTTTATATAAACCGTTGTGTGGAAACGCCATGGACACTCTCAGTGTAAAAGACTGCTGTAAAGTCTCTTGGATGCCTCGTTTGGCTTCTTATCTGGGTCTAAATCGGTCGGCCGCATTTGGAGCACTTTGAGTAATTCCCTTCCTTCCTAATATCCTTTCATCTAACTGTGGACCGCCTTTTTCTTAAGAGCATTTTGACCAGATTCTCTCAGCAGAAGACTTTGTGCCATGTCCTCTGAATACCGCAATAAGACACAAAATTTAAAAATAGAACACGCTGTACTTCCGTTGTCAGATGCCTCATCGTTATTACAACATTCCTTAGCCCATCGTCCCAGATGCCTCATCGTTATTACAACTTTTATTAGCTCATCGTCCCAGATGCCTCATCGTTATTACAACATTCCTTAGCCCATCGTCCCAGATGCCTCATCGTTATTACAACTTTCATTAGCCCATCGTCCCAGATGCCTCATCGTTATTACAACTTTCATTAGCCCATCGTCCCGGATGCCTCATAGTTATTACAACTTTCATTAGCTCATCGTCCCAGATGCCTACAACTTTCATTAGCTCATCGTCCCAGATGCCTCATCGTTATTACAACATTCCTTAGCCCATCGTCCCAGATGCCTCATCGTTATTACAACTTTCATTAGCCCATCGTCCCAGATGCCTCATCGTTATTACAACTTTCATTAGCCCATCGTCCCAGATGCCTCATCGTTATTACAACTTTCATTAGCTCATCGTCCCAGATGCCTCATCGTTATTACAACATTTCATTAGCCCATCGTCCCAGATGCCTCATCGTTATTACAACTTTCATTAGCCCATCGTCCCAGATGCCTCATCGTTATTACAACTTTCATTAGCCCATCGTCCCAGATGCCTCATCGTTATTACAACTTTCATTAGCTCATCGTCCTAGATGCCTCATCGTTATTACAACATTCCTTAGCCCATCGTCCCAGATGCCTCATCGTTATTACAACTTTCCTTAGCCCATCGTCCCAGATGCCTCATCGTTATTACAACTTTCATTAGCCCATCGTCCCAGATGCCTCATCGTTATTACAACTTTCATTAGCCCATCGTCCCAGATGCCTCATCGTTATTACAACTTTCATTAGCTCATCGTCCCAGATGCCTCATCGTTATTACAACATTCCTTAGCCCATCGTCCCAGATGCCTCATCGTTATTACAACTTTCATTAGCCCATCGTCCCAGATGCCTCATCGTTATTACAACTTTCATTAGCCCATCGTCCCAGATACCTCATCGTTATTACAACTTTCATTAGCTCATCGTCCCAGATGCCTCATCGTTATTACAACATTCCTTAGCCCATCGTCCCAGATGCCTCATCGTTATTACAACTTTCATTAGCCCATCGTCCCAGATGCCTCATCGTTATTACAACTTTCATTAGCTCATCGTCCCAGATGCCTCATCGTTATTACAACTTTCATTAGCCCATCGTCCCAGATGCCTCATCGTTATTACAACATTTCCTTAGCCCATCGTCCCAGATGCCTCATCGTTATTACAACTTTCCTTAGCCCATCGTCCCGGATGCCTCATCGTTATTACAACTTTCATTAGCCCATCGTCCCAGATGCCTCATAGTTATTACAACTTTCATTAGCTCATCGTCCCAGATGCCTCATCGTTATTACAACATTCCTTAGCCCATCGTCCCAGATGCCTCATCGTTATTACAACTTTCATTAGCCCATCGTCCCAGATGCCTCATCGTTATTACAACTTTCATTAGCCCATCGTCCCAGATGCCTCATCGTTATTACAACTTTCATTAGCTCATCGTCCTAGATGCCTCATCGTTATTACAACATTCCTTAGCCCATCGTCCCAGATGCCTCATCGTTATTACAACTTTCCTTAGCCCATCGTCCCAGATGCCTCATCGTTATTACAACTTTCATTAGTTCATCGTCCCAGATGCCTCATCGTTATTACAACATTCCTTAGCCCATCGTCCCAGATGCCTCATCGTTATTACAACTTTCCTTAGCCCATCGTCCCGGATGCCTCATCGTTATTACAACTTTCATTAGCCCATCGTCCCAGATGCCTCATAGTTATTACAACTTTCATTAGCTCATCGTCCCAGATGCCTCATCGTTATTACAACATTCCTTAGCCCATCGTCCCAGATGCCTCATCGTTATTACAACATTCCTTAGCCCATCGTCCCAGATGCCTCATCGTTATTACAACTTTCATTATCCCATCGTCCCAGATGCCTCATCGTTATTACAACTTTCATTAGCTCATCGTCCTAGATGTCTCATCGTTATTACAACATTCCTTAGCCCATCGTCCCAGATGCCTCATCGTTATTACAACTTTCATTAGCCCATCGTCCCAGATGCCTCATCGTTATTACAACTTTCATTAGCCCATCGTCCCAGATGCCTCATCGTTATTACAACTTTCATTAGCTCATCGTCCTAGATGCCTCATCGTTATTACAACATTCCTTAGCCCATCGTCCCAGATGCCTCATCGTTATTACAACTTTCCTTAGCCCATCGTCCCAGATGCCTCATCGTTATTACAACTTTCATTAGCCCATCGTCCCAGATGCCTCATCGTTATTACAACTTTCATTAGCTCATCGTCCCAGATGCCTCATCGTTATTACAACATTCCTTAGCCCATCGTCCCAGATGCGTCATCGTTATTACAACTTTCATTAGCCCATCGTCCCAGATGCCTCATAGTTATTACAACATTCATTAGCCCATCGTCCCAGATGCCTCATCGTTATTACAACTTTCATTAGCCCATCGTCCCAGATGCCTCATCGTTATTACAACATTCCTTAGCCCATCGTCCCAGATGCCTCATCGTTATTACAACTTTCATTAGCCCATCGTCCCAGATGCCTCATCGTTATTACAACTTTCATTAGCCCATCGTCCCAGATGCCTCATCGTTATTACAACTTTCCTTAGCCCATCGTCCCAGATGCCTCATCGTTATTACAACTTTCATTAGCCCATCGTCCCGGATGCCTCATCGTTATTACAACTTTCATTAGCCCATCGTCCCAGATGCCTCATAGTTATTACAACTTTCATTAGCTCATTGTCCCAGATGCCTCGTCGTTATTACAACATTCCTTAGCCCATTGTCCCAGATGCCTCATCGTTATTACAACTTTCATTAGCCCATCGTCCCAGATGCCTCATCGTTATTACAACTTTCATTAGCCCATCGTCCCAGATGCCTCATCGTTATTACAACTTTCATTAGCGTATCGGTAGGCAGGAACTGAGCATGAGATACGTACTACACTGTTAAACGTTTTGTGGTAGGTTGAACCAGAAGGTGGTGCTACACCAGCAGCACTACTTTTTGAGAAAAGATACACCATTATGTGATGCAAACAAAACCAAACAAATTGTGTAACTTTGTACCGTAACGTGGTGCAACTTTGTACCAAACGTGATGTAAGGTTGCATCATATTGTTGGGTTTTGGTTGCACCACACAATGGTGTATCTTTTCCAGGAAGGTTGTGCAGCTGGTGTTGCACCACATTTTGGTGCAACCTACCACAAAATATTTAACAGGGTACCAGTCGCCAGACATCGCCTATGTTGCCACTTCAGTTTTCCAAAGTGTACACCAATGAATGTGTTCATGTACTTCTCAAACGACATGATAACTGTACACTTTTTCCATGCAACACTCAGCCGATGGGTTAAAGCGGGTCTTAAGCACAGCAGAGAGAGCGGTAAGGTCGATATTAATCCATTTTATCGCAGAGGAATTATTTTGTCCAATTTACATTACTTGGCTGTAGTTTTGGTACTTTCGCTGGTTAAGTTTCGCCATTTCTATCGTATAATCGTGCATCACATTAAATCTATGTATAAGTTTCTAGCGTTTTGTGGTCTAATAGATACCGTACTTAAACAAGCAAATAATCATCTTCGGAGCAGGTGCCGCCACCTTAACCCCCTCCCCCCTCCCTTCCCCTAGCGACCTATCCGGTAGCTGGCTAATGCCGTCGTGAAAGAATGACGCCAGTTTCGATGCGATCAAGTCGTCGATGCATTTTTGGAGATCCTAAGGTTTAGCGAATCGCCGTCCCAGGAAAGAAGTGTTGAAATTAATTTCAGAAATGCGCCACGATAACGAAAAATGTCGGCATATCGATACTTGAACATCTTCAAGGCGAACAAACTTAGGGTTTTAACGTTACATTGAACAAGAAAGATGACACCGAATTTTCGGGTGTAGTAAGCACGCCTTTTGAACCCGTTCTGACGCAAATTAAATTTATCAAAGCTATTCAAAGTCAATGGAACCGGTATGGAAAACAATAGTATCTGACGGAAGAAAGAAGTTCTTCAGTTGGGTTTTTAATCCCCCAGATGTTGCTGTAAACGGAATCGTGAACTTACGCCCTATGGTTGCAGACTTGTGCGTTAAGAAAAACTTGAATTTATATGAGAAACATTTCCCACCGGAATCGCTCACCAATACAGAAAGAATTTTTCAAATCGGACTCTTAGAAAGAGAAATATCGACAAAAATAAGATGTGACTTAACGTCCCCTGGTGGGAAAACCATGCATTATTTTAGGAAGAAAGTATTCTCAAAAGGTTTTTCCATATGAGCACTATCGGTTCAAGAAAAAAAAATTAGTCGAGTTTTCAGGAGCCCAGATTTTGCTACAAATACATCAGAAGCAGAAATTAACACATATGCCCCCTGGTGGCCAGACCATTCTTTACCAAACATTAGAAATTATGTGAAAAATGTTTTCCATCAGGTCTTTTATGCGATACAGGCAGAATTTTTCAAATCGGAGTTTTAGAAGCAGAAATAACGCAGAAAACGCAATTTACCTTTGTGCCCCCTAGCGGAAAGTCTATGATTTACTTGAACATTTTGAATTTATAGGGAAAACATTTCGCATTGGAAACGTCATCCAACAAAGAAGGAATTTTTCAAATCGGTCTCCTAGAAGTAGAGATATTGGCACAAATATGATATACATCTACGCCCCCTGTCGTAGAAACCATGCATTATTTCAAGAAGAAAATGTTCCTAAAACGTTTGTCGACATGAGCAGTGTCGGTCAACAAACGACTTTTTTTTCAATCGAGATTTTGGAAGCTTATATATTTGCTGCAATACCTCAAGAAGACTTACGCCACTGGTGGCCAAACCATTTTTTACAAAAATTAGAAATTATATGCAAAGGATTTCCCATCAGGAGCTGTATCCGTTGCAGAAGGAATTTTTCAAATAGGAGATTTAGAAACAGAGATGTAGGGGGAAAGCAATTTACCTTTACGGCCCCCCCTTAGCGGAAAGTCTATGAATTACTTGAAATTTTTAAAATTTTATGAAAAACATGTTACACTGGAAACACTATCCAACAAAGAAGGACTTTTTTAATCGGACTCCTAGAAGAAGAGATATTGACAAAAATAAAATATACATCTACGCCCCCTGGCAGAGAAACTGGAATATTTTAAGAAGAAAATATTCCGAAAAGATTTATCGATGTGAGTGGCTTCAGTCCACGAAATAATTTTTTCAATCGATATTTTAGAAGCTCAGATTTTATGGCAAATACATCAGAAGCGGGATGTAAGGTCAGGTGATGCGTAACATCACAGCCTCTCCTTGACAAATGTCAACCCCGCCTTCTCGTGGTGCATCCTGTTCTCACTAAAGGGGCTCTGACGACCGCCAATAGCGGTGTAACTATACCATCGGGATTAGAGGAAATTCTATCCCACACTCACCAACCCGCTTGGCCAGCGTGGTGAGTTATGGCCAAACCCCTCCAAAATGACTCCACAACTTAAATCTTGGCCCTCAGTCTCCGGCAGCTGGAATGTACCTGGCCAAGGCCATGCCAGTGCGACATGAAGGCAGAGGGTGCTAAGAATCCCCGGAGGACCGGACTAGGCTGCCATCGGATGCTGACCTTGGCAACGTACAATAAACGCTCCCTATCTTCTGATTCAAGGCTTCTTGAATTGGAAGAGGAACTACAAAGGATCAAGTGGGACATCGTGGGGCTAAGTGAGGTAAGGAGAAAAGGAGAAGATCTCATCGAACTGAAAAGTGGACATCTCTTCTACTATCGTGGGACAGATACTGGCAGAACTAGTGGTGTTGGATTTATAATAAACAAGAAACTGAAGGATAAAGTTGTAGAAGTTGAAAGTTCCTCTGACAGAGCTGCACGGCTTGTTATCCAACTCTCGAAAAGATACCAGGCTCAGATTATTCAAACTTATGCACCCACCACAAGTCATCCTGAAGAAGAAATTGAAGAATTTTATGAGGAAATTTGTCATCTGAATAATAAAGGTAAGCAGCACTTGAAAATAATTATGGGAGATTTCAATGCAAAAATAGGGCAACGGCAACAGAATGAAACTTCAGTAGGTAAATTCGGTCACGGCAACAGAAACCAGCGTGGAAATACTCTCGTTGAGTTTGCAGAGGCAGAAGGGTTTTTCATCTTGAACTCCTTCTTCAAGAAAAAGCCACACAGGAAATGGACATGGAGACATCCAAATGGGATGACAAGTGAAATTGATTTTATTATGTGTAACAAAAAATTCGTCATAGAAGACTGCAGTGTGCTAAACAAGTTCAACACAGGTAGTGACCATAGATTGGTGAGATGTAAGATGCACCTCAACACTAAACTTGAACGTGGCAAGCTCATAAGACAAACAAAATCTATTGACATAACCAACCTTAAAAAACACCATAATACCTTCAAGTTGGAACTGAAGAACAGGTTCTCTGCTTTAGAAGGCCTAACATCGGTAGAAGTGGACATCTCTGAAGTTAACAGAAAAGTAACCAAAGCTCTTATGGAAACAGCAACAAAATTAGCTGGGTCTAAGAACAAGTTGCATGTAAATAAATTATCAGGAAAAACGAAAATGTTGATGCAAAAAAGAAGAGAGATGAGGACAACTGAAGAAGATGCGACTTCCAAAGTGGAATATATAGAGCTATGCAAGACAGTACGAAAAAGTATCACTGAAGACGTAAGAAAATTCAACTGTGAACTAGTGAGGAAAGCAATTGAAAACAACCAAAGCCTAAAGATAGCAAAGGGACATCTCAGTAAGGGAAGAAAACAGATTATGGCACTGAGAAAAGAAGATGGTTCTGTAACAAGAAATAGAGGCGAAATTTTGACAAGAGTGAAAGATTTCTACTCCAAATTATATGAAAGTGATGATACATGCACTCCAGACATCATGAAAGATACCAGTACCAGAGTTCCTCCAGTCCTTCCAGCAGAAGTTGCACATGCAATCAAGAACATGAAGCGGGGAAAAGCTCCAGGAGAAGATGGAATTACTGTAGACATCATACAAGAAGCAAGTGGAGAAATCGAAACAGTACTCGCCCAAATTTTCACTCGATGCCTTAATGAAGGAAAGATTCCTGAGGATTGGAACACCGCTACAATGATCCTGCTACATAAGAAAGGTGACATTGAGGATCTCGGAAACTACAGACCTATCAGCCTCCTATCAGTAGTTTATAAAATCTTCACTAAAGTTCTTTCACACCGCTTGAAGGTAACACTGGACATGGCTCAACCGAGAGAACAAGCTGGATTCAGGACTGGATCATATCAGCACAATAGATCATATCCATGTGCTGAGAGAACTAATTGAAAGAGCGAGGGAATATGAACTTCCATTGTGCATGGCTTTTATCGATTATGAAAAAGCCTTTGATTCGGTGAAACCATCAGCAGTTACAATGGCTCTGAAAACCTGCGGTATTGAAGATGCATACATTAATATTATTAATAACATCTATGAAAATGCAAGTGCAAAGATTAGGCTGTTTGAAAATACAACACACATAAAAATTGGAAAGGGAGTGAGACAAGGTGACACCATATCTCCGAAGCTCTTTAATGCCACATTGGAGGGTGTTTTTCAGTCACTGAGCTGGGAAAACAAGGGGATAAAGATTAATGGAGATTATCTAACCCACCTTCGTTTTGCTGATGACGTAGTCATTTTTGCAACTAGCCCATCAGAGCTGCAGAGTATGATCCAGGAACTTGCTGACAAGAGTAAAGAAGTGGGATTAAAAATGAACTTTCAGAAGACAAAAGTGATGTTCAATGCTTTTACAAGAAATGAAGATTTATCGATTGATGGAGAAAAGCTGGAGATAACAGACACGTACGTTTATCTTGGACAGCAGATATCAAGTGAGGGAGGGTCACATTGATGAAGAAATTAATCGGCGTACAAAACTTGCCTGGAGAGCTTTTGGAAGAAACAGCATAATTTTCAAGAGCAATATGCCATTATGTCTTAAAAGAAAAGTGTTTGATCAATGCATCCTTCCAGTGCTTACGTATGGTGCAGAGACGTGGACCTTAACTAAAAGAGACATACAAAGGCTGCAGACAACTCAAAGTAGCATGGAGAGGTGCATAGTTGGTGTAACCAGGAGAGATAAGAAGAGGAACTCGTGGATCCGAAAAATGACAAGAGTGGAAGACATCATGATCAGAGTTAAATCCCTGAAATGGCAGTGGGCTGGACATACTGCCAGAAGGACAGATCATCGATGGACAGCCGAAATTTTAGATTGGATTCCAAGGGACAGGAAAAGACCCAGAAGAAGACCACATGGGAGATGGGTGGATGAAATTCGAAAGTATGCAGGGGTGACATGGAGGAGACTGGCACAAGACAGACCGTTGTGGAGGAAACTTGGGGAGACCTTCGTCCAGCAGTGGATTGATAATGGTTGACAATGATGATGATGATGACATCAGAAGCAAAAATTAAGACTTACGCTCCCTGGTGGCTAAAGTATTCTTTACCAAAAATTTGAAATTATATGCAAAAGATTTTGTATCACGAGGTGCATCCGCTGAAGCAAACATTTTTCAAATCGGAGTTTTAGAAGAACAGTTATCGGAAAAAATGCAATTTACTTTCACGCTCCCTAGCGGAAAATCTATGCGTAATTTGAAAAAGTACCTATATCTAAAATACTCTTCGACATAAATGGAATGGAAAGATAAAAAAAAAAATTCAGTCGGATATTTGGAAGCAAATATGTGGAATAAAACGTATTTTTGAATTCGACATCTCTGCATTTACGCCCTCTAGCGGTGAAATTGTACACCGTAAAAAAAAAAAAACGAAATAAAGGATCATCATTCGCATATTTCGAGCTTTCCAATGCAAAAAGAATTTTTCAAATCGGACTAATAGTTGCAGAGATAGCGAGGGTACAGACGGACGGACGGACGGACAAACCGGTAACATAAGCACAATCTTTTTTCTTTTTTTACAATAGACGTGCTAAAAATTAGGAAACTTCCATAATTGCGGCAATCAGCTGTGCAAAACTTTAAACCCAAAATTCTTTCAACACCATCAGTTGGTGATTAATATAATATACGTATATAACAGTAAAAACGCGATTTGCACTCTCGGGGACCAAAAAAGTGAGTGTTTTTATAAGTTCTATTACATGTTGATGTAGACGATTCAAGATTTATAAATCTTAAAGTTTGTTTTTATGCATAACAGGAAATATATTTAAACCACACATTTTTTTCCTTTGTCTGTACTTTAAAAATACTTTGGCTGTTAAACGGGTTCTAACTAATAATAATTTCCTTTTCTGAACACCGAACCTTTAAGCCTTTTTACGTAGCTAAGTCGTTGTGCCTTCCTAGTTTCATCGCTGAGTAACTAAGCTTCAATTTATTTGATTATTTTTGATATGCTTCCTTAGTTTTCACTTCCTTGAAAAACTGTTTCCTTATTTCCAAATGGGTAACAACTTTAAATCTTATCAATGCTAACCATCAATCAGTCATTGTTTCTCTTTCTGCAATGAAACTTTAACCTGCCCAGTCTGCATTGATCGATTGATTATTTATCAGAAACACGCATTAGCAGAGAAATAGCGTTGAAGAACACTGTTGAAGAGCAGGAAGAACTAACTACAGATTTTAAACTTCGTAGTTATGCTACCCATAGAAATTTGAAGATACTGTCTAGCTCCTAATTGCATGAAATATTTTTTTCGTGTTACTATAAAGTTAACGCTAATAACAGTAGCATCAGTAGTTAGACACTCATTGAAGGCTGTTGCTCTGTTTTATTTTCGGGGGTTTGACTATCTCTAAAGGATATAAGCAATCATCCGTCTTTAATTTAGAGTTATATAAAGTTTCATTTTTTTATTATTCTATGTTCTTATTTGGCAAAAAGCCCCTTTCAAAATTGGTTAGGCGGATGTTTTAGCGCCTATTTAGGCATTTCCGCTTATTTGTTTGAGACATTCTGGGCACACCCCTAATATTTTTTTTATTCTTGTGCAGAGAGCCTTGTGCTAGCGCAGTCTTGGCCCGCTACATAAAATTTATTATTTTAAGGGGGTAGGATAAGGCTCGGTTTTTGTTTGTTTTTCTTTTTACTAATTTTAATAATTAAATTTTTTTGAAGTCCAAATTCGTGTGTGTGTAATTTAGGATCACTGGTTCCAAGGAAAGAAGAAGGCCGGAGTCGTAAGACAAAAACAACGAACGCAGGCTCATTCTGGACTACTAACGGAATCCCGCGCCTCAGACCACTCACAACCCGGGACCGGTCCTCAGTCTTGTGCGGCTTTTGAGGAAATTCAGTAAACAGAGGTACCGTATCCACAGAGAAACAAACAGAAATATCGAACCTTTTTGCGTTGCTTAAATGACAAAATTATTTAATAGGAATAGTTGGAATAATCTGTCATACATACGTCTGCCAGATCATAAAGTACATTGTAAAACATTTCCTGAAATTCTTGTGCCATTTTCTCCGTGATTCCTTTCGTGAATCAACCGGAGCATATTCCCAATTCAACCTTTTCCATGAAATGACGGAAAAAAAACCTGAATTTCACGGATTTTCCGTACGTTAATTGTCAAATAATACTGTTTATCTTTCTCCTGTTAATACCGGAAAATTGCAGTTTTTAAGAGGGTTAACGGAAAATACTGAATCTTTAATGTAAAATTAAGGATTTAAAAATTTGTGGATTTTCTATTAATTAAAATTTGTGGATTTTCTATTAATTAAAATTTGTGGATTTTCTATTAATAAAAATTTGTGGATTTTCTATTATTAACTGAAAATCCGTAATTCCTATCATGTATTAACTGGAAAATGCTGTTCACACCTTTTTCCGTATCCAAATGACGGATAATTTTCGGTAATGATGAATACTTAAGGTTTTATTAGCTATAAAATTTCAGTCGTCTGTTGGAGGACCTGATGTTGAGGTTCTATAGCAAGACCGGGTATTGTGGATAATAATATAGCAAGACCGGGTATTGTGCATATCGCATGATATTAAGTCGATTGTGGCAATGGATATCCTTCCTCCCTTTCCCTAGCTGGTTCACCGGCTATTGCGTATTGTGCTACTGTCCTGAAATCTGTATTGTGCTACTGTAAGAAGCCGAGTACTTGAAGTGTCGTACAGGTGATTATATGATTGAAGTGTATCAGTCTGTGAACGCCTTAGCTATTATTACTATAAAGAGTAAATTTTGTATCTAGGGGTTTTGTGAAATAATACTATATAGTAAATTATCCCTTTTCTTACATAATTGAAAGCAATTGTCAGTTTAAAAAAAAAACAGTTTCCCAAAACGTTTTGTGGCTTTAAAAAATCATGAAAAAATATGTAATTTGTGATAAGTCCTCTTATAGAAAAATAAAATTATGCCTATTCAGAACAATAAGCTCCTACAGAAAATAAAATGACTAATAAACCACATTCACTGCGAAAAACACTTAATTTTCCCGCGATTCCAGTCCTCTTCGTTTCTTCCTCAAGTGTTTTTCTACTTCTGTCGCTAGCGCTCTTCATTGGGGTGCAAGCTATTATGTGCTTGATCCCGGGGAGGGATTTCTTCATTTCCTACGACAGGAAAATTCCTGCAATACGAATGATGCATTTAGGCTTAATAAAACTGGAAACGTCAGTTACTTCTGTATAGAGACTGAAAAATTCAAAGTTGAAGTTTTTTTGAAACTGGGGAAAATTTTTGTATGTAAACGAGAAAACCCAAAACTTACATTTCTTTAAAAACGGAACAAGTAAAAAATTAACGGAAAACGAACTATCAAAATACTGAAATTTCCATTATTAGAAAGAGAAACTTCTCAAACGGAAATTTAGTTAAAAGTCTCAGACCTACCAACAACTTTGCTGCATGTTATTTGCAGGAATTTTCCTGGAATTCAAGCCACTTATTTCTTTGTAGTATAATTTTTGTAATCGGCTTTCAAAGAAACTTTGATAGTTTCTAGAAACAAGCTCAAACATCAGGTTACCTATCAAAAATTTTATGCACCAGTGAAAAATAAACTGAAAAACGCATGAAGTTTTTGGGAGGAGTTTGCATCAGAAAAAAAAATGTCTTCCTTTTTCAAATAGATATTTCGTAGAAAATTTGTATAGTTGCCTGCCGAAACCATTTCTCAAAAACTGAAAATTAATACTGAAGCGATTGACACAGATTACCCCTGAAAGCTGGAAAAAGGTCGACGAAACCCAGCTTCTGCCTTAAAAATACATTTATAGAATGAACACAGGACTAAACTTCCAGCAAAATAAAAGAAAACGTTAGTTCCTCCTTTCAGAAAAATACATTTGTTAAAGTACGTACTTGGTGTTACGCAATAAAAAAGTAACCCAACCAAGTAAATTCCGACATGCCAGTTTTCTAGATCTAGCTGCAGGTTTCTTGTTTAACAGGTCATTCTACCGGTGAGTTTAGCAGATAGAAAAAGATTTTTTTTTTTTTGTTCTAAGAAATCGCATCTAGATAATCCGATACTAATGTTATTTGTATCACTGGCAATGCAAGAGGAATAACAGTTTAAACGAAAGCAGTTCTTCAAAAGTAAATATCACATATAGTAAAACACAATTTTCATGAACTCCAAACGGAAAGGTCAAGTTCTGTACCAACCTGTAAACCAGCGAAGATCTCTAAAAAAGTAGCTGAACCAGGTGACAAAGGAGGGCACTCAACGTTTATTTTAAGCCCGAACGAGAGGCCTTGCAGGGAACTCCGTAAATCTTAAAAGCCATGGGGGACAAACTGAATAAAATGGCATAGAAAGCAACATGTATATTTGCTTCTATATATTGCAGCAATACGATGAAACACAAAATGTGAACACTATTTATACACAAACGTTTTCATAGATGTTTCGTGGTGAACACCCAATACAAGAAAGAAACATTGAGCTGTTGAATAAAAATATCAAATTGTAGTTTATAGGTTTGCAGTTACAGCCTATAAAAATGCACCCCCCACCGCAAAAAAAAAAAAAAAAAAACGAGATCACTTTTTTAAAAAATATCTTAGTTAAAACATAAAATACACAGTCTGACAATTAAGAAATGAGGCTAAATTTAAATAAAAAGGCGAAAAGCAGGAAAACTTACATTAATATTTCTTTATTCGAAATACATTCCTCCTGCGCTAAAACTTCTCCTGTTAAAGGAAGCTTTAATTAAGGAAATAAAAAGTAGTCACACGGTGACAAATCTGGAGAATAGGGGATGCTTGAGTACACACACTTGATTTCCTGCCAGAAATTGATGTACACTGACTGCATTGTGTGCGGGTGCGTTATCGTGAAGAAGGAACCATTGCCCGTTTTTGTACTCTGCCTGACACAAAAAACCCTCTTCCACAATCATTCTAAAATGGATGTGTAAGCATTACCAGTGACAGTCGTAATTTCAGGAATGAACTCGTGTTGCAGAATTTTCTTGTTGTCGTAGAAGCACACAGGCATTGTTTTGATGTTGGACTTCTGTAACCTGATCTTCTTTCCTTTGGATGACAGTGGCGACTTCCACTGAACACTGTGATGCTTCGTTTCAGGATTAAAACTAAAACACATGTCTCTTCACCTGCCACAATGCTTTGGAGAAACTTTTGCATTGTTTCTGAAGTCTCCAGGAGGTCTTTTGCGTACTCCACTCGTGCATGTTTGTAGTCGTCTGGCAAAGCATGCGGAACAAAACGAGCACAAACTTCCCCTCTCCCCTCTCCACAAATGTTGCACTAAAATTTGACGAATGGTCTTCTTATTAACATTGAGCTCACATTCCGGCATTCTCAAGTTCACGCATTGATCACTTTTTATCCTTTCGCGAAATTTCTCAATGAGTTCTGAGGTGCTCACTAAAATCGGGCGTCCGGGTCTTTCTTCATTTTTGAAATCTTCCCGCCCATCCTTGAAACGTGCTTACCATCGGAATATTTGTGCACGAGATAGGCAATGAATATTTGTGCACCAATTGGCCCCATATGTATCACGAAATAATTAAACTGTCTCAGCTGCAGTGTTACCGATTTTCAAACAGAAGCGGATATTTGGTCTACCCTAAGTGATGCAGTATGGTTTTTCTATTCGTATTAGTTTCGGAGATATTTGAGACTATAGGATTTTGTAGCCATTTGGCACGGTGAAAAACGCTAACAATTTGCCAAAATGACACCATCGACAATAACTCCAAAACTAAAACAGCGATTCCGGATTTAACTACATAGTCTTGTTTGCGTTTATAAACTACCCTAAGTGATGCAGTGTGGTTTTTCTATTCGTATTAGTTTTGGAGATAATTACTACTATATCGTTTTGAAGTCATTTCGCACGGTCAAAAACGCTGAAAATTAGCCAAAAAGACACCATCGACAATAACTCCAAAACTAAAACAGCGATTCTGGATTTAACTACATAGTCTTGTTTGCGTTTATAAACTACCCTAAGTGCTGCAGTACGGTTTTCCTATTGCTATTAGTTTCGGTTCTTCCACCGAATGACGTCCCGCACAGCATAAAAAATCATCTGCGCAATTCTCACGCAAACACTCTTGCCACCGCATAGCTGATAAATGACATCAAAAAACATCTGCCTTCCAGACACATGTGCTTTACCGGGATTTAAAGAAAAAAATCAGTCTCATTACTTGTGTAATATTCAGTCTCATTACTTGTGTAATATTCAGTCTCATTACTTGTGTAGTAATTCACATTCAGAATTTCGTATCCTTCGAACGCATTAAGTAAATGATAGTAAGTTTTAATTCAGTACCGTATAACACCTTCATACACTATATTGACAAAAGTCACCGGACACCCCTTCAAAAGCAAATGAATGGATCCTCCGCGTTGCTAAGATGCGCGGTGCAGCTGCAAGCGGTATGAAAACAAGCCTGTAGCTGACCGCGATCATATCGCACTGTGAGGTTGAGTCAAAATGTCGCGGGGGAGAGAACTGACTTTAAGAAAGGAAATATTGTTGGGTGTTGTTATATTAGTGGGTTGTCCATTAGAGAAACCGAGAGGCCCTTAAACATAACTAAGTCAACTGTTTTGGATGTACTGAATAAATGGAAGACACATGGCGTGCCTGAAGCAGCAAAACGTACCGGCAGACCAAAGAAAATCAGTGATAGAAGCCTCAGGAGAGTTGTTACAGCTAATCGACGGAGTACTGCACAGGACGTCAGTGTACAGGGGAGTAACAATGCTGGAACCTCGGTATGTACACGCGTACCATTCTTAGAGAACTTCATTCCATGGGTTACCGTGGTCGTGCGGCTGCTCATAAGCCTTTCATCTCCACTCGGAATGCTACTGGTCGTTTAGCATGGTGTAAAGAACATTTATCGTGGACCGTAGATCAATGGAAACGCGTCCTATGTACTGATGAATCCAGATACACAATCCATCAGTTTGATGGCTGTGTGTGGGTATGGCGGCAGCCGGTGGAGCGCTATTTGCCAGAGTGTACTGTTTCTACGGTCAAGTTTGGAGGTGGCACTGTACTCGTGTGGGGGTGTTTTTCGTGGTATGGTCCCGGCTCATTGGTTATTGTGGACAAACCTATTAACCAGCACGTCTACTTCGATATTCTGGACAATTATGCCTTACCAACTCTGAGGCAATACTATGGAACCCAGCCTTGTTGGTACCAGCAGGATAATGTACCGAGCCATAAAGCAAGGACTGCTACGGCGTACTTTGATGATAGTTCCGTATCGTGTGGTGGATGTCCAGAACAGAGCCCTGATCTTAATTCCATAGAGCACCTATAGGATGTATTAGAGCGCCTCATAAGAAATTTGGAACCAAGGCCTACCAGTTAACGGCAGCATTATGTACTGAATGGAAGCGCATACCTATCGCTGTGTTCCATAACCTTGTCGAAAGCATATCTCGAAGAGTCAGTGCATGCATTAAGGCCAAAGGTGGACCGACACAGTACTAATATATGTCAATAATTACTATGTTGTGTTTCTCCTATAGGTGTCCAGTGACTTTTGTCGATATAGTGTACGTGATTTGTTGGTGAAACGCAACACGTAAACACAGATTATGAGAACAGAAAATTGAAAATTTAAAGCAAATTAGATGCTGATTACCTAAAAATTATGACCATTTTTTTTTGTTCCCTGAAAACTTTCCTTCCTCTGAAGAATCACTGCCGCAATCACTAGCAGGCGATATTACAACACTCCATCTAGTTCTATAGGTCTTCCCAGTGAGTCTACGATCGCGTTTGTATTTTAAAATATAAAAAAAAAATATCTCTCATGCAGTTTAATGCGAACTAAATTGCTGCCAAGACAAACTTGGCAGCAATTTAGTTTGCATTAAACTGCACTGTAAAAAAAATCTGAAATTCAGGATCCATTACCCGTGAATCCTTTCGTGAATTATTACTAAGAATATTCTTCATACAGCCTTTTCCGTGAAATGATGGGAAGTAATCTTGAACTACACCAGGAAATTCCTGAATTTTCAAAACAACGTTTCCGCACTTCTTTTCGAAGATTGACAGAAACATTTCTCTTCTCATTTTTTTCGTATCCGTGACCGAAAATGCCCCAATAACCAAAACTTTTTATGCGATATGCTATCCACAATACCCGACCTTCCTACAGAACTTCAAAATCAGGACCTCCGATAGACGATTAAAATTTAATTAGTTAAAGTATATTGTGGAGCTATTGTATATTGTGTTATAAATATTAGTTATTGTATATGTTTTATCGTTAGAAACCGGGTACTTAAATTATTGTACAAGTGATCGTATGATGTCTATGTATCAGCTTGCGGACCCCTTAGGAGAAAAGTTATTATAGCAATCAACAGTAAATTTTATATTTAGGGGTTTTGTCCAATAATACTATAAAGCAATATATTTCACCTTCTCTTAAACACAAAAAGTCACTGTCAGTTTAAAAAGATGTCGAGTTCCAAAGCATTATGTTGCTTAGAAAAATCCCGATCAAAAGAATACGTAATTTGCCCTCCTACAGAAAGATTATTACAAACCTATTAAGAAAAATAAGCTCCAACACAAATAAAATGGCTAATTCACCCCCATTAATAACAAAAAACATTTCATCATCGCGCCATTAGAGTCCCTCTTCGTTTCTGCCTTACACGTGACTACCCGTTACGTTTTTTTCTAGCTCAGTCGGTAACACACGCGGCTGTTGTTGAATTTCTTACCCGGTTCACGCCCCATCCGGGGTAAAAGGAAAAGGGTCCGTTAATTTTGTGAGCCAGGAAGGAATCTTTCGTAAAAGAGCTGAGATAGACAAAAACGAAGATTTTGCGAAATTCCTGTATAAAATACGGAAAATCCCGACTGTGACTTTTCTGCAATAAACGGAATTACTGACAACGGAAAACAATACCGAATTTAGAAGAAACGGAAACTTTAAAAAACTTAAATTTCGTTAAAAAAGTTACACTTACGGGCAACTTTCCTGCACGTTATTTTTAGATATCTTTCGTGAATTCATACTGCTTATTTTTTACTGCGTTCTACTGAAGAAGTACCCAACGCACATCTAATGTTTCACTACTAATCCGATCACGTCGCTGAATCCATCTTGTTTTCCCCCTGACACTCTGGCACAATGCTACAAGGTGGGTTCTATCACTGTTGTAAATTTTGTGGTAGGTTGCACGAAAAATTGGGGTACTACACCAGCCGCACCACTTTCTAAGAAAAGATACACCGTTGTGTGGTGCAAATAAAACCAAATAACATGGAGCCCCAGACAGACATTATCGCTCTTTCAACGTTAATAAGCGAGTCTCTGAAAACTTCTCATAGGCCGCCACAGGGAATCGAACCTAGGGTCTTCCAGTTACATGCCGGACATGCTACTACTGCACCACAGTGGCCTCGAAATTCTCCAGACTCACATGTGATTAACTGCCAAACTATATGGCAGGTTGCTTCATGCAACCCCGCACAGTGCTGGGGATTCACCAAAGATGGAAAGCAGTTACTGAACAAATAACAAGGAGGCGAATGGATAATTAATTCAAACACTCGACGTGGACCAGGGACACCTGGACGTGGATCAGGAACAACATGGAGCAACCTTGTACCACGACGTGGTGCAAAGTTGCACCATGTTGTTAGCTTTTGTTTGTACCACACAACGGTGTATCTTTTCTCTGAAAGTGGTGCAGCTGGTGTAGTACCGTCATGGTACAAGGTTGTACTATGCTGTTGGTTTTGTTTGCACCACACAACGGTGTATCTTTTCTCAGAAAGTGGTGCAGCTGGTGTAGTACCGTCATGGTACAAGGTTGCACTATGCTGTTGGTTTTGTTTGCACCACACAACGGTGTATCTTTTCTTAGAAAGTGGTGCAGCTGGTGTAGTACCGTCATGGTACAAGGTTGCACTATGCTGTTGGTTTTGTTTGCACCACACAACGGTGTATCTTTTCTCAGAAAGTGGTGCAGCTGGTGTAGTACCGTCATGGTACAAGGTTGAACCATGCTGTTTATTTTGTTTGCACTACACAACGGTGTATCTTTTCTCAGAAAGTGCTGCATCTGGTGTAGTACCGTCATGGTGCAAGGTTGCCCTATGCTGTTGGTTTTATTTGCACCACACAACGGTGTATCTTTTCTCTGAAAGTGGTGCAGCTGGTGTAGTACCGTCATGGTACAAGGTTGTACTATGCTGTTGGTTTTGTTTGCACCACACAACTGTGTATCTTTTCTCAGAAAGTGGTGCAGCTGGTGTAGTACCGTCATGGTACAAGGCTGCACCATGCTGTTGGTTTTGTTTGCACCACACAATGGTGTTATCTTTTCCCAGAAAGTGGTGCAGCTGGTGTAGTCCCACTTTCTGGTGCAACCTACCACAAAATTTTTAACAGTCTAACCTCTACTGAAAGGTGTAGTACTTTGTCTCATAGGCGCCGACTATATGGGGTCAAGGCGAATCTTGACCCTCCAATAATTTTACTGGGGGTGTGTGTGTGTGTCATTTCCCACCTAATATTTTTCGTCCTGTTTAATAAAATAATCGATTGAGACTCATAAGGTGAACCAAGCTCTACATTAGAACGCTAAAGCGATTTATTTCTAAAAAGAAAAATAACAGATAACAAAATAAACATTATTTTTCCCATATTCAGCATTGCTCATTTGATAAGAAACTTAATTGCCAGCCCCGTATTGTTTTTGGCATGTTCTCGTGATATGTGGTAACTGTTTATAACAATAATCAAAAGTAAAATTAATAAAAATAGATAAACGTATAACCTCTAGCGCCTTTATTTTTCTATTATATTTTTTTGCGCTTGTTCTTTGTTTAAGTAGCATAGCTATTGTCCCATCTTTTTTATAAACGTTTGGAAATACAAACTCTCTCGATATTTTTATAAAATCACAGGCTGAATTTTATTTTCAATAATATTAATATTTCCAAAAGATTGTTTCTGTTTCTATGTTCATTTGCTGATGAGCAATTACAATTGCGTTTTAAAATGTACACCGAACTTCGTAGTTAGTCTTTTTGCCCCTCTTATTTTTACGCCTGCCCTCCTAATAGTTTGGTGAAGTCGGCGTCGCTGCTTTGTCTTGTATTAAAGAAAAACGTTTCGACTCACAAAACGATGATTGACTTGTTAAATAATCAATTGACGAAGATCGTTGAAAATTATATATTAAAAATGAACTTTCAGAAGACAAAACTGACGTGCAGTGTTTTTAAAAGAAATGAAGTGTAACGTATATTCCATTTTAAATTCCCTTTTGAGTTTCTTTTTCTATGTAAATCTGAGTTCGTTCTCTTAGACATTCTCAAACCGTTATTAACGTTATGTATTTTCCCTCAAACGAGAATGATGTTGGCAACACACTAAGATCGGAACAAGGGTGACGTATGAATGTATGTGATAAGAACGTTAGATAAAAATGCAATGCAGAGGTAGCTTTGGGTGTGGAAATGTTAGAACGTTATTGAGTTTTGCTTGTAAACCTCTTGACTAAGATATGTGAAGTGGTGTGTTTTGGATTTCGTCTAATATTGCTGGACCAATAAAATGTTGACGTAAGTTGAAGTTCTATGTATGTTTCTTCTGGCCTTTGTAAAACCCTTGCTTTAACGTGAGCTATCCGACACAATTAGTTGCCTGGCATATATATTCTTAGTTTAATATCTATTCAGCCGGAAATCTTACCTAATGTAAAAAGGGTTACGTTATAGAAGATTTATCGATCGATGTGCAAAAGCTGGATATGATCGATACCTACTGTAGGGGCGAGAATTTATGCACATCACGGAATTATGTGATAGACATTTGTCGTCATAATATATTTTGATCGAAAATCTTTAGATTCATGTGATGGACATTAAATTACATTAATCTTATAAGAATGAACTGTTTTCATTAAGAAATGAATATTTGATGTCAACTTATATCAAGTGTATTAAGATCTTCCTTAGGACGGATGTGAAAAAGCAACGGAACCTGAAATAACGGATGTTAAACCATGTAAATGTACTAGTAAGGCGGCATTACAATGTGCTATTGTAATGACGATGTACTCGCGGAGGCACCGCTATTGTTCCTGGCCGGCGAGAATGCAAGTCGTGGGATACACGGAAGGTGCAAGATCAAGGTGAGGCGAAGGAAGGTCAGCCCCGGAATTCACAGGTCAGAGAGAAAAAGGTGGGGGGGGGGCAGAGAGGCAGGCGGGTCGCCTGCTCGACGCGTGCTCTCACTCGGAAAAAGGGTAAACGCCTCTGACGGAGAATGCAGGAGCCAATCAGGAGGCGAGGAGAGGTTACTAAGGAAAAACTTCGAGTTAGGAAGAAAACAGCTAGTGGTTGGAGTGGAGCGTGGAAGGTGCTGGTGGCAGCACGGGAAGAAAGTTGGTCGTAGGAGACGTGCCAGATATAGCACGGGAAAAAGTTCGTTGTTGGAAAAGTCGGAGGGAGACACCGGTTGTCTGTAACGAAGTACGGAGAAAACCAGCTACGAAGACACGTGCTCGGGAACAGAACACGAGGCATCGCTTTCCAAACAAAAGAAGTGTGAGGTGCGCGAAAGATTCCAGCCAATAAAGACTTTCACGTTCGCGATAATGAAAGAACTTGCAAAGATTTATTTGCAGAAAAGAGTATTCCGTTAATGAATAGGGACTCTGGCATTTTTCGCGGAACTACAACTTGCAGGAGCTCGTGTTACGGAACAATAGCTGCCAGGATTGATTATCTTTGATTAAACATTTTTGTTAAGTTTCAAACAAGGAATGTTGAATTCATGCCTTGAATGTCTTGCCATTAATTTTACTTACCCTCTCCCGAATAGCAGATCATTTTAGTAAAGCTGGGAGAGTAAGAACGCCGGGCCGTCTTCAGCTTTTCGTTGATAGATAGTTTCCATACAAAAAGAACCTTATAAATTTTTACTTCCTGCTGTGAGGAATTTTCGACAGCACGGGAAGCCAGGATAGTTTAGCTGATAAGCAATAATTAACATAATGAGCTTCCACTCCTACACCTACATTTACCTTGGACAGCAGATATCAGGCAAAGGTATCACTGATGAAGAAATTAATAGACGCATAAAACTTGGTTAGAGAGGTTTTTGGGTGGGACAGTACAATTTTGAAGAGATGTATGCCATTACGTCTTAAAAAAAAAAGTGTTTAATCAGTACATCCTTCCAGTCCTCACATGCGGAGCAGAGACTTGAACCTTAACTACAAGTTAGTAAAATCATAGAATGCATTGATTATAATATGCTTTCCAACATACCAGAAATCATTATTCAAGTTATGGAGATAATGGCTGTGGAATAAATCTCGTTCCTGTGCCCTGACCTTCGACTCCATTTCGATTATATTTAAACAGAATTGGTTCAGTATATCTTCGAAACAAGATGATAAAGTTTTGTCGCAACCGAAGCTTTTTTGCGTAAGTTATGATGCATAAGGGCGATGGAATGGATCCCGCTCCTATGTCCTGACCTTTTGACCCAATTTTGCCCATTTTCAATACGGTTCGTCCCCAGGTTGACCCCTACAACATGCTAAAATTTCATCGAAATCGAACTATTTTTAGGCGAGTTATCGTGTGGACAGACAGACGGACAAAGCTAGAGCATATTCGCTTCTTCAACCTACAGTTGGAGAGCGTAAAAGAAGGACATACAAAGACTGTAGACAACTGAAAGTAGCATGGGGAGATGCATGCTTGGTGTAACCACGAAAGACAAGAAGAGAAACGTGGATAAAGAAAATGACAAGAGTGGAAGTCATCATGATCAGAAAATAGTTACTAAAATGGTAATAGGCTGGACATATTGCCAGAAGAACGCACCACCGATAGACAACCGAAATTCTAGATTGTATTCCAAGGACCTTTGTGGGAGAAACATGGGGAGACCTTCATCCAGCAGTGTGTTTATAATGGTTGAAAATGATATATATATATATATATATATATATATATATATATATATATATATATATATATATATATATATATATTCTATAAAGAAGATACCTAAGCAAAAAAATACATATATAATTTTGACTCACATCAAGTACAACATAGAAAAGGTTATGTATCTACCTGTGTGAGTAAAAGGAGAAAAGATAAAAAAATAAATAAAATAAAACAACTGAATGTAGAAGGTGTCGAGAATACTGAGCCTTGGCTTTATCAAGGACCAGCAAAACTCTGCATTTTCTCACTTCCACAAAGACCTAGTTGGAAATGGGTTTCTGCAAGGCCATAGATGCAAGTAACATTCCCACCTAAAATAGTTTTAAAAAATATATATATGTCATGTCCTCCGCAGAGTTGCATGACCAAGCACTAGTTAACAATTTCGCTTGCATCCATTAACCTTCCTGGCCCGACCCATGCTCTTCATCTGTTACTATTAAACAGAGAGAAGAAGATTAAAGAGAACTCAAGCTGTGAGAGTGACATAATAATTAGAAATAATTTTCAGCTATAACGAAATGCCAAGTCACTCTCACAGCTTGAGTTCTCTTTAATCTTCTTCTCTCTGTTTAATAGTAACAGATGAAGAGCATGGGTCGGGCCAGGAAGGTTAATGGATGCAAGCGAAATTGTTAACTAGTGCTTGGTCATGCAACTCTGCGGAGGACATGACATATATATATTTTTTAAAACTATTTTAGGTGGGAATGTTACTTGCATCTATGGCCTTGCAGAAACCCATTTCCAACTAGGTCTTTGTGGAAGTGAGAAAATGCAGAGTTTTTGCTGGTCCTTGATAAAGCCAAGGCTCAGTATTCTCGACACCTTCTACATTCAGTTGTTTTATTTTATTTATTTTTTTATCTTTTCTCCTTTTACTCACACAGGTAGATACATAACCTTTTCTATGTTGTACTTGATGTGAGTCAAAATTATATATGTATTTTTTTGCTTAGGTATCTTCTTTATAGAATGTGAATTCTGAATTTTCAAAACTGCTGCGTTGCGCGTTTTGATCTTCAGGTTATTTTGCAACTTTCGTTTTAAATTCTAAAGTTTTTCCTTAGTCTTCAGTTTTGCTTCTTAAGTATATATATATATATATATATATATATATATATAATATATATATATATATAATATATATATATATATATATATATATATATATATATATATATATATATATATATATATATATATATATATATATATATATATATATATACTTAAGAGCGAAAGACCGTCAACAATGAGGGAGAAAAATAAGATATGTACAGTAATTTTTTAATAACCATGTATTCTTTTTGTTTGTAATGTCCAAATGTGAAAGTATGTTTCATGAACATTACAACAATACAAAAAGTATGTTCGTTGAGGCAGGGATTCGACAATTAAAACAAGCAAGCGCTCTTTCCACTGCGTTACCAAAGTGGGAGAAACGTTCAGACAAAGGAAATTATATTTTTTGTGATATATATATATATATATATATTTCATATGTCAAAACACATGCTAAATGAAAGCTGGCTGGGATTTTATGCGTCTGCTCAGCATTCATCTGCGAAGTAATACAAAAAAAAAACCCCAAAAAACCAGTCATGTTCAACCAATTAGATAAACAATGGACTAATAGGAAGGAGTCAAAGAATTTTTAATCTGTAAACGTTATCTTACTTTCTTCTTATCGCTTCAGTGTATAACGGCCAAAGAAGTGCTGGCAGATAATTGCAGCATTGGGCCTTTTGACAAGCTTCCCAGTTGCCGGAGGCAAGAACACATTACACCTGGCGGTGCGTAAAGAAGAGATTAAGATTTTTTTTCTTCTTTTCGAGGCACACTTCCTCGTCGGTCATCACGAGGTCATTTTGAGACAAGTTCACCGTAGCTACCTACCATAACCAGTTCGTCTTCGCTAACAGCAAAATCAGAAATAACTACTTGCAGTTTTTAGAGTTATATTTATTTTAATCCCATTAAATGTAAGTAAGACTCAAACTTATTTTTAAAGTGATTTAAGATGCGCATCTCGTTAAAGTGAAGATAGCATTTCGCGTTCTGCCCCTCGGAATGGACTTTCGATTTGCAACAAATTTTTACCCTTTGACCAGCTGGAACGAATTAATTTAGAGTTAAGAAAATGAGTTAAAATTCGCTGCCTAAGGAGTGGGACAAACGCGGCTGCAACGAGTAAACCTTGAGTAGAGGAGTGTTGTCCCCTCCCTTAGCTCTGTTATTCAAAGTAGTGGTTTGGGAGAATGATTTACACGAAGCATTTCTGACTGATTACCTGCTAAAAAAACCCTGCAACAATGGCCATAAACGTAAAAAAAAGGAGAAGAATGTTGGATTCAATTGTTTCTATCCAGAGGCATGATGCCCATGTTAGGGGGAATAGCTCTTCCCCATCATGCTTTGGATCCTGGAACATGAAGTAAAAGACTAGAAGGGAGAGGTTATCACCATTAACGGGTTTATGGTCGGTACTGCTGAGATGAACAAGCGAAGGGAGGGAGGATTTGTGATTTGTGACGCAGTGTTCGTAAAACCCGGGCGCTTTGTACATGGACGCCTATAGCTTAGTTTTCAGGAGGAGGCAAACAGAAATTGTAACTACCTACAACATGTATAAACACTATACGAAAATTTCCAATGTGCTTTCTTGTTATCGAACCGTTTTCACCACACTATCAACACACAAATTTAATTGGAAACCGCAAGACCTAAAATCTACATGAACAAGAAAGATGACACCGAATTTTCGGATGTAATAAGCACGTCTTTTGAATCCGTTCCGACGCGAATTAAATTTATCAAAGGTTGTAACGTACTAGGAGATGTGACGTACCTGCCAGAAGGACGCACACGACATAAAGGCAGATAGGAATCATAAGGAAACGTCCGCGTAGCTCAATTGGTAGAGTGACTTATTCCGGAATGAGGGGACTGGGTTTGAATCCTGGCGTGGACAGAAATGACGGAGAAATTTACTTCGTTATAATGGCGCCCGAACTATCCGGATGACCCGACCTTTCAACATCTCGCATTGGTGTGTTGTTCTTTCCACACCGCGGGATAGGAAAAATAAGAGAATCCCTTCTCCAGCACTTCGAAAAAAAAAAAAATAAAAAAATAAAAATAAGGGGGAGATGATGTAACGTACTAGGAGATGTGACGTACCTGCCAGAAGGACGCACACGACATAAAGGCAGATAGGAATCAGAATAAAACGTCCGCGTAGCTCAATTGGTAGAGCAACTTATTCCGGAATGAGGGGATCCGGGTTCGAATCCTGGCGTGGACAGAAATGACGGAGAACTTTACTTCGTTATAAGGTATTCAAAATCAATGGAACCGGTTTGGAAAATAATCAACTGGTTCCAACAATCGATAAGACATTCAGAAATAGAAACATCTACTTAGTTCCACCAGCGGCTAAAAAGCATGTTACGAAAATTCAGGGCTGGATGGAGCTCTTGTGGGGCCCAGAACAAAATTTCATTGTGGGCACTAAAAAATAAATATCATATTTTAATAAAATCGTTTCTGAAAATTATCGTTCGTGAGGAAGACACACGAACACTACCGTAAAGACAAAATGATTATCTCAAAGAAGTATTTGCTTTAAAAAAACAAAATACGGACTGAAAATTCAGAGAGAGAGAGAGAAAAGTTATAGAGAGAAATAGAGACAGGAGTGAAGAGAGAGATAGAGAAAGAGAGAAAAAAAGATAGCGATAGAGACAGAGAAAAAGAGAGGGAGTGAGAGAGAGAGAGAGAGAGAGAGAGAGAGAGAGAAGAGATAGGGTGAATAGAGACAGGTGGGAAGAAAGGGAGAGAAAGATAGGGATAGATAAAGAGAGAAAAAGAGAGAGAGAGAGAGAGAGAGAGAGAAAAGAGGTAGCGCGAAATAGAGAGAGGGGGAAGAGAGAGAGAGGAAGAGAGAGAGAGGAAGAGAGATAGAGAAAGGGATAGATAAAGAGAGAAAAAAAGAGAGGGAGGGAGTGAGAGAGAGAGAGAGAGTAAAAAGTGTTAAAATCTACGATTTTCTTTCCCGGGAGAAGAGATTTAGGTTGTATTGTGACTCTTATAACAGCTTATTCACAAAATGATAAAAAGATACCTGCTTAGCGAATATTTTTGTATAGGAAATATAATAAGGATCCCTCTAAAATAAATTGGTATAAACAGTTTTTCCCCCTGATACATGTTTAGTGATTGATTTTTAATGCACAGTGGAGTAATTGACAAATTAGTGACATTCTAAACTTTTATACGCGTTCATATATGAAAGTTGCCTTTTTTTTTTTTTTTTCAATTTCTTGTAATGTTGGAAAAGTGGCCTCCATGTGTAGTCCGAAAGTAACTTGGATATTGTTCTTTTTATTTCCTTAAATTTAAGTATCAGGTTTTCACACAAATTGTTGGATATATAAAAGTAGGGGACCACAAAATGATGAAATTTAATTTGCTATTTCATGAATGTGGAAAAGATTAAAGTGGTTACAAAAATCATTTCGAAGCTGAAAATCTCAGTGTCCGTACGACGAACAGGGGGGATAACGTATTCAAAAATGGGGAGATTGGAAACAAACAAAAAATTTCAAAAATATATTTTTAAGGACCTTGCGCCCCAAAAGTTACCAATACAATTTAGTTAATTTTTTTTACCGAAAATTATTTTGTTTTCTAAACTGCGGGGGCCCCTGAAGTCGCGGGGCCCGGGGCGACCGCCCCTGTTGCTCGTATGGTCCAGCCGGCCCTGCGAAAATTAACAAGTGGCGAACAAAGAGTTTCTCATACTACAAAAAAGGTACCAGCGACAAAGAGATTTTCAAATCGAACAGTTAAAAGAAGAAATATAAAAAAAGGGAAACAGGATAAGTTTACGTCTGCTAGCGGAGGAAATAGGCGAAAATTATTCTTCATGGAAAAAAACGTTTGACTTTTATAGTCCTGCAGCCCACAGCACTTCTGTGTGCAACTGTATCTACAGAGAAAATTCTTTCTGTATTAGTTACTTGAGTGTATAAGAAGCAAAAAAAGTTGGATGGCCATTCCTCATCCCCCCCCCCCCGTTTTCTGAGTATGACGTCATTCAAGATAACCACCATCATTACACTTGCCGTCTATTAAAGTAAGCGTTTTAGCGAAAACGGTAAGATTTATTGAAAAACTTTTCTGCGTTCAATCGTCTACAAATTTGCTTCTAACTATTTTCTTGATTTCACAAACCATTATCCCAGGAAAGTAACCTTTTCATACTGAAGTACTTAAATATTCTCCTTAAGGAAGATTTAACAGTGAAAAAAAACGTATATTCAATGAAATGGTTTATAAAGTACACTTAGTTTAATTATTACGTAAAAAATATGCACTTGCAAATCCTTAAAAACATTTTGATAATTCTTTACAAAGAAATTCTATAGAAAACAAAGCAGTGCTAATTTTATAATCTTTAAACACCTTAGTTGATAAATGTAAAATACAATCTACATTATCGGTTTAAGTAAAATGTTTTTTTATGTTTCTTTAGCAACAGCATTAAATTAAATACGGGTTCCTACAATCTATTTTATCAATGTCAACACTGTTGCATTTTTCAAAACAAACAACATGGAACTTCTGCGTCCCTACACACACAACTTGATCTAGCGCACTTCATGCATGCACATGCTCCAATGTAGTTGTCTGGTAGTGGAAAAATGTACCTTGATGGCATTAGAACACTATCTGTCATTTCAAAGCCGAACTTAAGTGGATCCAATGTCTCTTGTGCTTCATCGAGGCAGTGTATCATTAGGTAGGTGTGGAAGAGAAAGCACGAAGTACTTGTTGGAGGTAGGTCATCGAGAGAAATATTTTTCCCGTGGAGGTACTTCCATAGCCTGAACTCATCAAGTGTCTTGCAAGACGAGCCTTTCTTCAACAATTGCACTAAGTACTGTTCGGCAAGTGACATGATTCTGTCGAGCTCTGGAGATAGTGGTGTCACGCCAAACTCTTTCAGATACTGCACAGGGTTACACCCAACTGCAAATTTTTTTGGTACCAAACTTGCTCGTTATAGGCAGCACGAGAAAGAGCATGAAGTGCTGGTAATGCCTGGCACATGTCTTGTCCCAGTGTCTCAGCTGACTTATGGATTGAAACAAGTCTTGTTGTGTCACCAACGCCAGTTCTTAGGCACACTTCATTCACTCCTAGGGTGTGGAACCTTTTCCAGTGAAATAGAGCTAGGAGCAAGATGTCAGTATCAGCACTTATAAACACGATTCTCCCTTTATTTCCTGCGTTCCCTCCTTGGATCATCATCCTGAAGTCTGCTTCTTCTATTAAGAATCTGTCCGTGGTACGTATTGGTTTTTCAACACCATTTTGAATACCCATGCAGTTGACATTAATTTTATCCGGTGAACCAGAGAATGCACTTAACACATGCATCTGTCTAATAGGTCTTGTCACCATCAAGGTTTTCAAACTGTTTGTTATACGTTTTTGATGAGGGCCAGAAAGTTTCCATTTGAATTGGTAAACTAACTTCTGATGATATTTTAGACAAAACTATGACACTGTTTTTTTTTTTTGCCTCGATAGACGTTCAGAGTCTTCAGGAGAACACTCTTGGTAGCTATCGAAGATATGGTCTACCTTGGAAGCACCAGCTGAGAATGATGATGTAAACGTTGAGTAAGAAGTGGCAACATCACCAAACGTTTTCTTTTCCTCTGTTACCACCTTTCTCAAACAGTACATAAAGTCTATGATGGAACAAGTAATTTCATCTGGCTGAAATTGTGTTGCTTTTGCGTCTTCACTCAGAGTCATTTCTAGTTCCTACATAAGAGTACTTTTTTTGCTTTTAAGAAGAAGACCATTTTCATCAAAAAACATTGAAACAGCTGATAACTCAAACTGCAATAGACGTGCCAGTTTATACCCACGAACTTGAGCAATAGGAACATCTCCATTTTGTGTTAAAGTTAACTGGGCAAGAGCACTTTGGTTACGTAAAATTTCGTCATAGCTAACACAAAGTCCTAAGTGGTTGAAACTTGTAATAAGTTTTACTCCTACAGGTTTCATGAATAGCTTGCGCATTTCTTATGTGTAGGGTAGTCTTCTTTTTTCCACGATGTAACAGGTAATACATGATGTGCAGTAACGATTGCGCTTTCATAGCCCAACTACTGGAAGTAGTTTCTTCGTCTTTGTTATCATTGCTTTGGACAAGATCTGTTTCTCTTGGATAAATATCAAACAGCGAACAAAAAAACCCTGAAAAAGCGGGAGGTATTTTTGTGTTAAACCACGAATCTGTAAGATCATTGGTATCAGAGAACTTATCACATAAATCGTAATCAAGATTCTTCATGCTCTCCCTCAATGTACACTGCTGGCCACCCAAAATGCTACACCAAGAAGGATACGAGATAGAAAAGGCAGATTTACTATACACATAATAACAGATACAAAGATGAAACGATTGAGCATACAGGACCGTGCGACTTGCGGAACACGCAGACATCAATAGTTCGTGTGGAGCCCATGGCTGGCAATAACGGCCGCTACACGCCGCGGCATCGAACGAAAGAGGCTTTGGATGTGGGCTTGGGGTATGTCGGTCCAAGCTGCTTCCACATGTTGCCACAGTTCATCAGGCGTAACCGCGGGTGGTGCTTGCCGGGCCACTCGGTTGCCGATCAGCGACCAGACGTGTTCGATGGGCGACATATCGGGAGAACAGGCGGGCCACGGCAGCAGTGACACCTGGTGGGCCGTGAAGAATTGTTGCACGATCCGTGCCACGTGTGGGCGCGCATTGTCCTGTTGAAACGTGGCCGCTGGCAGGTCCTGCAGGTAAGGGAGGACTACAGGTTCCAAAACGTCGGAGATGTAGCTGTGCCTGTTGAGTGTACGGCGATGCGTACCAGAGAGGTGCGGGTGTCATATCCAATTGCGCCCCAAACCATAACGCCAGGCGACGGACTGGTATGGCAATGCATAACGCAGGCGTCATACAGTCTCTCGCCGCGGTGCCGGATGCTTCCTTCTTGGTGTTGCATTTTGGATGGCCAGCAGTGTATAATGGCCGTTCTGAGCCCTAAAAACTCGAAATAGCAAACATGCACAATAATGCACTTTCTTCACTCCACATTCAGCTTTCTAGAGTGTAGATATACAACCTGATCACACGCAACGTGAAAGAAAGTAGTTCACGATAATACACGGATTTTTTTTTCACTAATCTCGAAAACTTAACCGATTCGGATAATTCTTTCACCGTTGGGAAAACTTTCCGGAGGACATAGGCTATTTCATTTATTTAGTATTATTTTTTATTATTTTTTTTTATTATTTTTCATTATTTTTGGCTGTACTACCGAACAGCATCGCTTTCAAGTAGTTTCCAATTTCCCATGTATCGTTTCGCTTTGTTTACTGTATGTAAACAAAGCGAAACGATGCATATATCAGGTTGTATACCTGATATATGTATATATACTATAACGAAGTGAATTTCTCCGTCATTTTTATCCGCGCCGGGGTTCGAACCCGGGTCCACTCATTCCGGAATAAGTTGCTCTACCAATTAAGCTACGCGGACATTTTATTCTGATTCCTATCTGCCTTTATGTCGTGTGCGTCCTTCTGGCAGGTACGTCACATCTCCTGGTACGTTACATCATCTCCCCCTTGTTTTATTTTTTTTTCGAAGTGCTGGAGAAAGGATTCTCTTATTTTTCCTATCTCGCGGTGTGGAAATAACATCACACCAATGCGAGATTTTGAACGGTCGGGTCATCCGGATAGTTCGGGCGCCATTATAACGAAGTGAATTTCTCCGTCATTTTTATCCGTGCCGGGGTTCGAACCCGGGTCCACTCATTCCGGAATAAGTTGCTCTAACAATTAAGCTACGCGGACATTTTATTCTGATTCCTATCTGCTTTTATGTCGTGTGCGTCCTTCTGGCAGGTACGTCACATCTCCTGGTACGTTACAATACAACCTGATATATACATATATCAGGTTGTATACCGAAACGATATATGATCAGGTTGTATACCTGATCACACCCAACGTGAAAGAAAGTAGTTCACGATAATATACGGATTTTTTTTACTGATCTCGAAAACCAAACCCATTCGGATAATTCTTTCACCGTTGGGAAGCTTACTTCTTTCTGGTGGACATAGGCTATTTCTTTTATCTATACTAATACCAATACTAATCTTGAATGTAAATTTTATGTATGAAGAAGACCGTCTGTTTTAACTTCAACTTAACCTTGATGATATTTGAGAGGACCGCGCCTATTGGTGGACATCTGTAGCTTCACCCATATTTGAGACTCCTGCGCCAATTGTTGGGAGTCTAATGAAACCTAATCCTTACAAAGAAATTGCCATGGTAACATAAACAAAAAAATACTTATGACAATATGTTCCGTCGGTGCGTGGTGTTTTCAAAAATCGGACTATTCCTCGTATGCCTGAACTGCGGAAGCTTGCGAGGAGTGAGGCGTCGCCTGACGACCGATGCTTTGACACGCGGAGTAATACCGCAGCGGCGACACGCACCCCTTCTACAGAGGGCCCCATAAAAACACATTTGACCCCCTTAGGGATGGAATTTCTAAAAATCGTCCAGCGTGTATTTTAATCTGGGTGATGAAGAGTATGTATGCCAATTTTGGTGCAAATCCATCAAACCGTTTAGGAACGTATGCGGAACAAGCATACAAACTTTCACTTTTATATAGAGAGAGATGTAAATCTCCCATATACGAGGTCTGTTAAAACAGTTCCCGAATTTTATGATAGCGCGCTAGCTAGAACGACGTCACACCGATGCTCGGTTGGTGGCGCTGCGTAGCAGTCATCTTGGCAAGTGATCCCTCGTTTACGGCGTCTTTCTGTTGTGACTAGTGATCATGCGGCATCGCATTGTTCAAGACCTTGACGTTCCGTGCTCTGCGATTTTCAAGATGGATGAGTTTTTTAGGTCTTCACACTTCTTTTCGGTCTCGGTGAACTTTTCCTCAACACTGTGAAGACTACATTTCGTTTCGACATCGTATCCGTATGCAGGGGCGTACTGATAGCCGCCGTAACTGCGCAGTGCGGAGGGGGGGCTCATGGTTAAAAGGACCTCTTGCCTGAGCAAAAAAGATTTTACAAATTTTTTTGCGGTAACTTTGTTTAAAACTGGTTAAAAAAATAGCCAAGAATTAAGGCCGCTTGGAATGAAATATTAAGAAGAAAATCATTTTCTCTCAGTGTAAAAATACATAAAATCTTTAAAAATCGTTAATGCCTCCCCGGCGCAGTGGTCTAAGCGATGGCTACTGATCATTCGTCCGGAAGGGGTCCGGTTTTGATTCCCGAGAACCATAGATGCTATGTTTGTCTTACGGCCCTGGATCTCTCCCTTCCATGGAACCAGGGAGTGACCCTAAATTACTGATGGGCGACTGCTTATAGCCCGTTGAGTTGCTCACGGTGGTCGTTAAACCTTCAATTGGTGGCACAGTGGCCTCTGATCATTCATCCGAAAGGGTCCGGGTTCGAATCCCGTGAGGCATGGATGTTTGTCTGCCTTACGACACTCGCTCTCTCCCTTCCCTAGAACCAGTGACCCTAAATTAGGGGTGGGCGACTATTTATAGCCCATTGAGTTGCTCACGGTGGTCGTAATAACCTCCAATTGCCGCCCCGGTGGCGCAGTGGTCTAAGCGATGGCCACTGATCATTCGTCCGGAAGGGGTTCGGGTTCGAATCGCGGTGAGGCATGGATGTTGTGTTTGTCTTACGGCACTGGCTCTTTCCCTTCCCTGGAACCAGTGACCATAAATTAGGGACGGGTGGCTGCTTATAGCCCATTGAGTTGCTCACGGTGGTCGTTAAACCTCCAATAAAAAATCGTTAGTTCATAAAAACTGCATGATGGGAAAGCAGCTATTCAAAAAGCTTAAGGCCCCTTGTTATAGCCCTTGTTGTTACAGGGGCTATAACAAGTTCACAGCCCTTGCAATAGTTTCAACGCAGGTTTGTTAACAAGAGAATGTGAAAAAATATATATCAGTTCAATGAGCGGAATTGTTAACCACAAATGTTCGACTGGGTTCCTGTCAGATGAATTTGGAGGCCAGAGCATTAACAGAAAGTCACCAGCATGTTCCTCGAACCACTCCTTGACGATTCTGGTAGTGTGGCATGGCGCATTGTCCTGTTGGTAATGGCCATCACCAGCAGGGAACACAGTTTCCATTGATGGATGAACTTTGTCCGCAACGATATTCAGATACTTGACAGCTGTCAGGGATTGTGCTATTGGGATAATGGGGCCTAAAGAGTCACAAGAAAACATCGCCCACAGCATAACACCGCCTGCCAGTTTTCGCCCAACAGTGCATCCAGCTGCCATAGCCTCCGTTGGTAATCGGCATATCAGCGCTCGGCCGTCTAAGTGATGCACCAGGAATCGTGATTCGTCAGACCAGGCCACTTTCTTCCAGTCATCCACGGTCCAATCTCGATGATTTTGGGCCCATTTTATGCGCTGTTGGCGATGATGTGCGGTGAGCATGGGGACCCGGCTGGGTCTTTGGCTACGCAGGCCCATGCGCAGAAGGCTGCGATAAACTATGTGCTGTGGCACATTGCCCTGGTCACCGCTGTTGCAGCTGCGGTCGCTTTGAACAATGCGCAACAGTCTCCGCTCCCCTCTGGTATCAATGAGCTGCGGACGACTCACGGCTGAACGGCGGTTCGTCGTTTGGCCATATGTCCACCACCTTTTATACTTACTCACTACAGCGGCACGTGAACAACCCACAAGCCGCGCCGTTTCCGAGATCGTAGTTCCGAGGCGCCATGCCATCACAATTTGTCCTTTATCAAACTCCGAAAAATCGGCAGTTTTTCCCATTCTGACCCCGAACACTATTCTAACAGAAAGCCGGTCCTTGAGTTGTACATATACTGTCCCGTAAGCTTCACGTGCGCCACCGTTCTGTCTCCAGGTGCGCTCAATTCTCTAAGCTAGGGATGGTCATAATGGGATGCCTCATCGGTATATATTATATATATAAGCGAAAAACAGAGGAATACAAATTTAATTACATAATGAACACAGCCAAGAAGGAACGTGTAGAAAAAGGCAGTAAGAGAAGGACTGCAGAATACGAGACCTTTATCCATGGCTTTAGCAAGGATCAGGATAGACAACACTCTCTCCCCCTCTACAGAGAGCTGGAAACGGGTATAAATAATAAGAAATGGAGCAAAGTCTAGAGAAGCATTGACTTCCCAAACCCCACGCAGAAAACAAAATAATTCTTTTAACGTAGCGAGAGCCGATGCAAAAACTGCAAGGCTAAGAGAAAAACAAATGACGCCAATGCACCAGAAACTCCAAACTTCGGCTGCGAAAAATTTCAAAAATTATTTTTCCGTTCTTTGCTCCTGAATATTCTTTTCTCCTGCTTTTTGCGCGACTAGATTTTCATGAACTTTGCTTATTCGTTAGGTTTGCTGATTTTCTGTATGATTACTTTTATCTTGGACACATTGTCGGCGCAAGACAGATGGGTCACTCTAATGCCCAAGTGTTGAGAACCCTAAGGTTCCCAAGGGCAACCGTATGAAGGCTGTATCGCGAACGTACCATCGACTGACGTACCAGCGCCCAGATTTCAAGCGGTATTCTACCGAACGCCACCGATGACTGGGTGCCAACGTACACTATCCAAGCTTGTACAGACAGACCGCTTCGCAACAGCAGAGCAAATCACATCCAGCTTAAAAGTCGCGTGCGGAAGCAATTTTGTAACGTACCAGGAGATGTTATGTACCTGCCAGAAGGACGCACACGACATAAAGGCAGATAGGAATCAGAATAAAACTTCCGCGTAGCTCAATTGGTAGAGCAACTTATTCCGGAATGAGGGGATCCGGGTTCGAATCCTGGCGTGGACAGAAATGACGGAGAACTTTACTTCGTTATAAGGTATTCAAAATCAATGGAACCGGTTTGGAAAATAATCAACTGGTTCCAACAATCGATAAGACATTCAGAAATAGAAACATCTACTTAGTTCCACCAGCGGCTAAAAAGCATGTTACGAAAATTCAGGGCTGGATGGAGCTCTTGTGGGGCCCAGAACAAAATTTCATTGTGGGCACTAAAAAATAAATATCATATTTTAATAAAATCGTTTCTGAAAATTATCGTTCGTGAGGAAGACACACGAACACTACCGTAAAGACAAAATGATTATCTCAAAGAAGTATTTGCTTTAAAAAAACAAAATACGGACTGAAAATTCAGAGAGAGAGAGAGAAAAGTTATAGAGAGAAATAGAGACAGGAGTGAAGAGAGAGATAGAGAAAGAGAGAAAAAAAGATAGCGATAGAGACAGAGAAAAAGAGAGGGAGTGAGAGAGAGAGAGAGAGAGAGAGAGAGAGAGAAGAGATAGGGTGAATAGAGACAGGTGGGAAGAAAGGGAGAGAAAGATAGGGATAGATAAAGAGAGAAAAAAAGAGAGAGAGAGAGAGAGAGAGAGAGAGAAAAGAGGTAGCGCGAAATAGAGAGAGGGGGAAGAGAGAGAGAGGAAGAGAGAGAGAGAGAGAGAGATAGAGAAAGGGATAGATAAAGAGAGAAAAAAAGAGAGGGAGGGAGTGAGAGAGAGAGAGAGAGTAAAAAGTGTTAAAATCTACGATTTTCTTTCCCGGGAGAAGAGATTTAGGTTGTATTGTGACTCTTATAACAGCTTATTCACAAAATGATAAAAAGATACCTGCTTAGCGAATATTTTTGTATAGGAAATATAATAAGGATCCCTCTAAAATAAATTGGTATAAACAGTTTTTTCCCCCTGATACATGTTTAGTGATTGATTTTTAATGCACAGTGGAGTAATTGACAAATTAGTGACATTCTAAACTTTTATACGCGTTCATATATGAAAGTTGCCTTTTTTTTTTTTTTCAATTTCTTGTAATGTTGGAAAAGTGGCCTCCATGTGTAGTCCGAAAGTAACTTGGATATTGTTCTTTTTATTTCCTTAAATTTAAGTATCAGGTTTTCACACAAATTGTTGGATATATAAAAGTAGGGGACCACAAAATGATGAAATTTAATTTGCTATTTCATGAATGTGGAAAAGATTAAAGTGGTTACAAAAATCATTTCGAAGCTGAAAATCTCAGTGTCCGTACGACGAACAGGGGGGATAACGTATTCAAAAATGGGGAGATTGGAAACAAACAAAAAATTTCAAAAATATATTTTTAAGGACCTTGCGCCCCAAAAGTTACCAATACAATTTAGTTAATTTTTTTTACCGAAAATTATTTTGTTTTCTAAACTGCGGGGGCCCCTGAAGTCGCGGGGCCCGGGGCGACCGCCCCTGTTGCTCGTATGGTCCAGCCGGCCCTGCGAAAATTAACAAGTGGCGAACAAAGAGTTTCTCATACTACAAAAAAGGTACCAGCGACAAAGAGATTTTCAAATCGAACAGTTAAAAGAAGAAATATAAAAAAAGGGAAACAGGATAAGTTTACGTCTGCTAGCGGAGGAAATAGGCGAAAATTATTCTTCATGGAAAAAAACGTTTGACTTTTATAGTCCTGCAGCCCACAGCACTTCTGTGTGCAACTGTATCTACAGAGAAAATTCTTTCTGTATTAGTTACTTGAGTGTATAAGAAGCAAAAAAAGTTGGATGGCCATTCCTCATCCCCCCCCCCCCCGTTTTCTGAGTATGACGTCATTCAAGATAACCACCATCATTACACTTGCCGTCTATTAAAGTAAGCGTTTTAGCGAAAACGGTAAGATTTATTGAAAAACTTTTCTGCGTTCAATCGTCTACAAATTTGCTTCTAACTATTTTCTTGATTTCACAAACCATTATCCCAGGAAAGTAACCTTTTCATACTGAAGTACTTAAATATTCTCCTTAAGGAAGATTTAACAGTGAAAAAAAACGTATATTCAATGAAATGGTTTATAAAGTACACTTAGTTTAATTATTACGTAAAAAATATGCACTTGCAAATCCTTAAAAACATTTTGATAATTCTTTACAAAGAAATTCTATAGAAAACAAAGCAGTGCTAATTTTATAATCTTTAAACACCTTAGTTGATAAATGTAAAATACAATCTACATTATCGGTTTAAGTAAAATGTTTTTTTATGTTTCTTTAGCAACAGCATTAAATTAAATACGGGTTCCTACAATCTATTTTATCAATGTCAACACTGTTGCATTTTCAAAACAAACAACATGGAACTTCTGCGTCCCTACACACACAACTTGATCTAGCGCACTTCATGCATGCACATGCTCCAATGTAGTTGTCTGGTAGTGGAAAAATGTACCTTGATGGCATTAGAACACTATCTGTCATTTCAAAGCCGAACTTAAGTGGATCCAATGTCTCTTGTGCTTCATCGAGGCAGTGTATCATTAGGTAGGTGTGGAAGAGAAAGCACGAAGTACTTGTTGGAGGTAGGTCATCGAGAGAAATATTTTTCCCGTGGAGGTACTTCCATAGCCTGAACTCATCAAGTGTCTTGCAAGACGAGCCTTTCTTCAACAATTGCACTAAGTACTGTTCGGCAAGTGACATGATTCTGTCGAGCTCTGGAGATAGTGGTGTCACGCCAAACTCTTTCAGATACTGCACAGGGTTACACCCAACTGCAAATTTTTTGGTACCAAACTTGCTCGTATAGGCAGCACGAGAAAGAGCATGAAGTGCTGGTAATGCCTGGCACATGTCTTGTCCCAGTGTCTCAGCTGACTTATGGATTGAAACAAGTCTTGTTGTGTCACCAACGCCAGTTCTTAGGCACACTTCATTCACTCCTAGGGTGTGGAACCTTTTCCAGTGAAATAGAGCTAGGAGCAAGATGTCAGTATCAGCACTTATAAACACGATTCTCCCTTTATTTCCTGCGTTCCCTCCTTGGATCATCATCCTGAAGTCTGCTTCTTCTATTAAGAATCTGTCCGTGGTACGTATTGGTTTTTCAACACCATTTTGAATACCCATGCAGTTGACATTAATTTTATCCGGTGAACCAGAGAATGCACTTAACACATGCATCTGTCTAATAGGTCTTGTCACCATCAAGGTTTTCAAACTGTTTGTTATACGTTTTTGATGAGGGCCAGAAAGTTTCCATTTGAATTGGTAAACTAACTTCTGATGATATTTTAGACAAAACTATGACACTGTTTTTTTTTTTGCCTCGATAGACGTTCAGAGTCTTCAGGAGAACACTCTTGGTAGCTATCGAAGATATGGTCTACCTTGGAAGCACCAGCTGAGAATGATGATGTAAACGTTGAGTAAGAAGTGGCAACATCACCAAACGTTTTCTTTTCCTCTGTTACCACCTTTCTCAAACAGTACATAAAGTCTATGATGGAACAAGTAATTTCATCTGGCTGAAATTGTGTTGCTTTTGCGTCTTCACTCAGAGTCATTTCTAGTTCCTACATAAGAGTACTTTTTTGCTTTTAAGAAGAAGACCATTTTCATCAAAAAACATTGAAACAGCTGATAACTCAAACTGCAATAGACGTGCCAGTTTATACCCACGAACTTGAGCAATAGGAACATCTCCATTTTGTGTTAAAGTTAACTGGGCAAGAGCACTTTGGTTACGTAAAATTTCGTCATAGCTAACACAAAGTCCTAAGTGGTTGAAACTTGTAATAAGTTTTACTCCTACAGGTTTCATGAATAGCTTGCGCATTTCTTATGTGTAGGGTAGTCTTCTTTTTTCCACGATGTAACAGGTAATACATGATGTGCAGTAACGATTGCGCTTTCATAGCCCAACTACTGGAAGTAGTTTCTTCGTCTTTGTTATCATTGCTTTGGACAAGATCTGTTTCTCTTGGATAAATATCAAACAGCGAACAAAAAACCCTGAAAAAGCGGGAGGTATTTTTGTGTTAAACCACGAATCTGTAAGATCATTGGTATCAGAGAACTTATCACATAAATCGTAATCAAGATTCTTCATGCTCTCCCTCAATGTACACTGCTGGCCACCCAAAATGCTACACCAAGAAGGATACGAGATAGAAAAGGCAGATTTACTATACACATAATAACAGATACAAAGATGAAACGATTGAGCATACAGGACCGTGCAACTTGCGGAACACGCAGACATCAATAGTTCGTGTGGAGCCCATGGCTGGCAATAACGGCCGCTACACGCCGCGGCATCGAACGAAAGAGGCTTTGGATGTGGGCTTGGGGTATGTCGGTCCAAGCTGCTTCCACATGTTGCCACAGTTCATCAGGCGTAACCGCGGGTGGTGCTTGCCGGGCCACTCGGTTGCCGATCAGCGACCAGACGTGTTCGATGGGCGACATATCGGGAGAACAGGCGGGCCACGGCAGCAGTGACACCTGGTGGGCCGTGAAGAATTGTTGCACGATCCGTGCCACGTGTGGGCGCGCATTGTCCTGTTGAAACGTGGCCGCTGGCAGGTCCTGCAGGTAAGGGAGGACTACAGGTTCCAAAACGTCGGAGATGTAGCTGTGCCTGTTGAGTGTACGGCGATGCGTACCAGAGAGGTGCGGGTGTCATATCCAATTGCGCCCCAAACCATAACGCCAGGCGACGGACTGGTATGGCAATGCATAACGCAGGCGTCATACAGTCTCTCGCCGCGGTGCCGGATGCTTCCTTCTTGGTGTTGCATTTTGGATGGCCAGCAGTGTATAATGGCCGTTCTGAGCCCTAAAAACTCGAAATAGCAAACATGCACAATAATGCACTTTCTTCACTCCACATTCAGCTTTCTAGAGTGTAGATATACAACCTGATCACACGCAACGTGAAAGAAAGTAGTTCACGATAATACACGGATTTTTTTTTTCACTAATCTCGAAAACTTAACCGATTCGGATAATTCTTTCACCGTTGGGAAACTTTCCGGAGGACATAGGCTATTTCATTTATTTAGTATTATTTTTTATTATTTTTTTTTTATTATTTTTCATTATTTTTGGCTGTACTACCGAACAGCATCGCTTTCAAGTAGTTTCCAATTTCCCATGTATCGTTTCGCTTTGTTTACTGTATGTAAACAAAGCGAAACGATGCATATATCAGGTTGTATACCTGATATATGTATATATACTATAACGAAGTGAATTTCTCCGTCATTTTTATCCGCGCCGGGGTTCGAACCCGGGTCCACTCATTCCGGAATAAGTTGCTCTACCAATTAAGCTACGCGGACATTTTATTCTGATTCCTATCTGCCTTTATGTCGTGTGCGTCCTTCTGGCAGGTACGTCACATCTCCTGGTACGTTACATCATCTCCCCTTGTTTTATTTTTTTTTTCGAAGTGCTGGAGAAAGGATTCTCTTATTTTTCCTATCTCGCGGTGTGGAAATAACATCACACCAATGCGAGATTTTGAACGGTCGGGTCATCCGGATAGTTCGGGCGCCATTATAACGAAGTGAATTTCTCCGTCATTTTTATCCGTGCCGGGGTTCGAACCCGGGTCCACTCATTCCGGAATAAGTTGCTCTAACAATTAAGCTACGCGGACATTTTATTCTGATTCCTATCTGCTTTTATGTCGTGTGCGTCCTTCTGGCAGGTACGTCACATCTCCTGGTACGTTACAATACAACCTGATATATACATATATCAGGTTGTATACCGAAACGATATATGATCAGGTTGTATACCTGATCACACCCAACGTGAAAGAAAGTAGTTCACGATAATATACGGATTTTTTTTTACTGATCTCGAAAACCAAACCCATTCGGATAATTCTTTCACCGTTGGGAAGCTTACTTCTTTCTGGTGGACATAGGCTATTTCTTTTATCTATACTAATACCAATACTAATCTTGAATGTAAATTTTATGTATGAAGAAGACCGTCTGTTTTAACTTCAACTTAACCTTGATGATATTTGAGAGGACCGCGCCTATTGGTGGACATCTGTAGCTTCACCCATATTTGAGACTCCTGCGCCAATTGTTGGGAGTCTAATGAAACCTAATCCTTACAAAGAAATTGCCATGGTAACATAAACAAAAAAATACTTATGACAATATGTTCCGTCGGTGCGTGGTGTTTTCAAAAATCGGACTATTCCTCGTATGCCTGAACTGCGGAAGCTTGCGAGGAGTGAGGCGTCGCCTGACGACCGATGCTTTGACACGCGGAGTAATACCGCAGCGGCGACACGCACCCCTTCTACAGAGGGCCCCATAAAAACACATTTGACCCCCTTAGGGATGGAATTTCTAAAAATCGTCCAGCGTGTATTTTAATCTGGGTGATGAAGAGTATGTATGCCAATTTTGGTGCAAATCCATCAAACCGTTTAGGAACGTATGCGGAACAAGCATACAAACTTTCACTTTTATATAGAGAGAGATGTAAATCTCCCATATACGAGGTCTGTTAAAACAGTTCCCGAATTTTATGATAGCGCGCTAGCTAGAACGACGTCACACCGATGCTCGGTTGGTGGCGCTGCGTAGCAGTCATCTTGGCAAGTGATCCCTCGTTTACGGCGTCTTTCTGTTGTGACTAGTGATCATGCGGCATCGCATTGTTCAAGACCTTGACGTTCCGTGCTCTGCGATTTTCAAGATGGATGAGTTTTTAGGTCTTCACACTTCTTTTCGGTCTCGGTGAACTTTTCCTCAACACTGTGAAGACTACATTTCGTTTCGACATCGTATCCGTATGCAGGGGCGTACTGATAGCCGCCGTAACTGCGCAGTGCGGAGGGGGGCTCATGGTTAAAAGGACCTCTTGCCTGAGCAAAAAGATTTTACAAATTTTTTTGCGGTAACTTTGTTTAAAACTGGTTAAAAAAATAGCCAAGAATTAAGGCCGCTTGGAATGAAATATTAAGAAGAAAATCATTTTCTCTCAGTGTAAAAATACATAAAATCTTTAAAAATCGTTAATGCCTCCCCGGCGCAGTGGTCTAAGCGATGGCTACTGATCATTCGTCCGGAAGGGGTCCGGTTTTGATTCCCGAGAACCATAGATGCTATGTTTGTCTTACGGCCCTGGATCTCTCCCTTCCATGGAACCAGGGAGTGACCCTAAATTACTGATGGGCGACTGCTTATAGCCCGTTGAGTTGCTCACGGTGGTCGTTAAACCTTCAATTGGTGGCACAGTGGCCTCTGATCATTCATCCGAAAGGGTCCGGGTTCGAATCCCGTGAGGCATGGATGTTTGTCTGCCTTACGACACTCGCTCTCTCCCTTCCCTAGAACCAGTGACCCTAAATTAGGGGTGGGCGACTATTTATAGCCCATTGAGTTGCTCACGGTGGTCGTAATAACCTCCAATTGCCGCCCCGGTGGCGCAGTGGTCTAAGCGATGGCCACTGATCATTCGTCCGGAAGGGGTTCGGGTTCGAATCGCGGTGAGGCATGGATGTTGTGTTTGTCTTACGGCACTGGCTCTTTCCCTTCCCTGGAACCAGTGACCATAAATTAGGGACGGGTGGCTGCTTATAGCCCATTGAGTTGCTCACGGTGGTCGTTAAACCTCCAATAAAAAATCGTTAGTTCATAAAAACTGCATGATGGGAAAGCAGCTATTCAAAAAAGCTTAAGGCCCCTTGTTATAGCCCTTGTTGTTACAGGGGCTATAACAAGTTCACAGCCCTTGCAATAGTTTCAACGCAGGTTTGTTAACAAGAGAATGTGAAAAAATATATATCAGTTCAATGAGCGGAATTGTTAACCACAAATGTTCGACTGGGTTCCTGTCAGATGAATTTGGAGGCCAGAGCATTAACAGAAAGTCACCAGCATGTTCCTCGAACCACTCCTTGACGATTCTGGTAGTGTGGCATGGCGCATTGTCCTGTTGGTAATGGCCATCACCAGCAGGGAACACAGTTTCCATTGATGGATGAACTTTGTCCGCAACGATATTCAGATACTTGACAGCTGTCAGGGATTGTGCTATTGGGATAATGGGGCCTAAAGAGTCACAAGAAAACATCGCCCACAGCATAACACCGCCTGCCAGTTTTCGCCCAACAGTGCATCCAGCTGCCATAGCCTCCGTTGGTAATCGGCATATCAGCGCTCGGCCGTCTAAGTGATGCACCAGGAATCGTGATTCGTCAGACCAGGCCACTTTCTTCCAGTCATCCACGGTCCAATCTCGATGATTTTGGGCCCATTTTATGCGCTGTTGGCGATGATGTGCGGTGAGCATGGGGACCCGGCTGGGTCTTTGGCTACGCAGGCCCATGCGCAGAAGGCTGCGATAAACTATGTGCTGTGGCACATTGCCCTGGTCACCGCTGTTGCAGCTGCGGTCGCTTTGAACAATGCGCAACAGTCTCCGCTCCCCTCTGGTATCAATGAGCTGCGGACGACTCACGGCTGAACGGCGGTTCGTCGTTTGGCCATATGTCCACCACCTTTTATACTTACTCACTACAGCGGCACGTGAACAACCCACAAGCCGCGCCGTTTCCGAGATCGTAGTTCCGAGGCGCCATGCCATCACAATTTGTCCTTTATCAAACTCCGAAAAATCGGCAGTTTTTCCCATTCTGACCCCGAACACTATTCTAACAGAAAGCCGGTCCTTGAGTTGTACATATACTGTCCCGTAAGCTTCACGTGCGCCACCGTTCTGTCTCCAGGTGCGCTCAATTCTCTAAGCTAGGGATGGTCATAATGGGATGCCTCATCGGTATATATTATATATATAAGCGAAAAACAGAGGAATACAAATTTAATTACATAATGAACACAGCCAAGAAGGAACGTGTAGAAAAAGGCAGTAAGAGAAGGACTGCAGAATACGAGACCTTTATCCATGGCTTTAGCAAGGATCAGGATAGACAACACTCTCTCCCCCTCTACAGAGAGCTGGAAACGGGTATAAATAATAAGAAATGGAGCAAAGTCTAGAGAAGCATTGACTTCCCAAACCCCACGCAGAAAACAAAATAATTCTTTTAACGTAGCGAGAGCCGATGCAAAAACTGCAAGGCTAAGAGAAAAACAAATGACGCCAATGCACCAGAAACTCCAAACTTCGGCTGCGAAAAATTTCAAAAATTATTTTTCCGTTCTTTGCTCCTGAATATTCTTTTCTCCTGCTTTTTGCGCGACTAGATTTTCATGAACTTTGCTTATTCGTTAGGTTTGCTGATTTTCTGTATGATTACTTTTATCTTGGACACATTGTCGGCGCAAGACAGATGGGTCACTCTAATGCCCAAGTGTTGAGAACCCTAAGGTTCCCAAGGGCAACCGTATGAAGGCTGTATCGCGAACGTACCATCGACTGACGTACCAGCGCCCAGATTTCAAGCGGTATTCTACCGAACGCCACCGATGACTGGGTGCCAACGTACACTATCCAAGCTTGTACAGACAGACCGCTTCGCAACAGCAGAGCAAATCACATCCAGCTTAAAAGTCGCGTGCGGAAGCAATTTTGTAACGTACCAGGAGATGTTATGTACCTGCCAGAAGGACGCACACGACATAAAGGCAGATAGGAATCAGAATAAAACTTCCGCGTAGCTCAATTGGTAGAGCAACTTATTCCGGAATGAGGGGATCCGGGTTCGAATCCTGGCGTGGACAGAAATGACGGAGAACTTTACTTCGTTATAAGGTATTCAAAATCAATGGAACCGGTTTGGAAAATAATCAACTGGTTCCAACAATCGATAAGACATTCAGAAATAGAAACATCTACTTAGTTCCACCAGCGGCTAAAAAGCATGTTACGAAAATTCAGGGCTGGATGGAGCTCTTGTGGGGCCCAGAACAAAATTTCATTGTGGGCACTAAAAAATAAATATCATATTTTAATAAAATCGTTTCTGAAAATTATCGTTCGTGAGGAAGACACACGAACACTACCGTAAAGACAAAATGATTATCTCAAAGAAGTATTTGCTTTAAAAAAACAAAATACGGACTGAAAATTCAGAGAGAGAGAGAGAAAAGTTATAGAGAGAAATAGAGACAGGAGTGAAGAGAGAGATAGAGAAAGAGAGAAAAAAAGATAGCGATAGAGACAGAGAAAAAGAGAGGGAGTGTGAGAGAGAGAGAGAGAGAGAGAGAGAGAGAGAGAGATAGGGTGAATAGAGACAGGTGGGAAGAAAGGGAGAGAAAGATAGGGATAGATAAAGAGAGAAAAAGAGAGAGAGAGAGAGAGAGAGAGAGAGAGAAAAGAGGTAGCGCGAAATAGAGAGAGGGGGAAGAGAGAGAGAGGAAGAGAGAGAGAGGAAGAGAGATAGAGAAAGGGATAGATAAAGAGAGAAAAAAAGAGAGGGAGGGAGTGAGAGAGAGAGAGAGAGTAAAAAGTGTTAAAATCTACGATTTTCTTTCCCGGGAGAAGAGATTTAGGTTGTATTGTGACTCTTATAACAGCTTATTCACAAAATGATAAAAAGATACCTGCTTAGCGAATATTTTTGTATAGGAAATATAATAAGGATCCCTCTAAAATAAATTGGTATAAACAGTTTTTCCCCCTGATACATGTTTAGTGATTGATTTTTAATGCACAGTGGAGTAATTGACAAATTAGTGACATTCTAAACTTTTATACGCGTTCATATATGAAAGTTGCCTTTTTTTTTTTTTTTCAATTTCTTGTAATGTTGGAAAAGTGGCCTCCATGTGTAGTCCGAAAGTAACTTGGATATTGTTCTTTTTATTTCCTTAAATTTAAGTATCAGGTTTTCACACAAATTGTTGGATATATAAAAGTAGGGGACCACAAAATGATGAAATTTAATTTGCTATTTCATGAATGTGGAAAAGATTAAAGTGGTTACAAAAATCATTTCGAAGCTGAAAATCTCAGTGTCCGTACGACGAACAGGGGGGATAACGTATTCAAAAATGGGGAGATTGGAAACAAACAAAAAATTTCAAAAATATATTTTTAAGGACCTTGCGCCCCAAAAGTTACCAATACAATTTAGTTAATTTTTTTTACCGAAAATTATTTTGTTTTCTAAACTGCGGGGGCCCCTGAAGTCGCGGGGCCCGGGGCGACCGCCCCTGTTGCTCGTATGGTCCAGCCGGCCCTGCGAAAATTAACAAGTGGCGAACAAAGAGTTTCTCATACTACAAAAAAGGTACCAGCGACAAAGAGATTTTCAAATCGAACAGTTAAAAGAAGAAATATAAAAAAAGGGAAACAGGATAAGTTTACGTCTGCTAGCGGAGGAAATAGGCGAAAATTATTCTTCATGGAAAAAAACGTTTGACTTTTATAGTCCTGCAGCCCACAGCACTTCTGTGTGCAACTGTATCTACAGAGAAAATTCTTTCTGTATTAGTTACTTGAGTGTATAAGAAGCAAAAAAAAAGTTGGATGGCCATTCCTCATCCCCCCCGTTTTCTGAGTATGACGTCATTCAAGATAACCACCATCATTACACTTGCCGTCTATTAAAGTAAGCGTTTTAGCGAAAACGGTAAGATTTATTGAAAAACTTTTCTGCGTTCAATCGTCTACAAATTTGCTTCTAACTATTTTCTTGATTTCACAAACCATTATCCCAGGAAAGTAACCTTTTCATACTGAAGTACTTAAATATTCTCCTTAAGGAAGATTTAACAGTGAAAAAAAACGTATATTCAATGAAATGGTTTATAAAGTACACTTAGTTTAATTATTACGTAAAAAATATGCACTTGCAAATCCTTAAAAACATTTTGATAATTCTTTACAAAGAAATTCTATAGAAAACAAAGCAGTGCTAATTTTATAATCTTTAAACACCTTAGTTGATAAATGTAAAATACAATCTACATTATCGGTTTAAGTAAAATGTTTTTTTATGTTTCTTTAGCAACAGCATTAAATTAAATACGGGTTCCTACAATCTATTTTATCAATGTCAACACTGTTGCATTTTCAAAACAAACAACATGGAACTTCTGCGTCCCTACACACACAACTTGATCTAGCGCACTTCATGCATGCACATGCTCCAATGTAGTTGTCTGGTAGTGGAAAAATGTACCTTGATGGCATTAGAACACTATCTGTCATTTCAAAGCCGAACTTAAGTGGATCCAATGTCTCTTGTGCTTCATCGAGGCAGTGTATCATTAGGTAGGTGTGGAAGAGAAAGCACGAAGTACTTGTTGGAGGTAGGTCATCGAGAGAAATATTTTTCCCGTGGAGGTACTTCCATAGCCTGAACTCATCAAGTGTCTTGCAAGACGAGCCTTTCTTCAACAATTGCACTAAGTACTGTTCGGCAAGTGACATGATTCTGTCGAGCTCTGGAGATAGTGGTGTCACGCCAAACTCTTTCAGATACTGCACAGGGTTACACCCAACTGCAAATTTTTTTGGTACCAAACTTGCTCGTATAGGCAGCACGAGAAAGAGCATGAAGTGCTGGTAATGCCTGGCACATGTCTTGTCCCAGTGTCTCAGCTGACTTATGGATTGAAACAAGTCTTGTTGTGTCACCAACGCCAGTTCTTAGGCACACTTCATTCACTCCTAGGGTGTGGAACCTTTTCCAGTGAAATAGAGCTAGGAGCAAGATGTCAGTATCAGCACTTATAAACACGATTCTCCCTTTATTTCCTGCGTTCCCTCCTTGGATCATCATCCTGAAGTCTGCTTCTTCTATTAAGAATCTGTCCGTGGTACGTATTGGTTTTTCAACACCATTTTGAATACCCATGCAGTTGACATTAATTTTATCCGGTGAACCAGAGAATGCACTTAACACATGCATCTGTCTAATAGGTCTTGTCACCATCAAGGTTTTCAAACTGTTTGTTATACGTTTTTGATGAGGGCCAGAAAGTTTCCATTTGAATTGGTAAACTAACTTCTGATGATATTTTAGACAAAACTATGACACTGTTTTTTTTTTGCCTCGATAGACGTTCAGAGTCTTCAGGAGAACACTCTTGGTAGCTATCGAAGATATGGTCTACCTTGGAAGCACCAGCTGAGAATGATGATGTAAACGTTGAGTAAGAAGTGGCAACATCACCAAACGTTTTCTTTTCCTCTGTTACCACCTTTCTCAAACAGTACATAAAGTCTATGATGGAACAAGTAATTTCATCTGGCTGAAATTGTGTTGCTTTTGCGTCTTCACTCAGAGTCATTTCTAGTTCCTACATAAGAGTACTTTTTTTGCTTTTAAGAAGAAGACCATTTTCATCAAAAAACATTGAAACAGCTGATAACTCAAACTGCAATAGACGTGCCAGTTTATACCCACGAACTTGAGCAATAGGAACATCTCCATTTTGTGTTAAAGTTAACTGGGCAAGAGCACTTTGGTTACGTAAAATTTCGTCATAGCTAACACAAAGTCCTAAGTGGTTGAAACTTGTAATAAGTTTTACTCCTACAGGTTTCATGAATAGCTTGCGCATTTCTTATGTGTAGGGTAGTCTTCTTTTTTCCACGATGTAACAGGTAATACATGATGTGCAGTAACGATTGCGCTTTCATAGCCCAACTACTGGAAGTAGTTTCTTCGTCTTTGTTATCATTGCTTTGGACAAGATCTGTTTCTCTTGGATAAATATCAAACAGCGAACAAAAAAACCCTGAAAAAGCGGGAGGTATTTTTGTGTTAAACCACGAATCTGTAAGATCATTGGTATCAGAGAACTTATCACATAAATCGTAATCAAGATTCTTCATGCTCTCCCTCAATGTACACTGCTGGCCACCCAAAATGCTACACCAAGAAGGATACGAGATAGAAAAGGCAGATTTACTATACACATAATAACAGATACAAAGATGAAACGATTGAGCATACAGGACCGTGCAACTTGCGGAACACGCAGACATCAATAGTTCGTGTGGAGCCCATGGCTGGCAATAACGGCCGCTACACGCCGCGGCATCGAACGAAAGAGGCTTTGGATGTGGGCTTGGGGTATGTCGGTCCAAGCTGCTTCCACATGTTGCCACAGTTCATCAGGCGTAACCGCGGGTGGTGCTTGCCGGGCCACTCGGTTGCCGATCAGCGACCAGACGTGTTCGATGGGCGACATATCGGGAGAACAGGCGGGCCACGGCAGCAGTGACACCTGGTGGGCCGTGAAGAATTGTTGCACGATCCGTGCCACGTGTGGGCGCGCATTGTCCTGTTGAAACGTGGCCGCTGGCAGGTCCTGCAGGTAAGGGAGGACTACAGGTTCCAAAACGTCGGAGATGTAGCTGTGCCTGTTGAGTGTACGGCGATGCGTACCAGAGAGGTGCGGGTGTCATATCCAATTGCGCCCCAAACCATAACGCCAGGCGACGGACTGGTATGGCAATGCATAACGCAGGCGTCATACAGTCTCTCGCCGCGGTGCCGGATGCTTCCTTCTTGGTGTTGCATTTTTGGATGGCCAGCAGTGTATAATGGCCGTTCTGAGCCCTAAAAACTCGAAATAGCAAACATGCACAATAATGCACTTTCTTCACTCCACATTCAGCTTTCTAGAGTGTAGATATACAACCTGATCACACGCAACGTGAAAGAAAGTAGTTCACGATAATACACGGATTTTTTTTCACTAATCTCGAAAACTTAACCGATTCGGATAATTCTTTCACCGTTGGGAAACTTTCCGGAGGACATAGGCTATTTCATTTATTTAGTATTATTTTTTATTATTTTTTTTTTATTATTTTTCATTATTTTTGGCTGTACTACCGAACAGCATCGCTTTCAAGTAGTTTCCAATTTCCCATGTATCGTTTCGCTTTGTTTACTGTATGTAAACAAAGCGAAACGATGCATATATCAGGTTGTATACCTGATATATGTATATATACTATAACGAAGTGAATTTCTCCGTCATTTTTATCCGCGCCGGGGTTCGAACCCGGGTCCACTCATTCCGGAATAAGTTGCTCTACCAATTAAGCTACGCGGACATTTTTATTCTGATTCCTATCTGCCTTTATGTCGTGTGCGTCCTTCTGGCAGGTACGTCACATCTCCTGGTACGTTACATCATCTCCCCCTTGTTTTATTTTTTTTTTTTTCGAAGTGCTGGAGAAAGGATTCTCTTATTTTTCCTATCTCGCGGTGTGGAAATAACATCACACCAATGCGAGATTTTGAACGGTCGGGTCATCCGGATAGTTCGGGCGCCATTATAACGAAGTGAATTTCTCCGTCATTTTTATCCGTGCCGGGGTTCGAACCCGGGTCCACTCATTCCGGAATAAGTTGCTCTAACAATTAAGCTACGCGGACATTTTATTCTGATTCCTATCTGCTTTTATGTCGTGTGCGTCCTTCTGGCAGGTACGTCACATCTCCTGGTACGTTACAATACAACCTGATATATACATATATCAGGTTGTATACCGAAACGATATATGATCAGGTTGTATACCTGATCACACCCAACGTGAAAGAAAGTAGTTCACGATAATATACGGATTTTTTTTTACTGATCTCGAAAACCAAACCCATTCGGATAATTCTTTCACCGTTGGGAAGCTTACTTCTTTCTGGTGGACATAGGCTATTTCTTTTATCTATACTAATACCAATACTAATCTTGAATGTAAATTTTATGTATGAAGAAGACCGTCTGTTTTAACTTCAACTTAACCTTGATGATATTTGAGAGGACCGCGCCTATTGGTGGACATCTGTAGCTTCACCCATATTTGAGACTCCTGCGCCAATTGTTGGGAGTCTAATGAAACCTAATCCTTACAAAGAAATTGCCATGGTAACATAAACAAAAAAATACTTATGACAATATGTTCCGTCGGTGCGTGGTGTTTTCAAAAATCGGACTATTCCTCGTATGCCTGAACTGCGGAAGCTTGCGAGGAGTGAGGCGTCGCCTGACGACCGATGCTTTGACACGCGGAGTAATACCGCAGCGGCGACACGCACCCCTTCTACAGAGGGCCCCATAAAAACACATTTGACCCCCTTAGGGATGGAATTTCTAAAAATCGTCCAGCGTGTATTTTAATCTGGGTGATGAAGAGTATGTATGCCAATTTTGGTGCAAATCCATCAAACCGTTTAGGAACGTATGCGGAACAAGCATACAAACTTTCACTTTTATATAGAGAGAGATGTAAATCTCCCATATACGAGGTCTGTTAAAACAGTTCCCGAATTTTATGATAGCGCGCTAGCTAGAACGACGTCACACCGATGCTCGGTTGGTGGCGCTGCGTAGCAGTCATCTTGGCAAGTGATCCCTCGTTTACGGCGTCTTTCTGTTGTGACTAGTGATCATGCGGCATCGCATTGTTCAAGACCTTGACGTTCCGTGCTCTGCGATTTTCAAGATGGATGAGTTTTTTAGGTCTTCACACTTCTTTTCGGTCTCGGTGAACTTTTCCTCAACACTGTGAAGACTACATTTCGTTTCGACATCGTATCCGTATGCAGGGGCGTACTGATAGCCGCCGTAACTGCGCAGTGCGGAGGGGGGGGGGGGCTCATGGTTAAAAGGACCTCTTGCCTGAGCAAAAAAGATTTTACAAATTTTTTTGCGGTAACTTTGTTTAAAACTGGTTAAAAAAATAGCCAAGAATTAAGGCCGCTTGGAATGAAATATTAAGAAGAAAATCATTTTCTCTCAGTGTAAAAATACATAAAATCTTTAAAAATCGTTAATGCCTCCCCGGCGCAGTGGTCTAAGCGATGGCTACTGATCATTCGTCCGGAAGGGGTCCGGTTTTGATTCCCGAGAACCATAGATGCTATGTTTGTCTTACGGCCCTGGATCTCTCCCTTCCATGGAACCAGGGAGTGACCCTAAATTACTGATGGGCGACTGCTTATAGCCCGTTGAGTTGCTCACGGTGGTCGTTAAACCTTCAATTGGTGGCACAGTGGCCTCTGATCATTCATCCGAAAGGGTCCGGGTTCGAATCCCGTGAGGCATGGATGTTTGTCTGCCTTACGACACTCGCTCTCTCCCTTCCCTAGAACCAGTGACCCTAAATTAGGGGTGGGCGACTATTTATAGCCCATTGAGTTGCTCACGGTGGTCGTAATAACCTCCAATTGCCGCCCCGGTGGCGCAGTGGTCTAAGCGATGGCCACTGATCATTCGTCCGGAAGGGGTTCGGGTTCGAATCGCGGTGAGGCATGGATGTTGTGTTTGTCTTACGGCACCGGCTCTTTCCCTTCCCTGGAACCAGTGACCATAAATTAGGGACGGGTGGCTGCTTATAGCCCATTGAGTTGCTCACGGTGGTCGTTAAACCTCCAATAAAAAATCGTTAGTTCATAAAAACTGCATGATGGGAAAGCAGCTATTCAAAAAAGCTTAAGGCCCCTTGTTATAGCCCTTGTTGTTACAGGGGCTATAACAAGTTCACAGCCCTTGCAATAGTTTCAACGCAGGTTTGTTAACAAGAGAATGTGAAAAAATATATATCAGTTCAATGAGCGGAATTGTTAACCACAAATGTTCGACTGGGTTCCTGTCAGATGAATTTGGAGGCCAGAGCATTAACAGAAAGTCACCAGCATGTTCCTCGAACCACTCCTTGACGATTCTGGTAGTGTGGCATGGCGCATTGTCCTGTTGGTAATGGCCATCACCAGCAGGGAACACAGTTTCCATTGATGGATGAACTTTGTCCGCAACGATATTCAGATACTTGACAGCTGTCAGGGATTGTGCTATTGGGATAATGGGGCCTAAAGAGTCACAAGAAAACATCGCCCACAGCATAACACCGCCTGCCAGTTTTCGCCCAACAGTGCATCCAGCTGCCATAGCCTCCGTTGGTAATCGGCATATCAGCGCTCGGCCGTCTAAGTGATGCACCAGGAATCGTGATTCGTCAGACCAGGCCACTTTCTTCCAGTCATCCACGGTCCAATCTCGATGATTTTGGGCCCATTTTATGCGCTGTTGGCGATGATGTGCGGTGAGCATGGGGACCCGGCTGGGTCTTTGGCTACGCAGGCCCATGCGCAGAAGGCTGCGATAAACTATGTGCTGTGGCACATTGCCCTGGTCACCGCTGTTGCAGCTGCGGTCGCTTTGAACAATGCGCAACAGTCTCCGCTCCCCTCTGGTATCAATGAGCTGCGGACGACTCACGGCTGAACGGCGGTTCGTCGTTTGGCCATATGTCCACCACCTTTTATACTTACTCACTACAGCGGCACGTGAACAACCCACAAGCCGCGCCGTTTCCGAGATCGTAGTTCCGAGGCGCCATGCCATCACAATTTGTCCTTTATCAAACTCCGAAAAATCGGCAGTTTTTCCCATTCTGACCCCGAACACTATTCTAACAGAAAGCCGGTCCTTGAGTTGTACATATACTGTCCCGTAAGCTTCACGTGCGCCACCGTTCTGTCTCCAGGTGCGCTCAATTCTCTAAGCTAGGGATGGTCATAATGGGATGCCTCATCGGTATATATTATATATATAAGCGAAAAACAGAGGAATACAAATTTAATTACATAATGAACACAGCCAAGAAGGAACGTGTAGAAAAAGGCAGTAAGAGAAGGACTGCAGAATACGAGACCTTTATGCATGGCTTTATCAAGGATCAGGATAGACAACACTCTCTCCCCCTCTACAGAGAGCTGGAAACGGGTATAAATAATAAGAAATGGAGCAAAGTCTAGAGAAGCATTGACTTCCCAAACCCCACGCAGAAAACAAAATAATTCTTTTAACGTAGCGAGAGCCGATGCAAAAACTGCAAGGCTAAGAGAAAAACAAATGACGCCAATGCACCAGAAACTCCAAACTTCGGCTGCGAAAAATTTCAAAAATTATTTTTCCGTTCTTTGCTCCTGAATATTCTTTTCTCCTGCTTTTTGCGCGACTAGATTTTCATGAACTTTGCTTATTCGTTAGGTTTGCTGATTTTCTGTATGATTACTTTTATCTTGGACACATTGTCGGCGCAAGACAGATGGGTCACTCTAATGCCCAAGTGTTGAGAACCCTAAGGTTCCCAAGGGCAACCGTATGAAGGCTGTATCGCGAACGTACCATCGACTGACGTACCAGCGCCCAGATTTCAAGCGGTATTCTACCGAACGCCACCGATGACTGGGTGCCAACGTACACTATCCAAGCTTGTACAGACAGACCGCTTCGCAACAGCAGCGCAAATCACATCCAGCTTAAAAGTCGCGTGCGGAAGCAATTTTGTAACGTACCAGGAGATGTTATGTACCTGCCAGAAGGACGCACACGACATAAAGGCAGATAGGAATCAGAATAAAACTTCCGCGTAGCTCAATTGGTAGAGTGACTTATTCCGGAATGAGGGGATCCGGGTTCGAATCCTGGGGTGGACAGAAATGACGGAGAAATTTACTTCGTTATAATGGCGCCCGAACTATCCGGATGACCGGACCGTTCAAAAATCTCGCAATGGTGTGATGTTCTTTCCACACCGCGAGATAGGAAAAATCAGAGAATCCCTTCTCCAGCACTTCGAAAAAAAAAATAAATAAGGGGGAGATGATGTAACGTTCCAGGAGATGTGACGTACCTGCCAGAAGGACGCACACGACATAAAGGCATATAGGAATCAGAATAAAACGTCCGCGTAGCTCAATTGATAGAGTGACTTATTCCGGAATGAGGGGATCCGGGTTCGAATCCTGGCGTGGACAGAAATGACGGAGATATTAACTTCGTTATAATGGCGCCCGAACTATCCGGATGACCCGACCGTTCAAAATCTCGCAATGGTGTGATGTTATTTCCACACCGCGAGATAGGAAAAATCAGAGAATCCCTTCTCCAGCATTTCGAAAAAAATAAAAATAAGGGGGAGATGATGTAACGTACCAGGAGATGTGACGTACCTGCCAGAAGGACGCACACGACATAAAGGCAGATAGGAATCAGAATAAAACGTCCGCGTAGCTCAATTGGTAGAGTGACTTATTCCGGAATGAGGGGATCCGGGTTCGAATCCTGGCGTGAACAGAAATGACGGAGAAATTTACTTCGTTATAATGGCGCCCGAACTATCCGGATGACCTGACCGTTCAAAATCTCGCAATAATGTGATGTTATTTCCACACCGCGAGATAGGAAAAATCAGAGAATCTCTTCTCCAGCACTTCGAAAAAAAAAAAAAAAAAAATAAGGGGGAGATGATGTAACGTACCAGGAGATGTGACGTACCTTCCAGAAGGACGCACACGACATAAAGGCAGATAGGAATCAGAATAAAACTTCCGCGTAGCTCAATTGGTAGAGTGACTTATTCCGGAATGAGGGGATCCGGGTTCGAATCCTGGGGTGGACAGAAATGACGGAGAAATTTACTTCGTTATAATGGCGCCCGAACTATCCGGATGACCCGACCGTTCAAAATCTCGCAATGGTGTGATGTTCTTTCCACACCGCGAGATAGGAAAAATCAGAGAATCCCTTCTCCAGCACTTCGAAAAAAAAATAAATAAGGGGGAGATGATGTAACGTTCCAGGAGATGTGACGTACCTTCCAGAAGGACGCACACGACATAAAGGCAGATAGGAATCAGAATAAAACGTCCGCGTAGCTTAATTGGTAAAGTGACTTAATCCGGAATGAGGGGATCCGGGTTCGAATCCTGGCGTGGATAGAAATGACGGAGAAATTTACTTCGTTATAATGGCGCCCGAACTATCCGGACGACCCGACCGTTCAATATCTCGCAATGGTGTGATGTTCTTTCCACACCGCGAGATAGGAAAAATCAGAGAATCCCTTCTCCAGCAATTCGAAAAAAAATAAAAAAAATAAGGGGGAGATGATGTAACGTACCAGGAGATGTGACGTACCTGCCAGAAGGACACACACGACATTAAGGCAGATAGGAATCAGAATAAAACGTCCGCGTAGCTCAATTGGTAGAGCAACTTATTCCGGAATGAGGGGACCCGGGTTCGAATCCTGGCGCGGATGAAAATGACGGAGAAATTCTCTTCGGTATAACCTCAGCGAGAAAATGGTACTGCTCAAGTTGCGTACCCTGGGCTACGGTAGCCGAAGCCCTGCTCGTGTGCTACGGTTGAGTGCTCGTCATAGTAAATTACGTCTATCAAACATCAAACACAGGTCATCGCTCTTTCCACGTTTATAAGTGAGTCACAGAAAAATTCTCATTGGCCGCCACCGGGAATCGAACCCAGGGTCTTCCAGTTACGCGCCGGATATGCTTCCACTACACCACAGCGGCCTCGAATCCCTCCAGACTCACACACACTAACTGCCAAGCCCCTCTACAGAAAGGCTTGGCAGTTAGTGTGGCTTGGCAGTTAGTATCCGGCGCGTAACTGGAAGACCTGGGTTCGATTCCCGATGGCGGCCAATGAGAATTATTCTGTGACTCACTTATGCACGTGGAAAGAGCGATGACTTGTGTTTGATGTTCCTAGTCCACGTCAAATGTCTGTATTAATGAAAATTACGTATCTCCTGGTGCCGGGAACACCAAAACTGGACCTCTGTAAAATGGCGCCGCGTCGTGTGGTTAGATGAATCCTGCTTTCAGCTATTCCGAGCTGACCACAGGGTGTAGGTGTGGCGTTGACAGCAGGAGGCTATGGCCCCATCGTGCTAGGTTTCATTTCATTTAATGAAATATTCTGCCACACAATTGGTAATTCAATACATAACAGTAATTATTCAATATACTCAACCACAATAAAACTATATGAAGTATTAAGTAATTAGTCAAAGATATTCAATATACTTGAGTACCATTTTAGATATTTCATAAACTGTTCATCAAACGAAACATGTAGAGTTAATATCGTAACGGATAAATTATTTAAGACGCCATGAATCACCACGGTGAATGGCATGGAGCCAGGGAAAAAAGCTTCATTAAAAAAGCCGGGAAAGCCCCTGATTCCCAATTTAATACGTGACAGAGAGCACGAAACAGAAAATGTGTAGTATAGCACACTTTAGTCATGGAAATTAGCATAATAAGAATATCATAAACTGTATCCAGCATGCAACAATATACACTGAAGAGTAATTGAATTAGAGATACCTGTCTAGTAACGTGTAGCACCACCTTTCGCCCTGATGACGGCGGCGATTCGTCTCGGCATGGACTCCACAAGACACCGGAAGCGTTGAGAAACCATACGGATCCACGACCCCTGAACAAACTCCCACAGTTCACGAAGATTTGGTGGATGGGTGTCAGAGCCTCGAACATCTCTCTCGATGGCATCCCAGATGTGCTCGATGGTGTTGAGGTCAGGTGACCTAGCTGCCCAAGGAAGCGAGGTCACGTCGGTGGAGTGTTCATCCAACCATTCGGATACAATTCGGGAGCGATGGCACGGTGCGTTGCCTTGTTGCAGGATGAGGTCCCTAGTGAGATGTTGAAGACGCACAAACGGAAGCAAATGGACGTCCAGGATATCCCGGTAACGCTGACCTGTGAGGGACGATGTCACACGTACCAAGGGTCTCATTTCAGTCCACGTAAACAGTCCCAAGACGAGAATGCCACCCCCACCAGCTTGAAGAGTACCCCGCTGGCAAGAAGGATTCATCGCTTCATGTGGTTTGCGCCTTATTCGTATCCTGCCATCCGCATGTACCAACGTGAATCTCGACTCATCAGTCCAGGCAACATTTTTCCACATGTCTAGGGTCCAGTGGCGATGTTCCCGCGCCCATGCTAATCTTCGCATCCTGTGATGTGCGGTCAGCAGCGGTACCCACGTGGGACGATGGCTTCTGTACCCCATAGCGAAGAGATGGTTCTGGATGGTGTGGCTGCTTGCACGTTTTTGTGCACCAGCGTTAAATTGCCGAGTGATTTCTTGCACTGTGGCCCGTCTATCCGCTGTTAAAATGCGAGTCAGCCGACGATGACCCCGCTTAGTCAGCCGACGATGACCCCGTTAAATTGCCGAGTGATTTCTTGCACTGTGGCCCGTCTATCCGCTGTTAAAATGCGAGTCAGCCGACGATGACCCCGCTCATCCACACGCTGTTGTACACGGCAGTTGGCCCTTGCAGGGATGGTTTTACCGGATGCGATGTACTCACGGTGCACCCGCGACACAGTGGCTCGTGAAAATCCCAGTGGCTGCACGACTTCCGAGATGGAGTGACCCATTCGTCAGGCCCGGACAATTTTCCCACGATCAAATGCGCTTAGATCCTTCGTCTTACTTATACTGCGTCCGACTCTCTTTGATTCCCGTCGCATCACTCCTTATATTGTCGGAGCGCCGCATACGTAGTGTCGATTCCGTTTACAGGGCCGCCCACAGCACCACGTTTGAATAACGCCAGCTGTCTCTAATTCAATTGCTCTTCAGTGTATGAACAAGTACCAAGCAAACCATCTAATACATAATGTGAAGTTATTTAAATATTACAAAGTCTTGACAAGCCAAAACGCCGAAAGTCAAACTAATAAAAAGGTCAAGTATAATATATGATAAGTACACTGGTGCGTAGCATAATACGTGAGAATTGTCCGAAGACTTACATCTCGAAGCTATATATGAAATATTTATCACACATGTTACAACAGCTGGGAACTGTTGTAACATACCGGGAGATTTGACGTACCTGCCAGCAGGACGCACACGACATAAAGGCAGATAGGAATCAGAATAAAATGTCCGCGTAGCTCAATTGGTAGAGTGACTTATTCCGGAATGAGGGGTCCGCGTTCGAATCCTGGCGTGGACAGAAATGACGGAGAAATTTACTTCGTTATAATGGCGCCCGAACTATCCGGATGACCCGACCGTTAAAAATCTCGCAATGGTGTGATGTTCTTTCCACACCGCGAGATAGGAAAAAAAGAGAATCCTTTCTCCAGCACTTCAAAAAAAAAAAAAAAAAAAAAAAAAAAAAATGAACGGGGGATGATGTAACGTACTAGGAGATGTGACGTACCTGCCAGAAGGACGCACACGACATAAATGCAGATAGGAATCAGAATAAAACGTCCGCGGAGCTCAATTGGTAGAGTGACTTATTCCGGAATGAGGGGATCCGGGTTTGAATCCTGGCGTGGACAGAAATGACGGAGAAATTTACTTCGTTATAATGGCGCCCGAACTATCCGGATGACCCGACCGTTCAAAATCTCGCAATGGTGTGATGTTCTTTCCACACCGCGAGATAGGAAAAATCACGGAATCCCTTCTCCAGCACTTCGAAAAAAATAAAAATAAGGGGAGATGATGTAACGTACCAAGAGATGTGACGTACCTGCCAAAAGGACGCACACGACGTAAAGGCAGATAGGAATCAGAGTAAAACGTCCGCGTAGCTCAATTGTTAGAGTGACTTATTCCGGAATGAGGGGATCCGGGTTCGAATCCTGGGGTGGACAGAAATGACGGAGAAATTTATTTCGTTATAATGGCGCCCGAACAATCCGGATTACCCGACCGTTCAAAATCTCGCAATTGTGTGATGTTCTTTCCACACCGCGAGATAGGAAAAAAAGAGAATCCCTTCTCCAGCACTTCAAAAAAAAAAAAAAAAATGAAGGGGAGATGATGTAACGTACTAGGAGATGTGACGTACCTGCCAGAAGAACGCACACGACATAAAGGCAGATAGGAATCAGAATAAAACGTCCGCGTAGCTCAATTGGTAGAGTGACTTATTCCGGAATGAGGGGGCGCGATTTTGATCACCGTCACCGGCAAACTTTTGTTTTCACATTGCCACCCGAACGTATAAGATAGATCTACTGACCGTTGGGTTCTTCGAAAAATGTGTGATGTTGCTATTTGTTCCACACATCGTGTGGAATTAATGAAAAATTCCTACTTCGCTTCAAAAAAAAAAAAAAGTTAAGAGGGAGATGATGTGACATACTGCAGAGGTGAATCACGTGACAAATCTGCAGCGGTACATTTCGTCCATGTAGCTTAGTTGGGAGAGCAACTTATTCCGGAGTAAGGGGGCGCGATTCCATTATCGTCACCGACAAACTTGTGTTTTCACAAGGTATCTCTAATGTTTTGCCCATTGAGAATATATTCTCTACATTTTAGAAATTAACATGAGGCCAGCCTGCCCAAACCGTGGCAGCCCAGACAGCTCCTGTGTGCAAGATTTTGATTTGCAAATTTATCTTTACCACATTTGTTGAACATTTCACATAATCCAGCGACTTAAAAGAATTGAAAATCCTCTTAATCTTCTGCTATGCTTGGGGGTCGTTACACTTCAAAAAAAAAATAATAAGAAGAATTACGTATCATCTTTTCTTTTCTTTAGTTTTTTTCGAAAGAAGCGTAGACCAAGATTCTATTATTACCACATTTCAAGGAAAAGTTCTTTCATGTTGCGTCAACACAATGCCTTTGGGCTTTCCGTTCTTCAAGTACAAGTTCTCAACGTGATATCGAGAGAATCAGTTCAGCTGATCAGGAAGAGAGTATTTTCGTCCAACTGGTGTAAACCGGAACATTTTTTGGTGTCATTACTTAGCGCCGAGGTGAAGCTAACATAAAGTGTTAAGCATTGAGCACGTCCATTGCTCTATTCGGTTCCCCCCCCTAAAATGTCCCGTGAGTAGTGGTATTTAATGACAAAAAAAGTGAGTAACTTAATGAACCTTTAAAATCAAGCAAAAACCTTCCCTCCATATTACGAGAGGAACCCGATGGGAGCAGATCGTGATAAGAGTTTCTGAAGAAGTTTATGAAACGCGATCGGACTTCGTTTCGTTTTTCCGCGTGCGAATACAAAGCAGGAAATACAGGGTTTTTTATTAACTTACTGTTGCAATAAACAAGTAAATAAAAAAGATAATACGGCATGAAATATTGAATAAAAAATTAAGCAAAAGTTAGATTAAAAAACTAAGGTGAAGCGTATGAAAAGTCAGCATTAATCTAATATATTCATCCAGGACAGTTGAAAAATGAACGTATGAAATGTACGATGTAAAAAATTTGAAATGGTAACATTAAACTAAAAAAAGAAAAAAAAATGCAGGTAGGCTTGAGCTGTCAGTTTGGAACGTAGGACTACGACTTGCAGATCGGAGAGTTGAAATGAGCTAGTCGAGTATGGTTTCAAAGTGTTTATTTAATTTGTTATAGCAAACACAGGTCTATGATATGAAAAGTAGCTTACATAATTTTTATAAATAATGCTGGATACATTGCGAAGCAGTTCGATACACGAATTACCCAATGTGGTGCTCTGTCTTCTTGGGCTTCTTACATTCCTCCTCATTTGCTCTTGCCTCTCGTTTTGATTTTCTCCAACTTTGCTAGCGTTCATTTTGCAAATTCCGCGGCATTGTCGAAAATGTTAACCCGTTCACACGAAGACAATTTTCATTTTTTTTTAATTTAAACCACTGCTATATGTTCTTGATATATTTGAATAGATCTCGTCGAGAGCTTTAAAACGATACCATGCACAGTCGTGTTGCGCTCACGGTTGCACAGATAGATTGAGTCAAACGCAGCGGCGTACCCAGAAATATTGCATCATCTCCCCCGTGCACAGAGAGCGAGGGGAGCGTCGCGCGCACGATGTACTGCGCAGTAGTCGAATTGGACTCCATGCTATTTACGAATATGCTCACACGATTAGTGGGCGGCACGTATTTTTAACGCTATAATGATTTCAGTTGGGACCTATTTTTGTCACACGCAGACGGCCGTCAGTCGCCCCATACGATCGGCAGAGATAGACGTAGTCCTACGTCAAAAAGTGGGAGCGCTGTTCTTACGGGATTTGCAGAAAATATATCAATATTTCACCTTTCATGAATAAAGTTACAATTTTATTTAATTCGCAAAAAAATCTAGGTATCTTAGAGATCTCAATACTTTTAATGGACAGTTGCTTCTTTAAATAATCTTTGCATATTTTCTGTTTCGTGGTTTAGTATTTTCTTGAATTTGTAAAAATTCGGTAATATTTCATGTTAAAAAACCGTCAGATGTCCTACATCAGGAATGAAAGTTCTCAGAAAGCTATAAAATTTTGAAAAATTCGCAACTCCTTTATGAAACCGTATTTTCTGTTTCATGAATAAAATTTATTAGAATTTGCCTGAATTTGTGAAAATTCGTCAGTCATCTTCAAAAAAACCTTTATCGTCACTTCAAACTCGTGAAAAAAAAATCAGAATTTCGTGAATCTATAAAAATTGGTCAGAATTCCTTAATCCTTATTTGGCGATTAAAGTTTATGAATGCATTTAAAAAACATTCCTTGATATTTACTCTTTAATGATTCCTATTTTTAGAATTTTCAAAGCAAACCGAATATAAATTCTGAATATGCTTGTACCACATACTGTTCCTCCATGTAACTCTCTCAGAAAACCTAAAAATTGCATCGCTCTGGAGCGGGAATCGAATCGCATCTCCCGATTTCCTTTCCAGTAAGCTAACCGTTGCACCACCCAGAACAGTAAAGTTCCAGGCAACTGAGACTAAGAAAACATAGCTTAGGAATCTGAACGTTCTCAGATTTTCGCTATTCGAAGCAGCCCTGCTTCCGCATAACGTTTCGACCCATCTGGTGTAACTGTTAACATACTCGAATAAAAAAATCGGGAGATGCGGGTTCGATTTCTGCTCCAGGGCGATGAAATTTTCAAGTTTTCTGAGAGAGTTACATGGATGACCAGTAATGTGGTACAAGCATATTCAGAAATTATATTCTGTTTACTTTGAATATTCTATCGATTTCCTATGTATCATGAGGAATATTTCTACTGTATTCATTTTTGAAAGTTAAATATAAATGAGGAATATTTCTTAATTTTCCATGTATTATGAAAATTTTTACAATTACTTGTCTCGTTTAATTACGGCAGCAGTCATAACGAGTAATATTTCTATATTTAGTTAATATAAAAATTGGTCGTCTCGTTTATTATGAAAAATGGTCGTCTCGTTTTATAAATGAGGAATATTTCTATATTTCCTATGAAGTTGAAGAATATTTCTATATATTTTTTTTATAAATGAGGAGTATTTCTATATTTCCCATGTATTATGAGGAATATTTCTATGTATTATGAGGAATATTTCTATGTATTATGAGGAATATTTGTATGTATTATGAGGAATATTTCTAGATATTATGAAGAATATTTCTATTTCCCATGTATTATGAGGAATATTTATTTTAGAATTTTGCTGAATGTACGAGAGTTTTTGAAACTCTTCATCATAACTCCTCAGCATTTTCTGTTTGATGCAAAAAAAAAAGAAAAATCTTTTAAATTTTCACTGGAGATAGATTCGCTAAGATTTTCTAAGAGGAAACTTCTCCAGTGTTTTCCAGAAATCTTGATCATATTTTCTGTTTCGTGTATGAAATTTCTTACAATTTCATTCAGTTTGTTGCTGTTTATTTTTTTCTCAGTAGTTAAAGTGGTTCCACCTAAAATCTGGGCCTTATGTTTCTAATGGTAAAACTTCTATACATATTTTCTTTGCAATTAATGTGTTCCCAAGTTTAAAAATGTCGATAAAACTAACTTTAAGTTATAGCATGGGATACTTAATACTTGCTAAAACATAACCATAATTAAGCAATCCAACATTTGTTTGTCTACTGACGTCATCAATGTACAGGTCGCGCCATCTATTAACAGATCTGAACATTACTCAAAGAAAAATGATTGATTTTTAATAGAATTATGGTTATGTTTTAGCAAGTATTAAGTATCCCATGCTATAACTTAAAGTTAGTTTTATCGATGTGCAAATTTTCATCCCTGAGAATACATTAATTGCTAAGAAAATATGTAAACAAATTTTACCATTGGAAACTTAAGTCAGAGATTTTAGGTGGAACCACCTTAACATAAAAAATTCATACCTACAATAAGCAAGACAATCAATATATTTACTCTCGTGTTCAGAGTACGGATTCGAGGACATTTAAGAATCCCTGACCTACTTCTTGAGTTTATCTTTTATTCCTAGACAGCTAATTTTACTTCTGTTTTCTTGCTCTATTCCCAACAGGATCCTATATCTCGCTTCTAAATACTTCTAAAATTCGGATTTTTATAAGCGTAAACACCATTGCAAATAGAAACCTTCACTTACTCCCTCCGCTACTGGCCAAAACAAAACGCTCACTGTGAAAATGAAGAAATCCCACATAAAATATACACTGAGATACCAGTTTATTAGCTGCACCTCTCCTCCTCACATAAATCGCCCACACCAATGTGTAAGACTTCAGAGACTTATACAAAGGATTTTAGGAAGGGAGTGTCTGATCACAAGTCTTAAACAACCCTTAGAAGTAGGAAGCTAGGAGATTTGGGCTAGAGTCCGCGATAGGAAACAACTCTTAGAAGTAGGAAGCTAGAAGATTTGGACTTGTAAGCCCGACAGGAAACAACCCTTAGAAGTAGGAAACTAGGAGATTTGGGTTAGAGACCCCGACAAGAAACAACCCTTTGAAGTAGGAAGCTAGGATATTTGGGCTAGAGTCCCCGACAGGAAACAACTCTTAGAAGTAGGAAGCTAGGCTATTTGGGCTAGAGTCCACGACAGGAAGCAACCCTTAGAAGTAGGAAGATAGGAGATTTGGACTTGGGTGCCCGATTGGAAACAACCCTTAAACAGCCCTTTGAAGAAAAAAGCTAGGAGATTTGGGCTAGAGTGCCCGACAAAAAACAACCCTTAAACAACCCTTTGAAGTAGGAAGCTAGGAGATTTGGGCTAGAGTCCCCGACAGGAAACAATCCTTAGAAGTAGGATGCTAGGAGATTTGGGCAACAGTACCCGACGGAAACAATCTTTAAACAACCTTTAGAAGTAGGAAGGTAGGAGATTTGGGCTAGAGTCTCCTACAGGAAACAACACTTAAACAACCCTTTGGGGTAGGAAGCTAGAAGATTTGAACTTGAGTTCCCGCCAGGAAACAACCTTTAGAAGTAGGAAGCTAGGAGTTTGGGCTAGAGACCTAGACAGGAAACAACCCTTTGAGGTAGGAAGCTAGGAGATTTGGACTTGAGTGCCCGACAGGAAACAACCCTTAGAAGTAGGAAGCTAGGAGATTTGGGCTAGAGTGCCCGACAGGAAACACCTCTTAAACAACCCTTTGAAGTAGGAAGCCAGGAGATTTGGATTTGAGTGTCCGACAGGAAACAACCCTTAAACAACCCTTAGAAGTAGGAAGCTAGGAGTTTGGGCTAGAGACCCCGACAGGAAACAAACCTTTGAGGTAGGAAACTAGGAGATTTGGACTTGTGTGCTCGACAGGAAATAACCCTTTAACAACCCTTAGAAGTAGGAAGCTAGGAGATTTGGTCTAGAGTCCCCGACAGGAAACAGCTCTTAGAAGTAGGATGCTAGGAGATTTGGGATACAGTACCCGACGGGAAACAACCCTTAAGCAACCCTTAGAAGTAGGAAGCTAGAAGATTTGGGCTAGAGTGCCCGACAAGAAACAACCCTTTGAAGTAGGAAGCTAGGAGATTTGGGCTAGAGTCTTCGACAGGAAACTCCCCTTAAGCAACCCTTTGAAGTAAGAAGCTAGGAGATTTGGACTTGAGTGCCCGACAGGAAACAACCCTTAAACAACTCTTAGAAGTAGGAAGCTAGGAGATCTGGGCTAGAGTGCCCGACAGGAAAGCCACACGGAAGCGAGATAGAAAGGGGGAGGAAGACGCCCTTATTTATAACCGGGGGAGAAGTACCCTGGGTCCGACGGCTTAACGTGTCCATCCGATACACGACGGATTCTTGGTGGCTCGAGCGTTCGCTCCGACCTGGGATAGGTCCTGAGACTTTTTCTGGGCAGACAGCGCAGTTTGAGGTATAAATCAGGAAGACAAGCTCGTTGCACTTCATTCAGCGTTCGACTGAAGATCGGAATGGACCAAACGAGTGATATGGACGCATAGACGTAGTTTTTCAAATCTCAGGGCAGGTTTGAGAAAAAACAATGCGTTGTACACAAATTTATGTTCAAATAAATGAAAGAATAAATAAAAATGTGTTATTATGAATCGTTTTCCAGTAGTAAAATAGTAAAATTTTGAACATTTTTAAATACTGCGTGCTTTTTATTCAAAACTCATGCTTGTGAGTTTAAATATATTGCAGGCAAAAGATGGGGGGTATGGTTATCTTTAAGGTGTTTACATACCATCGTGATCAAATAATTGGGACACATAATTCCATCCCTAATTTGAGGCCACTGGTTCCAGGGTAGGGAGACGACCAAGTGTACCCATCCATGACTCACCCGGGATTTAGACCCGGGCACATTTCGGGTAAACGATTGGTAACCAGCGCCTGGTATCACTCGCCCACTGGGGCGACTTCTTGTTTTCCTTCATATTTTTCATAATAACTGTTTCATTTCTCAGTAGATCTAGAAAATGATCGTTCTATTGAATTCTGCTTAAAATTATAACTGATATATAGGATGTCCATAGTCTTCTCCACATTACAAAAAATAATATAAAAAAATCTATGTAAGTTAAAATAAGATGGTTGGCAACATAATATAGTAGCACGCATAAAGTTTTTTATCACGTCTTTTGTTAAAAAAGATCCTGCTTATGATAGCGGTTTGTCCGTCTATAGCCACGATATCTCTGCAACTATTAGTCCGATTTGAAAACTTCTTTTTGCGTTGGGAAGCCTCCCCCCCTTCTCAGATGTATGTTGGTTCTACGATTAGGAATGTGAAATTGCGTTTTTCGGAACATAAATATAACATTAAAATGCATGCTTCATCTCCTGCTTTATCTCGCCTCGTCGCTTCGGGAACTTACTACCCAAACTGGGAAGAAGCCAGGATTTTGACAACTCCAGCCAATAAGACTCAACTCCGCTTTACAGAGAGTCTGTACATCCACAGATTCTTTAATATGTGTTGCAACGAGGATTCACCTACCCACGTTTCCCAGGCCTGGAAAGCCATTGTACCTGTAAAAAATAAAGAAAATTACATTCCACCCTGAAGTCTAGAACAATGTGTGTCCCCTCCTACCTGTGTTTGGTGCAGGCCTCCGGTATATGTTAATTGTTTGACTATTTATTTGCTTCTGTGAATTGAATTAGGTGGCAACAACTGCCTTATTTATAGGTCATGGCAACTTTTTATGCGGTCATTTTCATCTGATGAAGGACTCCAGTGGAGTCTGAAAGATCTTATGAGTGTCTTTTAACCTTGTATATACACTATCTACCAACAAGTAATTGGAAACCCCTACAATCGACGATATATGCGGTCCTGATACACGTCACGGCCGCCTCCGTTAAATATCGTGTGAGAAACAACAACGCAACCAGTCGCATGCAAGATGCCACGCAGTTCGGAGCTCTCTGATTTCGAGAAAGGTGTAATCGTCGGGTATCACAGAAATGGCCGATCCATACGTGACATATCCAGCGAGTTGAAGTACCCAAAATCGACAGTGGCCTACGTGATTGGAAAGTGGAAGATGAGAGGTGACTGTCGGAATGTGCCCCGACCCGGCAGACCCACAAAAACTGGGAGTTAGAGACCGACGGGTGCTCGCCAGAGAAATTCGGAAGAACCGCACCAAATCGATGGGCAACATCCGCGAGCAGTTTCAACAGGCATCCGATAGTGTTCTTTCGATGAATACCATCCGTAAAGAAGCCCATCTACTTGGTTATCATGTACATGCTGCCGCCCACAAGCCTTTGATCACCAAGTCCAACAATAGCGCTGCTCGGCTAACGTGGTGCAAAGAACGTCGACAGTGGACCGTTGAACAGTGGAAACAGGTTATCTGGAGCGATGAATCAAGGTTCACCCTCTACCGTTCGGGTGGCAGGGTCTGGGTTCGGCGTCTGCCTGGAGAACGCCTCCTGCCGGAATGTATTGTGCCAACTGTGAAGTTCGGCGGCGGTGGAATTATGCTATGGGAGCGTTTCTCCTGGTATGGCACAGGACCCTTGGTCGCAATTCCTGGTAGACTCAATACCGAGACCTACTGCACCATTTTGGATGACCATGCGCTTCCTACGTTGTGGCAGTTTTACGGGGTGGACCCATGTTGCTTTCAGGATGACAATGCCACCTGTCATGTTGCGAGGTCCACCATGGCTTGGCATGATGACAATGGGGTTAATCGAATGGACTGGCCTGCGCAGAGCCCGGACCTTAACCCTATCGAGCACCTCTGGGGCGAGTTGGAGCGTCGACTTAAGGGGTGCCTCCACCGTCCGAAATCGGTGAAGGAACTGACCTGTCTTCTCCAAGCCGAGTGGAAGAAAATACCGCTAGCCATCGTACAACGCCTGGTTGAGAGTATGCCCCGGAGGGTCGCAGCTGTAATTGCCGCTCGTGGAGGCTCCACCAACTATTGAAGGTGAATAAACTTTGTTTTCCTTTGCTATCACAGGTGTGCAATTACTTGTTGGTAGATAGTGTAGTTCATTAAATGTAATTGTCCGAAGTACATCTGCCGCCCCGGTGGCGCAGTGGTCTAAGGCGCTGGCCTCTGATCATTCGCCCGTAAGGGGTCCGGGTTCGAATCCCGGTGAGGCATGGATGTTGTGTTTGTCTTACGGCACTGGCTCTCTCCCTTCCCTGGAACCAGTGACCCTAAATTAGGGACGGGCGACTGCTTATAGCCCATTGAGTTGCTCACGGTGGTCGTTAAACCTCCAATCCAATCCAAAAAAGTACATCTGTCATTTTCAGACTTCGTTTTAATCGTGCATAACGCAGCGATTTTACCTTATCATTTAATTTTAGCCTGCACGCACCGTCATAATCATCAATATAAATAAAGTTTTTATCAAACTTGCCCCAGCACAAATAATACTCGCCCAACCCATCTTGATTTTGAAGTCTAGCGACATTCCTGCTTCTAATAGTCCGATTTGAAAAATTCTTTCTTTGTTAGAGAGCATTTCAGCTGCCAAATGTTTCTCATATAATTTCAAATTTTTCGTAACGCAGAAGTCTGTCACCAGAGGGCGTAAGTTCACTTTTCCGTTTACATCAATATATGCGGGATTAAAAACCCAATTTAAAAACTTCTTTCTTCGATCAGATATTACTGTTTCCCATACCAGTTCCATTGGCTTTGAATAGATTTGATAAATTTAATTCGCGTCAGAACGGATTCAAAAGACGCTCTCATTACACCCGAAAATTCGGTGTCATCTCTCCTGTTTTAAATTAACACAAATGCATTCAATACATTTAAAATAACGCTTGTCATTTTACAATGAATCCAAGTCGTCAGAATGAAAGGCTTTAAGCTACGCTAAGCAAATTCAAAAGAGGTAGTGTTAACACAATGCATAAAAAGTACTCTGTAAACGCAGTGAATGTGAGGTAATAAAAATGGAGTGACAAACAAGGGGAACGATTTTAATAAAAAAAAAAACGAAAGAAACAATCATGTATGGCAGGTTGCCAGGAAGGCTGAGACATAATTCTGCGGGACGTACAATACACGGAAATTTAAACAAACAAAGTGAAAATGTCACTAGGCTTTCCTGGTGAAAGAAGGTGGGAAAATTAACCCAAAGGGCATGGTCATCCAAAGAAACCGGGAAATATTTCCTTAACACGTAATTTGTTTCTTCTAAGACGCAATATTTTCAAAATTCAACTAACTTCAGAGTAACGTAACAAAAATCCCTGCATTGTTTGTTTTCTTCACTAAACTACCCCGAATTTACTCAAGGATGCTAATTTATATTTTGGACAATAGCTCATTAATCACTTTCTGCAATTTATGACAGTGTAGGTTCAAAGACATTTCCCAATAATCTCCAGGACTCAAAAGTTTCATTTTTAGGAAAACTAGCAGTCATGCTCGTTCTCCGAATGGCGAATAAGTAAAATCACTTTTTGAACATAAAATTAAAGAAAGGAAAAATTAATTAAGGGGAAAAAAGTGCTTTAAGATCCGTAACTGTTTTACGATTTGGAACAGGGTCGTGATGTTAATGTATGCGGTTTGACATAAAACGGTAGCAAGCTTAATTTTAAATCAAGATTTTACGGAACTTTTACAGCATTTCAACGTTCCTGACATAATAACTTTTAAACCTATCAGCGTTTTGAACAGTAAAGCTAAGACACCCTTTTGAATTTTTTGGATTTCAGACTTTTCTAGATGTAGAAGTGGGAGAAAAATTCAAGCAGACAATATTCCAAAGCCACCATTTCGATTTTTTTTTGTTTTTCGCATTTTTCTCGGTATCCGGACCTAAAGACCTATCAGCGTACCAATTTTCACGTCTCTAGTTTATTTAGAGGTGGTCGAACAATTCGCGAATGAAAACACTCGCATTTTCCCATTTTTCTTTATATATTATATATATACAAGGTGTAGTTGGCTTGTCTATCCCATGCGGCGTAGGGAACATTACACTGGTCAAAATATTTTGCTGTAGTTATGGTTATCAAATTATTATTTATTTATGTATTTTGAGCTGCTGGTCATGAAAACTGGTGACTAAATTGACATATTGGCTTTTGTTTCTGAAAAACAAGATGCGTGTTCCTTTATTCAAATAAGATATCTGTTATTTACATGACATTAAGATGTGTATGTTACCGTAAAACCCCGAAATCGGTTATTTCGCGAAATTACTAGTAAAAACGCGGTGTCCACGAACATCGGTAGCTTCGGGTTTTTACTAGCAACATCTAGAAATGACTAACATCCTCAGTAAAATCCAGAATAAAAAGTTTACTTCGAGTATTTACTACTTAATTTTTTAATCAAAACCGGTTCTCACTAGACGCGGAACAATAAAAACCCGAACTGTTCTGTTCTATACCAAAGGTGTGCTCCAATTGGTTATCATCACGCAATGCAGCTGCGAAGCTAGAACGTTACCGTGTGTCAGAGAGTGAAATCGTGAGTTTTATAACACGTGTAGAGATACTTTTTCAGTTTAAAATATGTGTTAGTGTTTCAAAATCAATCATTCTTCGGTTGTTGTGCGGAGAGAGAAATTTATAAACGATTTATTAACTACGAGGGGCAGTCAAATAGTTAGTTGCACTCCGTAAAACATTTCGGTAAAAGGATATTTTGTTGACTCTTTGTGGCAACACTGCTGGCATTTATCTGCAGCACGTGCCGCAGTTGCTTCTACGCAGTAGTTTTAGTTCGCTCGCTAACGAGTCGTGAACATGCCACGGCATCTGCTGGTGGCGTCCAAATTGGAACTGCGTGCAGTGATTCGTTTTTTGTGGGCAAAAGTGTGTAACTGCACTGAAATTTTTTGGCAGTTGAACGAAGCGTACGGTGAAAACGCAGTATCGCGTCACGCTATCGCAAAGTGGTGCATCGTGTTCGAGAACGGACGTACTGATATCGAGGACGATTACCGCAAGGGAAGACCTCATGCGGCGAACCTAACGAGGGACCTTCTGAAAAAGTTTAGGTGTGAGGTGTGGAATGTGGAACCACCCCCTTATAGCCCAGAACTTGCGCCATGTGACTTCCACGTCTTCGGTCCCATGAAACAAGAACTTGCAAAGCGACGATATCACTCGGATGACGAGGTGAACGCTGCAACCCAGCAATGGTTATCGGACGTTGGAAGGAATTTCTTCGCAGAAGGCATAGAAAAACTTATGCCACGCCTCGACAAATGTTTCAATAAACTAGGCGATTACGTTGAAAAGTAACTTTTGTATGGAACTTTCAGGTACATATAACATTTTTCTGTAATTTCGATCCTGTGTTCTTTTATCAAGCAGCGCAACTAACTTTTTGACTCACCTACATAGTTATAATGTGAAGCTTTCAAAATACAGTATTTTAGCTAGAGAACTGAATTGAAAAATGATAAACAATTGTATTTGCGTCACGCAGCTTCTTTTTCTGTTACGGGTTCCAGCCAAGGATTTTCAATGTGCAAGTGTACAAAGAAATGTGCAAGTGTACAAAGAAATGTGCAACAAAGTTATGAAAATGTAAAAAGTATGTTTTGTCTAACTCCACTCAAAAGACATCCTGGAGACTTCAGAAACAATGCAAACTTTTCTCCAAAGCCTTGTGGCATGTGACGAGACATGGTGTTATCGGTATGTTTATGAAACGAACTGTCAGAATGTTCAGTGGAAGTCGCCACAGTCACCCAATTCAAAGAATATCGGGTTACAGAAGTCCAAATTCAAGCCAACGCTTGTGTGTTTTCACGACAGCAAGGGAATTCTGCATCACGTGTTCATGCCTGAAGAAACAACTGTCACTGGCAATGCTGACACATTTTTTGTTAAAGAGGACTGTTCGTGTCGGGCCTGAGTACAAAGAGGAGCAATAGTTCCTTCTTCACAATAACGCACCCACACACAGAGAAGTCAGTGTACAACAATTTCTGGCACGAAAAAAGTGTGTTTACTCAACCATTCCCCCTATTCTCCAGATTTGGCACCGTGTGACTCATTTCTATTCCCTAAATTAAAGCTTTTTTTAAAAGGAAAGGTTTCTCAAGACACTGAAAGCATACAAAAAACTGTAACATCAGTCTTCACTCCCTACCAAAACATGACCTCTGCAAGTTCTTCCTTTCGTTGGTTGATCGTGCCGCTTCTTGTGTTAACGCAAGAGGAATATACTTCGATATTCACATGTTTTCCTGCTTTTCCATTTCTTTTAATACAGTCGCATTACTTCATTGCCGTGCTGGGTATTTTCCTAATTGAACTCCACAGAATTCTGTCCACTGAATTTTGATGCTGACAAACCTGACGGTAGGTCATCGGGCGGGCTACCTAGTTAGACTCCTTAGATAAGAGCTGAGTGTGCAATCTTATTCGAGGAAGAGTAATCTTTCACGAGCGTTTTAGGAGATTCGTGAAGGATTTAAGGGCAGTATTCAATGTGATCTGCGCGAACTCTTTATTGTGTTGTGTGAGCATTCGCGTATCTTGTGATTGAAGTTCTGTTCGTTGCCTCTTGTTTTCAAGAACTACTTGTGGATGACGTGCGGACTGATACAAATAAAGCAAGTGGAAACCTGTAAGTAGACATTACTCACTGAAACTTGGTGGTAGCATTATTGAAGTGGTAATTTCTATGTTTAAGTTAAGCCCTTCAGCTACAACAATCGACTGAGAAATATCCGGGTTTTCAAATGCAATTAAATTAACTAAGCTTATAAGCTTTAACCCTTCTAGCGGCCGACGTACTTGGGCCGCAAATTTTCTTTGCTCCCCAAGCAGAAACGTTCACATAGCGGCCCAGGTTTACGAAAGCTACGGCAAAACAATTATTTTGTTCCGTTCATCTCAGTGTTATCTCCCATAAAACTGTGACAATGATCAGATCATATGTAGAGGATTTTAGAAAGTGAGTGTCTGACCTCAGGTCTTAAACAACCCTTAGAAATAGGAAGCTAGGATATTTGGGCTAGAGTGCCCGATAGGAAAGGGACACGGAAGCGAGGTAGAAAAGGGGAGGAAGACGCCCTTCTTTATTACCGGGGGACCAGTACCCGGGGTCTGACGGGCTAAAGTGTCCATCCAACGCATGGCGGATATTTAGTGGTTCGAGCGTTCGTACCTGCTTGGCATAGAACCTGAGATTTTTCTGTGGCAGTCACGAACGTTGACCACTAGACCAACCGCGGTCCGACAATGATAGAGATTCCTTCCAGTCCTTTATTCTCTGCTCCAGGGCACGAGGCATGATGGGAAGGGCCCAGTCCCCTGACACGGGTATCATGCCTCTGGGTAGAAAAAAGTAACTCAAAGATCCTCTCTCCTCTTTTTTAGTTTCGTTGCCATGATTGCAACCCTTTTACCATGTAATGAGTCAGAAAGAATTAGTGCCAGTCATCCTTCCAAATAGCAACCTTGAATAACAAAATTAAGGAGAAACAACGCTTTTTGATACGCAGGTTCACTCGTTCCAGCTGCGTTCTACCCACTCCGTAGACAACGAATCTACTCGTTCGAGCTGATTTCAGCTCATTTTGCTAACCCAGTGTTAATTCGTTCCAGTCGAATGAATTAACACAAAGTGAACGTTAAAGTAACGTAAGAGTTCAAATCAACAATCCATTTAAACTATAACATCCAGATTCAGTTTAAGAGGGGGCTAGGGAGGCTGCAACACCGGGCCCTGCATTTTCAAGGGGCTCTAGAATTATGCAGGAAGTTTGAAGAATTGACAGAGTTCTACAGGGGTTTTTTTTTGTTGTTGTTGTTTTTGCAGATAGCACAGCAAAAACTACAAGAAACTGCCTTGTGAAAAAAGAAATCTATTTCTTTCCGTTTTTTAGGAGCCTGCAAGAAATATACTTGTCCCCTGTTCGTCCTCAAATTTTTCAAAAGCATTATAGGAGGTTTTTTTGTACACATTTGCGGGAAATTTTCATACATTAAAAATTCGTTTGAATTATGATGTCTAGATCATATTATTAGGTGTACAAATAAGCTTTAAAGCTTTTTTTGTGTGACGTATACCGCTAATTTACATATCCAACATTCCCCCGCGTTGTTGTCATGTGACCGCAACTGGTACAGAGTATAAAATGCGACACAGAAGTTTGCCTAACAATCAAACGCACTTGCACATCTGTAGGTGAAAGGTGGAAAGCGATACTGCATTCGTTACGAATTTCATCTAGGAAAAAGTGCTGCAAAAGCAGGTGTTTCGGTCTGTTCTGTTCTGGGGGAGAATATTGTATCGAAAAACACGTGTTAGTTTTGGTTTAGATGGTTTAAAGCGGGTGATTTGGATGTTAGCAATTGAGAAGGTAGCCGCGCCCCACAGAATATTGCACATGAGGAACTGCAAACATTGCTGGATGAAGATTATTCTCAAACGCAAAACGAACTAGCTGAACAACTAGGGGTAACTCAACAAATCATTTCCAATTGTTTACGCGCAATGTGAAAGATTCAGAAGGAAGGAAAATGGGTGCCACATGACCTGAGCCAGAGGAACAAGGATGAGCGTGTCATCAAGTGCTTGAATCTGTTGAATAAACGACACAGAAAGTCTTTCCTGTGGAAAATCGTTACGGGTGATGAAAAGTGGATGCGGTACGACAATCCCAAACGCAAAAAACACTAGGTAGACCCGAGTGAAGCAACGACTTCGACACAGAAACGCAATATTCACTCTAAGAAAGTTCTGCTGTGCAACTGGTGGGATATAAAGGGTGTACTCTATTATGAACTATTGTAACAGAGTCAAACTGTTGCTGCTGATCGCTACAAGCAGCAATTGCTGCGGCTGAACGAGGAAATCTGTCGGAAACGTCCATTCACAGGCGAAGGATTGCGTTCCGTAAAATTACTGCATGACAACACTAGGCCGCGTGTCGCGAAATCTGTCAAGGAAACGTTACTGACGCTTGGCTGGTAAGTTTTGGAGCACCCGGCGTATAGTCCCGACGTATCCCCTTCAGACTATCATTTGTTCTGATTGGTGCAATATGGTTTGTCTGCTGTACGGTTCCGGATATGTGACGAAGTGCAAAAATGGATTGACGACTTCATCACGTCACAGGACGAAGTGCAAAAATGGGTTGACGACTTAATCGCGTCACAGGACGAAGTATTCTTTATGGCTGGATTCAGTCAGCTGCCCGACCGATGGCGGAAGTTGATAGACAATGACGGCGCATATTTTGATTCGTAAAGGTATTGTTTTCTCTCAAATTACATGTTGCCTTGTCTTAAAACGCTTCAAAACTTATTTGTATACCAAATATTAATTGAACTGGCATCCATTTTTTAGCCATGCATTTTTACATTTTCTTGCTACCACTGATTCGTCCATGAATCATGGAATACACACTTGTATATTTTCAGAGGGTATATTTTTATGGCTTCCTCATCATATTTTGGGAATGTTTTCTCCTTGGGTATTTTTATTCATCCACCCATAGTGAAATCCTAGAATACTGGGGCCTCAAAATACTCTCCAACCCCGGCCCCTGTCTCCTTAAATGTTATCTGATAACATCATATGTGCTATGCAGGGCCGCGGGTGGCCTAGTGGGTAACGTTCGTGAGTGTTGCGGAAAGGACCTCAGGTTCGATCCCAGGCAGGTACGAACGCTCGATCCACTAAATATCCGCCTTGCGTCGGATGGACACTTTAACCCGTCAGACCCCGGGTACTGGTCCCCCGGTAATAAAGAAGGGCGTCTTCCTCCCCTTTTCTACCTCGCTTCCGTGTCCCTTTCCTATCGGGCACTCTAGCCCAAATCTCCTAGCTTCCTATTTCTAAGGGTTGTTTAAGACCTGAGGTCAGACACTCCCTTCCTAAAAGATCCTATACATATTATATGATATGATGATCATATATGTGTTATGTTCGCCGTGTGAGAAACAAAATTAAATTCTGTAAACTTTGAAACAGTGAGTTTTCACTTTTCAAAGAAACAGAAGAGATGAATGAAATAAAAAAAGAAATATCCGAAAAAATGCATTTTTAGATTGCAGATAAATAAAGAAAATATTTAACGCATAGAGCACTTATATTACAAATAGTACTCGTTTTTCTTCTTTCTTTCTTTCATCGGCGACATCAGATTAAAGGCAGACAATGAGAATGTCTGAGTTGAGTTTCTTTTATAATCCGGAAGCAAGCGGCTAAAGAATTCAGCTGAAAATAGCGATCTCCTTTAGGAAATTACAAGCATGAAAGTTTCATGCATCAGTGTCTCATTAATTTTATAAATTACATATGAAAAACCTTTGGTGTCTATGAGACGCCAGGGAAGTATTATGCAATCTTACCTCGTCCCATCGCACTCTATGACGTTACTTGTTACATAATGTAGGAAAAGAAACATAATTCAGTAAGTTTAATGAAGGATATCTAATGCACAATTTTCCTGAAACTTTCTTTTTTCATTGTGACGTTGTAGCGGAGACAGCGGTTGTAATTCTCAGTTGTGGCTAATTAAGCGGGATACAGCAGATAAAAAAAGAAGAAGAAGAAAAAACGGACGGGAAGCGTTCTAGGAAGAAATTGCTTCCCCGTTTTGAAAGTCAACGTAGTAACATTTCTGGAATTCGTGCATGTGTGGTTATAAGTCTTTCTTCCGATGACCGTTACGCTTAATATGTAGGGCAGTAAGGAAAGCACAAAGGCAAAGAGAAATCTGACAGGAAAAAAAGGAAATTACATAGAAAGGAGGTTCAAACTGTGTGGTTTTGAATTGAGAGCTTTGAAATGAAATATGTCATGGATAAACAGATAGCTTTAACTTGCCTGTCTTATTTACAAAGGCCAATGACTTGTTTCATGGGAACTGCATTTTTTACGCTTCCCAACCGTAGGTCGAACAAGTTAGTAAAATCATGCAATGCATTGATTGTGATACGCTTTCCAACATACCAGAAATCGTTACCCAAGTTATTACGCAAGTTATGAAGATAATGGCTGTGGAATAAATCTCGCTTTTGTGCCCTGACCTTTGACTCCATTCCGATGATATTCAACAGAACCGGTTCAGTATACCTCCGAAATAACATGATAACGTTTTGTCGCAATCGAAGCATTTTTACGTAAGTTATGACGCATAATGGCTATGGAATGGATCCCGCTCTTATGTCCTGACCTTTGACCCCATTTAGCCCATTTTCAATAGGGTTCGTCCTCACGTTGTCTCCTACCAGATACTAAAATTTCATCGAAATCGAACCATTTTTACGCGAGTTATCGCGCGGACGAACAGACGGACAGACAGACAGACAGACAGACAAAGCTGGAGCATATACGTTTCTTCAATCTACGGTTGGAAAGCGTAAAAAAGCGTATATGCTCCAGCTTTGTCCGTCTGTCTGTCCGTCCGTCCGTCCTCCTGCACGATAACTCGCGTAAAAATGGTTCGATTTCGATGAAATTTTAGTATGTGGTAGGGGACAACCTGGGAGAAACCCTATTGAAAATGGACGAAATGGAGTCAAAGGTCATGACATGGGAGCGGGATCCATTCCATCGCACTTATGCGTCATACCTTACGTAAAAATGCTTCGATTGCGACAAAACTTTACATAATGTCCTGGAGGTAGATTCTGTTGAATATCGTCGAAATGGGGTCAAAGGTCAGGGCACAGGAGCGAGATTTACTCCACAGCCATTATCCTCATAACTTGAGTAATGATTTCTGGTATGTTAGGAAGCGTATCATAATCAATGCATTGCATGATTTTACTATCTTATTCATACGGGTACTGTAGCACACCACTGAACAAACTGTACTTATCTCTTCAAAGAACAGAAAAATGTCTTCAACTGGCCACAGAAAAAAAAAGTAAAAATTCTTCTAATTGCAGGCTAATTTCCCAATGTGTGTGCGATTTTTAAAAATCCTTAGAATTAAAAAAAAAAAAACAAGTACAGACACTGTTCAAAAAGAAATGCATCCATATTTATATACAAGCCGAGGGCAAACCCGTCTCAGTAAAAATCTTCAGGTTACCATTTCCTCGTAGCGGCTTGAACATCTTCATCACATAATTTTCAGTTTTAGCATAACTTCGTTTTTTTCTACAAGAATATTGAAGTGCAAATATACTCATTTGCTTTTTTTTTTTTTTTTTTTTTTTACAAAGAACGTTCCATAAAAACAGAGAGTAATTTTTTTACGAGTTGGCAAGAGTGTGAAGGGAGAAATTAATCACGCAGACGACTAACTGAATTAAGGAAGTATCTATGGCAACAATTATTAGCCGTGGCAGACGAATCTGGTTTTGTTATTGCGCAGTTGTTTAAGGTACGTCTGCATTTCGCCATACAGCTATGGAGGTGAGTGATTCAGAGTTAAGAAGAGAAATGCTTTGTGCGATAAAATTTTGCTATCGTTTGGGTAATACGGCTCCAGAAACACTTGATTTAACGAAAAAACGCTTACAAAGATAAATGTTTGGGTGAGGAAACGATTTTTAGATGGCACCATGATTAAAAAAAAAAAAGGCGTTTGTCGGCAGAACTCGGTCCTAGGCCTAGTCGACCTGAAAGTGTTGTTACGGAGCGTATTGTTAACACTGTTTGGGCAATCCTGCAAGAAGATCGACGAATGACGTGAGAAGACATAGCGGCGTCAACTAATATTTCAAAAACGTCGGCATTCCGCATTCTGCGCGACAAATTACTGCAGCATCGTGTGTGTTCCAGATGGGTACCTCATCACCTGACGAGAGAACAATTGTTAGCCAGAATTCAGGTGTATCATGAGTAGAAAAAAATGATTGTAAAGGATCCAAACTTTCTAAACACAGTAATAACTGCCGATGAAACATGGGTCCACTGTTTCGACCCCCACACGAAGCTCGCAACGAGTGTCTGGGAACACAGCACGTCCTCCGTAAAACGTCCGCCAAACCAAATCAGCTGGGAAGGGGATGATGATAATTTTCTTTGTTTATAAAGGTGTAGTCTACCAGCATGCCGTTCCTCCACAAATCACTATCAATGCTGAGTATTACATTTCTGTCTTGAAGCGTCTGCGACGATACATATCGATTTAGCGACCAGAACTGGTGGGCAAGTGGATCCTACTCCATGATAACGCCCCCCCACATGTGGCTGCTTGTGTTCAACAGTTTCTTACGAAATGCACTATTGACATCATGCCACAGCCTACCTACAGTCCTGACATCGCCCCTTTGCGATTTTTGTGTGTTTCCAGCAATGAAGGAGAAGTTCCGTGGCGCAACATTCAACACAGATGCTGACGTTATTCAAGCTGTACAGCAGCTTCACAAAATGCCTTCACCACATGCTTTGAAAAGTGGACTGAACGATGGAACCGTTGCATATCATACGAGGGAAGATATTTTGAGAAAGAATAACATACATTTTGCTGTACCTACATTTCTTCATTTTGTATGCTTTTACTCTCAGTTTTTATGGAACGGCCGTTGTAGTTAGCATAAGTACTACTGACCCAGAATATGGCGGCCCATTGAGAATTCTCCCGGTAACCCGGTAGACCAGTCCGGGCCTGCACTTCACACCACCTTGGGAAAAACTAGTCGCAATTTAAATTACGTAATCTGAGAACGGTTTAGTTTTGGATGCGGAGATACACTTGCAGACATATACACACTGTGTATGCAAACTAACGCCGCCATAGTACTACGTTCAAAAAGTTCCGGAACTTTCTGAATATTTGCCAAATGTCAGTGAATTACGTCATTCCCCAATGAGCAAGCGAAGAGCATCATGTGACCGACCAGCCAGAACCGGTTTGATCCAGATCCAACACGTACAGCCTATGTGCGTAGTTCGTGAATACAGGCATTCGAGGCTCTCCGTCGAGAGGACAACGATGTCGAATTCTGAACATCATTCAAGTTCAAAATTTTGTTTTCTGCTCGAAAAATCTTTCGCTGAGACTTTTCAAATGATTAAGTCAGCGTACGGTGATAGTGCAATGAGTCGAACTAGAGTTTATGAGTGGCATCGACGATTCGAAAATGGGCGACAGAGTATCGAGGATGATGAGAGGTCAGGACGACCTTCAACATCCACAACGGATGAACAAATCGCCATTGTCAAATAAATTGTGAAAATGACCGTCGAAAAACTGTTGCAGCGATTGCAGAAGTTGCCGGCATCTCAGTTGGAAGTTGTCATGCCATTTTAACAGGGAAACTGGGCATGCGTCACGTGTGCCAACAAATTGTTCACAAAAACCTGATACAAGAAAAAAATGGATGAGCGCATGCAAGTTTGCTGGGATAACATCCATGCAGTGAATTCAGATCCCGATCTCTTGAATCGATTGATCACTGGCGATGAGACTTGGTGCTTTCTGTACGACTCCCAATCCAAACGACAGCCAAAAGTGTGGAAATCACTGACGTCACCACGACCAATAAAGTTCAAGGCTGACCGCTCTAAAGGAAAGGTCATGTTCACAGTTTTCTTCGATTGCAAGGGGGTCGTACACAAAGAATTCCTTCAACATGGTCGTACAGTCCCTAAAGAACAGTAAGTCAACGTCCTGAAACGTCTCCGAGAATCGGTGAGACGCAAGCGACCCGATCTTTGGAAGACCAACTCGCGAGTGCTCCATCACGATAATGCGCCGACTCACAGATCTCTCCTGGTGTCCGATTACCTGTCCAATCATCACGTTCCCGTTCTTCTACAACCAGCTTATTCCCTTGATCTCGCCCCATGTGACTTTTTCCTGGGATGAAGAATTTGCTTAAGGGGCGACGCTTCTCAAGTTCCGAAGACGTGCAACGAGCTGTGACAAAGGCACTGGAGGATGTGGCAAAAGAAGGCTTGCAATCTGCATTTAAGTCTTTGTAAGAGCGCTGGCAAAAATGCATAGTTGCACCGGATAACTACTTCGAAGGAAACACCGCATAAGCAGGTATTATCTGTACTAATTCTTTTTTAATATAAAAAGTTCCGGAACTTTTCGAACGTACTAATAAGAACTGTGAACTTTCACAAAAGAAATGGTACCCGATGTTAAAAGAATATCTTAAATGGGACTTTCAGAAACAGAGATATCGAGAAAAACAGATTCAAATTTGCGTTCCATAGCAGGAAATTGTCAATTATTTTGGGCACGAAATACACATAAAATATTTTCGTAGTTAGTAATATCTAATAGAAAAAGATTTTTCAGTCGCAATTTCAGACGCGCAAATATGCTATAAACGAAAACTTGTACTTACGCCCTCTAGTGCACACTTGGGAGTTAAAAACTGTTTTGAAATCGTGCAAAACATGCCGCACCAGAACCGTTGTCCGCCAAAGAATTTTTGAAATCGGACTGTGAGAAAAAGAGATATCAAGAAAAATAACATTACACATCTACCCCTCTCCCCCCTCCCCTAATGAAAAAAATGTGCATTATTTTAATTAGATAATATGACGAAAAGGTTTTCCCTGGTGAGCGGTATCAGGCCGCAAAAGGATTTTTTCAATCGAGATTTCAGAAAAACAGGTATTGCTGCAAAAATATCGGAAACACAAATGTACACTTACCCCATTAGCAAAACACTTATTTGCAAAAATTTAGAAATTATATAAAACACATTTCCCACCAGGAACTCTGTCCGACACAAAAAAAAATTTGGCGGCACAGTGGACTAACCGCTAGCTTCGACCATACGTCCTAGTTCGAATCCCGATGATGCGTGGATGTTGTTATGTTTGTCTTACGTCACTAGCTCTCCCCATCCCCTTCACTGGAACCAGTGACCTTAAGTTTGGAATGGGCAAGTGCTTATAGCCAACTGAGTTATTCACGATGGTTGTTAAACTTTTAAAACAAACCAAACAAAAACGAATAGTAATTCAATTTTCAGATCGATTACGCTCACTGAGAAAATAATTCGTTTGAGGGATCCCGTGATTACTACTAAAGCACTTTCAAGACCAATGCGAAAATTGGCAAACTGTCGAAAAAGCACGAGCTCTCCGCCATTACTCGTGGCTAACGATTTGGACACATCATTCAAATCAATAGTATTCACGTATCATTGATATTCTTCAGTTTCGCCGTATTTCCCAGCTGATTGCCCACGCTCAAATAGGTCGGCACCTAAAAATTCCCGACATTACGTTTCGTATTGGGAATTCGTTTCCGAACACATGAGGAGAAGAGAAAGTGTAATAACTGATGCAACTTTGGTGTGCGTCACTGAAATGGCGGATCGAACGATCATTTACAGCGGTGAGAGCGAACCATTCACGGTGTGGAGTCATTCGCTGTGAACGAATGCTTCATGAATTGTCCATCGCTACTATGCAACGCTAAACACAAAGTATCATTCATATATCATTCAAAGCGTTGAGAGCTAACGATTCACGGCGAAGTGTCGTTCGTTGTGAACGAATTGTTCACGAATAGTCCGTCACTATTATGCAACGCTAAACACAAAGTACCATTCATATATCATTCAAAGCGATGAGAGCTAACGATTCACGACGAAGTCATTCGTTGTGAACGAATCGTTCACGAATAGTCCGTCACTACTATGCAAAGCTAACCACAAAGTATCATTCACATAGAATTCACAGCGGTGAGAGCGAACCGTTCACGATGGAGAGTCATGCGTTGGAAACGAATCTTTTACGAATGGTACATAAATATTATGCAACGCTCACCACAAATTATCATTCACAGAGGTGGGAGAGAAATATTCACGATGAACAGTCATTTGTTGTGAATGAGTCGTTCACGAACAGTCCATCACTACTATGCCACGCTAACCATGCACAAAGTATCATTCAAAGCGGTGAGAGCGAACCATTCTCGATTAAAATTCATTCATTCATTATGAACGGATCGT